>JAUMJL010000038.1:0-1350948 GCA_033558185.1 Dromococcyx pavoninus | reverse complement strand
CAGCCCAGCTCAGCCCAGCGCGCTGCCCCGGCCGGACGCAGCTCCCGGGGCGGAGATGGCGGACGAGCTCCATAAGAAGCCCCACTTGTCGGGGCACACGAACGGGCTCACTAAGCCTGTCTCGCTCGCCGCCGCCGCCGCCGCCACCCGCGCTGGGGGAGGGGGAGGAGGCGCGACCGCCTCTTCCAAGAAACTCGTGATCAAGAACTTCAGAGGTGGGTGCGGGGCGGGCCGGGGCCCTCTGCACCCCGGCAGGTGCGCGCAGAGCCACTGCACCGACCCCTCTCGCGCTCGGTTGCTGCCCCGCTCCCCGCCCCTTCCCTTGGAGGGGGGGGCACCGCTGTCACCCGCTCCGGCGCTGTCAACACCCCCCGCCCCCCCCCCCCCCCCCCCCGCCGCCTTATCTGGGCGAGGGGAGGCTGGCGCAGAGCTGATAAGGCTCCTGGGGTTGCAGTCACCGCCACTGGTGTAAGGGCTTGCGGGGACACGCGTGGGTCTCGCTGCGAAGGGGAGCTCTGCCCGCGTCCTGCGGGAAGCGGGCGGAAAAACACCTTAGTGTCAACGCTAATTAGAGCGAGGCGAGGGTTGCCTTACTAAAAGTAGCACGGCGGGGTGAAAACACTGACAGCCCGGCGGCTGGTTCAGCCCCGGGACCACTGGCAGCACCTTGTGAAGGTCCCGTCGCCTTCGGTGGTGTTAATGACCCTCTTCTGGTGCCAGGCTTAAGCACGGCATGGCTTGGCAGAACTTAAGGAAGCAGGGTTTGGTACAGACTTCTGTTGGGCAGCTGGTTCTCAGCTCCCTGTATCTTCCTTCACAGAAAGACCCAAATTAATGGATAACTATACTCAGGATACATGGCAGAAGCTTCACAGGAGCAGCCCCCGAGTCCACCGGCAGCAGGGCAGGTGCTGCCCTTTGCCAGGCAGGGTCCGAGCTCTGGCCCTGGATAGGGTGCGAGGTCAGACTCACCCTGCAAAATTCTCGTCTCCTTGGGTGATGTTAACAACACTTTCCTTGTGCCAGGCTTAAGCACAAGATGGCTTGGCAGAACTTAAGGAAGCAGGGTGAGGAGGGTTGGTACAGACTCCCTGTATCTCCCTTGCAGAAAGACCCAAATTGCCAGATAATTACACTCCGAACACATGGCATAAGCATCACAAAGTGGTGGGAGCCATAAAAAGTAACATTTGTATTAAAACACCGACAGCCCTGTGGCTGGAGCATCTCCCGAGGTCACCGGCAGTGGGCCAGTGCTGGCCTTACCAAGCATTATCCGAGCTCCAGCCCCAAAGTGAGGTCAGACACACATTGTGAAGGTCTCATCACTTTGGCTGGTTTTAACGACCCAGACCTAAGCCCAAGATAGCTTGGCAGAACTTAAGGAAGCAGGGGGAGAAAGGATTGGTACAGGTTCCCATTGCCCAGCTGATTCTCAACTCCGTGTGTCTTCCATCTCAGAAAGACAAAAATTACTGGATAATTATACTTAGGACACATAGCAAAAGCTTCACGGGAGCAGCCCCCAAGGCACCAGCAGCGGGGCAGGTGCTGCCCTTTGCTGGGCAGGGTCCGAGTTCCAGTCAGAGTGGCTGCAGAATCAGACACAGACTGTGAAGGTCCCGTAGCCTTAGGTGTGTTAATGGCGCTCTCCTTGTGCCAGGCTTAAGCACAAGATGGCTTGGCAGAGCTTAAGGAAGCAGGGTGAGGAGGGTCAGACTCCCTATATCTCCCTTCACAGAAAGACCGAAATTACCCAATTATTGTATTCAGGACACGTGGCAGAAGTTCCACGAAGCAGTGGGAGCGACGCAGAGCAGCATTTATATTAAAACACCAAGAGCTCTGCAGCTGGAGTGGCCCCCAAGGCCACCTGCAGCAGGGCCAGCACTGCACTTTGCTGGGCAGTGTCCGAGCTCTTGGCCCCAGGCACTCCGATCCTGGACCAGTTGCGGGGTCAGATGTGCCCTGTGAAGGTCTCATTGCCTTGGGTGAAGTTAATATTCCTCTTCTTGTGCCAGATCTAAGCACAAGATGGCTTGACAGAACTTAAGGTGGGGTGGGAAGGGGTTGGTACAGTCTCTGGTTGGGCAGCAGGTTTTCAAGTTTATTTATCTTCCTTCACAGAGAGACCCAAATTACCGGATAATTATACTCAGGACACATGGCAGAAGCTTCATGAAGCGGTGGGAGCCATACAGAGCAGCATTTCTATTAAATACAACCTTGAAGAGCTCTACCAGGTAATTGGTCAGAATTTTGTTCAGTGTAAGAAAAGGAAAATGAGCTGTCTTGGGGCTTTCACAGAGCAGTGTATTTAAAATAACATTTTCATTTGTTAAAAACTGACTACACTATCTGGAACTGTTCACTGAATACTGTTTCTAGTCAGTTTGCAATGTTATATTCTTTGTAGAGTTCTTTGGAGAATTGTCAGGACCTGGGCCACATGAATCATGGAATGGTTTGGGTTGGAAGGGACCTTAATGCTCATCCGATTCCAACTGAAAAAGCAGTTTGTATTGGGAGACACGAAAAGCTGTGCCTGGGCAGGGTTGAGATTTAAGTCTCAGTCTCTACCAAAGATGCCAAAATCAAGATGTTATTCTCACTGAGTTATGCAGATGCATACTTTATGATTATTTTTCTTTTGTATATGCTTTGGTCTCTTGTGAGTAGTAATGTTGAATTTTTTTGTTATTTTGGTGTAATAAAAATTAGACTTCAGCATCAGTACCCTTTGGGGAATTAAAAAAGGGATCTTGGTTGAGCGGACAACAAACTGTCAGTTTACCTGTGTTTCAGGTTACTGTTATGTTTACATAACAATTACTATCTTTTTTTTAATTAAAATGGTGAATTATTTCACCATTTCACCATTATTTCACATCTGGACTGCAGAAGCAGGGCTAGGAAGGGTAAAAGAGAGGAATGCTCATGAACCATTTTTCCCTTCTACTTCCTCCATTTATTTGTGGTTTAGTTTTATATTATTTTAAATGTATGTACTTTGAGATATTTAGCTGAAGTAGCAATTTTTTATAATGATCATGTTATAAAAAGTCAGTGGTGTGCAAAGTTGTGCTAAATCGCTGAAGTTAGTTATGAGTTTTCCGTGGGTGCAGGTGTTTGATCTGTAAATGTGGATCTCATTGCCATATCTGGACTTAAGACATTATTACACACACCTAAATCTTCCTAAATGTTCAGCTAAGGTAGGTTTGATGTTTTCTGAAAAGTGCAGACTGTGAGAGAGGAGAAGGCCAGCAGTCAATATTGGGTCCATGCTCGAGAAAATCAGGATGAATCTGAGGGCTGGCTATACTTATGTCTGTTAGAGTATATAAATATATGGGACTAAAATGGCTGATTACATAAATGCATGTTGACTTGATATAATTTATTCACTTTAAATAGGTAGAACTGCGATGTATTCATCTGTTAATACTTGCAGGTTTGCAGAGTTTGAATTACATAATTTTATGGTTTGAAGCTCAGTATTTGAAATATCCTGCTTTTCCATGCCTAGCTAAAAAAAAAAAAAAAAAAAAAACAAACCCCACAGATGCTTTGAGCGTTATCTAACTTGTTTTCAGAGGCCAGAAATGAGATTACAGTAATATGACTATGAAATTGCCAGGGTACAGACCTGAGTTTTGACAGAAGAGGAGGAGAGAGATTTCAGATAAACTATGAAGGGAGAGCTGTACTACTTGCTTTTTCTGTTTGCCTGCTTGTTTGTAAAAACTGCACAAGGCCAGTCTGATAATCTGCAAGGCAGTGGTGCAAATCAGTGAGATTTTTGCACAGTGGGTGGTGGCAGTCAGCATGCCTGTGCATCGACAGATAGGTACTTACTCTCCTGCCAAGGGGATAAAAGATGAAGTTCAGCATCCCTTGGAAACCTGATCTGTACTCACAGAACGTTTTAACTGCCTGTTGGTGAGCACCGAGTCATCCACAGGGGGAAATTTCTCTCTGTTCATGGGTTCTTGCTGTCAGGGGTTTTGGTTTTGGGGGTTTTTTTTGGGTTTTTTTGCATCTTTATCTGACATTTTGGAAGGAATTGAGAGGCCTTCCAGAGTTCAGTGCGGTGAGCAGGTTGGTGCACCAGCCTGCCTTTGAACTTTCTGATTTATTTATTTAATCTGACATAGTGGCTGAGCTAAAAATGAAGAACAATGACAAGGCTTTGTGGAAAGCCCGAAGGGTACTCCTTTCCAGGCATGAGAGGCAGCATGGGATCAGGCATGAAGGTGCTTGGCAGAGACGGAGTCAGTGAACAGTGGGAGGGTAGCAGCCAATTTTTTGTGACTAAAATAGAAATGGTATCTGGGATTGGTGGTAGATTGCACGGGTTTTGATAGAAGTAGCTTAGACTTGATGGCTTAGAGAAAGTGGGGCAGTGCAAAGAATCAATGAATGAGGAGTGATAAAAATAATGGAAAAAGAAAATTCCCTTTGCAGTTAGGTCCTAAATAACCTGAAATGGGGCAATACTGCCCTTCTGGAAGGAGTTAGGACAGTGTAGTGGTGAAGGAAAAAAAATGAGGAGAGTCCTGGCCAGATGGATGAATAGGAAGAGCTGTGTCTTAGGAAACACAACAAACTAACTGCAAAATGATTATGTGTGAATCCTGTTTGTTACATGTGTCATTTTACTTACCTGGTTTAAAACCAGATGAAAAACATAACATAGGCACTATATTTTGTTTGTTTATTTGCTTTCTTTAATACTGTATCAAAATTGACAAAGCCATAGTTGGTGTGCATTTAAATAAAATGACAGCAGTTAGGTTAGAATCTTTTGGAAGACAAGCTAACTGTTCAGGGCGTTAGAGCCTATAGAGGAGGTAATGCAAGGAGTAGCTATAATTTGCATGCTGAATGCTAAAACAGAAGACTGCTCAAAACAAGCTACTAAAAGGTTGATTTGAAACAGAACTTTTAGTAGATTTATGTAGGTGAAGCATCTAGAAGTATTTTATTTCTTTTATCCTTGCAGATATGGTAATTACTGTAGCTTTTTTCCAGAGTAATTGTGTGCAAGGTGCATAAAAGTCAAATTAAATTTCTGAATTAAACAAAAGATTAAGGAGGAAATTAGGGGATTTCATGCCCCCCCCTTCCCCCCCCTCCCCCCCCCCCCCCCGCACCAATCAAAAAAGGAGAGATAGCTAGTAGAGGCAGCATGAAAGTGATATGGTTGCAGTTTGAAATAGTTACATGCTGGTGTTAGGCACTGTGATGTTTCATGTTATAAAGAAATAAGACACACCAAAAAGCACTAAAATTTGGGGGAAAATGAGTAAAGGCAAAGCATTGGAAAAATAATGAAACTTAGTCCAAGTTCATTGATACTATCAGAAAATTCATCAACAAAATGTGACACTAAATCCTCAGGAGCAAAGGGAAAGGTTCTTCAATCAGTATTAGTTGCCCAGGTGAAGCAGTGCTTTGAGTCTTAGGCATTGTTCTCAGCAGTAACACTCATAGCATAAAGTCAGTTGAGGTGATGTTAAAGGAAGAAACAGATGGATTTTTAGTTTTGAAAATCATGTCCAACTCCTTTGAATAATTTTGTATGAGGCATTGAGTTGCCAAAAATATAACCCATAAACTTTACGGTTCTCACAGAACATTTGGCTGTCTTTGTTGTGATTCTTTTCAGATGCTATGGCCTGTTAATAAAGTCATTTATTGAAACACAGCACACAAAGCGTGCTCATAGCAAAGTGTAAATATAGGCAGTGGCACCAAGCGAGGCTATGTTTTCTCTTTGGCATTCTCATTGAGGTTTTCTTGAGGAAAACATGTTAGTGTAAGACAGTGTAATTACTGAATAGCTGAACAACAGTGTGGTAAAGATGTTTAGAGCTGTGTCAGTGTAGCCTAGGTCAGCTGCCTAACAACTCAATTTATATTAATGTAGTCACCGCAAGAATTGGTTTTGGGCAGAATCAGTCTTCTGAGTCAGCCTTGGATAAATGCTCAACTAAACCCCATGAAGTCCCAAAATGCTCAAATAAATCCCATGAGGTCCCCAAAAAATCAGTTCAAGTCCTTAATTAACGATTCATTTGGATTTTCTTGTTTTTCTTTATTTTTTCCCCTCAGTTTAAATGTCTTAGCACATGTGTGTGCATCAGTGGAAATGTACGGAAAGATATAAGTTAATAAGATGACAGGAAAACACATATATTCATTTACTATTTGGAGAGAATTGTTGAAATGTCTACCTTGAAGTCATTAAGAAATGAAAATATTTGGTATGATTCTGTTCCACCCAGAAAAATGCATGTGTGTATGCACTAGTGGATGCACAAAATGAACCTACAAGAAGAGTTCCACTGCTGAGCATTATGTGGGGGGTGGGGGGGAGATTCTTGAGATGCTTAACAGCACATCTGAAATATGACCCAGATGGTGATGGTGGATGTTGTTTGTACACAAAATTTAACATTATAAATCAGAGAGGAAACACAAAGTCTTAATTTCTCCACGTAGTTTGGAAAATTTCATTTTGACATTTTATTTTTGTGCATAGTTTGGACAGATAATGTTTATTTCTTTTCTTTGTTGTTGGACTTGATTACATAGGCACAGAAATTTGAGGATTTTTTTATCTCATTCATAATCTTTTTTTGGTTTTTTTAGGCTGTTGAAAATCTCTGTTCTTACAAAGTCTCTGCTACACTGTACAAACAGCTGCGACAAGTCTGTGAAGATCATGTGAAAGCACAAATCCTTCAGTTTAGAGAATATCCTTTTCTTGTGCACAGAAATGGTTAGAATAGTTAGTTTAAATCATTACTTTTTAGAAAAACATTTTGTAAAACTTACGCTAGTAATTGTCAATGTTATTTGTTGACTGCTTATATATTTTCAGATCGGGTAAAAGCAACTTTAGTCATCCGGTTTAATATTTTTTGTGTGTCGATCAGTAGCATTTTATCATTTTAATAGGAATGCAAATTTTACACCTAATTTAGAACATTCCAGTAGCACTATGAGATTTTACAGCAGGCATGGGATTTTAGGGCAGGCGAGTAGTGGAGATGCTTATAGGAGCAATGCTTTAAAAAAGTTTACAAAAATCATCACAGTAGTTCTCAGCAACAGTGTCTTTGGTAACAGTTCTCAAACATGAAGGACACCTCTTTGAGCAGAAATAACTACTCATCAGCAGCGGTGTGCCATGGAGGTATTGAGTGAGCCATTCGGGTATTTTGTGTACCATGGGAAGTTCGTGAGGGAGAGCTTTAAGTTCAGGCTATCACTTGTCTCTCTTGGGATGCACAGTAACCTGAAGTATTATGGTAAACTTCCCCGTTGTTTTCTCAGGTTACCTTGCTGGGCTCTTCTTCTGGCTGAACTGGTTGCAGAAGTGTCTGTAGATCTTCTCTGGACACTTGGGTGCAGCCAGCCCTGTTTTCTGAAGTCTGTAGTGGTTTTTGTGCTGAGACTGTTCTTTGTGATTGTTATGTTTTGTGTGTCATGGTCTAAGAGTTGCCCTTGCTCAGGCAAGAGAATAAATAGTGTCTATACCCACCTGGCTGTCTCAATGTTCCTGGAGAGTGTCTTTGCAAACAGACACTAGAGAGTGCTGTACTGAACAGATACTGCAGCACTTTCAGTGCTAGCAATGTTTCCTGTTTCCTAGGTCTCTGTATGTATTTTATTAGCAGAAAATGATAGGTTAAAATAGAAAGAAGCAAGGGACTGGGGACCAGAAAGATCCTTCTTTCCAGGTAAATGGCTTAAATGTGCTTTGAATTGTGACTCTGAGTTTCTCAGTTCACTGCCTCCCTCAGGTAAGTGCCTACGCTCATCAAAAGATCATTAGTTTGTTTTCTTTTCACTCTGTTATTTATTTAAGTCCCAGTGTGGTTTTGGTTTGGTTTTTTTTGAGTCCTAGTTAAGGAGTCTAGCTTCTACGTAGCATATAAGAAACATTGGTGCATAAATCAGTGTTGTGGACTCACCTTTTATATGGCAGCTGATTTTTTTATTACTTTACATTTACTTTGATGCATTTGAAATCACATCTGAAAATTACATTAATCAATACAGTAGTCTCTTAACCTAAGAACCGTATCTTATAGTCTGCTTTAAAGCAGTACTGTCAACCAGTTTTTGCATCCCTGGCTTTTTCAGACTTCATATGAGCTTCTAAGAAGTGTTTTAAAACTTTGCTTTCTCCACTCCTCTAACATAACCAGTGGTTTGTGGAGTGGAAAATTTGTATATCTGGCAAATATACACTTTATATCCCAAGGGCATGAGATCAGATTAATCAGATTTGGCCAGAGGGGGCTGGAGCTGATACTGTGCAGGAAAGGAAGGTAAAGCCACATTTCGATTTACTCATATAAATACATTAGAATTCTGTTACTCAAAAACAACAGTCAGGTCTGTTGTGTAAAGAAGAAAACTCTAATTTACTTAGGGAGACCTGGAGATGTATATGAAAAGGGTGGTATTTGAATTTGTTGAGGATTATTTAAAACTGTAACTGCTTTTAAGAGATTAGGGTCAATGCCTGTTGTGCAGAGTGTGAACTCATTAAACAAACAAAATAAATCTTTCTATCCCTCTCGCCTCAGCTGGTGACAGGGTTGGTTTTGACACTGTTTTCTTCTGTGAATTTATATCAAAGTTATGCAGTACAACCACTAGATGGTATTACTGAAGAGCAGTGAGTGTTATTCCTTGAAAATATGGGGAGGCCTTTTGGAGAGCTGCCAGCCTCTCTGCTGGACAGAAGCCCTGCAATTAACTGTTTATCCCTGGGCAGTCCCAGTAGCATCGGAATATCCATGGAGCAGCTTTACTTAATGGCTAGCAAAGATCATCATCAAAGAATCTGCCCTCAAAAGATACCAGCAAGCTAGTTTTCCTTAGTAAATGCTGTACAGATTCTCTGGATAGTCTTTTATTTTTAAAGAAAATCAATAAATGCTGGCAAGATCACTGCAGACAAATGGTAAGTTGAACGTGTGTTCAGAATATGTATTCTTGAAGTGTGTAAGCTGGAAAAAGGAGTTTGTCATGGTTTTAACTTGGGATTGTGTTGCACCTCTTCCTCCAAGTTTCAGCATAGCTTTTCACTTTCCCCTTGCTAGTTAGGGGTGGTTTTGTTTTTGAAAACTTATATTCTGCTGTGTTTACTCTGACTTCCATAGGTTTCATATGAAATCAGACTATGACTCAGAAATATATTGGCACCTGTTTAGTGTGGGTGGAAAGAAAAACTAACCGAGCAATGCTGGAATTGTTTGCTGTTTGTAGTTTTAAGTAATTGAAGAAGCCACAATCTTTACTTTTAGATTGCTCCAAGAGGTAGTTTAATTTATGGCTCTTTTATTTTTTTGAAAAAAAAAAAGCAGAGATGGTTGTCCTGACTGTAGGGTTGAGAAACAAGAAGATTAAAGAATTGAAACTTGGTCTTTCTTTTTTCTGCACTTCTTGTCTTCTGCAGTGAATTATGTTACCGGAAAAAATCCTCTCTTAAAGAAAATCCATATGAATTGTCCCTTTAAGAATGCATCATTATAGTTCCAAACCAGCATTTTACAATGAGTTTTCATTGCATTGTCACTTAGCTTTAGCTAGAGATGCCCCAGTGGTTGAACTTCTATTTTCATTCATTGAATCTATCCCTTTGCCCTCCCCTGTGGGGATGGACAGAGGTATGTGGTATTTATCTGAAATAAAAATGGAAAGCATTATGGAAACTATGCAAAGCAAATTCAGCGGTCTGTTTAAAATAGAGTTGAAGTTTATTGCCTTGAAAATGTAATTGAACTGGACCTATGTTTTTATAAAAATACTTTTGTTATGAACTCTGTTCACTTTAATTATTTTTGAGCAGTCTTTTTTGGTTTTATCCTACTCTAAGCAACACCCCGTAGCAAGTGGGTTTCTAACCCACATTCTGAGTTACCACTTGTGGTATTTAAGAAAAAAAAATCAACCTTGCTGCTGTTTTGCTTTAATATGCTTGGCCAGAAACAATGTCAACTTGAGAATGGCTTCAGAAGTAATGAAACCTTTTAGGGGAGGAGTAGTTGGACAGCTGGGGATAGAAATCTCTGTAGCTGGCCTAGGGGTGAGTTAGTTACTGACATCCTGAGTTACGCTAAAGTGAAAGCTGGGCAGCTTTTTATGAGAGAAATTAAAAATGGATTTTAAATGTGGAAGAGCAGTAAGCAAAAACCCCAACTTCTTCTACTTTCACAATTTTTTAAAAATGACATTATATTTTTATACTGTCTTTCCCCTGTTATAATTAATATATCTCTCTTTTTCTCATGAATTTTGGCAGCTAACTTTTATTATGAAACTCTGTTGCACAGCTTATTACTGTCTCTAGGTAAAGCTTTTTTTAAAAAGCAAAAACCATGGCAGTGTGCTATTTCAGGGTGTTTACTGAATGCCTTGGTGGTACTGCTTGAATGGTTTACGTATCTCAGTAGCTCTAAAACTCATAACAGGCTAGTAAAACTGTTTAGTTAGTGGTTATGAATTTGAAAACTGTCTTGGATGTACTTGATAATACCACTTAGTAATAGTATTAACATCAGTAAATTACATACCAGTGACCGTACAAGACAACCACAATAAACTGAAAATACGTGCATCAGCATTTTGCAGTGTATGTTTGTGTGATGTAGTTTTTCAGAATTTGCTTTATAATTTAAAGTGCTGCATGGTGGTGAAGAAAAACATCTTTATGTATTTTCAGATCATGATCAGAAGCATTTTCTTATTTTTGGATCGTACATATGTACTTCAGAATTCAATGCTTCCTTCTATATGGTAGGTATCCATGTAAGTATTCGTTGGAAATATAAAGTTTGAACAAGCTATTGTATTTGTAAAGCATGAAAATAATTTTTTCACATTATATTTGATCTATGTAACAGATCTCTAAAGTTTTGTGTTAATTTATGGAGATACCTGTGTCAGTGTATGCATGTGTTATTTCCTCCTTCCCCAGGAATATTCATTATAAAGTGAGGGCAGAAGAAGGAAATGGTCTGTGAACATATGCTCAGAAGTCAAGGCATGTGTATAGCTGTGGTTGTCACAGCCTGGATGAGGCTGGCTGCGTGGGGCACCTCCTCGGGCTGATGCCTCTGATACCCTGGGCCAAGTGTTACTTTAGGTGCTCGTGGTTTTGACAGAATTCAATGCTCAACTACTTGCTCAGTTGTTTTTGAAAAAGTCAGATATGCTGATGAGGTGCAGATCATCTTTCCAGCACTGGCCTCTTGAGTGTCGAAACCTGTGGCTCAGAGCACTGAGATGAAAACCAGCTCCCCTAGAAGCTGCTGTACTTTCAGCACACCACAGTCACGCCTTTGGGCATTCTGGTTTTCAGCATCCTTTCTGAAGGGCATTTTATGTCATCGCCTGAGCAAACAAACCTAGGCTTTGCTAAAAATTTCTGATATCAGTACTTAATCTAAAGCAAAAAACTATGTACATAAAGTACTGATGTGCCTTTTCCCTGCCCAGCTGGCTTCTGTGCTCTGGGCAGTTCCTCAGGCTGTCTGAAAAACCTGCATCCCACCTCTTGCTTGTCCTGTGGACGTCTTTCTTCCTGGCCTTTGCAGTGATTTTCTTCCAACTCTTTATGTTGGGCTTCCTTTTACCGAATGCCATTTAACAGATTTGTTCACACTTTGTGTCAGTCTTCCTCACGCTGGGAAAATTTCCCTTAATGAAATCCTAATGCGTGTGGGGACATTTACGCAAGATTCCTCTGTTTTCCTTGGCCGAGGCAATATTTAATAATTGGCTCCTTCATTGCATAGAGAGGTAACATTCCTCATCCTCTTAGAATGAAACAAGATTCTGGTACTGGTGATCACAAGGTCCTAAACATACAGGATTCAGACTTTTAAATAAATCTTATAAATTGCAATAGGTAATTATTGTAATTTGTAACAATACACATTATATATGTATATGTGTATATATATTGATTGACTGATTCAAGGAATCTTATGTTAAGGTGTATGTTCAGATTTTTTATTTTTTTATAATAGTAAGTTTTTTAATAAAGAGAGAATGTTACAGTCTATTATGTAAAATACAGTCAGGCTGTTCACACTTCATAGCTAAGTGCATGCACCTGGTAGCATATGGCCTGGTATTGTGGTAATTCTTGTTATACTTATCTTAGTGGGCAGCATCAAAAGAATATACACGCTATCAGTATGTTCTCTTTCTGTATAATATATATACACTATATATGTTTTATATGTGTATATTTTTCTTAAATAGATACAGGTTTTTGGAAAGAATCAGATGTTTTAATTGGATGATATAATTTTCAATATTCAAACAGGGATATGGGGCTAGAGTTATTTAGAAATCACGTCATTAGTGACAAGCAAGTTCAAAACAAGACTATTGATGGAATCCTCCTGCTGATTGAACGAGAACGGAATGGTGAAGCTGTGGACAGAAGTTTGCTGCGGAGCTTATTGAGCATGCTCTCTGATTTGCAGGTGAGTACAGCAAACTTTAGTTAAACCTCTACATACGGATACAGAGTTTGGACTCATCTGATTTATGTGTTGCACAGAAATAATTCTATTCTTCTAGTAAATGTGCTTCAGAATCTCCCTATTAGACTGGTAAGGTTGCCTTTTCTTTATCTGATGGACAATCTTTCATTCTTTGTTTGTAAATGAGATCTTTGTGCCTGTTTTTTTTAGCAGACTCTTAAATAAGAGGTTTGCAAGTCTTTTAGTATATGTGATATCTTAATCACTGGTTTACTAATGCGAGTGCTGGTTGCCTCCATCACTGTAAAAAGGCTTTCTGGCATCCAGATACTGGGTCTGTATCACCAAAACATCACTGCATTGGCAACTTCTTAGGAGAGATGCCAAGGACAGAATGAGACGTAAAGTTAAGGCCAATGTTTTCAAATAGATGAGGTCAATCTGTAATTTGCAGGAACTTTCTACTAGCATAAATACTAAAGAACCAAACAGAATAAAAGTTGTTGTGCTTCTTACTGTGGTGTATGTTGTTCTCTAGGCAGCATTGCAACTTCGTGTGTTGTGCAATAAAACTTAGGAGCTGTCTTTGATTCTTGCAAACTATTGAGGTTGTTTTGTTCCCAAGTGGTGTCCAGTGTTACAAAACTGACTGAAAGTTTAAAAAAAAAAAAAAAAAAAGAGTTCCAAGAGGAAAATAGTGTAGACTACTTTTCAACAGTCCTTTTTGATCTAGCAGCTTACCTGCTTTTCTGTCTTTCATGTTAACCCTCCTGGCTTTCATCCATAACTCTCTAGTGTACCAGAAAATTATAATTATTCCATTCAAGAGGGCGGGCAAACTTTTGTCAATTATTTTTTCAGACCACATAATCCAAACGTGTGGATCTAATTTGTGTGCTTTTGCTCACTTTTTTTTTCCTCGCCATTGTTATTTGCTTTCTCTAACTGCAGCAGTTTGTTCTCTGTGTTGACTTTTTAACTTTTGTTTGTTAGCAGTGTACTCTGCTAAAGATAAACATTCCCCTTTTATGGATGGATCCTTCTTATAGAATTGGATTTAGGTCTGCATTCTCCTTCACTGGCTCAAAAGTGTAGTTTTCTTTTTTTCACTAGGGAAACTAACCTAACCTAATCTAATCTGCTTTTTTTTTTTATAATGTTCATCGCTTCATTGAGATGTGTTTATAATCCTGTGCATTTAACATGAGGATCTCTACTTCTCTTTCTTTTGACAGAAGTTAGCTTCTGGAAAAAGGTTAATTAATAAAGCAAATCTTATGTTTAATTTGTAAACAATTAAGTTTCTCCTTATTCCTGATTTTTAGGCAGTTTTGCAATCGAGAACCAGCTGCTGAAAGCTGATTCCTGCTTGTATAAATCCTATTCTATAGCTGTTTCCTGTTGTGGAGGCTTACGCATTTTATGCAGAAAATAGTTCCATATACTGTTGTGTTAATGTTTTTCCAGTTATCCTGAAGGCAAGGAAGGTAAGAAATGAAATCTAGTATTTGATGGTGTTGAACTTGGAGCTAGTTTAATGAGAAAACTGAAGCAATGAGATAATGTATACTTGTGATGCTGAATTAGTGAATTATTATGCTCTGAATGCTTGTTGAACCAGAGGTTTCATATTTAAGTTTTCATTGAAAAAAAAAAACTTTTAGGAGTCCATAAATAAAAAAGTCCTTAGAATGTAATAATGAGTTTTACAGCTGTACTGTATTTTTGGAAGAAATATTTCCTTCTGTTCTTCCATCACACTCAAGGAATCTTTTGTTTTTCTTGTCACTAACTGTTCCACTGTTTCCGTGTTACTCCCTAGCTACCTTCTCAAGATTAACTATTTTATAAAGTTGTCCTTTAGTATAGAAACTTACCTCGTTTCTATACTAAACTGCTAATCATTCTGCAGAAACTTTTTTTTATGTCTGTGATTGTTGTTGGTACCCTTTTTTACACATCACTTTTTGTTCCTTCCCTGGAGAAAGAGTTCACCTTGTTTGGTGCAATGAATTTTTTTCTGTCTTTGGACCACTGAAATAAACCTGGCAGATCTGTAGACACGCACATCACTGAGCATGTTATTGTTTACTGATGGGAATTACCTCTTTTGTGCCAATGTTTTGCTAGTTGAAAGTAGCTTAGTTTTTTTTTTTAACCTCAGAAATATCAGTGGGAATCTTGAGCTCATGTGGATTGGGTGTCATTGCTGTGCTTATGTTGGGTGCTGGTGTTGGTCTGTGTATCTTAAAGAGAAGCCCGTCTATTTAGATGATTTGGGTACTGATAACAGAAACATGCTGCTGCTGCACTGGGAGGTCAACTCTGATCTTTCTAAAACTGGTGGGCAAACAGAGAACTTGTGTGTCAATGTAATGTTACTCTGACACTTCTCATAATTGTGTGTATTCATGAGATTTTTACTTGCCCTCTATGCCTCACAGCCAAAACACGCTACCCTTACTGGCAGCTTAATGTAACTAACTAACTTAATTTCTTGATCAGGTTTACAAGGAATCGTTTGAGCAGAGGTTTCTGGAAGAGACAAATTGCTTATATGCTGCAGAGGGCCAAAGATTAATGCAAGAGAGAGAGGTAGGTGCATGCTGTACATGATCGCTTTTATGCTACTTCTTCTGCTAGTGAGCACTTGTGGTGGTGCCATGGTGTTCTAATGCTCAATGAAATTCACTGGTACCCAGGTGTGCAAGCACACATTCATGGGTTTTCATTGAGACCACGGTGCTGTATCAAAGTATGCAGATTGCCTTGGTGTTTGAAATATATGAGTGGAGAAACCCTATGGCCTTTTTTGTAGCTCAACTCACACTACTCGAAAATCATTTGCTCATAAAACTTAGAGATATGCCACCAGTAGTATTATATGCCCAAGATCTGTGAAATACCCACTAGCATTTTTCTGCTATGTGCTTATAACCTAAGTGAACTGTTTGCTTTTTTACTCTGTTGTTGCATTTGCTTTGCTGGTTTGTTTTTTTACCTTAATGTCTTAAATCCATTTAAGTAACTTGTTTTCTGTCCTCTTGAGATAAAATTATGTTCTGCGGCGGGCAGCCTGCAAATGTGATTATCTCTCAAAATGTGTGTGAAAAGCTGAGTTTCATGGTGGTCCAAACTGACGTTTAGAAAATGCTGGTTTACATTACACTGAGGTGAATCCTTGTGTATAATCCTGCTCCATTCACCTCCATTGCCTTGCGTTCCACTATGACCTGAGGGGAAATGCTTCGACACAGATTTTGAAAGCAAGAGTCTTACTGCTTTTATACACCTAGTAGAAAACTCTGGAAGAACACAAAAAGGAGTAAGGCCCAAGCTTAGGCAATGTCTACATAATTATGCATGCACACATAATGCATGCACCCTCGTGAGACCTCACCTGGAGTAATACATTCAGTTCTAGCAGCCTCAATACAGGAAGGACATGGATCTGTTAGAGCAAGCCCAGAGGAGAGGCACAAAGATGATCCAAGGGCTGGAGCACCTCCCATACAACGACAGGCCGAGAGATTTGTGCTTGTTCAGCTTAGAGAAGAGTGGGCTCCGGGGAGACTCCATAGCAGCCTTCCAGTACTTAAAGGGGGCTACAGGAAAGCTGGGGAGGGGCTCTTTATCAGGGAGTGCAGGGATAGGATGAGGAGTAACGGTTTTAAGCTGAAAGAGGGGAGATTTAGATTAGATATTAAGACAAAAGTTTTTTCCTGTGAGGGTGGTGAGGCACTGGCACAGGTTGCCCAGGGAAGTTATGGATGCCCCATCCCTGGAGATGTTCAATACTGGGTTGGATGAGGCTTTGAGCAGCGTGCTCCAGTGGAAGGTGTCCCTGTCCATGGCAGGAGGGTTGGAACTGGATGGTCTTTAAGGTCCCTTCCAACCCAAACCATTCTATGATTCTAAACTGCACATGCACATATCCGTGTGTATGTGTGTGCATACACGTACGTATAAGCACGTATGCATAACTGTTCAGATCATTTGAAGCCCGAGTTTCATACCTGTGTTATAATATGTGTGAAATGTATTGGCTTTCCATAGTGACAGATATTCCACTGGAGAGACTACCAGAAAAGGAGCACTAAATATTTCACACCAATTGAAAATCTGCTTCATGGTATTTTAAGGGTTAGCTTAGCTCAGAAGGGTTTTGAGAAAAAAATAACTTCCTCTGAAAAATTCTTAGATTTCTGTTTTTCTCTTCCTTTCTGTCAGGTGCAGTTGCAACTTTCTAATATAAAGTAATATTGACTAACAAAACTATTGATTATTTAGTACATAACAACAAACTGGTGGTCTTTTCCAATTTGTATTCTCCTTCAGCTTGTAGTTTAAAATAATTGTCATGGAACAAGGCTATTTTCATACTTTTGTAGTTAAACTTGACGTTCGCTTGTCTCACCAGGTCCCAGAATATCTTCACCATGTTAATAAACGTTTGGAAGAAGAAGGAGACAGAGTGATAACATATTTAGATCACAGCACACAGTGAGTGCAAATTTTGTTGCTCTTAGCATAAAGCAAGCATCCATCATAAAAGAGTGTAATTATCCACGGCTGCAGAGGGACAGAGATTATTTATTTATTATCTTACAGCTATTATCTTGTTGATAGTGCTTATGATACGGTTTAGGTTTTGTAAACCTTTATTTTTTATCAAGACTTATTTCTTTAAAATCAAAATATACTTTAAGTAAGAGGGGAGAAACTTGTTCAGAAAGATTTATCACTGTATATTGAAATTAACAAAACATTCTGTAAGAGCTTGAATTAGTAGCTGATTTCAGCCATTCACGTACTGATAACAAAATTAACCACAGATCCCTTGAGGGAATGAAAGACTTGTTAGGGGAAAAAAAAAGAGAGGTTTGTGGTGTAGGATAGAGGACATGAACATCATTCATGAACAGTCCAAGAAGTGAATTCACAGTAGATCAGCTTTGGTGCAGCTGCTGCCAATGTATTGTGCAAGGTAGCTTGTCCTTTTTTCACTCAGGTGTTGAGTAATAGTGTGTGTTTTGCTGGGGTAAGAAAGTGCATTAAGGAAGTACTGCAGAGTCACTGATGTGCTGTAAGTCCATATATCATTTGTCCTGGTGTAAGCTGTTAGTGTTCTTAAAAAAATAAGGAACATAAGAGTTAAAGACCATATAATTTTATTTTACTTTTCAGTTTTCTAAATGATGTATTTCGTGGAGTGTTAAAAGGATAACTAAATAAAAATTATGGTCTTAACTTACTATTTTCTTCGGATGCATTTTGTATATATACAGTTACACGTGTTGCTTGTCATGATACATATTTGAACTTGACTGTTCTTCCTATAAATGCTGACTGCACTGTGACTAGCTTTTTCTGGCAAAATCAACCATTAAAATGTGTGGAACTATTTCTATGTGTGAAGTTAAAGCATATAGGTATTTATTTACTGCTTAGGTTAAAAAATTAGGTTCATATCATTGTATATTCAGTTTAGATATACATCAAGTCCTTGCCTTGAATCTCATCCTTAGTTAAAGGCTTAGAAACCTACTTTTAGAAGATTTTTTACTAATTTCCTTTCTTTGCATGAAGGAACAGCAGTTCTTAAAATTAGTGTCCTTGAGTTATCCTCAGATCACGCTGTCCTGATGTGCATGAAAAGAGCAGAAAGGCTGTTAGATCTAGTTACTGTGTTTGATCTTGAGATGGAAGTGATGCTTCCAGAGCAAAATTATCATGGGAAACACCATTCAAAATACTTCAAACTACTTTTGTGCAACAGAGAGAGAGTTTGTTGTTGCAGCCCATAGAGGCGTTTGTTCAGCACATCAGTACGTGCCTCTGCCTGGACAGCTGACTGGAATAAGCATGTCTCCTGCCTTATCAGTCAGTAGATGACTTTGGGGTTGGACAGAAGGTACCTTCAGGCTCACTCACCAGTTAGCAGTCAAGATAAATGCTCATTCTGTCTGACTGCTTGGTAAGAAATAGTGCTCTGCCTCCCAGTTTCAATTAGACAAATTGTCCTTAATTCCCTTGTAGGCAGAATCAATCTTCCACAGCAAAGGATGCTATTTTATGCAATGTTAACTGCTTCTACTGTTGGAGACAGTCAGCAGCTGTAGATAGCAGTAGTTGGAAATTTCACCTCAGGGCGTTTTCTGAACCTGATGTGGTTTGTCCATTTGAATCTCTTCGAAATACTGTCTCACTGGGGTTCACATGAGCTTTTCCATCTGTGCCAGCCTTTGGCAAAGCGTTCCACTGGTGCACTATCCACCACATGATAAATTGCCTCCTTCTTATGTCTGGCTCCTCGTACATTACTGATGAACCCAGTTCTTGGGTTGGAAGGGAGAGTGATCAGTCAGTTCCACCTTTCCCTTGCCTGTCAATCCACTGTATCCCCACTGAGTCATGTCTTTCCCAGAAAGAAGAGTCCTAACACATGCAGTTGTTTCTTTTTGTAGCTGCTGCTGCTGTTGCGTACTTTGATTATCCCTGTTCATGTCTCTGGATCTTTCCAAATTCTAATTCAAGTTTTCTGAGATGAAGGGACTAAAACTGTGGTTTACGGAAGGTCAGGTAAAGCAGGAATGTTTCAGGAAAGGTGGTGTTTTAGCGAAGGTAGGGACATGAATTGGATGCTGCTACATAAAAGGCTTCCATCAATTCAAGTTGAGCATCCCTTTTCTAGAAAATCTAAATTAAATGTCTGATATCCAGTTTTATAAAACTCAGCTCAGAAAGATATGGTTCATCTTCTGTTGTCATATTGTAAGCAACAGTGGAAGTTTAAACATTGAAATTACTTATCCCTTTGCACTACAGGTGTTTCTTTTTTATTTTAGGCTATAAAAGATGTAAAGGAAAACTTGCCATTATTTTTCAGAACTTTCTAAAATGAATGTATCAAAAAAATACTTAATTGAAAGTAACGAGTAGGGAAAATTCAAGGACATTTAAAATATTTTCCAGATTTGAGTTGAGTGGTTCTATCTCGATATATGCTTCTATAGGTTTGTAACACAATTGGATGAAAAGTTTGAGTTTTGAACTTCACCAGCGTGTATTGTGCTGTTTTGGAGCTCAAAGCCTTGGATATTTTTTTGTTGTTTTGTCTGCTTGCGTGTTTGTTTCCAAGAAAACATCAATTTGACTTTTTTTCCAGAAATGTTTTTGTATTGTTTTTTTTATCTAAGCTTCTCTTTTCTACTGTGTAAGAACTTGTTTTTTGGATTTCCAACCTGAGATTTTTTTTTTTTATTATTACATATATGTTTTATTGTTTTCTTTCTTGACTTTATATCACATGTAGCCTCTGTTTTAAGTAGAATATTGTTGGGGTTTTTTGTGTTATAGTGTAAGTTATTCACAAATACACTGGAAAAAGAGGCAATTCCCTTATACCGTAAAACTTCTAATATATCTTTCTTGCCTTATTTAGGAAACCACTGATTGCTTGTGTGGAGAAACAGCTACTAGGAGAACATTTAACAGCTATTTTACAAAAAGGTATTCTTTTACATTGATATAATCTCCAATAAGCAACAGATTCTCATAGTCTGCAGTAACTATAAACTCCACAGCTTTTATTTAAGGAGGCATATTAACCACGGGGAAAAGCACTGATACAGGAAAGGCAACTCTAAGACTGTTATGCCCACTGTGACAAGTAACTTGTTTATGTGTAAACAAATATCTGAAATATGTTTCCATATTTATAAAGGTCTCTAAACACCCTAAATCTTGTTTGACTTGTAGCAGTGGGCTTAGGAATTAAACCTTTGGATCTGCTTATTTCATAGAAATCTATAAACTTCTAAATGAGAGCTGCAGTTACTGTCATAGTTTCTTTTTGTGTTAATCACACAACTCGAGTGCAATTGCTTCAACTCTTTTTGTGATTGTATCTTTGGAGAATCATGACTTAAGTGAACGGACAATATTCCAAGGCAATGAAATTTAATATGCTTTTATCTGTATTTTACCTTTTGTCTGGCAATTTCAAATAAGAGCTGCAGTCTTCTTAGGAGGTCCTTATTCAGACACTACTGTCTTTAAATCACCATTCCTTTATTCCTCTTAACTTTTAATCTTTACATTTGCACTGAATTTCTGGGTTTGGTCAGTATTTCCTGATCTTTGAATATTTTATATGATCCTTTCCTTTTCTTGCAGTACCAATATTTCAGGTTTTAGATCTTCTAGCAAATTGTCCTTACATCTTTGTTTCCTTTACTGTTGCAAAACAGATGTCCCTGGTAGTCTGGTATCTTTGAGCTCTGTCATGTCCTTGTTTGTGAATACTTTCAGGTTATTATATATATTCCTTTCACTTCTTACTTCATCCCCTTTAGACATAGACATATGCTCACAGTTTTCTCTGAACTACTCTGGGAATAGGTTATTTCACTGTTTTCCATACATTTATAAAAAATCATGGTCACTCCATCTGAGCTGTTCTTAAGCTTTTCATAAGCAGAAGGTAAGAATAATTATTTTTTTCTGATATATGTCAATTTTGCTTGCTCTTTAATTCAAGTATTCTTTTTAATTGACATATTTATGTGTCAGTTAGCTTAAACAAGGAAATATGTGATCGTGGTTGAACCTGTACTTTTTCTTGTTTATAATGCATATGTACTATCCATGTAAATATGGAGAGACTTGTACATTTTACTAGTTAACTATGTTTTAGAACTATAGTATTGTTCAATCAGGTCTTATGTTGTATGCCTGCACTTCAAAAAAAAAGAAATGAAAAGGAAAAAAATGTAAGTCTAAACATCATTTGACTTGCATAACTTCCTGCATTCATTTGATCCAGGACACACTGTAAGTTGCTATAACTTCCTGGTATTCCATGCAAGTAGAAGATACTGCCTTTTGTAGGTTTTGTTCCTTAGGAGGAGGCATCTAGTCAATTTGATTCAGGGAAATAAAAGCTTACAAATGCAGGGTATGTATAAGAAATGGGGGATTTGTGTTATTGCAACTGCCATTGAATAGATATTTGTGGGGTTTTTTAACTGTGAGTATAATAAAATTTTCCAAGGTTGTGGCAATGCTTTCTGGAAGTTGTGTGAAGTCTTGTCTCAGAGGACTTTCCTGTATGTCTTTCTCATTTGTCAAATATGTGACAAAATAATTTGTTCAGTCACATGGCTCATGTGCCAGAGGAAGAGGGAAGGTTAAACTTTATAATCCAGGTTATAACAAAGCAGTTAGTGTATTGGTGCCTTAAATGAATAGGAGCTGATGCTTGGATGGATGGAGTGTTTCTTATTTTCCTATTCACTGTCAAAAGAACAGCAGCCATGTATTCAACACTTTGTAATTTGTCATCTTACATACTTTTAAAGTATGTCCATTCTCCTGATATCTCAAAAGTTTAGGCATAGCTCAAAGTAGGAAATCTCAACATATCATGCAGAAGTTTACCTGTCATCGTTCTTAAACATTGATTGCCTTTATGAACGTGTGTGTTATAATTTACAGTGAAAGTATTTTTAAGATGAAGAGTATGGTAGAAATTGGATGATTTAGTAGTGATTGAAAATCCTTTGTTATCTGTTATCATTTAAAAAATGGAATTAATGAAATACATTTTGTAAAGTAGGACAGTTCTGCAGTGTCAGCTACACTGATGATGTGAATTGTCAACCTGTTTAAAATCAAGCTTTCTGGGTTTTAAAAAATGCCGTGAATCTTTGATGATGCTGTCCCATGTTATAAAGCCTCTGTCACCACCATGAGAACATATCTCTGATTACACTGGAACTATATTCATGTTATTCTCAAATGTAAAAATGTGTGTGTAGTTGTTACGCTTCATGATTTGCATTGAGCTTCACTTCTCCGTTCATTAATCCAAGGCATAGTCTCACGTGGGGTAAACTGATAAAGGCTGAAGTTGCTTCGAAGTGATTTGTAGGTCTTGTGTTATTCCGTCTGTATGAGAACAGATAGTTCATAGCACATTCTTAATCTAAAAAGATGGCTAACCACACTCCACAGAAAAAATCTTGCAGTTTACTTAACTTACTCTTTTCTGGCATTCTTCAGATGTTCTGTGATATCTCTTGATAAAACTGTACCCTTCAAATAAAGTGCTGTAAGTTCTGCAAAACGCTTACAGTCAGCACCTTGTTGGGAAAGTACTTCACTTGAAGTAGGTTTAAAATATTATACCATAAATCATTTCAGCCAGTTTAAACATAAGAGGCACGTTAACCTTGACCATATCACTTGCTTTCAGAAATTTAGTCTTTACAAGTTTATATTTCTTAAGCACACTGGAGGGTCTTTATGTATTTCATAGAGATTTTGCTAATATATATCTAACTGTGTTCAAATTTGCACTTTCTTTTCATTTTATTTTTTCAGGACTAGATAACCTGCTCGATGAAAATAGAATATCAGATTTGACCCAGACATACCAGCTGTTCAGCCGGGTAAAAGGTGGACAGCAGATCCTTTTGCAACATTGGAGTGAATACATCAAGGTATTTCAAAGGTCTCTTACTGATGTCAAAACTCATGCTGTTATCACATATTTCTTCTATCAAAACCAAGAATGCTGTCATATAGGTGTATGCATCAAAATTCTATTTTAAGCAAATATAGGGAGAGATGTTAATGCTTCCCCCACCCCATGACAGTCACATGATGAGAAACAGCAAGACCTGAGTTTGAGGTTTAAATTTCTACTTGGAAATTGCTTTCCTTATATGTTTGAACATTATAGAAGAAGTTATTTGGATTTACTTTGCTCTTAAATAGAGCAACACGCAGGCGTGTTTAGAGTACAGTGTATTGTACTATGTGTTGTGCTTTGCTACAAATACACTCAACTATTTACATATCTGCAAAATCAATGGAATGTGAGAATGTACCTGTTCTACAGTGCAACGTGTAATTAACCTACAGCAATGCTGATGAATGTTTAAGCTATGTTGAATGGAATACTCCTTTTGAAAATAACCCATCATCAAAGTCATGTTTAGATGTTTCGGGTTTGTTCAGCTAGGCGTAATGTGCATGTGGTACCCTGCCCCAGAGAACATGAACTCTTGCAAGATGAAATCTGGAGAGCTTCACAGAATATGCATCTCTCCAGAGTTGATAATTCCCAATGTGGTAGTTCTCTCCTGAGTAGCCCATGTGATCATTAGCCTTCAGGACTAACTTTACAACATCAGTTTATTTCAGAGGTGCCTTTCCTTGCACGCCCGTGTTGTGAGTTCTGCATGGTGCAACAGTGCCCAGCCCACGTGTGTGGGACATAGTCTTCCCTCTAACTCCAGAACTGAGATGGAGTTTATGGCACATGGTGTCATTCAGTGTCCCCATACGCAGACCATGGATCCCTACGCAGCTGGGCCAATTGAACTGCTTGCTGTGGCCAAGAAGGAATACCTTCTTCCTTGCTCCAAGATCATGCTCCTGACTTAATCCTTGTGTTTTCTGCCACTGCATAGATTCTCTTGTGATCAGTTTTAACACAATACCTGGGCAAGCTTTGGTTTATGCCAGGTTTAGTGAGCTAAAGAGGCTCCTTGAAAAGTCCTTGGTGTGGGCACAAGGAAAGAAGCATGAGTTCAGGATAGGTAGGAAAATAAGGGAAGGAGAATCAGAACCTATCCTTTCTTATCAGAAACTTCTAAAGTTGGTTTATCATACCTTATGTCTTGCAGAATCAGATATTTCATGGTTTTGTTTTTACAAATTTTTTTTACAGACTCAAAAAGCTAGAAACCATTTTCTATAGTGTCAGTAAATCTTTAATGCATTCTGTTATACAGAATGTTTGAAAGTGAGGCTTCAAGAACTTCTGTGAGCCAGTGTAAGAAAAAGCACAGAGAGTGTGCCAAATTACTGGAGTGAAGGTCTGTGCTCTATTGTAGTCATATTTTTATGATTTCAGAGGTGTCACTTTTCTTTCTGTATCTTGGTTTGCCATTTGCTCAATGGAGGGAATGCCCTGTAATTATAAACTTAACTGGTAGAGACTGAAATGTCCAGCCGTTGTGCTAATGAAGGGGCAATTGTGCTAAGTCTAAGATGATCTTCAGAGGTCACTTCCAACCAAAACCGTTCTGTGATATCCATGTCGAATCTAAGGACCATGGACAGCCTTATGTTTGTCCAGCTTCACTCTGAACTCTTGCTTGACAACAGTATCAATGAAAGATCGTAGTGGATAATAAGATTTTAAAGTGGAAATTTTGAGGTTTGGGAGGAATTTCCCCATCTCTCTTTGATTATTGTTGTAGCTAACATTGATGAAAATACATCAGTTGAATACTGTTCTGCTGTTACTGTGCAGATGTTCCTCTTTCTCACCTTGGAAAACTGGTCATTCTGTTTAGGGCACTGATCAGTGTTACTGAGCAATCATAAATTGTCCAGTAGGTTAAAATACTCCCTTATTTTGGTTCACTAGACAAATGGTATTATATCTCTAACTTTAAGATAATAAGTGGGGGAACAAGAGAAGACAGTTAAGTCTGTGGCTGCTTCTTGCGAATGAGCAAGTTTTGTTTTATTGCAGATTAGGTAGGGGTTTTTTGCTTTTAAGCCCTTGCTGTAAGAGAGATTTTGGAGTGATGAGCAGCAGATATATTTCTGCCACCTGTTTCACCGATAGAGCTCTCAAGTGGATTTAAGGAACATAGTGCCAAGTTTTCCGTTACACTCAACATTTCTGAGGCAGTTTCCATATAATTTGTTTTACATGAATCATGTAGTTCTCTATGTAACTGTAAACTTGCACATCATACAGTCGTGTCCACCATGATTTGGTTTTGGTTTTTAGCTTTTGTCTTGAATGTATATAATCTTTAAGTCAAACACTAATGTTCGAAATCCATTAATGTGTGTGTGGGTTTTTATTTTAAATTTCAGTGCATCTCATTTTTTTAAAAACTTGAAGTTACCTAAGCAGCTCTGTAAAAAAACAAATGTTCTTTTTAATAATAAATTTTATAAGGGTGAATGTGTCTATTGTGGGAGATAGGTAGCGCTCTAAAGTATTTTATTATCAAAAGTGTTTGTTTTACAGAACTTTGGGACAACAATAGTGGTTAATCCTGAAAAGGACAAGGATATGGTGCAAGAGCTACTAGATTTTAAGGATAAAGTGGACCATATCATAGAAGTGTGCTTTCAGAAAAATGAAAAATTTATAAACTTGATGAAGGAGTCCTTTGAAACATTTATCAACAAGAGACCAAATAAGCCTGCAGAATTGATAGGTACACAAATATTTTTCTGTAAAATATTTCAAAAATCTATAGAAAGCATGATAAGATAATGCTGCTGAGTGTGCTAGTGCAATAGTGATGCAGTACGCATTCTGCTTCAGGAGACTCGGTTTTGGGATACGAGGCAAAAGTTAACCTGGGAACGTTGTGGGATGAAAAAGCTTGCGTGTGCTGCTGGGCGTGTATGCAGCGTCCTGACGGAACATGGCAACTGCTGTCCCTGCCCTCTGCTTCCTGCACGGTGCCTGGTGCTGCTCAGAGAGAACAATGCTGATGCTATGAGCGGAGTACATGGTTATGGGGATGAGTAGCTGTGGCAAAGAAATGGAACTGGTCTTAGGTGCGATAGTAGAGGAGTTCAGATCTCTCAGAAAGGAGTAATGACAGCCCATCTGCCTTGAAGGCTGAAGCTAGGAGAGCAATTTTGAAGCCTTTGGAGACAAAGAGTTTTAATAGAGGGAGAAATAGTCATTACCTGGAAAGGGGCACTAGTGCTCATTAAGAGGAGAAATAATAAAAACATCTTAAAAATGCTATTACTGGGTTTATCCCTGGTCTGACTGTTTTGCCTGCAGCCACTGGAGCTGTGGCATTTACGCTAGGAGAGGATCCCACTCATAGGTGGGGTTTTTTTTCCCTCTGTAAGTTCATTTGCCCTGATTCAGCTTATTTTGTGGTTTTCTTCTAAAACCAGCTTTATGTAGGATGAATTGCACAGCCTAGTGTCACAGGTTAAAGCCATGATATGGGCTGCTGTCATTTGTGGATTGTGGTGTTGCAACTACTGCAAAGGTTTCCTTCTTGCACAGAGGGTTGTATAAAGATGCTAACGGGGTTTAATAAATACTTGGTTAAACTCATGGCTTAACCTTATTTCTGGCATTCTAACTTGAAAGCATTGCTTCTGTTTAAATTTTGGTATCCTCCTACTAAGGAGCATGAGGGATATGATAAAGGTCCATAAAAATATAGTCCTTTGTGTTGTTCTTTTTCTGTTTCTCATAAAATACATTCATATGCTTTGTACACTTCCAAAACATTGTCTTTCAACAAGTAATGTGCTTGCTATGGCTATAACACAAAATGTGGGAACCTTCGGTGCAGTAATTTTAATGATTTTTCTGTGTTTTTTTTTTCTTGGGTGGTTTCTTTTCATGATATTTTTCCATGATGGCAGTAGTACAGTCAGACTCTATCATTCCATTGAATGCAGGGATGGCAGAATGGTAACTAGAAAATCTAGCACCTATCCTGTATTTTAATATATATATAGTAATATTTCAAGCAGGAGGTGCTTAAGTTGATGATTTTAGAATGTTTTTTGTAAGCTGTTAAACTGTTTAATTTATTTGTAGCAAAATATGTGGATTCCAAGTTAAGAGCTGGTAATAAAGAAGCAACAGATGAAGAGCTGGAAAGAATCCTTGACAAAATCATGATCATATTTAGATTCATTCATGGTAAGAAATATCTCTTCACAGCTGATGCAATTAAAAATGTTTTCCTTGCTACCAGCAGAACTGTGTTCCTCTGAATTTAAGAGATCTTTTCTAGCATGAGTTTCTGGTAGGCGTGCTCTTAAATTCAGGTTGCCTTACATCTGAATGAGCACAATAAATACACCAAGGAGGACAAACTTGTTTTATGGAGACTGGCAAGATACAGACCTTTTACAGTCTGTGCATGAAGACCTAAGAGTTAGAGCTGTGGGCGGAAGTGTTTTTTCTCACATAAATTATCTGTATCTGTAACCACAACCTCTCCTCTAATGACAGAGAACAGAAAGGTTAGTACAGGTTTTCTCTTCCCTGCCCACGTCCGTATGTCGTAGGTGCAAAATAGATGAAAGTCCAGCAACTAATGACTCGTCTCTTCTCATCATGGCTGAGAATGAATACAGAGGAGGTCTCAGAATGATGGGAGAAAATGTTACTGCTGTGTTTTGTCACCTTTGAAGTGCACTTCCCTAATACATGTCCTTATCTGAGCAAAACCCATTGTATGTGTTAGGAGAACTTTTTTTTTTGCTAGGATGTATATCAGAAAAAATATGTGGTTGAGTCCTGTAGAGGTGCATGGTCATTGTTTTCAGGGAATTGCAATGTGTATACAGGGCTGGAGTGGAATAAGCAGAAACTCTCCAATTCTATATTAGTTTGTTCTGAGCATTGTGGGATTCTTTCCTCATAAAATCCAAAACCAGTACAGTATAATTGGAAAGAACACAAGACGCTAGTCATAAAGTAATATTATTTGCATCATTATTTTTGTCAAATGCAAAAGATATTAGATGGAGATGGTGAATTAAGACAGCATTGCTGTCAGCTTTTCAGCTGAAGAGATTAATTTCTGTTAATCTGAAACTTTAACCAACTCTCTCTTAATATTTTTTGTAGTACTGAGCTAAAAGCGCAAATTTATTTTGAGATATCTAGTGTGTGAGAGTCCTTTTAAGAGCAGATGGTAATTAGTAGTTAGTTTCTAAGCACTGGACTTTTTGAAAGTATCTTGATGGTGTGTCACAAAACAGTGCTTTATCCAAGCACGGGATGGACAGTACTAGAGATTGCTACAGGCACATTGGAAGGCATTTGCAAGGAATTAGGAGGGGCTGCTGTAGGCAGCACGAAGAGTGCTTTGAGTTGGAGTCAATGTCTTCCTCTTACAAGTGAAACATTGCAGGTATCTTTGCACTATCAGTAGAAAAGATTTGTGGAAGCTGTGGTTTAAGGTGTGAAAGTTTGTGAGTGCCTGTATCACTTCTTCATTTCAAAAAGTTATTGGCAAACTAATTGAGAAGACTTCTGCCACTTTTTCTTCACCTTAGGCTTTTCAGGGTTATTTCTCTAATACATAGGGACTCCGTTTTTAAAATTTTAATAAATCAGACCACTGGAAGGAGAATGTTCTTCTGGACCCCAGAATAATTTCATGTGGTTTGCAGCTAATCCAGTGGTAAACACAAGGCAGCCTGTGTTCATATAAAAAGAATTAGTTGTCAACGTGTTGTTCTTTGCTCTTCCATAGGGCATATTGTTCTGCTGATCAGCGTGTCATGAGAAAGGCTTATGTCACAAATCTGAAGTGCAATGATGCAAATAGAATGTATAATTTCATTTGTATTTTATTTTTGTTTTCATTTCCTGTACAGGTAAAGATGTGTTTGAGGCATTTTATAAGAAAGACTTAGCCAAAAGACTGCTGGTTGGAAAAAGTGCATCAGTCGATGCAGAGAAGTCTATGTTGTCAAAGCTTAAACATGGTAAGCGTTTTCAGATGTGTTAGATTTTTATTACTTTTTGGCGTGTAAATTGGAATCCTTATTTTCTAATGCTTTAAGAAGTAGCAAGCCAGATTTTAAGTAATAGCTGAGCATATTGTAGCTTTCGTTGTGCTCAGCAATAACTATTGGGCTGACTTCTTAGAACTATAGAACTATATATTCCGTTGGAAAAGATCTTTGAGACCATCGAGTCCAGCTGTACCTATTAAATTGGTTTATTTGATGTACCTACAGAGGAGCAAAATCTGTAAAACGTACTAAGTTTTGGATATTCTGGACCCTGGCAAATCTGGCTCAGCTATCTGGGATTCAACTTTCATTGCTTGTTCTGTGCTTCTTTGTAATTGTGAGATCTTTGCTTTAATTCGTGTGACAGAATGTGGAGCTGCTTTTACCAGCAAACTGGAGGGCATGTTCAAGGACATGGAACTGTCAAAAGATGTCATGGTTCAGTTTAAGCAGGTACCTGTAGCTTCTGTGTGTGCTTTAAATTTTCAGTAGTGATGGGGAAGCACTTAATGGTGTTATAAGTCAGATGAAGCTAAAATTAAACAAAAGAGCTTTTGAGCAGGTCCCAATCATAGTTACAGAGTCTGCTTATACTTGTGTTTATAGAACAAAATTTATTTATTGTGCATCTATTCAGAGATAATTTTATTTTAAAGGGTTTATTTAATTCCTTTTTAAGTAAATTACAGTCTAAATACTATATAGTAATTCAGTTGTCTGACATCCTTTAAAGTCTGTACCCATTTATTCTGTAAACCATGGCTACTCTGTGAATGACCCACACCAGATAAACTGCCTGATGGTTGCTAAAGGCACAGAAGCCATTCACATCTCTGCCCCAAAGCTTATGACTTGTTGGTAACAAGGGAAGACTTGGAGGAAATACTGTATATGCACACCCTGTTGTTGCACTTCTCCCTGTACACCTGTTTTGGGCCCTTGTTGAAGAGAGGATGCTGAGGTAGAGATCTGACGCAGGACACCTGCTCCTGTAATAAAACACTCCAGTGACTTTTCTGTCCCAGGCTTTGCAGCCTGGCTTGATTGGTGCTATGCTCAAATTATACAAAAATGTGCTAACAGACCTGTGGAAATTTCAGAGGATCCATGTGATCTTATAGTTCTTGCCCTGACTTCTTATCAAAAGTTTTATTTGCCTGTGATGGAAGTTCTTTTGACCTGCCTGGGATACCTCAAGGCATGTTGTACTTTTCTTTTTACTTCCAACCACTTGCTGTGTTTTGAAACTGTGGACAGGAGGAATAAATTAGTCATGAAATTAAAAGTCTTGGTAAAGTATATCTAACCAAGGGTGTGGACTGTAGGAATCTTTCATTATTCCACCAACTTTATATTTCTCATTTAAGTACATGTGTTTTTTAATTTAGCATGCAATGAGTATACTAGAATGATTTTTTTCCATCTCTTTTATTTTAGTATATGCAGAACCAAAGCGATCCAGGAAATATAGACCTGACAGTAAATATATTAACTATGGGGTACTGGCCAACTTACACACCTATGGAAGTCCACTTAAATTCAGAGGTTAGTGTTTGAATTCTTCTAAAAGCACTTTTATGGAGTGGGACAATAATCACTATCATAGGGTGAACTAATGCCCTACATTTAATATTTTTCTGGTAGATATTTACAGGGTTTTAAAGATTCAAAAATTGCAAAAAATGCAGTTTAGAAAATCTACTTTTTTCAGATGATTGTTTCACTTAATGTAGTGAAACATTTCTAATAACAACAACAATAATAATACATAAATATTAAAATAAAATCGGTGTCCTGCTTAATATTGCAGTCAAGCACTTAAAAGTTTAAAACTGGATCGTTTACCTTAATTTAGTCAATCTTTAACTACACTGACTAAGCATTTTGGTCTAGCCAATAGTTATGTTACTGCACATTCCTTTTTTTGCTGTAAGATCCTTCCTCTGTTCTCTGCAATATGTCAGACAAAACTGGCCCATTTAAATGGCATTTGCCAGAAAAAAGTTTTCTTCCAAGTTGAGAGATTTTTGCAAAGCTCTTATCAGTAGCGATTTAAGTTGAAACATGGATGATCCAGGTAATTACAGACCTGTCAGCCTGACCTCGGTCCCAGGTAAAATCATGGAGCAGATAATCCTGGGTGAAATCATGCGGCACCTGCAGAACGGTCAGGAGATCAGGCCCAGCCAGCATGGGTTTAGGAGGGGCAGGTCCTGCCTGACCAACCTGATCTCCTTTTATGACCATGTGACTCGCCTGGTGGATGAGAGGAAGGCTGTGGATGTGGTATACCTGGACTTTAGCAAGGCCTTTGACACTGTCCCCCACAGTAGACTCCTAGGGAAGCTGTCAGCCCGTGGTTTAGATGCGAGCACTCTGTGCTGGGTTAGGAATTGGCTGGATGGCCGAGCCCAGAGAGTGGTGGTGAACGGTGTCTCATCCAGTTGGCGGCCGGTCATCAGTGGTGTCCCCCAGGGATCGGTGTTAGGTCCGGTCCTGTTTAATATCTTTATAGAGGATCTGGATGAGGGGATTGAGTCCATCATCAGCAAGTTTGCTGATGATACCAAACTGGGAAGAAGGGTTGATCTGTTAGAGGGTAGGATGGCCCTGCAGAGGGACCTGGACAGATTGGAGAGATGGGCCGATTCCAATGGGATGATGTTTAATAAGTCCAAATGTCGAGTACTTCATTTTGGACACAACAATCCCATGCAGAGCTACAGACTGGGGACAGAGTGGCTGGAGAGTAGTGAGGCAGAAAGGGACCTGGGAGTGCTGGTTGACAGGAAGCTCAACATGAGCCAGCAGTGTGCCCAGGTGGCCAAGAAGGCCAATGGCATTCTGGCCTGTATCAGGAATAGTGTGGTGAGCAGAACCAGAGAAGTTATCGTCCCCCTGTACTCGGCACTAGTCAGACCTCATCTGGAATACTGTGTACAGTTCTGGGCCCCCCAGTTTGGGAAAGATGTCAGGATACTGGAATGTGTTCAGAGGAGGGCAACGAAGATGGTAAAGGGGCTGGAGCATAAGCCCTATGAGGAGCGACTGAGGGAGTTGGGGCTGTTTAGTCTGAAGAAGAGGAGGCTCAGGGGAGACCTCATTGCTCTCTACAGCTACCTGAAAGGAGGTTGTAGTCGGTCAGGGGTTGGTCTCTTCTCTCAGGTGACCAGTGACAGAACTAGAGGGCATGGACTCAAGCTACGTCAGGGAAAGTTTAGGCTTGATGTGAGGAAGAAGTTCTTTACTGAAAGGGTGATTGGCCATTGGAATGCGTTGCCCAGGGAGGTGGTGGAGTCGCCGACCCTGGAGGTGTTTAAGGGGAGATTGGATGTGGCACTGAGTGCCATGGTTTAGATGATGGTTGGTGTTAGTGTTGGGTTATAGGTTGGACTTGATGATCTCAGAGGTCCTTTCCAACCTTGTCATACTGTGATACTGTGATACTGTATTTGGAATCTTATTTCCTGCAATACTTGGCTTGATTTGAAATGTGGGAAGCACGTCAGAGGCCAAAGGTGGTACCAAGGTTCCCGTTCAGTTTGGAAGATGTGCAAGCTTTTTTGGTCTTACTCCTGTGGTGTCTTTTCCTCAGTAGCAGACTGCTTTGGAAGGATCCAACATGAGCAACAGATCATAAAAATGGAGGGGTAAAACCCCCTTACTTGGAAATAAGAGGTTGTAAAGAACTGGAATCAGAATTGTATCTGCATAGGGCAAACTAAAGAAAGAACCTGGGAGCAGATGGTGATAGTCACTGTATAGGTGTGAGGTGAACACTTTCTGTCCAATTACTTCTTGGTGAGATTCAAAGTCCAGGACAAAACTAGTACTTGCTTTTTACTAAAAGCTTTTTTCTGAATTGAGGCTTTCTTCTGTGCATATTTATACCCTTGTACTTGTGAGAGTAAAATTTTGCTCCTTGGATTTAGTTTTTCACACAGAAACACTTACTATGAAACCTTGGTGAGGAGGATAAAGAAATCGTATAAAATCATCCAGCATCACTGGTATAATGCTAATAAATGTTTTTCTCTCGTTGTTTTGTAGATGATAAAGCTTCAAGAGGTATTTAAAACCTTTTACCTAGGAAAACACAGTGGTCGAAAGCTTCAGTGGCAGACCACGTTAGGGCATGCTGTCCTAAAGGCGGAATTCAAGGAAGTAAGTTTGCTTGTTTAATACTTAGCCTGCTGGGATAAACTTTAAGTCAATTATTTGGAATCTAGTAATGTATTGCATTTTTTATAAAGGTAGTAACATTTACAACTCAATACTGTTATTTGTTATAGAAAGTATGTTTTTTATAATTAAACTGAAATACTACTTAGCTAGTGGAAGACAACAGTGTGATGCCTTTTGGTAAGATTTTATGCTCGTTTGATAGGAGCTGCTGCTCATTCGAATAAAAGAAATTGTAATAAAGCAGGAATGCAGCATCTTTTCAGCTTTTATCATAGAAGTACTGGTGACACTTTTAGTGCACTTCACTGATACAAAAAAAAGACTGAGGGCTCGTGAGTGATGTAACAACTGTAGTTAGAATTTAAATGCTTGTTTAATTATTTAAGTCCTAAACAACCACATTCTTTCTTTATGTGGTTTTGGTTTGTCTTATGGAGTATCTTGCTTTGCTAATAATACAACTTAACTTAAGCAGAGACAAAAAACTTGAATACTTTTCCTAACATTGTGAATATGAAACTTAGAGGCATTATGTAATAGTAAGATGGATAGATTTGTAGTTGTCAATTGTCAGAAGTGTTTACAGCTGTCTGAAGAACTTGAGTTTTATTTCCTTTCCAGTGCCTGTTGGTATAAGCATTGTGCTACTGTTGATAATGCTGTCACCCTATATTGTGGTAAAGCAAAATTATAGAATCATAGAATAGTTTGGGTTGGAAGGGACCTTGAAGATCACCCAGTTCCAATCCACCTGCCATGGGCAGGGACACCTCCCACCAGACCAGGCTGCTCATAGCCTCATCTGACCTGGCCTTATCTTTTATTTCTTTCATATTTGATCCAACACTGTCCTGGTTTTAGCTGGGACAGAGTTAATTTTCTTCCCAATAGCTACTGGATTTCATAGAAGAATGATGTTGACAGCATGTAGTGTTTTAGTTGTTGCCAGGGATTGCTTATGTTTGGCTGAGACAGAGTTAATTTTCTTCCCAGCAGCACTGTGATTTAGAGTTAGTATGAGAAGAATGTTCATAATACACGAATGCTTTTAGTGTTGCTTAGAAATCAGGGACTTCTTCAGTTTCCCATGCTTTGCACAGAAACTGGGAGGGAGCACAGCCAGGCAGCTGACCCAAGCTGGCCAAAGAGGTATTCCATATCATATAATGTCATGCGCAATATATAAGTGGGGAGCTGGCCCAGGGCCAGAGTTCACGGCTTGGGGATGGGCTGAGTATCAGTCTTTGCAGGTGGTGAGCAATTGTATTGTGCCTTACTTGTTTTATAGGTATCTTATTATCATTATCTTCTCTTCCTTTTGCTGTCCTATTAAACTGTCTTCATGTGAACCCCTGAGTTTTCTTTTTTTTTTGATTCTCCTCCCCATCCCACTAGGGAGGGTGGGGGTGAGAGAGCAGCTGTGTGGTCCTAGGTGCCAGTTGAGGTTAAACCATGACAAACACCAGGATTTCTTTCAAATTAATTTGCTCATCTCTATAAAATGAAGCTTGGGTGAAGTATGAAGCCATTCATTTGGGGATGCAATACAAAATGCTCTGAATATTACTTCTAATCATTTGATATTTCTTTTTTAGGGAAAGAAAGAATTTCAAGTATCGCTCTTTCAGACATTAGTGTTGCTTATGTTTAATGAAGGAGATGAATTCAGTTTTGAAGAAATAAAAATGGCCACTGGTGTAGGTAGGAAGAATGCTTTTTGATTCTTAAATTCATCGAATGATTGTCAATTATGATTTGGTGTGTGAAGGCCTAACTTAAGAAATCTGCCATGATCTTTAGCAGAAACTTTATGAACCAATAGTATATAGACACTAAAACACATGAGGAAAACATAGTGCTGGTACTTCCTAGTGCAGATAAAATAGATGCTTCACAAAATTAATGATCTGTGTAGCCTATGGTACTGCTAACGCCCTATTTGATTTACAAAATCTATCACTGCCGTTCTTGAAATTCAAGTGGTAATAAAGACCGTTGTGTGTACAGACTACTTTTGTTCTATTACAGTTTCAAATACTACATTTTGAAAATGATCTATTGTAGAATGTGTCATTTGGAGTATTTTCAGTTGAACTGCTCTGAGAGCTTGCCCACATCTGTGCCTTCAGTGTTGCTGGAGTGCCACATTTACAACAGGTCTGATTTGTTAAGAAGAGCGGTGTCCTGTGGGGTGTATACTTTATGGCTGTCTCCCTCTGCGCTTGAAACTTGAAGGCAGAAAGCACAAAGAAAACTGAGAAGTATAGTTTTATTTCTAACCATCTGCAGTATCTGCCTTCCATGTTCTTATGCTCTTGGGTGATTTTTTTTTTCAAATTTTTACACTTCCTTGAAATAGTTACAATCATTGCCATTAAAAATGCACCAGCCAGCACGTTGTACCCAGTAGCCCTTCACATGTTGAATCTTAAGATCAACCCAATACATCGGTTGCTGAAAGAGTATTTGAACCCATACAAGTACTAAAATTTAGGAACTGTGTTTTCTAAAATACTGTAAAATGTGGATATCTAGAATCCCAGTGGTTCAGAATGATGCATTGCAGAAGGCAGTACAGGCTGGGTGCTCCAGCTTCTCAGCTTAAGTTGCTTAGTCATCCACTCCATTAATGTTAAGGGAGCTGCAGAGAGCTCAGGCAGTATGAATGATAAGCATCAGTATAGTCCGGAGAGGCTCATTAGGTCAGAGTACAATGTTTACAGAACAAACATAATTTCACCCCAGCCTGATCCCGATCCTGCTTTCTCATCTTGTATTGCTGTACTTTGAAGCTTGCATTCTGGCTGCCTATCCACAATAGATAAAATCTGCAGCATGGAAATATATTCCATTATAGCACAGTAGAAAGAATTTCAATAGATTGCTTTAAAGGCAGCTGGCTAGAACTGGTAGTTGGGAGCTACCTATATTATGTTATGTCATTGCACCGAGTGCCATGTCTGTGTTTCTCTTCCCTCTGGGGAAATAGTATAGGAATGCAGGTAATGAGGACAGTTCATGGTCCACGGGGTTCCCGTGGGGCCAGGATGGATGTCATAGAATCTCTGTCTTCCCAAGCTCTACATTCACAAGGTTTTCAGAGCTGCTTTAGAGAGGTCCCATTCCCACTTAGCAGTCTCTCTACTGCTAAAGAAGAGTAAGCTCTTACAGCCAGAAATTATGTCACAAATAGGTCTCACGCTGTGCCCTTCCTTCCTCCTGCTACTTTGATGACCCTTTCCCTCAGCAGCATCCTCTCTAGTGGGAAATGAACAGCAATCCAGTTAATTAGAAAATGTAGCTACATCTGTGATGCAGCTGCTTGCGAACTGACCACGAAGGGCAAGAGGTGCTGACAGCCAGACTCTGAGACCACCCTGGATGAACCCGAGGTCCTGGCTCATGGATACAAGTAACAGGACTGGTAGAAGTCCTGGAGGGCAAAACTGGGGCAATTACGGTTGTCATAGAAACTGGTTCCGAATGTTCTAAACACCATGTGCAAGGCTAGACAGAAAGGCAGAATTGCAATGTATGCTTGAAAAACCCATAGCATCATCTATGCTTTTCTTCATAGAATCATCTGGTTGGAAAAGACCTTTGAGATCATTGAATACAATTAAATGACATCTTGAAGAGGATCTAGATCTATTAGGAAGTAGGAAAGCCCTTGGAATAGGGGGAACCTGTGAGCTCCGTGTAAATTCAAAGAGAGTGAATTTCCTGGCGTATTTGAATATCTTAGAAAGTCTGCAGGGTTTGTTAGATTTCTCCCTCCACCATCAAAAAATAATGTAGTGGATCCAAGAAGAGTTCAGAGAATGGGCATAAAGATGGAAGGCATGAAACAGCTTCTTTAGAAGGAACAGCTTCTTTAGAAGGAACAGCTATATGTGCTAGGACTTAACTAAAAAGACCAAAAGGTAAATAGAAATCTGTGAATAAGGATTTGTTTACTTACTCAACAAAAGCTAGAGGGCAAAAAAAACCAAAATGAAGACACGGTGGTGAAAACTAAACAGTGTGTTGTAAAAGCTGGAAGTTTATAGAATACCAGGGGACAGGTTCAGGGAAGAGCACTTGAAGTTTTCTCAGCACATAACAATCACCTCTGGCTTAGGAAGTCTCTGAGCCCTAAGTGACTGGAGACTTAGCAGTAGGATGAGGAGAGGTGTAAGAGCAGGGAAGTGTGCATCTGTATTAGCTTTGCTCTTGTATGCTGCCCTGTGCTCACCCACTTGTGGCCACTGCTAGAGACAGGCTGCTGGGCTAGATGGACCTTCTGACTTGGGGTGCCTCTTCTATGTAGCATCATGAATAATGTACTGAAATGAGGTGTGGAGCATTTGGGATTTTACAGTGTTACAAAAATCTGTTTGGCAAGTGTGGTACTCTTCTCCTGTTGGAGCAGCTTTAGCAGTGCTTCTACAGGGGTTCCTCAGGTCGATCAGTCATGTCTTCCCAGCTCCCTTGCTGATTACAGTGGAAGGTAGGGCCAGTCAGATAAATATTTGTTTCACTCCAGTCATACTGACATTGACTTGTCATTTATTTCTGTTAATGTGGCAGAAACCTGTAAGACAGTATGACTTATTGCTTTCCATCACTTATGCAAGCACTTTCACAAAGTAAAACCTAGCAACTGGTGTTCAGTGCTGCGCTTGGCAGGACAGGACAGTCACATTCAGAGTTCCAGTTCTTCAATAAGTCTTTCATACCTTCATTATCTACTGTATAGGTTTTACGGAGCTGAATGTGATGCATTGTGTGGTTCTACTGTCCAGACACTTATTCACTTATTCAGCTTCTGTATCAGCTAAATTGCCGTGTGCCTACCGTATTACAAGTCAGTTTTGTATACGTCTTGCACTTAAAGTTTAAGTGGATACCTGCATATCAAAAATCCTTTGTATTGAAACAGTCTAGGCAACTGGTCTCTACATGCTTTTAGCTTTGTTGTATCTTTATATTCCATTCCCATCTAATACAAAATACGTACACTTCTGGGTCTCAAAAAGTCATACTGATACAAATTTTCCTCAGGCTAAGCAGAAGAGATTCTCATGGGCAATTACCACATAACTGAAAAAAAAAACCAAGCAAACCCAAACATCGTGTGGATTTCCACCTCTTTAGGCTATCACTGTCTGCATCTGCACTAAAGCATAGTTGTAACTTGTGTTTTGCAGTCACTGTTACAATAAATTATTGCCAGTCTCTTTGCAGATATGTTGTTGTTTGTGGTACATTACTACAGTTAGCAAATGCACAAACTGTCACTTAGAGAAGGAGTGGTTACGTTCTCTTTGATAACCATGCTTCTTTCAGATGTGTTCTCCCAATATTCTTCCATATTTTTACCAGCCTTTCTCATTATTAAGAAAGCTTCTAGTAGTTTCTGCCTTTACTTCAGTGATTGGTAGGTAATTGCAGATTCCTTCCCTTTGACATACTGCAACCTGCAACTTAGCATGCAAGGCAGAAGCAATGCTCCAAAGCATACCAAGTATTTTTAACAGCATCCTTTGTTGGACAATCTGCATTCACTGAAGGTGAAACATGCAAAAAACTATGAAATGTCATAAATACCTATTTAGTCAATGAGGTTAAAGGGCTTTTTAGTAATCATAGAACAGCAGGAAGTTAAAGAAGAAAGTGACTGTGGAAGTTAAAGTATTTTAGAAATAATAATCTTTTACTTAGCTATGTTGCATTTCTGTACTAGATTGCAAAACCTTTCAATTTTTAGATTAAAATTCTGTTCAGGAGATCAGACACATTTGGTGATAATTTTATATTGTGACTAGAAGTATTCTGGAGACTGCAGAGGCTGTTTTAATGTGGAATCTTGATACAGGACTTTGCAACGTAATTATTAGAATATTTTAGACTTCATTTTATCTACTTGTCCACATGATTTTAGCTTTAAATCTTACTAGATAAAATTTTCCTCACCCACTTGTCTCTGCTGCTTTCCTGTTGTGGGGGAAGTGAGTGACTATAATAGCTGTCAGCTCTGCCTTCTCAAAAAACATCTTCCTATCAATTTAGACTTCTCTAGTTGTTTTTTATTTTATCATATATTCTCAGGTTTGTGTTTTAAAAAAGTGATTAAATGATAAAATGGATGGCTTAAATTCCTTGTCATCAACTGATTTTTTTTCTTCTGAAGGCCTGTTACTACCAAACAAAACCAAAGCATTGAACTAGGATCACATTAATGTGAAATCTTTTCTGAAGCTACTTTGAGATAGAAAACTCACTGAGATGAGCCTAAGTCTGTCTTCCTGACACATACAATTCTCTGTATGCTTTCAGCTCTTGCCTGTGAAAGCTGTGAGACAAGCTCGAAGGCTTTTGAGTGGGAACTTAGCTGGAAGAAGGCATTAACGTAAAACCAGTAGCTTTTCAATTGTATTTCTGGATTAATCACACAAAACTCTTCATGTTAATGTTTTGTTCTGCTTTCTCTCATACTTGAACTTCTTCACAGAGGACAGTGAATTAAGAAGAACCTTGCAGTCTTTAGCATGTGGAAAAGCGCGAGTATTGATTAAAAATCCAAAGGGCAAGGATGTAGAAGATGGAGATAAGTTCATCTTTAATGGTGATTTCAAGCATAAATTATTTAGAATAAAGATCAACCAAATCCAAATGAAAGAAACAGTATGTATTTTTTTTTTGCATTCGTTCAGTTTCTAATTGTTTATCCACGTGGAGAGAGAATCTCTGCATTTCCTCTCATGGTTTTTGCATATGGAGAAAGGAAATATATTTAATTTTTTTGTTAAAATTACTTGCAGAGGCAATTGAGATTTTAAAACTCACTGAAATCAAAACAACTTCAGTTTATTCATGTGCTTGCATATTTAAATGTCGATATTTTAAACTGATAGGATCTTGTAGATGTTTCAGTTCATCTTAGAAGTCTTCATGGTACAGCTGAACTGTTGGTACTATATTGAACTCGTGAATCACATGTTACCGTGTCAGTCCTTTTACTTAGTGGGTAGGAGAGTTATTAAAGTCAGGGTTGTCCCTGGTTTTGCAGTGCATGTGTTTGTTTTACTTGAATCTCAATTCTAAACGCAAGGTGACATGTTTTAATTAAAATTTAGTTGTTCCTTTTTTGACTTTGCATTTTAAAATCCCTAAAAGTCAAATTGGAGTTTTTATAGAGAAGAATACTATATTTGGACTGTCAAACTGTCATGTGTGCTCTCAAAAATCTGAAGTGAGGTTTTTAAAATTTAGTTTAATTTGTCAAATAGATTTAAAATAAGGTGTGTCTTATTTTTTTTCCTTCACATTATCCTTAATTTTGTTTTGGCTCACTTTAGCAGTACATTTCAGAATCACTTAGTTCTTAGCATGCAGTAATGCACGTGTCTGTCTCAAAGATGAATAAGAATACACGAGTTTAATTTCATTGGAAAGGTTATCTGTAGAAATATAATTAATAAAAGAATAGCAAAAAAGGTGATATGATTTGTGGTGTTGCATTGCTCTTTAGGTCGAGGAACAGGTCAGCACGACTGAAAGAGTGTTTCAAGACAGGCAATATCAGATTGATGCTGCTATTGTACGAATAATGAAGATGAGAAAGACTCTTGGTCATAATCTCCTTGTTTCTGAATTGTATAATCAACTGAAATTTCCTGTAAAGGTAACTGATTTTGTTTTCTAAACCGTCCTAGGATTATCTAAAAAAATGTAATATTTCTCATTCAGCTGGTCCATAAGAGTAAGAAATGCGAAAAATGTCTGAATCAAATCCCAGGATTAAGGTATTAAAATGAGTGTGTGAACAGGAAAAAAAACAGAGTTATCAGCAGGAAGTTACATTTAAATATTTACTAGGGTGCATTTTCTTATATGGTTGTTAGCAGTCCTGTTTTTTAAAATGTAATATAAATGCAAATATATTTTTAACTAGTTTACCAAACTCATCTTTTTTTTGTAGCCTGGAGACTTGAAAAAGAGGATTGAATCTCTCATTGACAGAGATTATATGGAGAGAGACAAAGACAACCCCAATCAATACCACTATGTTGCATAATGGAGAAGAAATACTTTTACTTAAAAAAAATAAAAAACAAACCCAAAAAATAAAGCCCAAAATCATCCACATGTATCTTCAGGACACCAAATACTTATGCTGTTCCAGAACTTCCCTTTGGCGGATTTCAGGTTGATGTATATTATTCAACCAGCTGCATGCACTGCTGTGGAAGAGAAGCAAAATGACTTGTTAATCGATCATCCTTGTCAAGATCGCTTACAAATTTTAAATGTCATATTTTTATTTCTTTTAGTTACTCTTTTGTGCTCTTCAGAATTTAATTTTACAGTTTTGTTTGACACTGTCATTGAAGTTGGATGGAAAGGTAAAATTACCTGTGTGAGAAATACTTCTGTGGTGGATGCAAGTCTGGTTTCTTCATTTGTGTGTTCCTAACTGCATCCATGAAGACCCTATATGCTGCATTCTTTAGCTACAGTAACAACTTGGGTAACTTTTTAAAAACCCATAGTTGATGAACACTTAAGTACAAGCAGTGTTGTTGAAATACACTGAATTTTTGAAATTATGCACCATGACAACCCTTAAACTTGTGTTCAGTTAATTTTCTTTTCAAATTATTATAAACTTCAGTCTGGTTTGGATAAATCAGGTTTTGAAGCGAGAGCCTTGAAGTGCCAAGACAACAACTGCGTTCATGTGTGTAGTGAGTTGTTGGGTTATTTAGCTAAGACATGGATTATTATTTTATTACTACTTCTGCTGGCTTGAGTGGCAAAGATTAGGTGTGAGTCAAAGAGGCCCTGCCTCATTTCAGAGCAACTGGTGTTTATCACTGTTTATGTAATTGCCGTAACATTTAGTTTTGCCTTTAAAGTAACATACAGGGAATCTACTGTACAGCGTGCTCTACTTTAAAAAACAAAACCCTTCTTTTTTAAAAAAAGACTTTTATCGTCTCGATATTGTGAAAGCATAGTTTTTGTCTTGAAAGACTAAGGATTTTGTGAGTACTTTGTTACATATTGTATATAAGTCGATATGAATTGAAGAATGAAAGACACTGTAGATCTGTTAGATAATTGTAACTATAAGGAAGACACCTTTTGGGGTAATACTTACAAGACTCTGTTTATTCTCTGGATTTGCATACTGGTGCGTTTCATTCTAAAAAAGAGCTACCAAAGGAATTTTGATCATAGCATAAATGAGAATTTAACTGAGCAATATTTTCTTGAGAGATACCTTACTAAGTTTATGTAACATGGGGTTTGTGCATCAATTAAAAGGCTGTAACCTCCTCCTTGAAGTAAACATTGCTGAGAGTTGGCATCTTGTGGATTTACATATGAAAGTCCTTGTTCTGTCATCTGATGTCACTAACTGTATTGCATTCTTCTGAATTATTTTTGTTCCCTTTGTGTTTATAAACTAAACACGTCTAGTTTATTGTATTTAAAAATATTTAATATTGTAATTTAATGTAGACTTATTTTAATATTTGAATCTTCAGTTAATGCAAATAAAATCTTTGATGCGTATTAAACTAATTTCTTAGCCTTTGTGAGAATGTGGCACTTCATTTTTGCAGTTTGTTCTTTAGTGTTAATTGTACCGTTCACCTTGTAATTTACTTTCTATGCATGTGGAAACTGAATAGATCCATCTTACTAGACTCTTAAAACAAACAGCATTATGTGCCTCACAGAAATGTTGTGGGCAGAGGCTTTATCCACAGAGAAAGCTGGCAGTAGTGTACAGCAACTGATACTGAGCAGTGAATGTGTTACAGCCTTCCCTTTCTGAACCCCATCTTCCTGGTTCAATAGTTTCAAACAATAGATTAAAAGCAGTGGTGTTATCTTGAATATGGTTGAAATAGTTCTGCCTTACAAAGTCATGTTAATTGATTAGAAGTGCTGAGATGTGCAGTTTTTCTTAATTGCTGTAGACTAGAACTCTTTGGCCAAATTACTTTGGTATAGCAATTAAAAATGAGCTGTTCCACGAGCAGTGGAAATAATGAAGCCTGTCTTTCAGTGATGTACGCCTTTGTCCCCTACTGCATCATCCCCCCAGATAACCTCAAGCAGCAGTACTGCAGAGGGGTTTTCTGCTTAGTTCTGCCCTTCTGCTGCTGGGAGCATTCCTTTTGTTCTCCTTTATCCAGCTGCTGATCTCCACCCACTCCCTTACCTGCCAGACCTACAGAGAACATAACAATCATCTCTGGAGTTTTTTTTTTCACTCTTCCAAATTGGTTTGAAAGTGGCTTCGGAGGTTCCAAAGCTATGGGAGAGGTAGACAGGCCAGGTGATCATGACTTTTTCTCAGATCCTCATTTGTAATTTGATTTCCCCAAATTTCTCTTCCTGGGATTTTGTATGTGCTGAACCAAACAGGTAAGCGGTTAGTTTATTAGTCAGCATGGTGATCACTTCTTCATAGCAAAATAGTTTCATTTGATGGCTTTTTGGTAGCTGGTGATAGAATTTGGCTGAGCTTCCAGTCTCAATCAGTTGCTGGTTTGATGTCAGCTATTTGTTTCACATCGCCCTTCGAGTGTATTTGTGCCCACAGGGCGAAGGTTGCTAAACACTTCTTCCTGGAAGATCACCCAGTGTTGAAGACATCAGGCTGTAGCAAAGTAACACATTTCCTCTGTAGTGCATCTATGTTCAGAAGATGCCTTGAACACCTGGATCTTGGCAATTCAGCATCCTTGGAACAAACTCTGTAGCAGCTTCTATGGAATGAGGAAAACAACAGCATGAGTCTGGGATACATGTGGGGCATTTCCAATCTTCCCAAAGCCTTCCACTTTAACTCAAAACTTTATAATTCATCTCAATTTAACTTAAAATTTCAGACGTTACATATATTTAAAAAGCAGTTTTCCTAAATGCAATGTTCTGTCACCTAGTCCAGCATTTCCAGAGGTAAAGTGAGCATGACAGTGCAGACTTATGGCTGACTTGCAGGTGTTTTACAAATCTGGCAACTGCAGCTCTCCTTACCAGCCACCAAAAGCCTTCTTCCTTTCTGCTGCTTGTGTCCTGTTTTCTTAGTTGTGTATTTCAGCTTTCTCTATATTCCTTTATCTGAACCTGGGTTTATAACTTAACTCCCTTAGTCTCCTGCAGCTCCTTTCTTTGTGCTATATGTCTTTGAAAAATAATGACACACCTTTCAGACAACTTTAGGGTATCAATTTATTATGCAGATGGACCTATTTGTAGGTTTATGATCTTTGGCAGGTGTGGCAGGGTGAGGGGACTCTGTACTATATAACCTTGGTTATCTATTCCCAGCAAGTCTCTTCAGAAAGAAAATAACCCAGTAAAGTCAGATAATAAGCAGCAAAAGGCTACAGGGAAATTGGAGTCATGTTTCATGGAAAGTCTTTCCTGGTAAAAAAATCCCATCCTGTACTCTGTCTTCCATGCTAGTACTTTGTGTTGTAGTAGCTCCTAAAAGAGCCTAGAAATTGTAACAGATCCCATGCTCTCCCTTATGAGCAGCCATTCTACATCTGCGGCTCTTCAAGGCCAGGAGACGTGCCATGGTTAATCTGAAACTGTGTGCAGGTTGATTGGACAGCAGCTTTGTCAAACAAAATGCTGAGTACGAACTACATCTCCCTCGGTGATAGTGCTAATTTGGACCTCTGGGCTGTCTACAGACCAGTTTTTACAGAAGTTGTATAACTTTCTGTTTGCTTATGGCTTACCCTGCTATCAAGTTTGATCAATGTAGGCCCAGAAGTTATTGAGCAGTGAGGCTGGTGGCCAACACGTTTGCGCAAGACTTGTTTCATTAGGAAAACGGACTAACAAGACCCTGGTAGTATTTCTGCTGACAATGACATAGAGGTGGGGTTTTGTGCTGCCACTACACCACTATAAAAGGCTCAGAAAGCTAATGATCCCCAGCATGTGAAATCAACATCGTTATCTGCTGACAACCCTATGTTCTTTACTTACCCATTTCTTGCCACAATACTGTTGCTTGATGCAACTTCTGTATTGGTATTAATTGGTAGCTATCCAAGCATGCATCATTTTTTAACCTGTTTTCCAGTAGAGAGGCTAACTACTGTATAGCAAGTTTAAACCTGACATTGGACCTTCCTCTCTATTTTGTTTACTGGCAGACTTCAAGTAGCCCGCAGACTTTCCTGCGCTCCCTGGTGCCAGTTCCTCAAACAGTGATCAAAAATGAGAACCGCCCATGTCCCATCTCCATTAACCTCAACTCCTCTGCAGATGACTCATTTCAAGCACTTGACCAGAGCTGTTCCTTTATGTCCTTTTTCAAGCTGACTAACTTCTGCCTTTTGGCAATACTTGGCAAGAATAAAGATTGCTAGAAGTGCTGTAGGGAAAATCAGACAAACAAAGACATTTCTGGCTCTAAAAATGCACAGATAAAAATGCAGCGTTAAGAAAGAAATTTCTGTTTGTAGCAACAGCATTGAAAAAGAAAGGCAGATCCCCAAGCCACCCTGAAGAGCAAATAAACTTCTCTAGCATTTTTTGGGGAAATAGGAAGCGTAAGTGAACTGAGACAAACGTCAGGGAAAGGTCATCAAGTTTAGAGTAACTGGAGTTGACTTTAGCAGCTGGTATTAGCTAAATTGTATTTCAAATTGGTTCTAAGCAGCTTGTATGAAGGCAGCTTGGGAACATGAAGGATTCTGCCTCAGAGCTGATTAATCTGGAGTATACTGTAATGAGGAGAGGGATGACACGGCAGTAATTTTGAGAAAGCAGAAGTGTCTTGCTGTTGGCACCCTTTCCAATAGTACTAGAAATAGGATTTCAGTAGCAAAAGAAGTACTTATGAGGTTTCAGATAGTGAAAGTATAGCCTTAACAGCTTAGACAAGAAATTACAAAGTGATCAAATGGCCTGGGGTGCCTATGTCTATTACTATGCTAACATCTGAGAATGTTGGTAGGTTAACTTCACCATGTTTGTCTAGTTTTCTCAAAAAAAGCCAAACCAAAACAAAACTCTTGTTTATAAAAACATCAGATAACATCTGAAAATATCGGAAATTATATGAAATTATTTTTACTCATGCAGCCACAAGACATTAGCAGTCCCTGTTTTGGCTTGGAACAGATAGGTGGATTATATGTATACACAGATACTTCAGAGCTAATAGGCCCTTAACTTCCAGTGCTTTTATACAACTGGGAACAGATTAATTCTAGGCAAGCTCATTGCAATCACCTTAGACTGCCTGTAAACTCAGTGGCAAGAAACATATTCTGCAGGCAACACAGAACTTCTTAGGTGGGTTAATTGTTCACTGAAGCTATTTCTCACGCTTCTTTATCACCTCCACTTTAACACAGTGGTGCAATCCCCACTGGGATCCACAGTACGGTAAGGTAAGGCTGACCTGGGCCCTAATGTTTGTCACAGCTCTCATGTGACATGAGCCACAGGCATAAGAGATATGGCAGCTCCCAGAAACCCCAAACCTCTGAATGCCCATTGCCAAACGTGGTATCATAGAATTGTAGAATCTTTTGGGTTAGAAGGGACATTTACAGATCATCTAGTCCAACACTCACATCTGAGCTGCAGGTGAGGGCTTGGCAAGGCGGCCTGTGCCATGACAGCACTGCTCCAGGACCAAGCCATGGCTGCCTTCAGCCCATAGTGGGCACTGACCCTTAGACCCTAAGAGGTCCCAGGTTCGGGCTGGGAGCGACAGGGGTGTGGGGCTGAACCACAGCAGCTTGAAGCAATGACGCAGTGCACATACATGCACCACTGCACAGGATCCATGCAGCCAGTGCTCATCTGACACCGTACAGCTTCACACAGGCCCTGTATGGACACACACACGCGCGCACACACACAAGGTGCAGGGAGGCTCTGCAGAGGGATCTGGACAGGCTGGATCAATGGGCTGCGACCAACGGGATGAGGTTCAGCAAAGCCAGTTGCTGGGTCCTGCACTTGGGCCACAACAACCCCATGCAGCGTTACAGGCTTGGGGAAGAGCAGCTGGAAAGCTACCTGGAGGAGAAGGACCTGGGGATGTTGGTTGACAGCCGGCTGAACATGAGCCAGCAGTGTGCCCAGGTGGCCAAGATGACAAACAGTATCCTGCCTTGTATCAAAAATGGCACGGCCAGCAGGAGTAGAGAAGCAATTATCCCCCCAAACTTAACATTGGTGAGGCTGCATCTCAAATCCTGTGTTCATTTTTGCACCCCTCAGTACAATAAGGACATTGAGATGCTGGAGTGTGTCCAGAGAAGAGCAATGAGGCTGGTGAAAAGTCTAGAGCACAAGTCCTACGAGGAGTGGCTGAGAGAAGTGGGATTGTTTAGCCTGCAGAAAAGGAGGCTGAAATGAGACCCCATTGCCTTCTACAACTGCATGAAAGGAGGCTGTAGCAAGGGGGGTGCTGGTGTCTTTTCCCAAGTAACAAGTGACAGGATTAGAGGAAATGGCCTCAAGTTGCACCAGGGGAGGCTTAAATTGGATACTAGGAAAAAATTTTTTTACTGAAAGAGTGGTGCAGAATTGGAACAGGCTGCCCAGAGAAGTGGTAGACTCTCCTTCCCTGGAGGTTTTCAAAAAGCATGTAGACGTGGCACTTTGGGACATGGTTTTGTAGGCATGGTGGTGTTGTGCTGATGGTTGGACTGGATGATCTTAGAGGTCTTTTTCAACCTCAATGATTCTATGATTCTACTTCATTTCTAGGTCTTAAGAGCTTGTCTTTGAGCCCACAATAGTTTGTGAGCAATGTGGGCAGAGACAAGGGGAGCAGAGACAACACCTTTCTAGCTTGGGGACCTTCCCTTTGCATTTTTTGGCTGAGAAAACCTGTGGTTTTGGCTGACTAAACCTGCCCAAAGAAATTGTGGATGCCCCATCCCTGGTAGTGTGTGCTTGCAGCCCAGAAGGCCAACTGTATCCTAGAACACTTTCACTATGAAGAGAGGCTGAGAGAGTTGGGGTTGTTCAGCTTGGATGAGAGAGGACTCTAAGGAGACTTTATTGCAGCATTTCAATACTTAAAGGAGACTTGTAAGAAAGATGGAGAAAAATGTTTTAGCATGGCCTGCAGCAATAGGATGAGGGTTAACAGTTTTAAACTAAAAGAGAAGTTTAGGCTACATATTAGAAATTTTTCATGCTGATGGTGGTGAAACACAGGCACAGGCTGCCCAGAGAGATGGTGGATACCCCATCCCTGGAAACATTCAAGTCCAGGTTGGACAGGGCTCTGAGCAACCTGATTGAGTTCAAGACATCTCTGCTCACTGCAGGAGGGGTTGGACCAGATGACCTTCAGGGCCCCTTCCAACCCAAACCATTCTATGATTATGTGCTCAAGGCCAGGTTGGATGGGTCTTTGAGCAACCTGATCCAGTAGAAGTCATCCCTGCCCATGGCAGGAATGGTGGAACCTAACACTTCGCAACATGGTTTAGTAGGCATGGTGGTGTCGTGTTGATGGTAGGACTGATGATTTTAGAGATCTACTGGATGAAATTCTTCACAATAAGGGTGGTGAGACACTGGAGCAGGTTGCTTAGGGAAGTTGCGGATGCCTCCTCCCTGGAAGTATTCAAGGCCAGGCTGTATGGGGTCTTTATCAGCCTGGCCTAGTGTGAGGTGTCCCTGCCCATGGCAGAGGGGGTTGGAACTGGATGATCTTTAAGGTCCCTTCAAACCCAAATCATTCTGTGATTCTGTGATTCTATTCCAATGCTAATGATTCTATGATCTTATGATTCTATATCCTATGAGGATATCAGGCTACTGGAGAGTGTCCAGAGGAGGCCTCAAAGCTGGTGAAAGGTCTAGAGGGGAAGTGGTATGAGGAGTAGCTGAAGTCGCTTGGTCTGTTCAGCCTGGAGCAGACTGAGGAGGGACCTCACAGCTATTTCCTGCTTCCTCACAAGGGAAGAAGGAGGAGCTGGTGCTGATCTCTTCTCTCCCGTAACCAGTGACAGGACTAGAGGGAATGGCAGGAAGGTGTGCCAGGGAGCGTTAGGTTGGATATTAGGAAAAGGTTCTTTCCCCAGAGGATGGTGGAGCACTGGAACAGCTCCTTGCGGAAGCAGTCAGAGCGCCAAGCCTGACAATATTCAAGAAGCATTTGGACAGTGCCCTCAGACACTCGGTGGGAACGTTGGGGCTGTCCTGTGCAAGGTCAGGAGCTGGACTCGATGATCCCCCGAGGGCCCTACCAGCTCAGATCCCTCTGTGACTCACACCCTGTTTTTCCACGCAGCCTCCGCCCCCGGCCCCGCCCCCAGGGAGGCAGCGCGCGGCAGCCCCGCCCCGCGCGCTCGCGAGACCCTCCCCCACCACCCCCCCGCCGCGGCTTCCCGCTGCGCCGAGCCTCGCGGGTCACGTGACGGGCGGGCCGTGTGACGTCACGGGCCATATGATCAGCCGGGGCTATCGCCGCCGCCACCGATCCGCTGCCGAACGTGCTGCTGCCGCCGCCGCCTCCCGCTGTCCCCTGCCCCCGCCATGTCTCGCGCGCGGGGGCTGCTCGCGGCGGCCGCCGTGTTCGGTAAGAAGGGGGAGGGGGATGGGGATGAGATGGGCGGCGGGGCCTGTGGTGTCCCCCGGCAGGGTGGGAGCGGGGTTAGTTGTCGGGGCCTGAGGCGGCACCGGCGGGACAGACACGGCACTGACGCGCTCCAGGTGTAACGGGAGCTCCCACCTGCTGGTGCCATTCCCGAGCTGGGGGTCTCGAGCCATCTGGGGGCTGGACCGGAGAGAGAGATGGCGGGCGGAGAACAGGTCTACCCGCGGGGATCCCCGGCTGTTGGGAGGCGGTGGGTGCTGTGGGGAAAGCATCGCTTCCTGCTTTCCCTCCCTGTTTCAGGAACCTCGTAGGAGGGGAAGGGTGGAACGAACCGTGTAACACCTATCCCAGTCTTTGCGCCGGGTGTAAGTATAGCGCTCCCACCTGCAAATGCGCCTCTGCCTCTTAGGAGGTGTAGACATGCTGTAGGTACTGATGTCATTGCTTGGAAGTAAATGTCAGGCCTGTCATGCCCCACTACTTCATGGCCTTTGTCTTGCTGTATCCCAGGGATCCCTGCTCTTGCTGAGGGGAGCTGTGGATGCCCCCTCCCTGGAATTGTTCAAGGCCAGGTTGAATGGGGCCTTGAGCAGCCTGGTCTGGTGGGAGTGTCTCTGTCCGTGTCAGGGGGCGTTGGAACTGGATGATCTTTAAGGTTTCTTCCAACCCAAACTGTTCTGTGGTTCTGTGATCTTGAGTGAAATCTTAAATGTTGCTGGAATAGAGGGATTTTGGTGCCTTGACGAGATGGGTTGTTGGTGCAGCCAAGCCTGTTTTATGAAGAAGCGTGTCTTGCTTGTTTACTGATAACTACCTTGCTTTAGGTTTCTTGTCTTGAAAGCCACATCACATGATGCTATCAAGTTTCTGAAATGTGGCTTTGGAAGCAAAGGAAAATTCTTCAGCAGCTAGCAAAAATATTTCCTGAATAAAGCAGCAACTGAGAACTGTTACCCACCTTCAGTTTGGAGATCATGACAACCTTTGAAATTCTTCTAACATTTTTTTGGTAGTAAATAGCTTTATCATAGTTACGGTACTTCAGTTTCTCTGTCATGCTGAGCCTGAAATGTCTCACAAAGGGCACAGCAGTTCACATAGCCAGCTCTTTGTGAGGCCACCTGGTGAGCATGGTGGCTTACCCTGCTGTCAGGCTTGCATTGTAGGATTGGCATCCACGACTTAAGTGGAGTTGAACTGATGTTGTAGTAGGAATTAGCAGTTACCAATATAATTCACTGCATTTAGCTTTGTCACTTTTTGGCAGGTAAAATGTGTTAGGTTGCTGCAGCTGAGGCAGCAGCCTAGTTTATTTTAGTATTTACTGGCAAGCGGGGCATTGTACCAGTGTCATATAGCTGGGTGTTTCTGCATAACTTCGTGCTGCAGTCTCAGGGGAGAACTTTGTGGTGCAAATAGAGACCCATCCTGGAGTACAGACAGGCTCCATCATCTTCTGCCAGAGTGTGTGGCTTGGGTGGTGGTGAGGGTGGAAGAATAAGAGATAATGAGAAGATATGAGCTGAATTCTTTAGGACTTTGCAGCCTTTTAGTCACCTGAGTGAACACTGATGAGAATAAGACAATGATCACAGGAGGCTGAAGGATTAGCATGGGTGGGTCAGATGTGAAAGCTTGTTTGGCAGTACCTTGACTTGGGGACAATAAAAACTTTTTTTTTCTTCCTGAATGCCTCACTGCACCTCCCTTTTTCAGTTTTCCATTCGACTTGAGCAACAAGCACCAAGCTAAATATTTCATATGTCAGCTTTAAGTATTTTGTGATTAATTTCCTCAGGAATATCAAATACACATGGAATGAAAAAAAGTTAGGTGATGAGCAATAAATACATGGAAAGGGGACTACCGGAAATCACATAGCTTCCCTCAAACTCTGCTGCTGTTTGAAATATGAGCACCATGGGTCACTTGGGTTGTGTGCCAAGCCCAACAGAGCTGCTTGTGCTCTTTGAGTCCTAGTGCACGTGTAATTTTTTTTCCCTTACCGGAACACATCAGAGAAAACATTTCTGTAGATCTAAGTTTAGAGTCCCAGACAGGGGTTCAGTTTCAGTGAGTAAATAATGAAGTGTGAGATTTGAGGAAAAAAAATGAATTTGAAAAGGTAGTGTGATGCCGTTTCAGGGTTATTGACACATAATCCACGTGTTTCTATTGCACAACTCCAGTCTGAAGGGGAGTTTCAAACCTTGCTACCAATGTAGGGATATTTGAAACTTGGGTAATAAATTCCATCCCCAGTGACAAATCTGGTGTTGTATTGTTTTCCTCGGTTCTGGCATTGCTAGCTGTATGGAACTGAGGCCAAGTATAGTTTACACAAAATATAATCACTTCTACTATGTGTGACTTTCGAAACATTGTTTTACCACATGCTGCCCTTAAGGTATTGTTTGCTTGAAAGTTTCTTGAAGTGTGTTGACACAGTCTCTTTGGATCTGAATTTTTGTGTGAGTCCCAAGCCTGTCACCATGTGATAGGTTACTCAACTTTGACTTTGGCAGCTTTTCCTTGCCGGGTAAGAGCTCCACAGGCTCCCTGACACGCCATTTTTGAGATGCGCTCCTGAGGTTCCTGTTCAGGCTGACTTCGAAGTTTCATTTTTGTTGTAGCCTGCTTCTGGATTGTTCTGTAGGGAGTAGGGTGATTTCTAATCAGTAGCTGACGATAAATGGAAGAATTACCTCTAGCTACAGAGGAAACCAACTCAAAGAAAAGATGGATAGTCTATTGAGACGTTAACTACTGTTGGCTCTGATAAGCCTTTCTGTCTTTAGATAACTTATTTCTAGCACTAAGGCAGCATGCCTCGCCTTTGCTTATTGCAGTTTAACTGCAACAGATCGTCTTTTGTCCCGTCAGACACGATTATTTGGGAATTCTTTGAGAAAGCTTGGTCTCCTAATGGATTTCTTGATATTTGTTCTCTTAAGCTTGGCAGGAGGCCTTTTAGGGGGTGTGTGTGGCAGTAGTTAACAACAGCTATTTGAACACTTCATTGCATTATCTCAATTCTAAATTATAGGCCTACAATTTTAAAATGTACCTTATGTTTTGGTAAATCAGGCTTCCATGTTTTTTGTTCATCTGACTTCAAGATGGACTGGTATCCCTTTCAGCTGAGGGTAGTAGTTTCTTAACCTTCTCTGTCACTTGACAGCACCACTGACTGTCAGTCCTCCTTTTTCTACTGCAATTCAAAGTACAAGAGTGTCAGCGGTGCCCTGGCTGGAGAGCACAGAATTTAAGGTGTGGTTTAGCTCTGTGCAGTGCGTGCTTGTCTGGCTGTTCCCTCTCTAGTGTTCAGGCTTGAGCACAGTAGCCCACACTTAATACATTTAGTTTTCTTTATTAAACTTTAGTGGCTTCTGATTTTTCAAAAGGCAGATTTTGGTCTGTATGACATGGAAACAGCATTCTGTCTTTACTTTCCTTGACAGGGGTGAGGGGTGAGATCTATTTTCTTCTCAATAGGGCTTAGAAAGTGATTTACTCACAGTTGGTTTATTGACTTTTTCCCAACATACTCTCTTCTTGGGAGATGTTCTTTTTAAATTATCAACACTGTACTCCTTCCTCCAAAACATTGTTTGGGGCTGCCAGCTGCCTTGAAGCATGTGTGTTAGTTGTGAGGTGTGATACAGCAGAACTGACCAGAGCAAGTGCAAAACAAACTTGTGTGAATGCTGGAAAAGGTCTCTCCATGGGAGTTCAGACCTCCTGGTGGACTCATGTAGTCAGCTGCTGTAGAGCTGTCCCAGGACTTCCTTCCTGTAGATAGGAAACCATAAAGAAGCTTCGCGTGGCTAAACTTGATGCAATTGTGCAATTCTCTGGCCAAATGGCAAGTGTACAGCTGCTAAATAGTCTTTATAACACTTTTGTACTTCTATAGATTTGTTTATCAAGACAGACATTATTCACCTGCAAACTTGAACTGAGAAACAAAATGTTTACTGCCTTAATGGAAATCACCAGCATCGAAAACATAATCTGAGACTGCGTGAACTTGTCCCAGTTAGCTGGCAAGGATGCATCTTCTAGGGTTGCATCAGGAATTTCATATAATCAGATGCTGCAACTGGTTCTCTTCTCCCCTAAAGTAAACTCATCCATCCTTGAGCTAAGCTGTCCCCCCTTTCCCACTGTGGTGTTTGTGTTTAAGTATATCCAACAGCAGTTGAAGCAAGTCCAGCCTTGTCTTTTCCTGCTGTGCTTTCTGGATAGCCAGTGTTCAGTCTTCTGAGTCCATTGGTGACAGGCAAATTTAACTCATCATTTTATGAAGACCATTTTGTCTAATGCAAAGTGGTTTATGCATCAAGTCTGTCAAGAGACTTTTCCTGCTGTCAGTTTTTCACCAGGAAAGTCTGAATTGGTAAATAGTATGGTCTTTCAAAAAATGCATTATTTTTTTAAGTTTTTGGGTTTTTTTTTCTGTACTATCTCAAGGTAGTATAGATCCTGCATCCTAAGCAAGTGATCTTGACTTGGCATTCTGAGAAAGGACTTATCACTCCCAGAGGGACATCTGGTATGCATATATTAGAAGACAGGTGATTAGCAGAGAGCATGACTCCTCAGAGATTTTTCCATTCTCTTCTTTGGCATAGACTTAGGAGTCAGAAGTGCCTGTTGTTCACAAAACGGCATTGAGATAATAGGATACTTCTGAACCACCAGAATGAGTACATTATTGGGCCCTTAGGTTAACGTGCAATGGGAAATATACCTTCTTAAGATAAGAACCAGCAGTACTTATCTCCTTGGATTAATGCCCCGTAGATAGCAGCATTTTCTGGGTATGCCCTAAGAACCCAATGAACATCTGGTCAAAGGTGCAGGGCAATGCAGCTGTGCTGTAGCTTGGGTGCAGAATGATTGTGTAGTGCTGACATCAGTTAGCAAGCATCCCTTACCTTCAGAGTACCGCCGCACAGTAATTACGGGGTAGGCTGTAGCGTCTTTGACACGTATGACCAGCGTCTGGGTGTGATACCCTGAAACACAGTCACCACATTTGTGGGGAGCAGTTAGCTGGACTGTGCTGCAACAATGCTTTTCCTCCCTAACGCCATAGTTGCTCAGTGTAACTGCAAACAGTCCCATCCGCTAGATACCTGTATTGCTTAAACTGCCAATAGTGTGGAATATGTGCCCAGGTAGATTTAGGTCAGAAGTGGTCAAACTCTCAGCCCATGGGCCGAATCCGGCCCTCCCCCTTGTTTTATCCAGCCCAGCACCTTGTTTCTCCCCGGTGGCAGCGCCGAGCTCCTTGCCCCTGTGCTCCTGCCAGCGCCAGTCACGTGTGCAGCGTGTGACACGCATTATGCTGCAGGAGCAGGAGAGCGGTGGGAGCCGGGAGTTTGACACCTCTGAAATAGGTGGCTTTCTGCCTGCCCTTTCTGTCTAGTGGGAAGCAGAAAAATACTATGTAGCCTGTTTATTCTGGAAACATGAATATAGTAATGAAACACAAATTATATTGTCAATATTCCATGTTTCCAATGAAAATTGGAGACAAAGTAAATCACTAACTAAAAATCCTGAAGTCTTCTTTGTAAGCAGGCAGTGTAAACATTGACATTAATTTTTTCTTGCTTTTTTAGAGCATGACAGCCATTAATTGTTCTCCCTTAGAAGGTTTCCATTGTATGGCAGAGTAACCCAAGTAACCCATAGGTAGCTGTGCTTGACTAACAGGTTTTCAATTATACAAGGGTTGGAACCTGACAGCATCTTTCTGTGGCCAGAAGATGGGGAATCCTGCCATTCTAAGAGCCATACTCAAAAGGCCTTAGATTTAGATTGTTCAAATGTGCTACATTGTTTTGTTAGCTTTGTAGTTTTTGGTTTAAAGCCAACTTAACATTTGGAGGTAGATTTCCTTAAGACAAATTGTTGTATAACTAAGGAAGTCTTAGTTTTGTTTGACTTATTTTATGTCAGTGTTAATACACAGTGTATTTTTAATGTAGGGATGTTAGATCAGGAAGGATGCTAGATTTAATTCAAATAACATATGCAGGTGTTGCTTCAACAGTTTTATGTTCAATCTTTTCTTGCATGAGACTATAATTTCAGAAATGAGCTATGAAAGGAGAGATTATCTTATGATTGAAAATACGCAGCTGGAACATATAAGCAGTCCTTTTTTTTGGAACCCGTTGGAATACAAAGGGATCATCTGAACTAAGTGAAATTTCTTTGATGCTAGTATATTTTTGGTGATTGATCCACTAGATAACGTAGTATTTCCAGCCAAATTAATAGTGAACTTTTAAATAGCAAGAAGTAAGTTCTGTAAAGTCTAGGAGCTGTTCAGCTGTGTAAATCTGCACTTGCTTTACCACAGATAAATTATCGTGCACTGCACTTGATTATGAAAAGCATTTAAAGTCTGAAGTTCAGCTGGAGATTGCATCAATTTTTGTGTTAAATAGCAAAGTGTAATATTGTTACGAGAAGGTCAAGCAATATTCTCAACTTGTAGATAGACCATGATAAAATTGAGCAATGTAACTTAATTAGAAATATTCCCAGGACAGAGCAATTCGACTTCAGTTTGCTTTTCTATATTCTTGGCATTTTGACTGTAGTCTCTTACTATTTGTGGGCTGGTGATGATTCATGCATTAATCACTAGTCGACTGCCTTCACAAACTTAACAGCTGCTTTCCTGCCAAACCCAGCAAACTCTTCTTCTGCCTTAAACTGACTGGAGCAAAGAGTAGGCAGGACCTTCTTTCCATCACTCTCCTCATCTGTTCTTCAGTTGGGTTTTTTCTGATTTTTCTTCGCATCTCTATCCCTTACGTTTCACTCAGTTCTATCTGTATTCCTCTCCCTCCCTGCCCCTGGACCATGGGAGCAGATGATGCTGCAGCACAGTGCTCTCTGATTGCCACCCTTGTGCATATCAGCTTACTGGCAGTGAAGCAGCTCTCTTGCCACTTCATTGAGGACAGCTCAGTGTCTCGTGCTTAGTGCTTCTGCCCTGTCACTGACACTGCAAATATAGCAGCTGATGAGCATTTCTTAAGAAGGAATGGGATTTTTATATCGTTTCTTCCACACTAGCAAAATCAGGATTCATATCGCGGTGTGGACTTAACCTTTCAAAAATCAAGTAGTTTTGCAGATGGTATTTTTTACTGTTTATTCACAGCCCTTATTCTCTATTACTTAAACTTGCTGAGGGTGATTTGTCAGCTCTTCATTCGTGTCTTCCATTTGGTGCTTTCTGGTACCTCTGCGTTGTCTTTTGTTGTTCTCTGAATCATCTGTAATGGGCAGGTCTGTCATATTTTCCTTTAGCTCAGCAAAATTTTCTTAATTGTTTTTCAGTCTTTTCTCTCCCCTGTATTTCTTTTCAAACTGTTTGCTTTTTCCTGCTTCTTCTATTTTCTTACTGCCTATTATTTATTTCTAGCTCTAGCATTGCCAAGTTGGTTTTTTTTTTTAATAGCTCTCAAACAGGGGAGTCAGCATGCAGACTGAAAACTTTCATTTTAGCGTGTTTTCCGTTGGTAGTGTCAGTTCAAGTAGCCGTGGACATTTATTCCCTGCCTCTATGCTGCCTTAGAAGTCTTCAAGAAAGTGTAAGCAACTTGCTCTTGAGAAAATAAGTGCTTAGGTAAGATGTAAACAAGTTCCAGATGTAAATTTAATTGAAGGAAGCTTTGCAAATTGAAACCTCCATGTGGAGGAGCATTGATTATTTCAAGCCTTGTGTTGAACCGCATTAAATAACATTTTCTTTGTGAATATATGTTCCTTAGTGAACATTGAGCTGGGCATATAGTCATAGGTAGGATGTTTGTGCTTTGAAGTATCGGGTTGCTACACTGTCCATTCTTAAGAAATTTCTTTCTTTTGTCTAGCTCCAGTTTCAAGTTTAGACTCTTCAAACACCTGGGTGAAGTCTATGAATTTCAGCTTTAAGTTTTGGCCTCTTTGGTGCTAGGGATGTTGTATTGTTGCTAAGGATAAAGCAACAAGGGAAAAATGTTTGCTGAGTGCCATTGAAATTGTTTCCACTGTGTTCCTACAACTGAAGTGCCTTCTACCCAAGTCAAGTTGACCCAAGTCCAATTTTTCCTAATAGTTAATACAATTCTATGTGCCATAGTTTTGTAGTGAAAAGTTTTAAAAATCAGTATTTGCTTTCTGAAAACTTCTTGATGAGGAAGCTAGCTAATGGATAACCCCTCATCTGGATCCTTGTGCTCTCTCACCAGTTGAATGGATTAGCATGTTTGACTCTTTTAAAGCTTATTTGCCTGAGATAAGTGGAGTGGTTTATGTCTTGCTATTTTTTTTCATGTTTTCTGTAAGACTCAAGTTGTCGCAAATGCAAGCTTATGAAGTGCTGTCATGCAAACGGTGCAGGCTTTTTGCAGTGAGGTTTGCTTTGGGTGTGCGTGTGGTGAACAACTGTATCAGAAATATAAATTGCTCTACAATAAAGACCTCAGAACACCTCAGTATGATTGCAGATACAAGAGCACTGTCCAGTTAGCCTTTATGACAAATGAAGTTAGAGAACCAGCTTTCCACTTGTATCCAGCCTACTGCAAAGTGTCTGTGTGGTGAATGTTCATTGTCAGTCGATGGTGGCCTGAGTTCGTGCTGCTGTCAGAAAGGGTGATCCTGTGCTGATCTTGCCACGTGTTTGTACCCTGTTAAGTCAGTATTAGTGTGGCCAGTTGTACGAATGCTCTGAATGAGTAGGGGAAAAGCTGTGCTTTTGTCAGCAGCTCAGTCTGTGGTTGGTTTAAACTAGTCAGGAAAACATAACCTCAGTCTGTGTGGAGGTCTTGGCCCCTGTCCTCCTCTCAAGTGCAGAGAGTGCAGTGACATTAGAGAAGTTCTCCTGGCAAGGGTGGCGCGCTTCATCATGCTATTTTTGGCAGTCCCTCCAAAACACCTGCAGTCAATCCAAGCTTTCTTAAGTGCTGCATTCAGTGTATGTACAGCTGAGTGTCCTGGTACAGTGGGAATGAAGGCTGGTGTGGCATGCTGCGTGGGGAAGTCTGAGCACTATAGGCACACGGGATCAAATCTGCTAAGCTGAAGCTTGCAGAATAGTTGCTGGGTAGGGTGAATGCTGAATAGCTGCCTTGTACAGCATGACTGATGTTTGTTGCAAGTTTTATTTGCCTTCTAAGGACCCAGCATATCAACAGTTTCAATTTGAGTGGCTTTGTCTTTTTATAAACGGGGTGTTACTTTTTTTCTCTTTTTGTTAGTGATTTTGGAGCTAGTATAGAGACCCTTAATGCCCATGTTTCCAAGCTCAACTGCTGTTTAGGATATACTCCTGAAATGTACAGTTGTGTCTATTTGTCTCCTGGGAATCAAAAATAAACACTAAGTTAACCAGTTGTTATTCTTAACAGGCTTTTTACAGGCTGCTTCTTCATTTGAGGTGAAAGATTCAAGTGGTAAAGTCTGCATAATTGCTGATATGACAGTTGCCTTCTCAGTGGAATACAAAATCAGTGGGCAAAAAGAGGTAAGGGGGATATCTCACTGCTTGACTCCAAGTTGTGTTATTATGTGGTATTTCTGCTTGTGCGCAGTATTTAAACTTTGAACAAATATTTAAGTATGAAGAACTGCTTCAGCAAAGATTCCCTCCTCCCAATCGCATTGCATCAACTTTTCTTTCATACTGATGCTTCTTCGAATTAATCAGGGTTAAGGCTGCTTGAAGCTGCCACAAACAATACATGTGTATGAAACTACTTTTGTGACTGAATTTCCACACCAGTCCTGTGGGTAGCTGAAATGGATTTCATTGGAACTATACAAAGCAAAAATGCTACCAGTTGCCATTTGGTGAGCTTGGTGATACTCACATGGACTAAATCTGGACTGAAATGGCTGTTGGCATGTAGCTTTTAAACGTCCCCGAAATCTGTGATCTTCTCGTTGAGCAAATCTCCATTTTTCCATATATCTACAGATTAGTGCAGTGCGTACAAATTGTTCCATATTAACAGCAAAAGACCATTAATGGAATGCTAAGAATTTTTATTCACAAATACAAAAATTTTTATTCATAAATACTCTGCTTTTCCATTTACTTTTTTGGTGTCTTTATGACTGAACAGGAATTGTGGATATCATTGTAGGTGAACGTTTTTAGGCATTTTTGTTGATTTTTTTTTCCTATCCACCAGTGTAATATGAAATTAAAAAAATCATACAGTTTTGGGCCCCTCATTACAAGAAACACATTGAAGTCTTATGAGGAACAGCTGAGGGAGCTGGGGTTGTTTAGCTAGAGAAAAGGAGGCTGTTACTGCCCAAAAGGAGGTTGCAGTGAGGTGGGTGTTGGTCTCTTCTCCCAAGTGACAGGTGGGAAGAAATGGCCTCAAGTTGCACTGAGGAGGTTCAGATTAGACATCAGGAAAAATTTCTTCACCGAAGGGGTTATCAGGCACTGGAAGAGGCTGCCCAGGAAGGTGGTTGAGTCTCCATCTCTGGAGGTATTCAAAAGACAGGTAGATGAGTTTCTCGGGGATATGGTTTAGTAATGGACAGGTACAGTTGGACTCAGTGTTCTCAAAGGTCTTTTCCAAGCAAACAATTGTATTGTTCTGTACTACTTTGCCAGTGGTGCACTTGCTATGTGTCATTTGTGCTGTGAGTTTCACTGCAGTACTCTTCAGTGGTGCTGATGGTCTGAAATCGTGCTGATACTGGTATGTAAGTTTGCATTTGGAGGTGACTGCTTTTATAACATGCTTTTGGCTGTTTCTTCTTGTAAGCAGTAAAGGTCAAAGCTTTCCACTAAAACTTGTATTGGTCTTCAGGTACCAAGTTACTTCTCAATGTATAATAACTGTAATAATTTATAACCAAACTATGTAGGCTGTACCACTTGCTTTGGTTCTTACCCAGTTGTACTACAAGAAGCAAGGTTTGAGTTCTCCTGTTTTTTCATGTTTGCCAGATTTGATTCATGTAGTGCAGAAGTACGTGTAAATTCATAGTGCTGGTTTTGGGGTGGAGGTGGGGAGGCCTAAGAGGTGCTGTGAGCACGTACTGTTTTGTCCTCAAATTTCAGAGAACTATATACTTAGAAGTCCAGGTGCTGGTAACATCCTGCTTGCTCTATACAGGTATATAGTAGACATCTTATGGCGTATGTGAAGTCAGCTTATGTTTTGTAACAGTTTCACTGGATATTTAAGATGCAGTAAGGAAAAGTTGTTACATAATCCTATTTACCTGTGATGTTTTCTCCCCCACAGTTTGCATTCTTTATCCTTCCACTAAATGCGACAGTAGAGCCACAGAGTTCGTGTGGTCAAGGTAACGCATCTCATTCAGCTCTGGTATTGGGTTTTGGAGCAGGACACTTGTTAAGCCTGAATTTCTCAGAATCTGCAGACAAGTACCAAGTCGAAGAGCTAGTTTTCCACTACAATCTCTCAGATGCAACTTTATTCCCTAATTCAACTGCAGGTAAAACATAAACTTCCTGTTCTCATTGTGCAACCCTTCCAGATGTAATACCGATCCATTTCTGTAAATACTGTTACAAACTAATGCAATGTAATCTCTTTACAGGAGGATTGAAGAGAGTATCACATAAAAATATTCTTCAGGCATATGTGGGCACAAAATACAGATGCATCAGCTCCAAGCACATCAGTATGAAGAATGTGAACATTACTTTCAGTGATGTTACTTTGGAAGCCTATCTCACGAATGGCACTCTCAGTACGAACAGTAGGTATCTTGTAGCTTAAAACGTATTCGGTCAGCTAATATTTTCAGTCATAGATCATTTCTTCTTAAGTCCTGACAGATATTTAGGCAGGTACAAACTGAAGCTCTGGTAGAGGCATCCTTTGACATGAATGGACTTGCTTCAGGTTTTCTCTATGGGGTGTCAGCACTCATAACTGGAAGGTAGCGCACTGTGTTCCCGTGGGTTTTGCACAGGTATTGGGGAACATTCCTTCTGTTCACGAGTACTTGTGAAGGTAAACACGTGCTGTAGGGGTTCGGCTGGGCACATGGCCAAAATCCTAGTTTAAAAATTATCTGATAATTTCCAAGTACTATGCCTCTACGAAAGTAGTTTCAACTAGTTGGTGTGCTCTGGGGAAAATAAGTGATGTAATGGCAGCCAACACAGAACTGGGCAGCAGGGAGCAGATATGTAAGTCTTCCTACCAGGAGGCCTTGTATAAACTGTAACAGTAATGTTCTTTCTCTGTCAGGCTCAGTCACAAAATGACTTTTTGTCCTGATTGCTTGTATTGAAAAGCATTTTGGCATTTCACTGCTATAATGATTAGAAGACAAACTACTCCATGTTGTGGTCGCAGCCTTTGTTTTTCTGGCAACATTCTTCAGTTTACATGGCTTTTGATGTTTGATCACCCGTGGTACGTTAGGGAGTGTTAAATCTTTGCCTTACTTTTGGGACAAGTCAGAAGTCTGATCTTCTCTGGGAAACGTAGAACTTCTTCTATGTAGTTAATCCCATTTAGGCACCTGTTGAAATGAATCTTAGTAACTTGGGTATTCAGTGCTTGCATGTGATGGATACATTGAACAAGTGATTTCTACAGGAGTATCTGTACGTTGTCCTCAGTCTCTGAAAAATACCTTGCCTGACGCGTGATAATACTGGAGTTGACTTTTTTTATGGCTGCCTTGCATGAGTGGCACAGATTTCAGTGTGTATCATTCTCTCCATCAGTATTTTCCATTCAGTGAATGCATTTGCAGCAAGGATGTGGACCTACATTTGTATTTTTCTTATAAATAACCTGATTTCTGTTGCTCCAGTTTTCATAACTATCTCATTTTTTAAATATGATAACTGGATCCAGTTATTATATTGGTTAAGTATAAGTGATCAGTTATCAGCAGGCTTGAACGTAAGCCATGATGTTAGGCCAAGCTATTTTTTACCTTCTGTACAATTTCATAGTATCTCCTACTGTGTAATTTCCGTTTAACACCACCTGTATTCTGTTCTTGCCTCGTCCTTTTGGTTAAAAGAAATCAATACTGCATTATTCCATGAGGGTGTTCCTTATGTCAGTGTTTGTTTTCTTTTCTATTCCTAATTACATCTCATTTGTTTCTGATTAATAGAAATGCTTTAATTTGCCAGGATCACTTTCCCAGAGTTGCTTTTCTGCATCCTGTGCTATTACTGTCTTGTTGAAACTATTGATCCTGTGAAAAAACATGTGATTTCCTATGATCTTAGGGCAGAAGCATAGAATTGCTTGGTTGGAAAATGGATGGATTAAATTTTAAAAGTAGGCCCTTTGAGTCAGAATTGACTGCTCTTGCAGTTGCTCTTATCCTTATAAAGTGGCAAGCTATTCTCACTGAGACATAGAGATGACCTTGGCTTGGAACATGGAGGCCTCTACTACAGTAACATCTTTGCTCTGACCTTTGGTTTTGGCTTGTATGTTCAATGCAGGAACCTTCTTGGCTCCCAGATCATGTTAAGATCTCGCTGTCAGGTGTTTCTGAGCACTCTGGCAAATAAATCAGAGTCATAGTTCTTTCTCCTTCCTTTTTGCTTTGGAAGATGCTGCTGAACTGAATGAAAAGGGAAGGCACTTACATATCTTCACTCAGCCTTGTACCCCCAGTGATGGGTGGCTACTAATACAGGACTAAAGGGAGAGATTGATGTGAGACTAAAAGGGAGAGTATATAGCAAAATATTTGTCGTTATCAGCAGTAGTGACGTGTTTTAGAATCCCTTTGTTAAGTATAGAAGAGCCCGAGCACTGCTATGAGGATTTGAGACATCCAGTAAGATTTTAATGTTACTCTGGGTATTGCCAGAATAATGACACAGGGTACTCACAACCTGGTAGCATAACTGAGGGAGGGGAAGTAGAACAACACATCTCTGGGAAGACCACTTCTAATGCCGGGCAGGAGAACTGTTCCTCTGCTCCTAGCACGAGTGCCCAGAGTGACTGAGGGGGAGTCATCTCAGCCTTGTAGTGAATATACAGCAGGAATGCCAGCTCTGTCAACATAGCAGTACCTTATTTATCCTGACTTGATGGTGAAGTGAAATGACAGACATGAATAAAAGCAGATGTCACCATGAACTTCTGTAAATAACAGCAGAGGTGTCACTTTCATGTGCCAGGCTTTAAAAGTGTCAAACTTTGCAACAAGAGTTTATGTAGTGCTTTACCATTGTGTTTCTCAGCTTTTGTTATCTTCTGTCAGGAAGACCTACTTGAAATTGTGTCCTCCTTTCCCTTGAGAGTTAAAAAGGCAGAACATCCCACATCCCAAGCTTCGTTTTGTTTGGTAATGGATGTTTTCTTTTCTCTCCAGAGACAGAATGTGCTGAAGATATGGTCTCTACTACTGCTGTAGTGTCTACAACTCCAAAACAGACTACTAGTCAGGTTCCAACCAGCCCAGCACCAACTGCATCGCCCCCAGATCCGGCAGTGGGTAAATACAACGTGACTGGTCCAAATGGAACCTGTGTACTTGCCTACATGGGGTTACAGCTTAATATCACCTATCTAAAAAAAGATGAAAAGGTACGTTTTTTCTTTTTTCTAAGCTTTCGGATTCCTTGTTTGGGGAAAACATTGTAAATTATTATGGGGTAACTATTTTCTTTAAAAATCGCAGTTCTTTGTAGTGTTCATCCACGATTGTCCTGTATTGAACTGCTTAATATGGTGTAGATTAGTGATAATTCAAACAAATTCTTTTCTACTGGAAATTGCCATGAAACATTTTTCCATTCTGTAAGAGTTCTAAACTTGCCTGTAAAATCCAGTCAGTGTGTATGGCCATTCCATATACAAACAGTATAAATTACAAACAGTAAAAATAATCAAGATATGAGTAGGAGGATTCCAGTTATCAAAGATGCAATCTAAACAAAATTTTTAAGCTGTTCAGCAAAATACAGGAATTTGGCCTGAGGCACCTGATGAAAACAGAGAAATGACCATTAGAAGGGAGAATTATTACTACCGTAAAACCAGACAGGCTTGTGACTTAAATAACTTCCAGCCAGGATAGAAGAGGCTTGGGTTTGACTTAATGCTGATTTTAACATCAGAAATGCTACATGGTTTATGTAAGATCCAGACCCAACACACACTCTTTCCCTCCATCGTTGATGCAAAGCCCTGCTTGCCAGTGCCGTGATCAACCTGTTACCTGCTAACTGGTAAGGCAACGCTGTAAGCGTCATCCCAAAGGGACTGCCTATGTTCTCTGTAGGAAACGATGACCAAGGGTCAGCAAACCTTTATGTTCAGTAAAGCTTTGTTATAAGGACCTTTGATCACAAGATGCTCTTTCCTATCCTGTGGCTTAATCTGAGGTAATGAGGACAATTGTTAGCAAACAAATTATAGCTGCTTTTTATAATGTAAGTCGGATTTCAGTGATAAAGGACTTGGTATGAAGAGGGGTGGTATCTGTAGGATTTAGCTGTTTCACACTCTATGTGGTGATGCAAAGGAATCTGTTGCATTTATTTATGATGACTGAGAGGTAAAACCATGAGCACCAATAGTTGGTTTGTGGGTGTGCAGTGGCTGCTTATGATGGACTGTGTTTTAGCCACTTCTTAATTGTGTGAAATTCCCTAAGCTGTGTCCTGTGGCACAGCATTCCAGCTCTGCTGGAACAGCTGGTTTCTAGTGAGGAGGTAGTAAGTAGGTTTTCCAGAGTCATATGAGGGTCAACTAAGAGCTACTGAAAGTTTCTTTTAGGTTGTTCGACAAGTTCATTTAACCCACAGCCTTCTCTAGATGCAGGACAGTATGAAATCATGTAGCAGGGGCAGAGCTAAAGCATTTTCAACTGTAGTGACATGCAAGATGATTTTGCTTACAGGCAGTTCCCTTGATTATGTCAAAGCAGTATTTTGTAGCTTGTAACCACCACTACAAAGGGAGCAACTAATGTTTTCCCTTATGCTGCTAGGACCTAAGGAGATTAGTGAGGAGAAAGCAGCCTGTTATTGGCCACAGCCAGTCAGGGCTGCAGAAGACTGCATTAGACATGCAAAGATGCCCTTTGTTCTTTGGTAACTCAAGTGCAGCTTACACCAGCTTGTAACTTGTGCACTTATCTGCCCAATTGTCTGTAAAATTTGTGGGCAAACACAGCATTGCATGTGAGTACTCACATTTTGTGTGAGTGAAAAAGTTCAGAAGTCAGCTGAACATGTGGTGATGTATGAGTCTCTTCAAATGTCATAACTGATCCTCTTCTCCCATAGATGGGACTGGATTTGCTGAATTTCATACCACCCAATACAACTTCTTCGGGGACATGCGGCAATACGTCTGCCTTCTTGAATCTGACTTTTGAGAAAACAAGTGTTATCTTCAGCTTTGCACTGGTAAGAATCTTCTCATATGGGAAAACTTACTGGGGCAAGTACAAGAGAAAAAAGATGCATCTACAGGAAGGAGAGTAAATAATTTCTATGGTTTTAATGCTAGGTTTTAGAGGGTTTGGTAACTGTTGTTAGGAAAGAATATATACACGTATGTGTCTACGTGTATGGAGTGTGTAGACATCTATTTTGTTTGGAATGGGAATTTCTTTTAAGATTATATTGCCTACTTTCTAAAGCTTCTTGCCCAAACTGAGAGCGGTTCTGCTGTAGCAGAGGAAAGGCGTGTGACAAATAGACATCTTGTCTAATTGTACAGGTCGAGCTGGATTTGAGTCCTCATTAACATTCTGTGTGCAGCCCAAGAGCCATGTGTGCTTGTCTTATGGACTCCTGTGATTGTTGGAAATTCTGTTTTCCACAGCTCTGTACCAGAGCTGTGTGCCCTTGAGGACTCAATCCACTATGTTTGTCAGCTTTGTGCTGCTTTTAATATTTGCAGGATTGACCAAATGCAATCGCCTACACCTGTTGCTATTAAATGATTCTGTGGGGTAGTGAGCTGCTTTACGGTTGTATCTGTAGTGCAAATGAGATTGCTGTACCAGCCTGGTTAAGGCATAGGTTGGGCTGTACCTTTAGTGTGGAGGTCATCAACAGTCTGAGGGGTAACAGTCCCTCTTTCTCTGCCTCCCTTCCCTCCCCCAAGGTGCGGACTTCCTGTAACTTTTCTAATAGCACAACTCTACTTCCTTTGATGCTAATCTCAGTTGTGGCCTACCCTCTGAAAACCTTTTTAAAAATGCACACAGAATTGAACAGGAATGTTAACAGCTTAAATGACACTACTGTTTTGTTTTTTCAAAAGAATGCAAGCGCTGAAAAATTCTTCCTGCAAGGTGTGAATGTGAGCACAACTCTGCCTTCTGAAGCAAAAGGTAGGGACTTGTAAAAAGTCTACTTTCAGTGACTACTATAAACATTGAGTTGCCTGCATTAAATAATGTCTTAGAAATGTTGGAGATGAATGCATCAAATTTGAGCTCTGTGAGCTTTTACAGCTTCTGCCTTTCAGGATTCTGTAACAAAACTTTCTCTTATACAGTTCCAAAGTTTGAAGCATCGAACAACAGCATGAGTGAGCTGAGAGCTACAGTAGGGAACTCCTACAAGTGCAGCGCAGAGGAGAATCTCCAGGTCACAGACAAAGCCCTTGTCAATGTCTTTAATGTTCAGGTCCAGGTTTTTAAGATCGATGGAGACAAATTTGGGGCAGGTAAGAGGTTTACAGTGGGGGCTGGGGAGGTTGTGACACCCCTAAGATTTGTGAAGTACCTTTTGATATAAACATATAATATTCTGTAGTCAAATGTCAGCTTGTGAGAGCCACGCTTTGTCTCTGCATGCCCTGTTATAGATGCAGGGGGGATAGTGCAAGAAGTATGTAAAAAGCTTTGCAGTACCTAGGACTTCTTCCTTGTGGTCTAGAGAAGAGTGAAGGAAGAGCATTAACTTTCCCTCTTAACTGTGTGCAGACAGTGTATGAAAGGGGCAAAGTTCTGGGAAGTTCCTAAGACTTTTAAGTTAATGCTGTCCTCTGTGACTGTCAGTGAAGCAAACAACCAAGGGAGGAGTCACATGGATAAACTTGTGCATAACAGTAATAGTTCTTGAGAAGGAAAAAATTATCAGGAATCTCTCTATTGTACATACAGCTAGTGCCAGAAAGACTTCATCCTGAATGATGACAGTTAGTGGACTTGGCTTCCTTTTCGTTGCTGCGAGCCAAGCTATAAGCTAGGGGGGGTTAATTGATGAGAAGCTTGACAGGAGCTGGCAATGTGTGCTCACAGCCCAGGAGGCCAACCGTGTCCTGGGCTGCATCAAAGGAAGCATTGAAAGGAGGTTGAGGGGGGTGATTCTCCCCCTCTACTCTGCTCTTCTGAGACCCCACCTGGAGTACTGTGTTCAGTTCTGGAATCTCAAATACGAGAAGGATATGGAAGTGTTGGAGTGGGTCCAGAGGAGGGTCACAAAGATGATCAGAGGGCTGGAGCGCCTCTGCTATGAGGACAGGCTGAGAGAGTTGGGCTTGTTCAGCCTGGAGAAGGCTGTGGCGGGACCTCATAGTGGCCTCGCAGTACTGAAAGGGGCTAAGGAAAGCTGGGGAGGGACTTTTTTCAAGGGCAAGTAGTGATAGGACGAGGGAGAACAGCTTTAAACTGGAAGATGGAAGATTTAGATTACACATCAGGAAGAAATTCTTCACAATGAGGGTGGTGAGGCACTGGAACAGGTTGCCCAGGGAAGCTGTGTATCTCCCCTCCCTGGAAGTGTTGAGGGCCAGGTTGGATGGGGTCTTGAGCACCCTGGTCTGGTGGGAGGTGTCCCTGACCATGGCAGGGGGGTTGGAACTGGATGATCTTTAAGGTCCCTTCCAACCCAAACCATTCTATGATTCTATGTTGAGCCGGTTTTATCTATGTGCTGAGAACAGGAGCTTGAATATAGTTTTGTATATAGCCAGATGTTGGTGCAGTAGTGCCTAACATGGGTCTTTTTTTCTTTCTCTTCAGTGGAAGAATGTCAACTGGATGAAAATAACATGCTGATCCCTATAATAGTTGGTGCAGCCCTTGCTGGTCTCGTTCTAATTGTCTTGATTGCTTACTTGATTGGCAGAAAGAGGAGCCATGCTGGATATCAAACCATTTAATGACTTGCACTAAAACCCAGTGTAGATGAAAAGCAATTGCAAGAAGCTGGGAAAAAGAAAACCCCACACATTTCCCCTAAGCTAAGATTGATATTGTAAGGGAACACCTTTTCTTGCAAATTGCTGCTTCTTAAAGTCTGCTTTATTAAATGTGAAATCATCTTGCAGCATTTAACTATGCACAAAAATAACTTCTGAAAATTCTGGTGTTTAATTTTGCTAACTAGTTTAAATATTTACCCACTTAGAAACAAGCTAAAAGTTTTTAAGGGTGCTTTTTTGGAATTGGCATAAGATCGTGTCAACCTAAGATTCCCGAGAGAGAGGGATGTTGCTAATTCACACTGACTCAATTTCAGAACTCTTAACAAAAGGGAAAAGGTTCACTCTTTGTGCTGCTGCCATCCAGCAGTGGCATTACTGATGCTGATGATGCATTTAAAGAAACTTAGTAACAACTGACAAAATCGAAATTTAAAGCCTGAACTCCACCTTGCCTCTGAAGTGTGTGGTTTTTACTAAGCTTTAAACTCAATGCCTGGCACATGCAGGGTGCGAACAACGCAATACTCAAACCTTACAGGAACTCTTTATGATTGGACGACTCCCCTGTTTGATATTTTTGATGCTCTGCCAGCTTGTTAGGAGCTGGTACTTTTTTAAAATGGGTGTTGTTTTTATTTACATTTTTTTTTGTAAAGTGATTTCAGTCTCTTCTGTTGGAAGGTCCAGAGAGATCCTGTTACTGCACATGTGTACAATATAGATCTCAATCTGCTGATTCTTTTGCTTTAAACTTGGCTGGGGGGGTTGTACACTTTTAAGGATCAGTTCTTATGTATGCATTGCCTGTAACAATGCTAATAAAGACACTTTTTTTCTGTACATCTTAGTGTTGCTCATCACTCTTGAAAACACTCGACCATTTGGTAAGTGCTAAAGGCTTGGTTTGACTCTACTTCAGAAGCTTTAAACCAGGTGTGTCAAACTCATGGCTCCCGCTGCTCTCCTGCTCCTGCAGCGTAACGCGCGTCACGTTGCACACGTGACTGGCGCTGGCAGGAGCACAGGGGAAAGGAGCTCAGCGCTGCCACTGGGGAGAAACAGGGTGCTGGGCTGGATAAAACAAGGGGGAGGGATGGATTCCGCCCATGAGTTTGTCATCCCTGCTTTAAACAGTCCTTAGTGTGAAGTTACATTAAATATAAGTTAAGTTTTTCCTCTGTGTGGCACAAAGGTGAGGCCTGACTGTTTATGTATGTGTCTTCAGAACAGTCAGTTGTTTCGGAGGTTGGGCTTGGAAACAGGTAAAGCTGCTACATATCAGTAACCTGAGATCTGGATAAGTGAACTCTTACATTAAATTGCTGCTTGTTGAGAAATACAAATTACATGGGCCAGGTCTGCCCTGCTCAGCATCACTTTCTCAAAGTGCTGCTAAGGTACTCAGTGTAACATTGTAAGTGACATTATAGGTTTTATTTAGAAGTTGGACTTTTACTACAGAGTAGGAAACGTGTCCGCTGAGGTCTGTGTGTTGTTGTAACGCGGTTGGAAAGAAACTTTTGTGTTTAAAGCTTCCCTGAGTCCTTCCTGCAGTAATATCAATGGTACTAGCTACACAGGGCAGGAATCAAGTCTGGTGGGAAGGGGAAGTGTATGGGATAAGCCATCCTTGGCAAGGAATGACAATAGCTTGGAGTCTGAAAAGGAGCGTGGTTTTAAAAGGAGAGGCTTTCAACAGTAGTTGTTCAGGAGATGCAAAGGATTTGGCCAGGAGAGGGCTCTGTAAGGACAAGAAAGCAAGTCACAGGCACCTGGCCCCAGCTAGGCTTGAACTGGCCTAGTGCCAGGGGCAGGGCTTTGCTTGTTTCTGCCCAGGGACTTGATATTTAGACTTGCATTAATGTACAGCTTTGGCACTGCCTGATGTCTCTCCTGTCAAGGAAGAAGTTTGTTTGTGGTCATCTTCACTAGTGTTTCTCCCAACATTTTTAGGGACGTAGTACATGAGGATGCAGCACCTGTAATGCAGCCTCAGTACACCAGCACGAGGTGTAAGTACAGCAGCTACTTCCAGCATCCCTTACTGCAAAGTGAGAAAAGCTGCTTCCAGGTTTGAGGTTAAATTACTTGTTGCCTACTGTGCTAGAACTGAAAAAAAAAACCCAAACGCCGAATAAGCATATAAAATATTGAGTGGTTATAGAGGAATTTTTGCTGCTGCTTTCTGTAGCCTGGACTTGCACGTTTTCCTGCTTCCTTGACCTGAAGAGCTGTTACACACTGCACAGAGTAGATGCTAGTGAAGATAAACATTACCTTCCTCATTGCTGTCTTGCCCTGCATTTTCCCATATTTACTCAGTTCCTTAAGTGATAGCAGCAAGGAAGAAGGAAAATGCTTTCTTTCAGCCAACTATGGGCAGCCAGGAAAGAGATCAGATATTTTACTCCATAACAAGAAACGGGTTCTGACAAATTAATTTATTTTGTACAAATTATAGTGGTGTCACAGTTAATTACAGTAGGAAGCATATGTAACTTTATACATCTGTTTTCTTTTAACATTACAAAATGCCCTGAAAAGACAAGAATGGTGATTGCTTTTTTTAAAGGGAGTGTCCTGACACTGATCACATTCTACTCTGAAAACACTTCAATCCTTAAAACAAAAACACCACCCCCCACCCCCACAACAGAACCACTGGTTCCAGTTACGAACTCTAACATACAATACGAAGTAACAACACTTACTGGAAAGGCAGGAAAAATTGGTCAAGTGTCAGTTAACCCATGGAAAGCTTAAAGTGTACTTTAGTCAGTGCAAATAGAGGAATGTGTCAACTTCTGTAGTATCTGACCACCTGGTTAAATCTGGTGAGTTATCCCTGAGAAAGCAACTTCTCTCTGCATGTCTCTCGGAGTTTGTTGATTGTTGCCATGGACAAGCTTCCAGGGTCTGTGAATATTTTCTGGGGGCAACAGGAGAAAACTCTAAGTTAAAATTCTGGCTTTGGAAAACATGCTGGAATTTTTACAAAATTCTCTGAGGTATGAAATCCCTGCTTTGATATCTGTACTATAAAAACAGTTACTGCTATTTGGCCTCCTTAAAACAGGGGGTAGCATCTTCATCTGCTCTGCTGTAAAGGCATGGAAAGCCTGCACAGCTCATAGCAAGTGCTGTTAAGTTGCACAAAAGCAACACTACAAAAGCAAGGGTGAATATGGGTCCAGTTAAAATTATTATAGAAGACATTTGCGTTGGAGGATGACCTAAGCACAGAGCTCCAACGTGAGCACAGAACTCTTCTTAGGAGCAGGAATCATCTGGTGGAATGTAGTTTTGAGCACGCATAGCAAACAACAGTGGAGTCGGCCAAGTGATTTATGACAGATGTGCTCCTGTTTTTTTTTTTTAAAGTTAACATCTTCTTACATTTCAGTCTTCTGAGTTAAGTTCTGAATCTGGTGTTTTAAACAGATTTGCTGTCCAACCTATTAATAGTTCACAAGAATAACTCTTGTTTTGCAGGTTGTCATAAGACTTGTGTACTTGATGTAATGGATTTTATCTGGAAAAAAGAACTTGGTGCTTCCTTTTGTTCTTTGACTAAACACAATGCTTTATTTTGTGGCACTACGAGGATTTATCAATGCAAGCCTAAAATTCGCTGTGTCTACAATATACTGTTACAATTAATCTGATAAAAGCACATGAACACAGTGCAGAGGTCACTGAAAGGATGCACTAAAGTTATTTTCTCATCAGCCTTCCTGCATTAACTGATAAAAAGAGCAAAATGAAATTTTTTCCTGTCTATGAGAGATAATGTGACTGGTCACTGTGCATGGATTTAGATTGTAATTCTTTAAAAGGTTTACATTTCTTATATAAAAACATTCTTCATTCTTTTGGAAATTTCTACAGATACATTTCTCCTAACTGTATCCTACTTTTTGACTGGGCAAAACATTTCCAAGTCAGTCTCATTTTTAATTTGTGAGAACCTAAAAGCTGCAGAGAAATTACCTGCATGAAGCTGTGACACTCCGTTACAAGTGTTCCTTTGGTTATCTGCTTAAATTTATCACAGATGTCGGGGAAATCTCTGGCTTCCAAAATAAAAGCTTGGTGCTGCTTAATTAACGTTAAGGCCACGCGGAAAATGATCTTTGACCCTTCATAGAATAAACAATCCCATATTCGGAGCACAGTCTGCAGGAAAGGAGAGAATTCAGGTTACAGCTTGTTGATTTCCAGTAGGTAATCACTATTGAAGCACTACAGATGCAGTAATGACAGTTTATACTAAAATAACTTTATGTTATTAATTACCTCTACTGGAAGAATGTCAATGAACAAGCATATAAACCAGCGTGACACCACCAGTGTCCACATGACTCCATGTCTTTCCATCAGCTCTGCCACAGCTGGAACTTTAATTTTCACAAGTTCTCCAAGGACTTCCTGATCAGTTTTCAGGCCCAACATCGCAGGACTGTAATAATCTTGGAAAGAAGAAACTGAAATTCAGGAATCTGTGGATGTGATTTTTCCACAAAATTGAAGAGAATATCCTGTACACCTGAGTATATAAAGGCGTGTTGAGGCCATGAATCCCAAGTTGGAGTAAATTAAACCATGTGGTGAAATGTCTGCATTGTGGTCATACAGCACTGCTCTTTCAGCCAGAGCTGATCCCTTCATGCAAACACTTCATTCGTGCCTACCAAAGTATCACCTTTCTCCCTGATACTTTGTGGTAATTTGTTCTTCCTTCCCAAGAAAGGGTAATGTAGGCAGGTTTTAACTACTAGCTTTAACTACAAAAGCCTTACATTTAAACAGTTCAGTATCACCACCTCCTCCTTCCCATATGTGGAGGCTGCACACCTCCCAGTCCACACACTACCCAGACAGGTAACAAAGAAAAACCCCAAAATGGCCTGTAGCCTTTCATCTGGGTCCAGTCACAAACTGGAAACGTATTTCTGACAGCATCAGCTGTGCTGGAGGCCAGGCACCACTTCTAGGGTATGATCTAGCCATTAAGTGAAGAGTTTTGCTTTCTGTTCTGTGAGCCAAGGAAATCCCACTTTTCATAGAATAATTCCCAAAGGAAGTGAATGACACATCCCCCAGGCAACATCTCTTCCTACTTAATTTATATGTGAGACGGATTGAAATTAGATCTACATATAGAATTGTAGAATCACTTGGTTGGAAAAGACCTTTGAGATCACTGAGTCCAACCATACCTGTCCACTACTAAACCACATCCTTGAATACTTCATCTACCCATCTCTTAAATACCTCCAGGAATGGTGACTCAGCCACTTCCCTGGGTGGCCAGTGTCAGTGTCTGACATCCCTTCTGGTGAAAAAACTTTTCTTGATGTCCAGTCTAAACCTCCCCTGGTGCAACTTGTGGCCATTTCCTCTCATCCTATCACCTGTCAGTTGGGAGAAGAGACCAACACCCACCTCACTCTGCAACCTCCTTTCAGGCAGTAATAGACTGATAAGGGTCTCCCCTCAGCCTCCTCTTCTCCAAGCTAAACAACCCCAATTCCCTCAGCCGCTCCTCGCAGGACTTGTTCTCCATCCCCTTCACCAGCCTCATTGCCCTTCTCTGGACGCGCTCCAACACCTCAATGTCCTTCTTGTAGTGAGGGGCCCAGAACTGAACACAGGACTCGAGGTGTGGCCTCACCAGTGCTGAGTACAGGGGCACAATCACCTCCCTGCTCCTGCTGGCCACACTGTTTTTGATACAGGCCAAGATGCCATTGGCCACTTGGGCACACTGCTGGCTCACATTCAGCAGGCTGTCACGAGATCCTACACTGCAGGTCACTGCACTAAACCGTTAAGTCCAAAATTAAGCAAACTGTAGCACCATATCGCTATTACTCCACAGCCTGTTTGACAGGGAAAGCACTTTAATTACCAATGTACAGGCTGGGTAAGAAGCATCTCAGTTCTACAGACAAGTAGCTCTGGGTATACTTAAAGGAAGAAAAAGATTATTTTAGTTTGTAAGAGTTCAGGTGACCCAATAACATGAGTGACACAGATGTTTAAGGAATTAATATTTCTGGTTTAGATGTTGACAGAAAACATTTAAGCTGAACCTAATAGCTCCAGCTCTGGGAAGCCAACATTGATGTTTCACTAATGCTTCGCTGATCAGACCTATGTTATTAGCATTGTTTACTGAAAGAAATAACTGATAATACAAGCACCTTTCTATGTGTTTCTTTCTGTACTGATTCTGGAAAGCAGCAATTCAGGTTTCTCTGACCTAGCTGGTTTCTGCCAAGGTTTGCAGACACACACAGAGCATAAACCAATGGTTTATATGAGCCAGGGAATCAGAGCAAAATCTATTTGTCTGAAATAATTTTAATAAAGCCTCCCAGTGCCACAATTAAGTTTAAGAAGATGTCCAAATTATGCAGTACATGTATAACCACCTTAATTTCTGTAACAAAATCACAAGAGCAGTTTAATATTCCACTCTTTCCTGTGTCAATGGTTTTCTTGAACAGACTTCCCACCCCAGGAGCTATTTGCTCTTCATTTGTCCTGTGTAAACAGTAGACCATCTACAGGAGTTTTGATTCTTTTAAGGAGCATCACATTCAGCCTTTAGAAATCTAGGTTTTTGTCTATGATCCTTATTTTCTTTGTTTCCCCCTGAAGAATGACAGGTGAAACCCCTCTACAGACCTAAAAGTTGCTGCCACTATATACATTCCTTCAACCATTTGCCTTTCAATTGCCTGTAGGGAAAGCTCCAAGAGCTAAACCACAAGTAATGCCATGAAAAAGAGGCTAAAAACAAATGAAATCACACCATGACCTCAAAGATGACACAAACCTCTCTCTTTCTCCACATTTTGTGTTAATGTTGTGCTTACTTGTGAATTGGAGTGCAGGTAAAGTAATGTTAACTGGCCGAGTAATCCTTTTTTAAAATGCTGCTTTAATGTAAGTGCAAAACACAGAATCACAATTCACACAACAGAAAAAGCTGCCTTCCCCTTCCTACTCTCATACATCCACAAAACAGGTTTTTTTCTTTCTTGTGCCCCTGAGAAGTGCGAGTACTCAGGACTTCTTCAAGTTACTGCCAGCGAGTGTCCTCAGGAGGAAGGGCAGCAGCCCAGACACTCTCTGCTCTGCGCTGCTGCCATCACCCGATAATGCTGAAATCAACCGCAGCTGCTATTTTTAATTGTGCAGCAAAGTAAATGTCAGGATCTCGGTGCAAACATAACCAAACACCCACCCAGCTTTTTGAGAGCTGGCAAGTAAAAAGTTAACAGCCAGGCAACTTGCATACACTCATCACTCCCTGAACCACTGGAGCAGCCGGAAGGCCTCCCTCTACATTAAAATTTCGTTCAGGTTTCTGAGATTGTACTGCTGTACAGAAAGGAAAAAGGAACCATTCATTTATCTGGGGCAGCCTCCTGCTGCTCCTTTTGGAGCAGAAGTGGTTCCCATGTGTCCTGGTAGGCACCACTGCAGCATTCAGCACAGCGCCACTGCAAAACAAGCAGGAGGAGGGATTAATGATTTTATGCAAATGCCAATAACTGAGTAGCAGGTTTTTTCCAGGATATTGGCTGCCAGTTTGCAACAGAAAGAAGTTACATTAAAAGAATCTGCATCCAAAGCATTTTTATATGTAATTATAGAAATTATAATTGGGGCCTACAAGAAAGCTGGGGAGGGACTTTTTACAAGGACACATAGTGACAGGACAAGGGGGAATGGGTTTAAATTGGAAGGGGGAAGATTTAGATTAGACATCAGGGAAGAAATTCTTCATGATGAGGGTGGTGAGGCGCTGGCACAGGTTGCCCAGGTAAGCTGTTGATGTCCCCTCCCTGGAAGTGTTCAAGGCCAGGCTAGATGGGAGGTGTCAGCAGCCTGGTGGGAGGTGTCCCTGCCCATGGCAGGAGGGTTGGAACTGGATGGGCTTTAAGATCTCACTTGGTGAGGAGCACAGCTGCGGCACCAGTAAGTCCAGCAGATTGCGCACGAGGTGAAGGGGAAAGAAGGGCTTCCCAAGCCAGGGAAAAGTGTGACACCGCTGACAGGTCAGCTGGGAACCAGCAGTCCCTGCGGCTGACATGGAGGGAGCATTCCCGGAAGGAACCGCGGGAGTTTCAAATGGCCCCCTAGGGATCACCGTGACCCAGAGTGCGCAAACAGGAGTGGGGCTCGGCAGCTGGCGAAGGCAGGGTGAGCAGGCAGGGTGAGCAAGGAGAGGGCACTGAACCTCGAACAGAAAAACCAGAAAACCATGGTGACCGCCCACCAGAAGAATAAGAAATCTTGCAGCTCTACTCCAGCCATGCCTGCGTCAGCCTGCCAGACTGAACCCCCGTGGGTACATGCTGCCACCCAGGTACCGAGATGCAGGACGTGCCCCCCTCCTGCACTGGTATCGGATGCCAGTGGCGAAGTCATGTGTTGGGGCTGTGCTCGGATAGAGGAAATCCTCCACTTGGTCACTGAACTCAGGGAGGAGGTAACAAGGCTGAGGACTGTGAGAGGGAGATTGACTACTGGAATAATTTACTATGCTCCCTGTCACAGCCACAGCAGGCAGACAAGCCTATTACAAAAGAGGATGCCCCATCCCAATCCACTCAACTAAGGTAAGTAATTTAGGAGATGGAGCAGAATGGCAACAGGTTTCTGCTCGTCACAAGCGACGTCACAATCGGTGTATGTCTCCTGTTACTAACAAGGCCCTGCATGTTCCACTGCAGAACAAATATGAAGGCCTGCAAGTGGAACTGACTCCTAGGACTGACAACTCTCACAGCCTGGAAACATCCCCTGGGTTAAGCAAACCAAAGCTACCAATTAAGACGGCTTCTGTAAAGAAGAGGAGTGTTGTTATCATTGGGGACGCCCTCCTGAAAGGTACAGAGGGTCCAATTTGCAGACAGGACCCATTGCATAGGGAAATCTGTTGCCTACCTGGGGCCTTGGCTGGTGATGTTGCAAGACAACTTCCCAAACTTGTCAAGTCCACAGATTAGTAACCACTACTCGTTTTCCAGGTGGGTAATAATGAAAAACCAACTAGAAACCTCAAAGCAATTAAAAAGGACTTTAGGACCTTAGGTCAAATGGTAAAGGGATCAGGTGCACCAGTAGTATTCTCCTCTCTCATAGGGAATGGTGAGGGAAGGAATGGGAGGAGCCAGGAGTTGAATGACTGACTCTGAACATGGTGCAAAGAACAAAACTTTGGGTTCTTCGACAATGGGTTGGCCAACATGCCAATAAAAAACAGGGCACACCTGTCCCATAAGGGCATAAGGATACTCTCCAAGAAGTTGGTCAAGCGGGCTTTAAACTAGATTGGAAGGGGGAGGGGACATCACTGGGCTCAACAGATTACATCATGCGAGTGGCACCTCAGGCTCTGAGGGATGGTGTACTGGTGAGAGCTCCTGGTCTGCCACCTCAGCGGAAGTGGAGAAGAGCACTCCAGGTGGCAGCCAGAATTCAAAGGTTATTGGTGGGTTACCAAACACCGCTAGTAGACATGAGCCTACTCCACTTAGGAAAAGGGTGGAAACAACAGCCCAGCTGAAGTGCATTTACACCAACAAACACAGCATGGGCAACAAACAAGGGGAGCTGGAAGCCATTGCTAGGCTAGAAAACAATGATGTAATTGCCATCGCAGAAACGTGGTGGGATGATTTGCACAGCTGGAGTGATGCCATGGTGGGACAGGCTAGGAATGAGAGGCGGTGGGGTTGCCCTCTATGTTAGAGAAAGTTTTGATTGCATTGAACTAAAATCTGCAAACGATGGGGTTGAGTGCTTGTGGGTTAAAATCAGTGGAACCCACAGTAAGTCAGACAGTGGTGGGACTCTGTTATCGGCTGCCCAGCCAGGACAAGGAAACCGATGAGCTCTTCTACAACCAACTGGGAGAAGTTTCGCAATCACTGGTCCTCATTCTTGTGGGAGACATCAACCTTCCTGGTGTCTGCTGGAAGTATAACACAGCAGAAAGGAAACAGTCTAGGAGGTTCATCGAGTGTATGGAAGATAAATTCCTGACACAACTGGTGAGTGAACCGACTAGAGAAGGCACCCCACTGGATCTGCTGTTTGTGAACAGAGAGGGCCTTGTGGGGGAGGTGACTGTTGGAGGACGCCTGGGGCCCAGTGATCACAAGATGACAGAATTCTCAGTTCTTGGAGGAGTAAGGAGGGGGGTCAGCAGAACTGTCACCTTGGACCTCTGGAGGGCAGACTTTGAACTGTTTAGAAGGCTGCTTGATAAAGTCCAGTGGGAGACAGTTCTAAATGACAAAGAAGCCCAAGAGGGCTGGATGCTCCTCAAGAGGGAATTCTGGTGGTGCAAGAGCAGGCCAACCCCATGTGCCGTAAAATGAGCTGCTGGGGAAGAAAACTGGCTTGGCTTAACAGAGACCTCTGTGTTGGTCTCAGGAAAAAGAGGAAAATATATGATCTTTGGAAGAGGGGGCAGACATCTCAGGAGGACTACAAGGAGCAGGTGAGATCATGTAGGCAAAAAATTAGAAGGGCTAAAGCCCAACTGGAACTTCAACTGGCCAGTTCGGTGAAAGACAATAAGAAATGTTTCTTCAAGTATATTAACAACAGGAGGAGGACCAAGGAGAATCTCCCTCTTTTACGGGATGTAAGGGGAATGGTAGTAACAAAGGATGAGAACAAGGCAGAGGTACTTAATGCCTTCTTTGCTTCGGTCTTTAATAGTAAGGTGAGATGTTCTCTGGGCTCCAAGCCTCTGAGTCAGAAGACTGTGAAGGTGAACCCTCAACATTCCAAGAAGACTTGGTTAGAGACCTGCTCGGCCAATTGGACATCCACAGGTCTATGGGTCCAGATGGGATACACCCAAGGATATTAAGGGAGCTGGCAGAGATTCTTGCCAATCCCCTTTCCCTGGTCTATCAACAGTCCTGGCTGACTGGGGAAGTGCTGCTTGGCTGGAGACTGGCAAATGTAACTCCCATTTATAAGAAAGGTCGGAGGGAGGATCAGGGAACTACAGGCCTGTCAGTCTGACCATGGTACCGGGGAAGGTCATGGAGCAGATCGCCTTGAGTGCTGTCACACAGCACATGCAGGACAGCCAGGATATCAGACCCAGGCAACGTGGGTTTATGAAAGGCAGGTCCTGCCAGACCATCCTGATCTCCTTCTATGACAAGGTTACCCGGTTAATGGATGAGGGGAAGGCTGTGGATGTGGTGTACCTGGACTTTTGTAAAGCCTTTGACACCATTTCTCACAGCATTCTGCTTGATAAACTGGCTGCCATTGGCCTGGACAGGCTCAGCCTCTGCTGGGTAAAAAAACTGGCTGGATGGCTGAGCCCAGAAGGTGGTGGTAAATGGAGTTAAATCCAGCTGGGGGCCCGTCACGAGTGGTGTTCCCCAGGGTTCAGTGCTGGGTCCAGTCCTGTTCAATATCTTTATCAATGATCTGGACGAAGGGATTGAGTGCGCCCTTAGCAAGTTTGCAGATGGCACCAAGCTGGGTGGCAGTGTTGATCTGCTTAAAGGAAGGGAGGCTCTGCAAACGGATCCGGGATGAGATTTAACAAGACCAAATGCAGAGTCCTGCACTTGGGACACAACAACCCCATGCAGCATTACAGGCTTGGGGAAGAATGGCTGGAGAAGGATCTGGGGGTGTTGGTTGACAACTGGCTGAATATGAGCCAGCAGTATCCCAGGTGGCCAAGAAGATCAATGGCATCTTGGCCTGTCTCAGAAAAAGCGTGGCCAGCAGGACAAGGGCAGTGACTGTGCCCCTGTACTCAGCACTGGTGATGCCACACCTCGAGTCCTGTGTTCAGTTCTGGGCCTCTCACTATGAGAAGGACATTGAGGTGTTGGAGCGTGTCCAGAGAAGGGCAACGAGGCTGGTGAAGGGGCTGGAGAACAAGTCCTATGAGGACTGGCTGAGGGAACTGGGGTTGTTTAGCTTGGAGAAGAGGAGGCTGAGGAGAGACCTCATCACTGTCTACGGCGGCCTGAAATGAGACTGTGGGAGAGAGAGTGTTGATCTCTTCTCTCAAGTGACAGGTGATAGGACAAAGGGAAATGACCATAAGTTGCACCAGGGGAGGTTTAGACAAGATATTAGAAAGAATTTCTCTACTGAAAGGGTGGTCTGGCACTGGCACAGCTGCTCAGGGAGGTGGCTGAGTCACTATCCCTGGAGGTATTTAAAAATGGGTAGATGAGTTTTTGAGGGACATGGTTTAGCAGATAATGGGTGTGGTTGGACTCAGTGATCTTCAAGGTCTTTTCCAACCGTTAGATTCTATGATCCATTCCAACCCAAACCATTCTACAATTCTACGAGTCTGTGAATTATAGCTACTGTGGGTATTAATGATATTTATTATGATATGTAATATGTAATTATAATTTAATATTTATAATTTTTCTATATATACCCTCTTTTCTACATAAATATGTGTGTATATATATATAAACGTTAACTCCCCAAAATAGGAAAGCCGCATTTCCAGTCCTCCAGACACATTCCTGTAGGACCAAGGTTTGTGCAAACCTTGCTCACAAATCATTTACCAGGAACTTGACAGCATCGCAGTAGCCCAGGGGACAGCACAGACCTAACGTCAGGGCTCTAACATTGATCTTCTGAGGGCAGTGTTGCACGCTGGAGGGGTGCCAGGACCTCAGGCACAGCCACCCTGGAGCACAGGCAGCAGCACCCAGGCCTGCACTCTGCCCCAGGGACCCACACCAAGTCATCAGGGCTACACAGGGATAGTCAGAACTACACTGCGGAATCAGAAGAGGATCCAGTGTCATGCTCGAGCCACCGTTCAAGGTCCATGTCTGGTCTCACTAGTGAAAACGATTTTGTAAGTAGGTTCAGTGCCCATGTGATTGGTAACATTTAACCTCCACGGCTCTTCTGTTTTTATTTTCTAGGGGTGCCCAGTCCCTAAGCCTTCTGGAAGTGTCCCCACAGCAAAAATCTTGCTGCAAACATTTCACTGTGTGCCCCATTTTCCTAATCTTTTATAATTGGTTGACTGCCCAGAATCTCTCCCTAAAGTCAAGATATCCTGTTAATAAATAAGTCTACATAAGCCTAGCCCTACCCTATACCACTAAGCTGTGTTTTACAAGATCCTGTGCAGCAGATTATTTTTACTCACCTACTATCAAAATATATTACCTGAACGTTCCTTCCGTATCTTATCTTACAAATCATTTGATATTTTGGTCGGGGCAATCCACAGTTCCTATACAGGCTGGGGGGTGACGTGATTGAGAGCAGCCCTGCAGAGAAGGACTTGGGGGTGCCAGTTAATGAGAAGCTCAACATGAGCTGGCAACGTGTGCTCACAGCCCAGAAGGCAACTGTGTCCTGGCCCTCCTGTAGTGTTGTGTCCAGTTCTGGAATCCCCAACATAAGAAGGATATGAAACTGTTAGAATGGGTCCAGAAGACGCCATGAAGATGATCAGAGGGCTGGGGCACCTCTGCTATGAGGACAGGTTGAGAGAGTTGGGCTTGTTCAGCCTGGAGAAGAGAAGGCCCTGGGGAGACCTTATAGTGTCCTTCCAGTACTGAAAGGGGCTACAGGAAAGCTGAGGAGGGACTTTTTCCAAGGGCAAGTAGTGATGGGACGAGGGGGAATGGGTTTGAATTGGATAGAGGAAAATTTAGATTAGAGATTAGCCTTGTCTGGTGGAAGGTGTCCCTGTCCATGGCAGGGGTTGGAACTGGATGGGTTTTAGAATCCCTTCCAACCCAAACCATTCTATGATTCTAGATTTGCACGATCCACATTTAATTAGCATATTAATTATTTTTCTCTCTCAATAATCTGTCAAAATACTGAGCGGCTGATGACCCAGAATGGACCCAAGTCAGTAACAGCTCCTACTCTGCCACTTACTAATTAAAAAATAAAATCAAATGCAGGGTAATTGTATTGTGTAGCTATTGATCTTGGTTGGTTTATAGGAATGTCCTCAGACAACAGATCATCCTACTGAATAAACACATAGCCAGATTGCTTCCTTTTATTCCTCAAATTGTCAAACAGAAGCGATAACGTTAACGTTAAGGTGATCACACACATTACTTTTCATCGCACCTTGTAGAAGACAACAAGGTAAATATTGTATTATAAATTATTACAATATTAGTAAATTATTATGAATAAATTCCAGAAAAATGTCTTGATAAAAACTAAGTTTCCCAGTATGAAACTCCGCATTTCCAAGCTCATTTGTAAACTGATCCAAGGCTTTCCTTCCTTTCCTCTCAGCTTTCCTTTCTCTGTTGCTTACCACCTATATGCACCTGCCTTGCTTAGTGTGTCATTCCTGGTGCTTGCCTAGGGATTTTGCATGCTCTGTTAAGTTTAGGGCTGCACAAGAGCATAGCAGAGGGCAATAAAGGCAGCATCCCATGTGGAATTTGCTCCACCAAGCACTCATTTCTCATCAAAGTCCTGATCCTGAACAAGCAGCACAGCCCCACGACTCTGCTGGGATTGTCAGCTTCTCTTCCTCTTGGAGCTGAGCAGTAAAAAGGGAAAACCAGCTTCACCAACTGCCAGGGACTTTTTTCCTTGTTTTAGGGGCTTTTTTTTAAGAAAACAGCACTGACCAGCATGCTATCACTTGGTTTGAAACCTGTTCTAGTTCCGCAGTTTCTTAAACTACATTTCACTGTCTGTGTATCATAATAATTAGCACCTCTCTGAATACTACCAGGATGTCCAGGACTAAGACATAACTGTCTGCTTGCACTCCAGAGCAGTAATGAGATTTGCAGGAAATAAGGATAAAGCTTGTAGGGACTGTACGACCTTGTTCTCTGTTACAAACAGATTAAGAGGTTCCAAAAATACAAGTTGAAGAAGCAGTACTCATAGCCTTAAATTACCTCTACAAGTCAGAGTTGCAGAAGTTAAAAAAGAATCCTATAAGTCTGTTGTGCATATGTCAGGTTAAATATAAATACTCCTACTGGAACTGACATGATATGAATTCTTAGTGTTACAGAAATACCCAAGACAAAACCTCAGCTAGGCCGCTTATCTTCCAGCATTTCTAACTGTGATTTAAAGAGCCTTTATAACCCAGCCTGGGACAAAGCAAGTGATTTGTCTTGGAGGTCCAATTTATTTAACCAAACTGAAAAATCAAAAATTAGCTGGTTTAACTTTTCTCACAGACATAAGCGATCTAAAGTATTTTATTCACAAGAATATGTTTACAACGTCCATGAGAGCCCTAGTGAGGGGGGAATTAAAGTTCTCTCTCCTCCCACAAACAAGCAAAAAATAGTTCATTTTTATATCCATATGTAACATTCAAATTGTCTTCTTGCTGGAGCTGCACGTTATCACTTGCTACTGGGCTTCACTGGAATTCAGAAGAGACAAACAGAGCAGGTGTCAATGCTGGCAGGCAAAAGCAGAAGTTACCATGGACAGAACTGGCCAACTCCATGAAAAGCACTCAGTTCTACATTTCAAGTCAAAACAGAAACAGATTCCACTACATGCTTTTGTGGGAAAAAATCCTTCCCAGTAATCCTTCACTATAAAAACTTAGCTGTCTTCATGTTAAAATAACACCAGTTATTTTAAATTATGTTGGCAATGCAAAGTTTTCCTTTCCAACAGGATACGCCACCATAGCTGAAGTTATAAACTGCACGCAACACACATGGAGTGAGTTTCATCACTTCAGTTACAGAGAGGTTAAACTAGATTATGATAGTAGTCCCTTTGCACCTTCAGAGCATCTAAATGCCATTTATGCTGTTTCCACACAGTTTCCCAACTCACTCATTCTCCCCGTTACTGACTCTCAGCCTGCTTTGTCCAAGAAGGCACAGCAATGTTCTGCTATTTTATTTCTACAACGGAATAGTACAAAAAGGTGCAATAGGTTTTCTAAGAATATGCATCATGAGTCTGGCATAAAAAGTTGGACAATCTATGTTGGGGAGGAAATCAGAAAGTCACAACAGGAAAAGGAGGAAAACCAAGAGTACTGCCAACTGTTTTTTGCAATATCAGGCCAAAGTGACCCCCTGCAGATGTCCTGGTCAAAGTGATATCCTGCAGATAGGCAGTTACATGGCAAGCTGAACTCTTAACTCTGTTATTTTTAACACATAAATTCCTAATCCTCCAGGATTTTTGAAAAAATCCCCAAAAAACAAACAAACCCAAAACAGGCTCAAGCCATATTTTATTTTTTCTTCATCAAACTGGACTGAACCAGAGCTTCTGTCCTGAGGTGCTTAACTCACACTAGAACCACCAGAAGTCGTAACATTCACAACTGAATATTAGCTTTAAAAACATAAACAAGCCAAATCAGATGGATGGCAGAACTACCTTAAAAAAAACAGAGAATGCAAGCATTTTATGGATGCTCATTGGTTGTAATGCTTAGATTACATAAAGGGTTATCAGGCACTGGCGCAGCTGCACAGGTTGAGTCACCATCCCTGGAGGTGTTTAAAAGATGGGTAGATGAGGTGCTCAGGAATCTGGTTTAGTAGTGGACAGGTACAGCTAGACTCGATGATCTCAAAGGTCTTCTCCAACCAAATGATTCTATGAGTCTATAATAGCATTTTGAGTAATGATTTACTATTAACACCCATTCAGCAAGCACCAAAAGATACATAACCTCATCTGTCTGCATTCACCTCTTACTTCTGACCCCAGACTTGGAGTATGGATCCTGTGGAGCAGAAAGAGCCCTTTGGTTTTCTATTTGCTTTTCATACAGCACAGCAGGATTCTGAGAATATGTAGCAGTTACCATTTGGAAACTAAAGAAGGATTTATTATACAAATTATACAAACAATTGGAAGAAAAAGAAAGACAAAGATTATATCCTTCCAGACATTACAGAAGTGATGAAATACAAAGAAACAAAGACTTCACATGTAACCTCTCAGAGAAACAAGCTGAAGTTGGCCACAAGTTCGAAAGCACAAAGGTAACTTTCAGAGTTTTGCAGAGAATGAAACTGGCTAATGTTTTTAATTTTTTTTGAGCACTAACTTGCTGTTATGAGCTGCTCAGTAGAGACATTTGCATCATTAAAAACAAGTCTAGATTAAAGTTATAGCTACTGAAGCACTCATGTACGTATTACATATAACTCAGAGAAAAATGCTGTTGGCTAATTCTCCTTTCCTCCCTCTCCCCCCTCTTTGTATCCACTACCATTGGAATTGGTCCTTTTGTGGTTAATGGGGTTTTTATGGTATCAGTGAGCTGACAGACCCCAATGGACATGGGTTATTCACCACTCAGCTGTTTCTGAACAGCCTGGCCTGACTCCAGCGATTGCACTCTATGAATTGCACTGGTCACTAAAGATTTGCACGCTTCGGAGAAGGCTGCAGCTCACTGGGTCGATGATGGTCCCAGGAGCCAAGGCTTTTAACTCACAAAACACTTGGACAGACTTTTAACACCAGTCTCCTCAAACAGAGAGGAAATTCATGAACAAGCACTGAAGACAACCACAGCTGCTTATCATGCCTGTAGAGGAAACAAACATTTTTAAAAATGAGTTCACAAATGTACAGTGAGGCTTAGTGACTGATGACTTCAGCTGGATCTCTGGCTTTTTAATTCCTCTTTGTGATTAAGAAAAACAGCTATTTTATCAGTTCACCACACTGACAAGAATTATTCTTAACACCTCAGCACAAACCACAGCATTTATATTCTCTCACATTTAAGAACCACCCCAATGCTACATTTTCCTCAGCTCTTTACAGGAATGCTACAGTCACGCCATGGGAACTACTGAGCACATTACTTAAAAGACTGGGACAGAAGCAGGAGGCTTAAAACAGAAAGCTGGGCAGACACACGCGATTCTAGCCTGGTATTTGGAAAGGGAAATCAATTCAACCCTTCAGTCTGAAGAGAAGGGGAACGAAAGCTACAATCCTCATACTTCAAACTTGAGGAATCTAATGAGAATCAATTTTAATCTCAAAGCAACAGATTTTAAAACTATAAGAGGAATAAATGAGACTTCTCCACTAGCCATAAACTGAAAGCTTAGTAAAGCATTAAGTCTTCTGAACTTAAAACACATAGAATCACAGAATCATTTGGTTGGAAAAGATATTTGAGACCATCGAGTCCAACCGTACCTGTCCACTACTAAAACCATATCCCTGAGCATCTCATCCACTCATCTTTTGAGTACCTCCAGTGATGGCAATTCAACCACCTCCCTGGGCAGCTGTGCCAGTGCCAGACAACCCTCTAGGTGAAGAAAGTTTTCCTGACGTCCAATCTGAACCTCCCCTGGTGCAACTTGAGGCCATTTCCTCACATCTTATCACCTATCACTTGGGAGAAGAGAACAACACCCATCTTGCTCTGCAACCTTCTTTCAGACAGTAATAGACTGATAAGGTTTCCCCTCAGCCTCCTCTTCTCCAGGCTGAACAACCGCAGTTCCCTCAACTGCTCCTTGTAGGACTTGTTCTCCAGCCCCTTCAGCAGCCTCATTGCCCTTCTCTGGACACACTCCAGCATCAAAATGTCCTTCTTGTAGTGAGGGGCCCAGAACTGAACACAGTATTTGGAATCAATATGAAACAACCAAGGCTGAATTTCCCAAGCACCTCTCTGAAACTAAACAGAGTCACTTCTTGTACATTTAGGTATACAAAAGTTACCACTGTGCACTATTTCCTTCGTATAATTTCCTTTATTCCCAAAACACATCTCCTTCCACAGACACATTTTTTGTGTAGCCACCTATGCTCCAAGTGCATTACACTGTATTTTGAAACAATATCAAAGGTTGGTGCCTGTCCTTCTTCAAATTATGCCTTATTAAAAAACCTTGACAATGCAGTTGAGCAATTAAAATAAACAATTTTGCAGTATCTTAATCTGTAAATATGATAAATCCAGAGAAAGCACATCTTAGCTCAGGAAAAGGCAAAGTAATCCTTGGATATATTCACTACTGAAGGAGAGAGTATGTAATCGCTCAATATGGCATTAGCAAAACTGAAGTTAGAAAGTTGCATCTAGCTCTGATGTTCACATTTAAGGCAGGAAGTTGAAGAACTGGAAAGGACGTGAAAGAAGAGGCTACAAACACTACTGACAAAAATCAGGGTCTGAAAGGAACTTCTATATTTGTATAATTTATACAAGGAAAATGAAAAGCAAACTTGACCACTTCATAGAGAAAACACTCTAAGCATTATGAGGTTTTCAATATCGTAAGGACAAGTCTTAAAAACAAGCAATAGCTACAAGTTAGAACATGGCAAATTCCATTAAAAAGTACAGCAAATATTTTTAGTAAGAGTGATTTATAGTTTGAGTGCATTACTAGGTCGGCTCTTTCTTTCAGACCAAGTTTTGGACCTTTCACAAAAACAAGCTCCAGCCAAACGAGTCTGTCTACCATTTCCTTGGATGGCTTCTTGTACAGCAAATCCAGTCACATTTCCAGTTCTAAGAGTTTTGGTATTTAATGCATGGATTACTCCAAGCAGATGAATACATAGTATGGGGATTTAGAAGTTAAAATACAAACCTGTACATTAGGATCTGTGCTGAGCACCTACAACACCATTATATATTTGTCAGCAATTATATTGTTTCTTGTTGTCAAAGTGACATTCAGGAAGGGTTGCATTATTAAAATTGTAATTAAATATGCAGAGCCCTGGCTGACCATTAGAACGTCAAAAAAACACCAAACCCCCTACTATGAGGAATGAAATAAGTTACTCTCTTTGGCTTTGCGCCTCTGCCGCTGTAATTCTGCAGTTAGAACAGCACAAGCCCCTTTAACATGAGACAGCTCTGTCAAACTATAGTTTCAATACCACACGTGCCCATTAGTGCTTTCACAACCAGAGTTGTTAGCTAATGTTGAAAAAAAAAAAACACCCAAAGCCCCCCTCCAACATGACTACTCCAATAAAACATAAAGCACAAACTAAGTAAGCCTTGTACTGCGTGTTAAGGTCACTAGCTGGTTTTTACACACCCAAAAAAAAAGGCAACCTCTTCCCCCAGACCCACATTTCTGTGTTTCCACCACTCTACTTGCCTTCCTCCTCTGCCTGCAGCCCTGGAATCCTACCTTTGATCAGTCCAAACTGAATTAAGATTTCGTTTGAGAAATACTTTGCTGGTGGCTTTTGAAAGGGATGAAAATTCGATTTACTGTGGACATAAACAGGCAAAAACCATTGCCTGCACAGACTGCCAAAGGCTGTAGTCCTGTCCAGAGCTGCACCACAGAAAACCTCTTGAAGATACCTCAAGTTCAGCACAATGACATTATGTTAACACAAGGCTTGCTTCCCAGAAGGAAAGAGGCATATTTGACTTTTATGGGTGGAATAAGTCATTTATGTCCTGCTCCCAGTGGAAATACAGACATATGGCTTTAAATCGCATTAGATTGGACACAGGAAGAAATTCTTCACAATGAGGGTGTTGAGGCACTGGCACGGGTTGCCCAGGGAAGCTGTGGATGCCCCATCCCTGGAAGTGTTCAAGGCCAGGTTGGATGGGGTCTTGAGCAGCCTGGTCTGGTGAGAGGTGTCCCTGCAGGGGGGTTGGAACTGGATGATCTTTAAGGTCCCTTCCAGCCCAAACCATTCTTTGAGTCTATGATTCGACATCAAGGAATACAATATTCTTCAGCATTTTTAAACACTGTGGGTATTAACACTTTGCTGCATATCTGAAACTTGGCAGGTTGACAACAAGTATATCCTTTTCATATGCAGGAAACTCCTGGTTTAGACAAAACTAAGATTTCTAAAGCACACCTACTGAATATAGAGATTGTTCTCTTATTCATGAGGCTTGTGACATGGGGTGGGCATATAATACATACAGGAAAAAAAATATTCCGGAAGTATAAATGTAAGTATCATTTTAAAGAAGAAAACCATCAGTTACTCTTTTCCTCCTTGCTCAAGTCTCTCAAATCGTCTAGCAGGTCAGATTTGTAAGTAATAAGCATTTCAGGCTTATCACGGTTTCTAAATACAGGCACATGATGACTCCTACATTCCACCTTCAGCTTAACAGGACGCTGCACGCTTAATTCCCAGGTAAATACAACTGACCTCTAATGTTCAAAGATTAATGCTTTCATCATGGCTGCTGGGTAACAGTAAAACATGTCAGAATCCCACAGTTCAAAACTCCTCATTATTCAGCCAAAGTTTCCTCTGTCCTAGTGGTAGATGTGATGTCATACTTCAGAGGTGCACATGGCTTCACGTGCAATCACAGAGGAACCTTCTAAGGACAAGCCAGAACTCTGCCAGCTCACGGCCCTGTAGCTGGGTGCTGCCAGAGGAGAAAGATAAGCAGACAGCCCAGAATCGATCAATCTGCTGAAACTATCTGGGTCAATGGTGCAATAAAAAAGCTTGGTTATCAAAAAATACTTTGTAAACATGAGGTCATGTATGTTATGCATGATCTTGCAAGGAGCTTTTCACACCAAAGGCACATGCCTGTGGTGCTCAAGCCTTCTTTGTGAAAGGACGTGCTTTTTATCACGACAGTCTCCTTCACAGGCTGTAAATTCAGCTCAGCTTTACTATTGACCAGGCCTAGCAAGTGTCTTTCATCTGCACAGCTGAATAAAATGCTTCATGTGAAACAAACTTCCACAGGCCTTAAGAGACCCAGTTAGAGGTTCCCTGGCAATACCCAATCAGGGTATTGAAATAAATTCATCCACAGGAACAAAATAAATACATGCCTAACTGCAATTGAAAGCAAGCAGCCTAAATAGAAATACTGTAAATGTAGTAGAGCATTGGGCATTTCTCAAGTGGCCATTCCCTTCAAACCTGGAAGTCTATATGGTGGGATTTTAATGGGTGTTATAACATGAATCATTTGAAAGAGAAGGATATCCAAGTGTTTGATGCGTAACTATGTCATTATTCAGTTCAAATAGCCATGTCTCTTACTGTGCCTAATCTCTTATGCAACAGTACCTGCAATTCTATGGCTGATACAACTGGGAAGCACAAAGTGCTCAGAACAGAAACGTGTTAAATCATCTATTATCTCAACATGCAGGCATTTATTTGCCTTAACTGGCAGCAGCTAAGCTACCCACCAAAGGGGTATCTTGCGTTGCACCTTGTGTCCTTGTAGATAATGCCAGTTAGTTTGGTGCACTCTACTCCTTTTGTGACTATTTCATCATTGAAAAACTGTTCTTATTTTTAATTGTTGATAAACAACCAGGCAGTGCATGAGGATGAAAAGCTTTTTAAAAAAAAAAAGGCTAAAAAGTAGTGGGATGAAGGAAGGTTGCTAGACTGATCCTTGACGAATGCTTGTAGGCTACACCTACTCTAAGATTTTTATTAAGAACGTTAGGGCCAGTTCCGTTAAATATCTTTATCAATGATGCGGATGAAGGAATAAAGTGCACCCCGCAGTAATTTTGCAGATGATACTATGTTGGGTGGGAGTGATTGATCTGCCTGAGGGTAGACAGGATCTACAGAGGGACTGGGACAGGCTGGATCAATAGGCCAAGGCCAATTGCATCAGGTCCAACAAGGCCAAGCACCAGGTCCTGCACTTTGGTCACAACAACACAAGCTTGGAGAGGAGTGGCTGGAGAGCTGCCTCAAGGAGAAGGACCTGGGGGTGTTGATGCCAACGGCATCCTGGTCTGCATCAGGAATAGTGTGGCCAGCAGGACAAGGAAAATGATTGTGCCCCTGTACTCGGCACTGGTGAGGCCACACCTTGAATATTGTGTTCAGTTTTGGGCTCCTCACTTCAAGAAGGACATCGAGACACTGGAGCACACCCAGAGAAGGAGAACAAAGACGGTGAAGGGTTTAGAGCACAAGTCTTATGAGGAGAAGCTGAGGGAGCTAGTGTTGTTTAGTCTGGAGAAGAGAAGACTGAGGGGACACCTTGCCACTGTCTACACGTATATAAAAGAAGGTTGTAGCAAGGTTTGTCTTTTCTCCCTGGTAGCCAGTGACAGGACAGGAGAGAAAATGGCCTCAAGGGTCACCAGGGGAGATTTAGGTTGGCTATTAGAAAGAATTTCTTTACTAAAAAGGTTGTCAAGCATTGGAACAGGCTGCTGAGGGAGACAGTCGAGTCACCATCCCTGGAGGTATTTAAAAGACAAGTAGACGTCATACTCTGGGACATGGTCTAGTGGTGGAATTAGCAGGGCTGGATCGATGGTCGGACTCTAAGCTCTTAAAGGTTTTTCCAACCAAAACCATTCTATGACTGTATGATAAAAAGAAAAAGCTGATATTGGTTCATAATCCTAAACTGAGAGATACTGTCCCACATCAACACACAAGGCACAATAGAGTAACACAGAGAAAAGACTGAAGCAAGAGAGACATGATATTTAAAATAGCAAGGACAAGAATGTGCAAACGAAGTTCAGCAAAAAGGTGTTACAAATTCCTAGAAGCTGTGGAAAAAACATCTGTTGACAATCAGTGAGGCGCAATAGCACATGCATTATTACTGAGATCACAAATCAAAACCAGAGTGCCACAAGGGGAAAAAAGCAAGGAAGATCCTACACTTTTCCTCTCTCAAATATAGCACTTTCAGCCGTAATAAAAAAGAGAAATAACATCACTGCACAAGGCACTAATAAATTTCCCACAGGAAAAAAAAAAAGTGCCACTGTGATGAAGTTAAAAAAAAAAAACAACCACTCAATTCAAACATAAGTACACAAAATAATTATTTTGCTAAAATGAGAACAGAAGATTTTCATGCAAGAAGAGTTCGGCTGAAGCAGCTTAGTAATACAAAAGAATTGTAAAATGAATTGACCGTACCCTACAAATACATGAAAGTCTTTTTTTTTTTATCCCAAAAGTCAGCATTGGCACAAGAATAAAAGAGTGTAAAATTACCCATGAATAGGCTAGGGCAGAAACCTCTCTCAACCACTGGAGAAGTATTCTGCAGCTGGTATTCAGGAAGAGTAAACAACTCCACTATAACAGTCCAGCAGACTAATTAGAGAATAGCTTGATAAACACTACTGCTTTCAGACTGAGAATCACTGAAGTGGTGGTGGTGGTAATTTTCCACTAGATATAAGCATTTAATCTCAAATTTGTAAAACATGACAAATACTCTCCTTAAGTTACATACTGAAGTACCACAGTTAAAAGTTCCCACCTAGCTGATGCTTTCTAAAGCCACCTCTCCAATATTTCCTCAACAGAACAAAAAAATTTCTCAACAGGAAGCAGAGCTATGAACAGAACAGAGATACGAGAGCTACACTGAATACAAATTGCAGACACATCCACTCTGAGCTGGAATTGAATACATGCTGCTGCTTATGAGCAATACTGTCTGCTCCAGCCATCTGTTTTGAATGAACCTGGGAATAAGAGATCTTGGTAACACCCAAACCTTCAGTTAAACAAATAATTCTTCCCTCTTGATGTGTTTAAATGAGATATGCTCCTAATCCCTCCAAATCCCTGGTTGAGCAGCTGACAGACACAACAGGCAGCAGACTATGGGCTTGCTGTCAGCAGAAGCTGGATGTTTCTGGCTTCACCCAGCTGTACCCAGCAGTGCTATGTTCAGCCAGATGAATGGAGTGCACCCAACTCCACACACCAACAAACCAAACTGTAACTTTTGCTGGGTTGCTCTTCCAGCTGTGCAAACTGCATTTGAGTGCAACACAGCAATTCAGCCAGAAAACCTCTGATGGGATCCCATTCCCAAGCTGTACCCAGCTTGTCAGTGCCAGTCACACCTTCATCATATTCTACACAGCATACCTCCACCCAGACCTAGCACTACAAGTGGGGAGGTGAGCCATAGCTTAGGGAGCCTTTCTCTGTCACTTCCCAGAAAGCCGCCACTAATGGTCCCACATGTCACATTCTACGTTTTTCAATCAATGCCATTGATCTGTGGCTGGCTTGGTTCATCTGCTGACCATAAAAACGCTGTCAGCGTCAAGGTACGGGAGCAGCTGTTTAATGTAATTAAATGTGTGTGGGCAGGGGGCAGGAAGCACTCACAGGGGCACTGCAGAGGACACAGAATGGATTTCTAAATTGTCCTAAATCACCACCGATTTAACTGGCAGTGACAGGACACACTCGAAAACAAGGCCATGTCCTGGAGGCACATCTGTTGCAAGGAAGGGGAAAAATGTGTAGATTATAATGCAAATGGATGAAGAAAAGAGCATCCGCAAGGAAACTAAAGGAATAATGTTGGCTAATCAAACTCTTTACATCCAACAAAAAATGACTGGATACAGTCTGACTGTCTGATTCTCCCTCTCACACACACACATACAATATATCACTGAAATTATGCTGATTATTTTATCTGTAAGGCTTTGAATTTTACAAATGTACAATTCAAGCACGATATAGGAAGGCAGTGGGAATAAAAGGCAAAAAAATTTAAAAAAAATGTAGAGGGGAAAAAAGAGCATCAGCAGCAAGTTTTCTGACAATGAAGCCTTGTATTGCTCAATACCAAAATTTGTAGTACATCAAAGATTCATGCTACCTAGCATGGGCTCTTGTTGAGGCACCCAAGCTGAGACACATCACGCTTTCTTAAAACTGACTGTGGAGGGGAAAAGGACACACTCAGATGAGCAATTCTGATCAGATATCCTGACTATCAAAGAAACATAAGCACACGTTTCTAACTTCAGCGCTTCAGATGGATGCCTGCACTGGATGTGCTGAACCCAAGCCAGAGTCTGCAACAAGACCCTTATTACAGGGTAGTAAAAATATATCTATAAATATGGTAGTAAACATGCATCTATAAATATAACTTCAAAATGTACATCTGTTTTAGACAGTAATTGCCTTTCATGTTTAGAGTTTCTTCTCATTACCAATGTTACTGGCCTAAGAAATTCAACAACTAAGAGTGGAAAAAGAGAGCAACTTTTGTCATCTAGGGGTCAGAAAAGTGTATAAGAAGGATATACAAGAAGAACTAAAGGTTTTATGACAAACTAAAGGAAGTTCCCTATCAAAAACAATGCGTAAGAAATTCTGAATCTACTCCCTTGCCCCAAGTAAAAACCTATAAGACTACCAAAAATATTAACTGTAAAAGTTGCCACACATCACTTTACGATGAAATCTGCCTTTTACTGAGGGCTTTCTCCCTCACACAGTGATGTCAATGGAAAGACATCCACCCATGCCAGCCAGGGGCAGGTCACGAGGCAAGACAGCAGCCCTCAGTCTCCTACCTGTTTGCACAGCTTACAGCTCTCAAGGCTGAACAACAGAAACAGACAGTTGGTTTCTTTATACTATTTTTATAACCTGAAAGTAAACTTAAAGGCTGCAAAACCTCAAATATTTGCAGATTGATTCAGTGAGTCACAGCGCTCCCTGCCTGTCTCTACTCTTAATCTGCAAAGTCCAACCACCCTGCCTCGGGAAAACCCAAGTTCCTATGCAGTGTATTCAGCATAAAAGATAGTTTCTTATAGTCATTCAAAAGCATTAAAAGACACTCTTAGCTCTTTTTCCTTCTTCCTCCAAGTCTTTCCTTTTGTTCAGTAAGGAAATAAAATTATATACCTTTTTTTGTTTGTTTGTTTAACCACAAACAAGAACAGAAAGAAGCAAACCCAAAATTATCAGCCTTGATGTCCTTGACCAGCACTTAGGTGACAATGAAATATTGAATTCACCCTCCAACAATTTGGGATAAAGAGGTGTTCAAAAAGCAAAAATGGGCCAATAGGGAATTTCAGAGCCTCCTTATAGAAAAGCTAGTGTTCCATTTTGAGCATGGCTTTACATTAAAGGCATAGGCTGTATTCAATCCTGTGCAATGGTAATGGGAATTCACGTCAAAACTATTCTTTATCTATAATTAAATCCCACGAAAGAACTTTCCCAAATATATTTCATATGAGCATAAAATACAGCTGTATTTGATGTTTCTTCTGGTTTTAAACTACTTCACACATATGGCGAGATTCAGTTTACACATGAGGCAAAGTTCAGTGTGTAAATATCTCCTGCAAACCCAGAGATTCAGGCTAGGAAACCTAGAGAGCCACTGAACCGACCAGATGTAGATACTGTCTGTAGCACAGGGTGGGCTGAATTTCCCTCTGGACTTTATTGGCCAGCCTGGCTAGATCAGCATTGATTGTAACAGAGCTTTGACAAGGACTTCACATAGAGATACAGAAAGGGATTTTGATACTTGTTTGCTTTGTGGCAAAACCACGATATGTAAAGCACCCAAGAAATCCCTGCTCTGAAGTGAGGGACACAGCAGAGACCACCAGCTTGCCAACTGCCTCTGAAGAAAGCTCACGTTGCCTCTTGCCAAGCCACCAAATTCCTGCTTTAAGCTCAGTGCTCAAACTGTGCACATCTCTCATCTTTGCTCTGCTCTGCGATCACTGTTTCATCTGTGTCTCATATCATACTCCTGCAACCAGAACTGCCAAGTTTTTACAAGTCCTGTTCCCCAACATCATGCTGATATAGCAAGAGATCTATCTAAATGTCGTAAGCAGGGAGTGAGAAGGAAGACTGGAAATTAACGTACACATAAACCACTGCATCAAGACTATAAAACAGACATGTTTTGCTCTTTGTGTTGTGTTCCCAGGACCCCAGAAAATCTTCAGTCCGTGCAAATCCATTTTAATATCTAAACCCCCTAAAAATGGAAGAATGCAAAGATAAAACAAACGCCAAGCTCCAATATACAAATACAGCTATACATGCTTTTAGCATACCTGGCAATATTCTTCCAATAAGAGCATCTAGCAACCAAAAGGATTCCTCTTCATTCTTTGTAATAAGCAGCATGTATCCAGCTATGAAGTTCATGCCCTGAAAAAGAAAGAACGGTTTTAACATGCATACATTTGTCTTAAGAGTTTCTAGTTTATTTCTTTTGATTAAGAGCTAAATTACTACAGTTCTACAACAAGAGCATATTAAGTAAAATTTAGTAATAATGACTACTGGTTGAGTGAGCTGTTAAACCTGCATGACGACAGCTAAGAAGAACTATTTAAGATCAAGGAAAGGAAAATCAGAAGAAAAAGCTTAGTAGTCTATAACTTACCTTTACTTTTCTTTTTTTTTTCACTTTGCAAAAAAGAATCCCAAAGCCCTGTCTCAATGTAACTGAAGACTTGCTTTGACCAGAACCAAACCACAGCTGTCTTAGATGTGCACTACAAACACAACACACCTGCAGAAGGAGAAAGCCTGACTCAAACACTCTTTAGTAAAAAGCTGGAGCTCCAGCAGATTTTACAGGCTGCTGCTGATTAAGTCAAACGGCTGCATACAAATAATTTGCTTCCGTAACACCTCCAGTATTCCACACGCTAGTCCTTGACTGGCCAGTAAGGCTCATGTCTTTCAACATGGAAACAGGAGGTAATCACTGGCAAGGGCAGAGTTGGAGGAGCTACCAGAAAATTTGTGAGAAGTAGTCAAGTCATGACTGGTCAAATTCCAGATGTGCAATTTTCATAGCCAATACTGACACTGGAGAAGTGCCATACAGAACACAGGTCATGAACTGGTGGCATTCCCTGTAAAGATGTTGCCTCTGCCTCAGGCACCTTTTTTCTTGTATCCACCACAACACTGCTAAATTATGGCAATATTACTGATTGACAAGCATAGTAGTCCACTGCCTTAAGCATTTTTTAAGTATGTCTTTTCCATTGTAAACAAGCTGACAACCGTAATAACAGAGACAACACATTAGCGTGACAATATACAAAAGCTGCCTCTGAGGTACAAGCCCCCCAAAAAGTCTTCCTAGGATAACAGAAAATTCTCTTTACGTATTTCCAGTCTATAAAGGCTGGTGTTGGCTACATTGCCTTCTTTGGTTTCACCCCTTTCCTTGGCCTTCGCTCTGTTCTATCTCCCTCTGAGCAGGACTTCTCCTGCACATCAATCACAAGGCAGCACCACTGTCTCCGAGTATCCTGCAGCGCTGCCAACTATGAGCTGGATGACAGCTACCAAAAAGAACACCCCTTGTGGCCTCTGGAAACTAGAACTTCCTCTCTGGACTGAGATCTCATTTCTTGCATTCAACAGATTTGACTCACCTGTGCCATCTCAGAAGGCCTTGCAACACTCCCCAAACATGGAAATATTAGGACACTGCATCTTCTCCAATGTGTCATTTTCAAGCTTTGAGTCACTACAACAGTTTTTATACAAATCCCTTAGATAGACCTTGCATGGTGCCTGGCCTTCTAGTTAGAAAGGCAACTATTTGTTTCCATGCTGACAGTTCACTTAGTAATTGCATCTGCAGTGCCAACAAGCTGTTTGGCTTTAAACATGCCATGTACAAAAACCTACTCTGGAGCATATGTTCACAGAACACTCAATTTTGCTCGTTATACCAGGGTATAACACCGTACCACTGTCACAGTGTGACAAAGCAAAGCCTAATACAGTCCCAGATGGGAGTCTTAAATGCCAGTTAAGTGCCACAAATGCATTAGCATTATGAAAGTATCCCCTGAAGAACTTCAGTCAGTAAAAGCTCTGCAAAACACTAGAAAATATTCCATTTTTCACTCTGAGTTTTCTAGTGTTTGGAGGGTCTCTCTCTCAGGCAGTGGGGTATCACTATATCTATCCTGAATGGAGCCTGCTGCTTCACTAGCAGAAAAGGTGATTTCCTTCAACTCTGCTTGATTTACCACACACCTTGGAAAGCCAATGTTGACCTTTGGTTTATGCTTTAATTATTTAGCCAGAAAAGATAACATTCATCCTGTGAGGAGATCAGAGGTGAAAAGAAATTGCATAAGTCTTTATAAATCTTCTTCTTTCATGTCCAGTGTTCACAATGCCAAGTTAAAATGCAAAGATTAGCCCATTAAACAGTTAATGCAGCTTTTTAGTAACAACTGGACATATATTTTGGGTAGAAGCTAGCACTGTTTAGAAGTTGTTCATGTTTGTGGGTATAACTACCTCTACAAAGGAGCCTGACAATTACAAAACACAGAATTCATAATTCTACCCTATCTGTTATTCTATAAATATTAAAGTTCTATTTTAATAAATACATAATCCTTAAAAATAAAAACAAATAATCTTTTACTCCCATTATTCAAGTAATTTCTGTACTATAACTGGTTGGAATGCACAAAAATAATTTGTTTTAGTGACTTCAGTCTAGGTTTAAGTCCCTCTAAGTCTTCACCTCTACAGATTTCAACAAATATAATTCATATTCATTTAACTTTATAACAGTAGCATTTACTGCACTAACATCCTCATCTCACACGAAGCACAGCTTAGCAAACATATCCGCAGTGAGGAAAGGAAGGAGGAGACAACAAGTGAACTGAACACACACTTTGCTCATGACAGTTCCTGCTTCTTTACTATCCTTAATGATGGCCTCTTTGTTCTTGACTGCCGTGTATCAACTTTTATCTTCTTTGTGTCCCACAGGAATCTCTACGGTACTTGGCAGTGGGGACAGGAGCTTTTTTGAGCTGCCATCTAAGCATCTTGCCTGGCTATACTGGGAGATGGCACCAAGTAAATGCTACCGCCCTTCCAGATACATGATGTTGTACGAATGCTCGTCACCTGTGTTCTGAAAAATGTGACAAACAAAGGAAACTGAGATCTCATGATGCCTCGTACATACCGAGGACTATTTTGGGAAAGACGGAAGAAGGGAGGAAGAGGGAAAGATAAGCTCACTTTCTCTTCCTCTCCAAAGGAACTAATCTTGACACAACCACTTGTGATAAAGCATTTAATTTGCAGCTAGCGACTGGAACCAAGCATGATCAAGTAAGCTACAAACAAAGTTGCAGAGAAAGGCACAGGGACTTTTGAATTTGCCTGAAACAATTCATTTTAAAATGAATCTGGCCATTTTAAAAGACAGAATGTTTGTGGATCTGTTCTAAATACACACATGCAAATAGGCAAGAACAACTGCCACTGGTGAAATTCAGCATTGTTTAAAAACCAGTGGTTACATACCTGACAATATCCTACTGCTTTGTTATGATGCCCATATGCTACCAATACGTTGTAGAGTGGATGCTGCAAACAGGGATCAGCAGTTGTCCGGAATTTTACATTATCTGGAAATGTTCTGTTCATGTCTAGACAAAAGGGGAAAAAAAGATGAAATTTAAAAGCCGTTCCCTCCTTCACTTTCCAAACAAACTTTTACAGCTGTTCTGAAGTATAACTGAAACTTCACTACGGCTCACTAAAGTTAAAGTGGATGAATTTTAAGAAACAGCTTTACCTCCATTTAGGCTAAAAGGCCATCTCCATTGAAAGATAGTCTATTCCTAGAAAGATTAATTCTGTTAGTGTGCAGAAATCAATTTCAAGCAGAACTAAAGAAATTCTCCTGCAGATTCGACTCTCTCGACATCTGACTGCAAAGGCTTAAATGAAAGCAAATCACACATTTAGACTGACAGTAACAACACATGCCAAATTTATCTACCCAAGTAATAATCTATCGAACTAATTTATAATTTCACAACCTGAAGAAGGCCTGCAGTTGAGAGAATAAGCTCCAATTTGCTTTCTAATTGCAGAGTATGTTTTTGCTACAAGGATTGGGGGAAGCCTTCTCTAATTTTATGAAGAACTTCAAAATTTTCTTTAAATTTGGTAGCACTATTTTAATTTGGGGAGAGAGAGAGTGTGCGGATAAAAACAAGATACCAGAGTTGGAGTGTGAGACCCCACCTGGAATCCTGGAATCCCCAACATAAGAAGGATATAGAACTGTTAGAATGGATCCAGAGGAGGGCCACGAAGATGATCAGAGGGCTGCAGCACCTCTACTATGAGGACAGGCTGGGAGACTTGGCTTATTCAGCCTGGAGAAGAGAAGGCTCCGGGAGGACCTCATAGTGGCCTTTCAGTACCTGAAGGGGCTACAGGAAAGCTGGGGAGGGGCTTTTTCCAAGGGCAAGTAGTGATGGGACGAGGGGGAATGGGTTTGAATTGGATAGAGGAAAATTTAGATTAGACATTACCCTTGTCTGGTGGGAGGTGTCTCTGCCCATGGCAGGGGGGTTGGAACTGGATGGGCTTCAAGATCCCTTCCAACCCAAACCATTCTGTGATTCTAAGACTTTACCCTCAATAAAAGATATAGGACATGGTCTCACAGGATTCCTTATGTCAGATTATTACCCTGAGCACACCAAGAGCAGCGTGTCCCGCTTCCTCTTCATCCTCCCCTTTCTGCTCCATTTGCATGCTCCTTCCCTTCCTTCAGCTCTGAGGCTCCTCTGACTGCAAAGTGAGGGAAGTCAGCCCTCTCCTGAGTACACAAAAAATGATAGGTTTTAATATACTACAACAGGACTGCCAGGGACGACTTCAGGCAAAGGGCAGGAGCAGGTGAGAGCTGTTCATTTGATTTGAGCACTTACCCTCACTTTACTATATCTGTGCCAGAGCAGATGTCTGAACACCTCCTTCTTCCCCTCCACACAACCCATTCTCTGACCTCCTATTAACCTACTTCATTCCTGATAGATGTTAGCGCCCAAAGGAACACAGCCTCAAACTAGTCCAGTTTGAGAAAAATATATCCTAATTGTTTCCAAGCAGGAAAACTATCATTAGAACTTTACACGGCCAGGTAAATCCCAACACAATGCCCATCTTGTGGTTGTGTGCAGATCTGCTGGCTATAGCCAAACTAGGTATAGAAGGATGGGGCCAGGAAGAAGGCCACAAAGAAAAGACTAGCTACTCGTTTGAAGTAAATTCAGATTAAATGCCAATAGCACTTTTTTTTTAGCTGTGAGGTGGTAGTGTTATGCTGCTGTGAAACAAAACCAACAGCTTTTCTTTCCTGTCTATTTATCTCTGTGCAGCAACTGTGAGAAGACCATTGGCTTGTATCTTCCCTTTCATAGTGCTGCAGTATGTCTACCTTTCATTCAGTAATATAAACATGGGCTGGAAGCCACACTAGCCTCTGTTTATAAACCAGACATCTATTTTAGTAGCTGGAATCATAATTGGCCTTTCCATATTCAGGGTACTTCAAAAGTCAAGCACCTGCAAGTCAACCTTCTTCACCTTGGCAATACATTTTTTCTGTTCTTACCTTCACATCCAGGTGCTTCCCACTCCATGATACAGTTCTCAGTAAATTACACAAGTATTTTTATAACTAACACCCTCTACTCCATTTAGGGTCACTTCTTTCCCACTGCTACGTCTGTAATTTGCATCTGCTCTGAAAAGCTTAAAGACAGGTAATTTTTTTTTCCTTAACTCAGTAAAGAACAGAACAAAAATTCACCTCAACTTCCAGCTACCAGCATTCAAAAACTCCACTGCAGACCTCCAGAATAATGAAGTTAGGACATCAATTACAACTTGTAAAATATTCTTATGTATATTAACTTTGTTATAACTGTATATTGAGGACTAATCGTCAAGCTTTTCCCTGCAACACCTGGAACTAGAAATTATTTTGGAGGTTTTTGGGGGAGGGTTAATTTGCTTTTTAAGTTAAGATCAAGTTTGCTATCAACTAAGAGTAGAGAAACTGAGCCTGACAGCCACCACCGTGATCACTGAGTAACAGTTCGGTGGCTTGCAGCAATCAAGAAAGTAAACAGGATTAGGATTTCCTACAAAAGAACAATAATGCCACTGTATAAAATCTGAGAAACACCTGCATCAATTCCAGTCTCCTTCATCTTCAAAAGGTGTTCTCAGAAATGGAGAAATTGCAGAAGAGAATAGCAACAAGAAAGACCATGGATGCAAAATAGCTCCCATATATGGTATAAAACAAGGTGGATACAGCTCCTTAGTTTGGAAGGAGATGCTTATAAGCAAGACAGCACAAATCTTCAAAATCATGACCAAGGTAAAGGACATGAAAAAGGAGCAACCAAAGGGTTTCTGTAAATTTTTTTCCATTCAGTGTTATTAACTACAAACATGCAGCATATGACTTGGGAACTTCCCAAACCACAGATAACTGGAGACTAGGAAAAACATTCTGAGGAAGTATCACCACACACTTTCCTCCTCCAGATCCCCTCTAGCTGTTTTGGCAGACAGAAGACCAGACGAGGTGGCTGTTTGGATATGACCTGATATGGCTTTTACACAGAGCCAGAAGAGCTGACACTGCTCTTGCATGGTTAAATGCCCTAAACTCATATGAAAATTCCCAACCTTCACAAATAGCTTAATCCCATTCAGAGAAGCTTATTAGTGCTTTGGCAGTAAAATATTCACTGAAGTGGCAATGGCTATTGTTTGAACTACTTTTCTGAACCTATCATAAACTAAGATTCTGCAACTACTATCCAATCCACACAGCCAGATCCTTACGCTAGCGGTGACAAGGCACAGTGCAGGCTCAGGGGCCTGACTGATACATATCAGACCCTGGGTTTCACAGCACTTAAAATTCTTGGAGAAGACTCTGAGGAGACCTTATTGTGGCCTTTCACTACTTAAAGGGGGCTTATAAGAAAGATAGGGAAAAACTTTTTAGCAGGGCCTGCAGCAATAGGACAAAGGGTAACGGTTTTAAACTGAAAGAGAAGATGTTTAGACTAGATATTAGGAAGAAATTTTTTTTGCTGAGGGTGGTGAAACACTGGAGCAGGTTGCCCAGAGAGGTGGCAGACGTCCCATCCTGGAAACATTCAAAGTCGGGTTGGATGGGGCTCTGAGCGACCTGATCAAGTTGAAGATGTCCCTGCTTACTGCAGGGGAAGTTGGACCAAATGACCTTCATGGTCCCTTCCAACCCAATCCATTCTATGATTCCTTAAATCCTCTTCATGAAACATGAAAGTGGAATTGTGGATAGTGGCTGCAAGTGCACAACAGAGGACTTCCAGACACAGGCATAATTACTCTGAAAGTCAACGGTGCAGCCTAAAGGGGGGATAACTGCAAGGAAGCTATGTCAGCTTACACCCCAGCCTTTATGTTACCAGCTTGTAGCCTTTGCATTAGGAGGACAGTCACGTTTTACCCTGCCAACATCATTTGTCCTACTAAACTTTACTAAAATAGCTCATGAACAACAAAGCTCAATAGGAATGCATGCCTTTCTAAACATGTAAACTAAATAATGAAAACTTCTTTCAAAATTTAAAGACTTGCAGTCTTTAAGCTCTTATTTTCATGTTTAGAGCAAGAAGCCTTCTCTTACCTTTCTCATTAAAAAAAGGTATGTATGTTCACACAGCACGTGTCATATAAAACTAAATCAGCAATAAAGCCCATCAGTTAAGAATCAGCAAGTTAAACGACAAAAATGGTGAAAGGACAGCTTAGCTTTATTTACCTGAAAGCCTTTTATTGCTGCTACTTATTAGATTTTTCTTTAGAGACAGAACCCCTACACAGTCTACCTGCACTTTTTAAGCCAATTATAGCCCATTAAAGACATTCCTACATTGAAAATAAGTTCCAAACGTACATGAAAATTGTTTGGAGCATCTGGTTGTGTAAAAGAAATGGGATACACTAGCTTACACAGGTTTTAAAATGAATTTGAAATAGTCTTTGGTTGGCCTTATCCTCCTGCCCCTCCCCTGGGAAATAGAAAGTGTGGTTGCTGTTCTCTTTATTTTCAAACTGCAACACTAAACGCAGCTCAACCGCCTGAAACTTTTGGAAACTGCAGGCACAAAAAGCGAACAGCAGCAAGATTCCACATCTTACTTTAGTTTACTGTTAAAAACAACTACGGTGATAGGAAAACAACACAGGAAGAAACAAACTGAATGTCAGACAACAATTCATATTGAAAGTTCTCAGCTATAGCCCACTACAAAACTTGCACAGTCAACAAGAGCACCAAGTTTACTAAACTCAAAGTTTCCATTCACTTTAAGTACTTTGCTCCCTCCATCCCTCATCTGTTCATGTTGTTTCTTCCTTTCTGAAGGGAAATCTATCACCTTGGAGTCTGAGGTCCTCTTTTTACTTTTTCCTCCAACAAAACCCTCCAACCCATTTTTATTTATCCCTTCCCTAACTTGCTCCTTGGTAGTTTTCTCTCCTGCAGTTTTCCAATTGATGGAGAAGCCCTTCCAAAACTTTATTTCCTCCATAATTCACAAGCAGAACTGTATCTTCTTCCGTTACTTTCCCTCCCCATAGAAGTATTTTTATTTCATGTGTGAAAAAACACCTACTATCATTATATGACCCTTCATGCCATTGCCTAGTACTGGAAAATAAATTATTTGCAGTTCTCTCTTGTACCCAGACTGAACACCGTTTGCTCCTTCCCTAGGGCCCTTAGTGAGGCTGGCTTTGGAATGTCATCTTAGTAGCTTCGTCTGTATTCATAAGCTAGAGCTCTACGGTTTCTAGTTCTGAGCAGGACACAAGCCAGAAGATTTGGCTCATTGGAGCATCAACTTCCCTGTTCCTAAATGCTTTACTAAGGTGTGTAGTCCCAAAAGCCCACAGTGTTGCTGTTGTTGTTAGGCGGAGAGGCAGAGGGGAAAGAGCATAAACTGAAAAGCATTCAGGTGGTTTTTGAAATAAAAATCCATAAAGCCCCAACTTTAACTACCCAGCTTTTTCAAGAGGAAAAAGATGACAACTCTACCTGCAGCTCTAACGAAACAACCTCAGTATTCTTTTTGTCCACAGCACAACCCTACCTCTGGACTCATTAATTGGGCGATTCAGCCAGTATCAAGTTTCTGTACAAAAGCTCTGCTGTAGTGGGATGAAAAGGTTCAGTTACATCAAACTCCTGCTTGCTTGTCCTCCCTTACTGCCTCTTTTAAACATCCAGAGGCCAGTGTAAGGTCTGGTTGCACTAATACCCTGTCACCAATATTGGCCACTGATCAATGTTCACAGGCAGCACATATGAAACTGGATTAGTAGAGGATGGGTATTTCTCCTCCTATGTTTCCCTTCTTTTAGGGATTTACATTTAGCACTTTGGATCTCATGGATCAGGTGGATTTCTCTGCCCTTCAGTTTGTCTAATTCCCTTTTAAACCAGTTTGTACTTGTGGCTTCAGCAGTACCCTCCAGTGACTCATACAATTCACTGATATCCTCTTCTAAACTTGCAGCAAGGCAAATTTCATTCAGTGTCCTTGGTTCTTATGTTACAAGAAACAAATAACTGCACAATTTATAATTCATACATCTCCACCAGCATCTTTTCCTCAGCAGTCTTCATCTGCCTCATACAGACTCTGTACCACATCCTCAAGCATTCCTGCTGCTCTTCCAGCGGGACAGAAGTAAGGAGAAACAGACCCAAAGGCACGTCTCAAGGTATAAAGCTGTAACTCTTCAGTCACTTAGGAGACAACATAATAATGTTTCCTAGTTTGTTCTCTGTTCCTTCTCAAATAATTTCTAATCTTCCTTAATGCTTTTGACCATATGATGAACCTGGAAAGATCTGTACTGTTAAAGAGCTTATGGCTAATCTAATTTACATGTTAATTCAGCACTTAAACCACTACTAAAGAAATGTAAGTTTTCCATGACATAACTTGATCTCTAACATTTAGGACATAGGATGGATAAACACAGATAAACAGCGTTATCAAGACAATAACCTGTTTTGATTGCTTCAACCAGCTTGTCATTCTTCTCTCCTTCAAGCAGTCTGTGGTAATATCCAGGGTTTTGTTCCATGTTGGTTTGGGCCCCACTCACAATCATCCAGATCAGTGCACGGTGTTCGTTGGGAATGCCTTTCCTGATGTACCTCTTCACTGTAAAACAAGAAGCAGAGTGGTTTGTTTGGGGGCTCTTCTGCTGTGTGTTTTTTTAATAAATCAAAAAATCCACCTGTATTTTTCTTCTGGAAATAAGCAACAGAAAGGTGAGAAGTCACAGGAAAACCTTTGACCAGAGATTATTATGTTTTCTATCCTATGTTACTATTCAGGATAAGCATTTCCTTCCCAGCTACACAGCATATTTTAGATTCACTTCTAAATTCTTGCCACTCAGACATACTCCACAGATCTCCAGACCCAGGCCTTCCTCCCTCCTCTAGCTTCCCATTAGGATTTTGAAGTTTTTCCTCTTCTTCCTGCCTTTCGGGATGGAAATATGAACAGCAAGGTTTCCCCTTGATCTTTGTCCTTTTTCATTCCGACAAGCACCAACTTGTTCTTTCCCTATCTTACTGATGGCCTCTGACATGATGGCCCTTTCCATTTGGTTGGCTACACTCTAGCATACATGGTTGTGTTAACATAACCCTAGGACTTCAGCTCAGCACCTGATCGCTGAAATCATCACAGGAACTGAGATGTGGCTACAGTCTAAATGGAAGAACCGGAGGTGTGAGTGAGCAGCAGATGATTTTTTCTAGAATAAGCGAGGAAGTATTTTTCAAATCTAAAGTAGCTCTTATCTCCTGCATCATATTCATCATTAGGTTGTGCTTTGGCATTTTTTTTTAAGCAGATGATTCAGTGTAAATAACTAGGATGCAAGATTGCAGGAAGAAGCATCAGGCTAATTACAGCCAAAGCAGCTTCCTCCTAGGAATGGTATGAAAAGTATTAGTAAGGAGCCAGTGCTTCTCATTGGCAAATAATCCTAAATCAGCATTACCCCTTTTGACCCCAAAAGACACCTGAATGTTTGAGTTCCTTCTGCTTTTTTCACAGAGAAGAAACTGACAAAAGAAAGGAGACATTTCTGACTAAATGAATTAAATTGTATCAATTAGAGTCTCAACTTCTGGTCCCGAAATTCTATGGGACTCTAAGGAGAGTGGAGAATTTTATTCTGCCCACACACACACTGACACACACCTAATTTTGTTTATCCAATCACAAAGATCTGTAACTCAATGTAAATGCTGACTGAATTAACAGCCTTAAAAACAGCAGAGCAAAACGAGGTTTTACAACTCCAGTCAGCCACCTTCTAAACGCATTCCACCTAATTGCAGCTGCCTATCCTTTGGGAGCCAAAGCTGTTTCCCCAGTGTCAACAAAGATCTGTGCAGCTCTAATGGACAGTTCACCACCTAAAGTCTGGTATTTCTCTCAAAGAAATACTCCTCAACATTTGCAATAACACCTGGTCTTTAGGGTACAGTTTTTGTTTATTTTTTCCATGAGGATTTATACTATGGGTTACAGTCTCTATTGTTCTAGCTGTAAACTAACTTTAACTACAATGTTCTTTTAGACAGACTGGAAATAATTTACTTGTTTCTGTAGCTGTTTAATAATCCCCACTTGAACTTTTTTTACAAGATTTTGACCTCTAATGCCCAAGAAATCCTATAGATGGACATCACAAATGCAGGAATGACTATGAGGAAACAGTCCCATTTAGGTCAACAAAAAGAGATGTTTGGATGAGCCTGCAAATCTCTCCAGAAGCAAAATTACTGGTAAATTACTGCATTATCATATTCTGACAGATAATTCCAATGTTATTTTTTTCTAGAACAACTGTCAATTCTGCAAGTGTAGCCAACATCCAATAACACACACTAAATTCAGGAGAAGCAGGGACAAGCCTTTGACATTGGCACAAGGGGAAAGCAGCCCTGCAGCACAGGGTACACTCATTATTCCTCAGTGTCATTGTTCTCATGGTAATAGCAGCCAGCAGCTTGTAATGCCCCAAGTGACTACCTACCCCCACTCTCTGAGGAATGGAAAAGCCCTTTACATGGTGCTTTTCTTTCTCAAATTGATATCATACTTGCCAGCAACTGCAAACTGGCATAAAACCCAGCAAAGTAGTTTTGAAAATAAGGACAGTTGCAATTTAATATGGTTTTATATATACATGTATTATTTATATAGGTTATATCCTATACATAAAATTGTATTATTTTATACAAATATGTATTTATTTTGTTTTCTATAGGACCTCTTCCACACTATCAAGAGAAACTAAAAAGCCCACAACAGTCCACACCACTGAATATCCTCCCACTTTAATGTTTAAGCTTTCATAGATGAAGACAGATTGTGCATGAGTCTTCAATTACACATGGCAAAGCAAGGGCTCCATCTCAAAAGTAGCACTGCTGAATACCACCAAGCCCTGAGCATCTACATGCAGAATCACTCCCAGGACAACCACAGTGTACACAACACAGTCTAAGCTATAAAACATGTGTGGGAAAGAAAGGTCTTGATGTGAAATTTTTGCCTCTGTTCATTAACAAAACATGAAACACCAATTTTTAAGCAAAGAAAAGCAGTCCTAATAATTCCATTACCTTTGACACTCAGTGCCAGTTTCTGCAGGTTTAGGCTGACACTTACTAATATGTTTTTCTTGTAACAAGAAAAAACAGCTACACTACAAGAAAGTAGTCTAGAAGTGCCGATAAATACACAAAATAAATTCAAGGAAAAAGACAGAGAAAATAACATGTTCCAATACTGTGCAGTACATAAAGTAAAAAGATTTAGAAATAAGTAAACTACTTTAAACTTACCTGTTACTCTTTAAGAGTAAAATACAAGAATTTTGGAGGGTTTTGCAGCTAAAGTTGCAAAGATTATCATTATTTCAGTCTACACCATAGATTAAGTTTATTTAGTAAAACCCCATTTAAAACCAAAAATTATCTTGTCTAAAATATTAAAAGAGTGTGATTTTTCAGAAGCATCTGCACTTTTCAGTTACTGCTTTCAGTTACTAACAATTACTGTTGAATGCAGAGGAAACAACCTTGAACACTAGAGAAAAAATTCTACAAAAGAGCTGAAACCAGAATACTGAAAAGTTTTATTTTAAAAATACATCACAGAAGAAACAAAGCAGATCTGTGCCGTAAGTATTCAGGTTATAGGCTGAGAGAATTTGGTTTGTTCAGGCTGGAGAAGTCTTCAGGGAGACCTCAGAGCAGTCTTCCAGTAGTTAAAGGCGGCTACAAGAAAGCTGGGGAGAGGCTCTTTATCAGGGAGTGCAGGCATAGGACCAGGATTAACAGTTTTAAGCTGAAAGAAGATTTCGATTAGATATTAGGAAGAAATTTTTTACTGTGAGGGTGGTGAAGTGGAAGTGGATGAGGCCAGGCTGAACAGAGCTTTGAGCAGCCTGATGTGGTGGAAAGTGTCCCTGCCCATGGCAAGGGGGGTTGTAACTGGATGATCTTTATGGTTCCTTCCAATCCCACCCCTTCCATGATTCTCTGAAGTTACAGTCAAACACAAAAACTGTCTAAGATGCTCTTTCCTTCCTTCAAACCTTGGGCTGGAACAGAACACCTCCTGTTATAACCACTGTTTAGTACCCTTACTTTCACCTTTCACTGTATTTTATCAGCCTCAGAGACTAGAAAGCACCTTCTGCTGCTGGTCAGTTTTGACTAATTCACTTGCAGCCAAATTCTTTCACACAGCATGCTTTTGGTCAGAATAAAGCTACTTTGGGTAACTATTTCAGACGCAGCTTGCTGCCCGCCTGTAAACAAGCCAGAGCAGAAAGCTGGTTTTTAGTCCCACAATGAAGCAGCTGAATGGAGAAAATAAAACATTAAGAAGATCTTGAGAAAGGAGAAGATTTTTATCAGAGAGAGGAAAGGCAAGTGACTGAACAGTGACTGAAAATTCACACGTGCAGAGGAGACAAGTGAAGGTAACAAGGGTAGAGGGGAAAGAAAATACCAGAAAATAACAAAAAGGAAGATACGGGAGAACATGCAAAAGGAACTGTCAGCCAAAATTCCTATGACCCGCCCTGCCGGAAGGCTGCAATCCAGAACAACAGGATACACTGCTTAATTATCGTTCGTAAAATGTAACCTAATTATTTTTTCTTTACAGTAGAACAGAATCATATACATACATGCCACGCTGGATGTGAGGCAAACACAGTAGCATGTGAACAATGCCACATTTCCAAATTGGAAAATTAACACAAGTCATCACTTCTTCCTCTTCACCCAGACAGGAATTATGAGCTTCTCTATTTGTAGACAGATGGGTGTGTAGCTACTGAGATACCACACATAAAATACCTCTCTCACCTCTACTCACATCAGGACACATTTTTGAAAAGGCCCTCAAGGAACTCAAAACAAGTTGCAGATACAATATTGCGTTTGGGGAGCGGAAGTGGCAGATCAAATATTCTTCTCAGTTGTAGCTTATAGCCAACTCGTGGCAGAGGGGAAGTTAATCAGAACCAGCAGCTCCTGAGCAAAGCAATGAAGTCAGGTCCTGGAGAAGACAAATTTAGCACATCACCAGACAGATGTTCTGCTCTCTGCCTCAGAGGAAATTCCTGCAGGATCACCTTGCAGGGTAAAGCACACACCTAAACAACTGCTTACATAATTCTAGGTGCTTATATCACAGGCTTCAATCTTAATACTGATATAAGAAAGGAAGTATTTAAAAATAAGTAAATGTACAGGTTAAGCTGTTGCTCTCCTCTTCTGAGGTATCAGCTGACAATACTGAGGCAGGATTCTCGTAACAACTTTGAATTTAAACTCAGACTACATTTTCTCAACATTATTTATTCAAATCGCTCTCCTTAGAATTACATATATACATGAGAAAGCATAGTCTACAAATTCAAGCATTTTTAGCAAAAGTTAGAAACATCAAAGATGATGCACTAGTCCACAAGGACTTGCTTCAGTCAAGAACCCTTGTGTGTGGCCACTCAGTGGATTTTCGGTGCCTCATTTTTCACAAACAGTAGCCTGTTAGAGGTCTCTGACTAAAACTATATTAAAGGTTATCGTTATTACATGGCTAATGGGGCAGCATGACCATAGGTACAGAGGCCTGCTGGACAAGTTGAGATATTTTGTCAAAATTTTGGCTCTGAAATATGACCAAAGGCACCCACACTCTTTGTATCACAGTGACATTCTGTGTTGACAACGCTGGAACATGCTACACAAGGCAAGAGAACTGTAATGAACCCACAGAAATTGCTAAAACCTGCCACTGTCACAGTCTGTACATTTTAAGAAGGAGAGGAATTGAAGCCTGATATTATTTTTCCACAACAACTAGAAGACTAGGTTCTGCAGAATCTCAAAATCCTCACTAATTCAAAATATCACGCAGTTATTGCTATATCTAAACTTTACACCCTAAACAAAAGCTTCTTTACATCTGGAAGAAAAAGAAGAGAGTAGAAATAGGTACTTTCTAGTTAGCAGCACAGGATCTAGCAGTTATAGCTCAAACCTACACTTTCTGGGATTCCTCAGCCTTAGAACAGACATCTGTACACCAAATGCACGGCTATCCTCAAAACATCTCAATAGTTATCATCCCATTCTTGGTGCCAAGAAAAAAAACAAACAAACACCCCAAAACAACAAACCCATCAGAATTAGCAGACGAAGTTTCTAAATACTCAGCTATGTCAGTCAGTGCCTGATATCTTTTGCTTAGCTGGACTCACTTTTTCTTTAACATATTTACAGAGAACTGTGCCCAACTCCAACAGACTCCCAAGAGTAAGCAAGCTGATAACATCATTAAGAGCAAAGAGGAAAATTTAGATGCTTATTTGAAAAAAACAACCCAGACAAAGAGTGGGAGGAAAACCCCTCACTCTTTGGTCTCACAGGATTCCCTACCACAGGAGTGTCAAACTCGCAGCCCACAGGCTGAATTCAGCCCTCTCCCTTGTTTTATCTGCCCCAGCACCTTGTTTCTCCCCGGCAGCAGCGCTGAGCTCCTTGCCCCTGTGCTCTTGCCAGGGCCAGTCACGTGTGCAGCGTGTGACGCGCGTTACGCTGCAGGAGCAGGAGAGTGGCGGGAGCCAGGACACCCCTCGCCTATCACCTTCTGACTCCCTCCATCTATCTCCCGGACTCTCTTACAAGATAAAATCTTGACAGTTCTATCAGCATTTTATCTAACGTTTCATTAGCTCCTGCATTAATTTTACTTTCTTCACTTCATAAGGCATTTAGCACCAGCTCTTAGCACACACCTCTTTAGCTGTGAGGTGAACATCATTTTACAAAAGGAAGACAAGGAGAGCTATGAAATCTCAGCAATCCAAACAGAAAGTCAGAGTCAGCAACTGAGAGCCCTGACATCCTGATCCCTGAGGTGCAAGACAGTCTTCTACATAATCTCATGTCTTTATAAAGACAGCACAGAAAAGAGTGCAATAAACAAACAGCTGTAAAATGGCATCTTGAAGTGCCAGTGGCCATAATCTCTGGGTTACAGATGTAATAACATATTATAGTGTATGCCAGAGAAGGATTACTCTTTTGCAAGCTTTAAATCAAGTTCAGCAATCACCCTAACAACAGCATACTTGCCTATGTATTATTACAGTTTATACTACTGGTTTTCCTTTGAAGATAAAAATAGTATTTAATATTCAAAAATGCAAAGCAATTTAATACAATTTATATTGGTTCCAACATAATGCACTTTTACCTATAAATAGACATACAGCTCACCTTTTAAACCCTTTTGTATACTGTTCTTCCCCTTTAGGAGCTTGGACCATTTTATTGCTCTTCTAGTGAGTACCACTAGATATCTGGAAAAGAATGCTTCGTAGGATGCATAATCAAAATCTTCTGGCCTTTCAAAGCCATATGGATCAACCCTATGAAATAAAAAGAATCCTTGTAAAAATGTTTCTACATACCTATAGCTGACAAAAAATATGCAAGTATGCTTTCAATAACTTCCAGTTGCTATTTCTAAAAGCATCTCAAAACTCCCTCCTCCCAACAAAAACCTACTTTACACAAAATGTTACACCCCATTTAGCATACCAAAGCTGTTTAAGTAAATTAATTTAAACATGTACTGTTCAGTCAGTTTTAGTGATTTCACTACTTTAGAAGTAAGGAGTTTTAAGAGCAAAGGATCTGTTGTGTACAAAATTGACCCAAATTATGACCACACAGAAATCTGGGAGGTATTTTTCTCTGTTGAAGGTATAGCACAACAGCTCAAATACGGCCTGAACTCACTCTCCACCTAGTTCTGCGCACAGAAAAAAATGACAACAAAAAAGAACAAGTTACAAAGTTTAATTTTAGAAGGGCTTATTTCGGCAAATATCTTCATGAGAGTATCCAGCTTGGAAAAAAAAAAAAAACACAAATCCTTGTGTCATCAAACTTCTTCATCTGTCATATTAAAAATGCTTATTTTATTATCTCTAACAGTTTTTCAATGTTACGTAACATTATCTCGGGGAGCATGGCACTGATGGAGTTTCAGAACTGCAAGTCTGATTCTGTTGTAGCTTGCTAAACTGGATTTCTGGCAACTTCCCAGGATGCTTTATACCTCTATCAGAGCACTCGCAGGCTTCGTAGAAGTTAAACAGGTTGAGGGGTCTGTCCACACAGAAAAGTTTACAGGACCAACATCAAGGTTTTACCTCCCAAACCACTGTTCATTTCATTCCCAGAGAAGGAGTTTGCCCACGGAGCAGCACCAGCACAGCCTTGGATAAACTCCAGCTCATGGGATCGTCACAGGTAGTAAAGCATGAATCAGAAGAGGAACATTTTAATATTCAGACTTCAAATTGGTATCACCTAGCTGGCAGTTAGAAGAGTCACCCTGGTATTCACAGAACCATAGAATGGTTTGGGTTAGAAGGGACCTTACAGATCATTCAGTTCCAACCCCCCTGCCTTAGGCAGGGATACCTCCCAATGGAACAGGTTGCTTAAAGCCCCATCCAACCTGGCCTTGAACACCTCCACGAAAGGGCCATCCATGACATCCCTGGGCAACCTGTGCCAGTGCCTCACCACTCTTACAGGAAAAAATGTCATCCTAACGTCTAATCTAAATCTCTCCTCTTCCAGCTTAAAATTGTTACCCCGATCCTATGCCTGCACTCCCTGATAAAGAGTCCCTCCCCAGCTTTCCTGTAGCCTCCTTTAAGTACTGGAAGGCTGCTCTAAGGTCTCCCAGGAGCCTTCTCTTCTCTAGGCTGAACAAGCCCAACTCTCTCTGCCTGTCCTTGCACAGGAGGTGCTTCAGCCCTCTGATCATCTTTGTGGCCCTCCTCTGGACTCACTCTAACAGACCCACGTCCCTCGTGTGCTGAGGACTCCAGAACTGAACACAGGATTTCATAAGAGTGGAGAGCATTCATGTACTCCTTAAATTTATCACAAAAAAACCACAGGTGTAAAGAACACTGAAGCCCCACATACAGGTTTGTCTGAATCATAAAACGTTTTGGGTGGAAGGGACCTTAAAGATCATCCAGTTCCAAGACACAGTAGGTGAGAATGTCCCAAAAAACCTAACACCTCCTCAAAAACACATCTCATATGTGCAACTGCCCAGGAAAATTTCATACTCAATTCCTTTCCTGAGGTAGAAAGAGAAAATAAAGAGCGAGGAAGCGCGGCTTTAAGGAAGTTACCTTGCCAAAACCCGCCTCCAGGTAGGGAAGATTATCCCCACCTCGAGCTGGGTGCCCTTACCCGAGGGGTCTGTTCCGGGGGCTTTACCGGCCAGACGACCTCCCCTCCCCCAGAACGCCAACCGGAACGTGTAGCTCTCCCTTTACTTTCCAAGGACAAAGAAGGTGAGGCTATGAGAGGCGTACATAGCAGGGGGGTTGGAACTGGGTGATCTTTAAGGCCCCTTCCGACTCAAACCATTCTATGATTCTATGAAATTCACCCTCCAAGCACGGTTCCTCCCTGCTCCAGCCCCATGGGCGAGATCCCAGCAGGGGGAAAGGCTACTGTGAACGACTCCTAAAAAACCACCCAAACTCGCTGAGTGTCCCCGCTCCTCCTCCTGGCTCCTTTCTCCCCCGCCCCCCCCAGTGCCGCACATTCACAGCAAAGTTGGAAAAGCGCTATTTTTAAGCGCGCGCACGGACACCCGGGATGAGCCCTGGCGGGAGCGGGCTCTGCCGCCCCTGGGGGCACGGGAATCACAGAAATCACGGAATGACCTGAGTTGTAAGGGATCCATAAGGATGACCGAGTCCAACTCCTGTCCCTGCAAAGGACAGCCCCAACATTCACACCGTGTGTCAGAGAGCACCGTCCAAATGCTTCTTAAATATTGTCAGCCTCGGTGCCTTGGTGCCGTGACTGCTTCCCTAGGGAGCTGTTCCAGTGCTCCTAACCCTCCCTGGCACATCTCCCTGCCACTCCCTGGGGTCCAAGGGCGGCAGCGCCGCCGCCAGCCCTACCTGTACGCCCAGTCCCGCCCGTTCTCTCGCCGCTCCATCGGCCGCGGGCTTCGTTCCCGCTCCGAGCGGCTCCAACTCCAACTCTCCTGCCGTCCTCTCAGGGGCGGGGGAGGACGCCGGGTCCCGCCTCCCAATGCCAGGGGCCGGGCGGGGCGGATACCCGCGCTGCCGGGCTCGGGGTGGGGGCAAACGGGGTCGTGTGTTCTAATACCGCTTTGGCTTTGTGTGTTTTGAGCAGCCTGGTCCAGTGGGTTCTTCTGGCTGGGTTGGGGGAAAGCCCTTCAAGAAGGCTCCGGGGAGACCCTATAGGGGCCTTCCAGTACCTGAAGGGCTACAGGAAAGCTGGGGAGGGGCTTTTTACAAGAGCGAGTAGTGACAGGACGAAGGGGAATGGCTTTAAATTGGAAGGGGGAAGATTTGGATTAGACATTAGGAAGACATTCTTCACAACGAGGGTGTTGAGGCACTGACACTGGTTGCCCAGGGAAGCTGTGGATGGCTCCTCCCTGGAAGTGTTTAAGGCCAGGTGGGATGACGTTTTGATCAACCTGATCCATTGGGAGGTGCCCCTGCCCATGGCAGGGGAGTTGGAACTGGATAATCTTTAAGGCCCCTTCCAACCGAAACCGTTCTATAATTCCATGATGATTTAAATAATAAATGGCAGGTTGTCAAAAACATGGAGTAATAATACTCAAAATAATACCTAAAAAGGCTTTCCCATTTCCAGAAGCCACCTGTAGCATCAGCACATTGCTCTTCATCTTCAGAGGCATCCAACAAACCCCAAAATCCATGCAGGCTCTGCCCTAGCTGACTGTCAGCAGCCTAATTCTTAACACACTGTGTAATGAAAGGGAGGTAGCCAAGTTATATCCCTGCTTTTCCGTTTTCAATCAAGTTATGACTTTGCACCCAGCAAAATGCTTGGAAAATTACAGCTACTGCTGGAGAAACGTTATCATGTTCAGCCAGCAAGTAAGAGTTGTTGAAGACAACAGATGGGATTTCACTAGGGAGCTCAACAGTTGTTCCCTCCCAGCATGCTCCTCAAGAAAGCTACCTCCTCTCTGTGGAATCAAAAGCAATCACCCACACAGAAATGTGGAAATAGTTCAGCTCCAACAGCAGGGGGAAAATACAGATTTGTATGTGGTTTAATTGCCACGGTTATAAAAGTTGTTGACACACGGAGAAATGACTTTACAACCTGTAAAGTTATAAAGGAGGTGTGTTTATTCAGCACTGTGCGCATGGGGGAATCGCTCCACCACAAAAGTGCACATCCTAATGTGGTAATTTGCCTTATTTATATGCAGTAAAGTGTTACATATTGATAAGAGTCCCCAATATGCCTATACATGTGCATAACCTTTTCCCGCTCCATATTGAAATGAGTTCCAAGAGGTCATTTCCATAAACTCCTCCCAGCTGCGCTTGCGCAGCTACTCCTGATGGTGGTCTTGGAGGGTCGTGGAGATGAAGGCTGATGGTTCCTCTTCATCACCACCAGCAACCTCTGGTCCCTGCGCAGATTCCTCAGCTCTTACCCAAACCGTAAAGCTGGTCTCAGCCAGTCTTCAAGGGCTTGTTCCCCATTCTTATCTCAAGACTCCTTTCTCAAGCAGTTTTATGCAATGAGGCATTATTTACAACTAAACAGTTTCTCGTTTTGTTACTCTTAACCACTACCGCCCCCATCATTGTGATTGTTCAGCAAAACATTATATTTTTTTGTTGTTGTGGGAATGTTCTGTGCTTCAGCAGGCGTAGGGCTTCTCTTGCAGGAGGGTGGTCCCACTCAAATTACTGTGCAGCATCACAAACACGTCTGGATACTGGCAGGATGGGAACCTGATTACAAACCAGCCCGGGGAAAGCCAGCTGGCGCCTGTGCCAAGCCTGTGTTTTGACATCCTGCCAGCGTTGCCTTGGCAGAGCGTAGGCAGAAGCACACTCTGCAAACAGCTCTGCCCCAGTGAATTGGTCAAAGTCTCATAGAAAATCCTTGGCAGAGCTGTGAATAGAAGGAGGTGGTGCTGTGCCACTGAAGAGAAGAGGGAATTCTCAGGTAGAATGCACCCTTCTCTCCCAAATCCTGAAGCCACAGGCTTGTTTGGTAGCAGAGTTATACTTCACCTGACAAGGTCAAGCTCTTTGATGCATGTTCCTTTTAAAATGGATGTGTCAAAAGTTCCCTGCAAGCAGCAGATTGCTTCTGTGATTAATTAAGGGTACATCTGCAGAGCATCAAGAGTAGCCTTGTGTATACCACAGTGCTTTTTTACCATCAGCAAGCTTTGAATGCTGTATACAGTTTCTGTTGCTCTGATCCAAGCATAATAACTTAGTGGTTCGCTCAGATTCATGCCTTTTTCACAGGAAGGATCCTATTAAGAAACTTCACGTAACACCCATTAAGGAAGCTACTTAGAATGTTAATCAATTAACAAAAATAATCCCTCAATTTCAGTGCAATAATTGGATCCTCCTATGGTGGCTGATAGTATGAACCAGTCTACTGTCTGGCAATAGGTAATACCTTGGTTGTCCTTCATAGGGTATCAGTGCTGCACTCTTCTGGGCAGATCATATCATGCTACTTTTAAAGTCATTTAAATAAACTGATGCATTAACCCTCAGATCCAAAACCTGCATGTGCTTGGTGTTGTGACCAGCAGAAAAGGATAGTATTTACTTTGGTTCCTTTACTTCTGAAGGAGTTGGTGGCAGTTGAAGAGTGTGGGAGGGCAGATTTAGGTGACGTTCAGACCTGTGAAACTCACAGCCTCCCTACCTACCACCTGGAACAACAAAATGTACCTTATGTAACATTTTTTTCTCTCTTGCATCTGAACCCAATCCTTGATTTTTTTTACATTGTGGTGAACGTGTTTGGTAGAAATTCCCATCCCACTGCTGCCAGAGTAAGTCCTTAAAATAGTGATTTCCCTGTAAGGGTAGGCATTTAGCTGTGTTCCCTGCAAAGGCAGATAAAGACAGCAGATAAGTGTTTCACAGGCTGAGGCATTTAAAGCTTCATTTATACCCTGTATTTTAGTGAGGAGGCCTTCCCTGCTTATGTCTGCAGAGCAGCTGTTGTCAAATAACAATACCAGCAAAATTTTCAGCCTTATCAGGAATTAGTCTGGGGTGGCTTTACACTTCCCAGAACTGTGAAATGGGTGTTGCACCACGTGTTCTCAGCATGTCAGTAGCACTGAAACATGGTCTAGCTCCTCATACACGACCCCAGGCCTGTTGTTACTTTTCAGCCAGAACTGAGGAAGGAGTATCAGGAGAAAGCCTTTGATGATATTTGTGCCTGGAAGTATTTCCTTGACTGCCTGTGGGGCCTGTAAGGATTCTTTATCGGTCCAAGAATGGAAGAATTGTCTTTATTATTTTGTGTATCATAAATGTGTCAGTTTTCTTGCCTGAGCTTCTTTTCACTGGCTGCAGGGAGGTCAAAGAAAACAAATTGTTAGGCGGAAGCAAAGCGCAAAAGGGCCAAGAAAGGGATAAAATCTCTGTGGATATAGAAGGTCTATGTAGATGTAGCATGCCTACTCTTTTTAAGACAGGACAGATGAGTCCGTTCATTGGGAAATACTGGTAAGAAACACCTTTTCCAGCCAAGGTAGCAGCTCTGCTTTTCCCGATCCAGCTAGTAAGTTTTTAAAAAAACCCTAACCACTCATGAGATGGTTAAGAACACTTGTTTAGAAAATGTAAATGCAGCAGCAGTGGAGAAAAGATAAAAAGATAATTCTTTTTACTGACTGGGTGGTTTTAGTATCCCAAATAAGCAATGAAATTCCCATAGCGTATGTGGCTTCCCTGGCTTGTGTGAGTTGTCATACAGCAACTTATCTTTGTGTCTGTACTTAGTAAACCACAGCATTCAAGTGTAGCCGGCTTTCTTGGAGCTCTACTCTGCACCCGTTTGACTTCAGCTACTTTCTCATAACCTGAAAAAAATCTGCTACTCCTTACTTGAGCAAAATTAAGCAGACTAAGCAGATTTGGCAACACAGAAATATCCAGAAAGAAGTAAATATGTGTGTGCATATATATATTTAAATCATCGCAAGTCTATATTCTAAACTGGGCACAATGTTCTCCAAGACTAGACAACTCATCCAGCTAACAATGTTAAGGAATGCCACCATCACATCCAGACACCTTTGCTTCTGTTACAACCAGCTGCCTACTAAGTTTAGTCAACATTTGCCTACGTATGGTTTGAGGCTCTGTACAGGTAATGAAAAGCTGAACTTGCTCCATATTTTTATCCCAGAAAATTGTGCCATGCTTACATAATTGTAGTCTGTGAGCCTGTTTAAACCTGTTCATGTGAATGGTTCCAACAGCAGTCACTGAACTATAGAACAGGCTGCATAGCAAGGGCAGAAATGTATTTTAAAAAGTAATTTCCTATGTTCCCTGAAGGCTTCACAGCTTTGTATCTATGAAGGTTACTAGCTGGTAGGACAAGTTGCAAACCCACATGTAGCCAGTATTTTGATTACCCTCGTCATGACCCTGGCCCCAGGAGTCAAAGCATACTGATATGAGCAGCTATAAAAAGGAGCTTTAAATCTTGCTACATAACACTGCGGCCGCCTGGAGAATCAACATTACCCACGGAAATCTCTGCAGAAAGGTTTTTGCACTCAGCTGCCATCCTCCAGCTGCGTCAGAAAAGAGGGCTCAAGGCTGTAAGTGACAATGCTGGAAATAGGAGAGAAATAGAAATTATATGGTAGTGCCCTCAGTGTGAAAAATATGGCAAAATTATGTGTCAGAAGTGATATGGAAAAAGTATTCAAACATTATTAACGGGAAGAAGTCCTAAGACAGGGACTCAAATGTCCTTACAAAAAGGTCAGTAGCTGTCACAGTCCAGCAATCTAAAGTCGTGGAACTGAGTAAATCAAAACAGAGGTTCATAGTGGCTAATTACTAGATGAATACAGCTTAGGTCAGACTGTAACTTTGTAAAATATGTTTATTATTTCAACTGACAAAACGAAGTATAATAATTTCTAGATACCTATGTTCTGTTTGGTTTGATTTTCCTTATCTGTGTGAATTGGTCATGAAGGGTATGCTGAAAGCACTTTAAATTCGTGATAGTGATATTTACTTTCCTGGTTGTGTGAGTACAAGTCTTATAACTGAACTTTGAAATTTCACAGGGAGAGATGACAGACTAGGTTGGAGATTATTAACTCCTTCTTACTTCTCCCTTTTTTTTTGTTTTTCCCCTATTTGTGAAGGTATCATGCCTAGCAAAACCAGCAGCTCCAAGATCTACTGGTTAGGAACGGGTTTAACCTGAATGTTCTGTGGCTGTCTGCTATGGTGGTCCTACTTAGGAAAAGTGAAGGCAAATTTTCTCCTGCCCTTCAACTGTCTCTGTGTTTAGACTCCTGCAAGAACTCTCATTTCAGTCATCTCAAGCAGTATCCTCTTCCATAAGCAAACTTCCGTAAGGAGCAAGCAGAGTTATCATTAAAGGTATTTAAATAACAATAATTGCGTGTAAATACATAGTGTTAGCTATGAAGAATATTACCTCTTCTACTTAATTGTCTCTATGCAGGTAAGGGTTTTTCTAAAAATCATGCATAAAGTAAAAAATTCCTTAAAGCTAGACACAGTTTGGTGTAAAAAAAAGGTATAGCTACCCATTCAGGAGGAGATATCCATTCCTTCCATGGAATGAGGCAGGAGTTTCCCGGGAACACAGATAATCTTAAGCTTCTGCAATTAAATACCATTTCATAATGCATAGGTATGAGGGTGCTGAATTCAGGTCAGATCAGCAAATTGCCTGTCTGTAAGTTCCCAGCTCTGGAGCTTTGACCTCTACAAAGGTAATGTGCTCCCAAGGAGATTGTTCTTCAGTGTAGCTCTCTGCATGTTTATTCCCTATGCATTTTTAAAACTCAGAGGCTGAAAGGAAAATAAGACATTTTGGGAAAACCCGAACTTGGATTTGACAGCAGGAGCAGCTGAAGCTTCTTTGAACTGCAAGGTTATAGCAACAACCATCTGTACAGATATGCCTCAGTATTTACATGTAATTGTGGTTTTGACTGAAGTATCATGTTATTTTTAAATTACTTTGAAAGCTAATAAACTTTGATTGCAACATCTAAAATCAAATTATGACTTCTCTCTGGCTTGCTTTGTCAGGTTGCAGATTATATCACGTGACTAATACTGGAGGAAAAATTAATTCTCATTTTGTGTTATTTTGCAGATGAATGTTCCCCAAACACTAATGTTATCCTTAGCTGATACATTGTCAAAATTGAAATTATTTAATTTAAATTTCCTTTTTATGTTTCAGGTGCTTCTGACACTATTCTCTCCTGTCTTCAAGTTTTCAAATTAAGGAGAGATGCATAGCACTGAAAATTGTCAGCAACGTTTTGGTATTTCCTTGGTATACTGCATAAGTGATTAAAAAAAGAATATATTTTGAGCCAGATGTTTGATTCATTTTTCCATTGAAAGTGCAGCTCACATGTCAACAATACACCAGCTTTTTTTTTAACAGAGAAATTTGATTTTACCTATGTGTGAATTTACAAAAATTATACAACTTAGCTTGCCATTATTATCCAGTGACCTATAGCAATCATTGCGTGTGACCAAGCTGCACATTTCTACTGCTTCCTCAACAGGTACCTTGTATTTTTGTATTTATATATTTTCATATTTATCAACAATTTTTCAAGAATTTTCTTCTCAGAAAATCCAATAGTGTTATTTTTATAAAAATTTCTTTTTGCATTACATCTCATCACCACCAGTCCTCCATGAGAAATTGATAAACTTCTGGAGACACTCGAATAAGCATTATGATATTTATCATTCCTGATCTATGCAAAGTCAAGAGCGCAAGAGTGCAAACATCTTATTATTAGATGTTGATGGGAAACTGTTGATGGAAAATTGAATATAGTCATAATTCGTATATAGATGCAAATCAACCCACCACAATACATACAAAATACTTAGAACTGCTATTTGATCATTACAGTTTTGCCTGCTGTGGATGTGCCCTGCAGGGGCCCTGATGCTCTGCCACACTCAATTACAATTTAGTCCATGATATCTACATGTGATGAAACTATTTTGCATTGCAAGAACGAGTCTGTAAGTAATTCCCACTGTAATTCTCTTAGCTACACTGTTCTGGAAATATCTCTCAGACATAGCTTTTTAGATCTTCATGGCAACATAAATACCCTGTATAAAATTTGCTGAGAATTACAGACTTTGATTATTTAATGGTTCTTTACAAGTGTGCAACAAGTTTGTTTGTGCAAAAAAAAAAACTTCCAGCAAAGACAGCTCAGGTTCAATCCCACAGAAGTCACCACCATGAGGAGGGAAAGGGCTGAGTGTTCATCATGCAGCCTTTTCTAATAATTTTCAAACCACAGTTTCAACCTGTCCCAGTCCCTGGGGTTCAAACAGATGTGGCAGTACAGAGCCAGAGCGCAGAGGAATTACTCAAGGAGAGGAGATGATTCTCCTTCATTGTGAAAAACTCTCACTTGGGCCTTCACCCAAGAAAAAAAAAAAAGGATTTTTCTCTCCAGCTCCAGTGCCCAGCTCGGAATACCACCCAAAGCTTGGAGCCTCTCCCCTCCCAAGACTCAAAGTGGGGTTACTGAGCTGAGAAAAACATTGCTGTGAAGCTCTTGCACTCCTTCTAGCAAGAAATACCCAGTCCTTGCCTGAAGGAATCAGCTGGCTCTCACAAAATGTATTACATTTGGCTGCTCTGTCTCTTGCACTGCATTTCTTTGCTTGTGTTACAAAAAAAAAGCAGAGGCTGGGGCTATACATTAAAGCAGGCCAGGTCTTAAATGAAGGTACAACCACAGTTTTACTTCACATTTGAGTAGTTACAGAAAACAAACATGAAGGAACTGTAAGTAGGGAGAAAGCAAGCTCAGCCTTCCATCTAATGGAGAAAATGCTGGTGCATTGGATATTGCGCAGAACACCCCCCTGCACATCACAGGATCAAGTGTAACTCCCAGCAAAATTACAAGTCTAGCACCTACATGCAAGCTGAGAATTGAATGGTCAGATACCAAGAAGATGGATAACTTCCTGAGAACGTTCTCGGAAGGAGAAGCACAAGTGCTCCAGAAGAGAAAAAAAAACCCATAGAGTTTCCTCAAAGGCAATTCTTGGAAGTCCTTTTCCAGGGAGGAGACAGCCTTTCAAAGTGCACCATCAGTATTCAGCAGCATGACGGGGACTTACTCTGTGTGGAAAGACATCAGTGGCTCTTTTGATTGCAGTAGGTGCATTTTAGATTACTGATGTGTGGTTACTGCAAGGAGTGGTTGTGTTCACAGTGTGGTTTCTGATATGAAACGAATGCCGGGTTAGCAAGGTGTTGTATTTCCCACACCAATTGAAGTGTAGCTGGCAATACTAGTCACGTTCCCAAGGCAGAAAGCCAACGTGGTTCTTGCAGTCAAGCTTATGTGGTGATAATAAACAGTACTTAAAACCCTCAGAGTTGCTGTCAAGGGTCCTCACAAAAGGGACATTTTCCCAACTGGATGGAAGGCTGAGCTTACTTTCTCTCTACTTGCAGTTCCTTCATGTTCTCCTGTGAGTAACTGGCTTTTCCAACTCGTGCTTCCCTGACCCGCAGAACTATCTCCAGATGTTCTGGTCCAGAGTGCATTTAATGTTTCTCACTAAAAGCTTTTGAAAACCAGTGGAGTAACACCAAATAATATTTGAGAAATTTGCAGTCAACAATTGCAAAGAGAAAAATTTTGAACGCTGAAATGCTGGTAATAAGGACATGAAAGATACATATCTTGCCAATTCTATTTTAGCACTTACCTTTAATTAAACTACAAACCTTTGTTGACCAAAGGCATCTGGGATCTCCTCCCTGAATGCATGTACTTCAGCACAGTAATTGAATTAATGGTCTGTACTGTTAAAGATCGGTAAAAATAGTTTAGAAGTGAGGCAAAATTCCTGTTTGATGAGTGTGAGAGGAGATGAGACAAGACACCACAAAGAATCAGTGCATCGGGGTTTGGCAGCTCTGAGTTGAACTTGCCTATTTTTAGAGGACCTGTTGTACATATCAACAGCACTAATGACTGCCAGCAGAAAAAAACACGCTCCTAGAGCCAGCAACATTGTGTGCAGCTCTCAGGATTTGGCTAAAACATATTTTTGCCAAGTAAGTGTTAAGTTATTCATTATTCTTGTTTCCATCAAATTGAGTTATTCTTCTCTTTTACCTTTCTTTCCCTTTGGGTTGCCGTTTTTTTAAAATAAAACTGTGTGGAACAAAGGATTTACAAAGTAGAGCCTGTGAGGTTTCGATGGGCAAAATTAACCTGAGATAAATGAAAAATGTGGAGCCAAACAAAGAGCAGGCGTGTGCAGAGTGCAAGGTGAAGGGTGGCCCGGGGGCTTTAGGCTGGGCGAGTTCAATTGGGTAGAGATCTGAGTGCTCAGAGTGTGTGAGAGATTACAACTATTAACACTTAAAACTGATAAAGGAAGGTAGGAAGGTCTATCACAAAGATACCAATCAGAGCACTGCTTCTCATGAGTATTCCCTACTGGACTATTTAAAGGCAGTCCTGGGAGGTGAGTTTGTGCTTTAAAGTGCATCCTGAAAGAAACTTAATTACCGGAATTCTGATCACTTACCTTTTACCTCTGGAGAGTAATTTTACAGCCTTTACTTCTCTCTAATTAACGGAGAGAACGGCTTTTCTACAAAACTCTGATTCTTTTTTTTGTGTTATTGATGATAAACGTATTTCCCATTGCCTTCTTTGTAGTGCTATTTTGTGGTGCTTCTAACATTTTGGGAAGCAAGGCAATCCCTACCAAGAAACTTGCTTAATCCTGAGAACCGCAGAGAGCAAGACTCCTGTAATCCCTAGCAGGGGATACATGAACATGTTTGCAGTATAAACACACATCTGACTGTCAGAGGGGTGTCCTGAGCTGGTCCAGAATAAGGGAGCTGTTGCAGGGCAATATTCCTTCTGCCTGTGCCAAGGGCAGCTTTCTTATTGCCATTTACTATTAGCAAGCTGTTCCCTTACAGATTTACCCATGGTGCGGTATGATGATATTCAAAGGTGATAAAGTACCCTCATTAAAAAAGCTTCCGACTAGCTGGGGTGGCTGGGGAATGTAAGTGGAATGGCAAGCAGAGAGCACAGTCTGCCTGCAGCAGAAAAACAGCCAGGGAAATCCCTGTGCAGGTGCTATTGGGGAATGTCAAAAAGGCCTTGAAGTAAATAATGGAGGATTGTTCATCTCAGCAAAATGCCCTCTAGACCTTTTCAAGTCTGGTGGCTGAGTCACAATCCCTGGAGGTGTTTAAAAGACGAGTAGATGTCATACTTGTGGACATGGTCTAATGGAGGACTTAGCTGGGTTGGATCAGTGGTTGAACTTAAGGATCTTAAAGGTCTTTCCCAACCAAAACTACTCTGATTCTGCGGAAATGGGAAGGAAGAGCCAGATCCTGCAAAGTGCAGAGGCTCTGATCAGGCAGAGCCACTTTGCTGTTGGTTTGTGCTCAGTGCAGCTGCTGAGCCCACTGTAGATATGCCGTCAAAACCCTTTACCCTGAAGTGGCAGTACATTGCAGAGATCTGGGTGAGGGCCCTCCACAATGACGTGTGTGGGGTGGAGGCAGACGATGCTTTCATTGGAGAGGATTTGCCAGGGGTGCAGTCTTCCTCTCAAGCACCACCATGTCATCTTAAATGACAGCAAACCCTGGGATTATTTTTGCCAATAGTAACCTGGAGCAGCAGTCAAATTATTTCCATCCTGTAAGATATAAAAATAGACTCTGTGCCAACTGGTAACTGGGTTTTAAGACCTCAGTGCTCCAATATTGTTAAGTCCCTGTAGCAACTTCACTCTCAGCTGAGTCTGGAAGCCCTGTGTGCACTGGGAAATGCAGAGGTAATCATAGAATCACAGAATCATAGAATGGTTTGGGTTGGAATGGACCTGAAAGATCATTCAGTTCCAACTCCCCTGCCATGGGCAAGGACACCTCCCACTAAATGAGATTGCTCAAAGCCCCATCCCGTCTAGCCTTGAACACCTCTGGGGAGGGAGCTCACACAACTTCTCTGGACAGGTTTAGTCAGCCAAAAACGCGGGGGTATTGAGCAAAAAAAATTGCTATGTATGCAAAAGAAGTGCCCCCAAGCTAGTGAAATATGCTAGTGAGGTATTGCCTCTGCTCTCCTTAGCTCTGTCCACATGGCCCACAAACTGTTGTGAGGTGAAAGACAAGCTCTTAAGACCTAGAAATGAAGTCTCTGGGTTGCTGGAGGGATGAGGTACTAAATGCGGTTCTTTACCAGCAACATTCTCTTCTGAGAATAAATTAAGACATTTTCCTCTTAATTACCACTCAGCCTTTGCTATGCATTTCTCCTTTCCTAGTACTGTAGGAAACCTCCACTGTCTTATGCGTTCCACAGTGATAGCAATGGCAGAGCAAGGGGAGGCTGGTGTTTACATGAGGTCTTGAATAAGTGCTGTGTTACAGCACACAACTCAAATGGTGTTGCAGCTTGTAGGGATGAACACGATGGCAGAGCTCAGCCCTGGTGCAAATACAATAGGCCTGGCTTGGCAGTGTATTTATGGTCTGATAGCTGAGATAGCATCCTTCTGCAATGCTGGAAATGTTGGAGGGGATGCTGCTACCTGTTTTGTAGCAATACAGGCAGCAGCAGCGGCAGCTGTCTTTCCTTTTGCTGCCCAGGGCTCCAAGATGCAGAGGACCTTGCCTTCTTCCCTTCTGTCTAGCCTGGGGCGAGGGTAGACAGAAAGGTCCAAGCTATCCAGGGAAGAGTGGGTATCGTATTGGAGATCAGGAGGGATGGAAAAATCTTGCCCTGCCCCCAAATGTTTTAGTTATTTGGGCACAAAATTGTCGCCAAATTTGAGATTTACAACCAGAGTGCAGTATGTCTGTGTATTTATGTAGCTGATCAAAATAGCACATTGAAAATGACGTTTTTTGAATGGCAGTGAGTGCTTTTTTAACGAAATAACCATGAAGCTTCAGAATGGAAAGATTAAAATGTTACTAAAAGCTCTGTTTGTTTTAGGGGGTTTCCCAGGAATTAATGAGCATCTACATTTTGGAAAGACATTCCAACTCATGTGGCCTTCTGGAGCGCTCAGAAATCTTTATTGAAAATTTGACCCACAAAGCAAATTGTCTCTGCTTCTTGAAAATGTGATTCACATTCCAGCCTCATTTTATACCTCTTGGACTGGACAGAAGTGTAAAGGGAAAGGTAGGAAAGTGGAAAGGAAGAGAGGGAAACCAGCAACAGGAAATGCTTGTGTCACAGGATGGGCTTAGTGGAGTTTCCATGTGGGCAGTCAGGGAAAAATATGTAGTCTTAGGTCTATTAAAAGTACTCTTTCCAATTGCATATTTTTGCTTTTGCAAAGTATTTGTATTTTTACTTTTGTGAATTGGTGAAGGAGTCCAGATGAGTTTAAAACAGAGTCATAGATTTTGAAAAACAGATATGGAAAATATATTTTCCTAAAAGTATGTAGTGATTCACTGGGGCAAGGACTCAAAATCTTTGGCCTTCTGAGGGTATTTGGTTCACCGTGTCCCAGACATCAGTAAAGTTGCAAGTCATTGTTTGAGTCTCAGTCTTGGATCTTGCTGTGGGGCCTTTGGAGTCAATCTGTCAATGTGGGTGTCTCTTAATTCATGGCAGCGTATTACTGAAGGCCATCATGAGAAAAATGACAGCATGATCATCATATACCTCTACTTCACCTCCTGGAAGAGCCGACTGTTGTTGTTCAGTGGATGGTGAAGTTCCCAGTTTCCATGCAAATAATAGTGTTTCACACACAGCCAAAGTACCGATATTAACATCTTCAGGACAATATCCCCATGGCTAGTAAACAGCTGGTCATCCACGCAAAATTAAGTAATATGAGAGAAGTGTTAAGAAGGATGAAGTGTTAACCCTCTGCTATCATCTTCAGAGAGTATTTGTTTTTCAGATTCCCTTAAGGATACAGAGCTTTTCCCTGTCTCCAATGGCAAATCCGCCATCTGCAGGCTATCAAGACCACTCACAAGGACTGGGAAACAAAACAGATCTTAGGATTTCCTCTTCTTTTATGCACCAGTTAGCAAAAGAAAATTGCGTTTAGGTGTTGTCCCAAAGCAGTTTAGAGTCTTTGGAGCTTAATCCTATTGCAGTGGATTGTTTAAAAAAAGGTAAAAAATAATAGATTTGATGTTCTTTTTCTGCACCAGACTTCTTCTACCCTTGCTAGCCATCTCCTCATGCCCTGGCCATTGTCTCAGCTGCAAGGACAGAGCATGCTGCAGGGCTTCTGCCACCTTTGGCTTCCCAGCCCAGGCCTTAAGACCCTCCCTCCACTACTAGAAATCAGGTGGTTTCCCTGTGAAACATGGTTTCAATTGGAACATACTGTTTCTTAAGCATATCTTTTTCCCCATGAGAACATGTTTTATCTTTTAAGATATACCAAAACATAGTATTTCAGGAAGTTTGAGCTTTCTTTGTCCAACTGGAGGAACATTATTGGAATGCATATTTTCTGTTTGAAATAAATTTAAGGAGAAAAGTTATCTTATTTCAATGGCTGTCTTGCAGTCCTCAGGAATCACAGTCACATCCATTAAAAAGAAAGTGTTTCATTTTTATAATATTGTTTCTGTTCAGCCCTTTAAAAAAATTAAGAGAAAACTGAGGCAACCTCAGTTTTACCCTGTTTTTAATAAAAGCTATCTCAAAGCTGCCAAAAGGAAGACACACATAGTCCAGCTCCCCCAGCAACAGAAGGGTTTGTAAGCACCACAGAGGAACCAGAGAATCTGCAGCCAGCCCTGTAAAGCATGTCCTAAAACACCATTTATGCAGCACGCTAATGAGAAACAGCAGAACCCTGTTCCTGCTACCAGTGATTCACTATGCATTTGGCCTCACTTATCCTAGCAACTGTGAGTGAGATCAAAGCTGGTCTGTCTGGCCTCCTTTTGCTCTTATCAGAAGTTTGGTGGTGGTATTGTCCTACCAGGAGATTCTGCTGCAGAGGGAGCTGCTTCACTGCTGCAGGGTTACAAGGAGGGCAGCCACCAGTTGAGGGGCTGCCCAGAAAATTGGTCAAAGGTTCAGGGTCTTGTCACTGCTTGACTCAATATCTTCATGAGTCACAGGGCACTCAAAGAGAAATTTGAATGACCTTCACAGAGGCTATCATGATCTCATGACCTTCCAAAGTGAAACCGAACTGTTCTTCAGGCCTTGGGAAGTGGACAAGAATCTCATCATAGTTTAGACCCTGAGATCTGCAAACAGCTGATTGTTCATTTAAACCTGAGTTTCCAAAAGAGAAAGCATAAAGAAAGACCTGATTTTGCATTTCCTTTTGCCTAGAGTTGGGTGCTAGCGGTCTACATTGGGTAACTGTGGCAACTTACTTTAAAAAGATGGTTAAAAAGTTGTGAATCAATATTTTGTTACAAAACTAAGCTTCAGTGGTTAGCTTGTTTGAAAGGGGGCACCCAGAAGTTGTGCCTGTGCCACCACATTTCTGTAGCTTGCAGAAGAATTTTGAAAACAAAGGACTGAAAAGAAAAGAAAATAGTATATGTAATCCTCAGTCTGAATTTTCACATTGTCTGGAAACTTCAGGTGAGCTCTTGGTGTGGTCAGGTAGGTAGTACATCCACATACACACACTTGTTGTAGATTGCCATGGCACAGAGAGCTTACATATCATGTATACAAAGACAGATACCATGGTGAGGGGTAAAATAATTCATTTCCATTATGCAGATAGAGATGCAAGGGTGTAGAAAGAAGCTCATTCGTTTGACGTCAGACTTACTGCATTAGGTGGGTGATAAATTAAAACTTACCTGTATTTTCATTGTACTTTCTTAGGAACAGCTTGTGTTTAAATGTTTGCTTCCATGTGGTACTTGTACAAGTCTGTTTCTTCTAATTCCTAGTGACATTCAGCTTCATACTTGCTCCTACTGGGAATTGTGCTCCCACGCACTTTACAGGCACCCTTTGTGCCTTTTTCAAACATGGGTGTTGTGAGCTGGTGAAGAGAAACACCAGAGGAACATAAGAAGGCCCCAAGCAACTGCTGTCATTGGTTTGGGTAGTGATAGGGGAGTCATAATTCAACTAAACACACGACAGAAAAAGCGTTGTCTGTGTATGGAATTGCTCTGATAACCTGTGTGCTTTTGTGCCTCTGTCCTGGTTTCCTCATGCCGCTCACGTCCAGGCGGTAGGTCCAGGCTGGGTGCTTGCTGGACCTTGGCCACAGCTGGCACCCGAGCTCCCCACTGCCTGTGAAGTATATGCTCTGTTTTGCACGTGGGACATGCGAAATGGTAAGTGCAGACGATTGCACAGTTTGTGATGAGAAAGAACAGAACCGGGCTTGGTTCCTCCAAAACATCTTCAGTTGGGGCAGGGTGAGCCCTCAGAAAGATCTCTCTCTTCCCTTCACTGGTGTTTTGGAGGCAAAAGAAAGTCCCAGCTCAGAAAAGGGCTGGGGATCTCCTTGGGGTTTGCTCCTTGCGGACTAGACCCAGGTTTGCTCAACTGCTCCAGCCATGCAGCAGACAGGCTGCTTGTAACAGCACGTGCAAGTCACCCCAGACCCCTCTGTGGGTAGCTGTACTTCCATATTCAAGGGCTCAAGTTTGTCCCAGTCTCATGTTCTAGCAGGCACAGCATCTGGCAATTTCAACGGTAATGCTGTTTTTCTTAAAGGTTATATATGAAGGAGTAGCTGCCCAAGGCCTTTCTAATGCACTAATGTGGTCAACAGGTTACTGGCTTCTTCTGCCAGCCTTGGATCATGGATAGCCAAATCTGATCCAAATCTGTTGTTGCACCAGGTTCTTTTCAGGTGTGCATTTAATCACTCCCATTACCAAGCAAAAACAAGATAGGAAGTCACATCAGGTCATGCAGGCCACCCTCGCTCTATGGGCAGCAGGGGAGGAGGGGGTTGGTCCCACCAACCTGCTCCTTAACCTGTCACTGCTCCTATGTTAACAGCTGAAGTCACCTGCCTTGCATGCAGTCTGCCCTTTACCCAGGTCTGAGGAGCTGGCAGGGACGTGGCAGCAAGGAGCAAGCTGCAGAAAATGCAGCTTGTCGTGCTCTTTTCAAAGCCACAATATTTGCATAATTAATGCTCCTCATTTGCTACCTATTCCCAGCTGTCCCATGAAACTCAGCATGTGTCAGCTCTCTTGGGCATAAGGAAAACAGTTTGCATACTGATGAGATATTTACAGGCACTGTTTGTCTTTATTTCTTATGCTCCTTCCTTGATAATGACAGAATGATTACAAGATTGTTATTTTGTATGCTTTTATTATTTTCATCTCCTCAACACACAAGTAAAACTCAGTAGTACAAAGAAGTAACCCATCTAAGAAGGAAAACAGTTTTATTAAGAAATCTGTATGGTATGACAATGGTACAGACTTTCTGGTTACATAATGGGTGTAATATAAATGAGTTAATAAAGAAGATGTCTTTTGGAGATGTCTATTCTTCTACAACAAGTTTCCAGGAACCCGAAGATAGTTAGAGCTGAGATACATTTGGTGGCACCTTGTTTGGTCACTTGGATCACTGCTGCCCACACAGTTCCCATTCTTCAGAAGAATGAAAAATCTCAGTAACTGGGACTAGCAATCCAGAGCTGCCTTTGGGTAGTCCATTATATTGGTATGAATCCCAAGGGACACAAGTGTGTCACTCTGATGATGTAATTTGGTTAAACACAATTCTTTCTGGTAAGGGTAGACTGGCTCTGCAGTGTCCAAGAGCTTGCTTTCTTTGATTCCTTCCAGAAGCCTTGGGGAGCACAACAATGGGAAAAACTCACCTTCTTTTTAGGCTATATCTCAGCCATGTAAAAACTCACTCATCTCCCTCAAAGCACCAGTGCTTAGAAACTGCCATGGTGCAGGCCAAAATACTGTGTGGCCTGCAGAAAGTGGTTGCCATTTGTTGCAGTAAAAGCAACCTGCACCAGCTGCATTCACCCACAGGGCTGTGGTGAACTGGCTGATCCCTGCACGACGATTGTTCACTGCTTTTTTTTTTTTGTAGATGCAAGGGCAAATAGGTGTCTGTGAAACTCTACTCATTTCAAAAAAATCTGGAACAATTTTTTCAGAAGGGGCATGTGTTGCCTAATACAAGGCATATTATGAAAGAAGCTTGATTTCAGAGAGAAAGTGCTGAGCACTTCCCCAAAAAACATATGCTTTGATAATATGTCCCATATTGGATATTTGGAGTCTCAGGACATTGTTCTAAAATATGGGCCCTAACAGCTATTTGGTGCCTTTTTGAGGATAACCAGTTCAGTACATTATAGATATTTATGGCTTTATTATCTGAGGGAACTTTCCCTCTGGCAGTTCATTTGTGCTGTTGCCTGACACACATCATTGAAAGCCTGCTGTAGAGATTGGTTGCCAAGTGAAAACCCCACCATTTTACAAGCAATTGAAGGCACATTAAGGATGAACCAAGGACAGTAATGAGAGGTATCTAGCAATTCCCTAAACTCTTTCATGAACTTCAGGTCATAAGAGGTAAAATACTGACCTGCTGCTTCATTAGCTTTTCAATATACAAAAAGCCTTTCTGTTGACAGGAAAGCAGATACCCAGCAATGTTTTTCCCCTGTGTCGAAAGTTTTCATCAAGGAAAGAAAAATATTTCATTCTATAAGAAGAAATGCTTACAGAAATGAGAAAGAGAAATAAAACTTGGAGGACATGATGCATTTTGGAAATCACATAGCAAGTAGAGCAGTTAAAATTGCTTCTACTGATTGCTGATAACACCCCTGTGCTGTAACAGGTAACAGAGATTACCTTCAGTGTTTCAGAGCAACATCCCACCCCAAAAATCCGTAAGGATACTTACTTGTAAGGCTACTCTTGTCACACAGACACGCTCATTTTGGATGGTGTTCAGTCCTTACTGGCACAGAAATAAGAGAAAAAATGATTCCCTATATTTCCTACTATTCTCAGTGCTATTCCCACTTTTACTCTGCATTCATCACTGCTTGCTTGCAACCTGCTTTACAAATTCAGCCATTAGGTGGAGCATTTCTACCGTCAGCAGCTCAGAGGGATGCTTTACCCAAGTGCAGAGTAATCCCTGTGTACTGAGATCTGCCGGCTACAGGGGGAAATGAAAAAAGCTAAAACGGAGGGAAAGGTACACTTTAATGTGATGTCTTTTCTGTTCTCGTTAATGTTTTCTTCTATTACCAGCTCTATTAACATCCAAAAAAAAGTGTGATGGGGAAAACCTCAGACAAATTGTGCAGCTTCAGGTCTTGGTCTCTATTTTTTTTTTTTGTCATCTGTTGTCCAAGAAATTGCTCAGGAAGATTCTAATAGATTATAAGTTATTTCACAATTCAGAGACAGAAGTGTGCATTCACTAGTTTTTTGTTGCATTCAAATAATTTGGAATCCGACAGCACTACTGGGACAACTGTTTCTTCCTGGTTTTGAGATCTGGAGAAAAGTAGTGACACATTTCCTAATTTTGATATGGACCGGTCATGCCTCGTAGTACAGCACTGGCCTGAGTTCTTCCACTGGGTAAACTTCCTCAGGGCTTGGGCTTTTTTTGCTGAGAGTAGTTATTCTTTATACACCCTCTTTCAATTAAGAAATAATAAGAAATCAGCAAACAGGAGCTCTTTGTTACAGTTTCACGGAGGCAACACTCATTCAGCACAGCTCAGCAGTCCTTTCTGAGCTGGAACAGGGAGAGAGGGAGCTCTCAGCACTCCCCGAGGTCCCTCTGAGCTTTCTCAACACCTGAAGCTGCAGAAATGCAGGTACCACATTCGCTTCATGAACCTTTTGGTGAAAGTGGTGGTCTCTTTAGAAAGCAGGAACTCTGGGGCCTTGATTTGCCCTGCTCAGCCCCAGGCCTCTCAATCAAGGGTTGTATTGTTGCAGGAGATGGAGTGAGAGCAAAGAACATTCAGAGGGCAGTTGGCCTGCTGAGTTTGGGGACCAAAAGGCAGAGGTTTGTCCTTCAGTGAGAAACGCGGGAGGATGAATGGGGCTGCTGGAGATGAAGGCCGTGTGTTCAAGTGTGGGAAGGGGGCCTTACTACCACACTGGTGTGCAGGCTTTTCTTGATTCATGCTTGGCTACCCAAATCACCCCAAACCAGACCTTTTGTGAATCCTGTATTACCGATCCTATCTGAGGAGTGTCCTGCTGATGTCAGGTACTAGTGGAGCTTTTTACGGTGGCTTAATTAGTGATGACATAAAAAAATCTGAATTACTTTACTGACATCTGCTACTGGAAACCTGGCTGGCTACTCTGTTTGCCCTGACCTCTACCCCACTACTTACCACCTAACTCCTCTCAAATCTGCTTCTTCAGCTAGGATCCTTCAGGTGCCCCAGTTCCAGCTCAGAGTTGGGACTCCCTTTAAACACCTGCTTTATCCAGGCTTTCAAAAACTCCCGGAAAGTCACACTTTGGAAAATCCAAAGCAATGGGCTGTACTTGGAGAAATAACATTGTCACTCATTTTGCCCAGTCTCTTTTAAATAAATCTCTCTCTCTTTCTGAGAAGCTAGTTCTGTAAGAATCTGAAATTTCAAACTGTGTCATCACAAAGGAGAAACACTGAAAAACCTTTTCTACCTGGGCTTTTTTCTTTATTTTGCTGTGCTTGGCCTGGTTTTGACTGTCTGTCTGTATCTAAAGCTAAGCCAGGGCTTTAAGGAAGCATTACTAAAACTTGAAAAAAAATTTCTGCTACATTTAGTGAGGGCTAAGGACCTAATGCCTTCAGTGATTTTGAGAGATGCTGTCCTTGAGAACTGTATTTTAGTAAAGCAGAGGACTGTAGTATTGAACAAAACTGTACAGAATTACACCCATTGTGCAAAAGTACGAAAGCCAAGAGATGTGCCAGCAGAAGCATCAGAAATATGTTATCTGGTCAGACAAAGTGAAACAGCAGCCTGGGAGGGCTCCCTTCACTGCCTCACCTGTGACGATGTGGGACATGCACTTAAAGGAGAGCGGAGGCATGGGACCTCTCCTCCCAGGGAAAAAGAAGCCAGGAAAGACTCCTGGGCACTGGCAATGAAACTTTACTTTCTGTTGTGTGTCTTCCTTGGGCAAGAGCATCACCAGGGTTCAAGTCTTGCCATTGGCACACCTTCTGGAACAGCTGATGTGGATCTGCATACCAATCCTTGAACTCCTGTTCTTTCTGAAATATCCGTTTCTGACACTTCTTTGGTTATTGCCAATGCTAAATGTCCTGCCTGCGTGATCTGGAGTGACTTGGTTTGGGCTGTTGACTGCAAGACACACCAGTCTTCTAATGCTCTTCTAGCCACCGCCAGTGGAGTTTGTATCGCCTTGCTCTCTCCTTTACTGGAGGATTAATTGCATCAACTCCCGAAACAAAACCCAGTGATTTACTCGAGACGCTACCCTTAAGGATGCATTTAGTGCAAATCTCTGTCATGTTTTAACTGCACTTCAGGGCAGAACGGTCAATTGACTTGGATGGATTATTTATGTCGTACCAGTGGAGATTAAAGCATGCAGCAACCTAAAAGTTAACCCCCACAAGATGACTGTGTCTGACTTGTATATAATTGCAAGTGTATATTTGATTGCAAGTGTATATTTGAAGAGCTGAGGGCCTCCTGATATGCACTGACTACCTCTCCTGGATGGTACCAGCTTAATATCTGGCAGACAGAAATCCTTTAATTTGTGACAGGGTAGTGATTTTTCCAGGTGTGAATAAGGGGCAACACCCTCCATCTCCCCTTTAAATTTCTTTTATAAGATTAGAAAGAGAATAACTAAATTGGCTTGTCCTCTACTGGCAGGAGAATCCAGCTTATAGAGAATTTACTATTCTCATGCAAATGCTTTATGTTGTAAGGATTTTTCTCAAACAGAAATGAAATCACAGACAATAAAACGTAAATTACAGTTTAGATTTAGTACAAAGTGGCCTTTACGGTTGCCAGCTCATAGAAGCTCAGTGGGTGAAACACACCTCTGCACAGAAGGGCAGTGTTGTACCATGAATAAAATCCATTTAGCCTCTGTTTTGAGGACCAGTGTGATCCACATTCATGACTTTCATTTTGTGAGCCTCCAGATGTCAGAAACCCTAATCCTTGGCAAGTTGTAAAGGAAAAGAAATCAAAGACTAAGCCTCTTCAGCGCTCAGGGGACATGATGTTCATGTCCCCTTTTCCTCCTGGCAGCACCCCCGGCAGGGCCAGCCCAGTTGTCACATATGTGACTCGTATGTATTGTGCTGGTGAGCAGGCTTGATCTCATCTTGCTGACAGCCTGCTCCTGCCCCTGTTTGCTTACTGGCAGTGGGTCAGGGCACTCTGCCAGCCTGGACTGGAGCAACAGCCAGCCCTCAGCTATAGAGAGTGTGGTCATGGAGAGGGTCTTAAAAATTGAAGGGAAGACACTGCCATTGGGTGTACGATCTCGTTTGAGTAAACCCTCTTTCTTTCTGGATAGCTCTACAGCTTTCTGAAGGCAGATCCTTAGGATATGCCTTTAGGTTTGCTCCACAGTGGTAACCTGAAGGTGTGGTTACAACGCTAAGATGGCATATGGGAGAGTGCTGCTGTAAGATTTCTCTGTCTGTCACAGCTTTGCTATGACACCCAGGGCAGAAACCCTGCTCTCAATGTTTGTCACGCACAAAATTTGCACAGAAGCCACTGTTACTGTAAACATAAAAAAATCATATTCCCTTAGTGAGATTCAGTGACACTGGCTGCTTCTTACTGCTCCGTTTCACATCACATTGTAAAATAAATACTTTCTAAGACTTAATGTGAGCTGCAGCACCTGCCTCATGTCTGAGCACCCCAGGATTTGAAGTGGGACAGATGTCCCAAGAAGAGCTGGCAAAGTGTAGAGTCCCTCTGGCTTACATTGTTCTCAGAAGAGGTCCACAGGGTCTTTGAATGCCAGGCTTTTCTGAGCTCTTACACTTGTTGCACATTCATCGGCAGTAATTAAGAACCCCTTGAAATGGTGTATCTTTACAACAATAATGCATACAGAGTATGACTAAAGTGCAAATAGCTTCAGAGGAGGTTAAATCACTATTTTTTCCAATATTAATATTAATGAGGCTGAACATTTGCATTTGCTGTAAATCCTCTTGTAGCACCAACGTCCTTTGAGGATTTTTCTGCAGAAAAATGAAGCATTGCCCTCCTTCCCTCACTACTTCTGCTAACAGTGTCACTCAGTGCAGCAATAGATCAACAGTTCCCATTAATCTCTGAAAAGGCAGAGCTTAGAACAAGCACTTTTTGACATAATTAAAGCTGACATTGCGTACCACTATTCCTGGAAGAAGTACTAGCAGAGTTTCATTAGAATAAGTAAATACAAATAAAGTTCACCCTGAACAGTCGTCTTTGTTACCAACAAAACCCATTAGTTAGCAAGGAGAGTCTGGAGAAGGGCTGAATTCAAAGCTTGTCTCATATTTAATTTATAAACTGATGATTAATTCAGTGATTAGCTAATTCACTTGCAGTGATTAATTTAATTCATGTCTTTAGGCTAACGTTTAAGAAAGGAAAAAGAAGCCCAGCTCAGATAGATGCACATCAATGTCCTTGTGATTAAAAAATGATAATATAATGCCCTGGAGAGTAAAGGAAAAAAGAAAGATAGAGAGAATCGGTCGCATGATCAGTTACAAGTTCTTGCCTAACCTGTAGCCATATTTCTAGCTGTGATGTTTAAATGTGTCAGTTACTCTAATGATCAATGGCTTGAAAGATGAATCTAACAGTCTTTCGCTGTAGCTTTCAGCCGTGTATTTTGCGAATGATGCTGTTTTAGAGCAGTCCTCCAGTTCTGCTTTTCTGTCACTTGTTTTGCCAGCTGCCTGCCAGCTCCCCTCACTTTCAGCTACATCTTTCTCCTGCCTCACCAAGTTCTTTGATGAGAGCACTTGATACTTCTTAAATCCAGGCTGGTTTTCCCTATTTTCAGCAGGGTTTTTCTCGTATTTTGATATACCATGAAATAAGGATGATTTGGGGGACTTCTCTATATTAGAAAAACTGGTCTCTTTCGGAACACTATTGTTTTTACATGTCATGTCATCATTTAGCAATGGAGTTTGATAGCTCTTTGAGTTGTCTACAGGGCCTTCCTTTCCTGAGCCATCATTGACATTCTTCTGTGTTTGAGCTGAAGAGCGCAGCTGGTATTTCTCTCTTCTCTCAGGTCCACTCTTCTTTTCTGGACTACCAGTTTTATGTGTTGTTTTTTCATCAGCTGGTGGTGTCAACTGCTTCTTTTTGGCTGTGACACTCTTTTCCTGAGGCTTCACCGGTAAATTTGAAGGTGAGGACTGGCACATCCCAGAGCCTAGATCTTGTGTTTTATCTTTTTTAACACTTGCATCAGGCTTTGTAAAACTTTCAGATACAGTTTGTTGTTTTTCTCCTCCTGGAACATTTTTCTCAGGCTTTGCTGATTTGCTCAAAAAAAGTATCTGATCGTTCCCAGTACGGTGGTGTTTGTTGTCCTTTTTTACAGCCTTTGTTTTGTGTGACCTGATGCCTTCTGCTGCTGGTGTTTTTTGCCTTCTGTCTTCTGAAGTATTTTTTTCTTGGGACTTCACTACTTTCTTTGAGGAGGATGACTTCTCACAATTTGGATCTCCATCTTTTTCTTTTACCTCATTAGTATCAGGCTTCTTAAAACCTGCAGAAGGTGACGTTTGTTGCTTTTGTTCTGGAGTATTTTTTTCTTGAGGCTTAACCAATGTTTCTGAAAATACGGACTCGTACTTCCTGGAACTTGGAAATTTATCCTTCTCTTTTGCAGCAGTCTTATCAGGCATCATAAAATCTTCAGACCTTGTTTGCTGCTTTTCTCCTCCTGGAGTGTTTTCCTCACACTCTTCTGATTTTCTTGAGGGACCTATCTGGTACTTCCCAGAACACCCGTGCTCAGTGTCCTCCGCTGCTGGTGTCCTTTGCTTCCTCTCTCCCGAAGGGCTTCTTTCTTGAGGCTTCAGCACTTTGTTTGAAGGATGCAACTGGGGCATCTCAGGGGTATGTTTAGTCTGGTTTTTGACTGACTTATTTTCAGGCTTTGCGAAGTCACCTGGTGAGATCTGCTTCTGTATTTGTAGAGTGGAAGATTTCTTGTCTTGCTTCACCAGTGGATTTGGTGATGGTATTTGATTTTTGGGATCACAGAAAGTGTTCCTCTCTCCTTCATGACTCTTTTTATGCTGCTCTGGTTCTTTTTTCAAATTAAGAGGTGTATTCTCCTCATCAGCAGTCTTGCTGTCCTGCCTTGATGTATTTCTTGTAGGCATTGAAAAATTCTTGAAGTTTGACTTGATATTTCTTTCCTCTGCACTGCCATTTGCATGTTTCATTGGTTCATTTGATGAGGACAGGTGATGTTTCTCATTATTGCGGTGGATGTCTTCATCTACTGCCAGGTCACGTTCGTGTTTTACCAAATCGCTTGGAGGTGTCGGACACTTCAAACTTTGCCCAGCACTTTTCACTGCTTGAACATTGTTATCATGCTCTGATGAAGGTAACTGGGTTGTTTGAGGTCTATAAGCAGTCTTCTCATTAGAAGAGTTATTATCATGACCCGTCACGTCACTTGGTGTGGATACTTTTTCCTCCTCAGATTTATGCAAGACATTTCTCTCTTCTCTCTCCTCTGTCACCATCTTATCATTCTCATGCCTTATGTCGTCATCCGATGACAAGAGGTTATGCTTCTTGGTTTTGGAGACTTTGTTACTATCTTTAGCATGCTTCTTTTGGTCTGAGACAAACTCAGTTGATGAAGGAAACAGGTTCTCTTCCAGAATATCACTTCCTTTCTTCATGGTTTCATCTGAAGTTGGTGTTTGCTTCTTCTTCAATGGTAATAGGAGCTTTTTGGCTAGAGTGGTTTTATTTTCTTGTTTTCCTGGCTTCTTGGTTGGAAGTAAAAGATGATTCTCAAAGCTCTGACACATATTTGTCCCTTCAGCTGTAGAGTTTTCATTTTCTGTTTCATGATTTGAGGACAGCACTTGGTTCTTGAAATCACATGCAGTTTTGTTCTGCACCATGGTATTGTTCCCACAGTTTGTCAACTCATCTGAAGAGGGTAGTGAGTCCTTCTCAGAGCTACAGCTGGCATGCTTATCTTCCACACTGCCAGCTCCCTGTCCCTCCTGATCAGTAGGTGGAAAAGCCAGGGGATTTCCCAGGGTGTGATGGATTCTCTGTCCTGCAATTCCACTCGTTTGTGTAGCTAAAGGGTTTGATGAGGGTGATTGTAATGCCTCAGAGTCAGGCCAGGGCATCTCATCTGCAGTGGCCTCTTCACGCTCAATGAAATATTTGGATTGATTGTGACAGGTCTCCAGGTCAGTCAAGTTACTCCTGCCTAGGGCTTGATTGTTTACACAATCCATCATTTCATTCGGTGAAGATAACTTGTCCTTCCCAATATCTTCTTCTGTGTTGTAGAAGCTGTGCTTCACAAGGTCCCCTAGCAGAGGGCTTTGTGTCTTTTCCAAATGAGAAGACATGTGCTCTTCTTCTGCAGCACCAGGCTTCTGCTCTTGGCCCTCGTTTAAGGAGGGTGTGGGTTTGGTCTGATTTACATCTGGATTTAGTATGTCAGCACTGGAATTACAGAAATTATTTTGTGGGCTGGGCATTTGAGGAAGCTGTGGTTGCTTGGTTTTGGATTCATTTTGCGCTTGACTGTTGGGCGTTTTATTCTCCTCTTCCTTCTTAGTTGGGACATCACTATCATTTTTGCTAGAAGTAAAGGATATTTTGTCTTCGCAGTGATATTTCGCTCCTTCTTTGGCTTCCTCAGAACATCTGCCTCTTAAACCTGGTGCCTCTTTTTGGAGTATGGGTGGCCTTTTCCCAGAAGCTGGTGTCAGGAGAGTTGTCTGTCGATCCTCCATTTCACAAGATGCTTGAACTCTTGCAGAGTTCAGTGCTTGCTCTGATTTTTGGCCTGCAAAGAAAGGATCCTCTTCTGGCTGTATGAGCTCTGTGTCAGCTTCCTCTGAACTGTATACGTACATAGTTATTTCAGGAATCTCACCTGTTATAGTATCCTGAGGACTTTGTTCATGAGATACTCCAGCTGTGCTAGAGTAGGGTGAGTTAGAAGGTAGACTGCCTTCCTTAACATGTTGTACAGCATTGGTACTCCCCAATAGTGAAGATGTACCAGGCCCAGCTGGCATGTTCTCCTTGTCATGATCCAGACTACACTCAGACAATGGAGGAATGTAGTCTTCAGGAGCTTTGTTTTTAGGGGTAGGAGAAGAGCTATCTAGATGAGGGTTAAAGCTGGATCCTTGCTTTGTGGAATCTGTTATAGCCTCAGCATGATCCTTTGCACTAGACATTGCCTTGGGTGCCACCAGTATCTCTTCTTTGTCCTCCCTGTTCTGTGCTGCATTTGCTGGTGTTTTGTTCTCACCAGGCTCTCTGTCAGCCCCCCTCTTTTCCTCCAGTGCTGTGTCGTGACTGAAAGGCTGCTTTGCTGCATTATTTTTCGACCAGCTCCAAGGACAGTTAATTTCAGTAGCGATGCTGAGCCTGGGCACTGGGACCGTGGAGCACACTAAGTATTGGGACTCTGGGCTGTTTATATCCGTGGCTGTCATTGCTGCTGTGCGCAACACTCTAACCTCTGGCTTACGAATACTTTTTCTGCTTGTGGAGTTTTTAGTCTTCTTCTCACCTTTGTGCAAGAGTGATGCTTTCACCTCTGCAGCTGAGCGGAGAGCACTTTGTTCAAACTGCTCCTTCAGTTTGGACAGGACTGAATTCTTGTTGACTATTTTTGGCAAACTGGTGTTTGGCCCCTGCTTTTTCCAGCTGGGAGACTTCTCCTTGGCTTCTTTTTCTTCGGCAGCTAAAAATTTCTTCAGGATGTTCTTCACTGTGTTTTTCCCACTCACGCTGCTCCACCTGGCCCTCTCACTGCCTACTGTGTCTGCATCCTCCTCCGCTGCTTTTCCATCTCCTTTCCTGTCTCTGCTTCTGTCCAGCTTGTTACCAGCCTTGCTCACCCACAGCTTCTCTTTAATGACCAGTTTGCCGACCTCTCTTCTTTTCTTGGTATATGGCTCGCGATTGTTGTTTAGAAACCTGGACCGCAAGAGCTGAAATCTGGTTGGATACTGACCCCTGTTTCGATCTGGATGTGGCTGGTTATAACTCACCTTGTTTTCTTTACCTTCTGCCCATTTTGTCCTCTTGCTCCTGAGCTGCAGATCGCTGGCTGCGAGCTCGGTGACGTACAGCAGCAGGCTGCTGAGAACAGCAAAGGCCCCTTGCTCTGTTGCCATCCTATTGAGCTTCTTCTTCAACACCAAAGGGTCTACCAGCATCTTATCATCTCCACAAAAGTGCGTGCTTTTGGTGCTGCACAAGAGAAAACATGGATGTTCTTTTCAAGTCATCAACATTGTTGCTATCTCATTTTGCTTTAATGCCATGCTGCTGTGCACAAAATGGAAAAAAACCCAATTTTAATATAGAACTTCTCAAGAGAGCTGTCATTAGTGACATGTTAAAAAGCGTGCAAAGTGCTTTACAAGCTTCATGAGACTTGGTGCAGCAGGAGCATACAGGGCTTCACACAGTCCTACACAGCACCATTGGCTCTTTCTTCTGTGTTTTGTGCTAGTGGAAGCATTTAGGGAAGAAAGCAACACTAGTCAGGGTGACAGCATCTCCTCTATGCCACTCCTCACTCATTTGATATTACCGTGTCCTAACACAAGGGCAACATTGAAGGCGTTTTCCTCTCCTGCTAGGAAAATTGTGGGCAAAGATAAATATGATGAGAATGCAGTTAGCAAGAAAACATGGTTCTGCCTCTGAGTTATAAAACCAGACTCAAACCATTGAAACAAACTATCAAGGTAGAGGAGCACAAATATACGACTGATAGTTTTTACTATTGGTCCAGTTTAGAAGTCAGTAGGTACCTCTCCAGAATTAAAAAGAAAACCACAGGATTTGTATGATTTCCTCTTTAATAGCATTCAAATCCCATATCAGGACCACGCTCTTAAATCTGCTTTGTGAAGTGTAGCACCACTACGACAACCCTGGCAATGTCCCTTGACTAGAACCCCCTTTAATCCCAAGCAAGAAGGCTGGTATGTCAGATCTACGCTTGAGTTTGAAGAATCAAGCCCTTGGACAGCTGAGGATTTAGGCAATGTTTTAATTGGTGTGGATCAGTTACTAAATAAAATACTGAACTCAGCACAAAAGCTGGATCATGAAGTCAATAACAATAGATGGGACTAGGAGGGGAAAAAAAAACAAGAGGTGTCGGCTTTCTGACACCACAAAAAGCTGGAAGGTTACTTCACCGTGTAGTGAAATAGCTCCACACACAGAATGCAGCCGGCGTACCAGGAGGGAATTACTTTTTATGAGCAGAAATGGAATTAAAAAGTCTTTAAATTAAACCCACTTGTCCAAAAAGAAGAAGGGCTGAAAAGAGGCTCATGCTTTAGAGAGTGTCCGCCTTGAATGCTGCGGAAGGCCCTGCTGTGCCCCAACTGCTGGTATCTCATGGGCTCTGAAAGAAATTGGACCCAGCCCACCCCAGTGAGATATTATGGAGGCTGTTCGCAAAGCGGGGGATTGGTCCATGTCCAGTTGGGTTGTGACACATTCAAGTGCACATATTGAAAATTACATCCCTCGGCAGCGGGATGAAGTTGCCATCTTGAATGGAAGCAGGTCTATTTATAATGACTTTGTAGATATATTTAAAGGCCAATAAAAGACATACGCGTGACAACTGGCACATGTCTAATGTGGCAAACAATACTTTGTAGCTTTTGATCAGGAACATCCACGTTTCAGCATAGCACAGGTGCATGCTCCCACGTGCACAATGTGTAACATCCACCCTTTCGCTTACTGATTTGACTACAGCCAAGGAATCAAGGCTTCTGTGTTACACCAAGGTCCCTGCTTGTCACAACTGTGGAAATTTTCAGAATAAGAAAAAAAAACAGATTTCAGGGTACAACTGAGGCTAAAAATATCCTGTTTGTCTCTCCCTCCTATAACCAGTCTAGTCACATTTTGTCTGAAAGCTTACAATGGGGGAAGACTGCTTCTCTCCTCCTTAAGAGGTGCCCGGTGTATTCAGAAACACACATGGGGCTGTCAGCCACTGTGATTTATGGTCATCACTCTTTCTCAGAACAGTAGTGGAATCAGATGCCCTGCTTTCCTCTCCATTTCAGACTACTTTAGATACAATAAACGGCCACAGTAAAATTTGGATACAATAAACGGCCATGGTAAAATACGGGCAAGTCCTTCTTTCGGTGGGGTCAGCATAGCCAAACTGCTATTAACTGTGAAAGGAAGATCAGACTCCCTCTGCAAGGAATATTCACAGTAATTAATCACTTATGAGTTATAAAATTTGAATAGTTTCATTAAAATGTAATACTAGTGAGCTCTGTTCAGAGTTTTCCTTTTATGCTGTTGGTAAAATATATAGTAGAGCGTTCTTACACGATGCTGTCTAAAAGGTGACATTTAATCGGAATACTGCATCATCTTAACTACCAAGACATGTTGCATGGGTTGAATGTTTGATTCATATTCACCAGCAAACAGCAGCAGATAAGTAAACAACTATGGCACCTATTTATAGCATCTGCAGTTCTCCCAAGATGACCTCACCTGCAAACAAGCCTTACGACCACATAAATCTGAAATGTGTTCTGTGCAGAGGTTGTGATAAAACGACACTGAATTCTGAGTCCATCACTGAAAATGAGGGTAGTGATTAGGCTGCATTGTCCAAATGTATGGAAAAGAGCATGCTTCTCCTTGAGTAAGGAGGGGAAAGTTGGAGGGTTTCTTGGGTTTGGGAGCATGACATCATCATCTCTAATATTCCTTCACTACATTTTCCTATGTTGCATCCTGCTGTTCTTAAATTATGTAACCTATAAGTGAAATATAGTTACAGATAGTCAACTCTAGTTCCACATATATCCGGGAGGAACCGTGTGCAGGGGGAACCCCATGAAAGCAGAAGTAACTTCCCAGCAGTGTGAGTTTTGCAAGATGACAAGGCAGACACTTGGGCTCCTCCCTGATGCTGTGAAATGGCCTAGTAGGGACTTCAGCCTCCATACCCTTCTCTTCCCCTGGAGATGCTGATTTTCCTTGTTCTTGATGAATGTGGTGCTGCCTCAGCATGCTTCTGGAAGCACTGATGCATGATTTTTCAGCGTCTGGAGGACATTGCTTGGACCTCCAGAGGAGGAAAGGCTGCCTTCAAAAGTTTCCTGTCTTCTTGGCCCACAAATAATTAAGATGCGTAAGACAGACAGATTAGTTATTTATTTATAGGTTCTTTGGTGACACTTATCATGGCAGCATCTGAGTGGCAACAGCCTGATATGCTAATAGGCGGCAGTGCAACCCTATCCTGCTGGATGGTCTGTCCCAGAGAAACCTCTGCAGCAGACATGGCCGTGTCATGGAGTAGAGGAGAGCCACTGTCCTGCAGCAGAGGGAGCTGAGCTGGTGCTCTCCAGCAGCCCTGCCCACACCCTCCTGCAACAACCAGCTCTTGCCTTTCTGCTCTGTTAGGGCTCCACAGGCTGCTGAGCAGCAGGGGGTGGTGGCATCCTCTGGCATTTGCTAAAAGCATATGGCTGAAGGAGTTTTTGTTTACTGTCTCTGGTGTGGAGAAGAGAAGGTCCCGTCTCCTGATCCTGAATTACATCCGACCACTGTTTTGCACAGCCTGGCAACTCGAAGGACTGCAGGGACAATACTCAGGACAGGGCACGGGCAGGAGGAGTCACCGCTACAGGGACTTCATCAAAAGACAGGAAAAAAGATTGGAAAAACACTACCCAATTCACAGAAGGTGCCAGAGGTCAATGGATTGCTCTGACTCGCTACCAGTTGGCTCTGGGGCAATGGCCATGAGCTGGAGCATGCAAGATGCTGCATCCTGTGGGTCTCCTCATCCCTGGATGTCCCCATCACTAGACAGCTCTGCGTGGTGTTGGCTTCAAAGAGCTGCCTGTAACTAAGGAAGGCAACCAGGAGCGGCTCTGCCTGCTCGGACCAATGCACAGACCTTTTTAGTGTTACCAGGGAAATGACAGCCAACATGCTACTTGCCTCAACAACTGCAGAAATGGTGCTTTACAAGTTCAGTCTTTGGGAACCACCTTTTAAGTTAGATTATCTTATTTGTCTCTGAAACAAGTCTGGGCCTCCTCAACCTCGACAGAAGGTAAAGTGGAACAGTTACGAATGCTCTTCATCTTTTTTGTGTGTTTCTTCTTTTCTAAATGAAGAGGAAAATGCAATGTACTAGAGAAAATCCTACTGTATGCAGGATATGTTCTTTTTTTTCTCTATTGCTGAATTTATTACAGGTATGCTAGGGGCATTCTAAACTAGAAGCAATGTTTTTAGAAAGTCTTGGTATTCTCTTAAATCAAAAGCTATTGACACAAATGCTCCCTCCTTTTGGTTTAACGCATCTCCAAAGCAAACAAGAAAGCACGTTGCAAAGCTGCAAAGAGAAAACATGCTTAAACAGTGTTTGAAGTAATTCATAGTACAGAAAACCCTTCCATACGGATATTGTCATGCAGGCTGCTATTCATGACAGGGATAGCCTGCTCCTCTTTCTGCCACATAGCATCCCAGTGGCTATTCCAGCAATTACTTACATGGAAGAAGAGCTAGGAAAGTACTTATGTATTTTTAGCTATCTTTTTAAAACACAGTGCAGCAGCTGGAGAAAGATAGGAGAAACCAACGCCATGTAGGCAATCACTGATGGTGGAGGTTAGAAGGTGCTGGACATGGATAAAACACAAACTTAAACATCAGGGACAAATCCTGAGCTCATTTCTGTGTCATTTCATTGAAGATTCCAGAGTTGTGCCTGTTCTACTGCAGGTGCATCAGAATCTCCTTCACCATGGTCTACTGTTTACTTTGTTTGCTTATGCAAGTTTTAACTGAATCATAGTTTGCTGGTTTTTTTGGAAAACAAGAATTAAAAATATTTTTTTGAAAAGAAATTAAAAAGAGGAAAATGGAAAAAGAAGAAAAGGAACAGAAAAGAAAAAAAGGGAGAGAAAATAAAAAGAAAGAGAAAAAGAAAGAGAAAAGGGAAAAGGAAAGAGAAAAGGAAATAGAAAAGGGAAAAGGAAAGAGAAAAAGAGAAAAAGAAAAAGAAAAAGAAAAAGAAAAAGAAAAGGAAAGGGAAAGGGAAAAGGAAAAAGAAAAGGAAAAGGAAAAGGAAAAGGAAAAGGAAAAGGAAAAGGAAAAGGAAAAGGAAAAGGAAAAGGAAAAGGAAAAGGAAAAGGAAAAGGAAAAGGAAAAGGAAAAGGAAAAGGAAAAGGAAAAGGAAAAGGAAAAGGAAAAGGAAAAGGAAAAGGAAAAGGAAAAAGAGAAAAATAAAAAGAAAAAAACAGATTGAAGAAGGAGCTGGTGAGGCAAGGAAAGAAAAAGGGGGAAAGGAAAACAGGAGAAAAGAGAAAAGGGAGAAAGGAAAAAGATAAAGCAGTTGTAACTTTTCTTCCTGGGTTTTTGTGGTGCTCAGACTTGTGAAATATATCAGAGCCTGACTGCTGACCTGTTACAACTGTTTGAAGGCCTTAGCCAAAAATTCTGATACTGATTTAGCTACATATAATCTGTTCTATCTAAAAATAAAGAGTGATGCTTAGAAAACAGTGTAAGATTAATTTATTTACAAATATTTCAGCCGGTTATATTTGAAAAAACCCTTTCATTCTGCAGACTGAAGAATGATAAAAGTGCAATTCAGAAATTTTAGACATACTGATGCTTTGCGGTTCCTTGTGGGTATTTTTAGCGTTGGCTTTTCCTTTTCTGGAACTGTCTAATGTAACAATACCTTGCACCACAGTGCTGATGCAGGGATCAGTGGTTCATTACAAGCTAATCCGTGAGACATTAGGTTTACAAGTGTCACAGGCACATTAGATTTGAGAACAAGGAGGAACAGCAGTGGTGAAAGGATTGTCAAATATACAGAAAATATCCCCATAAGTTGGTAATACCATTAGTTTTGCAGGAAAGCATTAGTTCTGAAAATTAATTTTGTATGTGTAATTACTGGTCACAGCTGTTTAGGAAGTGGTATTATAGCAATTTAGACTGAAATAAATCAAAAGAGGTTTTATTTATTTTTTTCCATTTGAGATGATCTTGCTGGTTTAAGTAGCACTCTTTATACTCAGAGATCCCTACATCTGTAAAAAAACCTGAAAGACTGTAAGCATCTAATCAGTCTTGAATAACTCAGCTATCTTTGCTTGCACATGGTGTACATACAGCTTTTACACTAACTCTCAGCTAATACCTTTGCTATGAACATCAGCCAGTTATCTACAGGGTTTGATATAGTCTTTATAGAAAGAGAAAATGGCAGAAACTGCTTTACTTTTCCTCCATGGATAGTCGGTAAAGATTCTCGCCCAAGTACTCCAGCCTCTCCCGTAGTTCTAGGTCCTGGTACAAGCCTTTGGGGACCTTGCTTATGCCGTAAACCAAGCCATAGAGGCAGCCGGCGATAGACCCGGTAGCTGCACTTTCTCCTGCAAGTTTAAGCACAATTGCAATGGTCTTTCAGCATCACCTTCACACACACAACCAAAAACCACGCTGCACAGAGGAGGTAATACTACACTGCCAATGGAGTGTGGTGGGGCCGTGTTGGGTCAGTCCCAAAGGTTTGTGCCACCCCCCCGATCTGCCTCTGAGTGCCAGATGAGGATGCCCATGGAAGAGTTCAACACAAGGCTAGGATGTGGCAATGCCTCTGTGGTGGGCGCTCCTGGGCTAAGAGCTTATTTCGTTTGGGGAGAATTCACTCCAACATAACAGCTCTTACAAGCATTGTTCAGAAAACATTTCCATTGTTCAGAAAAAGGGAGCAAAGAGTAACTGCAGGGATCCCTGCTAACACAGCAAACATCTTCTGTTGGAGAGAGTACCTTCCTTGCTAACAGCTCAGCATGGCAGTGCATGTTCTTTAAAGTATCGAGCCATGGTGAGTTACGACAATGCTCCAGGCAGTGACCATGGGTCTGCGCCTACAGGGCTCTCACTGCTGTGTCAGGGTGAGTGAGTGACCGGAAGGCTCTGTGAAGGGCCCAAGCCAGGCAGGGAGCGGGTGATTTAGGGGACTGAGGTCCTTCTCCTCGCAGCTACTTTGTCCTTCTTGAAAGCCTAGCAGGATAAGCTGCCAGCATGACAGCTATCTCTTACAAAGCTGTAAAAGTAATTAATTATGTGCTTCTAAGTGTTGGATTTTATCTGCCTGGCCCTTGGTTGGGCATTGTATTATTTCTCTGCCTCACTTGGTTTCACTACGTGCAGATAAAATGTTGTTTGCCAAGGGTGCTACCATTTTGGCAGGGAAAGATGCCAGCCCTTTTCAAAGGCATCCTAGATACACTCCCCATTCAGCTCTGGTGAAACCATGAGTCTTAGATGAAGCAGCATTTGAAAAGCACAGTAAATGGCTTGTGTGACTGCTGCTGTTGCAAGATGGGGGTGTATGGGGTAAAACTAGAGGTGCAGATATGACAGGTGACGTGGCAGGTTGGCCAACAGTGTCAGTTGGTGTCCAGGAGGGCTTTCTCTTTCCTTTGGCAAGGGAGTTGGCCAGAATCACAGGGGAACTCTCACCTCCGTGGAACATGGAGCGGTTGCAGAGCTCTGTCCAATCCCCGCCACAGCCCAGCAAGGCGTCGTAGGCAATCATAGGGGCGTCATGGCCTCGTCTGCCCCCTCGGCCTTCAGAGCTCCATCTCCTGTACGTCTGCAGGAGAGACGGCAATGTCAAGGTAGGGACATGGGCCACGCGGCTGCACCAGGGTGGCTTCTCCACTGCTGCACAGGTGTAGCTTGTCTTGCAGGGAAAGGATAGCCGCGTTGCCTCTACTGCTGCCTGCAGGGTGGGATGAGCCGGTACAGCAGCAGATACCGCAGCCTAGGTGCAGGTATAAGCCAGCACCCCAGCTTAATGCACCAAGTTCTTGACAGAACAAGAATTTTGTTTCATTTAAGCAAGCCAAGAATGTCAAAAAGTAGATCAAAATAGATTTCAGGTTCACACCCTAGGAATTCCTTATTCTTTAAAAAAATAGATTTGTTAAGGATTACTTTGTCAGTCCTCTTCCTGCCTTTTGGAAATATTCTCAATTCGCCTTGTCACGTGTTTGTAAATGTATCAATTAGCCAAGTTCTATGTAGGGGGTGAAAATGTTCTGATTCAGTAGTTTCTTTAGGGGCTTAATTTCAGACTGAGTTAATTCAAGCCCACTTCTCTGACTTTTTCTTGCCAAGCCTTTTCTCTTCTCTTCTCTTCTCTTCTACAAGCATTTGTTGAAGAAAAGAGAAAATAATTTGCAAATGTAAGAAACAGTTCTTCTTCAGAAGAAGGAAAAAACCCCAAACCCACAGCGAAGTTTGCAAAGGAAAATCTGATGTTCTCTAGAGAAGAACTCACTTTTTCCTGCCCCAAATCCGCAAATTAACTCAAGACTTATAAATTATAGTAAAAGAAATACATTGCTTTAAAGGAAATGGACAGCTTTATTTCCTGAAGTTTAAGTTACACTATGGTAAGTTGAATTGTTGCTGCTTGGCTGGGTCTCGGCTTCTGCAACACACGTGAAGTGTTTGCATTTCCATCTATTCACTTTCACCTCAGCCATTATGTACTTGGTTATGGTTTAACTACATATGGATCAAACAAGGCAGAGTCAGACTACAGCTTCACTCTGCTGCTTTCTTTTTTTTTGCCAAGTAGAGAATTTATGTCTTTATGCTGTCCTTGGACACATGTAAACTTCCCGGCCTTATTTCTGCAGTTTGGATGCTGGCGGAGCAGTACTGACACACGGGTAATACTACTAAAGGCAAGAGGACTAAGCATGGATGTGCTATTCTGGGTGCACAGGCTCAAGTGTCGCTCCATTTAGCCCTTAAAATTGCTGGTGCTTTGCACACATCTGATGGCCTCTTGTTTTGCTGAAACAATTTTACACTAGGATAGCTGTCCTCGCGACTGAGTCTGGGGAGAATTAACTGCACCAAGGCAGCATTTCTCAACCTTTTCAAAAGCTCAACCTCCTTTCAACTCCTGTGCCACCGTGCAGCCCTGTGACATGGCACCAGCCCAGCTTCCCTAGGGCAGGCAGGTGATGAGCAGCAGCACTGGGTGCAGGGATGGTGGGATCTTAACAGGCACTCCTTCCTGATGAAGACACCGAGCTGCTGTCAAGCCCTGGAGGTAATTCACATCTCCTCTTTACTGTAAACCCCTGTGGTCTCAGCTGCCTCTGACTTCCTTACCTTCCAGAAATTAATCTGCTGCTGCCTAGCACTCCCTGTCCACCTATTTTTCCACCCTTTTCTGGGTCCTTTCACAGTGCTGGCTTAAGTAACTCCATCTTAAAGGGAAGAGATCATCAAAATTTAATTGGCCTGGATGGTTTTGGGCTGGTTTTTTTTTTTGGTAGCAAATTATATCCAGCCTGGGAAAGCAAGCAGGGTTAGTGGTTTGCTTGCAGAAGCAAGGCTGATCCTGAGTGTGGTCTGGTTTCTGCCTATTCACTGTGTATCTAACATGTTCCAAAAGCATGTCACTGAAAAATGATTTCTCCTACATTAGCCCAAGTTGTATTCATACGTTCAGGAAGGGGTAATTTGTCTTTTATAGCTACATTTCTAGCTATCTACAAATTTAAGCTTTTTACCTGCTTATATAGAAAGTCATCTTTGCTGCTCAGCATTTCGAGGTGTAATTTCTTTCAGAGAGGGAAACTGCCTTTGCAACATGCTCAGATCAAACCAAGCCACATTTAAGGGCTTCACTTTTGCATCTTCTGCAGCTGGTAGGTGCCTGCAGAAAGATGCACCTGTTTGAGCAGGAACCTTCACACACCTGTTGGTGACAGTGGTGCCAAATATTGGTGCCTTATTAATTGCCTGTAGGCTGGCACAAGTGGCCAGTAGAGGCATTGCAAAGGAAAGTATTTCTGGGAAAAAGGTAAGCAGGATGATTATCTTCTCCTCCTTTATTCTTTCCATGGCTATACGCATGCTCAGCTTACAAGCAAATTAAGTCTCTCAGCCTCTGTCACACTGTGATCACTTGCTGGTGGTGGAGTTAGCGAGTCAAGCAACATTTTCATTTCTTGTGCAGCAAAATAAATAGCTCAATAGGCCAAACTAGTTGGACTTGGACAATGAAGATAAATTTTTGTTCTGTATTTGCAAATCATGTTGAAATGGTCATGGGGAAATACTGTTGAGTTTGATCTCCCCTAAAGCTCTGCTAAAACTCTAGTAGAGTTGGAAGGAACAAAAAACTAGTAACAAGTTCATGTCATTGAATTAACAAAATAAAACTGGAAGGAGATGTTTTCTTTATGTCTAGAGTACATGATTTCTTATTATCCACAGTCAACCTATCCTCCAGCGGCACCTTTCGCTGCATAGATGAGCACCTAAAAATATACAAAGTGACTTCTCAGAATAGAACCGTGCTTTAATAGTCTGGAAAAAAGGACTGATTTATGGGGAAAGGTGACAAGAACCACATACTTATTGCTCAGCTGCTAAGTGGAGAGCTTTGGGAGGTGCCAGCACGTATCAAAAAGCTATAAACACCAGGGGAGAACACATATAATTTCTCTTGAGTTAAGAAGATATAACCAGAAATCATGAGGGGAAGGAAAGATCATGTATGCTATAAAATAGTATCCCATGAGATGTAGTGAAACACCATCTCTCAAGACATTTAAAACTAGTCTGGGCGCAGCCTACATTGGCAGAGAATTGCTTAGGATGGCTGTCTTCTGTTCGAAGGACCATAACCAAGTCCAGCTGCCAGTACCCAGGGGGATTTCTCTGGGACTCAGGCCACAGATTCTTTAGGCTTTAATGAGAGCCTCCAGCAAGATGCTTGCCTTTTCCAGCCCTCATATTATAGACTCATAGGATGGTTTGGAAGAGACCTTAAAGATCGTCCAGTTCCAACCCCCCTGCCATGGTCAGGAACACCTTGAACTGGATCAGGTTGCTCAAAGCCTCATCCAACCTAGCCCTGAACACTTCCAGGGATGGGGCATCCATGACTTCTCTGGGCAACCTGTGCCAGTGCCTTACCACCTTCACAGGAAAAAATATCTTCCTAATATCTAAATCTCCCCTCTTTCAGCTTGAAACCATCATCCCTCCTTCTATCACTAGACTCCCATAACAGTGATGGCTTATCTTTTATACCTACTCTGGGCACCAGCACATCTAACCATTGCCTTCACCCCGTGCCGTGTTTCCTCCCATTGCAGCAACCCCAGGACTGGTGGTGACTTTTTTTTATGCTAACTCATATATGAGCCAAGGATGGGAACTGCTTTTCAAATTTCTTGAAATTTTAGAAAAAGCTAAAGACTTCCTGGCTGCACTGGAAATAGTTGAAAAATACTGATTCATCTATTTGAAAATATGCTTCTCAGTTCAGGACATTTCCAAGGAGTTTCTAAAGTTGCAATTACCTTTTCTCTCTCTTCTGCGTCATAGTTGTCCGGAAAGACAGGTTTATTCTGATTTTCCTCGTTGATTTCTCTCTCCTCCAAATAAAACTGCCACTTGGCTTCAAAGTAAAACCAGTGCTCCTGATATTCTGAATGCAAAAGAAATTAACAATGCAGTATTTAATATCAGCAACAGTTTTAGTTCTACTTAAATAAATTTTAAAGAAAATGACAGTATTGCCTGACTTAAAAAATGAATATTTTACAGTAACATACATTAACCAAGCGTATGTAGTAAGTATACATTTTAGTACGAAGTGAGACATCTAACTGGAAATAGAAGACATGAAAGAAAGAAGAAAATACTTTCAGAATCTTGTGTTATTTTTATGGTATATTAAAATTACATTAAGATACATCAAGATGAGATTTTTAGGGAAATTACTGAGGAAAGGAGAAGATAAGAGTCAATTAAAAAAAAAGAAAAAAATCATTTCTATGCCAATTTTTATATTACTTCTCTTGATTAAAGTCTACCTAAAAATGCTTGCGTGTCCTAAATACAAATTGCCTCCTACCTCAGTCAGCAGTTTTTATTCACATAATTTCTCCGGTATTTCTGTTCTGTTCTCACAGTATTTCTGTGTGATTTTTCAGGAAAAAGGCAGACAAGATTTCAATTTGCTTATAATATGTATCAAATGTAGTAAAAGGGATTAATATCGCACACATCTGCTATCTGTGCCCATCCAAATAAGCCTTTTCTAATAACCACAGGACTTTCTCCTTTTTCTGCCACTTTAGGAAGAACATTTCTAATCACATTTGACTTTGCACAAGTGAATAATCTTGTTAAATTCAGTTTATTTTCAAGCCAAGACTCTGGGTCAACATTTTTGTGCAAGCCACATTTTGACCTGTTAGGCACGTACATACACACTCATTTGCAGAATTGAGTGAAACCATGCCTGGGAAGTCAGTGGGGTAAGGAATTAGAAATCAGTGTGATGGGAAAGACCTCTAAGTATGCCAATTCGGTATGGGACTATTGGCACACAGTTTATAATACAATTAAGTATCACTGTATTTTCTCTGGCTCTGTCCTTCTCAGTCACCCAGTTGTGTGCTGCAGGTGGCTGAGAATCATGTACCAAGCCATTTCTCTGAAGGAAGTAATCTGACTTGTCTTCTTTTCCTAAAATGCCATACAGGTGACCCTCTTTGGCAATTAAGATCTTTAAAGCAATTGAACTCCATGTGAAAAAAACCTAAGCTGCTTTCACAAGGTTGCCAGTTCCTCAGAGCCGTACAGGGATGAGCTTTCAACCATGTGGCCCCAATTGTCTGTGAATGTCCTTTTTCTGAGTCCATGCCTCAGTTTTGCCTGATTACAAGGAAACCATTCATTAGAACCCTAAATTAGGAGAAGATGTTTACAGAAACAGGGCAGAAATGCACTCACAACCATCGGGCCAAGGAGAAGAGAAAAAAAATATCACACAAGGAAAATGTTGTTGGTTGAAGTCAATTACTAACGCTGACTCCATCAGCTGGTTACAAAACTGCCCTTAGAAATGCAAGTGACCTAACAGGTGTCTGTCTTTGTGGGGTTTTATCCTATTTATTTCCCCCTTGGCCATAAAACATGAATGCCTTAAAAATTAATGTTTTCTGTGCAACACCCCAACAAACAGGGAAGTCTGATTATTCCAATCCATAGGCTCAGAAACAAAAGAATTGAGCAGAGGCAGGAGATTTTTGTTGTGTGGACAGCCCCACAATTTCTGACAATGGTCAGAAATCCCATGTCCCATGCCACGAGCCCTAGCTTGGTTCTGACCTTTCCCTCGAGCCCAGCCTGAGGTGACGGTCACACTCGGGTCCATGAGACTATCTGCTAAGTAAGCATAACTGAGTATAAGAGAGGGGTGCTGAGCCAAGCCCTGCGAGACTGAACACTGTGTTTCTTATCCATGGGGGATAACACAGCTAAGAAAGAGTTTTCTAAAACCGGAGGACTCCGGCAGGATTTCTTTGCAGTGCACCTCTCCAGCCTAGGAGCTTAACTTTAAGGCAGGAGACTTTTCCCACTACCAAAATAGGACAAAGCTCAACAATATGGGCACTAGCAGGAGAGTGTGCTTCAGGAGTCCAACACACATACCTCCACGTCGAGGGGTCCTGCTCGGGTGGAGTGACAGGGACCTGCTGCTAAGCCACTCAGAGAGGAGATCGCTCACACTAATCCTGCACCTGCTCCTCATAGGTCTTGGCTAAAATAATCCTGGTGTGCAATGAGACGCAGACAAAAATGAGTGGTCTTTCAGGAAGGCTCCCTGGTGTTCCTTTCAGATTTTAAAGTGGCAGCTTTCCTTCCTGAGTAAACGTTCATTCATTCCTGACTGCTCTTGAGTGAAGATTTCCATTGAAATAAGTCTTTTTCAACATCCATCCCTTGAGACTAACAGAAAATCATCTTTCCTTGATGTTTTAATATAATGATACTTGTCTGTCCATGGCAGATCTCACCATTCTGAAGGCATCACTCCCTGGCGACAGGGGACTGAAATTCCTGAAGGACACATACATTACTAGAGTAGCAATATCAAGTTCAGTAGTTGTATGTGGTCTGTTGTTTTAAAATGAGAATATGACAGGTTGTATCTTAAGTATTTTTTCAGAAAAGCAACAAGACAAGTCCGCATTTGTAGTCAAAAGCTGACTGTTGGTCAGGAGGCATCTGCAGGTGAACTTTATCTGGCAAAATGAGGAATGTCAGTGGGTTTTCTTATGGAAAATATTGGACTGTGCTAATTGATTCAGGAGAGTTCAATAATTCATATCTCAGCAGTCAGTTTTCCTAATAATCTGCTAAATATAATTTCCCCCCTGCCCAGCAATCTTTGAAGACCTTCTAAAAATAAAACTGTGCAGCAGGGCATGATCTTTGTTATTTCTATTTGTATTTTTGCCACCAATATACCAGATGGATGGTGGAAGAAGGTGGCATCACCTGCAAAGAGCTTACAGTCTGAGCAGAGAAAAGCTTGAGGACAGCCTGGGCAGATGGAAGAGAAGGGGGAGCAGCAAAGTGGAGAGTGACGTTTCTTTGTTGTCTTTCTAGCTGAACATAAGATAAAGCTATTTTGATTCAGACACGTTACCTGCCATGTGGCGAATGGTCTTCTTGCAGTATTCTTCAGCCATTGGCACAACCTTCATCATGTCTCTTCCCCACTGCACAAGGGGTTTCCCTTGTATTGCATATGCCACAAAGAGTGCTGTGCATAGGGACCCCAGAAAGCCTGGAATTCATAGATAAGGGTGATTACCAATGTGCAGTGTGTGCCCTTACCATCCTTGTCAAACCTTTCGTAAAATCATTAGCGGAATGCGTCATGGTTGTCAGGTAGATTAGTGAATGCACTTAACCTGTTTCCATCTGTTTGCAGGCTGGCTCATGGAATGTTGAGATTCTTGGCTAATACAAGGTGCCTGTTGGTTTCCAACTTATTTTACATTGAAGGAAGCTTCTGTTCTCATTGGTGTAACATGAGAGAAATTGAGGTAGGAGTCAAAAATAAACGCCATCTACTAATGTGATACTGAAAATCTTCTAATTGAAGTCACATGAAATAACTGACTTGTGGAAAGTGATTTTATCATAAGCTGTATCACCTTGCCTACAGAGTCACCCAGTTCAAGAGCTGTGGTTGTTAGATTTCAAGTCTGTGTCTTACATGGACTTGTACCCTTAAAGGAAAGAAGTAATCATCATAGCAGAACACATTATCTGCCTGCCTAGATAGGCCTTCCACTTTGGATACGAAGATACTTAAGGTGAACTTTCATTAATGGGCACTCAGCACTTCCATGACGTAAGAAACAGAGGGCCTTGTTCCACCTATTTGCTTACACTCTTGGTATTCTGTCAAATGCAACATGCAACAGAAGGTTAAGAAAACAATTCAGTTATTTTAATAAGCCCCAGCTGAGCAAGGTATTGATGTGTGTGCTTCTCTTGGTGCATGGATCCAAAAGCATTCATTCATGCATAGAGGCAAGCATGAACTTTGTGTTTTTTGCTGAAGGTAAAACCAAATTATTTAAGGAGGTTGCTCATTCTCTCTGCCATAAGACTTGCCGTACCAGTTGAGGCCAAAGACATGTCTAACCCAGCATCCAAAAGGTGCTTTCATAAAGAATAAAGAACCAGGCAGAACCAGCTTAAAGGGTCCCACTCAGATAGACAACATCTAACTAAACTGCCATACAGATTCTGGAGTGTTACTTTCAGCATGAGTGCGGCGACAGATGGTCTACAGGGTGAAGCAAAGGCCCAGCAGGGGGCAGTGGGTGGTGAAGAGGGTGATAGAGGCAGGTTTTCAGGGGGCTGACAGCCTCTTTTTGCCTGCCTCTCAGGTAGCCCCCTCCTCGTGCCGCAATTTCCCTACTCCTGGCAGCCCTCACGAGGGAAAAAGCAAACCCTGGCCAAGGTTTCTGGCTCAGTAAATTGCTCTGCAAATGTGTACAGTGAGCATAATTAGTTTGGCTTCTTGGCACCCCAGAGCTTCTGGACTAGCTTAGAGGCAATTTTAATTACACAGCTTGATTGCTTTTAACATTGACAGCCATTCTCATTGGCTTGCCTGATCCCTTTTGAGCCCCCCATATCTGTGGGCTTTGCAGCTGCTCGTAGCAGTGAGGTCTTAAGTATGCACAGCATAGGGAAGTATCTCCTTGTCTGTTTGTTTCAGTCCTGACTGATACGTCAGTTGAGTTTTCTCTGTCTTTGAGTTATGAGAATCACAACTGACATTTTCCTGGCACCTTTCAGGATGGTAAGTGAGGTCCATAGTGGTCCTTCCACCTCTCTCCTCTCTGCCTACCCACTGTGCCACTTTTCTCTTTTCCCAGCTGAAAACTCCTTCTGTGTGTAATTTCTCCCTGTGTGGAAGGTGTTTGATGACTTAGATGTTCCTACTGCCATTTTCTGGCTCTAGTAAGTCCTTTTTGACGTGGGAGACTCAGAACTGCTAGCAGTGTTACTGCTGCTGCTGAACCATGGACTTTTGTGTATTGAGGTAATGATATTTCACGCTTTGTTCTGAATTCTTTTCCTCTAATTTTATGCCATCCTGATGTTTTTCCTGACTGCTTCAAAGCACTGTGTTGAACATGTCACCATTCATTATGGTTTTATTCATTGCTGTTTAAAACAGACAGAATGAATACATGCTTACATAGCATAAAATCATCAGAATGACAGACTTGAATATTCAAAACATTAAATCTATTTATTTACTTTTCACTTAGAGAGTGTTTCAGATTATGTCCTAAAATATCCGGAGTTAGATTATTTTTAGCTTTCTACCTTTACCTACAGTGATTGGATGTGACAAAACCTGTCAAGAGAAAAATGTTATTATCTCCTGGACCATAATCTTGCATGACAAGAGTGAGTCATCTAGACTTGGATCCTAAAATTTGATTAGGGCAAGTCACATTAATATGCTTTGGACAAGATAGGATATGTTTAATTATTGGAATTTTAGAAGGGAGAACTCCTGTGCCTGAGCTTGCTGTTTGTGACCTCATATAAGTAATATATATGTGTATATACTATCCAAGTAAAATTCAAACCAAGACCTTGGAGTCTGCAAAGCAGAAGCTGTTTAACCAACTATGCAAGTCCCCACAGAAGTGAAAAGCAGCCTTAGGAACTTCGCCCCATGGATATGTCAGTGGATATTACCTGTAGGATGATTATGAGTCATTCGGCCGCATTCAATGCTCACTTCAATAAGTGATTCCAGCCTTTCTGGCTTCCAGTATCGCATCCCCAAACACATGGCTTTTGTGGATGCTCCAAATCCAGAACCTAAAGTGAAAAGATAATGCCAAGCATTTAAAAGGATACATGAATTTGTTGATAAAATGTGAAACAAGCACATTTACTAATTCAACTCGTGTAGGAACTCTTCAGGGAACAGGAACTTATAATAGCATACAAAACATATTACAAGTTTTGAAAGCTTCTTGTGAGGACTTCTGCTTCTATGCAACCATCCTGGTTTTACAGGTATGTTCCAGTATTCTCAAGTGCTATGAAGAACATAGGGGCTTCAGAAAGCAGTGTGCTCTCTTAGTCACACCACTTGCTTGATTCCAGCTCTCCTGCCATCTTTACTCATTCTTGGCTGACACCACTCTTTCCCTTGCTCCAGAGGCCAGCACTAGAAATAGAAGTTTGAAGAACAGATACACTTTTACTACACCCTTGTTTCAGTAAGGTACAAAATTAAAACACTTTATACCAGTGTTGCAGTTGATCTCACAATTTTAACACGTTTCATCCTAGAGAGCATCCACAGGCAGTTCACAAAATGGTTTCTGCTACACAGAAAAATAATGTATCGAAAGAGAAACTAAAGGCTATGGAGTCAAATCCTCCAAAGTCCGGCAATGTCAGAAATGAGGTTCCCCCTGTGACCTGCAATTAACACTTGTGTGCACACTCATTATGCTACAGCTTGCAGTTACTGAGCTTTGTCTTGGGAATTTGTGCCTCGTGCAGAATGGAGTTTATTTATTGAATAGTTAATTCAGTATTTCTTTTAATCCTCAGCACTGTGTGTATTATTACAGGTGTTCAACTTTTAAACACTTCATTGAATGGAGAGTTGTATTTACTAATGAGTTTCTCTGCAGTGCTTATCACACTAATATCAGGATCCCACAGAACTTTTAAGGAGCTTATCTTCACAAGGCACTGGTGAGGTGATTATCTCCTCTTTGCAGCTGGTGAGCCAATGCCCAAAAAAAGCATTAACTCATTGCAGTCACTCACCCTGAGATGGACAGAGTTCGATTTTTCAAAGTACTTGGCATTTTTCAGCGCTGCCTTTGCTCAATCACACTTCCTAGTGACCTTGGGTGTAGCTGAGAGCAATCAACATTTCTTTACTCGGACCCTGTAAGATAAGGGGCATATTTATGCCACCTAATTTTAGCTTCTGTGGAACCTGCATCAGGAGCACAGTCCCCATGTCTTTCCCAGACAGACAGCCACTCTTCTGCACTAACTAAGCTGTTGATATTGTGTCTCCTTAATCCACAAGGCAGCTGGCTATTCATCTTTCTGCTTAATAATCATTGAAAGATTTCCCATGGGTGAACTCTCACAGCTATTTTTTTGGACTCACACGAACCTTAGCATTTGCAAGTTCACTTTGGAAAACAGTTGTGCAGTTTAATTAGGTGTTGTGTGAAAAATTGTTCCTTTTGCTTGCTTTGAACTTGTGACCTGCCAGTTTCACTGAGTCCCTAGTTCCTGTGTTGGAGAAGACAGTGTGTTCTCTCTGTCCCTATTCATCTTCTCCAAGATGTCCTATGACTTTATAGCTCTCTACTGTACTGTTCCAGACATTACAGCCTATGGAAGCAGTTTTTTACTAATCCAACCATCCTTCTCATATCCTTTCTAGTTTTCTTACATCCTTTTGGGGGAAGGAGGGACAAGTTTCTATGCAGTAACCAAGAAGCAACAGCTATGGATTTATACAGTGGTGCAAAACATCTTCTGTGTTTCCTTCTCTATTCCTTTCCCGGTCATTCCTAATAGCGTATTTGCTTTCTGGATCTATGGAGCACTGAAGCAATGTTTTTGTAGAACTACTATAGCTCCACAATCCTTTCCCTGAATGATAACTAAATCAGCAATTACAACCATATCTTAGAATCGTGGAATGGTTTGTGTTGGAAGGGATCATCTTCCCTCCCCTCACGACTTTTCATTTATCTGCATTGCATTTGGTTCTGCTATGGTGCCACGCAGTTGTTCATCATTGTAAGCATCTTCCACAACTCTGCACTGTTATATCTTTGACTTTACTGATCCACTCTGCACTTGCATTTCCAGATAGTTTGTGGACACATAAAGCAACAGACATCCAACATGGATACCTAATTCTCTATGGCGAAGACAAACTGCAATCTCCTGCTCTTCATTTACCATCTTTTAAACAGTTCTTCAACCTTAGGAGAACCTTTCCATCACCCTGTAGCAACTTAGTGCCTCATCACTTAGTGCCTTTGGTGAGGGACCTTATTAAGTGTGTTTTGGAAATCCTAGCAGACCATCTTCACAGTGTCTCCTTTATCCTTTGGTCTCTTGGCTACTCCATGAGTTTTCTGATAGATTTCTGAGATGTGAATTCTCTCCACAAAAGCCGTGTTGACACTTTCTTATTACATCATTATCGTTCATGCACGACACTATTCTCTTCTAGTATGCAATACCTCAGTGTGCTTTTCTTCACTCTACATCTGTGGAATAATAAAGATCAGTTTAACAGCTGCTAAGCCCTGAAGAGGATATGTCTTTTGTGACTACAAACTGTTCCGCATAAGCACTTAGAGCTTGGCTCCTTTTTCTCCTGTCCTTCTATGGGTTAACCTCTTCATTTTTCTCCCCAACTTTCTACATTTACTCACAGTATCACAGTATCACAGTATCATAAGGTTGGAAAGGACCTCTGAGATCATCAAGTCCAACCTGTAACCCAACACTAACACCAACACTAACACCAACCATCATCTAAACCATGGCACTCAGTGCCTCATCCAGTCTCCCCTTAAACCAGGGTCGGCGACTCCACCACCTCCCTGGGCAGCGCATTCCAGTGGCCAATCACCCTTTCAGTGAAGAACTTTTTCCTAACATCAAGCCTAAACTTTCCCTGACGAACTCATACTTCTTCCTCATGATGCACTGCCATCAAAAAGGCTCTGTTCCGAAGTGCTACTAGGAAGCTCAGCAGCTGCTCCAGTAGCTGCAAATAAAGACCTGCTTGGATGCTGCAGCCTCAACCTGTAATACACGAGGTACAGGTAGAGCCAAGCTGCCATTGGACTAACTGGACCTTCACAGTGTTTCCAAAGGCACATCTCTGGCTTGAAGGAGTACCACCATACACAGATTTTGGTTCCAGCTTTCAAACATCACTGACTTTTTCAGAACAATTTGGGTATTTAGCAATGCAACAGAACATTTTTACCACATCTCAGAAGCAGCAGACTCATCTGCATCAAAACTTTAAACAAGTCCTGACAGACAAACAGAGGCAAACACTCATCAGTGAAAATTTCAGCCTTGAGTTCATCCACGTCATAAAATGGAAATGAGCTCTTAAAATGGAAGGTGTTAGACAACCTTGGACAAGTCTTCAGGTGATCACAGTAATCTCAGCAGCTTTAACATAATCCTGGTACCTCTGCAATGAGTGTGGCAATGAACATGACAACAAGTGGCAAAGAAACACATAGGGCAGTTTGACTTAAGAACTCAGTGTGCTGATTATACCCACACAGATTTGAGCAGAGGAGCTTCATATAAGCAGTTAGAAATTACCTATTTCACTCTTCCATGAAGGATGACATGGGAATTTTTGCTAGAAAAAAGACAAACTACAATGATCACAAAGAATCAGAATTTTGGTTCCAGCCCATCCAATATAACATCCAACTCCTAGGCATTCAACACTGAACTGTTTTTACCTTGAGAAAAAACTTGTGAAAATTCAATTTAAAAGTTAATCATGTCCATAGCAGGGTAAGGCCTCATAGTAGGCTGAACATCTCCACTTCAGGTCACTGATGCTCTTTCTCTCAGGGTGGAAAAAAAGCTTCTTGAGATGTCCAAGATGGTATTTGTCAGACCAGATTCAAAAGGCAGACTTTAGCTAGCAGGTCTGAAGGCAGGATTTCATTTCAGCTTATTCTAGCGCAGAGTATTCCAGGAGCAAATAGTTAGTCATGGAAAACTGGGAAGGAGGGAGGCTAAAAGAAAGGATGTGGTTCCAACACAACAACAGACCAAGGAACAGCTGTGCTCCATTGCCAGAGGCAGCAAAAGCTGCTTAGGGCCACTGTCAGCTCCCACAAGTGTTTTGACCAAATTTTACCTATTGTCAAACAGAAAACATGACAAATGCTGAAGGGGTACTTTCTTAGATCTGCCTGGCTAACAGTGGGGTGAGCAAAATAAATGGGGAGGGGATCCTTTTCCCTGCCAGCAGCTGTTGTGAGGAGCAGGGACTGTATAAAGGGTGTTTTTTGTGTCAGAGAAAACTGGCTACGGAGGCCTAAAAATAGCCGTGGCATTGTGCCACTGAGTCTTTGCCACGACGTTGCATCAATATGTTGTCTTGTTGAAAGGTGCCAATACCTACTACAGTGGTAGAGTGTCGCACCGACATAGCACGATGTCTACTTGAGCTGCCATTGTCTGGTGGCTCTTCACGTCTGCCTCCCCTGTTGACGTGGTGCCTGTACAGTCTTTCAAGATTTATTGCACTGTATGGGGACTGGTGAATGCATATGTGTGTGCACATAGCTACTTGCACGCTATTTAGCTTGAAGTAGGAATTCAATTCATCATAAAATGCAATTATCATAAGGACAAAGAAAGAGAGGGCCACAGGAAGGGAAATAGGGCTAGGTATATTAGGGATTTTCAGCAAAACAGTCATCCACCTGGAGAAAAAATTCCTGCTTTCCCTCCAGTGGACACGTTTGTGCATAAAGCATTTTACAGGCTCAGCTTTTTGTTTCAGATCTGTTGTCACTGAAAATATCCAAGTCTACAAACATTTAAATGAAAAATGGCAGGAAATATTCTTAAAATAACTGTCAGACTCAAGGACAAAGATCTGGACCCAGAGGCACAGAGCCAAGAACAAAGACTCTTTAAATAGATGTCAAAGAGGGAAGGGTTCATTTACGAGAGGACATAGTGCCCTACAGAAGGAATTCCTGGCAGATCTCATGCCATCCTCAGGCAAACATGGAAACGTTTCGGGGTAGTAGCCTTTGATGCCAAGAGGAAAAAGGAAATAATTTCCATACAGCCACAAACACTGAAAGCTCACATTCTTCAAGCCAGGATATATAAATGGAAAGTGGTACTGTACCCTTTTCATTGAACGGTGTGTGCCAAGCGAGAAGGTAGTTGTCTGGTTTTAATTCCCTGCAGCCTTCGATGGTAGCGGGGTCTGGCCGCCTCCCTGAGAGCTTTTCGATGGCATCCACGTAGCGTTTCACCAGCTCCCGGTACAGGTCTTCTAAACACCAGTAATCTGCTCAGAGGAGAGAAGAGAAAGTTGTTCTATGAAGGCAGAAGAGCAAGAGAGCACAGGAAACCAGCAAACACACTTGCTATGCATTTAAGAATTATTCCTGTTTTCACTTCCAGTACATTGAGTTGTGTTTCTGGTGCTGCTGTCAATATGTTTTTAATGCACCATGAGATCGGGCTGGAGGGACAGCAATGTTGTCTCTCTGTTCTCATAATTTCCTACTTTCCCATTTTAATTCCTTTAATCAGAAAGATTAAGGCATTCTGTTCATCAACAGTGGCTGCTCAAGGGGTTTATTTAGGCTCTGTGGTGGGAAGCATTTACAGAGGTGAGTGCACTGTCGCTGAGAGGACTGGGGGTGTGCGTGAAGCCAGCTGTGCCTGGCTCAGCCTGGGCCTTTGCCATCACTTACAGATACAAATCCAATTTAAAAATGAAAGCCTGTTTTATTTAAATCACCATTGAATCATTAAAATGGTGCATGTGCAGTTAAATACAAAAGCAAATCAACAACATTGTTGTTTAATCTCTAATTCCCATTTATATTTTGTCTAAAGTTTTTAGGTCTCTCATGCAGGAATACCAATATCTTATGTCAGTATAGTAACCAGAACAATGAGCTTTTACAAAAATGATTATAAAGATCAGCAACAGCAGTAAATCCCTACACTCTGTAGTCTTTCAAGCAGATAGATAGATTTCTTTCTCGAATGAGTTCACTAGCAATTTCTGGTTATTGATTATCTTTATCAAGGCCTACAATCTTGTCTAAGAAGGAACCTTTCCCCTGCTAAACACACACTATTTCTTCAGCATAGCTGCTTCTCTTGGCTGCCGTTGCATGTTGCTGGGCTTGAGGAGCCCTTCCGTTGGTCCTTGCCAAGAAAAATCTTCCACTGGCATTTATTACAGTTGTGTGATCAATGGGAACTGAGGAGACCGTTGATATTTGTTCACTTATATCTTTTCTATGTACTTAAAGAAACCCCACTTAATACTTGATTTGACGCACAGATCGAATAACAATGAGTGAGTAGCAGAAGTTCTTCTAAAAATACCTTCATTTTGTCAAAGATTGGTGATTTCTTGAAATCCGCAGGAAAGGTTTAATTTAAAAGAAAGTCTGGAGCCTGTAAGCCAGAGCCACTAAAAGTACCAGTTCTGCAGAGAAGCAAATAAAGAATATGCAGGGTAAAACCAAGGTTCCCCTACTTTCACACAAAAAATACCCTATCCATTACACTGCTCATCCCACATACAATGCTAAAGGAACAAGATGCTTCCAAACTGCCAACTCTTTCCAGATTTAGGAATCATGTGTCAGTGTATCCAGATAGGAGCCAGGAGTGGGATTTACAGCCCTGTAGTTTCTGAAGAAGACTTATCTCCAGAGCCGGAGTCTCTGGTCCAGCAACTCTGGGCTGCCTGAGCCACCATCATTCCTGCCCCTGAAGCCATCTCAGCCATCAAGTCAATAGTTTCCTTCTTTAGGCATGAACACATGTTTTCTGAACCTGTGTTTAAGTCAGAAAGGAAAAGACTTTCCTTACTACTGATGCAGTTCTCCTGCTTTCGTTGATGTTGTTTTCATTCCTCTCTTATGGAACAGATTCCTACTGGAAGCAGACCTTTCATTTATCCTTCATTGTGGGATCAACCTTTCCATCTGTGCACAGGGTGGATTTGAGGAGTGCTAGCTCAGTCTGCAGCAGTGCCTGCAGCCCGTGTTCCTTCTGGCCATGGTCTTCCTGGGATGTTTTCCACACAGCTGGCAAAGCGCTGGCCAAAATTACTTTCCTGGGTGAGAAGTGTCTTCATCCTCAGTGCAAACTCTCACCTTGTGCTTGGCTGCTGCTACAGCCTCAGGCTGGGAGCTCCCTTGAGGGCAGTGCCTCGGCGATGGGATGTCACAGTAAGCCAAAGCCCTAAGCATGTCAATCCAAACCACCAAGCATCCCCAAAGTACCTGGAGGTATGCACCTAGGGAATGCTGCCTGTGGCTAACAGGTGACTGGCCAAGTGAACAAGACATGCTGGGAATGGGGCAGTGAGTGACAGAAATATTTTTATTGCTTATTCCCCTCCTTTTTTCTTTTATTTTTCTTTTTTTTTTGGTTGAAAATATTCCAGATATCCAACACATTTTTAAAATATCAGCCCTGTGGTAGCACCACATGAGGCTGGCAGAACCCCAGGGCTGCTGGCGGCTGCCTTCTGCCTCATGGACTCATGTTCCCCTCTTCTTGTTTCACCCTGTTGACTTGAGTGATTTTTACATAGAGACTGTGCCATGAGTAAGCCCAGTGGCTTTTCTGTGTTCCTCTTGCAAGGAAGAGGCACTGCTGCGGGAAGGAGCTGTTCTGTTTCCCTTATGGGAAGAAGAAAAAAGGACTTGCTTTCCCCTGCTTTCATCAACGTTACGATGAAATGAAAAATTCTTACTAAAATTCCCCACTCCTTTCCTTATGGGCTTTCTCACCAGCCCATAAAACCACCTTTTTAAAAAGTCTGTCTGATCAGGCCAAGAAAATGAGAGTGTAGGAAAAGTACAGGTAATGGGAATTGCAGCTGAGATTTTTTTTCTTTAGAGCTACAGTGCTTCTGCTATACTGAAGAAATAAGATTTATTGTTTTACTGTTAGTCTAACTTGCTTGATTACCCAGACGTTACAGTTTTTGAGAGCTCAATAAGCAAGAAACATATGATATGTATTTAATCATAACCTATATTCAGAAATATGTTAGTCATCTTTGTTCTTGATAGGCTGACATCTTGCCCTTATCTTTAGTGTATTAGCTACCCCTTAAACCATGGATTAGCTAATAGCCAAGCATGAAATGTCCAACACACTCTTCAACTGATCTCTAAGTACTAAATTTAGAGCACATTGTAAGCAGGCAGATAAAGTGGTGAAACAGAAGCACAAGGGAAATTTCATTGAAGTGAAGGATACTTCGCTACATTGTGGCCTTCTGCTACTGTTTGTTATCCAGTGTTAAGCTTTTCAGGTGACATAAGGAGTATTTTTACAGAGATTAAAAAAAAAGTCATTTCATTCTGAAGAGGCAAAATACTGCTGAATGTTCACTGTCTTCTGCTGTACTTCCGATGAGGATTTTGAGGCTAGAGAAGAGAAGGCTCCAGGGAGAACTTGCAATAGCCTTCCAGTATTTAAAGGGGGCTACAGGAAAGCAGGGGAGGGGCTCTTTATCAGACAGTGCAGCAATAGGATGAGGGGGAATGGTTTTAAGCTGAAAGAGAGGAAATTTAGATTAGATATTAGGAAAACATTTTTTTTTTCCTGTGAGGGTGGTGAGGCACTGGCACAGTTTGCCTGGAGAAGTTATGGATGCCCCTCCCTGGAAGTGTTCAAGGCCAGGTTGGATGAGGCTTTGAGCAACCTGATCTAGTGGAAGTTGTCCCTGTCCATGGCAGGGGGGTTGGAACTGGATGATCTTTAAGGTCTCTTCCAACCCAAACCATTCTGTGATTCAATGATCTTGACAGTTTGAGGGAGCTCTAGTTCAACAGGTAGGGTGTGAATATAAGTATCACCGTATCTTACAAAAGATTGTTCCTAACTTAAGAAAAAAACAAAGGTTCTCTCTCAAACTATTGTGATTTTAGAAGACTTATATTAATAATGTCTACTATTCTGATAGAATTTATTATAAACATAGTATATTAGAATATTGCTTGGACTGAAGACACAGAGCCCTCTTAAAAAAGGAAATTGTTCCATTTCTGGTCTTTCAGGTGCAACCTTTTGCCCATGGGGCAGCAAAGAGGAGACACCATTAGTGATTTTAGCCTGAAGGAGATATTACTGTGACTCCACTCCAGCCTGGAGTTCAGGACACAAGTATGTTAAAAATGCACTTAGAAGTGCTCGTATCTTTTACAGAAGAATTTCCAGTGGCTATATTATTCCCTGATGTATTCCAGCATACAGATAATCTACTTAGTAATTATTTTTATTGTGCTGGACACGGTATTTTAGACTTTAAGCTTTAATCAACTGAGTAAACCTAGATAAAATACAGGGAGAGTCCCTCCACACTCAAGAAATCAAAACTCCTCGGTTTTCGTGATGGTCGCAAAGTTATGCTCACGAAGGACATTATCATTCACCTAACAAGCATTTCTGCCATGCTTTCTTATGACCTCCCCAGCATTCAGGTTTATTCTAGGAAATGCAGTTTTGTTCCTTTCTAGAGTGCGTTCACCAGTCCCATGTACCTACCTGTGATGACAGCCTCTGCTGTAGCCATGTGCATGAGCGTGTTGTCACTTACGGGCCACTTGTCAGGGGACAGCACCAGGTTCTCAAGCCCTCCGATTTCCTTCAGCTCCTGCTGGATTTTTGCACCTAAGGCATTGTTTTCTCGGGAGAAATTACGATACCCAAGAGCATCCCCTACTGCAGCCAGCGTAAGTGCAGCCTTAAATTTATCCATCCCCGAGATGTTTTCTGCTTTCCTTTTGTCCAAGACAGCGACCGAGTCTTGATCTTCCTTTGTTCCTTTGCCTTCAGCTCAGCTTCCCCGGCACTTTATATCACCCATTGTGTCACACTGAGAGCGCTCTCTATAAGGCAAGGACTTCCTTTTCTGGCTCTGCAGATGCCATCTCTTGTCTGGGATCTGACGGACAGGAAATATTTCATAACCCAGGGATTTTGCAGGGGCTTTGTTCAGTGAAACTGCAAGAGCAGACCCACAAAGTGTAGTGCAAAAGCCTCGTTTCTCCAACCCAGTGTAAAGCAAGCCAGGAAATCCTTCACCCTACCCAGTGCAAGTAACTCTACACCCAGAAAAACAGATGTCTCCACAGGGGTGTTTATTTATTTAATAACTTGTAAATTAATACATTTTCCTGCCCTTTTCTGCTGTGCTGGGGTCAGCCTCCCTTTCAGGGACCAGTCAGAAGGAAAGCCTGCGATAAAAGGACTTTCCAAACTGTAAATACTAGAATGAGGTTAGGCAGTAAGAAATCTAGTCAAAGGCAAATGACCTCCCCCATTTCTAACTATGCCCTATGATGATATTTTGTCAACAGCTTTACTACTCTGTTCCATCTATTACAATAAGGCTTTGCTACTTTGCCTGAATAAACATTGAGTAAAATACCAACTTCAATCCCATGCCTCTTACTCCCTTGGCAAAGACTGACTTTTTCCTAAGGTCGAGCTCAGGTGCAGTCCACATTTGGACTCTGGAAAGAAACTATTTTGAAAGATGCTTTTAAACGGCATCCAGTGAATCTAAGAAAGCTCACGTATGAAGAAATCTCATGTAATAAGACCCGAGCATTATTAATACCAGCCTTTCAAACATGATACTTTCACTCTGCTATTGCAGTTTTTTCTGTGCTTCTGCCCTGCAAAGCAAGGAGGAGTTCTGTAGTCCTACAGCTTTTAAAACGTATTTTGCCTACAAGCACATCTCTGTGGAGGCTTAGCAGCTTCCTTTAAGGAGTCTGCTGAGACCGACTGAGATCGTGGTTCTGAGTTGCCATCCATGCTGTCCTAAAGACTCACAACTTACTACTACTTTACAGGTAGAAATACAAATGTAAATATAAACTTAGGTAGATAAACAAAAAGCTTTGATTGGCTTGACTGTAATTTTGATAAAGGATACCTGGGGAAACATCTTTGTTTTCCTTTGATCTTTTCCAGAAAGCAATACCAATCACTATTTGGATGGAAAATTCCAGCAGCATGCATCCTCCTATCACCCAGAGTGATAAGCAGTGAATCACAAACTGAATTACTGATAGGTGTAGAAATATCACTGTACTTCACAAGAAACCGTAAGCATCGCCATCCTTATTCTACATTATAAAAAATAAGGTGCCAAAGTGGTGAAAATAGCTTCAGTACACTTTTGTTTTAGAGATTAGGATTTGGGTAACAAACAAAAGCATCGAGTATTGAGAAGAGGACACTGAGAGAGTATCTTCATTGCTAGGAAGGAAGACCTTTGCACTGAAAAATTAAAAATAAAAAGGACAAATATACATCAGGATAGCAGGGGCACTATATAGGGATGCAGGGCCAAGTGTTCTACAGTGGGGGCACGGCCAGCCTGCTCTAGAGATGGCTTGCTACGAGCAGAGAAAATGCCAGCCCCTTTGCCCTGCTTGGCTATGGGACCAAGCATCACCTCCCATAATTGCACTTAAGCAACACAGAGGTAATCTTAGAGTCACACCTGCACTGTCAGAACCACCTCAGGTTCTGTGTGTCTGAAAGCCATCACTCAAAATAGAAACCAAGGCCAACACAGCTTACAAAAAAAAATACACCAAGCGAAAGAACTGATGTTGATGGATCTGTTGCAGGTCCATGCAGCCTTCTGCAGCACCCACACCTTCTCTATCCCCACAGAGCATTGCCATTTGGAAGCATGTGACAATGTGATCTTGCAAAGCAAGGACAGAAGAAATCACCTGCTGAGGCACGGTGGAGAGCTAGTAAAGACCTCATCAGATGAAAGTTTCCTTCCTGAAAACGGGCAAAGCTATTCTTAGTTTTCCATTTAGCTCTTCCTGCTGAATGTGGCTGGCAGTTGCACTGCCCTTTTGCCTCCTGAGGACTTTACCCTGTTGCATGCACACTTGGCTGCTTGTGAGACAGCCCAAATTAGGAAAAAAATCTTTGGTTTCAGAAATAAGGCTGTAATGAAAACCCAGAGAAAATTTCAGAGAAGTTCTGTCTTTCAACTGCAAATCAGAACATGCAACAAAGAGTTTAGCTTTTATTTATTTTTTTTAATTGCACATCATCTCCTTTTCATGTGGTACTTCCAGCCACTATGGTCTTTCTGGGCAGAGGTCAATCAGGCACACTGGTAACTACCTCTACTCACACCCCTCCCCCCACAAAAGGGACAATTATTCATAAAATATCACACATGCTTATATTAAACACAGCCAAAACACAATAACTCCATTAAGATGGGTAAGTATTCACTTCTCGTGCCTACTCACAATGGGAAAATACACAAGTAGAACTGGCAAAAAATGTTTGGTGTGTGTTAGTGCACATAAAAATGTAGCTCTGCTGTCCTCTCATTAGTGTACATATGACTGCTTTCAGATGGTAAGGAACCAGGTGAAAAGGAATGGGGAAGCAGGACAGAGAAAAGACTTTGTGTTCGTGGCAACATGTGATTGTTCCAAGTCAACTGCATTTGAAATCCTACATGAGAATATGACCATGCTTTCAGAAGCTCCACCTGCTTCCTCCACCTGAGGGGATGCGAGTCAGTGGTCTCCACCACACAGGTGAGAACTCCTGGGCTTTTTATGAATAAAAGAACTGGCAAATGGAGCATGGGCTGAAATTGCTCTGTCGCCAAAAGCCCTTCAGCATTTTAAGTTTAAAGTGTAAGACTTCGCCCCAAGTCCTTCACCCATGAGTGATTGAATGAGCAAAGTTTCTCCCATTCAAAGACACTCTGCAGAGAAATGCTCCCAATTCCAAGTTCACCCATCCAAAGGATACAGAGCCATGTCCTGGAAAATAGGGTTGATGCCAGAAGGGCACTAGATTTCAGAGCTTCATCTTTGCAACTACTGAAGGGAAGGCTTTCACTTTGGCAACAAGATCATTCCTGTAGGAACCATACTAATTACAGAACACATTCATTGAGGAGAAAAATAGACTGTTTTCACTCAATTCTTTAACAGTGGAGATGAATAATTTTCATACTACTTTATGCCACCACCTTAAAGGAGAAATACTCCTGTAACACCACAACATGGACTTCTTTCTTCTTTATCCTTTTGACAGAAAGCCTTTATCATGACTTGAAGCCTACAGGGGTTTGCATAACAACAAATGGAGTATTCCATTGCTTGTAAAAGAAGCACAAAAAACCCCCTGTGGGACTTTGTCAAGCACACACACCAACAAGAGGAAGCATACTAATAATTATACCCGATCAAAAATTGAAAGCCCTTAAGTTGAAGGCCCTCCCCAGGCCTTTCTCATTCAGAAGTGAACATTGTACCCACTTGCCTGAAATATGGAATTGTCTGCATGTGGTTTTGGAGGTAGCTGCAGTTGCAGACCCCTATCAACACTTTATGTTAAAAAGCTCATTTCAGAGGTGCATCATCCTCACCTCGTTCTCCCCAGCTCATTCTATATAACGCAAAGGTCAGAAAACATGTTTGGTGGAATATTTTTTTTAAAGTTCTCACGGTTGTAAAACATTACACTTTTTTACCTTCCAGAAGGGCTGTGATTTTTGGTGGGCCAAGTGCTGTTTGGCATCAGCTGAGGAAGGCTATCAGTGTTGACACTTGAAAGGAGAAGAGTTTGCCAAGCTTCAGTATCGGCATGAGCAGTTCCAACGTTACAGAAGGAAGACAGCAGCAGCCTGTGATTTGTGAAATCATCTGCTTACAGGACAGGGACAAATAGTCCCACTGCTGTGCCTGCTCACCCCCCGGGGTACCTGGATGCTCGTGTTCACTGCGGATGGAAACCACTTCAGGCACCGGTCTGGCCTTGTATCACAGAGGCTGAGAGGGCTGCCAGCTGGGTGAGTACACAGGACAATTATTTATTTCACTTTAACCTTTCAGAAGAGAATTAAGGACAGTTGAATACGTACCTCTGAAGGTCTCTGCACAGACTTCTGAGCGTGCTGCTTCTCCTACAGAGCTCAGAGCCTAGGATTGAGCAAGACTCTCCCTGCAAGTACACCTCTCATTGACAGTACAAAACAATGACACAAATTGCAGTTTGGCCACGAGCAGGGATTTGCAGTGGATGCAGCACTGCAACCAAACACAGGTTTCTTAAAAACCTAAAGGTGGCACAGAGGGCCAAAAACATTTATTGTAACTGCTACAAATTCATGTGTTACATCCTCGTTTTCTTCTTCCCGATGGAATAATAATGCAAGAATCTAATAAAGTAACCATAAAATAAAAACCCCATCAGCTTTTGCGAGGCTTCCAAAGCAGAAAGCTGACGAAAAACATACAGACACCTCACATGACCGACTTCAATCCTTTATGTTGACAGTCCATTTATTCCTTTTTCCATTGCCACAAAATTTACACACGTACAGCTTAGTCAGCAGCAAATCTCTCAGGTGCATCGAGTGAGCAGATGCCTGCAGGTTTGCTCTCCTTGGCGTGACATACACGATAAATTACATTTAAATTTAGACTTGGCAAATACAAATGCTATGGCTCAGTTTCAATCACTCTAGGATGTAAAACCAAACAACTTGGCACCAAGTTTAAAAGTACATACAGGATATCTAGGAACTGATACTGTATGCCCTGAAGAACTTGAAGACATCTGTACCATTTATGATTATAAACTGATCTGCTTCAGTGTTACCACTGTACCAGCTTACCTAAAAAAACAAGTCAGAGTGCCCTGTAAAGTGGAACAGTGGACAGCAGCAAATTATTAAAATACATAAGGAAGCCATCATTTTAAAGCAGTTTATTTGCATTTCTTCTTATGATAAAATGCTTACGTGTCTTCAAATGAGTAGAAGACTAGGAAGAACAAAAGAAAAAGCATACTGCACCTAGGACACTGGCAGATAAGGAGCAACTCCTATCTTGAGAGTGTTTTGCCCGGTCTTCCTCTTTTGGAAGGCTTCTTCCATGAAGGATCCTCAGGAATGAGGCTTAAGAGAATGTGTGTATATATATATATATATATATATATATAAACTGAATACTGTGCTAAGCACCTTCCTTCTCCCGCAAATTAACAAGGCAAAAACTCTCAACCCACATGCATTTTTTATGCTCTATTTATTTTAGAAGGTAAAAGGTTCATCAGGGTGATTTGAGGGAATTCTTAACATGAACAAATGTTTCACAAGCTCTAGCACTCTGAAACTATTCTGTTACACCACATACCAATAGATTAAACTACTTCTGGTCAGTCATATTATAGTTATATATTTCAAGTGGCAATTGTGTGAATAACAAGCATTCCACTGCTTTTGGCTGGATAAAAGCACTTGACATTATGCGATGTTACACATTCTCCAAAGCCTACAGGACAAATATAGAAATGGCTTGTTTTGGGAAGGAAGAGTAAGTAAATCAAATGCATTAAAAAGAGCATAATACTGTTTCCAAACCTCTGTTGACTTACGTAGAGTACCTGGACTTATGTAGAGTACCTGGACTTATGTATACAAATGCCCTTCTAAAAGGTGTAGCCAGAAAGTAATAATTAAAGCTACCCAGCAGAGAGAGGCAGCTGCAGACAGAGACACTGACCTCTACTGGCTGCCATGCAAGAGCAACCATTTACAAACCCTGCTTGGGAGAATAAGACTACTAGCATACAAAAAAATCACTCGTGGGGCATTTGTAACTTGCCCGCTACGTTCTTATTAACAGAAAATCTGGTTTTTTTTTTTAATGTGTCCTAATCCTGCTTTTTAGACATCATGCACAGCTGAAATTCTCTCAAGTGGAAGAACAAAGATTTTTCTGTACACAGCACGTACATTTGGTCTTGTAGGCTGCACTGACTTAAATGAAAGCTGACTGCTTATATGAAACTCTAAATATTAGAGTTTAGGATAATATCGTACGCTTTTATACCCTCACAACTACAAAATAGAATAGTATGCTGTCATGCTATACTTAAATGATCCAAACAGATATTAATTATACATCTTAATGCACTATTTTCTCCAAAACTGTTGCATCTCTTCAGTTCTGATTGCAGAAAATATATTAATATATATTAATCATCGCTGTACATACTCTTTAGTAACTCTTTGTTTTAACGAACTTTTACAGTGGCTATGACAAATTCATTTTGATGAGGTAGCATTTAAAAGAGCCCTGGGTGAAGATGCGTTGAATAGTTACCAGTAGAACTTCTTTGTGCTTAGGCATTGGAAGACACTGTTGACAAAGAGGAGACTGATCTCTGTACACTTTCATCATCAATAGTTGGTGAAAGGAAAAAACAAATTACTAAACAAATTCAGATTTGGTGAAAACTGGTTCAATTCCACTAGCCTTGAGATCAATTATACTGCACTAATTTACTATTTTTTTCCCCTTAAATGAACATTATTGAATACACAACACATCTACAGGCATGAATGCCTATCACCACTAATGGAAAGTCTCCTAACCTCTAACTACTTCTTCAGAATGGAAGCCAATTAGTTAAATCTTTGGCTTATTCACATTTATTTTCTGTGACACGTGACAGGAAATGCATTTATAACTACGTTGTATTTAGCTAGAATTTAAGATATGTTTCAGGCTACAAATGAAATTAAAAGTTATATTCTAGCAATTCACTATTAAAGTAAACAAAACACATAATTGAAGACTAACTGAATTATGATAGTCAAACATGAATTATAAAAGCATCTTTGGTTGTTTAATGTGTACTTTATAATGGTTAATAAAAAAGCTGAAGCTGCAATATTGCAGAAAGCTGCAGCCTTTCCTCAGCAATGCTACTGTTACACATCCAAGCACTTCAAGAAAAGAGCAATGAGGAAGTTAATCTCGCTGGGAGAAAACAAAAGGCTGGATGTAATCAATCTATACATCTAGGACTTAAAAATATAAATTGAAAATTTTGGCAACAAGTAAAAAAAACATGTTCTTTTGCTCTGTTACAATTCTATATTAGCACAGATTCACGGAACTAACTTCTATAAAAATACAACATACTGCATAAGTTTTATTTAGGGATTTAATTTATATATCACAAATACTGCTTTTAATATAGGTACAATATAATACAGTTTTATTTATGTAACTGCTGGTGTTCATTTTGGATCATGAACTGAATGGCATGCTGTGCTGTCAAAACTTTAATAAAATGGCCTCTAGTTAAACTTCTCCAAGGTATAAAAACATGCAAAATCTACATCCTATATGATACAACCAGTACAATAATTGAAGCCAACAGCCTACAAACAGCCTGGACTATCTTCTGAGTTTGTTCTTCAAGTGTCCACAAGCAACCAATCATTTTCTTTAGGCAGAAAGGAAGAATTTCAGTTTTGTCTGCAGCATCTCATCATGACCACTGAAACCAGTAACGATGTGCACAGTTATCAGTCAAAACACCATCCTTGGCTAACGCAGTTCAGAGCACACGTTTAGTCCTCACTGACAAGTCTGGGGTTAGGAAGTTTTACGTTTTCCTCCTGTGACTACTGGTCGTGCATATTCCACAAAATCATCTATAAGAACAGGCCACGCTCCTAAAGAGAAGTCAAGCAATTCAGAAATTAATGTACTGTTATCAGCAATGAATTGGTGTAGTCTCTAAACACAAAGGATCAGACACTCATTTTGACATTTCATATCTAGCCTAGCTTTAACATGCATGATATGATACACATTTGCAAAAAAAGCACTTAACTAATAAATTAAACACTTTGATTTCCTTGCAGCAATAGCTTTTAATACCAATAAAATATATTTAAAGCATAATCCACACTACAAAGTTTATAAACATCAATTGATAACAAAACCTTGGCATTCCGATTCATAATTCAGGAAATACTTCTATACGGAGTCATTCCAAAATAGTATTTGTAGGATTAGTATTGTAAGAGTGTAAATTGCTTTTAGGTTAGGAATAAAAAAGCAGCTCATGTTGCAAGCAGAAAAATGATGAATATCCTTGCAGTTCTAGCAGCATTTTTGTACAAGAAAACTATAGTTTCAATGAGATTCTTGTAGCATAACAAGGTTCAAGAGAGCACCTACTTCTATTTACACATTACAGCAAACTCGTCAACCTTCTTTTCATTGCAATTCAACATGTATGACACTGTATTTGCAGCTAAACCTCTGAGGGCAAACAAACTAAAACAGAAGGTAGCAATACGTTCTGTTGTTAGTTTAGAGCAATATCTTAATTCTGCTGTACCACTTTTTGAAGATATTCAAGTACTGCTTACCTTCTTCATCATAGTTGGACATATCATCTGCAATCATATTTCCAAAGTCTAACAAAAGATTCCAAGTGTCTTTTGGAATTGATCGTTTATGATGTTCCTATAAAAGAGGAAAAATGTACTGTTCAATCCAAACTACATACAAATTCCATTGTAGTATCTTATATTGACTTGTACAGAAATACACATTTTACAAATATTTCTTTTTCTCTCTCTTTTCTTCATAAATAAATCTCAGAGGTTCCAAAGAAAACTACAAAATAAAATGCAACTAAAGAAGGCAAAAAAGTGTAAGAAGACTTTGACAGTTGTTTTATTTCTTTCACTTTGCTTTTCGGACATGCGTTCCTAACTTCTTATGGAAAAGAACGAAACAAATATACTTTATATTCTCCTTAATGGGATCCATTCCAGGTTTTGAAACTGTGCAGCCATGCATTAGCATTTTGCCACTTCAGCTTGAGACCTTCTTTCCTCATTGCTTTTTACTTACTTTTACTCAGTCTCTCTTTCAATTTTTTTGTTACATTTACACCTACATCTTCTCACTTATTCCCAGGTTGCCTTCTGCCTCTCCTCAGCTACTCTCTCTTTCACCATACTGCACTACCTGCATTTACTCCACTTCTGTCCAGTCTCCTTTTCCCAGTCTGTCCTATTCTGCACTACCACATCCTTGTCTGATTTCATCACAGAATCATCACAGAAGGGTTTGGGTTGGAAGGGGCCTTAAAGATCATCCAGTTCCAACCCCACTGGCACAGGCAGGGACACACTCCCGTACCTCAGGTTGTTCAAAGCCCCATCCAACCTGGCCTCGAACACTTCCAGGGATGAGGCATCCATGACTTCTCTGGGCAAACTGTTCCAGTGTCTCACCAATTTCAAGTATACTCTTTCTGTGTCACCCCATTCACAAATACTGGTTGCCACCTTGACCAGTTTGAGTAGCACTTCAAAAATCTTCAGTCCCAGTCAGTGTTCTCTTAGCTTTTCAAGTTAGCACTCCCAAGAAGAGGAAAGTGTGTGGGGAAACACCACTACTAAGTAGTTGTGAGTGGTAGGATCAAGTCAGACCACTCACATCTCCCTTCATCTGTTGATACTGCTATGGTACCTGAAGATAGCAGGGGTGATTAACAGCGAATTAAACTTCAACGCCCAGCTCTGGTTTGTGGAAAAAAGTTGCTACTACACAAAAAGACTTGCTCAACGGATGAAGGGTTGGGGTTTTTTTGTGTTTGTGGCTTTAGTTTTGTGCTGTGGGGTGGCGTTTGTTTGGGCTTCTCTTAAGCAGTCATATTCCAAAGAATTGAGATGAAGAAAATGAAGAAAGCCTTCTTAATTCTCCTAAGCTACACATAAAAAGATAAATTGAAAAAAAATCAAGATAAATTATAAATTATGTAACATTATATAAGGTATTTTTTTCCAATTACATAGAATTGCAAAGGTAGAGACATGGATGAATGAATCAGATCTTCAATAAGAATATTCTGCGACTTCTAAAGTTTAATTTATGCGTCTTTACTCCACTTCCTACAGAACTGCACCAGTAATAGAAACCTGTCAAGATCACTTCACAATTATTATCTAAAACATGAGTCAAAATAATTACTCAGACAAGAACTTTCGCTTAAAAAGAAAAGTCTCACTGGTTATATCAGTCGTAACAGAATCGGCATTTAAAAAAGACCGAGTTTATGCAGTAATACCACAAAAGGCAGAGCATGGTAAAATGTATGGTTGAAAACAACCACAGCTGTTTTGAGAACAACACAACAGAGGTTCAACCTACAGTCATAGCTTCATTTCATGCAGAAGCCTTCATAAATAACAGGATACAGATCCAAGTAAGCAGAATGCTCTACAGCTTTTCCACACCTTTTTGCATTCTTTTCAATTAGGAAAGTATATGTATAAGATTTGATTTTTCCTCATTTAAAACCATTTTATATTAGTTTTCAAAAAGGAAAACATTCAAAGGAAGTACTCAGGCATCCAGTCTTTTTCTTTATTTCAAGTACACAGCCTACAAGTCAGGCTACTGTGAACTAAGATAGCCTGGAAGGAATACAGCATGTACTTACCAACAAAAATTTATTCCAAAGATCTAGAAATTTAAACCTTCCCGACAAGACTAAATTCCAATATGCAATTGCCATTTCTAGATCTGCAAGAGACAAAGAAACATGTAAATACTAGAGCATGTTATGTGCAATAAAACTCTTATGGTTGAACAATTAAAACTACGTCTAGTATATCATGATACAAATGAATAACACTCTTTTAAAATCACTGTAAAGATTATAAGGAACTGTTTTCTACTCTCACTGAACCCAAAAGGTGGAAGACAAGCAGTAATGGTATAAACTGCATACGGAACATTGCAGTCATTAAGACTAAAATTTTTTTGTCAACATCCAGCAGTGCCAGATTGAAGTTACTTTCAATCTACAGAAACAGAAAAAATTCTTATCAATAATTCTGTCTGCAAATTAAAAAAAACAAGACATATGCAAACACAGCTAATATTGATAGAAATCCAAACACTGAAGTTTGTAGCTGTCAATTCCTTTTAATTTATCGCATTTTAGACACTCTTGACTTCTGACTTTAAAGGGAATTTAAAGACACAAGGGGATTAAAAAACAATGCCTGGGGCATAATAATTCTTACAGCAACAATTCTCATCTTCTGAAATCATTTAACAGACGAACACCAATGCCCAATACTGAAAATATAAGTCCAAGAAAGAAGCCCTTATTCTGCACCATGACCATTGATCTGCGAGCAAAGCTCAGCTCATGTGTGCCAACAGGAGGATACAGCCCTGCCACACATTCAAGTGGAAAAGTAGGAGCAATATTACACACAATATGACGGTAGAAAGGATGTTTTCTCAAAGGCCTGTTTTCACTCTCAGCCACTCACAATACCCAATGGCTTCTCTGCTTGCTCCCACAGGTAACAGCACTACATGTACCCATACTGCGGTGCAACCACAAAATGAAGGACAGCCTTTCTTAAATAATAAAAACATTTCACTTTGTGCTTTCAGGGTAAAGTAAGCCAAACATGAAACTTAATAGAAATATTAAGTTTCAAAATATGAAATTTAATAGAAAGTATGAACATAGCAGATAAGATGGAAGCTTGACCTCCACCTAGAGAGAAGCACAGTATTTGAAACTGTACGTATTATCACCTTACAAACCTAATGACATTCTGTCATGGGAAATCACGTTTGAAGTTTGAAAGAGATATTCCAGATTTTAACACATCCAGTTCCGTGGAGTCTGTATCATAGAGGGCTGGGGCCCAGTCAACGTGCAATGTAGAGAAATGCAGTATGTATATACCTAGCTAGATAGAGATGGGGCTGCCGGTGTTTGTTCTACTATGACGAGAGTGCTGCTCAATATAGCATTTACTTCAGGTCCTACTAAACTTCTTTTGGTCTTTCCTGCTTTGGGCACCATTCTCTCTTTTCTTAGAAAGTAAGTACAGGAGAGTAGTTAATGGCAGATTAACTGTTCATATCTGTTATCCCAAATGACAAGGACAAGAAATAGGAAGGGAGAAACTTAAGTAATGTAAAAGCTTTCTAAACTTCACTATGAAGTTACTGGCTTTGACCCCATCCACTAAGGCCTTATTAAGAAGACCCAAACTTTCCAAGCCAATCTTGCAAATCTACCGTGTGGCAAAATGCACTTTGAAGAAAAAAACACCTTAAAAGCAGAAGAGTTTTAATATTTCTGCTGAACCATCCCCTGGAAAAAGGTACAGGCAATGGTTAAAGATGCCACAAAAAAGTTAAAAAGAAAAGAAGAGGCTACGCTTTCTTGGTTTATTTGGGTATGTTTCAAATTCAGTATTATGATAAGGCAAACCTGATTAACACAATGCATGTGAAATAGTATCTTAATTCAGTTGATACTTGACGGATACATTACATGTATGTGCAAATTGATTCTCCTGCACAAAGATAACAGGAATTATTTGCTGTCATGTACAACCAAATCATATCTTCCACACTGCAGCTGCTCTCCCCATCAAGCACATGGAGCAAAGTCCTGATCTTGGTTAAAATTAGCTCAAAGGGAAAAAATAACACAAGGTAAATCTTCCTCATCTGGTTCACTGCAATCACATAGACTCAAGAACTAACACAAGAGATATTTGAACAAAAGAACTAGATGGGACTATCACTTTTGGTAGTGGTGCCAGTTTATGCAGTCTTAAAAGTGTCTGAGAAAACTAAGGTGTGCTACATTCTCAGGGAAAATGGCTACACTTTTGTTTGAAGACAATTCCCTACCCAGGATGAAAAGCTTAACACTGAAGGGCAGAAAAGAGGATTTCTCTGCTCTAAAGTGAAGAATTAGTTACACAGAGTTCCAGTTCTACATTGGGATGCTGACAGTAGGGTCAATAAACAGCAATGCTGTGGAGTTTGTGTATCTGGTACAATTAGTACACACTAAAAGACAGCCACATAGATTAAAAAAGCCTCAAGTTATGGGAGTTCCGCATACCCACAGGAAGATGTTTTAGCAAGGCATTAATTTCTTAAGCAGTCTTAGAAACATCTATTTCAACCCTGCACAGAAATGAAGGCAACATTACAAATAAAAAAAATCAAGCTGCAGTTATAAAAACATGCTGGTTTTGTACCAGACAATATGCTTTCTACATTACAGATTAATAAAGTAATTTTTATAAATGGAAAGGAAAAGACAGATGCATGAATCTCTGTAAACTAACGCCTAAACACGGACCAATTTAGAAGACACTTTATTGAAAACATCCATGCTCATAACCAAAATACAAAGTTGCTAAATGGTTAATCATAATAAAAATACCGTGTCATATACTGTACATTATACAACAGCAGTTTGAGTTTTACCTTCAACTCAAAATAGTTTCAGTGTCAATATCAAATGAGTGCTGTATGTCATGCAGCCCCTTCAGTATAATGGCTTTACAGTCCAAAGTTTTTGCATACACTGAAATAAACCTTCAATATCTAGATATTCAGTTCTTGGGATATCTAATCTAGCTGTGGTTTCATATAGCATCTATAAAGCTTCCTGCAGCAAACCTCTTAAGAACTGTGTCACCTAAAAGTGATATCAATTGCCATTATAAAATTATTAAAACTAAAATTCTAAAAAACCTTAAAAAATATATACAAAATCTAAGTAAAACAAGTTCAAGGGGGAAAATGTTAGTAAAATAATGTTTTAATTATTTAAAACATTATTTTGCTAAATAATATTTCTTATAGTAAACATGTTTTAGTATGTTTTAAAAGGAGTTCTTTAGACTTTTGAATTATTTAAACAATCAGCTTTTCCTTATCAGAAGTAAAGCATTTTGCATGCAGTATAATCTATTCTGAAACATTAAAGCCTCATTCTAAAATTGTTTTTAAAAAACCCTCAGCATCTCTACGTTGATTGAACAGAAAGCTTGAAGTGACAACAAATTAGCACAATTAACGCAGGAGAAATAAATTATCAGTTACCCAGTCTGGGTCTACTTTCAAGATTTGATCAAATGCCGATCTCGCTAACAAAAAGTCATTATTAGAGTCTTGCACGAATTAAACAGAAAAAAATCAAACTAAGTTCCTCATCTCTTTGCTGTGATATTGGACAAGGGCAATGAAGTCATTGCACAGAAGCAATCAAGGAAGTGAGAAAACAGATAAATCAACAGATAGCAAGGAACTAGCTGGAGAGCAGGATTTACGAGGAATGTGAAATGAAGTTCATTTAGTCCTGCTGTGCCAAAACAGCACTCTGGGAGTGCAGCACTCGCTTGTCATCCTCCGCCAAATACCGCCTTCCAGCTCTGTCAGATTGCCCTGTCAACAGAGCAGTTCATGCAGTCATTTTGAAACTGTCAGAGTATTAAAATAATTTACCTAAATTACTGATATAACTTAAATAAAAAAAAAAACCACTAGAAGCATTACACTGGCCTACTGATGACATTTAAAAATTTTTAAGTTACTTATAAGAATACTTCAATCTTAGCTACTGCTGTCCTTTTAATCCATAGTTAGCATATTAACCAGGTTCTGTACATTATGATGTTAGTCTATCATGTTTTAGAGCTTGGAAACAATTCATGTTAATTTCATATTTTGAGATTAACTGATTGTCCCAGTATTGCCTCTTTCTACCTTTATTGATGTTTAATCTTCTTATTGATATTGTAAAGCTTTGCTACTTTTTATATCATCCCTATAAGAGACTTCGGGCAGCTCTGTTATAAGCTTTGATGTTTTATTATAAGCGTCAGTGCTCACCAATGGGTTTTATTCAAGAATACTCTCTCAAACTACATGAGCAGCATTTTTTTTTAAAGGATACCCAGTTCACCTAAAGACACAAACCAACAAATTAGTAAAGAACGTAACAAAGCCTGTAGGAGGAAAAGGTTACTTAAGTTACTTTTAGTAGACCAGTTATAACCATTAAAAAAAAAAAAAGGTTTCGGAAATGAAAATTTCAGAGCCAAGAACCCCTTTGTTTGAGGCTTTCTCTCCCCAGTACTTTAATCAAAACTTACTCTCCAGCTCTGAAAACAAAAGAGTAGCCAACAAACTCTCCTGTTCCCAACATTGCATAAAAAATTAATGTGGACAAGTGCAAGATATGGAAATCTATTTTATCATTCAATTGCTTTGTAAAAATATATTTAGACTCTGTAAGAGCCTGAACTTCAAATATTTTCTTTACAGTCACATAATTTGGTGTCAAGCATCATTTGGTTCATATTCTTTGATCTCTTTCCTGTTGTTTTCTCACTGTGATCACAGGCAAATATACTTCTGTAAAGCTAAAACAAAAAGTACACTGCACAAAATTATTTTGTTTAAAGAAAATTCCTGGATGCTGTGCCGAAACGGGTATAGATATGGGAACAGTGGAAACTGGTGTCACTCTATCTCAACAACTGAACTATTTCACTACCTGACCAACAAACACCAAATGAATACTTGCAAGATTCTGTGAGCTACTGGATTCCTTGTTTCCTCACCTCTAAATGACATCAAAAATCTTCTTAGAACTCCAAATTACTAAGAACATGGACAAAAGAATTAGTTTGTTTCCTAATAAGAATGTTTTCTTCTTCTACAAACAAATAAAATCCACATAGCAAATTAACAAGAAAATACTATCAGGAGTCAACCTAAAAACTCTTCACCAAATTGCCAAAAGTGTAGAGCAAAACAGCCCTTATTTACAAGGGAGCTCCCCCACAGAAAGAAAAAAGAAGGAACAAAATGGATAAGGGGTACGACACAAATCTAGGATCCAGTTGGATCCAGTCATCCCTGCAAAGCCATAAGCAAAAGAGTTTCCTACTGTTTTACATTAGGGGATGTATAACACAGGATCAAGTTAAGTCCCTGAGGTGGACAGGGAAGAGTGGTGAAGCACAGTATGTGGATTTCAGAAGAGCTCTGTAGATCAGGCAGGGTCTGACTGTGTGTATTAATCTCTACCTCAGCATCTGCCACGCTGAAGCAGGCTGTTTCCATGCAGCACCTTTCATGGTTATTATCTTGACCACGAACTGCACACAAACAGAGAAACCGCTTCCAAACATTGAGCTAGGCTTAGAAGATAGCTATCTAAAAGTCAATTTGAGTGCATCCTCATTGCAATGCTCCTCATTGCAGCCAATTTCAAAATCTTCTTGTCTCTGCAAATCTCTCCATGTAAAATTTAGTAAACTACAACAGATGACTTCAAGATGACTGGATATACAATTCCCAGATAAGAGCGGAACATGAGCAAAAGAACCAATGAGGCATTACTAGAACCAGCAGTTAGGGCACACATTTGCTGCTGCTACTGGATTTTTTTTCATCAGAGAGCACCCTCTCTACACTAAGGTTTTCTTGAATTGCTGGCATTTTCAGAAAGAAAAATGTGAATAAAATAAAGCAATGACCATACTGAAGGCTACCGAAACACCTAAAATACAACATTCACCAACCTCTTCCAAAGTAAACACAAAATTAATTTATTGGACTCGCTCGATTTCTTTCATGCACTCACTCCTACAAATGGATCAATCTAGTTCATTGAAAATGAAGGAAATATTCATAACTGGGGGGGGGGGAGAAAAAGGGGGGGAAAAAAAGAAGATATCCTTCTCTGATGTCTATGTGTCTCTTCAAAGAATCTTGAGATAATGCTATGATGAAAGCCAAAGCTGATGTTGCCTCAATTAAAAAGAGCATGTTATACTCATCTGCTCACAGAAGATGCAACCTCCTTGAAGTCCACATACCGGATACAAAGATAGTCATTCTTCTATTCTTGAGGTAATATTTGATTCAAGTCTGAATGCCTTCTTCATGCACCATCTCTTGCTTGATCGCAGGACACTGGCAGAGAGAAGGAAGCACAACCTTTTGAGCCAGCAAGCAGGCGAAGGGACCCAAAAGAGTGATGAAGGACCAAATCTGATTTGTTTCCATGTTGAAAGTTGAAGATCATGAAAGAATACATTAAGTTCCTCCACTGTTCTGAAACAAACTACAGTGAACTCCTGAGCACAAGCAACCTCCTCAACATATTTTGTTGGGGCTCAATGGGAGACCCATTAAAAGATTCACAGTAAGTCAATGCCTTTTTACAAGGGCATGCAGTCATAGGATGAGGGTGAATGGCTTTAAAACGGAAGGGGGAAGATTTAGATTAGACATTAGGAAGAAATTCTTCACGATGAGGCACTGGCATAGGTTGCCCATGGAAGCTGTGGACGCCCTCTCTGTGGAAGTGTTCAAGGCCAGGTTGGATGGGGTCTTGAGCAGCCTGGTATAGTGGGAGGTGTCCCTGCCCATGGCAGAGGGGTTGGAACTGGATGGTCTTTAAGGTCCCTTCCAACCCAAACCATTCTGTGATTCTAAGTATCAGGTTCAAAAAAAAAAAAGTTAAAAAAAAGGAAGAAAGAGCTAAGGCCTTGTTTTGAGCGTGAACAGCGGTCTTAGAAATCTGAACTTCTCTGCATACAACATGACAAAAGATCTACAATTCCATTCTTTAGCACACTTCTTAACCAAGAGCTAGGATGTAAAATTTCACTCAGAATGCAGTAGAAAAAGCTACAACTTGGGATTAGAAGGTGAGATAAAACCTCTCCAAATCTGCTTCATGCAAACCTCAAAGATTTATTGTACTAAATATAACAGTGAGGAGAGAGCAGATCAAGTGAACAGAATCACAGTCATCCATAATTCTTTGTAGAAGTCTCCTCGCAAGCCAGTTTAATAAATTGCACCTTTTAGAGTATCTAAAAATATATACAAAGCACTCAGATGAAGTGTAATATATCTCAAAATTAGGCCTGTCAGGTTCAACACTCAGCCATTGAGGTGGCACTGCTGTGTTGAAATCTTGTTATCCCTTTTTTCCTGAACTGTCCACCACTTAGAGAATGACAGCCTTAACAGTTACAACCATCCATCTTTTTCTTAGATAATAATCAAATGCATTCAGACATATTTGAAAGACACTTGACAGTTGGGTCCTCAGTAACATTAATTAGAACATCATTTTCTGCTTAAAGAAAATCACGGCAGAACTTACGCAATATGCTTTTGGCTCCTGTCTCTCACTACTTACACTACTATCACCTGGGGGACTGGTACTACCTCTACCTCTTTCAACAGCATGTGTCCAGACTGAAGCATATTACCTGACAATGTTAAAACAATAAAAGTGAACGGAAACATTCAAGTTGCATGGGACAGAAGTCCTGCAGATATTAAGAGAAACAGAAATTCCACAAACTGTGGAAAAGAGACTCCTATAAAAGGCAGTCCTATTCCCAGGAATGAGTATCAGTGTACTGAACTCTCTGTCTATTTTGAAAAATGACGAAGTAGACACAACTTCATTTATTGGGGAGGATGCTTCCCATCTAATTACACAAAGGCAGAATTTCTTGCATTGGTTTTGAAGGGAACTGTAGAATAAGATGAAATTAAAAAGCAATGGAAGACAGGTTCTTCTAAAAATAAATGAAACACAAAACTGCACACACAACCCTCTCCCTGGACCACTTTCCTGGAGTAAAATACACTGCATTCTGAAGATGACTGTGTCGGGTATCACCAAAAAACTTCTATGTGCTTTCCCACTCCTTCCCTTAAAATGGCAGCTGGAACAATAAAAATACTATGCATTCTGCTGATATCTCAAAGAAATATTCAGGACATCCAGAGATTTTTTTCAAGATATGCTCCAAGCAAAAAGGTTCAATGAAAACTGACAGTAATTTCAGAAATAACTTTAAGAAATTCAGTCTGAAAGCACTGGTGCCCAAAGTGAAGCTAAACATGGTGAAATTCATCTCAGTATGCTGAAGCAACCTCAAGCTGCAATCTATTAACTTGGTGCACTGCAGTTCCGCAGAAACCAAATAAAATAATAGATCACACACTGAAGACAGTACCAGTGTTATAAATACAAGCAAACATAATAATAGGATGTAAAACAAGGCGCAAAGTATCTAAGATGCATGGAAGATATCTAACTTGTTTGGGCACTACAAGAGAAGAGAAAGTTGGAAGATAAAATTTAACAGGTTAGTCGGCCTTCCTCAGTCTAGAGAGGCAGGGAAGACAAATACGTATTTGCCAAATATGTAAAAAGCGCCATATTGAAAAGGAACCTACGAATCATCGTATTTCCTGACGTTCTTCAAAGGAGATGGGGCAAAAAAATAAAGCAATAACTGTTGCTTATCACTTCTTAAACCAGCAGAAATAGATTAATAAAAAATAAGTAATCAGAAACATATTAAAAATATTGATAGAATAACAAACATGACTCCTAACCAAAGCATTGTGTTTGGATATTTTAAAGGTACTTCAGTAATTTATCACAGATTCAATACGTTAAGATAATAATTTCTCACAGATTCAATACGTTAAGATAATAAACATGAAAAATAATTACATAAATGAGTCATCTTTGCCTATCACAGACATTTTTCTGATGAGCTCTAGTCTTGTTTTATTTCTTTTCAGAAAGATGTGTTAGCAGTTAGCCCGAAGGATCCAACAGAAGGACCATTTTAATCGTGTCTTCTTTTATAAAAGGTTTCTATTAACAACCTGTAAGAATAAGGATTTCCCATTTGACACTGGCAGTATGTCAAATCTGGTTGGTTTTCAAATAGGCACAGTCATCAGTCATGCGTACACCTGAGAACCAAGCAATATTCTTTCATCCTACAGATCACTCCCCTAAATGATGAGTGCAACAGTTACCAGACTTGGTGATTTAAGCTCCCAGTGTAATATGAGAAAGCACTGGATACTTCACTCCCAAGAAAATTCACATTAAAATATTTTGTAATTGAAAGTGCGGAAATAATTCATTACTTCCTCTTCATCAATTAAAACCATTCACTTTTATTCCTACATTCCGTAAACTTACTGACCTTTTAATCTTCAAGTCATAATTCAAATGTGAACTTATGGGACCGAGCAGGCAAGCACTATCATGGGAGCATGTCACCAGAAACATTTTAAGGCAAGCAGCTAGGGCAGCAGGTTAGCAGCATCCGATACTTAGGTAGCACTGCATGTCATGTAACGTGCACGTGGGGAAAAAGGGGCGTTCGACACCCTAAGATGACTTAGACAGAGCTAGGCAGAGATCTATCCCAGTTCATTCGGTAACAAATCTAACTGTACATTTTGTTTAACTATCTTAACTAAATTCATAAAAGCAACCTGAGATAAGGCTCCAAGCTTAGAAAGAGAAAAAGACTTTGAACGTGGATGAGATAAATTCCCATATCTCCTTGACAATGGGGCACACAGTTGTTGGGACACAAATATCAAACGTCTCTACAGTAGCACAAGAAAGACATTGAGGTGCTGGAGCATGTTCAAAGGGCAACGAGGCTGGTGAAGAGTCTGGAAAACAAGGAGGATCAACTGAGGGAACTGGGATTGTTTAGCCTGGAAAAGAGGAGGCTGAAGGGAGCCCTTACTGCTCTCTACAATTACCTGTGAGGAGGATATAGTGAGGTGGGCATCAGTCTTTTCTCCCAGCGATAGGATGAGAGGAAATCGCTTCAGGTTGCACCAGGGGAGGTTTAGACTGGATATTAGAAAAAAAATCTTTACCAAAAGAGCGGTCAAGCATTGGCACAGGCTGCCCAAGGAAGTGATGGAGTCTCCTTCCCCGGAGGCGTTATAAAAATCTGAAGACGTGGCACATCGTGACATGGTTTAGTAGGCATGGTGGTGTTGGGCTGATGGTTGGACTTGATGATCTTAGAGATCTTTTCCAACCTTAACGATTCTATGACTCTTGTTGTAGAGAGAGAGAGGGAAGATGGACAGCTTCTCATTCTAGGAGAAAATACACAGCACATACAGAGAAGAGGATGTAAAATAAAAAAGCACCTAAGCCTATATCAAAGGTAACTGAAGCGAACAGAATTCTCAGCTCGTACTGACACTCCTGCAAGATAATTGATTTTTTTTTCCTTGCTAAACACTTTTTTGCTGAAAGAGAAAAAACGTAAGTTGGAATAATTGTTGTAGGAAGCAGTATGTTGTAAATGCTAACTTGTAAATGTCATCTCTCTGCTCCACTAAACACAATGGCATTCCCTGGAAAGATTCCAACTCCAAACCTATAGAGTGTTAATTTTTATTTGGATAAGCCAACACTGACCTCAATAACTCAAAAATGTCATGTTAGTCAATATGCTTGCTCAGCATTCTCTTTCTACTCAAACTATAGTGACCCGAGTTCACATCAGACAGAAATGTGGTGTATCTGCACTGAAATAAGAGCAGTGGCACCTGCTTATTTATTTAACATCTAGGATCATCTTAGCAAAACTAGAAGAAGTCTGAGCACTACCTGAAATGAAGCAACAGCATTACCAAATTATCAAAATTCCCAAAAACTGAAATCAGCAACAGAACTCATCAATTCTTTCTACAGTTTAACTCTAATTTTTGCAGTTCTTACTTTCTCCTACTAATACTTCAACTCTTAGTGCAAGAAGAGACTTAAGTGTTTCATTGCCAGGAAGTACCATTCTTGCACAACACAGAAGACAGACTGACAAATGAAACAGCCTCCATAACAAATAAAGAGTAATGGAAAACAAGTTTCCATTTTACTCCTAGTGTCAAATAAACAGTACATCCAGCTCCATAATATGGGTTGGGCTGTTTTCCCTCCTCCTCTCTTTGTACAGGCTTGGGTGAAAACTTTTGAGACATATTTCCCAAGAACATGAGTTTCACGTTGGAACTAATCCAATTAAAACAGGAAGCCACTTGTAGTATTTCTTTAGGAATCCCATAAATTCCAACCTCAGCTGTAACTGACTTACCTTTTCCACGATATGAAAGGCTTTTTAACCAAGAGAGGCAAGAAAATGAACAACTACTAAGGGATGTGAATTCCAACCAGCCTCACAGAACCACTACGAGACCATTTCATTTTTGTATCTGGAAAAGTGGCACATGTGCCATGAAAGAGTGACACACATAATCAAAAATGAAATTGCTGTAAAAAAAAAGAAAAATAGAAACTGGCTAAGAGCTGTCCACAGTTTGAAAAAGAAAATAAAAAAGGCACTGGGAAAGAGAAGACATTATACAAAGCAATTCCCAAGAAAGAATGTGGAAGAGAGGTCTCTGGTTGAGAAGGTCTAAATCAATATTCTGCTCTTCCATCTCAGTATTCTGCCAACAATTTTTCAGAAAAAGCATTTGTTGACGTGCTTGCCAAGCAACGTAGACCACAGAGTTAAAGTGGCTATGCTAAAAAACTCTACTTCCTCTTACCCACAGCATAAAGAGAACAGTGATTAGTATGGTGCTATTCTACACACAAACTAGTTAAATTACTTCCTACACAGTGTCTTTTGAAAGTGGACATAAATTTGAAAGGATATTAGATTTTATCTGACAAGTTTTTCATCTGTTCACAAACCTTAGATATTTTTGACTTGAAGAGAAAACACTGGAATTTAAATGACGCATCCATTTTACTCCAGTAATACAAGGCATAGACCAGGACAAATCTCAAACTTTATAAAGAACAGTACTTAAATATATCTTAAAAAGCTATGCCTATTTCTATTCAGAAGCTTTGAACCAAGTTTTAGCTAAAACTAAAAATTCTTAAAAGAAAAATAACTTTTGTCCAGAGTTTTCTCCCTCTATTTAAGCTGGTAGGAACATCTTGCTTCAGTTGTTCTGAACAAAACAGGAACTTCCTTTGACAAGATGAGAGGGAATGTCAATACCAGCAAAAACACCATTAAATTATCTGTACCAAGGGGACATTGAAGAAGAGATTAATTGAAAGAAGATGGGAAAGAGGAGAAGTCAGTGACTTAAATCAATAATGAATTTACTATACAATCATCAATGAGAAAACTGACTTCAATGTCTGTAGATATTTTCTTTATTTCTTTTTCTACTTACCTAGACCTTTTTGTCCAGGGTTTTTAGCAAAGTTAAAAGTAAATTGATAAAAATCTTTGAACTTTGTTGGATCCTTTAGCTCTTGTTCCAGTCTTGGCAATAGAGTTTTTAGTTTTTCTGTGGTGTCACACCTGTTCAAAAGAGGTTACATTACTTGTAAGTATTTAAGATTACTTTTCACTTTTTTCCCTCTTCTCTTATATTTTTAAGATTTAGTTTCAGAGCAAAATAAAACAGTAGTTAAGAAAAAAACAGAGTAACTTTCTGGATAGCTTTATTAAAAATATAAACACTCACATGTCTTAACTAAATTACTTTAAGTGGAATTCTATATATAGGCATCCATTAAGTACATACACAATCTAAACAGGATCCAGTCGTTTAACTTTGTTTCTCAGTCTCTTCATGAGTTTATGAACTCAAACAATCAGATGTTATTCTGTTCTTAAAGAAGATATAAACCTCACTGAAATCTGCTATCCTTTCCCCTTTTACAGCTGTTGTAACACAAGGGTGTGGGTTTTTGCTTTAATCTAGAGAGACGTTACTTATTCCCTGCTCTACCTAAATGAAGAGTTGCATACTATGTTTACAGTCAACATTACAGGACTTTCCAACAAAACAAACTATGATTTGCAGTCACCCTCTCCTTACCATAGAACACTTGTGGATAAAACCTAGGAAAAAAATGAGTCTTTGACAGTAGCTTGAAGGCTGAGAAACCATTTAACAGCCTGGCACAGGCAAGCTCAGATAGAATCAAGTTACTGAGATTTCAATAGAAACCCATCCCTAATAACATAAGACTGAAGCATATTCAGTGAAAGCATCTCAGCTGACAAGATGGAATTTTAAAAGACAAAAGGTTTCCTTTACACCAGAGAATCAAATGAATATTCAAGGTTTATAGGATATTACCAATATTTTGAATTGTACCTAGAAATTCAAAGTGAAGGAAATAGGTTTCAAAGAAGCTGCTAACACTACTAACATCCTGCATTTTAAAGTTTTTAGTAGCTAGATGTTCGTATTTAGTCTAAAAATTCAAGAATGATTTTATTCAACGATGGGAATATCCATAAAATGAAAACACAGTTTTACATGTCTTGCATAGTACAGATAAAAATAAGTACCTTTCTGACCTCCAGCAATACCTGGTGGAGAAAGATAAAGAATTCCACCAACAGTCTGTAACTGAGACCTTCAGTTTCATGGACACTTGATCTAGTCAACAGCAGGGACAAATATCATACCTTTCCATACTTATCCTAGAAGTGCTATATTAACTAAGCCTGGGGGAATTTATTTTCATTCAAAACTTCACCTATGTTCAATGCTAAAAAACACAGATACTGCACCCCCAGTACGTAAAAAAATTATTCCAAAGTCTCAATAAGCTCTATACCAGCGGCACGCAGGTATGATCAGATTACACTCCAAGAACACAATGATGTATGTTGAGCAAAAAGAGATTAAAAAAATCACAGACCTCTGTGGAACTGTATCACAGACAGTCATGAGGACATAGGAGACAAGTGACTATAAAGTTACAGAACAAAATCCAAGCCAGAAGCCACAGGTCATTTAGAAAAACCTTTAAAATTAGTTCTATCAAATAATGCTGGCAGCCTTTAATATAACAGCCTGACTACTTGATTGCTGTCCTGGGCTAGAAAATCATAATTATCCTTACAGTCTTTACCCAAAGAAACAAAATAAAGCAGCGCATTTCAAATTATATCAAAAGTTATTTCATCACAATTCCTGAATACCCTTACCCAAAAAAGGAAAGCTTAGAAAGAATCAATAACTGATGAAGTCAGTAAAAACAGGCTGCTAGGACCCCCTCAAGAAACCACCACTGCAATTGTGAGAAGATGGTCTATTGTAAAAAAGCATTGATGAAGTGCCATTCTAAGAGCAAATTAAATTATTTAGCTGTAAAAAACAAGCACAAGTAATAAACTGTAATTCTCATCTATCTAATGCAACCTGTTTCAAAAAAAAAACAAACCAACATTTTGACAACTCTATACATTAGAAATACGTCATCCCTTCCAGGGAAAATTTATACACAAAATATTATTTTATGGTGACAAGTGCTTGACTTAATCGCTAAACAGAGGCAATGTGGCTTAACCTCAAAGTGTATTATTAAGAACAGCTCCACAGACCAGGAAGGAAAAAAAAAATTATCAATTAGATCACAGTCAGACTAAAGATCCTTTTTCTACTACCCATACCCTCATTTTTATTTCAATTTCTTACAGATATTCTGTACAAACTAAGTATCCAGTATACAAGGCAATAAGGGAAAACAAAGTCTGTAAAACTGGTAAGAAGAAAAAAGAAATGCATTTGGTGGTCATAACGTAAAGGACTGAAGGTTCTTTGCTGCTTTCCTATTTCTTCTTTTCTCCTTCAACTCAGACTGGACTTATTTTTTTCCTTCATATACCTCCAGTGACTTCCAGCTTTTAATAGCACATGGTCCAACTCAAAACCGTAACACATTAACACAACCCTGCATATGTTTGTATGATTCAAATGAAAAGATCAGCGTATCTGTCTGCTTTCTTTGCTGTACAGATGATAGGAATTATTTTGCTTCCCCCTCACTGCAGTCAGTGTTAAAACTTTGCAGTAAAGCACTGATTTAAAGAAGACAGGGAACTACAGGCACTTAGTTCCTGTTAAGCTCAGCACCAGCCCTAGCTTTTTGAAGCTTCACATTTAATTTGATTAAAAACATTGTAAATGTAAACTGAGCTCTGGCCTCACATTATGAACTATGCAGAAATGGATACTTACCCCAATTCTGTCATGCCATCAACAAATTCCTTTTTACTGAATTCACACTGCGTAGCTGCCCTGAACTTCCATGCTACAACCAGAACACTGATACTGGCTGGGTCCAGGCTTAAATCATCACAGAACTGCTGAATCCCGTCAATGCCGATTTTGTTTTCATCTTGTGGGTCTGCAGTTCAAAACACAGAGAGGAAAACTGAAATTATTTCCAAAAAATATTTACAAATAATCATCTGCACAGCTTTGATATGCTGCATGACCCAGATCTTAATTTTTTCAAACTTCACTGTCTTCACTTTAAATCTAGTTAATTAGAGAAATAACTTGAAGAGTATCCATGAACAGATTAAATATTCTGCAAGCTTCACTAGAAATTGGTTTGAAATTTTTTTCCTAAATTCATCAGCTGACATCAATGAAATAAGTTTTGTCTTCTCTCCACAATGCTTTATGAAAGTTCTGAATTAACTGAGGAGATGTTGCCCAGAGAAGTCATGGATGCCCCAACCCTGGATGTTCAAGGCCAGGTTAGACAAGGCATTGAGCAACCTGATCCAGTGGAAGACGCCCCTGCCCATGGCAAGGGGGTTGGAAATTGGTGATCTTTAAGGTCCCTTCCAACCCAAACCCTTCTATGCCTGACTACATCTAAAACCAGTAAGGCCAATGGATACTTTGAAATGTACAATATATTTATTATTAGAAAATACTAGAAAGTATTGAACTTTAAAAGAAAAAAAAAGAAACAAAACCAAAAACCAAACCAAAAATGCCAATGAAGTGAGCCCACAAATTTTTTCCCCGATATATGATAATTGTCTATAACTGTTTAAAGACAACTAACTCAAACATCTTTCGTTTTAATTATGTCAGGAAAATCACCAAACACTGCTGAAACAATGCCTTAGCATAACAAGGTCTTAAGCTAAACAATACGACTTAAAAAATATTATGCTTCAGTAGTACTAAGTTTACCACTTTTTTGGATGTCAGAACCACACTTCTGTAACTTGTACCAAAATTCTCCCTCAAAAAAACCCCAATCAAATAAACAAAATCCACTGCATCTAAACTTAAATAACTGACAGGGGGGCAGGGACCAAAACAACAAAACTACTTCAGTTTTCAAAGCCTGACAGCTCACAAACTACATAACTGCCTTTCCTAGCTTTTGATAGGAAGATATTTCAGTATTTTAAGTTGGGCTATGTAGAACAGAATCCCTCAAGTAAATTTAAGATTAACTCCTTAAACTGGTAATATTTTCAATCACACTATTTTTTAAGTCATTATCCAATAAGTTGATAAAAAAATTAAAAATCAACTCTAAAGAAAACTAACTTTTTTTAAGGGGAGGCGTTAAGCTAAGATCTCCCACTTTTTCAGCCAATACAGTGTAAAAAACGCTAAACTGCAGGGAGGAAGCTAATTTAGCAAACAAAGATTTATATCTATTAAACAAAGAATTACACCCATGATATAGTTGAGGGATCTTTGAGCAGGAATTATGAGCAAACATATCTATTCCACTTCCTGCCAGATCTAGTTCTAAGACATGTAAAATGTATTTCTGGTATATTTGTGGAGTAACTGGAGAACCGAAGGCAAAAACTGCACTAGTGTTGAAGTCAGTGGAAAAATTCTGACGCATTTCAACACAGACCATTTCATCCTTATCATGTTTCACATCATCCAGGTAACTAGGAACAAAAATGAAACTGTTGTTTTGACAGAGTTGGATAAGGAAAGATAGCACAGAAAATGAAAGACCTCTCATCTCTGATTTCAAATATAGCACAATTTTGCTACTTCTATGTCCTGCTCTGCAGGACAAAGGAATTCCCTGTTGGTGTGAGGCCAATAACTCAGGTTTAAGCTACATATAAAGAAAGGAAAGGTGTTTAACCAAACCTTCCATTGTTTCAAATCTTGCGAAGGTTTTGTTCAAGTTTACAACTTTACTGAAATGTTAAAATGCTAGAAGTGCAAAGGTACACTGCCAGCCAAAAAACAGACATAAAAATGACTGGACTCTCTTTCACAAAAGCCAAGTGGTGCAGTTGGCCACTACTAGAAAATTATGAGTAACATTTGTGCTATTTTTTCATTTTAGAGATTCTTAGTAGCATTTACAAATGTATATATATTTTTCTCCCAGCAATCTCCAAGACTGATATGCAAGAAGCAAGCAAGAGATTTAGATATGTATATACATTCTAGATATATTTATATATATAAAAAAATTAAAAAGTAGGGGTTTTTTTGGGTTTTTTTCCCAAAAAGGAAATGCTACAGTGTTGCTGGTTCTTTGTCCCTACACAACTGATTAACACATAATAATGGAATATTAAAGTTTATCTATATTTAAATAGGACAACTTAAAGAGCAACAAAAACAGTGGAAACAGTATTGTAAGAATGGGATAAGGTATATACAAAGCATCACATATACTACAATTAGAAAAGTACAGAAAATCACAGCTGAGTAATGGCTAGGAGTTTATTTCTTAAAACACGAGATGCCTGGATCTCAGTAGGGGCTGGTTCCAGCCTGCTCTACGCTAACATGTAATGAACAATGCACACATTCATGTCAGATGGCCACATTTCAGAAAACACTCTCTCCGGGATCATGTACATTCTTATATTTACATAACTAACTGTTCTTTTTATTTTTTGTTCTTTTCACAAATGTTGTAAAGTAAAAATAAATGGAAAAGAAACAACTCTGCCTTTAATCCACTTCCATGTGCTTTTTTCCTCCAAGCCTCTCTGAACAGGCACATCACCTTTGCTGTAATATGCAAGCACAAAGATTAAATTAAGGATGGGTTTTCCATGACTAGTTTTTGAGGTTTCTTATTTGACTGTTTTGTCAGACCCCAAGGTGTAATCTTACCTTAAATGTTTTTGACTCTAATGTATGGAAATACCACCATCTTTGAACAAGATTAACTTCTCCAAATATTAGCATAAGAATCATACGTATCATTTTGCCACATGAAGTGCATCAGAGATACATTTAATTACAGCCATTGGCAATAAATCAAATAAGTTGTATAATAAGCTTTAGTCTCCTTCCCACCATACCTAGCTGCCAATATTCCCTCATAACAGGTTTAAACTCCTATTGTGACATTAAACGCTACAGGAATATCTACAGAGATTGTCTACTGAGCATTAGGAGCATTTAAAACCTTTTTCTTTCTTATCTCACTCCTTCAAATACAGAGTAAGAAGTAAATGACAGCAATCTTTTCTTAAAAGTCCTTAAGAATGGCAGAGGGAAAAGCAGAAATACCACCCAAACAAAACAATTAGAAAAAACTAAAACCCACAAGAAAAATGCAAGCCTTACCTTTGTATCGATTATACAATTGTTCCAACTTCTTCCTGTCTACCGAATTTTTCATGGATTCTTTGTAGTACAAGTCTGGGTTCTGGAAATAGTTGTCTGTTGCCACTTCTAGTTTCCATTCATTCTGCGTTAAGCAGTATATAGCAGTCCTTTCACCAGCCTGGGTAAATGCCATAAACTGTCGGACCTTGTCCTTCTGAGATGATTTAAGCTTATGCTTTGGGATGCAAAAGAAGCAGGAAAGCCAATGAAGCCAATCCAGAAGACTGTTTCAGCATTCTACTACTAACGCCTATCTTTAAAATGTTTTAGTTTTCTTGTTGGTGACAACTTTCACTTCAGAATTACAGGAAGACAAAGCCTTGTTCCTCTGCAGTTAAAAAGACAGCATTTTCTTCTGAAAATTGACATGACAGCATCTATATATACATTTTCAGCAGCAAATATTCTGGCAGGAATAAACTTGTATTTCTGCTTTATTGCGCACATATGCAGAAGCTTTTCTGTTCTGTAATAGCAGTAAACACAAGTTTAATCAATAACAATATGGTTATCTTCTGAAAAATATGCCTAGTGGTTACGCAAAGGAGAAACTACAAAGGCACAGCTTACAAGTTCTGTATAAGCCCTTCAAACACAGAGAAAAACTGCTTAACAGTTTTCCTAATATTTTCCTAACAATAATGAACAATACAAAGTTTAATCACTTTAGGTGGTCAGCTGAAAAAGGCAGAAGCATTTCTCCCATTTTTGTGTTAGAAACCATTGCCAACAGAAGACATAAGACAAAAAGAAAACAGATAAAGCAGACAGGTCAGAGATTTGCTGATTGTTACAATGGGACTATAAAGTTGCTGCGAATGTAAACTTGCATTACCTCTGAAAAAAAGATGCTTATACTATTAATACATTACACAACAAAACTATCTACGAGCCAATAATGGCAGCTAATTGCAGCAACCATGTCTATACAACACCCCTAAACTTCTGGAAAATCCAAGAGGTGGGAACAGGGATTTTAGAGGGAGCAAATTTGCCATCAACACAGCTCAACGTCATCCTTTACGTGAAACTGGAAGAAGGAGAAAGCTTAAATCAAACTCCTTTTTATTATCTTCTGATATTTTTCAGTTTTGTTAAGCCATACTTAACACATGTCCTGGGCCAACAATTAAGCTAAGTAATCCATATGAGTTTCTCCCTACTGCTTAAATCATCAGGTGCAACAGGCAAAACCGAATTACTGATTCAATGAGTAGCACACAGTAAACATAGGACCACCTTGCAGTTTACTTGTTATCTCTTGTAAACATATGGATGGTGGCATCTTGACTACAGATGGTCCTGAGACAAGAAACATATCATGTAAACAAGATAAGGACTTTGGTCTTTTTAATTTTCTATAAGAAGAAACACAGAAAGTTTCTTTTTATACCGGAAGATACATATAAAGTAGGAAAAGAGCTGCAAAAATAGCTGCAACTTATTTTGGTAAGAAAACACTCAATAATCCATTGACTACAAGCTCTGTGTAACCTCCACTCCCCTACAATTTTCATTAAAGTCTAACGATGAGAGTCTCCCTACAGTAACATTTTCCTCAGTTATATAAACTTCTTTTGGGCAACAAACTTAGTGATAATCACGTCAAAACAGAGGTCTCTGACAACAATCCCAAAGTAAAACCCATGTCCTCTTCTAAGTCAACTTACACCAAGCATTTAGAGATATTTTATAGGTTCAAAACGAAACACCAGGTGTTCTGGTTTGAGCTAAAGTAGAATCCGTTTTCTAATTTCAGCTAACTCTCATCTGAGTAACTTAATTTCCTGGAAGTTAACTGCCTCTTTTTTCAGCCTGTTTTTCTCTAGAAGTGATAACATTGGGGCACTCGTAACCAGAAAGGTCATTGCTTATACTTATTCCTGCAGAACCCAAGGTAATCTTTGAGCTGGTGGAGCGCTGCAAGTGAAAGGGGCGAAAAAGGGTTGCACCTTCAGGGAGGGGCTGATAGGACAGGTGACCCCAAACAACCAACAGAGTATTCCATCCCATATACATAACACTCGGTATAAAACTGAGGAACCACAAGGGCCAACTTTTCTTCAATGGCTGATGTCCAGTGAGGACATTGTCTGTCCGTTTGGCCCTGATCTCAGATGCATGTGTTCCTGAGTCTAGCTCCCTCCTAGACCAGGACCTTTTTCCTGTGTCTGCTCTGCAGCATCTGTGATGATGTATGGTCATTGGGGGTGGGGTGTAATTTCATATATTTGTATATATTTTGTTATTTTATTATTAAAAGTATTTTCTTCATCCATTAAAGCTGTTTGAGTTTCCAACCCACAAGTCTTTTTCCTCTCATTGTCCTTTCCCTTTTCCCCAGGTTGGGGGCGGAACTGGGAGCCCAAGTGCCCACTTTTTAGTTGCTGCTGAAGCTGGGCTGGGGCTAAACCATGACACCGAGTTATCTTAAGAAACCAGAGATAAGACACCCATATGCGTACCCAATCTAGTACTCTGCCACGTATTCGTGTCTAACGCCCTGTGTAGAAGACGCTGGTACCGAGGCAAAGCCTACAGGACAGGGAGGAAGGTCTGGAAGCCATGTGTGGTCTAGCATGACTTCACACTAGTGACACCCAAACACGGCGGTGAACTTTGCGTCACGACACCGTTAAATCACATTTTAGAATTTAGTCTCCAAGCAGTAACTACATCCCATGGCAAATCCCACGGTGGAGCTGATGGGGCAGGATGCAGGGTCGAGAGAGGTGGAAAGCGCGGTGGGATGCGGGGCGGAGAAAGGGGAAGCGGGACGGAGTAGAGGGGGCGGGGGATGCGCGGCCGAGAGAGGAGCGTGCGATGCGGGGCGGAGGGAAGCAGGGAATGCGGGAGGGAATGCAGGGCGGGAGGGACCCTCCCGGTGCCGGAAAGCGGGAGCGAAGGGACACGGGGCTCCCGCAACCTGCCCCCAAGAGCCCGAAGCCCAAAAAAGGGCAAGGTACGCGCTGGCTGCCGGCGCTCGAAATACCCGCGGCGCCGCCCGCCCCCGGTGACCTTCGCGATCTCGCAGGAGGCAGGAGGGCGACTCCGCGCGGTGGTCCCCGCCTGCACCCACACTCAGCGCCGCTCGTACCCCTCTCCCTCAGCCCCTCGCCATGGGCAACGGGGCGGGATCAGAGGGAGGGGAGCGGGGAGAAACCACGGAGGGAGAAGGGATACGTGTGTATCTGCGAGGACGATAGGGATGGGGAAACTCGGCTCGCGAGCCTAGGAGCCGTTTAAGGTTCTTGCCCCCGTCCCCAAATTCCCTGCCTCAGTCCCTTTCCCTCCACTCCTCTCCCCTTTTCCAACCACCTACCATTTTATCACCGGCGCTTTTGACCAACTTCACCGCCCGGCGCGGCACCGCCTCCCGCGCAGGCGCGCGCTGGCCCCGCCCCCCGGCCCCACTGTCGACTAATCGGCGGGCGCGCGCGCGCGGGTCGGGGGTCGCGTCCCTCGGCGCCAGCGGAGCACGTGGGGTGGCCCCGCCACGGGGGAGGGGGCGTGACAGGGGGCGTGACAGGGGGCGTGACAGGGCGGCCGGGATGGGGGGTAGTGGTAGTGGTAGTGGTAGTGGTAGTTGTGGTTGTGGTCGTGGGGATGATGGATGATGATTGATGATGATTGATGATGGTGGTGGTGAAGGTGATGGTAATGGAGGTGGTGGTGGTGAAGATGATGGAGGTGGTGATGATGGAGGTGGTGGTGAAGATGATAATGATCATGGTGGTGATGATGGAGGTGGTGGTGAAGGTGATGTGGATGATGATGATGGTAATGATGATGGAGGTGGTGGTGAAGGTGATGTGGATGATGGTGATGATGATGGAGGTGGTGGTAAAGGTGAAGGTGAAAGTGATAATGGTGATAATGATGATGGCGGCGATGGAGGTGGTGGTGAAGGTGAAAGTGATGATGGCGATGGAGGTGGTGGTGAAGGTGAAAGTGATGATGATGGTGATGGTGATGGAGGTGGTGGTGGAGGATACAGGAATTGGTTACTATTAAAAAAGTGGAATATTTTGATTTAAGCTGAAGTAAGAGTTAAGTTTCATCTAAGTAACTGTATTTTTTGAAGTTTAAACACAGCGCCATTCTGGTAGTGTGTTTTCTTTATAGCATGGTTTTGGTTGTTTTTTTCCAAATAGTGGTTTTCCAGATGCTGTTCAGAGAGAAATGATAGCATCTGTGTTAAATACGATAATAAAATAAGAAGGACATGGAACTGTTGGAATGGGTCTAGAGGTCTATGAAGATGATCAGAGAGCTGGAGCACCTCTGCTATGAGGACAGGCTGAGAGAGTTGGGGTTAGTCAGCCTGGAGAAGAGAAGGCTCTGGGGAGGCCCCATAGCAGCCTTCCAGTACTTGAAGGAGCTACAGGAAAGCTGAGGAGGGACTTTGCCCAAAGGCATGTAAAGATAGGAGAAGAGGGAATGGCTGTATATTGGAAGGAGAAAGATTTACTTTAGCTATTAGGAAGAAATTCTTCACGATGAGAGTGGTGAGGCACTGACACATGTTGTCCAGGGAAGCTGTGGATGCGCCCTCCCTGGAAGTGTTCAAGGCAAGGCTGGATGGGGCCTTGAGCAGCGTGGTCTGGTGGGAGGTGTCCCTGCCCATGGCAGGAGTGTTGGAACTCGTTGATCTTAGGGTCTCAACCCAAACCATTCTATGATTCTATGATATGTATTGAATAGATATGTCTTATATAATCACCTCTGTTTGCAGTTTTTCCCTGTCTAAAATGCAAGGTCAGACAGAGCTGGCTCCAAAACTCCATTTAGCAAGAGATTTGGCTGTTGTGAAGTTTGCAATAATATTAAAATTCGTTCTTGGAAACTAATAGAATATACATAAGATTTCTGTGAAAATTTATACATAGGCATGTAGGTGAGAAATATATTCTGTCCCCACTCTTGTCTAATTACACATAGAATCATAGAATAATTGGGTTGGAAGGGACCTTAAAGATCACCCAGTTCCAAACCCCCTGTCATGGACAGGGACACCTTCCACTAGACTAGGTTGCTCAAAGCCTCATCCAACCTGGCCTTGAACGCTTCTAGGGATTTGGCATCCATAACTTCTCTGGGCAACCTGTGACAGTGCCTCACCACTCTAATAATAAAAGATTTCTTCCTAATATCTAATCTAAATGTCCCCTCTTTCAGCTTAAAACTGTTCCCCCTCATTCTATCACTCTGATAAGGAGCCCCCCCCCCCCCCCCCGCCATGTTTCCAGTGGGCCCCTTATTGATGGAAATTCCCTGACGCGCCTAGCGCTAAAATAAAGGACAGTGATTTCTAAAACGCCAAAAGGAGTCTTACAGAGCTTATTTCCCGGCATTTTCGGTGTCACTGGGGGCATGTGTTTGTGCGTGGGAAATCGGCTATCGCTTTTCCCACAACGCGCCGCGAGGAGGGACTGGGAACTACAGATCCCAGCTGGCTCCGCGCTTAAAGGCGCCACAGCAGTGTTCGGTGCCTGGCTCAGGGATAGGGGGTGGCAGAGGCCCTTGGCAAGAACGGGAGCTCCTCGGGATCCTCCGCCAGTGGCTGCTACCTCCCCCTTTGTCCCCGCGTTGCGATCTTGTCCTTCCCGCGCGCATCTCTGCATCCATCCCAACCGCAGGTGAGCGTGAGGGAGGGAGAGGCGGAGGGAGGAAGCAGCGCCTGGGACCTGGCTGCCGTTTCCGTATCCTTCCCCTAAGGTGGAAGCCTTGAGGTGGGCGCTGGGCGGCTGCCGGCGGGGGGGGTGGGTGGAAATGGATGCTGCGAGGAGGAGGCGGCGGGTCTGGTCCCAGGGCCGGGAGGTTTAAGCGGCGCTGCCGGGAGCGCCAGGAGGCAAGGGGCGGCCGCTTCTTCCCCTTCCCCGCCATGCGTTGGTGGGCAGGGTGCCGGCCGCACCCGCGGTCTCCTGATGGCTCTCTCCTCTTTCCCCCTTCTTCCCTTCCCCAGGGAGAGTCACTGGCTGCCGAGGAACGGCGGCCGCGCTCGGGTGGGTGTGCGCCGGGCAGAGGCTCTCGGGGCACCCCCGGTCTCGGCCGGCACCGCCGCCCTGAGGGTCCCCGGGAGCGGCGGGGGTTGGGGAAACTGTCGGCCGGGGGGACGGAAATTTGCAGGTTGGGAAGGACCCGTAAATGTTGTGGAAGAGAGGGGATCGCGTTGGAGGCAGGGACAGGCGGCAGCTCGCTGAAAGCCGGTACCGCGGTGTCGCGTTCGGGAAGGGAAAATTGGGAAAATGAGCCAGTCCAGAGGAGGCCACGAAGGTGACCGGAGAGCTGGAGCACCTGCCCAGTGAGAACAGGCTGAGAGGGTTGGAGTTGTTCAGCCTGGAGAAGAGAAAGCGCCAGCAAGATCTTATAGCAGCCTTCCAGTATTTAAAGGAGGCTACAGGAAATCTGGGGAGGGGCTCTTTATCTTTACTAGGAGAAGGGGAAACGGTTTAATCTAAGGGAGAGGAGATTTGGGCTTCCTTATATAGGAAGAATTTTTTTACGCTGAGAGTGGTGAAACACTGGAAAAGGTTGCCCAGGGAGGTGGTGGAGGCCCCATCCCTGGAAACATTCAAGGCCAGTTTGGATGGGGCTCTGAGCAACCAGCTCATGTTAAAGATGTCCCTACTCCAAGATGGACTGTTGGACTAGATGACCTGTAAAGGTCACTTCCAGCCCAAACCATTCTATGATTCTAAGAAGTGCAAATGACAGGAGTTCCCTCTTATTTGATAATTACTGTTGTGTGGAGAGCCAGTGGGGTTTTCTTTTCTCTTTTATTCGCACCCTGAAGCACGTGATATATTTTTATATGAGGTCTTTGTTTCCTTGAGAGCTTTTGAGCACTGCTCCAAGTGCCACTTTTCTCATTAGATTTTGTTAGCTGAGTAAAAAACGATACTGAAACAAAACTGTGCTGTGTCTGAACCGCAGTGGTATGCCTACACAGTGCAACCATGGTATAAATCTCTGCTTAGGAGAGAGAGAGACGGACTTTTTACAAGGGCAGGTAGTGACAGGATGAGGGGAAATGGTTTTAAACTGGAAGGGGGAAGATTTGGATTAGACATTAGGAAGAAATTCTTCATGCTGACAGTGGTGAGGCATTGGCACAGGTTGCTGAGAGAGGCTGTGGATGCTCCCTCCTTGGAATTGTTCAAGGCCAGCTTAGATGGGGCCTTGAGTAGGCTGGTCTGGTGGGAGGTATCCCTGCCCATGTCAGGGGCCTTGGAACCAGATGATCTCTTAAGGTCCCTTCCAAGCCAAACCATTCTATGGTTCTATGATTTAATTACATCCTTTGACATACCACATTAAAACATGCAGCAGAACTTTTTGCTTGCCTCCCTCCAAGCGGAAGCTTGACTATATGCTGGGCATTCTCTCTCTTTCGTGCAGAAGTAGGTTGTAATATATTCAGCAGAATCTCTTCCTGAAACGTATTAAATATTCCTTTGTATACATGAAGAAACATTTCCTTAAATAGAATTTTGCCAGGTGGTGGGGATTATTTTACCTGATCGCTTAAAAACAGTAAACTCCATAGCTTTAGAAATATTTCAGAACTCTGATACATTATTATTTTATTGAAATTAATGTCATGTAGATATGCTTTTGCTACTTCAATTACACTTGTGGTTCTTAATTTTTAACGTTTTGACTCTTCATGTTGTTAAACACTAGCCTGTAGGTCAACTATTGACAGATAAATACTTTGTCTTGTATTTCATGCATTGAAGAGAAATAAACCAACACACAGAAGTGGAAGGGCATTTTAAAAACAAGGGTAGTGCATTGCTGTGTTTCTCACCTTCACTTCCTGTTGTATATATATTGATGATGGCTGGCTTGGATGCTTGTGATTGCAACTGCTACTGCATTAAGGGAAAAGACGATTCTCTCCTTGGTCAGACTGCTTTCACATGAGTATGTCCATTATTGGTTCCTGGTTAAGGCTATTGGCAAAGACATTAAGATTGCAGCCAAAGTTTTAGCCAAATACCTGTTCTGTTGATGGTCTACTAACATGTAGTGTGTGTTGTACAGTTGTAGAACACCATACTTTGGTGGTGAATGTATGTTTTGTACTTGCATTTATACATTGTTATGTATAGCTTTGTGGTGTGTTTGTTTTATTTGATTTTTTTTTTAAAAAAGAGATAATTTAACTGTATTATTTTGCAATAATGTCAGTGTTTTCCTGTAGGATCTAGGAGAAGGAAATTGGTTCTTAGTTTTGAATTTCTGTTCTGCTTGGTGTTAAAAGCACATACAGCAGTTTGAATATAGATATTCAAGAAGCTTCTGGGAAATTAACTTATGAATGGATTGATTTTACTTTTAGTGTTCTTATAACCCTGTTTTAAAATCGCAAGGATCCATAATTAGCTTTGAAGTAAAATGCCTCAAGGCCACGTAGCCTTTCAGGTGAGGGTCTTTGATTCAAACTAGCGCTGCTCAGAAGTCCAGGAAGTTTTGCTGTTACTTCTTTACTCTAAAAATGTTTCTTTCACAAGTATGATTTATAATGTAATCTGTTTCAGTTAAGCTTTTTCTTTCATTATTTTTAATATAGTTGAGTGTGTTAAAACTTCTGAGGCTGTATAATAACGTGGTTATGATAACAGTTTTTTAGGATTGGTTTGAGAAAATGCAAGAGGTTTACTGACAGATAAGAAGAATAAGTTCTGGTGCTGGGTTGAAGTACAGCCCATGGCATTGTGGTTTAATATTTTTAATGATCTAAGAAGAAACGCAGATGACTACCATGTGATATGACTAAACTTTCCAGCCAGTGTTTTTAAAAGGTGATGATCCCTCTATCGATAATGTTAGACAATTTCTTGGTTTTGGTAACTGTTTGCTGAAGGAGACCATGTATATTCTATCGAAAATCTTAGGATCTTCAGGATGTGGTCCTAGGTTTGTTTTCTGCATTTGTTTGACCTAATGGCCTAATATGATCATGTTTGGTAACTGATTGGTACTACCTTGCAGCTCAGTATGCATATTGGAGATGCAGAAACCATGTAGCAGAAAGCTTTGAGCAGTTGTGGATTATAAGCTTCTCCCAACGGCAATAAAAAGGGAAGAATGAAGGCAACTGGACTTATTTCCCTATGGACGTTGGTTTCACTGCCTTGTGGCCAGTTAGCAAATCCTGCAGAACACGAAGATGTAGTAAAGCATGCAATAAAGCTGCACCGTGGGAAAGGAGCTATTGTCGCTCAGAGAAAGCAGTGGGTGATGGAGAGCTGCAGAAAACTCTCTGGGCTTCTTCGCCAAAAGAATGTTGTTCTCAACAAACTGAAAAGTGCTATAAGAGCAGTTGAGAAGGATACAGGACTGTCAGACGAAGAGAAACTTTTTCAGGTGCATACCTTTGAAATTTTCCAAAAGGAGCTAAACGAAAGTGAAAACTCAGTCTTTCAGGCAATCCATGGCCTCCAGAGAGCTCTACAGGGGGATTACAAAGATGTTGTAAACATGAAAGAAAGCAGCAGACAGAGACTGGAAGCTCTGAGAGAAGCTGCAATTAAGGTTAGTTCGTGCATATTTATTACTAGACTACTGATATTCTACTTGTGATGTTAATTTTATTATGGCATGGTTTCAATCTCTTTTAATAAAAATATGGATCTATATAAAACTTAAAATGTTTTACTGCTTAAAATGGATTTTGAGTGAAGTATTTCTTCTCATTAGTAAAATTAGAAGTAGTTCTGGTGTAGAGCTTAAGACTTACTAGCAGGCAATAATTCCTATTTCAAAAGAAAGCTAAGCATAATCATAACACCTATGGCAAATATTATGTTTAAGGGAAGGAATACAAGAAATGAGTCAATGTACATAGCACAGTTGCACTAGATAAACCAGTGATCAAAGTGGAAATGGTGCCATAAATTGGCAAAATACTGTTTTTTCCACTTTAAATGAAAATTGCTCAACCAGAATCTACAGTTTAAGCAGAATAACTTCTTGCCTTTTATTTCCGTATTCATGTAGATGTGGGTAAAATGGAAATGCAAAACATGAGGTAACTAGATTTTTTTAGTCTCAGTATAGCGCTCCTAGCCTGAGAAGCACACGTTTGAAAAACAGTACTTCCAAGAAAGAGCTGGCTGAAATAACTTTACAAGGAAAAGCTCAAATAAGTAACAGTTGAGCACAAGGACTTTATGGAATGTTTGAATTCCCATGTCATACCCCCAGCTCTTGGGGTATGCACAATCTGCCACTGTCTACTGGACTTGGTAGTGCTCAGACTGTGTAGTGGAAGTCTCCCATTGAGAAAAAATGACATTTAATTGAGTTGGTGTTTAAATTGCTCTGTTAATTTCTCTACTCCTCAGCCACTGGAGGAATATATTAAGGATTTTCTTTGTTTTCTGTCTTCTAAAAGAAGAGGCTGCCCTTGCACAAGGGAGCAAAAGAAGGAAAAAAATGTAATTGGGATATAGTATCTGAGTTGGGGGAATTTTTAAAGGGTTTTATGTGAAATATGTGCAGATCTTAACAGGTGAAGGTAGCTAGAGACTGTGCAAGAAAGGTGTGCGATGAATTGTGGCAACAAAGGCTAGTATAAGCAGAAGTTAGGATGCAGACTTGGGAGACTGGGTGGTCTGTGTGGTGAAAACAGACTGAATTATGACAAATTCGAATAGGAAGTAGTTTGGATCTAGGTGTGTTCCAATGAAGTGCTCAGTATGACTTTGATATTGGTGCTTAATGGTACTGCCAGTGCTGCACAGAAATGGAAACAATTGTCATGAAAATTACTTGCTTTTTCATCTTTTTTTTTTTTTTCTCAGAGCTCTTAAAATAGCAGCAGTGAAGCTGTCAAGAATCTTCTTTTCTATTTCTTGGCAAGGTTACTGTAAAATACTGAAGTAATCTATCTTTGAGCCTTAAAATGGTGCTGCTTCATTTTTCTCATGAAAGGAGGCCTATGTGCATAATGATGTGCCTTGTCAAAACTTTACTTCTGCAGAGGTTGTTTGTGTAGAGTTTTCTGTATTATCCTATCAAGGTATTTGAATGAGGAATCTTTTACACCCTTCCTTCTTATGTCATGTGCGTGATTATTTAAACAGAGTATTTGTTGTTCTAACCTTACAATTGTTATGTGAAGTGAAACAAAAAACAGTGGGGAAATGCATACCACAAAGATGAAAATTACACAGGATACTTTTTTTGAATTGTTCTTGCTTCAGAAGATGCATGTTAGGTCCAATTTTGTTCCAGTTTCATTTTACTGTAATGATTACTTTGTTGATACACTCGTAAGACATCCTTTCCATTTTTCAGTGATTGAATGGAAAATACAAATGACTCTAGAGGGTGCTGGACTCTTCGTTTAATTTTTATTGAGTTGAAGTATTTTGAAGTCTTTAGTGTTGGTATATGTATGCATGTCTGATGCATTTCTTGCTGGGAAAAGGTATAGTGGAATCATTCATGATAGTGAGGGGAGGAAGGAAGAGGCATTGAAGATAGTTTCAGCCTTCATTTGCTTCAGGAACCTGTGTGGAGGTACGGGAAAGAGCAACAAAATCTTGCCTACTTTTTATTAGCTTCTAATTTCTTGGGTGCCTGCAACTCAGGCATTGATGGAAAAAATAACTCGACAGTACTGTAAAGATGTATCCTCTTCTGTATGTGCTTTTCTCATTGCTGATTAAACAGCAGAGAGCAACAACAGTGCTGGTTTCTTAACCAGCATTGCCCCAAACTTTTACTTAATCTTACTTCATTTTGCTCGTATGTTTCTAGATGTTCCCATCTCTTGTTTAGCACATAATCCTTATCTATATTACCTTGCTTAAAAGATTGGTATGTACCTTATGATCAGATGTCTGCAATCCCAGTACGAGTTGCACAACAGCATTTGTACTGTTTGATGCACTCCTGCTTTTAATGTGTAGCAGTCTGTCTGAGATACCTTGTCCTTTATACACCATTCTCTGAGATTGTCCCACTTCACTGCCATGACACTGGTCTGTAGGTGAAAACAGAGGTGCCACTTTAATAGACCACGTAAACCTTTGTCTTCATTAACTGAAGGAACTTACAATTAAGCTCAGAATTTTCAAAACTCTTCTACCTTACTATTCAGAGAAAGTTAACTTATTGCAAATTAGAGCCGTATTTATTTTTTTCTGCGGTTTACCTCTAACTGTTCAGCCAGTTTGTCTCAGCTGACAGAAAGGACTCATCACCTCTCTCCACCAAAAAACTATTCAGTTTTTTTTGGGAAAGAATCTAACCTTTATCAGTTCAGTCTTGTGTTCCAAGTTGTTGCTGACTGAGGAAAGCTCATATGGAGGCTGTTTTTTTTTTTACATCTGCTAACAGAGAAGGACAGATAGGAAATGTTTTTCCTCGAGGCTGTATGAAAGTGACTGTGCCTCTTGCTTATGTGTTGCATAAGAACTAAGCAGTTGGCATTAGGCCAAATACATTAATAGCTACTTTTTTCCCATCTCCAGTTATTTTTGGGAACTGGTTAATTTTCACTCTGCTGTTGTAACTATAGTAATTCTAAACACCAACAGGCAAGAGCCAGCAATTCTGTGGTTTCATCACACCCGAAACTATTCACCTGCCAGGAATTTAAAAGGGTTAAGCTACAGTCACAAGCTGTACTGAACAGCTTGTCTTGGCATCAAGGGATGGATTAAATTATATGCATATTCTTGTAAAGTTTCAACGGGAAAAATATCCATCTGCAAACATGTGGAGGAGGGGACATTCCAGTTGTTTAAACATAGGAGTGTTGGACCCTTTTAGATGCCCAGGTTATCTTAGATAAGTGTAGGGTAGGATAAATCACACCCTCTAGGGGAAACCTATGTTCTGTCTCATTTTCAACTGGGTATGGCTGGGCAGCTAAAATGGAACCAGAAACTTGTGTTTCTGGGAATTCAGTCTGACCTGGAGATGGTTTGTGGATTTTTTTGCATGGTTTGTTTTTCCCCTTGGTGATAATACTAGGTTTTTTAAAGGACAGATTTAGAGTCTTATCTAAATATTCTCAGCATCTTGAATCTAACTGAAAAGAAGCCTGCCATTGCATATGTTTCCTCATTTATAATCATCCTCTCTCTCAATCAGTGCATCTTTGCACTGTAAGCATATTAAATGTTTAAACACCTTATCTTTTTTCCAAACCCCTCAAATTGTACAATACACCAAGTATTATGTTTGGTTATTGTCTTGGCAACTATGTAGAAGAGACAGTCTGGTCTTGATCAGTAAATAAACTTAATTTTAGTTCTGTTTTTAACCTGAAAGATCCAAAGAGAAATGAAACATACTAACTTTATCACAGAAGCTCCTGAATTTTTTTCAGACCGTATCAAACCACATCAGCATTTTTTTCTTTCTTCTGAAGCCTAGAAATGGATTTCAGAAGTCATTATTGCAAGTTCATAAGATGTCCAGACTGAAAAGATGGACAAAGTCAAGTATTTTACTTCTGATCGGAAAAGTCCTTGGGAAACAAACAGGAACGTCAGCTGGAGTGCTTGACTGCTCATCTGTATGCGCTTCTAGCTCCTTTTATTGTTTTTTTTTGCTGTTTCCACAGTTATTGTAACTTCTGAAAACCATAAACAGACCTCTTCCCGTGTTTATAAAATGGCTTATAAAATTAAGTTTCATTGTGTTTTCCTCCCAGTTTGTTTGTAGCTAGTAAAGCTATGCTTTCAAAGTTATTGTGCTTCCATGCTAAAGCACTCAGCTCTAAACTTTACTTGGCTCTGAAATGTTTTGTAGAGTTCCTCAAAGTAATTCCTTTCTTGTATTTTTTGGATTGTAACCTTGGGGCAGCTCTACTGTTTAATGGATGAGAAAAAGCAATTGGTGGGGCTCTTTTTGTTTGTTTGTTGATTTTCTTGCTCACTTCCTCAATGAAAATTGGTAGAAAACAGTCTTCAAATGCCATTATAAAGTCTATATTGCTTTTGTACTTTCACTTCTAAGATGTTTTGTGTCACAAGAAGTGTACATTTATGTCAAGCATTTTCCTTCTCAAAGGCCTGGACACTACTTTTATCTGTGTGTTGTAAAAATTCAACAGGAAGAAATGGAATATGTTGAACTCTTAGCAGCAGAAAAACATCAAGTCGAAGCCCTTAAGAACATGCAGCACCAAAACAAAAGCCTGTCAATACTTGATGAAATTCTAGAAGATGTCAGAAAGGCAGCTGATAGATTGGAAGAAGAAATAGAAGAACATGCCTTTGATGACAACAAATCTGTAAGTCATGTTTTAAACTCAGTCTTAACATTGGTGTGCATTTATTTTTTAGTTGATGCTTGCACTATAGGGGTGTTTCTCTTATATTACATAGCCATTAGGATTTTAGTCATTGTTTTAAAAAAACCCAACCAACCAACCAAACCAAACCAAACCAAAAACTTTTGGCTCTATGTTTGTTTCTGTTTCTCTTTCAAGAGAAGAAAGAATTCAGTGGTGAAATGACTGCTTGTTAGGAGTGAGCAAACCGGGATAGTTACTCTTTTTTGGTAGTTATTTCTGTGTTTGTGATTTGAAGGCCCACTTTGACAGTGACGGTGTAGTCCATCTCATTGATACAGCTCATGAGAGTTACGACATCTCAGCAGTGGTGGTGGGGACTGTGATATTTAGACTTTGCAGGATATGAAGTTTCCATGTTAAGCATAGTCTCCACTTTTTTTCTCTTTCATTTTGTTGAGAAAGTTATGGGAGAACAAGAATCCTTGCAGTTAGTTTTCACAATCTGGGAAAAGATATATTGTTCAAGGTGAGGACTTGAAATGTCTTTGTGGTGTTACTTTCTTATGCTTCTGACTTCCCCTGCTTTTTATACCGTGGCTTCTTTGCATAGTTCATTGTTTCTATGTTGCATGATGAATAGTGTCCCTCAGGTGAGGCTGTGTGTATTTGGAGCTGGGAGTACATAAGTTTATTCTTGTGTCCCATTGTGACATCATCAGAGACCAATTCTCTAATTCAGTCCTGTTTGCATAAACGTGGTTGAGTTTTCTTTGGCTTCTGCTCTTTGAAGTCTTTTGTTGATTTGTGGATCGACTTCCAAGGTGTGCATAGCTCATGAGCTCATCTGAGGAAGAAAACCAGTTGCTCTGTAGGAAAGACCCAAATTGTATTTTATTGATAGAAAGAAAAAGCAGATTTTTATTTGTATGTGCCAGATGGCAGCAATTTTACCTACTGGGAATCCTATCTAGCAGGACCGAGAGCAGGAGATGAGGTGGCTGGGGTGCCCTCTTCTGTTTCTCTGGGGCATAACGGCACGCTTTAATGAAACTAGGAACGATAGTTTTGCTGCTTCACCTGTTAATTGGCAAAATGCTGATGCATTGGCTTTGGAAGACTATTTGCATCTCCACCCTTGCAAAAAACACCTAGCATATTTTCTCTTAAGCTAGGACCCTGGAATACTAGAACAAAGAAGCTCTAACAGAATCGTCACTAATCTGATGAAGCATAGAATCATTTAGATTGGCAAAGACCTTTAAGATCATTGAGCCCAACAATAAAGATACAAAAGCTTCTATTAAAATCTAGTCAAATAGAGAAGTGAAGAAAACTGCTACTGAGCTAACTCACTTAATGCAAGATGAGTATTTGCGTGCTGCGTTCTGCTATGTACAACCTGCTTTCAGGAATTTCTGTTTTGGGAAATAAAATCCTGAAAATAACCATTTTTTCTCATTATGCCCTCAAATTTATTAGTATCTAAAAGCTCTTCTTAACCTGTGCCATCTACTCATGCTTTTCTAGCATAGTCAGTCTTTTTTCAGTTCCCTTTTCTTTTGTAAATTTAAAAATGCACCATAATGTCTATACAGTGTATGATTTATATATAGATTGCACAGGAAAAAAAAAGATTGTTTTTAATAATTGTCTTAAACATCTTCCCTTTTCCCCTAATGCTGTTTCTGACTTAGCCTGTGAACTCTACTAGATGAGGAATGCCTTTATCCAATTGCATTACTTTTATATGATCTTTCGTGCCTTTTTAATTTTGATGTAGAGAAGTTTGGTTAGATTCCAGATGCACAAGCTATGAAGTACAAAGGAACATATAATAAACACTGTAAGAATCTGGAGTTCCAGAGCTTCAAAGTAGATGCTTCACTGCTAATGTATTTCATAAAACAATTTTGCTTAGTGAACACTGCTGCAGATGTCATAACATTAAATTCCCAAAAAGATACTAGAACAGATGTTGGCTTATTACATTTTGTTTTTTAGGCAAAGTAATAGTTATCTGCAAGATGGGGACACTACACTGAACAGTGACATAATTCCAATGTGGAAGTCAGTGTAAAGTATATTTTAAATTGTGGAGCCAACTTTTAACAATGTGCTCTAAGCTCTGTTTTGGCATCCCTGGAATAGCAATGGGGGTGTAGGATAGGGCATCAGGAGGAAAAAAATCAGAGAAGACCAGTAGGATTGTCCACTTATTGTGTATTCTGATTAGAAACATTTCTTCATGTTTGTTGACTGTAGGAAAGCCTTTCTTCTTTCCTCCAATACTGTGAGAATAGTTTGCATGTACGTGGCACGCAGCTGTTTCTACTTTCTCCCGTCAGCTGAAAACATGGTTTTGTCTCATGGACTTGGCGATGGACACCTAATTGTGCAATCCAAAGTCGGCTGGTAATTGGGGAGCTTAGGGAAGGAAAGGCAAAACGTATACAAAAAGACAGGTTTGGGGAGAAAATGGATGAAAAGACGGCTTGCATAAAAAGAAAATAGTCATCAGCTTCTCACTCCAACCATGAGAAATGCTGATATTTGAAGGAACTATTTTATGCTTCTAAATAATTCTGGGAACTTCATACTTTGTTTCAAATTTCTTTTTTCCCCCTCTGTTTGATTCTTACTGACTTCCAGTTCTTTAGATGACCATCATATTGCATGATGTACAAAAACAGAGGAAGAAGTCATTCCTACGATAAAGATTTTTATTTAATTTCAGGTTAAATATTAAATACTGAAAATGCAATATCTATCTGAACAGTTTGGGGAAGTGTGCTGGAGAATCAGCAGAGAAAAATAGGCGGTTTTATGGATGACTTCTGTGAATGCATTTCTTCATTAAATTGGGGAGTTGCTTGGGCAAAATACGGTAATCATTGAATGTTTTATAGTAAGTCATTGGAATGACAAAAGCCTACTCTTTACTGAGTCTAAAAGAAGGGATAACCTTAACTGTTCCTGAATAGTGGTAAAAATCTACATTATTTAAAATATAGTGAAGAATGAAATCATTCTAGGGTCCTCCACTTTGTAATTACAGGCACTGAAGACAAAGCTACATAGAAACAGTTTTTATGCTCTCTCATTCAGATTTGCAGGACAGTGATTTCTGATTTGGAATGCAGTCATTATTTCAGATTTTTGTGAACTGAATATTACTTTGTAGTCTCTAATTATTGTTGTTCAAGATAATAAAATGTTACAATTCAATCTAATCTTTTGTGTTCTAAACGTGATAAAGCTTTTTTTAAAATAATAATAAATTCAGCTTAGATGCAATTGAAAATACCAAATTAGAATTTTACAGCCTTGAAACCCAGTCTTCTGTATTTTTTGGTTGGATAGCTTGGTTAAAGAGGTCTGGAGAACGCTTCCTTTTTAAAACATAAAGCAAATTATAACCCTTTTCAGTTATGGACACCAGATTTTTATAAAGAGACTGAAAGACTTCTCTAAGAAGGAACTGAGTAAACTGTAGTAGTTTTAGTCAACGTCAACTAATTCTGGAGCAACTTCAAGCACAGTTAATAGTCTTTCACTTTTTACTATGTGCTTATTTGACCCCCTTTGTTGTTGTTATTTGCTTTCTTACAGGTAAGAGGTGTTAACTTTGAAGCAGTTTTAAGGGTGGAGGAAGATGAAGCCAACTCCAAAAGAAATGCTTCAAAAAGGGAAGTAGAGGATGACTTAGGTCTTAGTATGCTCATTGATTCCCAGAACAATCAGTATATCCTTACTAAACCCAGAGATTCAACCATTCCTCGTGCTGATCATCATTTCATAAAGGTAATTTTGGATACATTCTTTTTCATTTGTTTTGGTAAGATTTAGTCCCACTAGTTTGGAAACCTGTACTAGTTGATTGGATTGAATGTAGTTTCGGCATTTGTCCCTCTAAAGTTACCCTACCATTCATGATCATGGAATCATAGAATGGTTTTGGTTGGAAAAGATCTTTAAGGTCGTAGAGTCCAACCATCGATCCAGCCTCCTGCTAAGTCCACCACTAGACTATGTCCCAAAGTATGATATCTTTAAACACCTCCAGGGATGGTGACTCACCCACCTCCCTGGGCAGTGATTCCCCCATCTACTGGTGGTCTGGCCAGTGTGATCTCTACTCCAACTCTAGTCTTCTCAAGATTGATCATGATGTCACGTGAATCCTCTCTGTTTTCATTTAATGTAACTCGTTGCAACTTTAGGGCACCATCCCTTCTCTTGGGGTTCGAAGTGTTAAAGCAAGCTACTGCTGTGCCTGATAAGCCACTTGCATATTGTCACTAGAGAGAATTTATCTGCTTATGTCTTGTGATGAAAAAAAGGAATGCTGGAGAATACATAGACATGTTTTTTATTGCATTTGTGTTTCATGAATAGTAACTGGATTGGGATTTTTTTTTTAATTAAAAAAACACAAAAACCTAACAAAATGGATCTGTTCCACTATTTTGTTTTAATGCCAAGTGTCATTCCCCTTACAATTCCCCAGAAAGCTGTCTACTTCTTATAATGCATTTATAATGTTACTAAATTGATCAGGAGTTCCCAAAGCTACCAATTACTTAAGGTCAGTACTTCATCTGCAAAACTGCAATTCTTACACCTACGACAAGGTGTTCAGCTTAGTTTACTGAAGTTGTGTGTTCTTTTCACAGGCAGTAGTCTGCCCTTAATTTTATAGTGCTAGTTATCTTTTGAATGATAATAGTCTTTAAATTCATCACAAATTTGTGTCTCCTTTATATTAACGCATTTGTGAATCTTCTGTGTAGGACATTGTGACCATAGGAATGTTGTCTTTGCCCTGTGGCTGGCTGTGCACAACAATAGGATTGCCAACCATGTTTGGGTATATCATCTGTGGAGTACTCTTGGGACCATCAGGACTAAATAGTATCAAGGTAAGCATGCAAGTTGCTTCTTGACTGATTTAGTTTGTTGAAATCTTTAGAAGTTGTTTTAAAATAATATGGTATTGACAAGCTGAAATGTACTTAAAAAAAAAAAGAAACCTGGACCTATGCAAAATGAGGCCTTAAGATTTTTTGTCTTTTTAATCACTTTGGTTTTTTTTCTCCTATATAAGCACAACATAAGCAATTGTTGAAAGTGAAAGCTGAAGGTTTTGTGTAATGGATTTTTTGTTTGGTTTATTCTTTTCTTTTTGTTTTTACTTGTAAAGCATCACATTTGAGAGCCAAAGTAAATTACATCAAATATTCAGAAACTTGCAAAAAGTCAGTGTTGGCAGCGGAGGAAGTGTTTAAAACAAGTAGTTTCCTGAATAGCATAGCTTGGCTTCCTACAGAGTTATTTTGCATCTCTGTGACTCTTCCATCCATCCTTGTCACCCTACCTCTTGTCCAGCCCCCTACCCACATTCCTGAAGTCTCTTGAACCCTTTCAGATCCATCATGTGTACTTTGATTACCAGCTCATGTGGTTGGCTAAACATTGCATGTATTTTGATTAGTGGTCTGGCTAAACAATCTGTTAATGTACATCAGCAGGCAAACCAGAGCACACGTTAAGGTTGCATGACAATGTCCAGTTAAGTTACATGTGTCTGGTACATTGATCTCCATGTAACTGCTTGGAACTTACTGTCTTTGCAATGTCTGCTTTTACGTGGACTTTTATTGAAAATGACTGTTGGGCTTAAGAGTAAGTGAGGATCTTCAGAAATTGTAGGATTGTGTGCGTCTTGTATTGGAAGAGAAGGCTACAAATACTAAACTTTCAAAATTTCATATTCTAAAATTGAGATTAGGTAATAAACTTTGTGTCATATGTAACTTCTGGCTTGAGAAGGTCTGGAAGGCTTGATGGCTTAAAGTAAGAAACAAGTGTATAAGCTTGCCGTATAGAAAGAGATTCAGCAATGGATTTTCAGAAACTTAGACTGCAGAAGATGTGGTCAGAACAGATGAGAGAGTTTCTTTAGGACAGTTTCTTCGTGAGCTACCTTGTTTCTTGTGGTGCTGTGGTTAAACTTTATTCATCTGGATAATGTTCATGTTCACTGAGTCTTTTGCATGTGCTCTCTCCTTTTGTCTCTTCTGTATTTTATGAAAAAGTTGAATGGTGGAGGGACTGAGAAGGCAAGCAGCTTCTAATCTGTCAGGGAAGATAGTTTCCATCTCCACTTCTGTATGATTGATAATAGACCCTGTCCTCTTTTGCTCTGGACTGTGAAATACGTGGAAAAGAAATGTTAATTTTTTAGAATAGAATACACTGTTTCAGCTTCAATGATCATCTGGCTCATGGGTGTCAAACTCATGGCCCATGGGCTGAATCCATCCCTCCCCCTTGTTTTATCCTGCCTGGCACCTTGTTTCTCCCTGGCAGCAGCGCCGAGCTCCTTGCCCGTGTACTCCTGCCGGCGCCAGTCACGTGTGCAGTGTGTGACGCGCATTATGCTGCAGGGGCAGGAGAGTGGTGGGAGCCAGGAGTATGACACCCCTGATCTAGACCAACTGCCTGACCAATTCAGGGCTGACCTGAATTGAAAGCATGGTGTTAGGAGCACGGTCCGAATGCCTCTTACACACTGACAGGGCTTGGGGCACCGATTATCTCTCTAGGCAGCCTATTCCCAGTGTCTGACCACCCTCTCAGTACAGAAATGCTTCCTAATGTCCAGTCTGAACCTCCCCTGGCACAGCTTGGGACCATTCTGACACATCCTATCACTGGGCACCAAGCAGAAGAGATTGGCATCTCCATCTCCACTTCCCCCTCAAGAAGCTGTAGAGAGCAATGAGGTCATCCCTCAAACTCCAGTTCTCCAAACTAGACAAACCCAAAGTCCTCAGCTGCTCTTCACAGGACATTCCTTCCAGCCCTTCCACCAGCTTAGCTGCCTCCCTCTGGATGCATTCAAGGATCTTCACTTCCTTCTTAAATTTTGGGCCCCAGGACTGCACACAGTACTTGAGGTGAAGCTGCACCAGCGCTGAATATGGCAGGATAATCACCTCTTTTGACCAGCCTACTTTTTGATGCATCCCAGGCTGGGGTTTGCCCTCTTGGCTGCCAAGGCCCACTGACTCCTTCTGAGCCTGCTGCTCACCAGCACCCCCAGAATCGTTCTTGAAGGACTGCTCTCCAGCCACTCTTCTCCCAGTTTATACTTGTGCCCAATGTTGCTCTTTCTCAGGTGCAAAATCCAGCATTTTGACTTGTTAAATTTCATCGCCCAGTGCTCTAGTCTATCTAGATCCTTCCGCAAGGCCTCTTGTCCTTCAAGAATGTCAACACCTCCCAGTCTGATATTGTCAGGAAACTTGCTGATGGTGCATTCAGCTCCTGCAACTAGACCATTGATAAATACATTGAGCAGAACTGGCCCTAGAATTGAACGCTGACGAGCACTGCTGGGGATTGTTTGCCATCCAGATGTAGCCTCATTTTTCTATCGTGACACGGAAGACAACCACTTTTCTTGCTGTTGAACCCTTCTCTCTGAAGTGGAAATGCTGGCAGTTCTACTGGTTGGAGAGATGGATGCATGGAATCTGTTAGATAGAGAACAGAACAGCAAACTGCAGTCTAGCAGAATGATTATACTAATAGATCAATAAAATAACTAGCTAGAAGTAACTTCTGGAATGCAGCCTTGGGTGTTTAATAGCGTATGCATAAAACATAACTTATTTATTTTCAACAAGCAAGCTTACTTAGATCAACACATATATGCATTTTGGGTGACCATCACTATCTAACCAAATTATCTAGTAGCAACCATGAGATGGGAAAAATGTTTGAACCTTAAAGATGCTGAGGGAACTTCTGATGTCATGTGAGCAGCAAGTGAACTACCTACAGAAACATAATAAGAAACAACTTGGTTTTTTCAGTGTGCTTTTAATTTGTATTATTAGACTGCTGTGCCCTGATTTTTGTTCTATTTTTTTAAAGTCTATTGTACAGGTGGAGACATTAGGAGAGTTTGGTGTATTCTTCACACTCTTTCTAGTTGGTCTGGAATTTTCACCAGAAAGATTAAGAAAGGTATTTTTATGTAATACCTCTACATTACAGGCTTTAATTGCTAATGTTTTATTTATCAGTTATAGTTCAGATTTTTATACTCTCCCTATAGTATACTGGTGTAACTTAGTATGTTTCTGAAAAGACAAATATATTTGCTTCCTCCCTTTAACTCTTTGGAAAGAACAGAATGCATTATTTAATTGCCGCCTCAACAAAAAAAAAATGCTAATCCTCTTCATTTTAGTAAAACATTACTAGAAAAATCTCACGCAATTTATGGCAATCCATCTCTGCTTTATTTTGAAGTGCAGTAACATGCAGTTGCTGTTACGGAGTGTCCAGTGATGTTTGCCAGTCCTGTTGTTATAAATCAGTTTGTTAAGTACTGCATACTGAATTGATGATATATGCTGTACTGGCTAATAAACTGATTCTGCAAGTATGTTAGCACAATCTGGAATATTACATGATGTGACCATCAGGATTCATCAAAAAAGGTACAAATTTCTTTTGGTCTTAATTTAAAAATAAAAAAGTTATGTCATAAACTATCTAGAATTTTAGTAGTGGAAAATACTACTGGAAAATATTTAAAGAATGTGTGTATGTCAAGAGCTGCATTGTGTGATTTGTTCCTAAACTGGTGGTTGTGGGTTCACAAGAGTATAAAAGCTTTAATTGAAATGTGTTAAAATTTATGAGCGTTTGGCTTCATCTGCTGTTTCTAGTCTGTGTAAACTCAAAGCTAAATTCAGTAATTCAAGGGTTCCTAAACTGTGGTATATAAATTGCTGCTTCAAAGTTGTGTGTGCACTAGTGTAGAGCAGGCTGCTGGTGTTGATGATGTTCTTTGCCATTCCTATTTTTTTCCTACCCTGGAATCACATTGTATAACCGATCTTCCATTTAGTGATTTTAATACATTTCAACCCATGTTGGACCTTTGGCCCTTAATTTGCCTGTGAGCTCTGGGAAATTTACCTAATTTCTGGTAATGAGCCTTCTGTCATAGAACATCTGCTAGGTGTAATAACTTTGGAGTTTTGGGATGTATAGGATGACAGCCTGTTACTTCCATGGCCCAGTACTGCAGCCCCAAATCATGCATCCTTACTTGCTTATGTGTCCTGAAAATCATTGTGACTTATCAGTGAGAAAAGTATCATCAGGCTTTATCATAAGAACTTGTTTTCTTCCCAAGGTGTGGAAAATATCTTTGCAAGGACCCTGCTACATGACGATTCTGATGATTGCCTTTGGCTTACTGTGGGGACACTTGCTCCAAATTAGACCAACACAAAGTGTCTTCATTTCTACTTGTTTATCTTTATCAAGCACGCCACTGGTGTCAAGATTTCTTGCAGGTAGTGTTCGAGGCGATAAAGAAGGTATGATATTTAAGTATTTAAATATGGACTACTGTAGTATCTGCAATAACATTTGAAAGAAGTTGCCTTTGTAATACTATGAGAAAAACTAATTAAAGAAACAAAACAAAACCTCCTGTTAAGTCTGGTTTTAACACTGTCCAGTGTTGTGTATATTCTTGTTATAAGGTCTACCCACTGTTTACATAGCCAGTCCTCTTTGGAGAAAGACAGTGTAGTCCAATCAGTGCTCTCTATGTTATTAACTGACTTTACTAATCATCTGGAATCACTTTTTAAGTGCCTTTTAAGAGTGTAGCAGGTGTGTGGACTCCTACTACCAGTTTTTCATCAGGGCAGAAAAGCTAACTTAAATAATTTGCATCCTTCTTCAACAACAGATAGTCTTTCATAGCTAACAGCTCTTCAAATAAGTACCGTCAAGTGCCATGTTGCTAGCTTCTCAAAGACTTCTACATGTTTCCTTTCCTAAGTTTTGCCATCCTGCTTTATTCCACGTAAACCTCCTTCGTACATAATGCATTAAAGTTCTCTCCCCCTAGAATTTTCATATTCTAATGCCTACATTCGAAGCGTACATTTTACACATGCTGGCTCTTGTGTGAGCCTGTTATTCTAAAGACTGTATGCTTCAGTAAAGGAATTCCAGTAAACACATAACTAGTGCTTAGCTGCTAGGCAAAGTATGTATTTTTATTGTGTAATTGAAGCTTCATATGAATAGTTATTTATATTTTTGAGATGGCTTTATATATTTTCATTTACTTACTGGTGGTGGGCGAGGGAAAACCCAGAATGCTTTGAATGACCTCACCCATTGAGAACTGTGCTTAGCCTCCATTTGGTTAAGACATTTCTAGGTTTCTGAGCGCTGCAGGCATACAGAGATGCTGATGAGAGTTTCCATGACTGCTTTGCTGTTGTACAGGTGATATTGACTACAGCAGCGTACTGCTTGGCATGTTGGTGATGCAGGATGTGCAGCTTGGTTTATTTATAGCTGTCATGCCTACGCTTATTCAAGCAGGAGTGAGCACATATTCCAGGTAAAAAAAATTATTGTCCATAACCCCCTTCCAATTAGTGTGTAGATCACCAAAATGAATGTGAGAGCATTACAGTTGATGTCAGTTCCATGGAAAAACATGCACTCTGTTCTGTGAGTTTCCTGTACTATTTGTACTTGTTGTGTTGTATGAGGATATTCTTTCTGCTCTAGCTGCCTTAGTCCTGTCCAGTACTTAAAATTTGTTGAGAAAATTTGTTATTGTAAAAAATAAGTTAATTTCTTCAGTTACTTTGTTCCCTTCAAGACATATTTTTGTCAAAGACCATGTGATAGTATGGCTTAGCTTGAAGATCAGTCGAGAAAAATCATTTAGAATCAACATGGAAGTAAATTCTAGGCTGTAAAAGAGATTGCTGGGCACTCAGTTTCAAATTCATCTTGTTTACGAATGTATCTAAGTATCTTACTGTAGCTGCTCAGTTTTGAACATCTGCAGAACTAGATCTTTTCACTTAAGGGTAACTGCTTGGGAGGCATGAAAGCACTTGAGAGAAATGTTTTGTTTGTTCTTCTCTTCCAGCATTTTCAAGGAAATACTGAGAATACTGATACTGATTGGCCAAATTCTCTTTTCTCTGGCTGCTGTTTTTCTTATGTGTCTTGTTATAAAGACTTATCTCATAGGACCGTATTATCGCAAGTTGCATGCAGAAAGCAAAGGGAATAAAGAAATCCTCATTCTAGGAATAACTGCATTCATCTTCCTTATGTTAACGGTAATCTTTTAAATTAATAAAACATTTTGATACATGTGGTAGTTTACAGCATCAGTATCACAAAAGCCATCACACTTACTGTTCCTGCATATCCTTGTTGTTATGTTATGCATATCCATATCTGTAGTTAATTATTTGGTTTTAAAACAATGTTTGAAAACAAACCCCAAATGCACAGATGATTCATGCATTACAGCATAGATGAGTAAGGAGAGATCAAATTCAAATGTCAGTCAGCTGAACTTCTGCTGGTAACTTTTAATACAGCCAGCTAAAGAATCATGATTCCAGTTTTACTTTTAACTTTGGGCTACTTTGTGTGTTTGAAAATAATTGAGAATGGTTTTGAGATACTGATAATGGCTGATTTTGACTTTTACTCACAAGTCTCTTTCCAGCAGCAAATTCTCAACGTGTATTTTATTTTAAAATAATTCTCTTTTTCTGTGGGAGATCAGCAGTTAGGGATGAAGTTGAGAAAGTAGAGAAATGCTTTAAGTTTCGTAGATTTTGATATCCCTTCTGGGTTTGGTTCATTGTCCTCTGAGTCTTCCTTCTATTTGTTTCTATCTCACATTTTAGCCCTCTGAAAAACTATTCTGCTGGAGAACAGAATGTGAGAGTCACTGATAATGATATGGGTTTGAAACTCCCATTATCCTGGATGTGCAGATTGTTGTGTCCTCTGAGAATTTCTGAGAAAAATTATCCTAAAAAGTTCTGTGCATGCATCTTTTTTTCTAGGGATATTTGCTTAATTATTACAGCTTCAACAGAGAAAGCTGACCTCCGTCGGGAAGAAGGTCAACAAAGAAGTTAGTGAGAGCATAGCTTTACAATTTTGTTGTTTTCTATGGCACAAGTTAAAAATGGAATCCTTCTAAACAACTATTCACATTCCAAATGTGTCATCTAATAAGAGAAGGAACAAAACTAGTTTGCCCTTTTTACTTCCTAACAAGCAGACATAACATTTGTGCGAAAACAACAAACAAACCACAAAAGTTTCATAGAATATTAGGGTATCTGGAATCATAGAATCATTTGGTTGGGAAAAATTTGAGGTCATTGAGTTTAGCTATATCTGTCCACTACTAAAACCATATCCTTGAGCGCCTCATCTACCCACCTTTCAAACACCTCCAGAGACGGTGACTCAACCACCTCACTGGGCAGCTGTGCCAGTACCTGACAGCCCTTTCAGTGAAGAAATTTTTCCTGATATCCAGTCTAAACCTCCCCTGGTGCAACTTAAGGCATTTTCCTCTCATCTTATCCGCTGTCACCTGGGAGAGGAAACAAACACCCACCTCACTGCAACCTCCTTTCAGACGGTTATAGACAGTAAGACAGAAGCAGTCTAACTTGCGTTAAAAGTATGGCCTGCGTAGACTGATCTGAGTGAACTGGGTATGCTGTGTATCAAATATACAAGGAGTTTGTCTATGTGACTTTACATAATGTGTATACGCAAAAGTGAGGGAGTATGGTGGATTCATACTGCAAAACCCCAATGCTTCTCCAGCAGGGTAAACATTTGTAAAGGAGTAAATATTTTGTGCACTTTAAGTGAAAAGAGTTTTCCTTTTAAAGTTGATAAATAATGTATCAAAGGAAACAGTACAAGGCATACTGCATGTAACCTCAGTAAACCAGTTAAGATGCTTGATATTCACTGACACCGATACATTCATTATAGTAATGCTGCAGTTTGTGGTTTGAGTACAAAGAATTAAAAAAACCCCAACCAACCAAACAAATCAAAAAAAGTATTTGGTTGTCCAGTTGAGCAGCTCAACAAACAAATTTACTGGAAAACAAATCTTGATTGGTATAGCCACCCTCCTATGTCAGGAATAAAAACATAGAATGGGAGATGGCAATCTAATTTGAAAGAATATTGCATGGAGTTGGAAAGGATAAATTAAGATTTGTGAGTGCCAGGTAGGAAAATAATTAAACTGCCCTGGTTGCTGCAAAGATCTTTCTCCTTGCAAAACCTAGCTAAAATATTTATGGCGTTTGCATAATTATCTGCAAACACAGAATTTTCCATAGTAATGTAATTCTAAAAAAGCTTTTGAATTTGTGGAGGGAGGAATAGGAGAACACGTATTTTAGCAGTCTTGACCAAAGGTGACTCTGCAGTTCCATTTAGAAAACTTGTTAGATATTTTTAAACAAAATATTTAAACTCTCTATCTAGCATGTGAGTTATTCTGCAGGCCCCATCCTCTCCAATACATCACAAAGGGAGTAGGAATGATATGGTATTCCTGCTTCATGCGTACATGCTTCAGTGTTGACTGGATTTCTGGGGGCCATGTAAGTTTATTTGGGTCCATCTGTAACACTAGCATGCATAATGCACATTATATATAAACTTAATTTATTTTACTTGTTTCCTGGTTTTGAAAATGTCAAATAATTAGTTGAACAAGAATTGCCATTTCTCTACCAATAATGGCAAATTCTATATGGGAAAACATGAGGGAGGACAGGACAGAAGAGGTTCCTATACTGCACGGTGAGTGATCAATTTTAATGTCAGTTGAGAAACTTCCTGTATGGAAGTGACTTTTGAGCATTTTTGAACTGCTTGGCTCACTCAGATAACACTGCAACTCATTAAATCTGAAACAGGATTTTAAATACATCTCTTCTTGATAAACTAAGAGAGATGCAACAAATCTCAAATATGAGATATTTTACCAAGATTTGGAGCTCAAGATACCTCTTTCTGTTCCCAGATACTCTCAGAAGTAACTAAAATTCCTGTCCCTTTTGTGTCTCAACAGGTTAGGTATATTGGGCTGGGGGACTGTGTCACATGCCAATCCTGTAAAAGTCTAGCTGACTTTGAGACACAGTTGTGCATCTTTTAGCCACCTACCTTGTCATCAGTTACAGAGGTTCAGTAGATCACTATTACACTTTCAGCAACTCCTTTTCAAGCTTTGTTATGCAGATACTGCTTTTTTTGTTTGTTTGTTTTCGACTAGGGAGCTGTTCTCCTGAATTGCAACATAAAGAGCAAATCTAGCTTATGGTTTTAAATATGACCGTTTAGGATCGATGGCCAAACCGGTACTTTTAGGTTGAGATATATGCTGTAATAAGGTGAAGAAAATGTTAGAAGTCAGCCAGTGTTCATTGGTGTAGTGTTGCTTTTTCATATTCTGTAGGTACAGAAACATTACAAGGAAAATTGTTTTAAACACTACCCTGATAATTAATTGCTATATTGGATATCTGCAGGATAACAGGGGTCAGTTATGTTTTAAAACGAAGTTCCTAAATGTTATTAAGGAATTGGAAAAAAAAAACTGACCTGTCAAGAAAAATAGCAGCTACCTTTTATGTCATTATAGGACTGTGCTTGCACATGGAGGGAGGAATGGCTTTGAGTTTGACTGCTTTTGGTTGACCTGGTATGATGGCAGCAAATGGAGGGAAATTACAAGCATGCTTTATATACCAAAAAGATGAAAAGAAAATATAGCTGTGTTATTGTAGTACTTTATGTATGGAAACGTACATACTTTTTCCTGCCATGTATAAGGAATGTCATTCGTTGTTTGCCTGGAGTACTCCTCAATGGCTCATAACCTGCTTATGAACTCTTTTTTTTATCAATTAAAATGAGAAGATTAAGGAAGAACTGTAATCTCAAATATTCTAGCTAATTATTTAATAAAATACAGTTGAGATGGAGTTTTTACAAGGCTTACTAAAAATTGTTTTCATTTTCATTAAGGCTTTACTTCCTTAAAATGCAAGCTTAGAATTCACTTTACTCTTTGGGCAGATTTACGTTATTACAGCATGAAATTCTAATACACTTACTTCCATCAGGGATTTCTTTGATTTTACTGGCTTATTGTATTCATTAAGCTTCTATGATGGTTAAAGAGTAGCAATAAGGTACACGTTATTAGCAAATACAGCCAAACAACTGCTGAACAAATGACTGAAATTCAACTGGAACATGTTATAGCAGTAACATTTATTTCTATGTTTGTTGCTGTGGTAGAACATTTGAACATAAAAATCCAATATCCTTGTGAAAGCAAAGTAATCCTTCCTGAATTAGGGTAAAATGGGACCTATGAAAACAACTGAAAACTAAGTAGTACTGGCAAAACCATGCAAATTGACAAAAATTTTCATTTAGTTTGACTGAAAAAGCTTTCTGTAATGTACAAGTTGAGAAAGGACAGTGGAGAGCCTAGGGATCAGCAATTATTAGAACCCTGTTTGGTAAAGGCAAAACATTAATAATTATTCAAGCAAAACATTCAAAATTATTCAGGCAGAGAGAGAATACTAAATGCAAAATACTCTCCAAGTTTTACCTGTGTAAGAAGTTTTGCTGAGAATGCCTTACTGCCAGTAAAACAGTCTCTCTCCAGTGTGTGTGTGCACACCCGTGCATTATATATAATAAACCCTGATGGTACAGATTTAGTTGAGGAAGTATATCCACTTATTGGTAATGTTAATGGACAACCAGACACTGGGATGGGAATAGTAAAAAGAGGCTTTCTAGAATAGATGCAAATCTGAAGAGAGGACTGGAGGAGGGGGGGTGGGGTTAAGAGAACAATGTAATTTTTGGTTCTTTTTTTTTTCCCCTCTCATCCACTTCACACTTTCCTGTGTGTAGTGTGATCTGCAGATTTTGTGGACCTGAAGCTGTATAGTACCTAGAGAGTAGATAAGAAATAGGAAAATTTAGCTGTTTTATCTGCCAGGCCATACTTGACTTGCCATAGAGTGAAAGAATAGGATTGAGTTTTTATGCTCTGGCAGCAAACCCAGATGGACATACTGTTTTGCTCCAGTTATGTCTGATTCTTTCTGAGCAAGCATGTTTGCATTTAAATTCCTCCTTGCTTGAGTAATGATTCTTGTAACAGCAGAATATCATGAAATTCTGATACAAGAGATGCTAAAACCCTTCTTGCATGGTACCTAACCATGTACCTAACCAGGTACATGGGAATACTTAAAATATTAGCTATAAAAGTTGTGATCTAGAGCTCTGTTATAACTGAAAACACTTAAATGTCTGGAGATTATAGTTGAATAGTAAAAATAGTTACAACACTATTTGTAGAGGCTATATTGGATCTTAATTATACTCAAGCAGTTGTGACTTTTAAAACAACTAATGTGTGATTGAGAACAACTTAAACGTTTCTGATTCATAACTGTTTCCTTTATCTTATCTATCTTCTGGTCATTTTAAAGCCTTTTATATAGATTTCCTTCTTCCCTCTTACAGTTTCAAGTTGTGGTGAAAAGCACGGAAATTCCTGAAATAACAGTAACAGTATAATGTTATTTTGTTGGTTTTTTCTGATCAGCAACTATATGCATTAGTTGACAGAACCATTTCATTTTCTTAAATGTCTTGCAATATATTATGGACTTTTAGCACAAATGGAATTATGTGATGAGCGTTCAGACAGTAATACTTCAATACACAAAAGTCTGGAGTTTATTTTTAGGTGGCATTTTATGCATAGCTTGGAGACTTGTTTATTGTGTCTTTTTCTCTCCTTATTTTCCATTCGTTTGAGTTTTAGCTTCATACCTTACAGTGTAACACCCCTCAAGATACAATGAATGTTGTCCATAAATCTAGTATGGTGTATTGTTGCTTAATCTGAATGAGTATGCAAATAAGTCTTCAGTTTTAAGTGTTCTATTAATATTAATAGCATTGCCCTTTCTCAGTAAGATGACAGTCTGCAGCAGCATGGTTTTAAAGTAACTGTTTTAAACTTTATACCAACTAAAAGTGCCGCTTGCTTTTTTAGTGTTATGAGCATTGCCTTAAGCAGTTGCTTTGTTTTTAGTTCAGTCTCTTTACATGTGTTTCATCTCTCCTAGTACTGTATTCAAATAATAAAGAAAAATGAAGCAATCTGAATTATTTCCAACAGATACCATGCTTCATTTTGGCAGTTTATTTCACATTCTTAAATGCATCCCTATTCAGTAAAGCACGCAGATTAATTTAAGTCTAATTTACGCTAATAAAACGTAGTATTCCTGGAACTTCTGCTAGATTGAGACTCTTCTCCCAAAGTATAAGCTTTGATTTTTATTTTTCCCCTTGTTTGACAGCTCAAAAATATGCTGTTCTTCCTGTTTTATTTCACAGCCTCAATGTATTAAGTAATCCTGACTGAAGCTGTTACTGTCTCACCTCATTTTTGTGAAAACAGATATTATCCTTGCAAGTGACACAAAGCATTGCAATGTAGATTAAGAAATTTTTTTTTTGGTTTTGTGGGGAAGGAGGTAACATGGAGGGGAAACAGGTTTTCTGAGTCTTTTGTACGAATACAATACTGCTGAACACAGAAATAAATACACTGAATTCTAGTTGTTGGACTTGCATAAAGACATAGTAATTTCCTACATTCAGTATAATGTGCAGCTTTATAATTTCACTATGAAATGGTGTATTAAGTCTCCCAGGGCTAGAAAACAGTAAGAGATTCTTTTTTATTCCTTGGCAGATCACAGAACTGTTGGATGTTTCCATGGAGCTGGGATGCTTCTTAGCTGGAGCTCTGATCTCTTCTCAGGGTCATATGGTTACTGAGGAGATTATGTCCTGTATTGAACCAATACGTGACTTTCTCGCCATCATTTTCTTTGCGTCTATAGGTAACTTCTAAGAAAACATTTTAAAAAAAGTGTTAAGCTACAAATGTCGGGGAGGAGAGAAAAATTATATCTACAAACTGGGGGGAGAAGAAAGCTTTTAGTTTTTTTAACATGCTGAACTGTTAACTGACCACAGCGGTCCTTTGCCTTTGTTAGTATATTTTAAAGTAACGTTCATTTTCATAAGCAATTTCCATGCTGCTTTCTCAATTCTTGTTTTACTGCCAGTTTTTCACCGTTAATTTTGAATTCATGCTATTTAAAACACATAACTAAAAATTTTACAGGAAAAAGGCCTTTGTTTGGCTGTTGTGTTTTTTTTTTATTTTAAAATGTTTTTCTGTCTTCCTAGTGGCTATATTTGTAATTTACACTAAAATTGTATTACTATTTTGAGTCAATTGGCAGAGTAGATTTCAGGTTCTGGTGGCTTCGTTTTCTCTAGAAGCAGGATATGATAATGGAAACAGATCTTTTTCTATAGAATCTTTTTTCTTCATTTAGGAAAATGTGATCTGTGTGTTCTCAATGCACAGAAAAAATAATTGAACAAGGCATATCTCAGACTACCTGAATGCCAGCTGAAATGCAGCATTGAGTCTTAAGACCAGGAGTGTAACTCCTCCTGCTTGTTACCCAAAACAAGTTAACTCTGAGAATATTTACAGTCGATCAGTAGCTTCATTTTGAACTGCTACACTCTTTAGCTGCCCATGCAGGCCCCAGTAATATTTCTCTAAAGGAAACTGAAGCACCTTACTGAAGTGCTTGGATACAGTGATTGAAGAGACAAGCCCTGCAAAAGCACTTGCTTCTCCCTGTGGATTGTATAGGAAATGCATATCCTGTTTTGGGGGCATTGCACGGTTTGTTTGAATGTGGCCCCTTGTACAAATCCAACCTCCTTCAACCAATGCTTACTCAGAAGTTCTTAGGGTTTGGGGTTTTTTTTCTTTCAAGACCACCCTTGTTTTTTCTTCTGTAGGTTTTTTTTTTATTGTTCTTTTTATCTCCATACATTCGTTCAGGTAATAATGAAGTCCAATCATCAGCGTCATTTGAATGCCTTTCCTTATATACGTGTTTGATACCCATTTCATAACAGAAACCAAAACTATTTCTGGTGGTTGTCAAAGTAAAAAGTAAATAGTTAGGTTTGCTAATCTTGATTTTTGTTTTACCCAGCCCATGATAATAGTTTGTGCTGATCAGCCAGATTGCTTAGTAACAGATATCTTTATTTGAATAACGTTTAATAAAGGGAGGAAAGTGGTGAGCTGTGGTAAAACCCTTGGGCCCATATAACTGACAAGGTTGGGTGAATAACTGCTAAATGCTTATAGGTAGGTTGTTTGTGTTTTAGTAAAGATGGTGATGGAGCAGGTAGTGTTATCAGGGTTACAAAACATGGCAAGTAATTTTAAGCCCAAAGTTAATTTTATACATTTTATAATATTTAAAAATACTGTCCTACACTCTTATGATTGCATGATTTAAGACTAGAGGCAACACTTTGGTACAAGAAAATAGCAAGACCTCAGTTGGGATGCTGTCAGCACTCTGAACAGCCTATGTTATACTATAGGGAAATTATTTTGGTAAATCTGTTAGTGAATTAAAAAAATATGTATTTTTAACTGTTGTTATCATTTTAATTGCAAGAATAGAAAGAAAATAAAATTGCTAACAAGTTTGTGTGTTTTTACAGAAAATGGGTGTTATTCCTGCCTCAGAAGAAAGTTAGCTTAAAAATCATAAAAATGAGCTGTTATAAGCATCTGGTGCTTGCTTGTAAAAAACTAAGCCAAACCCTAAACCTTACAAAACCCAAACAACCTCCCCCCCAGACAAATATTATCCCCTCCACCATTCCCCCTTGATTTTCAATTACTTTCAATTTTTTGTGGTTAACAGTAAGTTGCCAAGGAGGTAAGTTTTGAAAAGGAGTGATGTGATGGTGCAAAGAAAACCTGAGTAGGGTAAAAGGCGTTCTTTAAACTTTCTTTAGGAAGACAAGACTTATTGCTTGCTTTCTACTTAGACATGTACACATGCAAATGATATGTATCTATAAATATAGAGGGGTTTACTTTGAGGAATTATGTAAAGGCCACAGGGAAAGATTTCCCCCCCTGCCTAATTAGAAGGCTTGTTTGTATGTACAGTAAGCACCCTATTATAGAGCACATGAGATCTTGAGGTGGGATGGTGCACTGCTGCAGTGATATAACTTATGTTACTTTTAGAATAAAGGAATAAATAGAAAAAATTGACTTAATTGGAAAGTGACTGTAATTATGTGATTTGGAGAAGTTCCTATTTTGCTTGTCTTAAGTGCCTACTTTTCTGTTCTTGCTACAGAAGTCCTGGTGCCTGAAAGCTGAGCTGAACAGTACTTGTTCATATAATATCTGTTAACAGTTGTGCTGCCCTTAGCTTGACCTGTGTAATGCTACTGCTTTCAATTTCTCACCTGGATGCATTTGTGGGATAATACACCTTTGCAGTTAGCCATTAACAGCTGTAGTTTGAGTTACTCTTCATCTGTACATTCATTTAGACCTGCGTGTGTTCTTCAAGTTTTCTGACTGTCTGTGGTATCTGCTGTGGTTGGAAAGTTCCTGTTAGTCTCTGTCCTCACTCATACTGTAGAGATTGGTCCAGATGTGCTCTCTTAGAGCCACATTTTGGGAACTTTCTCATTTCTGTTTTGGTACCTAGGAACTCATCTCTTTCTCTTTCTACCTCTGCATCATTTGAGTTTGTTTTGATTGCTTTTAAGGAAGATGAAAGGCATTTTTGCATAGACTCTTTGATTGTTTTTCTAACGGCTGCAACATCCCATTTTTTGTCAATCTACAGGTCGTATGCAATTTGAAATTGGGCATCAGGAAGCATCTGCCACTGGTGAGGAGGCAGATGACTTCCACTGACAGCCAAAGTTGTGTCCTCACTGTGCTATACAGCCTTCTCTTCTCCAAGCGAGACAACCCCAATTCCCTCAGTCGCTCCTCGTAGGACTTTTTCTCCAGCCCCTTCACCAGCCTTGTCACCCTTCTCTGGACGTGCTCCAACACCTCAATGTCCTTCTTGTAGTGAGGGGCCCAGAACTGAACACAGGACTCGAGGTGTGGCATCACCAGTGCCGAGTACAGGGGCACAATCCTGGTCCTGCTGGCCACACTGTTTCTGATACAGGCCAAGATGCCATTGGCCTTCTTGGCCACCTGACACACTGCTGGCTCATATTCAGCTGCCTGTCAATCGACACCCCCAGGTCCTTCTCCTCCAGGCAGCTCTCCAGCCAGTCTTCCCCAAGCCTGTAACGTTGCATGGGGTTGTTGTGCCCCATGTGCAGGACTCTGCACTTGGTCTTGTTAAACCTCATCCCGTTGGTCTCAGCCCATTGATCCAGCCTGTCCAGATCCCTCTGCAGAGCCTCCCTTCCTTCAAGCAGATCACACTGCCACCCAGCTTGGTGTCATCTGTAAACTTGCTAAGGGTGCACTTGATCCCTTCGTCCAGATCATTGATAAAGATATTGAACAGGACTGGACCCAGCACTGAACCCTGGGGAACACCACTCGTGACCAGCTTCCAACTGGATTTAACTCCATTTACCACCACCCTCTGGGCCCGGCCATTCAGCCAGTTTTTTCACCCAGCAGAGGCTGAGACTGTCCAGGCCAATGGCAGCCAGTTTCTCAATCAGAAAACTGTGAGAAACGGTTTCAAAGGCTTTACAAAAATCCAGGTACACCACATCTACTGCCTTCTTCTCGTCTATTAACTGGGTAACCTTGTCATAGAAGGAGATCAGGATGGTCTGGCAGGACCTGCTTTTCATAAACCTATGTTGCCTGGGTCTGATATCCTGGCTGTCCTGTATGTGCTTTGTGATAGCACTCAATATGATCTGCTCCATGACCTTCCCCGGTACCAAGGTCAGACTGACAGGCCTGTAGTTCCCTGATCCTCCCTCCGACCCTTCTTGTAAATGGGAGTTACATTTGCCAGTCTCCAGCCAAGCAGCACTTCCCCAGTCAGCCAGGACTGTTGATAGACCAGGGAAAGGGGATTGGCAAGAATCTCTGCCAGCTCCCTTAATATCCTTGGGTGTATCCCATCCGGTCCCATAGACTTGTGGACATCTAATTGGTCGAGCAGGTTTCTAACCAAGTCTTCTTGGAATGTTGAGGGTTCACCTTCACAGTCTTCTGACTCAGAGGCTTGGAGCCCAGAGAACATCTCACCTTACTATTAAAGACCGAAGCAAAGAAGGCATTAAGAACTTCTGCCTTGTTCTCATCCTTTGTTACTACCATTCCCCTTGCATCCAGTAAGGGGGGGAGATTCTCCTGTTGTTAATATACTTGAAGAAACATTTCTTTATTGTTTTTCACCGAACTGGCCAGTTGAAGTTCCAGTTGGGCTTTAGCCCTTCTAATTTTTTGCCTACATGATCTCACTTGCTCTTTGTAGTCCTCCTGAGATGTCTGCCCCCTCTTCCAAAGCTTATCTATCTTCCTCTTCTTCCTGAGACCAACACAGAGCTCTCTGTTAAGCCAAGCTGGTCTTCTTCCCCACCAACTCATTTTACGGCACATGGGGTTGGCCTGCTCTTGTGCCGCCAGAATTCCCTTCTTGAGGAGCATCCAGCCCTCGTGGACTCCTTTGTAATTTAGAACTGTCTCCCACTGGACTTTATCAAGCAGCCTTCTAAAGTTAATCTGATGGCATTTGTGCTGTCAGGAAGGCATCATGTGCTTATATAGCAGTCGCTTCAGTTATTGCCTGACTCTAAGTTTTCATCTAGAGTTGGGGCATAGGTCTCTCATGACCATGAAGTCTCCTGTGATGGTATTTATTTCCTCCAAAACCCGTCTGTGTACTGGAGTGTTTGTTTGCTCATAATAGTGTGTGTAACAGATTTAGACTTGTTTCACCTTGCAAAAGCTTTTTCCACAAAATCCATATAGAAATCTGTGGTGGTTTGTGCCTCAGCTCTTTCAAATACAGTAGTAATCTCCATATGGGGAGGCTGTTCCAAATGAACTTCAGAATGCCTGTCTGCTCCAGAACTGAAATGGTATGTCAACCAGCAGTGATGAAAGCACCAGGCTGTATTTATCACCTCCCTTTGAAATCTTCATTTCCAGATGTGACAGAGTTGCCCCTTACAGCAAACATGGCATTGTAACAGGCTGTCTTTCTCTAGTTGCTTTTCATGAATGTTTCTGAGATGGGCCTAAAGATGAGTGAGCAATGTTCACGTGATGAACAGTAGAAAAACAAGCTACCTGCCCCTCCCTGTGCATACATGCACACATTAGGGTTTCTTTTTTTTGGTGTGGTGTTTGCCTCTCCTGTTCTGCCATCTAACCACTTATTCTGACAGTCTTTTGCATTTGCACTTAAGTATTTGGAAGGAAATTAAGAAGCAAAACAGGGTGTGTGCATGCTGACTGGGTAGTACCTTTATAAAAATATGATGTACTTGAAGAAAACCTCATAAAGTTCCTGTAAATAATTTCTCTTGCGCACTCTTGCGAATAGAAGGTGACTCTTCTCTGCAGTTCTTCTGGCTCTGCAGCTCTAAAGGGCAGCAAAATATAGTGAAAACTTGTTTTGTGTTAGAATGAGATGTTGCAGCATCGATTTAAGTCTTGCTTTATAAAGCTAAACTCTTGTCCTTCACCAGAAATAATTGGATTGGAGAACTGCCAACTATTATGGATTTATCAGGAATACTGCCACTATGTTGGTTCCTCTTTTAATTTAAGAGCTTTTATGAAAAAGCAGTGAGGTTCCAAAGATACAATTGTGTTTGCCTTCACAAGTTCCTCATACCCTACGAGGGAAAAATGGACTTAGACAGCTGTGAGTAAGATTCTTCCTCACTGATTCCAGGACTTCTCCAACAAATACTACTTTTTCTTCTGTTTAATATTAGCAGGACTTAGTTTTAAATTTCTCTACTCTTTATGGTTCTGTTTAGTTTGCTTCATATAATTACCAAATAAAAGTGACAAAAAAATCAAAAGAAGAAAAAAGACACCCTCCTGATCAGCTCCTCCATCCACCCCAGGAAAAAAAAAAACCCAATGTTATAGCAGTGGGGGTTTTGTAGAATTCCTTAATTATTAGACCATGTTCAGGGGTTTATGACTTTACTTATATTCAGTCTAAGTAACATTTCCAGTTCAGAGGACTTTCAGTTTTTGCATGTAAGGGTCATGGGATCAAAACAGTTCCATTTTCTGTTGTAGCTGTACTCTGTGCAAATAGTGAATATTGTGCTCCTCCTGCAGTGACAGCCCATTAGCATGTCATACAAAAGTGTTAAACAGCGATGTTGTGATCACTGTGCAGAACAATGGAATTGTTTTCCTGCAGTATTTTTATAGCTTTCATTAGAGGTGTGCTTCAGTTCAGATTCTGGATTGCTGACTGATGTGGAGGAGAGAAAACTTTATAAATGAAAGTGCTCATGCATTGGTCGCATACGATTTAACTCAGTTGGGAATATTGTTTGTGCTAAAGCCATCCAAAGGAAAAATGGTTGGATAATGCAGGAAGTGCTTTAGTCATTAGTACTGTTGGTAGATAGGTTAGGGCTGTTTGTTTGTTTGTTTTTGAGAACAGAGTCTTACAATTAGATCTGTTATTAACTCAGAAAATTATCAGAGCAAAATATTTGCCTTACATTTTGAAATATTGTTTTCTTTCCTTCTAGGACTTCATGTTTTCCCCACATTTGTAATATATGAACTCACAGTCTTACTATTCCTTACATTGTCCGTCGTCATAATGAAGGTATTTTATTTTGCTTTATAAAAATCTTTTAATAGTTTAAATAATCTTTATGCTACATGCCCTAATGAAGAATTGAACATCTTGTATAACAGAGACTATTACATCTTTACTGTAAATGTGTATTTGGAGGAATCCTACTGACTAGAATATAGTTTGATACAATGTTCTTAGGATGTTTAAAAGGTTTTCTTTAATGTTAAAAATAATTTACACATGGAGAAATGGCTGTTCAGCTTGGGATTTATCACAATGTTATTAAGTGTTTTTATTACAGTAAACAAGATACTACTCTTTACTGTGCAGTGTACATCTGTTTCTTTTGACATTAATACAGAAGACACGTCTGCTTGTTTATGTCCAGAATTATTGTATTTGATGCTGTTTGTATTTATAAATATTGTACTATTTCATCTATTGCACTTCTTTGATTTAAAACCAAAACCAAACGATAACAACTCCCCCCAAAACATTGTTTGTAAAGTTTGTCTTGGCAGTGCTTGTGCTTTCTCTGATTCTTCCAAAGACCAGCCAGTATATCAAGTGGATTGTCTCAGCAGGACTGGCACAAGTTAGTGAATTCTCTTTTGTTCTGGGAAGCAGAGCACGTAGAGCAGGGATCATATCTCGGGAGGTAAGCTCTTCTGTAGTTATTAACTTCATTTTTTGCACCTGAATAACTTACTGGGATTTTGTATTACAGTATATTTGAAATGCCACAAAATTGGAATGTATTGGTATCTCTCAACTGTTAAAAGTAGAATCAACCCATACAAATGGATACAGTTATATCCCTGATATGGCTTTTGGTTCTGTTTTTTACTTCCTTCATATTGTACTTTAATATTTTAAACATCATGTTTTATTCTTAAATAGCTTAATTAAAAATGTTTTGCCTTAACTGCTCTGACAATTTCTTTCTTAACTAAGCCATGAGTTGTAGCTAGCACCCAAGTCACTAAGACTGAGAAGCCATAGGAAGAGTTAAGTGAGAGTACAGGATACGACTAAGGACATATCAGTAAATAAGAACTGGAGAGTGGATATGGTGAAGTGGAAATTGCCTTAATAGTTAAACAAGAAAAAAAACTTGTACTCTTTACCTGCACAGCTTGTTAATTTTAAATCCTCTGTGGAAGAAACAACCAGCTTTTTCAGTAGTCATAGAAAAAAATCCCCTGGGAAAGAAACCTTAAACTTGGTTTTATATCCAAGTTGTGAGAACACTGCTTTTTTTTTTTTTCAAGATGAAGACCGCTTTGTGAAATTAAGTAAGTTATGGCTATAGAGATACAAAAACTGACCTCACTTTCTAGTGCTTACTGCTTTATCCTCTGTACTCTTGCTCACAAAAATACTCTGCTGGCACTCCAAGCTTTTCATTGTGTGAGCAGTGCGCTGTATAATGTTGGAACCAATTCCAAATAAAGCACGTGTGGGAGAACTTACACAACTTTGTTCCCTTGTATAGGTGAAAGTAATTCATTTTCATATTCACTCCTGTTACAAATATTGTATGCTTATACAGAGTTTCCAGATATCCATACATGACTACAGAACCAGTTTAGGGGCGCACTCACTGTCCTTTGGAGGCCTTTAGGCTTTCCTTTTTATTCTATGGCAGCTCTCACATGATTACTGTGTAGGTTATTTAGCTGTGACATTTCCAAAAGTCTCTTTAAAACTTTAAAACCGTTTCCTGCTGCTGTTTTATAAGACTCATTCAGTTATTCAGGCTCATTCAAGACTATGCAGTTAAGATCTTCTTTCAGAAGATGTGCGGTACGACTTAAAGGGATTTTTGTTTGGTTTTTTTTGTTTAGTGTGTAAAATAGTAGTGAACTTTTCCGTTATATCATTAAACCAGTATAGTTTTATATATATATTTTATGTTTGGCCTTTGACCTTATAGCAAGCATAGAACTTTCAAAATTGACCTCTTGACTATATGTGTAAATAATTGTTTTTTTGTAAGCTCATAATGTTGTTTCTGTAAATGGTATATTCAAAGCAGGTAAACGGATAATTAAGTAATTTGCATGTGGACTTGTTTCCTTTGTAGCAATATGCAGAGTTGCTTAGGAGGGCAGGTGAAGTATCTTGAAAATATTGTCCAGAAGAGTCTGATCTCCTCACACCCCTAGTCACTTCTTAGTTTACCACGTAACTAAGAGAATTAATGGCTTTTATTTCCAATTTTCAGGTCTATCTTCTCATCCTGAGTGTGACTACTCTAAGCCTTTTACTTGCCCCTGCCCTGTGGAGAGCTGCCATTATGAAGTGTGTTCCGAGACCTGAAAGACGCTCAAGTACTTGATTAAGATTTGAACATATACAAGAATACATCTTCTTGCAAGGAAAATCTTCATTGCTCATTGCATTTCTATGCACTCAGAAAACAAGAGGTTTTGAGAAATCAGTCCTCTTAACATGCACTTAGTTGTAAGCCTTATACTGACCTTAGAACAAAATTCAACATTAAAAAATAATTATATCATTTGAATTGCACACCTTTTACAAAATGTACTTTCTCTCTGGCAGATTACAATCTGCCAGAGTATTTGTTCATGATCCAATCAATTATTCAGAGCATAAATTATTTTTTTAAACGTAGCATCATGCAAACTGTGTTGATTATTTCTTGCCTGAATGTGCCTTTTAATTTTCATCCTATTGTTACTGCTGGTTCATCGCCAGGTTTTGTTTAAAGAGGAAAAAAATATTATGGTGCCTATGGTATCTTCTTTCACTAAATGACTTGAGTCATTTTCACATTTAGGAGTTTACTAGTGTAAAACTAATCACAAAACACATCTCTAACAGTGAGTAAAAGTGTAGTCCTTTACACAAAGAAAAGGTTTAACTGTTCAGCATCAAACTGGTTTAAGCAGTTAAATACATATTCCAAATTATGCAGCCAATATTGTATGATATTTTATTTCAAATTGCAGCACATAATGTATTTTCTTATAGTAGTAACTTTTATTGGTGTTAGTTTTTGTATTTATTTACAAATAGGACTAAAAGTTGACTTTAAGAAAGGGCATAACTCAAGTTATATTTGAACACTGACAGTTGTCAGCCATTCTCGTTGCTAACTGATGTTACAGTAATTGTTTACAGGGTTTTTTCTTTGTTTGAAATAAAAATGAATTTAGTAAAACTAGGAAGTCTGATATCAAGCAGATGTGAAAAACATAAGTTCTGTAACTTTGGAGGTTGGATATTATTTGACACTATGCTAGCTTTGAAATTATTTTAAGTAAATTTGCACAAACCTGGAACTGGCAGACTGGATGTATTTGGAACTCCATGACTTTATACGCTGCATTTACATTGAATAAATTGTTAGGCTCTTTAAAATATATTTTAAAAAACAGTATTTTGAGTGTGACCTTAAATGTAAGCATTTTGTTCTTTAAAACATTCTGTGTAGCAGGATAAGCCTTGTAAAAGCCCATTCTTTAAATGTTGTAGCGAAAGCTTACTCATGGACCGTAGTCTGACAAATAATTTAAAAATTATCTTGAGGTTTATCTTCTTAAAAACCCGCCAGTATTAGAGACATATTCACGTTTTAGGTCAGTATTATACTGTCATCTGAAATAACATCAATACCCACAAAAGTTAGAAAAAGGTATGTTACGTGGGTTTAAAATACCAATTACAATGAAACTTGTTCTCCAAATATGAAACCAAATCTTTGGATGGTTTTGTGTGCTTTATACCTCTTTGCTGTAGTAGCCTCAGTTTCTTCCTGTGTTTCCTCTGACATCTGCTGTGCTTGTCAGAATGCAACTTGGACTAATCTGGAGTATGTATGTACTGTTAGGACAGGGTAGGGTTCATATCGTGGTTCTTGCTCACGGAATTCAGGGATTTTTCTCTGAGCATTGATACTACATAAAAGTTGCAGGAATGCATGGCAGTTCCACCTCTCTGTGAATGGTTTAAAAGTTAATGAGGATCAGTGACAAATATGGAGGAAAAAGCTGCCCTGTAAATATAGTAGTTTGATTATAGAATAAGTGTAACAGAAAAGGAATTTGGAATTAATTTATTGGTGTATTTCAATATTTTGTATTCACAGAAGTAATTCAAAAGTTTTATGGTATCATTTAACAATCTACCAGCTCAAACCTTTTACTCTTTTTTTTCAGGTGCCTCACTAAAAGAGGCTTCTTAACTTCACTAGGGAGAGAAGTCTTGCCTAACTCATAGTTTCTGCTTGATATACAAGCCTACTCTCCTAAATGCCTCATTTTGGTTTTGAAAGATGCTTATTTCACATGTAGTTTACCACCTGTGTTTCAGGGGGGAAAAAAGGATTTATGACAGACCATAGTAGCGACCTCTGTATGGTTTCCATTATGTCTTTTAGTTAGCCCTTGAAACCATTATGCAAAGTAATACAGCTGTGATGAGTAAAGCTTTTGTCTAACTAAATTGCTGTGGCCACTTGTACTTCTCTGGAAAATTCCAGTTAGAAGAGTAGGAAATATTGATGGTTTGTGTCTCTTAAGAGAAAAAAAAATATTTTCCTGGTGCCTGTGGTATCTTCTTTCACTAAATGACTTGAGTCATTAAATATTAAAAAGTTAAAAAATATTTAACTTTTAAAGGAGTTGGGTGAAGAGTCATTTTGGTGCTGTGTCCAAAATGCAAAGATCTGGATACCTTACTAATGGTTACCTTCTCTGTTACGTCTTTCTCAAATGACTTTTGATTTGATTATGACTTGGCATGGCTTTCTTAGAACTTGGGAAAGAGAAATAGGAGCCTCATCTAAGTAACAATATTCTGTGCCTCTTTGTTGACATAGACTCACATTACCTGATTATTAGATGTAAATCCATATGTTATTGTTATTGGACATGTGATAAGTCTGGTTACAATCAGATGTTTGAGATTTGCCTCAAAAATCTGGAGGTATATTGAGATATTGTAAATGTTTCCTAAAATGCAAGTAATAGCTCCATGCAAAATTCCATGTCAAAATGGGTTAGTTTCCCGATATAATCTTAGAATAGAAGCAACAGACCTTATTACTAAATGGTCAGTCATGCCAGTGTGGAAAATGGGGAGAATATTTTGCGATTGGCCCACTTAAATATAATTACGGCTTTTCAGGAACCTTATGCTTGTGCTCTGGAATATTCTCTTTCTGAGTCAAGTGGATGAAATTAAAGCAGAGATATGGAAACCTTGAAAGGAAAATCTGATTTGTTGAAGGTTTGATGAGGAACAGGAGGTTGTTTCTTGAATTTTTTATTTCGGCTTTTTGGATATTGGTTTGCTCTCATTTATTTAAAGATCAGCATCACTTGAATACAGAAAAGCTGATGCAAGGAAGAAACATTGTAAGTGATGAGAGGATATTTGTGGTGAAGCTAATCTTAAAGAAGTGCATAGGAAGGGACTGCTCTGTGCTTGAGCAGCAACTCATTCAGCACACATGGGGTTTTTTGGAGGGACTGGGGAGGTTGGTTCATTTGTTTTGGGGGTGGGTGTAACTGGTTGCTTGTTTTCTAGGGGCTTTCTCTCTGAAAACGAGTTCTTGCATGTAACTCATTAATTGCTGCCTATGAGGGCAAAGGAACCAAAACAGTTTAAAAGCTGGTAGTGTGTGATATACTTTCTGAGTAATTTCCCTGTTCTTGGGGTCAGACTGGTATACGTGGACCCATAAGCATCCTACTGATGGCTCATCCCATATAGAGCAAGATGTGCTTCAGTTCGTCAGTAGGAAGATAGGTAGTTAGAGCTGTGAAGTAGGTTCTTAGAATTGTGACTGACAGGGGTCTCGGATGGCTCAAGGAATGCTGTCAGCATAGCCTAGTCAATGGGGCTATATAGCTTTTTTGAATACTGGAAGAATTCATATTTCCTATAACCCTCAAAGGTGAGGAGAAAGCAGACTCACAGTTTACAGTTGCACGGCTTCTGCTTTGCAGGCAGAAGGTGATGTCAGGCTGTGTGGTACAGCACTGTTCTGCTGTGGTGATGCTTGATGGGAGGATGTGAGAAACCTAGCACGGTCTTGGTGCATGTTGGAGTGAACCCAGGAACAATCTAACCACAAAAGCACTCCTGGGGTTTGTTTAGGGAAGGAATCTGTAGTTCTGCTCCGTAAGCAATCCTGGCAGTGTTCCAGCATGTGGGCAACACCAAATGTGGAGGAAACTGGACCCATGAGTGACAGGAGACAAGCCACTCTAACAGCATTAACATCTTTGTGGGAAACAGCAAAAGCTTATAAAAACCATGAAGTACCAGACATCCATGACTAAGATAACCTGACAACAAGGGACTGAACAAAACTAGTGAAGCGGGAACAAGAGCAGCAAGATGTCCAAAGGGCTGGGAGATATGTTGCCCACCCCACCCTAAAGGAAACAAAGGGCAGAAGAGAAAGGCATGCATGCCTTTACCATCTTCACTGGGTAGCCAGAGAGATGTGCTGCTTTGGTTCTCCCACTGCCTCTGCTGAGTAATTACAGCTCCCAGGTGGGAAAAAACTTGACAGTAAGGACCGTGTAGACAAGGAAAATCTTGATTGCTGGGGTCAAAGAACAAACTGGACAATGGTGTGAGCTGAGTGGCTAGAGACAAATGATCCTGCCTTTGGGGACAAAATCTAGATCAAGGAATGGCAACGCTTTCAAGGTTACGGTGCCAAGCCACATTTTTTATATCCTAAAATAGAGCAGAAATTTGAGAATTGAGAGATGCTACCTCCCCATGAGGCCAGATGCCGACAAGTTTGTCAGCTGTATTAGGTCTTTATTTAAGCCAAGAACTCGCACAGGTCCCTGTTTTAAGTTAGCATAGCTTCCAGTTCTAAAGCAGTAAGTCAAAATGTGTCCACATGCATGTCCTCTAGCATCTGTTGTAGGTTTCTGACTATAGCCTAGATGACCTCTTCAAACAGTTTCCTTGGTGCCTCTCGCACCGTTCTGTAAGGCTGATGCTGTTTGAAGTTGTGAAGTTCTCCATTTCAAGCACACTTAAAAGGGGGAGGCAGGACACAGAAAACAGTTGTGAGCTGGAATAGCTTTCACTGCCACAAAAACCTCCAAAACGCCTGAGAAAGGCATGCTTGGAGATTAGAGAAACACTGAATGTTTTTCTACTGATACAGATACTTCAAATTGTGAACAACCCTCTGCTAAATTAAAAAAACCACCAAAAACATCTGGGAGTGGGTATGCTTGGGCAGTCATTAATGTGTCAAAATAAATGGTAGCAAACTGGGCTGCGGTCCTTCCTTGTATGTTCTTGTTCAGTCATCTTGCAGGAAACTCAGGGCAAAGAGGCTTAGTGGGAAGAGTGAGCAGCACAGCAGGATTACATGACAAGTGTAAATAGATGAATTTGAAAAACTAAAAAAGGTGGTCTTCAGTCACTGTTTCTTTACTGACTAAGGTCAAAACCCAATCAATTCTGGTATTTGCAGGGAAGCTGTGTAGTTGGCAAAGGCAGGTAGTGGCGTGAGGTTCTTATTCTGTCCTTTGATTGCCACCACTCCTCTGTTCGAACACTAGCATAGGTATCTTAGTCCCCACAAATCACTGTTTCTAATCAACTATTTTCTACCTTATTTCTATGTTTCTGTCAATTTTGCTCAGTACTGGAGAAGGTAAATGTTTTCTCTTTAGCCTGAGACCATTTTGAAAAAAAAAAACCAGCAGAGGAAATGCTTTGGACAGATGTACCTCGTTGAGGGCGTATTCCTGTAGATGGCTGGAGTCTGTGGTAATTGGGATAGTGGAAACAGGCAAGCGAGGGTTGTGGGCAGGGACTTGAGATACATAGACAGTTTAAATCCACAGGCACAGTATGACTTGGAGCGTGGAGAACAGCACCATGAACTGGAGGATCTGCTGCCTTTTAGGAAACAATTTTTCTGCACCTGGCTTAGGGTGCTTAATGTTTATGTGCAGGAAAGTTCTTGCCTCTTTCTGTAAAGTTGTAAACAGCTATAAACATATTTTCATCTTCTTTCACTGCGGTCAAGAAGAATGAAGAAATGGTGTAATGATGGTCATTGCATTAGCAGCCATGGAACCCCAGAGCAGCAAGCAGGGGTCACTGTGAATGAAAAATATCTAAGATTGCTGTTTATCAAGAAAAATGGAAGGTAGCTAGTGTTTCCTCAAGATTATGATCATAGAATGAATCATAGAATGTCCTGAGTTAGAAGAAACCTACAAGGATCGAGTCCAACTGCTGTCCCTGCACAGGAGAACCCCGAAGTTCGCACCATGGGTCTGAGGGCATTGTTCAAATGCTTCTTGAATATTGTCAGGCTTGGCGCCATGAAAGAGAACTCCTCCAATGTATTAAAAAAATAGTAAAATGAGTAAGGTTTCAAAGTAACTAAATGTGGGTCTAGTCACCTGATGAAATGTATCTTCTCTGGCATTTGTGCTAGATTGTGATACTCTGTTTCTGTACAGTGGCTTGTCTGGTCTTCTGTTCCTGACCAGTCTTCTTTCCTAAGCATGATCAGGAAGGAGCATGGTTTCAGACAAAGAAGCAGTCTCTGACTTCTTCCTCCCTTCTTCATTGTGTTATAAACAGCCTTGTACCATGCAGGCTGGATATCGCACAAAGTGTCTGCAGCTCCCCCCCTCCCCATAACCAGTCTTACATCCACTCCTACAATAAACACAGCTATTGAGGTATGAGGCTTTGACTTTGCTGCAGTTTCCACTATTACTGTGATGCCGTTATACCCCCACTATGCGTGCTAAAAGGGCTTTGCCAAGAATCGCATCATTTATGTATAATTACATCACTCAACACTAGCAAACACATACACCAGCGTATGGGACACGCAGAGGTCTTGTGGGCTGGAGGTGTCTGAAACCCGGGAGTGCTCAGGTTTTTTGGGTTAGACCTGGTCTAATTCCTCTATGAAGAAAGGCTGAAAGGGTTGGGGTTGTTCAGCTTCGAGAGGACTCTGAGGGGACCTTATTGTGGCCTTTCAATACTTAAAGATGGGAGAAAAACTTTTTAGCAGGGCCTGTAGCAATAGGATGAGGTGTATGGTTTTAAACTAAACCAGGAGAAGTTTAGGCTAGATATTAGGAAGAAATGTTTTACACTGAAGGTGGTGAAATACTGGAACAGGTTGCCCAGAGAGGTGGTAGATGCCCCATCCCTGGAAGAACTGGATAGGGCTCTGAGCAACCTGATGGAGTTGAAAATGTCCATGCTCACTGCAGGGGCTTAGATTGGATGACTTTCATGGTCCCTTCCAACCCAAACCGTTCTATGACTCTTAAGTGTTCAAGACCACGTTGGATGGGGCTTTGAGCAACATGATCTAGTCAAGAAGTGTCCCTGCCATGGGGGTTGGACTGGATGACCTTCACGGTCCCTTCCAACCCGGACTGTTCTATGACACTATGATAATTCAAGCTCGAGAGCAGCAGTCACCTAAAAAACCTTTCACTTGAATTACTATAAAATCCTAATTTGAGCACGGGACCGCTGTCAGCACGCTTGCTCACGCACCGGCCAGACAAAACATGCTGAGGAAGCACGGACAGGATGTTGTGGCAACCACCCGCACCGCCCTGCCCCGCCGACTCCCACTGCCAGCACCCGCGCCAGCGAGGGCGGCGGCGGCCCGGACTGGCCGGCTCCCCGGCCGTGAGGCGGGCTCGGCCAGGGGAAAGGCAGCGCGAGGCGCGGTCCCGTGTAACGCTCCGATAAGGGGGACGCGGAGCAGCCGGGCGGGGCGCGGCGCGGCTGAGGGAGACGGCTCGCGCCCTCCCGCCCCACGTGCTCGGCGCCGGCCGGGGAGCGGAGTCTCGCGCGCGATGCTTCCCGCCGCGAGCGCCCGCGCGGGGGCGGCGGGGAGACGGGACACAGGGCGGGGGAAAGCCTGAAGGCGCGAAAACCCCGCGCATGCTCCGTCCCGCCGCCCCAGCGGGGGAGCGGCGGGCGGTTGGCTCGGCCGCCCCGCGTGTGCCCGTGCGAGGCACGGCTGACACCCCCCGTGACGTCAGCGCGCAGCGTCACGCCGGGGGGACGCGCAAAAGTGTAAGTTTCAATTTTTTTTTTAACCTTTCCTTCACTCACCCCCCCCAACAGGGAATCAATCGGGGAAAGGGGGGACACGGGGTCGCACGCGGAGGGGCGGCTCCCACCGCCACCTCCTCCCTTTTCCGCCGTGTGGGAAGGGGTAGGTGCAGCCCCTCGGCAGTGGCGGTGCCAGCGGCGGGGCAGGTGTGCGGTGCCGGCTGGGATCCCGCCGGGCTGGCGGTGGCAGAGGCGGGCTGGGAAGTGACAGCCCGGCGGGAAAGACACTACCACCACCACCACCATTCGCAGTCCGCGCCCCCCGCCGGGGCCGGCAGGAACCGCCCCCTTCTCATCCTCCCCCCCCCCCAAACCCGCGCGGTCGTTGGTTTCCCTAACCGCTCCTTCCTCCCCCGCTTCCAACCCGAGCGGCCGTTGGTCTCCCACCCACCCCAAAAACCAAGGTGTCGTTGGGGCCGTTAGTCCCCCTCTGTTCCCCCCCGCGGCTCCCTCCTCTCCATCCCCCCTCCAAGGTCTATCCTCGCGCTTTTCTCCTCACACCACCTTCCCTCAGCTCCCCCTCCCCCAACTTCATTCTCGCAGCGCTTTCTGCCCCTCCACACCTCTTCCAGCCTCCCTCCCCGCTTCCCTCTACCGCCTTTTCCTCCTCCAGAGCCCCCCCGAATCCCGCCTTGCAGGATTTGCCCCCCCGACCTCTCTCCTCGCGCCTCCCCACCCCCAACACCGGCCTCACGGCTCCCTCTGCCCCCCTCCTCCCCCCCCGCAACTCCCCGCCTCGCAGCTCCCTCTGCCTCCCACCCCCTTCCGCGCGCGGCTTCCCCCTGCAGCCAGCCGCCCCCTCCCCTCCCGTCCCACCCCGCTCCTCGCAGCTCCCTCTCCTCCCTCCTCGCCCCCTCTCCAGTTCCCTCCTTCCTCCCGCAACTCCCGCCTCGCGACTCCCTCCTCTTCCCCTGCCCCCTCCCGCGGGCCCGCGCGCGCGCGCGCCGCCGCACATGTGCAGTCGGGCGCCTCCGCAGCAGGAGCAGCGGCGGCAGCGGGCGGGCAGGCAGGCGGGCTGGGGGTGCTCCCGCTCCGGGTCTCCCTGTCTGGGGGTGGCGGCGGCGGGGGATGGAGCCGGCGCTCTCTGCCTTCGGCCGCTCAGGTGCGGGCGGCGGGAGGAGGATGGGGAGCGGCGGGGAGGAGGGGGATGGGATAAGGCGGGAGGGGGATGGGGGTGCTGCTGTCGGCGGCGTGGAGCCTCCCCGCTTGTTCTGCTCCCCATCTCCTCCCGCCGCCCTCCCTTCCCCCGGCGGTGCCGCTGCCTGGCGCACGGCGGCACCCCCCGCCCCCCTCGCGCCCCCGCCGCCTCCGAGGCGCTCGGCGCGGTCCCGCGCGCGGCCGAGGGAGTGGGGGGGACATTGACGCTTAGGGCTGCGCGCGCGCGGGTGAGGCCCTGGTTGGGGGACGCGCTGGGTGCCCCGCAGCCGCGGTGGCCGCTACCCCAGTCTTGGCGCGGAGGGCAGGGGGGGTGGTTTGCAAGGCCCCTGGGGCTGGAGGGGAGCCGGCCCCTGAGGCCTGCTGGTGCCTGCTGCTGGAAATGGGGGTGGGGAGTAGGGATTTCTTCCCCCGGCGTGGGCTGCCAGTTGCCCCGGCGGGAGCGGGAAGAGCGCTCCTGCCAGGGGAGAAGATCTCCCCCCCGCTGCGGAAATGGAGTGCTTCCCACACGTGAGCGGGGGGCCGGGAAGGATGAGCGAGGAACTGGCGATGACAGAAATTTCTTTTTCTCTTTAAAAGCCTTTTTTTTTAAAAAAAGCTAGGTTCTATTTGGTAGTAGTTCAATAATTGCAATTGTAAAAACTTTCCCTCCTTTCATTTTTATGGCTGATATTGTCTTTACTTGCTTTCTAGAAAATAGCACCATTGTCTCTGTGCCCTGCAGCCGTCAAGATTTCTGGAGGACTGATTTCTAGTCTTTGGTAACATGGCAAAAGATGTAAGTATGTTTGTGGCACATCATATGTGGAAGCATAGCTCATAGTTTTTCTTTCTATTAACAAAAGCAAACCAGGTCATGCTTTGTAATAGCTGGCATTAATGAATATATGGAACTTTATCTGCATTGTACATCAAGCCTAGGCTATGTTTTCCTATAGATATAACAGCATAAACCAACTTCAGATCTGCAGCCATTTTTTCAGAGTAATTAATCTTAAGAATTCAGTATGCTCATAAAAGCACTTGGGCCGTTGGCATTTTGTGTATTGACATTGAACACTAAACCAACTTGATTTTGAATTGGATTTTAAAAACTCCAGCAGATACTGTTCCGATAGCAGGGTTGTTGTTGGCTATTGGCAACTAGTGTTGCCTTTCTTGTGTTCAGGGAGGCAATGTGTATTCAAGGGAACGAAGATGGGTTGGTCTTCATATGTATTCATTGTTTTGTCTCTGTCTACCAAAAGATGCTGGTTAGTGTCCATAAAAATAGGCTTTGGGGACTTCCATTACCATTGACACAAAGGTTAGTGGCTTTGATTCTGTGGCCTACTCCTTGAACCATGTTTGTTCTTCATACATGACAGTACTTTAGAAAAAAAATCAAACCAAGTTCTGCATTTAAGATGCAATTCATTGTTAATACCTAATATAATTCGGCTTTTACGTTTCCTTATTTAAAAGAAGAGAAGATACTGCACTGTATTCAAATTAGAATATATCTCCCATATTCAAATTAGAATTTATCTCCCTTCACTCTCACCCCTCCCCCCCCAAAGAAAAAAAACCCAGTGGTTTACAAGCTAAGGAAAAGTGATACAATTCTAATACTTAAATGTCATATGACAATCTAATATGGACTGTTGTAGCTTTCAAATAATGAGAATTTCCATAAGATAGTGATCAGTTTAATTAATTAATATAGTAGAGAATTTTAGTAGTTTATAAGCAACTGAAAAACATCGTAATGCATGGAGAAGCAACTGAAATTACATAGTCACTCAAAGCTTGCCTGGAAGAGATAAGGGTGGCTGAGTATGGTACAGATAGCAGCGTTCAGGGAATGAAAGGCCATATAGGCGGGAAGAAAATGAAAGAGGATTATTAGGCTAGAGATGAAATTGAAACAGTTCAAAGTAATTGAGAATCCAAAGTACATTTGTTAATAGTAGCTTTTGGGAGAGAGATTAACTAAGTGAAGAAGTGCTAGCACTTGGAAGTACAGATGAATAGCCTAGAAGGTTTAGGGGAGCAGAATAAGAAGTTTAAGAAAACCTAATTTTTGAAAGATCTAGCTTATTCTAGAAAAGAGAGTAGTTAAGGGAGGAATAACATGCGTGATAATAAACTTCAGAAATGGAAGAAGATCCTGCAGATAGGAAAAGAAATTGCTATCAGTATCTGTATTACAAGAATTAATAAGCTGAATTTGGAAAAATGAAAATCTAGGTCAAGTTTTAGGTAAAATTTTAAGTGTAATTGAGCACCGGAACGACGTAGCTAGAAAGGGTATGAAATCTTAATTGAAGGATTGTCTAACCTGTTCTTAAAAACCTCTACACATACTTAATCCTGCCTCAGGGAAGAAAGATGAACTACTTACCTTTTTGCAGACTATTACATACCCACCATTACATGATGTCTGAAACGTGTAGTGAATGCTGGGAAACTTGAAATTTCCAGGTCTGATTATGGACCCTATTAGGCTTGGTTTATTGCTAGAAAATAGAAATGCTAATTGTTATAACACTTCTGATTTTCGGAAAGGAAGAATCTGATTCTCTTTTTTATTTTTGTCCAAGATCCAAGTTTATTTCCTAGAAAAATAGTAGATTTAATAATCATAGCATCAGTATCACTAAATTTCTGGGCACTGAGTCTATGAAGACCTGCAGCACTGTAAATTTAAATATTCTGACAGGGAAATATTGCTGTGATTAATGGCTTGTGGTTCTGCCATGTCACCTATCCAGTGCACTAACTGAGAGATGTAGTGGTGAAAAAGATGGCATAGTTGATGAGTATCTCCACCCCTTCCTTCCCTTTTTCTCAGCAGAGCTGAGATGGCTAAACTGCGGTAAGGGCTGTGCTGCTCTGATGCTAAGCCTGAGTGTCGGGTGGCATTTACGTGGCCAGGCGTACTTCAGTGTGCTCCAGCCTGGGAAGGCAGGCTCAGTGTGTGTTTCAGTGTTCAACTGAGGCCAGTGCTTGCACTGGTGGTGGTGAAACAGGCAGCCCTGCACAAGAGGATGTGTGGAACCAGGGAGCTACAGGATAACATGCTCCTACTGAACTCCTCCTCCCACCTGCCATAGGAGAACACTTTTCCTTTTATTTCTCACTTCCAGCTCTTCTGATACCTCTTTATAAGGACTATAATTTGAAAAGACCAATTTTAAAAGTCAAGTACTTGTAGAAGTTTGTAGACTGCAACTTTACTGGATAATTAAACAAAAGGGGAGCATGATGGAGAGTACTTTCAAACCCAATTAAATGTTTTATAAAGGGTTAAATAATTACAAAAGTATTGATGAGGTAAGCTGACAAGATAATGCTTATGAGCTATTTGACCAAGCGTAAATTCTGTTAAATATTACTTTAAAGTGTATCCCTCTAATGCTGTTCAGAGTGTGCCATAAAGAGAAAATGAGCAACAAAGCATTGATTTTTTAATTTTTTTTTTTTCAAAATACTTGAATTTCCTTGGTGGTGGTCAGGAATTTATGGGGGGGGGGGGGGGGAAGATACATTCAAATGTAGCACCTTAGTTAAGAGCCTGCAGGTGAAGTAATTACAAGTAATGTTATAGCTGGATAGGCTGAAAAATAGAAGTAACTAGGTTGTGAAGTTGAGTGTAATTTTTTTTGAAAACTGGTGTGTAAAAGGTATGGGATCTGAAATGCAGTAAAGGGGGGAAAAATGAAGCAAACTCATTTTCCAGTGTGATCCAGTAACAGTAATGAACATAGCCATTTTTGGCTTATGTAAGTGAGTGTTGTGCATAGCTGAGAAGCTGATCTAACAGAATCAGACAGATCGGCCATGGAATATAACATTCACCACAGAAGATCTTAGTTACTAGACTTAAATTTAGTGTAATTTAAAGAAACAATGAAAAAAACTTGTGGACAAGAGGACACCAATCACAGTATCTCAAGGGCTTGTGTACCTTGGGAATGGGATCATTCTGTTGCTTGTCAGGGCCTGAATGACAATTTGTGTTGAGGTCAGTAGAGTTGGACACAGTGTGACATGCACATTTGCACTGTATACATGTTCTTTGAGAACAGTGGATGCAACATATGGGTAGTTCCTTTGGTGTAAGACAGAGCTAACCATTGCATGCAGGTGATCTCCAGAAACTCCAGTTTAGCTGATATTTCTCTTTCTGTTTGAATCGCTGTTTTCTTAATACTTTGAGTCTACTGTAGCCTCTTCCAGATGCCTCTTACAAATGTGGCATCTTCCAGACAGGAGCTGGAGGAGTCAGACATACGCACTGAGATCCTGAGCTGACTTGTGCTGCTCACTGGATTCATGGGATTAATAGTTTGATGGGAAACATGGTTCCCTAAATGAAATGGTGACCTATCCATCCTTGGCATGCTTAAAATTAGGCAGGATGCAGCATCGATAAAAGGAGCAGGAATTACTGTGGCAAGAAAGTTAATTTGGTAACTTATTTTTTTGTCTTCCAACTCCCAGTATAAGACTGAGGACTGCTCGCTGGCCACTTTCATATATTAGAATTATCTGAAAATTAAAGCTATAAATATTCTTTAGCATCAATGGTTAGTTAACAGCTTCTATAGTATAGCTGAAGATCCAACTTGTAGTGTGACCCTGGTTCTCCTCTGTTACCTCAGTTGCAAATGCACTGTTGGGGCCTCAAGCAGCCATAAAGAAAGGAAACGTTGTGGCTCTTTTATGACCCACGGTTAAATAGAAGAGGCAAGAGTCACTTGCAGGACTGGATCTGTTAGGGGAAGAGTCCAATGCGTGGTATTAAAATAAGTACTAAGAAAAGGGCTAGACAGAAGGAATGGGTATGATTTCTTCTGATCTCAAAAATTACGTATCGAAATATATTATTTGCATAAACAAAAACCTCCATATATTAGCACTTGGTTATGATTGTTTCAGTTGTGTACTGTTATTGCATGGACTGTTCTAGTCATTAAAAACAATCTAATTGTTCATGGAGAATGGTCCGTAGTGGGACCAGTGCTGTTTATTATTTTCATCAATGGTATAGATGGTGAGATCAAGTGCACCTTCAGCAAGTTTGCAGATGATACCAGGCTGAGTGGGGCAGTTGTCACACCAGAAGGATGGGATGTCATACAGAGGGACGTGGAGAAGTGGGCCTGTGTGAACCTCATGAGGTTCAGCAAGGCCAAGTGCAAGGTCCTACACCTGAGTCGGAGCAATCTGTGGTTTCAATACAAGTTGGGGGGTGACATGATTGACAGCAGCCCTGTGGAGGAGGACTTGAGGGTGCTGGTTGATGAGAAGTTTGAAATGAGCCAGTAGTGTGTGCTTGCAGCCCAGGAGGCCAACTGTTCCCTGGGCTGCATCAGGGAGGGGATTCTCCCCCTCTGCTTCTCTCTCATGAGTCCCCACTTGGAAGGCTGTGTGTCCAGTTCTGGAATTCCCAACATAAGAAGGATATGGAACTGTTGGAATGGGTCCAGAGGAGGGCTACAAAGATGATCAGATGGCTGGAGCACTTCTGCTCTGAGTACAAGCTGAGAAAGTTAGAGTTGTTCAACTGGGAGAAGAGAAGGCTCTGAGGAGACCTTAGAGCAGCCTTCCAGTACCTGAAGAGGCACTTAGGGGAAAGCTAGGGACGGACTTTATACAAGGGCATGTAGTGACAGGATGAGGGGGACTTTAAATTGAAAGGAGGAAGATTTAGTTTAGACGTTGGGAAGAAATTCTTCGCAATGAGGGTGGTGAAGCACTGGCACAGGTTACCCAGGGAAGTTGTGGATGTTCCCTCCCTGGAAGTGTTCAAGACCAAGTTGGATGGGGCCTTGATCAGCCTGGTGTTGTCGGAGGTGTCCCTGCCCATAGCAGGGAAGTTGGAACTGGGTGACCCTTAAGGTCCCTTTCAACCCAAACCATTCTATGATAACATATGGTTGAAAAATAATTTGGTGTTTAATCAACTTTTTAAACTGACACACCACTGTTAGCCTTCGGACTTTCTCACAGACTAAGATATCTTTCTTGAGACCTGGTCATCTGGAAAGCTCATGCATTTTACTGTTTCATAGGTTGATGACAGTGGCGTTGGCTTTGGAACACCTGGTTCTAAAATCAGGGGGTTTTTTTAAAATAATGTTTTAATCTTATGTTATCTTTTGCTTTAATTACTTTACGAGTGATTTTTCTCTTGATCTCTAGTTAGCATGAAGCTTATTACATCTCTAGTAGTTCATGGTGGTTTTATTAATTTCATTGGGTAGCAACCATGACCCATGTATTAACTTTGCAAAGGAAGCCCTATGCAGATGTGTAATCTGAGGACACCATTTCAGAAGTTCTGCCTGCACAAAGTTCATCATCTGATCTAATATTGCTGTTTAAGAGATTGAGAGACATAGGAATTAGTGTTGATGGTTTGTTGTAATTGAGTATTCAGAATACATTCAGCTATGTAGTGTAATCCAATGAATTTATTTCACAGTATTACTTAAATAAGTTTACTCAAAGAATGTTTAAAAAACAAACTCACAGCAGACGAATTTCTTAGAGCAAGATACTGGATAGGTCAATAAGTCTGTTAAATCTGGGAGAAGAAGTAGATTAATTGTGTAGATTAATTTTGCCAGACCACAGAAGTTGTACTTTTTAATAGCTTTCATGTGGCGCTTCTCCATTAATCTTGAGCACGTCTTTGTGGTCTGAAAAGATCAAAAAAACCCAAACTAATTAAAAAAAAAGACCCCAGTGGAGGCAGGAAAAAGATGTATTCTTACATAGAATCTTCCGATTGGAAAAGACCTTGGAGATCAGAGTCCAACCGCATCCGTCTTCTGCTAAACCATGTCCCTCAAAAACTCATCTACCAGTTTTTTAAACACTTCCAGGGATGGTGACTCAACCACCTTCCTGGGAAGCTGTGCCAGTGTCTGACCACCCTTTCAGTGAAGAAATTTTTCCTGATGTCTAAACTGAACATCCCCTGGCACAATTTATGGCTATATCCCCTTGTCCTATCACCTGTCACTTGAGAGAATGGATCAACACTCTCTCTGCCACAGCCTCCTTTCAGGCAGCCGTAGACAGCGATGGGGTCTCCCCTCAGCCTCCTCTTCTCCAAGCGAAACAACCCCAATTCCCTCAACCGCTCCTCGTAGGACTTGTTCTCCAGCCCCTTCACCAGCCTTGTCGCCCTTCTCTGGACGTGCTCCAACACCCCAATGTCCTTCATGTAGTGAGGAGCCCAGAACTGAACACAGGACTCGAGGTGTGGCCTCACCAGTGCCGAGTAGAGGGACACGATCACTTCCCTTGTCCTGCTGGCCACAGTGTTTTTGATACAGGCCAAGATTCCGTTGGTCTTCTTGGCCACCTGGGCACACTGCTGGCTCATATTCAGCTGCCTGTCAATCAACACCCTCAGGTCCTTCTCCTCCGGCCAGTCTTCCCCAAGCCTGTAATGCTGCATGGGGTTGTTGAGCACTTGCAATGCCTAGAAAGTATTGAAAAATCTTCAAAACAGTTTTGTTTTTTTTCTGAAAATGTGCTTCTCCTTTTATGTTTATTTTTGGTTATGTACTGGGAATTTCAGTGAGGCAGACCAGAGAAGTTGAGTCTTTAGTGGATCTCGAATGGTTCATACTCCTTTTTTTGATATTGTTTTAGTTCAGTGACTTCTCGGCAGCTTGATCTATTTCTGTTTGCCTGTAGTCAGTTCTAACTTGTTCAGGAGTTTGCAATCTGAAGATCAAATAATATTATAAACTCAGGTCTTCTACAAAGACATCTCATTCTGGGATTTCAAATGTTGTTACGTTTTTAAAAAAGTATCCTTTTTGGAGGAAAGCAGAAGGAACATTAAGCTCTCCTTTTTACATTGCAAATACACAATAAGCTTTTCCATCTTTTTTCCTATTTTGGTTTGTATTTATAAGTCAGAGAACAGTGACTTAGAAATTGCCTTTCACCTTGCCAATTTGTTTATGTAAACAAAGTATTTTTCTGTAGCGTTAAAGCGTTTAACTTATTAATTGTAATGGTAGTGAGTCTATACACACTTATGTTTGTGGTATTACTTAGTAAATACACTGTGTTGACAACTTGATAAACAAAAATGCAGCTTTTAAAAATTAAGTTACACTAGGGATCACTCATTTTAGTGTTTGTATTTGCTTGCCTGGGTGTCGTCTTAATGGAGATTTATTGTGGTTAATTAGGAGTGGAAGGAAAAATGGGCCAATCTTTGCTAAACATTCTCTATGTTGTCGTGGTTCTCAGGCAAATAGTGGACAACTTGTTTTTAAAGGTTCATAGTGCTGCATATCCCCCAAAATGCTTTTGACTACTTTACTTGTGTTGTATTACGTTACCTTGGCTAAGCATTCCAGTATTGCATTAATGATTGTACAGACTTGCTTAAAAATTGTGTTGTGGGCTGCTGTAGCCTTATACTACACTGATAAGGAGGTTAGTGGTGCAGTTTTTTTTCAGAATAAGTCCTGGTTAATATTAATTGTTTATTTCAGCTGTGGTTCAGATGCTGTGAACAAAGTGCGGTAAAGATTTCATTTGACTGGAAAAACAGAAGTCTATTTAAGTCAAATCTGGAATGGCACTAGGAGTTGGTTATGGAAGTGGCTGCTGCTGGTACCTCTGTAGATAAGTGTTTAGTCCAAGAGGACACAAATGATGATTTTATGTTCTGATTAGCTTCTGTGGTAGAAGTGGCAAACCAGTGCTTTGGTCATATTCACCCTAGAAATCTCTTATTCAATTTAGTTTCATTCTTATGGCTTCACAGTTAGTTTTGAGGGTGTCAGCTTTAAATTTTGCAAGGATTGTATCATTCTGTGTATGCTTGGTGTCCAATGTACGTGCAGTATCAGCCTGTGCGTTCAGACCAAAGATTGACAAAGCTTAACTGAGCTGCTAACCTATATTGAGTTTTTACCTTCACAATTTAGTGTGATCCAGATCTTCAATATCTAGAGCTTTGACTATGTCTTGCTAGTTAAGATGCTAATACAGTAATTCAAATTTGCTTTTTGGAAAGCTCATTTCTGTGGTATAGCTCATTGTTAAGTGGTTGGCAAATGCATTCATCTTGAAGATGCTGCCGTCAACTGGGGATGTGGTATAATCTCTGAGAAGGCTACTGAGACACAACAAAACAGCACGTCTGAAAATTTTGCTGGATAAGACTCCTTTAGCCTGACTTTAGAAGTTATTTTTTCTTACTTCATACAGTAAGGAATAGTTTTCACTAACTTCATTGGCAAAATGAAATTCGGATGTTTTAAATTTAAGAACTTCCTGCAACCTTCTACCTCATATCTTAATTGCTTTTTAATATCTGAAAGAAAATGAATTGGATGTCCCATAAATAATCTCCCGCAGTTACATGAGGATAAATTTCTGAATAAGATGAGAACCCAGTGGGAAAAGTAGTGTACTGGCATCTTGTTACAAGTGATATTTGCATACGGATAGGAGTGAAAGAAGAAATAAGGGGTTTTAAGCAGCGTTGTTTCTGATTATAAGCTTTTCTCCACTTTGTGACTGTGCTAATTTCCCATTGTGTTTGTTTGTTACTTCCTGATATTAAAATAAAGGAAACAACCCCCATGCACACATTGTCAGTGAAGGAACACATATTAAAATCGCCTGGCATAGGGCTTTACATTTATTGTTCCCTCTTAAGTCGTAAATAACTAGGGATTGTCACTCTGTATGGGTCAAGTTAGGTGCAGTTTGCAGAAGATGCATGGTATGCTAGTAGGCTTTGCAAATGCTTGTAGACCTTTGATAAGCTCTGGGAAAAAATGTGCTGTTAATGGGAAGACTTTTCCTTCCCAGTTTCTCCATTGTCTGGTTGTCTTTACTAATTCTTTCCTGATTTATTTTGAACATCTGAGTCCCAGCTTATTTACCCTTTGAGTCGTCTTTTAGAATTGATTGTATTAGTCTTCACAGTTCCTATGTGCTTCCCTTCTCCTCACAGCATCCAGTCTCCTTGTTCTACTGAAGCTCTCTTTTAGGTTCTCATCAGTTTTTTTGCCTATATATTTTCAGTGACTCTCAGTTTCTCTACCTCAACTCTTAATCTGCCGCTTCTGTCTGATTTTCTAGCTCACTTTCTGTCTCTTTCCCAGCCAGTCCTGAAATCGGCTGGTTTTCTGCCTGTCCCATTCTGACTCCCATTCTTTAACTGCTATTGTATGTTTGGCACTAACATCTCTTGTTTTGTTGTTAAACCCAGTCCAGTGCCTCAATCTAGTGGTGTTAATCTGCTGTTAGCAACTGAAAATTTCTATTCTGAGAAATACTTCTTGGCCAGTACCTCTCTTTACATTCATCTCTACCTCTCTACCTTTTTTGCTCTTCTTTCAACTCTTTTTCAGTATACTTAAAAAGGGCTCCATACCTAGAAGCAAGGTAGAAGAGGTGTTTTGTTCCCCGTATTTACTTATTTTGGAGTAGTGGAGGGCTACCTTCCTCTCCGGTTAAACCTGATAGACATAGCATGTGTACTTTTTCAGTCTCATTTTAGTCAAACTTCTTGGTCATGCTTTTATAGGTTCCTTGTCCTTCAGTCCAAATTCAGCTTGAGTATTTCCTGTTTAGTTTGAAGGTTTAGTGAGCAATTTTATGCCCGTTTTTATTAAGAAATTGAGTTGCAAGTGTGGAAAGCTGTGGAAGAGATGATGCTTTTGTTGTCAGGGTGTTGAGTTGTGAGGGTGTTGAGTTTCTAGGGTATATTACCACAAATATTAGCTTTTTAGTAAGATATCGAAATATTCTGTGGTAGTCAGCACTAGGGTTTTTCTTTTAAATTGCAGTTCTCTGCATTTTAGCAAGTTTTGCTTCAGATTAAGTTTAGACCCAACAAAATGGTAATTCATGATTTCCTGACTTTCAGCACTTGTAGTGCTTTTCGGCTTTTGCTTGTAAACAGAACAAAACCAGGCTTCCCAGTCCTTATGACTGATGACAATCTCATAGCAGACCAGAGCTGACTTCAGTTAAATTTTTGGTATGTTTAGTCCATCAGTTGATTTCTTTTCCTTAGGGTTTCTGAATGATGTGATGAGACAAAGCCTCCACTGCACTGTAGCTTCCACAGTTAAAATTGCCAGACTTGCTAAGTTGTCCAGTGGTCTTGAACCTTCTTCCTTTCATCTGTGGGAAGGAGTTCTTAAGTTATTACAGTTTAGATGCTATGTTGAGTGTCAAAAGCTATTTTTTAAATTATTGTTGATTATTTTGTAATGTGGGAAAGATAAAGAGTGTATATCTGTGGCTCGTGTAGGATACTGGGAGTTTCTTTATGTAGCCATAAAAAAATATACATCGCAAACACATCCCTTTGAAGAAGAAAGCAGTGCCAAATTGTGAAATGGCACAAACTTAAGCTTTCAAAATAGAGTATTACGAACATAATATTATTTCAAGCAGCCCTGAGGTTATCATCAAATGAAGTAATACATCTTGGAATTGAGAATCACGAGAAAATAAGAAATTGTGGAATATGAAAAAAATTTACATTTTAAGGTTAAAAAAAACCCTCTACTTGTTACAAGTAGTTTGATAAGGCATGAAAACTACATGTGTTTTCCCATCAGAAAACAGAATTTCCTTGATGGTCACGTTTTCATCTGTTTTCTTTCTTTCTTTCTTTTCGGGACTACACTATGCCAGGTAGGTTGTGGAGGAGTATTCTGCTCAGTGCTGCCAAATAACAGCCTGACCAATAGTGGGATTTGTTTTTTAAATACAAACTGTGACACGCACTTTTTGCCTAGTATTTCTTTTTGAGAGCAAAGACACTAGAATTCCATATGGGATAGAAGTTTTGGAAGCTTGTGTCTGTGACTGAGTAGGCTCAAAACTAGTGATAATTTTTATAACTTTAGAATTAATCAGTGTGTCCAGAAGTCTAAAGAACATACTGAGGCTGGAGTAAACAGAATTTTCACTAGAAATCAGTTTTCATTATGAATAATAGCAGCTGGGGATGCTATGTGCTGTGGGATTTGGTAGTATTTTTTCAAATAGGTTTCTTGGAGTCTTTCCTAGGCATACTCTTACAAATGAGTTGAATATTTACTAGCCGTTTTAGCTGCTAGAGCTCAGCCTTCAGTAAGACACTCGTGTGGAACTGTAAGTACTGTACTGTTCATCAGTGTCATGGTTCCGGAGGGATTCTTCTTTTTGGTCAGCGTTTGGTGGTTTTTTGATCTTTCCGTAATTGTATTCTCTTACTGATTAAACACAGTTTCTCCCAAATATTATCCAGTTTGTCAGCGACTTGTGTAATTTCAGTTGCACAAAAGCGTGGTCCAGGGCATGAAGCACTGACCTGACCCTTTGTAATGCTAGGGTAGATTGTGGGTTTTGGAGTTAGATATTGTTTCAGGTAATATTTGTCACTGTATCTCTTACTAATCTAGAAGACAACTTTTAAGCTTATGAGATTATTTGGTGATTGTTTGAATATTTAAGGATAAAATTATTTAATAGAAATGGTTATATTGGAAACTATTCTAGTTTTTAAAAAAAATAAAAATAGGAATGGCCCAATAAGTAATTAATTACTGAATTGTCTAATTTGCTACTTAAAGAAATAATTATTTGTATTTTATACTTGAATTTGCTGAGTATCACATCTGAAGTACTTGGTTTTGGATTATCACTGTAACTGACGTGAACTTGATGCTTGTTTGCTTTTGCATAGTAAACTGATGAGTGGATTTAATTCAAAATTATTAAATTCACGTGCTTCTAGAATGAAAGACATTACAGATTAAACCAGCAATTTTCTTGGTGGTCCACTGATCACCAACTCAATATGTTAAAAGTCTTTCCAGTCTCATTGCTGTTTTTTTCATTCTCATGGGAAAGAAAAATTGCAGGAATGCTTGAGTAGAAGTCTCCTCTTTCTGCTATTGAATAGAAACTGAAGTACTGCATTTAAAGAAATTATGACAATGAGTCTGCACTTCCTGTGTGGTTTAGCACTCTTGTGAAATTGATGTAGAATGGAAGTCTAATGTAACACTTACACAAAAATTCATCTTCATGTAGCACATTGGGTTCCAATGTTCTTGGAATGTCATATTACTATAGAGTGTAGCTCTAGTAACATCTTGGTAGTTGTAATACCAGCCTTGTATGTGATACTGATTTCACGTTGGTGAGTGTACCTTCTTTCTTTGGAAGTGTCTAATGTAGTCTATTGCCCATTTGAGTTATGTAGTAAGTGTGCTGAAATTAGGATTGTAAAAAGCTCCGGTGCTTGGGAATAGGACGGTAGAACTGTCATTTGTTCAAGTGGACCTCTGAACCCCTACTGTGGGCAAGCTGGAGAACAGGCAGTATTTGTGAACTGGAACATAGTTGCAGTCTCTTTAAAACAATATGATTTCTTTATTTTGAGGGGGAGGATGTGGGAGAATGGAGGACAGAGCTGCCACAGGCTCTTCATTCTACCCATCAGTTCCACTGTCTCCTCACTTAATGTTTCCTTCGTGCCACCAGGTCCTCATTGCTGTCATGCCATTACAGGCCACTTCTCTTTATGATTCCCTTAGAAAAATTTCTCTCTCTTCACTTCCTAGCCTGTCCCTAGTGCTTGGTTGTCTTCTTTTCCCCCTTCCCCTTTCACTGAGGAGAGAAAGTTTTCTGTTTTGTAAAGTTCCGGTTTTTAAGAAATCATTGCTGTAATGTGCCTGGACAATAATAGCACCACAGCATCCTCTAGTGGCTCGCTTGGTTTGCTGAACTCTTGACAAATCGTAAACAGGCTTTACAGGTAGTGTTGTAAGGGAAAAGTTTTGCTGCTGACTGACAGCAGACCACTTAATTGTCTCTTGAAGACTGGTGGTAGCCTATAAATACCAGCTATGTACAAAATGCAGCTAGGGACTTTTCTGCCTCTGTAACACCACATGCTAATTTATGGTTAAGTACAAGTATTGAGTTTCTTGCTGTTCTTTCTAAATGGAAACAGTCTGTGTGGCCTGTGTTCATTATTTTTTTCTGAATTGTTTTGTCTGGAGACACCAAAGAATTAGTACATTAAGTATTTTATATAAAAAATTAACTTTTTTTAAGTAACTTCTACTGTGAGCTTTCTCAAAGGGTGGTGATTAATTTATAAACTTGTATGTCATCCTATACTTCTTTGACTTAAGAGCTTTATAATCTGATCTTTGAAAAAAAAATTAAAAAGCTCAAGGTGTTTCTTCTAATGCCTTTTTTCTGATTAAAATGGCTTAATTCGCTCTCTACCACCTTTACTGTTTTTGCTATAATGTTGTTAACTTCTGTGATAGGTAAACAGTATCTACACAAAGAAAGGTGTAGTTACAGGGGTCAGCGGTTCCCATTAGAAGAGTGTTCAGTTGTTAAAACAGTGCATGTAAACTGTAAGACGTTAGAACACAAAATAGTAAGGTAGGTATAAACAGATTTTCTGCTTGCTTTTAAGAATGTGGTATTGATACAATTAAGATTTTAAAATTTGGCAAAACACTGTGCCACAAACAGTGCCATTACATAGTGGCAGGTCTGTGACAAAATGTGAGTGGGTAGGAGCAGAGACTTCTGGTATGATATCTTCCCTCTTTATCAGTAAAAGGCTATCTGTGTTTGTAAATTTAATAAAAATTACTTTCTTCAACAGGCTGGACTAATTGAAGCCAATGGAGAGCTTAAGGTGTTTATAGACCAAAACCTAAGTCCTGGAAAAGGTAAGAACACAATTTTTAATTAGACTCTCCATTTCTTGGTTTTTTTAATTGTTACACTTATTACTGACTTTAAACTGCTTTCTTAGTATAGTTTTTGTAAAGTTTTTATAATTTATATCTTACATAATCAGCAAGCAATCTGTAGATTTTCTGCAATTTATAATTGTCTTTAAACTGCCTATGAAGTTTAGTGGTGGCTTGTCATCCCATATATTATCTCCTCGTTAGTGTAGCTTGTGGGTTTTAAGTGTAAAGTGTAAGGCCAGTATGTTCTAAAACATCTAGGACATTACGATTCTGCAAGTGGGAAAATGCGGGAGTGTAGAAGTTAGTGTGTTATGACAGTTTATGATGGTGCATCCACCCTAGCGCAAACTTATCTAAAAATTTTGAACAGAACTGTTTCGGAATTGCAGGTAATGGCTGTGTGTGTATGATAGGGTAATGTAATCAAGCAATTGAATAAAACACAGGCTATAAAGTTGAATTTCGTATGTAAGCTTACAAACAGAAGGTAGCTAAACATTTGAGGAGTTATGAGCTGCACTTTACAATTAGTGTAGTTGGGGAACATAACATAAGCACCACTGAGTTCCAGTCCGCCTGCAGTTTTCTACAGCTATGTCATATAACCTCTTCTGTAAACTGATTATCCTGTATGCAAAGATTATGTTTTTGTCCCTTGTATTCTTATGGGAAGGCTGTTTCCATAGTGAGACTGTAGAACTATTCTCTAATTACCAACTATTTCTTGCCAATTTATGGATTTTGCTGGTGGCAGTATTATTTTTCAGCTTACTAGTTTTCTCCAGAATGTTTACCTACTCTTCATAAATAACAATTGGGTATCTTAATAGTCATTAGTTTGGCAGGCCAACTAGCTACTGTTTCCAAGATTCCTCATCAGATGAGTTCTTTGTCCTCTGTATTTTCCTTATCGTCATCCTTTGGTCCTGTTTAATTGCTTTCAGTGGTTTTCTTGAATGCAAGTGAACAAAATAGTATATCTGACTCCAGGGGAAGTGTCAGTCATAGATGTACAGAAGTGTCAGTAATCTTTTCTATGAACATCATGTTTGGTTCACAGGCATCTCGGTAGATTTTGGTGAAATGGCCATTTTCCTTTGTTGTTTCCAAATGATGGTAATGTGGTTTATTCCCGTGTGTGACAGATGGTGTGCTTTGATAGGCTCTACTAAGTAGGGTGAAATTTATTGGAGTTAACGTGTTTCTTGTCTGATGCTCTCATAAACCCCACTGTTGACAAATCTATCAGGTTTATGAATTGATGGATTACGGTAGTACTCTCAGATTAACCTGTAGTCCAGTAGTATTATTGCTCTAGCCTTTTATATACCATTTCAGGAAAACCATTTATGCATTGATTTCCACAACCTGCAGAACCTCTAATTTTTATCACCACCAATTTAACTAAGTTTTTCTAGATACCTGAAGTATTTCATTCAAATCTCAGGAGGCTCTCTTTGAAGTTCCCTTGCTTAAAATATACATTGCTTTAACAAAAGGAGGCTGCTTTTGATTGAGCTGTGAAGGGTTGAATAACTGACACTTATTAACTGGTCCATGTGTATATTTATAAACACGGTCACACACCCCTGAACAAGCCTGCAGGTAGATACTTGATCCTTAACAGCTGTACTGTTTTGCCTATCTCTCTCTGCAGTAAAACAGATGATTTTTTCAGGCAGATGCTTATGAGGACATTTTACACCCATGTGGGCGTCTGTGTCTAAACCCTGTTACAGTCAGTGAAGAGTTAGTCAAAACAGACAGTGCAGTCTAGATAGCAAGGATTGGAAATGTGAATTCTTCCATTATTAGTAGAACTGGACAAAATAGGGGTTATTTCATTCCTTGTAGAATTTCTAGAATAAATGCAAGTGATTAAGTAGTTAATTACAGGCTTGCAGCTCCTCTGGTTTAAGAGTTGAGCTCTGTTCTCAATATACACCACCATGAATAATACAAGCAAAGTAAGCTATCCTCAGTTAATTTCTGCACCTCATTGCTTTAGAGGAATTTTGTAAAGTTAATAGGCAAGCAACTAATCATTAATATTGAGAAGAAACAGCTGGTTCTCTTGGCTTGACCATTTTGTTTCTTGCCTCTAACTTGTCTGTGTTTTATATGCAAGCTCTGTAGTCTGAATCAGAGCTTAAAATAGGAAATATTTTGGTACTGAAGTATTCAAATAGGTATCAGAATATTTTTACTTAAGAAGTACTCATTTTCCCTTGCCATATTTTAATAAGTTTGAGGGATTTTGGGTAGTCTTTAGATATAGGAACTTTAAATATAACTATTCTACATAACAATGTGCTTTCTAAAAGTAGCTCTCTACTTTACATGCCATTATGTGAAGACGTCCAGTGTTGCATTGTTTTGCTAAGTTTGTGCAAAATTTCTCTTTAATTTCACGGTCCACAGCAATCAATAAAAAACAGTAAGCTTTCTGCAGGTAGCAGAAGTGCATGTGCTGTACTACTTGACCTCCTTCAACTTATCCTAAGAAAGAGCCCTTCTGTTCTTCTCTGGTAGTCATCATTAAAAGTGGAGTTTATTATTTTATTTTTTTTGTTTTTTTCCTTCAGCTTTGGATTTGTACTTCTTCAAAGGAGGGAGTCATCTGGAAATTGGATGTCCATCACGATGGGAGTTTGAGAATGTGATGTGTTACTGATACGGGGATCAAATCTCCATACTGTGTCAGATGATTGGTTTGCTTAGCCCAAACTGCTGTCCCCAACAACAGCAGTAGGGCAGGCTCTTCAGGGAGCGTGCAAGAGCCTGGCTACTTTTTGCATTTCACTCTCCTTGTGCTCTCACAGCACTCGAGGTCATTTGATTAGCAATTTCAGAGGGTGAGTTCCAGCATCTTTTCAGAAAAGTCAACTTAGACTCAGGTTAAGTGAGTCTAAGTCAACTCAGACAAGGTTACCTGTTTAATGGATGAGGGAGGGGCTGTGGATGTGGTATACTTGAACTTTTGTAAAGCCTTTGAAACCGTTTCTCACAGTTTTCTGATTGAGAAGCTGGCTGCCATTGGCCTGGACAGGCACAGCCTCAGCTGGGTAAAAAACTGACAGGATGGCCAGACCCAAAAAGTGGTGGTAAATGGAGTTAAATTCAGTTGGAGGCCGGTGACGAGTGGTGTTCCCCAGGGTTCAGTGCTGGGTCCAGTCCTGTTCAATATCTTTATTAATGATCTGGACAAAGGGATCGAGTGCACCCTTAGCAAGTTTGCAGATGACACCAAGCTGGGTGACAGTGTTGATCTGCTTGAAGGAAGGGAGGCACTTCAAAGAGATCTGGACAGGCTGGATCGATAGGCTGAGACCAGTGGGATAGGGTTTAACATGACCAAGTGCAGAGTGCTGCTTTTGGGACGCAACAACCCCATGCAGCATTTCAGGCTTGGGGAAGTCTGGCTGGAGAGCTGCCTGGAGGAGAAGGACCTGGGGGTGTTGATTGACAGGCAGCTGAATATGAGCCAGCAGTGTACCCAGGTGGCCACGAAGGCCAATGGCATCTTGGCCAGTATCAAAACCACCGTGGCCAGCAGGACCAGGGCAGTGATTGTGCCCCTGTACTCGGCACTGGTGATGCCACACCTCGAGTCCTGTGTTCAGTTCTGGGCTCCTCACTACATGAAGGACATTGGGGTGTTGGAACATGTCCAGAGAAGGGCAACGAGGCTGGTGAAGGGGCTGGAGAAAAAGTCCTACGAGGAGCGACTGAGGGAATTGGGGTTGTCTCGCTTGGAGAAAAGAAGGCTGAGGGGAGACCTCATTGCTGTCTATGGCTGCCTGAAAGGAGGCTGTGGCAGAGAGAGTGTTGATCTCTCAAGTGACAGGTGATAGGACAAGGGGATATAGCCATAAATTGTGCCAGGGGATGTTCAGATTAGACATCAGGAAAAATTTCTTCACTGAAAGGGTGGTCAGACACTGGCACAGCTTCCCAGGGAGGTGGTTGAGTCACCATCCCTGGAGGTGTTTAAAAACTGGTAGATGAGTTTTTGAGGGACATGGTTTAGCAGATAATGGGTGCGGTTGGACTCTGTGATCTCAAACGTCTTTTTAACTGGAAGATTCTGTGATTCTGTGATTCAGCAAACAAAGAACACAACCTCAACAAGAAAATTAAGATTTGCTTCTGTTTTCACATGTTGCCAGCCACATGTGAATGGAGGAGGAGCTCAGATGTCAGAGGAATAAAGGTTTTAGGGGCATGGTAGAGGACGAAAAAATGACTTGTCTGCTAGGTCATAAGGACATGCTTGCTAAAACATGGTTTGGGAGAAAGAGAACAGAATATTTTTCTTGAAATGGTTCTGTAACACTTCATCAAAGGTCTATGAGGTGAATGCAGGAGTAAGTGGTAGGTATATGACTCAATTGTGAAAGATAAGTAAAGGTTAACTTTTCTGGTCAAACCAGGTTGTTACGCAACAGTTCTTGCAGCCTGAAAAGCTATACAGGATAGTCTGTGAATGGACTTCTGTAAATTTTTGGTCCGCACTGGCAGAAATCTGGGAACTGTGAATAGGTTATTTTTAGACTGAGTTTTGTTAGGGTATGTAGCTGTTGTTTCTTAGATTAATGATGAAGAGAGGATATCACTTACATTGTTTAGCAGTTATGGTGAACAACCTCTTGCTCAAAAAGTTCTAAAGGTGTAGAACCTGGGAGAGAGAGAGAGAGAGTATGTTAAGGAATTATCTCTGTAGTCAGGTCCTGTCCTTACTTTCATTCCCTGATTATGTTAATATCCACTGTCCAGAAACAGGTTACCAACTTAGACAGCTTTTTTACTTCAGTTAGTGGGGAAAGGCTTTAGTCTAATTTCGGAGAGACTCGTCTCAGCCATGAAGTCCAGATTAAGATTTTTCTTTTATAGGATTTTTGTTTTAAAGCAGAGACTAACTTTATTTATTTTAAGAGGAGAAAATCTCTAGAAGAGGTGGGGTGTAAATTCACCTGTGTTTTCTGATACCCTTGTGTATTTCCATTACTGGAGTGTGACACCTCATTTAGCCCTGAAAAACTGTTCACATGCTCATGCAAGAATCAACTTTTCACTTGCATTAAGGTGACACCATTAGCTTTGCTCACCAGAGGAGGATTTTCTCTCTGCCTACTTTGATTCCTTCACCACTGAGAATTTAATCTAGAAGGCTAATTCTTAAAGTTAAATTTTGGGAAAGTATCAGTGGAGTGATACACCAGTTATATCAACCCCTGTTTGATCACATTGGCTCCCAGATCTGATAAGATTTCAGAGAATGTACCATCTAATCTGTTTTTCTTCTTGTTGCAAATGCATGTGTTTGGGATAAAATTGGATATGGAATCTGTGGTAATGAGGGGTTTTGATATGTTTGGCTCCAAGGGTGGTGCTGGTAACTTCCGGAATGGCATGAGGTATTACATTGACATCTTATTGCAGCTTTCCTTTTAAGCTCAAAGTCTGCAGAGTTTGGTATGGTTTAAGTGGCACAAATCCCCAGATTTGGTCTGGAGTGGTTTGGTTTGGTATGACTGTGAAAGGTTTGGTGTACTTCATAACCAGGAAGGTGAATTTCTCCTATAGCCGTGTTCAGGAGAGAAGCAGCAAGATGATGTGCAGAGAGTGTCTGAGAAGGGAGGTTTTTGTTTTCAGGAAATCCTGAGCAATACTAGGTGCTTTTAAAATGTAGCTTTGCTAGTGACTGTGAGTGGATTAACTTGAGCAGCAAAAGGTAGCTATGTATCCAGATGTCCTCTCACTGAACTCTAATAAAGCCACTTGGTTTTGTATCTGCTGCTTGTCCAGTACTATCAGCTTCAATTGTGACATTGTTAGGAATGCTAAATCCTGTTGGAAGCAGTTGCAAGTTTCCTTGGCTCATTCCAAAATATCCAATTGCATTTTTTTTTCCCTAAAGCCTCAACTGCTGAGAACATCATTACACAGGGCTCTTTCTTTTCCTTATTACCCTATATTCATGAATGAGTTGTGTAGAAATGGTGCTTAAATTAATCCCAATAAACCCTCAAAATATGATCAGAAGTAATGTTTAAATGAATTTCAAAGGTCAAGTGAAGAAAATCTGTAAGGGCACCCAAGTTGTGATTTATAGTTATTTCTCTTATCTGGCAATAATAAAAAGGTTTCTGTGAGTGCTGGTTGACAGCAGGCTCAAATAGGAGTCATCAGTGTGCCATGGCAGCCCAGAGGGCAAACTGCATCCTAGGGTGCACCGAACACAGCATAACGAGCTGGTCAAAAGAGGTGAATATCCTGCTGTATTCGGCGTTGGTTGCAGCTTCACCTTGAGTACAGTGTGCAGTTCTGGGCCCACAATTTGACAAGGAAGTGAAGATCCTTGTGAAGATCCTTGAATGCATCCAGAGGAGGGCAGCAGAGCTGGTGGAAGGGCTGGAAGGAATGTCCTGTGAAGAGCAGCTGAGGACTCTGGGTTTGTCTAGTTTGGAGAACTGGAGTTTGAGGGATAACCTCATTGCTCTCTGCAGCTTCTTGAAGGGGAAGTGGAGATGGAGGTGCTGATCTCTTCTGCTTGGTACCCAGTGGTAGGACGTGTCAGAATGGTCCTAAGCTGCGCCAGGGGAGGTTCAGACTGGACATATTCCATACCGAGAGGGTGGTCAGACACTGGAACAGGCTGCCTAGAGAGATAATCGGTGCCCCAAGCCCTGTCAGTGTGTAAGAGGCATTCGGACCATGCTTCTAACACCATGCTTTGAATTCAGGTCAGCCCTGAATTGATAAGGCAGTTGGACTAGATGATCAATGCAGGTCCTTTCCAACTGTAACTATTCTGTTTTATTCTATTCTAACTTGCTTTATCCAGGGCTGAATAAGAGAGCTTTTTAATTGTGGAGTAAAATTCCAAAGTTACTTGATTGTAATTGTTTGCTTCTTCCATACCTTAGTTACAAGGCAAGGATAATCTCATTTGGATATTTTAATTGTTATTTTAGTTCATTTCCATTCTAGGATTTTTTAAAAAATAAAAATTAATAAGGTTTTATTAATCTCTGGCTTTGATGTGGATGTCCATCTGGTTATTTCCTTAAATGTGAAATTGCTAAAATTCTCCCTGTACTTAGACTTTGATAATTGTAATCTCATTCATTTCAAGGATTAGAAAGTACACATGGGTTGATAGGATGGAAATAATTTTTAATAGGTGCGGAACGAGTAAAAATTTCTCATGAGTTTGCATCTTCTATAAGTTATTTGGCAATGAATATTAGAGACTTAGAAATTTTGCTGCTCCAGGAGGTTGCCTTTTGAAGAAAACTGCTACATTCTGATCCTTGCTATATTCAGATTAGTGTTGATACTTCTGTGTTAAATAGAACACTATTCAGTTCTAAACCTGCGCTTTGCTTGTGAAGAAATTTGAGTGAAAGAAATTCTGCTTCAGATGAGTGCAAAGGAAAAGAAAATCAATGGTATTTAATGTTACACTAAAATTAACTCTTAATTTTAAAATTACTCAGAAGATTTGGATCTTCTGTCGTGCCAGTAGGTGGCATTATTGGTATATAACCAGAAAATACTAGTAAAAGGTGTCTTTAGCTCCTTTCACCTCTTTGTAAAATAAGATTTCACATTTTATGGGCATAAAGAAGTTTTATTTTCATTTCAGATTTGGTAGTTGAAGAAAATTGAAGTAAAATATAATTTCACTTACATTTCAGCGTTGCCTAACTGTAAGATTATAATGTTCTTTTTATTTATATGACAAGAAACTTTTGCAGTGTAATGTTACTGTTAATTTTATTTTAAAGATCAAACTCTCCCTGATTTTTGGCAGTGTCTGGAATTGTTCTTCTGGAAGAGAAGTAGAGATCTGTGATTCTATTATAGTTCAGAGTACATGAATCATGCTTTAGCAAACAGATACCTGCCTGAACATTTGTTATAACGTGCCTGTGTATTATTGCAGCTGAGATAAATCCAAACAATTATTATTGTCTAAAGTCAAACTCAGGAAATAAAACTGTTACTGGAAATATGGATGATATTTTGAAAAGTCTTCAAAAACTTTAATAAACTTTAGTTTATTTCAACACAGGTTGGAAAGACTGGCTTGTAATATCTCTAGTACTGCTACTAATTTCTAAGGATGATAAGAATCACCTAAAAGTCTATGTTGATCTAAGAAATCACTTAAGAACTTAGTACTACACATCAGCAAAGATCAATATCTTTGTAAAAGTGCTTGGAATTGCTGTATCAGCATGTTTGTTGTCTTAACAGGATGGTGTGACTTGTCCAATAAGCAGAGGTCTTTTCACTTGACTTGGCACACAACTAGAGACAAATCATCTGTCTTTTGTCAAAGTAGGGCGATATCCTCAAAGAGTTCATTGTTTCCTGAAAATTAGCATCACTGATCATAAAATATCTGTACAGTTTGTGAGAAAGATGTTAAAAAGTGCAGATTCATGGGAATAATGTCTGAGAAACTGGCTCCAAGGATATTATTGTCACCTCTGTTATCTCTCACAGATCTTTAGTATTCTGGATATATATATATGTAAACTAATAATCTACAACCAGTCAAGTTGGTGCTTTTTTGGTATGAAATTTTCTTTGAGGTGATGTGAACAGGATAAAAGGCACTTGAAATGGCACCTTCAAACTAGTCTTTTTATCCTAAAGGTGTATTCAAGACTCCTCTTGCACTTAAAAGAAAGCAGCGGTTCAGGTTCAGTAATTTAGGGTAGGTTTTGTATAGGGAAAAGCATAGAAAATACTGTAAGCAGTCCTTAAGGGAACTGCTTGACATTTCATTTTCATTTTACCTGTATATAATGTTGGGGTTGAATTAAATTTTTGTCAAGCATTGCATTGGTCACTGTATTGAGACAGATTATTGGGTCTGAGATGTAGTATGTTGTTTCCTGCTGACACAGTGCTGTGAGGTAGAGAAAGAGGTGAAAGTCTGCCCCATTAATTCATGCAGAAAACTTTTAATATTATGATGTTGATGTGATATCTTGTTGTTCCAGGATGTTTCTTCTAGACATTTCTCTTGTTACCTCTTGTTCAGTGGTAGTTATATAGAGAAGTTGAGAACTTCCCTCGACTTACCTGGTTGCAACTAAAGTTCACTGAGTGTAACGTAAGGTCCTCTAGAATACTACAGCAACATCTGTAATAAGGCACATGATTTGCAGACTCTGATAGAAATCTGTAAACTTATAACCCAGAGCTTTTCAATTGAAAAAAGAACCATTGCAAAAAATGAGGTAGACTTAAGCTACTTTACGTTCCTGTAAGAGACTTTACTCAATTTTTGATTCCAAACTTGATAATTTTTCAGAAACTTTTTTACAGACATAAACTTCAGTTTGGAGATGACACACTGGGCGGGGGAGTGCAGTGTGCAAATTGTGCATTTAAGGCTAGTTAGCTTTTTGTTATGTAGGGTTTCATGGTCAAGTTTGGAGCGCAGTTAGTTTTGTCTGGTTTTGCTTTCCAAAATGATTACAGTATGGAATTCCATTAGTGATGTTGATGTTTAATTTCCTGCCCTCTTCCTGTCTCTTTCCTTACCAAAAAGAAGAAAAAATCCACATACAGAAGATTGCCAAAACTGAATCTATGTATTTTTTCAGATAGTTCTCACAGTTCTCATGTAATCTTGAATTATTTGCTTCTGAAGCAGTACAGGTACTCTGGTTTTATATAAATCTATATTCCTGTTAACTTTTTTTAAAATTCCCAAAGTAAAGAATGTAATGTTCCATTTGGCACTCGGCTTTCTCAGATGTGACAATCACAATGGAGTCTAGTGTCTTTGTCACTTTCTTAAATCTTGTTTGTGGAAAGCCGCAGTGGGGTTTTGGGTCTCCCAAAAGAGATCTGTTGGGCTCTTCCAACTGATATTCTTAGTTATAAGTTTTATCAAGTAATTGATAATGATGCTCTCTTTTTGAGAACGTAAGTCAGATTTGAGTTGTATTGAGATTGCCTTAATAATGTTGCTGCCTGTGAGTTGTGAGACTGCTGTTAAGCCAGATTCCAACTACCCTGTTAAAACTCATTTTCAAGGCTCGATATGTAATTAAGACAAAAGTTTGTAGAGTTCATAAGAGTGGTTGTAAGCAGTTGTGCTGCAAAATGTCACCTGCAATGTGAATTTTCTTCAGACTTCTTAAAATAACCCTTTGTTTAATTCCTAACCTTTGATCACATATATTTAGTTACAAATTGATCCGCTGGACAGGGTTTGGTTGAGACTGTTGCAGGAGCTGGTAGGAATCACTTTCTGTGCTGACAAGCTACTCTGTTTATTCTGTATGTTCTTTTTGGGGGTTGTGATAATGCAGAAAGTGCTTGCAAAATTACTTTCTTACCAAATCAAATTCTCCCATATGCAATATTACCCCTATGCTAGAAGACAGACAAGACTTAGTTTGTTAGAGACCGCATTACCAGGAAACTCTCTTATTTTTCTGTTCACTTCTGTTGTTGCATCACTCCTGTTGCACTCTTTCACAAGTAAAGGAAACATAAAGACAGGTTACATCAAAAAATGGTACAGCACCTAGAATGAATAGGATTTTTTCCGTCCTCTTTGATCTAAACCACCAAATTCAAAGTCACTACTGTTTCATGAGCTGGAGCAGTCAGCTTTGAGAGAGAGATCTACTGCTTTGTCTGCAGAGGGCGCTCCTTTCTCTAATTTTAGATGCACTATGTCTTTTTTCTGTGGCATCTCAAGTTGCTTAAAATGTTCATAATTGACTGTGTCACCGGTCCTTTTTACTGCTAAAATTCTGCAAGGGATTCTTCTTTTAGTAAAACTCCTGGATTTGTTTTTGTATAGAAGCAAAGGTCCAGTTCAAAAATTCTTCCCTAAGTGCAACCAGTAACCAAAGAAGGCTATTTACAGCATGCTCTGTATGAAGAGAGCACTTACTTGTCTATAAACTGTTCCAGATAAATAACAAGTTTTGTTAAAGGGTGCTGCTGCTTTTGCTGTTCAAGTTTTGTATGGCATTAATCCTTGATCCCACCTGTATCATTACCTTCTGTTTGGAGATATTGTGGAATGTCACATTACAAAAACCACAACATGGTAAGAGTTAGAAGGGACCTCTGGAGATCATCCAGTCCAACGCTCTACTAAAGGAGGGTCACCTACAGCAGGCTGCGTAGGAACCCATCGGGGGGTGGTGTTGAATTTCTCCAGAGAAGGAAACTCGACAGCCTCCCTGGGCAGCCTGTTCCAGTGCTCCATCACCCTCACAGTAAAGAAGTTTTTTGTCATGTTCAGATGGAACTTCCTGTGTTTCAGTTTGTGCCTGTTGTACTGTTGCTGAACACCACTAAAAAGAGTCCGGCCTCATCCTCTTGACACATTGATAAGCATCGATAAGATCCCCTCTCAGTCTTCTCCTTTCCAGGCTAAACAGACCCAGCTCACTAAGCCTCCTCTCATTAGAGAGATACTTCAGTCCCCTAATAATCTCCATGGCCCTCCACTGGGCTCTCTCCAGTAGTTCTCTGAAACTGGGGAACCCAGAACCCGACACAGGACTCCAGTTGTGGCCTCAATAGGGAAGAGTAGAGGGGGGGGAAGAACCACCTGTGACCTGCTTGCTACATTCTTCTTAATGCATCCTAGGATACCATTGACCACCTTGGACAGGAGGGCACACTGCTGGCTCACAATTAGCTTGCTGTCTGCCAGAACTCCCAGGTCCTTCTCCAAAATGCTTGATGAAGTTCTGCTTCCTTTAGGTTTTGTTATTGCTTATAAGCTACTAATATGCTTCCAAACTGCAGATGTTTGTGAGGCTGAAAATGTAAGTAGTAGTTACATTCTTCTGAGTAACTTTTTTTCTGCTTTACATGGCCTTTTCCCATGCATGGTTTTTGAAATCTTCAGAAGAAACGGGAGGAAGACCTGTCCAAACTAGCAGTATTAATAATGTGTTTGTTTTGAAAAGGAAGAAGAGTTTGTGCCAGCAAAACTGTTTGCAGACTTGTGGTTTTAATTTTTACATGCTGTTATGTACATGGTGTGTTGGCCACAAAGGACAGGATTATTTGGATTGCTGTAAGAATTACTGCATTTAACAAATGATTAGTAAAATTCCTCTGAGAAACTGAGCTGTCAGTCATTTGCAAAGCTAAGTTAATAAAATGATTTCTGCTTGTATTCCTAACAAACAAATAAACAAAAGAAACACACACAAACCCACTATGAAACCAGAGCATTATGAGCCTTTGAAAAGGCAGGTGGATCTGAGAAAAAAGTTTGCACCTCAGGTAGATGAGAAAATAGTAGGATGCACTTGGGCAGAGACAAATTGAAAATACCCCCTTTAAAAAAAAAAACAAACCACACCTTTTTTTTTTCCTCTTTTTTTGTCCTATTGTTGAGCAGTTATGCTCTTTCCTCTTTAGTGTGGCATCTTTTATAGGCTGACTTTGATTTTGCTTCAAACTATAAAATGTGCATCGGTTACATTTGTGCCATAGAGACAGATGTATGCTGCAGTTTCTGTATAGAACCAGGTTGATTCAATTGCATGAGTAATTCTGGCATGGCACAACAGGAAATGTTAATGTAATTAAAAACTTCAAAGAAGCATAGTGTGTACTCTTCATGCAGATGTTTTAGTTGCAAAATAACTGTATTCGTAGAATTAAATGAATAATATAAGGAGACTGGAGGTCATCTAATCTGACCTTACAGTCAAACCAAGGCTAGCTTCAAAGCACAGAGCCTTCAGTAGTTGAATTTATATATTTTCAAGGAACATCCTAGGAAACCTATTGCTATTCTTTGTCTTTCTCGTTGTGAATCTTTTTCCTCATGTCTGGTTGGAATTTTCTGTGCAGCAATTTGAGTGTTTCTTCTTTTCCTTTTGTGTTTTCTGTCATCTCTGTAGTTCTCTATTCCATAGTTGAAGGCAGTGATACCAGCAAATACACCCCTCATCCCACCTTCAACTTCCCTTCTGCAGGCTGAATGTACCAGGCTCCCCCAGCTTCTCTGTGTACATCATATACACTAGCCAAATTAGTGTCTTCCTGCTGGGCTCTCTCCTGTTTAGTAATGCCTCTCTTCCACTACAGGGCCCAAAACTGAGAAGCGTATTGCAGGTACACCTTAAAGAGTGCTGGAGTAAAAGGAAATAATTGCTTCTTTTGTACTTATTTCCATACTCTTCCAATTGCAGCCCAGGATACAGTTAAGTCTTCATTAGCATGGGGGTGGTGTTCTGGGTCACACTCAGCTTGTTGTTAACATGGACCCACAGATCTGCTTCTTAATAACCACTTGACCCTGACCTCTGCTGTTGCATGAAGTTGCACTGCCAGAGGTGCAAGATTGTTGCATTTGTTTCTGTTGACTGCATAAAAGTTTTTAGGAAGCAGCACTATAGCATAAATAATTACTTTCTAAACGTATGAATGAAGTCTATTTGAGTGCATCTGAAGAGTTGGTAGATGATCAAATTGGTTAGGGAGAGTCTCATGGCAATACTGTTCTTACAAAGTTGTCCTACTGAAGTGTTGCTAGAAGTTGTTGACTTAGGAAGAAAGTATAACATAAATAGTTACAAATCATTGTGGCTGGAGAATACCTAGCTGTGAGTTCTTAAAGGACCTAGCAATGGTACTCCTGTCCTGCCAACTCAGTTTATGTGTAACTCTTATATTACCAGAAGGATGGGCTGAGGTAGCTGCAGATAAGTCACAATTCTGTTAGGCAAATCAGTTGAGGACCTAACACAGAAGTAGTAGGTGTACGGATAAATGTGGTAATGGACAGGAGTTAACAGGACTTTTGTAGAGGGAGGCGAAAAGGGAAGTTAGAGTTCCGTCTTTTCAAAGTCGTGCTTTGAAAGAGTCAATAACCATGTGGATAAAGGTTATCTAATCAGTGCGATGTCCTTGGATTTTTTTAAAACGACAACAACAGAAACCCCTTGATTATAAAGGTCCTTAATCAGCTTGTTAAGGAAAGTAAGGTGTCACAGAATGGATCAGTACTCCTGTGGGTTAATAATTAGTAAAGGCCAAACTAGGTACAATGAGAACCCTAAATGAGTTATTAGTATTCAAGAAAGATCTTGAAGTCCTTCTAGGTTATATTATGTTGAGAAAATGGTATCATTGTTTGGTGGGGAGCAAGCAAATTGAATTTTGAAAATTATTTGGAAAGGAACGTAGAACAAAATAGAAAATGTGCTATGGAGTTATACAATAAGAAGAGTGTCATGAATATTGTGTCCATCTGTGTCCCCTGCAAAAATAAATTCCAAAGAGTTTGAGAAATAGGAACTGTATGGGCAACAAGAGCTGGCAAAGGTAAGGAAAGATTATCAAGTAGATGAGGCATCTTAACTCTGGAAAGCAGTTACAACTTTTAATCTTCAGATTGCTTTGTTTTTAAAGCAGTTAGCAGGAGGTTAAAAAAACCATGGTGACCTCCAGGAAGCTGAGAAGATACACAAGTGCTAATAGCCAGGTTAGTTAATATTGCTTTACTGCATTCTGCAGAAAGGAAGAACACACAAAACAGGCCATGGTAGTGATGAGTGTACTTGAAGGAACAAGTATGCACAACAGACTTATTTTACAAACTAGGTAGTTGCTCACTTTCTGAAAGAGCACTGAAAAGTTGGTTAATGGTGGAAGAATAACAGACTACTGCATCTCATTCAAATTTGGGGGACTGAGAATAGTTTCTTGTGCAAGGCTATCAGTTTGACATGGTGTAGCAATAGCAGTTAGGAAACACAAGCCTCTTGGAAATTATGGGCTTAAGCAAGACTTGAGTTGTCCCCAACTTGTTGAGACTACCTGAATGCATAAGAGGGATGATAGGCATCAGAAACTTATTGGGTCCTTCCTGGTAACAACCATTATAAAAACGCTTGCATATTGCATCTGTATTGGATAGTGGGAGAAAGAAAGAATGGCAATTCTGCCAAGTCCTTCTGGCCCCATCAGCCATGAGACTCTCCCTAACCAATTTGATCATCTACCAACTCTTCAGATGCACTCAAATAGACTTCATTCATACGTTTAGAAAGTAATTATTTATGCTATAGTGCTGCTTCCTAAAAACTTTTATGCAGTCAACAGAAACAAATGCAACAAGTGGTCAGAGGGAGAGGACTGCTAAACCTCTCACCTGACAGGCAAATTACAGAAGATTTGCCAAAATAAATGTCTCCAGTACTTTTAAGAGTTGTTTGCCCCATTATTCTTTGTCTGTAGTCAGTCTTTGTTGCCTCTTTTTTTGTTGGTTTTGGTTTGTTAGGTTTGGGTTTTTTTTAAACTATGGCAAGAAACCTCAGATCACTAGAGGATTCCTGGATTGATATTTATGTAGTTGAATTTTTGTTTTACATGGCTTAAGACTTGCTTAGCTATCGATGGTGATTGCAGATGGCTTATGAACAGGAAGAGAGCAGCTTTCCATGCAGGGCTGGTCTCCTGTGTTACATGTGTTAAAGACTTTGGTTCTTTGATTCCCGACCTTCAGCTGGGAGGAGGCACTGAACAGAAAGTTAGGAATATTCTCTTGGAAAGGCCTATACTAACCAAATTTTACCTCCTGTAGAGCAGCATGCCACAGAAGGGTATGTCATAAGCTGGAACGTGGGCATGTTTTCCAAGTGGTGCAGGGAAAGGCTTCAATAGCCACAAAGGACAGGGGGAGAACAGGAGGTGATTATGCTTTCTGTCAGGTGCCCATTACCTCTATTACTCTACTTTAGGAGAAAAATTGGAATACCAGGAGTTAAAACATGTTCATGCTGGGTCACTGGTCTGTAAGGTTATGTAAGAGAAAGTTTGAGAGAACATATCATGAACCTTTAATTTCTTTTTTAGCTTCAAATCTTTAAATGCTATATTTGTATTGACTCTCTGTGCAGTTCAGACCTAGTTTCTATTAATATACAGTAGCAGTATATGTGTAATTGGAATTGTTAAAATAATATAATATGCTATCTACTTGTATTTGTTTTAGGGGTTGTTTCTCTATTGGCTGTTCATCCTTCTTCAGTAAATGCGATTGGAAAACAGCTCCTGCCAAAAACATTTGGACAGTCTAATGTCAACATTGCACAACAAGTGGTAAGGAGACTTTGTGGGTTTGGTCTTTTTATTACTACTTGTACTGTTGCTTACATATATGGTAACTCTGACTTGTAGCTTGATAGTTGATATTGCTTGTCGTGGGCACACAGTCTGAGCTTGTTTCTAAATTTAATAGTTTATGTTAAAGCAAATGTTTTTTTGCATAAAAAAATGCGTAGATGGCTATCAAAGTGGATACCGGAATATTCAGGTGGCTATCTTTTGCTAGTCTTGCCGCTTAAAATCTGTGACTCTTTCAGATTCTGCTTTGGAATCTGGCATTGGGAAATGTAAATGAAGTCCATTAACACATTTTTATTGAGTCTGAAAACAGGTGGGACAAAGTTGAAAACACAGCTACGTTTCTTAGTACTTAATTTAGATATCCTTTTTCTTAAACACTTATTGTGAGCATTGCGTGAGTACGTGAAATTAGAGGTTTCAATGAATCTAAATGTGATAGATAATACATAGGTTATGAGAAGTCATTTTTATAGGATTAAAATTTAGTGATCTGAAAAGAGTTGGTTTCATCTTCTGGAAATCAGCTGTAGCACATAAACATCTGAAATGGAATATGTCTTATGTTTGGGTTTCTTCTTGATATGAAAGCAATTTCACATCTAGGTTTCCCAGCTCTAATCTGTAAGGAGTGTTTTAGAACTGAGGCTGCCTGAATCTATAAACTGTACCACTTCAGCTGTAGAGTCTGAACAGTCTAGTCTCTCTGCAATAGACAGTGTATCTGTATAACTGCTTATTAACTATACTTTGAAGCTGTTGCTGTGATGTAGCTGCTACATATGCTGTCAGTTTGAAGAGGAAAACAAAACAAAAATCCTCAAACCTCTGCATCCTCCCGTGTTCTTGAGTTGTAGATTCAGTCTCACTGTGTTGATGTCTTAAGCTTCATAGTTTGAGGAGACTGAGACAGACTGAAGGTTAATAAGTAATGAAATATCTGTATAATTGCAGATCATTCACTGTGCTGTATTTCCAGCAGTAGTGCTGAATTAACTACTTCCAGCAGCCACTCGGAAGAGTGTAGCGTAATTAGTTTAACTGAATGAAATTGCTCCTTTAGTAGGAGGTATTTTATCAATAAATTTCTAAACAAGGAAATTCAGAGTAGTAACGCATTCGTTTAGTTTAAAATCAGCAACCAGTAGTAGTAGGAGAACGTTTTAGCTGTAGGTCATAGGCATAATGGCAAAGAGAGGGTTCCTTCTGGGCTGTTTTGTGCATACATGAAGTTCTGAAGGGTAATCTTAAAACTATTCTCTAATTCTGTAATAGTTATAAGCTTTCATTTTAGATGTTCCCAAGTGACTCAATACTGCTTAATTCTTGTCATTCATGCTCTTTCCATTCAAAGTCATCGTTTTTCATGAACTTGTGCGTGAAAATTAGGGTCGTTAACTTTGCTATTAAGGAGCCAGTAATAGTAAATAATTCCTTAGAAGATTCTGAAACTTTAGATTGTAGGTTTATTCTTAATAGTGGTACAGCAAAGCATATAGTTGTGGCTCGTTTGCAGACTTCTGTGAGTTAGAATGGTAATGCGGAGGGGGTTTGGAATGTATTAAACAGACTTCATTTTTTTCATTCTAGAAATGAGCCTGTGAATTCGTACACCCTTCCATTTATTTCTTTGCACTGTTGAGTATTTCAAGACATAGATGAATGCAGTAAATGTCCAGGGTTTGCTCCTGCCAAACATTTTATTTTTCTCCCAGCTGTAATCCCACTTCCTCCCCATACTTGTTTGGCTTTCACCTTATTGCACAGTCATACATATTCTAGATATGTCACCAGGGTGATGGTGGGGCTGTTTCTGGAGCTGGGAAGCTAGGGAATAGAGTGGGACCCTCTAATTTTAGACTCCACAAGGCCCCCCCTTTTTCTTTTATTTTTTTTCTTTGGGCAATGGGTATGTGTGCACTTTGATCTTGTCTAAGTTGACGTAAAACAGTATTAAGAAATCCAGCAAGCACAAAAAGCTCATTTAAGAAGGAGAAAACATAAATGCTCATTACTTAGGAAGTGCTGTAACTGGGTAACATGTAGTCTGAAGGTTTTTGTGCTAATGTGTATAAATTTAATGCAGCTAGTAAAGTAGGTAGAAAAGTATTATTCATGTTTGGATAACGCATCATCTGAATATCTCTGAAAACTTAATATAATTTTCCACATAATTTTATCTTTATTGTAGGTTATTGGTACACCTCAGAGACCTTCAGCGCCAAATACTATCCTGGTAGGAAGTCCACATACACCTAATACACATTTTGTATCACAGAACCAGACTGCAGATTCTTCGCCGTGGTCTGCTGGGTGAGCAAAATACAAATTAATAAGGATTAATTGTTCTAAGTTTTGCTGTGGATAGTATATGTACTCTTCAGGCTAGCAGTGTAAGAGAGGGAGTCTGTTTACCTTTCCATAAAGAACACTTCAGCATCAAAACGCAGCATGCTAAAAGCAGACATAGTCACACAAGAATGAATATCTCCTCATTTGTCATAAAAACAACTAGAATATTTTCTGTAAACACTGATGAATATTCTCGTGTTATTTACTATTAGAGAATTTAGCTCCTAAAAGGACACAGGGATTCTTCTGGCTTGATTCAGGATTTAACTTAACATTTCTATTTTTCTGGTGTATTTCCAAAAAAAAAAAAATCACATTGAACAAATGTCTCCGGAAGTATCATTTGAAATAAGAATGTAGTTCTTACTGGAAAAAAATATTAGATGCAACTGAATGCATTCTTTTAGTGTCTTCTCATGCAAGCTTGTTTTTAAAAAGTCTCTTGTTAAATTTAGTTGCTTTAAAGCTATATTTATCATCAGTGTCTTGTTACACATAAAAAGATTTATGCTTTGGAATTATATAATGAAATGAGGTGTACAGAAATGAGAAGTTCCATTGCTGATAGTAATTTTGTTGATACTTGTATTTTTCCTCAAGTTACATATAATTTTTTGTTTTAAAGGATATGCAGAAAATTTTGTTACACTTATTGCATCTATTGTAACTTTGAAACTTTTGTAACATTCGCATACTAAGTTCAAATGTTTGTTTTAGTTCTAGAAGCGTTAACATTTTATGAGTTTGGCCAATATCACTTTGACTGCTCAGTGATAGTTGGATTTATGTAGAACAATGCTCAATTAATATAATTTCTTTGTAGTCAAAGGACATGGGCTATTTAAATTAAAAACAAACAAACAATAAAACAAAACAAAAAAGCAAACCCAATACCCACCCCCCAAAAAACCGAACCAAACCAAAACCAAAAAAAACCCCACAATGTTATCTCCTGTAATTCACTTTTCATGGTTTAACATTTATCCCCTAATCCCTTCTTGTCTTGAAGACTAGAAGGTTTTATTTACTGATTCCTTCAAGGAATATGTGTCTTGTCAACTTATTATCTGCTACAGGACCTAGGAATAGTTGCCAAAAGGATTAATTTGTACTGTGTTTCAATGTGAAGATATTAATATTATTAATTATTGTAAATAGTAGGGGAAAAAAATCACAGGAAAAAGTGTTGGGAAGGGGTGAGAAGCAGAACAAAAGGGAAGGTTTGGTTTTTGCAGCAGTATGCCTGTATTTGAAAAAGAGAGATTAAATATTCCAAAGTTCAAATCTTCTTAAAATATATATTATACATATATTTAGGAAGCGGAACAAAAAAGGAGAGAAGAATGGCAAGGGTTTACGTCATTTCTCTATGAAGGTTTGTGAGAAGGTACAAAGAAAAGGAACCACCTCATACAATGAGGTGGCAGACGAGTTGGTTGCAGAATTCAGTACCACTGATAATCACATTTCACCAAATGAATCAGTAAGTATATGGGAGGTCAATTACATGTGAACTGAATGGGGGAAGAGAAATTTCTTTTGAGACTTTTGTATTTCTTTTCCTACTGCTAAATGAAACCGTTCAGACATTACCCAAATTTACCCATTTGCTGTGATATATTTATTTTCAAATATTTTTATCACAGATATGTTTTTGATTAATGCACTATGTCTACAGCAGGCTTATGACCAGAAGAATATTAGACGACGTGTCTATGATGCCTTAAATGTCCTTATGGCCATGAACATTATCTCTAAGGAGAAGAAGGAAATCAAATGGATTGGTCTACCTACTAACTCGGCTCAGGAATGTCAGAATTTAGAGGTATGTGTGTTGGGAAATTCACGATGACTTTGTGTTCGAGTAAATATTTACAGCTTTAATATGTTCTAATCCAATATGCCTAAGTGGTCTTCTGAAATGGAAATATAGAATAGTATGGTCCCTTTTGACTCTTGAAAACTTTATTTGTATTTACAAAACACACATTAAACTTCCAGATTGCTTAAATATATATTTTTCAATTCTTCTGTGTCAAAAATACAATTCTTGTCACAATTTTTACAGTGTATGTGAAATGGTTCAGAGTAGAGGTTAACCAAACTGAAAGATTAATATTTCCAGCCTTGCAATTGTATCAAGAGTCAGGAAGATTTTCTCCGGATGCCAGACGGATAATATATTGATTGATGTCGCATGTAGATTAGTATATATATACATCACTCCTTTGTTGCTGCAGGTCATATGTATTTTTTACATTTGTCTTACATGAACGTGAGGTTATTAACTGCATGTCTTTGGTGAGAAGCAATGTATTTTATACTGAAAGGCATTCGTAATTTCTGAAAGGGTTTCCTTTTTTTTTTTGTATCTTGAGGTTTGCAGGATAATAAAGTTACTGAGTTTTACTGAGGTCACTTCACTTTATCAGAGTAGAATGAGACTTTGTATTTATTCTTACTAAGTCTAAATTCCCTCAGCACAACTGAAAAAAAAACAGTATAGAAGCTCGAAAAACTGGAGAAAAGGCTTTTGGAATCAATCTATGAGGGGCTAGTTCTATGGACTTTTTTGTTTGATAATAATTGATTTTTCAGTTAGTGCTGTAATTGCTGTCTAGATAAAGAAAACTTAGGATATCTAATCAAGCTGAGTTTTACTTAAATAATTATCATCCCAAATGAAAAATTTTAGTTAAGGTAAGAGAGTGATAATTTGGGCATAAGTAGAGGAGGTGGTTTGAAGATCACAGTGCTGTGTGCTGAATAGGCAACCAGCTAGCTGGAGGGATTTTAAAAGTAGATCTCTTTGATCTGTTTCATGAGGTACGGTATTACCAGTAATGCTGAAGCAAAAGAAAGTGAAGTGGCTTATTCAGCTCTGTTTGATGTCACGTCTGATAATGTCCTAAACAAGAGGATAATGCTAGTACTGAAGTAAAAAAAAGCAACTTAGAATGTAGTAATGCACAGTGAAAACCCATGCATTTAACATGGGAACAATGATAACTTCTGATACCAAAGTGAGAACTTGTTAATTGGGTGTAATAAAAGGAGGAAAGAGTTCTGTTAACCATTGAACAGTTAAAAGTATAGCATAGTCTAGAAAGTAGCAAAAATCCTAAGATATGTCAAGCTTATTTGAGGGAATTGTAGGACTCTGCCATTAATGCTTCATGGATATTTTAGCTCCTGTTCCTGCAAACTCTGTTGTCTTTTAAAGCATTAGTGACATTGCGTGACAAGTTTTGCAGTACGATTCTTTTTAATGAGTCTGTGGAGGCTAATGTTCAATTTGTGAATTTGTCACACCTACTAAACTTTTTTTACTGTTCCATCTGATACTGCTTATCTTCACCCTTAACTTGTTTATAAGGAAACGTAGGAGTTTGAGGCCTTCCCCATTGAGTATTTATATTTTTAAGTATTTTTAAAATTGTACATTTGTGTAAATTAGAATACTTGATTTGGTAAAATATGTACTGATAATGCAGAAAGAGAGAGTTTGGGACAGTTAATAAAGTCAGTATCTTGAAGTAATATGGAAAGCAATGTAGTTTGCATGTGTGTGATCGGAAAATATCTCAAGGTGCGTTATGGTAATTTTTTTGGAGAGAGGTGGTTATTTCACCTTCATCATATTTTTTTGTAGCTTTTTCAACTGTGTGGACTTCTGGAGTTTATTTCACCAAAACCAAACAGAAAACTATTCACGTGAATTTTTAACTCCATTTTTTTGTTGTTAGTTGTATATTTTAAGCACCTAAGAACAAAAGTCGATAATCAGGCCAGTGGTCTGTCCAGTATCTTGCCTGACAGTAGTGGTTACCAAGGAAGGAATATAAGATTAGAGAAAGTATTTAGTGATATTTTCTACTGTATCTTGTGGTTCAGTCATAACCTGAGGCACATATAATATCTTTATGTGTGAAAGTCCTCAATTTTTGTTCTGCAAATTTTTACTTTTAACAATGAGTTTGCTTTTAACTCCTGTGGCAGTGAGTTTCAAGTGCATTGAATGCTGCTTATAAAATATCTTTTGTTTGTTTTTGAACATATTGTATTTAGTTTATACTCTCTGGGGGTTTTTTTGGTTGATTGGTTGATGGATTTTCTTTGGTTTTGGTTTGAAGTAATGGTGACCCAGTCATTCCTTACTCACTTCCTCCATTATATTCATGGTTTTATAGATATCTCCTATGTCTTCCTCATTATTTCATTGTCCTTTCTGTGAAGTCCTATTTTATTCATTATTCCCTTGTATGGAATCTGTTCTGTACCGTTGATTTCCTGCCATTTTGTCTCATATCTTTTATGTTATTATTTAGTATGTATTTAATACTGTAGGGATTTAACTTTTGGTTCCATAGCAGCTTTATTTCCCTAAGCATCTTTGATGGATCAGTAGACTACATCAAGAGAGTCCTTCTGGTCTATGTGCTATTTGCCTCCTCGAGAGAAATCGGATAACTCTTTAAAGCATAATTTCTATTTGGAAAGATGTTTTTACCTCTCCCTGGTATATTCTGCTTTATTCCCCAGTGTTCTAATTCTGCTTTTTGTTACAGTTTCCATCAGTAGTATCGATGTGTGCTTTGACAGTTCAATCTCTTAAGCTAGCTGCAGAATCTTGAGGACTGATAATCATACATCCTAGCTCCAGTTCTGTGGTAGTGAAATAATATAAAGTGGTATTTAAAGCCAACAAACTAACAATCCTTTTGCTGTCTTAAGGTGGAGAAACAGAGAAGACTTGAAAGAATAAAGCAAAAACAGTCTCAACTACAAGAACTCATTCTACAGGTACAGTCAAGGTACTCTTGTCTATAGGGCAAGGTAACTTATATCTGTATTCCTGTTGTTTTATCCCAGTGAGGAATGGAAAATTTCTAAGAAAACTAGAGTTGAATTTCAGGATAAGGCATATGCAGTTCTAGTGTAGCACTGCAGTTTAGCATGCCATTGGCCATTGCTGTTGGCCATTGCTGTTGGGGAAGCCAATAACCTTCCATGAGTTGTGATGAATTCTTTTGCAGTTTCAATTATGTTTAAATAGGACTTATGCTGACAGGAGCTGTAATTCATACTGTACCCTCTGGATTTTCCAATTCAGTTCTTCTAGATAGAATGTTTTTCTGTGTTATAGGACATAATAAAATTATATGACTGTAGAGGTCGTCTCTCATAATACTCTGTCTTGCCTTTCTTGGATGTTGCTGCCCCTGCTGTGTAAGTGCTTTAACCTCTGTGAAACAGTCACTGAACTCCTTCCCAGATTTCCCCTAATATACTGTGAGGAGCAGTAGTCTATCCTCTAAGTCATTGTGCTGCTCTTTCTTTGAAATGTATCCCTTACTGCGTGGCTGATGCAACTGCTAAGAATGAGAATGTCAGGAAGGGCGTGCAGAAAGAAAGCTATGGGGCAGACATATCAACAGCTGTCTGATTTCTGTCAGCCTCTGTGTTAGCTTTGGATTTTGGTTTTAATTCCTTTTTTTCCAATTTGATTCCATGACCAGAAAAATACTTTTTCTTAGTTTGATGCCTTACTATAAGATTTGTAACTTGCATTTAACTTGAGTTTTTCGTTCTTACAATTGCTAATCTTTAAAATGTGAACATTTAATTCTGAAAAGCAGTTTTGATAAGATATGAGAGTAAAGTAACTAACCTTAATAGAGTAATTCAGAAACCTAATGTCAGATACTCAAATTCTAAAATGTTAACTGTTTTTAAACATGTAATTTCAGAAAATAATACAGTATTTAACATTTAACTGATTTTGTGGAGCACAGTAGCTAGCAGGGAATAGTAAACAGAGTGGAAGTAGGATGCTATATGTAAATTCCTTTTTCCAATCAAGGATTGTCAAAGGTCTGTCCTGATGTAGTTATTAGAATGTGCTTTTTTTCTCAGTTAAATTTTACTGTGTTCTATTCTCAATACGATCATTTGTGTCTCTTCTTGCTTCTTAACAAGCAGGAATATGGTGAACGCTGTCTGTCCTTTTCTGCATTTACTTGCCACAACTATTGCTGGTATTCTTTATGTGAGGGTTTCTTTAATTAGCAGAATCCTGGAAGTTTTAATTAATGCTTTCATATCACTGTTCCTTTTTCTAGCAAATTGCCTTCAAAAACCTCGTTCAGCGAAACCGTCAAGCAGAACAACAGGCAAATCGACCGCCACCCTCGAATTCTGTGATCCATTTGCCATTTATCATTGTGAACACCAGCAAGAAGACAGTGATTGACTGCAGTATTTCAAATGACAAGTGAGTCAACAAAGTTTTGTATCTGGCTTTTGGTACAACTGTGAATTTAATGTCCATGCTAAAGTTTTCATCTAGATCTGTTAAAGATTAAATGATTGTACCTTTTGCAGATTAAGAACATGGATTTCACATGGGTAAAACTTACTGATGTTGAATAGAAGCACAATTTTATAGTACTTTTTAATAACAGAGCAATTGTATTCACATTTAATAACTTCTTTAAGACTTACTATCTAGGGATATTAGAAGCAATGCAAGGCAGCTCTGCTGAAGTTTGATATCATACTTTACCAAGTAGTGTTTTCCTTTGACTTTTAACATGAGGGAATACAGCCAGCAAAATTGAAAATGGATTTTGCTTTCAGAACTGCTGTTCATAGAATCATAAAATCATAGCATGGTTTGGATTGGAAGGGACCCTAAAGATCATCCAGTTCCAACCCTCCTGCCATGGGCAGGGACATCTCTCACCAGACCAGACTGCTCAAGGCCCCATCCAGCCTGCCCTTGGAACAAATCCACAGCCAACCTGGCCTTGAACACATTCACAGCCAACCTGGCCTTGAACACATCCACAGCTTCCCTGGGAAACCTATGCCAGTGTCTCACCACCATCGTCATGAAGCATTTCTACCTAACATCTGATCTAAATCTTTCCCCTTTCGGTTTAAAGCTATTCCCCCTCATCCTATCACTGCTTGCCCTTGTAAAAAGTCCCTCCCCAGCTTTCCTGTAGCCCCCCTTCAGGTACTGGAAGGCTGCTTTAAGGTCTCCCTGGAGTCTTCTCTGTTCTCTGCTTTTGGTTCAAGAAGCTAGGATTTTCATCTGCTAAATAAAAGCAGAGTGTAGCAGTGGTTTCTACCTGCGCCATAAGAAAAAAAAGTTTACTAGAAAAGCTTAAAATGTATTTTTTAAATTGTATAGTAGACAGTAATGGAATTAAATAAAAACTATCAAATGTACAAAATGTTTAATTAAAACCCTGTCTATTAAACCTCCTAATGATTTACATAGTGTGTATAATTACAGTTCTAATCACTTACTATCAAATACAGAAATTTTGAAAAATATTATTGTTTAATGTGATGTGTTATTGCCACTGTATTAATTGAAGCTAACTGGGATATACTTTCCTCTCTAGGTTTGAATATCTATTTAATTTTGACAATACTTTTGAAATTCATGATGATATAGAAGTACTAAAACGAATGGGAATGGCTTGTGGGCTAGAATCTGGAAGCTGTTCAGCAGAGGACCTAAAAATTGCAAGGAGTTTGGTTCCTAAAGCTCTGGAACCATATGTGACAGGTTGGTTACTCCTAGAAGAGTTGTTTTGGTTTTCCCCTTAACATGGGGCTCAAGGAAAAAACATAGACGTATCTAAGATCACTTACTTTCCACTAGTTCTTGGTCAAGATGTCTAAGAAGTTTGCAATATGTATGCTTTTTAGTGTAACTCGTGGAACAAATTAACAGAGATTCATAGAGAATGGGCTGTTGCTCTTCCCAGAACTACGTTTTGCGTTATACCGCATAAGTAGATCTTTGCAGTGTGTAATATTTTTAAGAGGACAGTACTTAATAGTTGATTCACCTGCAAAGGCAAAAGTGCAAACATGGTTATGGCTTCATTTTATATTGTCTTGTCATTTTCATTATGTAAGGGTACTGAAGACGTATGACTTGCTCACTTCAAAATAAAATGTTTTTTAATGTGTTTTGAAATTTTGCTGCTGTACTAGCTTCTTGGTTTTATTTATGCTATTTTGGATATAGTGCATCAATATGTTTTGTTGTTTTGGTTGCAAGTCCCCTTTTCTGGACTTGAATTTAGTGGAAATGTTTAATCCTTTTAGATGAGTGTGTTTTGAAGTATTCTTGAAATAGGTATTCTTCATTTATTACAGAAATGGCTCAGGGATCAATCAGCAGTGTATATGTCACATCTTCAGGTTCTGCATCAAATGGCACAAGATTTTCAGCCAGGTGAGATTAAATTATAAATTAGTTCTTAAAATTTGGGATCATCGAAGAAAATTAATCAGAGACTAAGAACTTTGTGAAACAAGTTCTGTTCTTATTAAATGTGGCGTGGATATATGTTTTATTTATTCCCAGACTTCATTTTCACTTGAATAGTGGTGGTTCTTACCAGTGTCGTTAGAGAAATATTTTCATGTAGAAATTGATTAGACTGGTGTTAGTCTTTAATTAGTCTTTATTTTTGTATAGTTGTGATTTTGTGACAAGAAAACAGATACTCCCTAAAGGTAAAATTTGGGCAAGATTCTCGCTTGGTCATTAGTGTCTAACTTAAAAGCTTTTGGTCTTTAGGTTTTAAAGAGCATTGGAAGCTGGTAGAGTAATAAAATACAATTTCTGTTTAACTTTGGGTAGACTTACCTAATTTCTGAACTTATCTATGATTTTTGTTTGCTATAGTAGACACCTTTCCTTATGTAGTCATTACTCACTGGCTTTTTGCAGTGACATTAATCAAAAAGATGCCCTTCTGTGACCTCTACCATTCTAAAATGAGTTAAATATCATTGAGGTGTTATTATTAACAAGTATTCAGATGGCGCAAGCTGATTAGGTTAAAAAAAATTCAGCAAAGGTGTTCATTTTCTACCAGTTAATTCTGTTGTGTGCTGAAACTTAGCCTTATCTGAAAATTAAATTTCAGTTGTACATGTCAACTTATCCAATCCAGGCTATTTTAAAATCACAGAATGGTTTGTATTGGAAGGGATCTTCAAAGATAATATGGTCTACCACCCGCACCATAGACAGGAATGTCTTTCCCTAGATCAGGTAGTTCAAAAGCTCCATCCTACCTGATCTTGAACACTTCTGGTGATGGGGTATCCACAGCTTCTCTGGGCAAACTATTCCGATGTCTTATACTCTCAGCTGTATTGGCTGTGCCTAATCATCTTCCTTTCTTCCATACATTTCAACATCACTTCCAGGAGGATCTTTTCCATGATTTTAAAGGGCACTGAGGTGAGGCTGGAGAGGAGAAGACGACTTCTAGATTACTTTGGCTCTTTACACAACTGTTCTATGCCAGAATAGAACAATAGAATGGTATAGCAATTTCCCAAATAATTTACAAGGCTTGAGCTTCTTAAGGAAGTCCTAATTTTTAAGACATTTCTTTAGCCGTTTGTGTTTTACAAGGCAAAATCCTTTATTGATAGGATTTCTTTAGGCAAGGAAGTAACAGCTTTATTCTTGATCTCTGAAGATAGTCTTCTGGCAGCTTTTCCTCACCCATCTGCTTTCCATCAGAGTTGAAAGCAGGTCCTTCTAAAGATACAGTATCTGGCTTACTTTAAAACACTAATGCAATTATGTTTTTTAAAGCATTTCTTTTTTAAAAAAAGTACAAATTTTTGTAGATGATAGGCTTACTTGAATGCAAATTCAAAAGAGTAAGGAAGTAACTCAGGGGAAACCATTAAGCTCAGGGATATGTGGGAATAGCAATAATGAGGAGCGTGGTTTATGCTCCAGCCCATTCCAGCTGCCCAAAGTGTGGGCAATTCTGTCTACTCCATGCTAAGCAACTGAAGCTGAAGTGAGAATACAGCTAAAATATCTTTAGAGAAGCAGAGCTTACACAGTACATAAAATCCTGTTTTTGCTAAGGTTCATTCTATGACAATGAGTGTGATGTTAGTGAAAAAGAGCACATGTATTTTTAAGACTCGTGACACTTGAATAGGCTGCTACTGGCCAGAGGCCAGGAGAAAACCACAGGCTGGCTGTGGTTTGTTATCCTAGTGAGAAGTACAAGAATTCTTACCACTTATATTGCTTAGGATGTTGGAAAAGAGGAGTGACAAATTATGTTTAATTATAGTACATATATAAATATTCATGGCAATATGAAACTACAAGATGTGTAACTTTTCTGGTACCAAAAATTGCTGCCAAGACAGATAAAGGTAAATCTATGAAGCAAGCTCTTTAAAGACAGTTTGCAGAATACTGAAGGTGTTGCTACCCATACCTTCATCCCATTTGGTTTGTCTTACTAGAACACTCAGTTTATGAAATCCAGTTCCATTTTTACCAAAAAGAGGGGAGGCAGATTTTTGGGTTTGTACTTTCAAAGTTCACAGAATAATTTCCATTTTTTCTCCTTGTTTTTGAAACTGCTTCTGCAGATAATTGTGGAGAACCTGTTCCAAGTCATCTAACTACAGCTAGACGGATACCTTAGTATCTTTCTTTCAAATAGGTGTGCAGAACACCAGAAACTTTTGAAAGTATCTTACTGGATAGGTTTTCCTTGTGAGCTTCTAGGGTATGCCCCTGCAATTTCATTCTGTGTAGTGATAGACTTTCAAAGCATTGAATCACCTCCGTACAACAGTAGCATGCATGACTGATTATGTGCATTAGCTAGATTAAAAAATTACCAGCAAACATATTATTTAAAGCAATTTTTTAATGATGAATTAATTTCAAGTTGGAGATAACTTTTCTGTGATTTTTAGCAAAACATTTTGTCAAGAATTTGTGGCCAAGTTTAATAATTTATCAAACTATTAAGAAAGTAAACAATTAAAAAGATCGGCAAAAAAGCAAGTAGTGATGGAGGCAGGAATGTTCTAGATGTGTTAAAATAAAATACATCTGGATGCAGTTAATTCGTCTAGGAACAAGACACTTCCAACCTTATCTACAATGCATGTGTGTATTTCCGTGGAAAAAGAGCACATTCAAGTAAGAAATCTAAATCTAGTTGCTGATGCAGGAGATGGATTTTCAGTGTAGGGATATTCAAAGAAGGAAAACCATGAGATGCCCAAAGAGGATTTTGGTTTGTGTTTTTTTTTAAAAAAAAAAACTAGAAAAGCATAATGAAAAGAAAACGATATAAAGTTAAAAACACAGCACATGTGACAAACTATTATTGCTACTTAATAACAAGAAATTAAGAAGATATTAATTCCTCAGTTTCCCAAGTCTTTGAATCAAAATTAGTGCTTCTCAAAGAAATGATTCACTTGTGATGCAAGCATCCAGTGCTGCATAAAAATATTGCAGGGTTTACATAGCTGTGTAGCTTTAACTCTAAGTGTTCTTTAGAAGAAACCTGGAAAGCATACATCTAAGGTACTTGTGAAAGGATTTCATCTATATAAAACCTGAAGAAGCACCGTAAGAACCAATTCAAAATTACTTCCAACTGTTTCTGCTTTTGAGAAACAAATTAGACTTGTGTTAATGGTACTTTATGAAGTATTATGAACAGATTAATTAAAGGAATGGATAGATGAATGATAATATTTAAGAGCACAGCAAACTGGGAAAATTCATTAAGCAATGCCAACTGGCCTGTATTTTTTTTTCAGTGACTTTTCCAATGGTGGAGATGGGATGTTGGCTACAAGTTCCAATGGATCACAGTACAGTGGCTCCAGAGTTGAAACACCAGTTTCTTACGTTGGGGATGACGATGACGACGATGATGATTTTAATGAAAATGATGATGACGACTGATGCTCTTTGCTTGTAGACTATTTTTTGTTAAAATTCAGCAAGCTTCAGGAATAAATTGTTCTAGGGAGAAGTGTCTCAAATTACTTTGCCCCATCCCTCAAGGAGAATATTGGTAAGCAGTTCTGAGTTTAGAAATTGCACCTCTGATAAGCAAACAAGGATTGTTTTATGTAGGATGTTTTTAAATGTGGTGTGGATGTGTGTTTTTGATACCAGTGTGTTAATGCAGAGCCTTTATCTACTCTTGTTTTAGGGGGTTTTGGTTTGTTGGTTGTTTTGGGGTTTTTTTGTTTGGTTGGTTTTTTTTTTTACTTGAAGGAAAATGGATTTTGCCCCAAATGTTCTTGCGAAGTTTGCTAAAGAAAATGTAGACACATCGTTGAGAAATAAAATGCTATCCTTCTGTGGAAAATGAATACACTGAATGGCAATTTATTTGGAGTATATTTTGATTATGCCACTTTTGGAGGGATAGTGAGCTAATGTAGTAGTGTTTTTTGTTAATCTCGCAGTGTCCAAAGAACCAAACAAGAAAGATACGTCCTACTTTTTTACATGTTAAATTTCAGAAATGTTGTTGTGAACTTATTTTCCCTTAAATTATATCTAACATTATGATTCCATCAAGTTTATATGCTTCTCACTGTATGTTCGGACATATGAAATACAAAGTTTTTTGGCAAATATTTACTGCCAGTTGGTGCAGCTATATAAAATGTCTTGAAGGTTTGGAATGATTTATTGCTTATGGTAAAATTTGCCTGATTTCTTACAGGCAGACTTTGGAAACTTTTTATTATATAGTTGTTTACATACTTATAAGTCTATCATATAAAGACATGTACTGAAACAAATGTTTGTATTTGTTTCATAAGCATCTTCCTGTAATCTATTATAAAGTTGAAATTAAATATAGAGAATGTTTTAAGTTTTTTAACTCAAAATTTGTCAATCATTTTTAATAGTTCATTTTTATAAAAGGAATTTCAGGGCAGGTGGTAGTCTTTTTAAATTTATTCACAAACAATTAACTGCACAAATACTGTCAGCTGCCTATTCTAAGACAGTAGTCTTTTTATTGAAACACAAATAAACTTTTCTGTAATATTTTATGGAATATAAAGAGACTATAATTGTTTGACTTGTTTAACCTTGGCACTGTTAGTTTTTATTAATAAAACGCGCATGGGCATTTTTAACAAGCTCTGTGGTTTTTCTAATTTTAGGGTTATTTTAGAACATTTTGATTCCTCTCACTACAAGACCTAAAATTACCTGTCTCAGGATATACTGCATCTGCACTACAGAGGGCCCAGGTTTTTTGCTTTGATTTAGTAATTTGTCATAGCTCTTGGTAACTCGGGGTGCAAACCCCAATATTTTAGCCTGTATGCTCTCTTCTTTCACATCTCCTCTTCCTTCTGGGGAGTGTCAGGCGAACCTTAGGTACACCAATCCAGTTTCTCTGTTTAAAATCCCATGCTTACCATCCTAAATTTACATCCTATATTCCTCTATCCTGGCTTTCCATCATACATTCCCATATTCTCAAAACAGGTCTTCATCTACTTGCTGTATGCTTCCACCTTAAGCCTTTTTGTTAGATCACATCCTCTGCTCTTACCTAAAAGCACAGAGGTTACTGAACTGACTGCTATTAGTCAGGATTTGTTGCTTCCACAGATTCCAGGGAGTCACTGCAGGCACAACTTACAGTCTAATAACTGCTCTGTCTGTGGTAAGGGCTCCTGGATGCACTTTAACCCTGTGGTATATCTGAAGCGTTATGTGCTTTTGGTCTGAGGGATTATGCCTTGTCAAATCATCTGTGGTTGGTGGATATGGGGGCTTACTACAGAGCAGCTGTCATACAGTGACCATTGTCTAATTGTATCAAACCTTGTTGTAATGTGAGTGACCCAAGCGAATCACTTTATTTTATTGGCCCAGGGAAACCATTTGTGGTGCTCATTGAGTGTTTTACTTCTCACTCAAGATGTCATTCTTTGCAGTGCTAATACTAGAAGTAATATTCTTGTTGCTGTTGAGTCAACTGATTCAAATTATCTTTGCTGTTGAATGGCAGTTTTATCTGCAAAGCCCAACAATAGTTATTAGGGAACTTTTGACAGTCCAAGTTGGTTATTCCAGTTTTCTCTTATGTTCTAAATCTCCAGTGTGCAAGCCAAGATTTACTTGCCAAGAGTTGAGTGCAGGGATTATAGGTAAGGAAGGCTGAAAGCATTAAACAGTTTCCTATTGGTTCTTATCAGTCGAATAGTTCTCAGATGAGACAAGGCCAAGATGGCAGTGAAAGTGTGGTGAAACATACATTTCAAAAGACCTTGCTTTGCTTACTTTCGGTGCCTAATGGATCTCTCAAATTTGGGAGTTTAAACAAGCAGCACTGAAGTGTTTTTGGGGAATGAATCTACATTACCTTTATTTCAGGACAGCTTTCTTAATACAGACAATAATCAATAAAACGTGTACTTACTTTTTAATTTTTATATGCTAGATTTCAGGCATTTACCTGGTCATAGTGTTTAGGTGAAGGAGGAGAAAACAAAGAAGAGACCAATAGTGAGGAGGTGGAAATGGGGAAAGATACTTCGAAGTAGTAGGTAGAAGGAACCAGAAAAGAAAGAAACTTAGGGTCTTTGCAGAGCAGCATAAAAAGAGAAGAAGGTGTAAGTTGGGAAGAAGTAATGAGAAAACAAGAGAAGGCCTAGTCAGACTATGAAACTTGATATAATCATTTCAGGCCTGGCATGAAAGGACCTGAGAAGTGGGAGATGATTTTAAACAGTATGGTTCTGATCTCTGAAAAGGGAAGTGCCACGTGTGCAGATGGGAAAAGAAGATCAAAAGCAGAAACAGAATGTAAGAAGAAATGGTGGGACAGGGAATTGTTGAGGGAATTTGTAGAAGCAGAAAATACTGCAGGGAGATAGAGACTAGAATTCACTTTAATAAAGATTGAAAGGTGGTAAAGGTAGTGATAATGGTAATAAGAGCTCAGTTTGGGGAAAAACATGACAGGAGAGGGGTGTACTGTTACTCCTTTCATTTGTCAGCACTGCTTTGTGATGTGAAGAAAAGTGAACACCGTGTCTTTTACTGTTTTTCTAAAGCGAGCTTTGAAAGACCTCCCTCTCTGTTTTGATATATGTAACAAGTTCAGAAGGATTTCTTGAATAGTTTGTTTCAAAAGTGAACTGTTTTTCTTGTAGGAATTTGCTTGTACTAAAGAAAAGTAAATATGACTCTGGAATTTTTTCTAGTCTTTCTTCAAGGAAGGGCAGCTGTTGCAGAGTAGAAAATTAAATAGGGCTGATAGGGTACCAGCCCTTGAGGATGACCATTTAGTAAATTGTTCCTGGAAGGAGGTTAACTGTCACAAGATAAATCTCTTAATTTCTTTTTGAATGGATACACAGGCTGTGAAATCCTGATGTTAATGGGAAATCTGAAAATTGGATGCTACTTTAATATAAAGAGGGCAAAAAGGGAGTGGGGGAAGCATTGACGTAATGCTACTAGAATGGTCATCGTTAGAGAGTATATACACTGTTTTTCTCAGTTAGTCTGTTGTTTCCTGTAGGGAATTCTTTTCTCTCATCTGCTTATGAGAAGAGTAGTAGGCTATTTGTCTTCACTACTACATTGAGTTAAGTTTCAGCCCTTTTCAGATCTGTCTGCTTCGAGAAAGAACATTATCACACACACACTTTATTGTTAAACCCTGCTTTACCTTAATTGTCATTCATTTATTAGGAAAAGCAAAGACAAACCAGCACAGTGAGAGCAGCAATTTGTAATGTCATTGTTTTCTGAATTTGGGATTTAAAATTTTTCAAAAGTGTTTCTTTGTCTCTGATTCTTCCCTGAGCTTCCATGGGTTCTGGAGGTTTACCAAGATTTTCAAGGAGTTGGAGCAGTTGTTAGAGGAGGAGAGGATGGGAGAGAGGAGCACGTTCAGCCTGAAGAAGAGGTAGCTTTGCGAGAAGGTTGTTGCAAAGTAGAATCAGTCTGCAGTGGTGCATGGTGGGAGGATGAGGCAACACAAAAGGTGAAACAAGCAATTCCACTTGGGTTTAAGGAAGAACCTAGGATGGTCAAGCATTGGAACATATTGCTCAGAGAGACTGGGCTGACTCCGTCCTTAGGGTTTTCAATATAAGACAGGATAAAAGCCCTGAGCAATGTAGTCTGACCTCATGGCTGACTATACTTTGAGCAGGAATCAGACCAGAGATGAGGTGAGGTGCCTTCCAGCCTGAATTATCATATGGATCCCATAAAAGAGGGGAAAAAAGTTAGAAACACATTGGAAAATAGCAGTATCATGAACAGACTAATGAGCGGGTCATCTTGCTTGCCTGCATACTAAGGACTCAGCAGAAAAAGAATTGACGCTCTTCTTCAAAAGCTGTCAGAAATGGATGCTCATCTCATCTTCAGAAGCACTCAAAGATTACCAATCTCCTATGATGGAACAGATGAGTGAGTAGAAGTGAAGACTGACTGTCTTCCTTTAGGAAAAGTTTTCTAAGAAGCAGAAATATAAGTGAGACTGAGAGCAGAATGAAGAAGGGCAACAACTGACGTCCGCAGTCGTTTCCTACTTCCAACATTTGGTTGTTTTGATATTTCTTATCTGTCATGATGATGGTTGTCACCTAACTGTGTCTGCCTCTCGCAACTGGAGAGCTGCTCTCCCCAGAGAGACGTAAAGTACATCAGCATTAACAAGTGAAACAGTAACCCGGCAAAATAATGACTCTTGATTCACAGCTTTGCAGTGTTAAAGGCAGAGTGCCCTGATGTGGCAGAGAATAAAGCAGAGAGACTGGTGTTAATTGAAAATCACCGGTGTAATATATTTGTAAGTGCTTTCTTTTGTTTTGTAGATGCTTCTTTTGTTTGTCAGGTTTTTTTGTATGTTTTGAACAGGTTGAAGTCTGAACTTACGCTCAGTGGTTTGATCTTCTTTTACCATGTCATTGTGTATGCACCATGCTACATTGCTGTAAATACTGCAGTGATACGAGCCCCAACCTGTCAGGAGGGCTAGACAGGGCTCAATGGAAAGTTTCTACATTGCAGTACATTAACAGACAAACAAGTTGCAAACTTAGGGCAAGGGTTGTGTTCTTTTGTCATCTGAAGTTGAGAGAATTTTTTAAAACAGAACGTTAAACACATGCTTGAAGCTTATCTCTCTTAAAACTGGCAACCCAAGTACTTTATGCTAGGTAAAGAGTGGATCTCTACATTTCTGATTCTGATTTTTCATGAAACTTGAAATAGTGGGTAAATAAATTCTTACAGACTAAAATAATGCTGCAGTGCCAGTTTTCAAAGGGAGACTAGGAAGTCCTGCCCAAATGCGGTCTAGGCAACTGGAGATCAGCCCTGAACCTTGTATTAGTAAAACAATGAAAAGCCTAGAAGGCTTTTCATAGGTTTCTTTTTTTATGACATTTTAATGACTTTTTAATGCCATATATAAAATCTATAATTTTATTAAAATTATCCTTTTATGAAGGTTAATTCTTCATGACAAAGGACAGAATAGGTCCTATCAAAAGCATATGGGAGGAGATTGCAACTTTTTAGCTGATGAAGGAAATGATGATTATGTTTTGGCATCTTTAAACCTTTTCTTTTTCATTGCATTCTGATTTTTAATACTTCTTTTACGATATCAACAGATTGTATGTTAAAGAGCTATAGGGGCTGTTTACTGTTGAATAAAAAATAGGTTTTGTGGCATTATCGCTAACTGAACAGCAGCATCAAATAAGATCATATTTCTGTTTAACATTTCCTTCAATAACACAGAAGAAAATAAAGTTTAAAAAATTGTAAGTGATGCTGGTTAGAGAAGAAGTAAGCAATGAAAAGGACAGATTAATCTGGAGTGCTTGGAAAACAGGGTGTGTCCCAAAAGTGTTGTGGTTAAACTACACATTTTGAACAAAGAGCTCAAGCCACACTTAGAAGAGGTAAGATTATGTGCTGAAAATGTGGAATGTTAAAACTGATCTGGGTGTCAAGGTGGACGGGAACTGCACGTAAGTCTCCTACGTAGTCTTTTGAGGAACTAACAAATCTGATGTTGGATGTATAGATAAAACTAATCCAGGATTGGAAAGTGATTTTACATCTGAATACATACAGCGAGACCAATAGTTTGCAGCTACGTATTTATTAGCATTATAATTTTAAAAAGGTGTTGGAGAAATTGGGAAAGATTCAGAAAAACATCCTTCCCTCAGTTACTCGAAACCTAACGTCATGATCTTTTAGTAAAATATTCAAGGAACTCTGTTTTGGTTTATAAGAAAATATGAATAAGTACGGGATTTCTGTCAGGTCACACAAAAAGATACCATTTTCAAAGGCTTATCAATATTGGATAGAAAAATGAGAAGAGATTTAAGGACTGGAACTTGAAATAAGAATGATTAAAATTAGTTATGTAGTTGTTAAAGATATTCCAAGGCTTTATCAACCCTATTTCGATTAGAATGATAGAATTCCCACTTTGGTAACAGTGGGACTACATATAAATGCACACAGTAAAGATGATGCACGAGCGTCTCCCCAGAATTCAGTTCTTTCTCATTTTAGAGCAAGTGAGGGGGATGTAGTGGGAGCCTTAAAAATGAATTCTCAGCCTAATTTCTACTTTTAAGTTAATGGTAGGTGCCGTATATTTGTTGTTATCAATCTGGTATCAAGAAAAGAAGAAAGAGACGAAAAGCGAACAGATTTGTCCCCCGTGAGAGAGATTTTTCAAATTAAATAGAGGAGGAGGACTCGTGTTTTTCCATGCTCATTTTTATTTTATGTTAAACAAGATAATCTTGTCTGAGCTTGAACTTTGTATCTTAAAGAAATCAAGCTTGTAAAGAGAGTATATGTGCAAAGCATAAAATATTTTCTGTAAGCATTATTGATGCAAATGTTATTCTCCATCCAATTATGGAAAGTAGCACATGGTTCTACAGCTTTATTTGCTGCAGAGTCAATTGCTGCCTGACTTTTATTATAGGTAAGAGATTAAAACCAGCTGTACTAAATGATGAGAAGAATTCCCAAATGCAATAGCGATGACATCACGTGAAACCATTAAGCAGACTTAATAATTAATACATGGTACTTGGCAATTTTGAAAGGTAGAGGGCAAACATTTTGAACTTGCTGTTAGTCAGGCAGCAAAAAAAATCCTTTAGCATCAAGGAACTGGTATTTGGTGTTTTTCTGCACTCTGCTGATTATTATTCATTATTTTTAATAACAGATATTAGGACTTTACACTTTATGTGCTTTACCAGTCATATGAATATTTATAAGAATAGATGGAGGTGTCCAGAGGAAGACACATCTTAAAGCATCTGATGTGTTTATGTTCACTGTATTGATCTTCAAGAGGGTCTTTTAACACCTTCAAGGAGTAAGTCTGGAAACTAATATCTATTGGGTATAAAAAAATGTGAAGTCAAGGTTATTTCATAGCATGTTATTACCTTCCCTGCAACTTTTCTCCCAGCTGACCTGTCCGTTGCACACACGTGCCTGCCTCCTCTGCTGCTCCAGGGATATGGGCTAACTGCCTCTTCTCTCAGATGGCCAAGCTGATCAACATCTCACTAAGTTCAGGGATTTGGTTTTACTTGTATTTGATTCTTAAATATGCTGCTTCAGTTTTCTAATAAAAACCCCAGGTAGCCTGACATTTTTTTCTCATTTGTATTGTTTGGTCCAACCAATTATCTTAAACGTTGCAAATGATTTTAAGTGTATTATATATATATATTTTTTCTGCCTGTATATATGTCTCTCAAGGAATTAGAGGTTTGTGATGAGAGTGTTTAAAGGACTGATAAATGAGGCCTGTTTTAAGCTTCAAAACTAAGTTAGTAAATTAACATCACACTGTGCTAACAGTTCTTGCATATTATTAATCATTATTCTTATATAAAATTGTTGTCTATAATATTTGTACACTACGTTAGTTGTGTCTATACAATAGCGTGAAGCTGCTGGCATTGATGGCTGAGGTCCTCATTAGTCTCCAAGGTGAAGGCGATCAGGCTGGAGATCTCTTCCACCAGAGGAAGCATCTGTCTTCATTTCTGCCTCTCATCCTTGGTGGTTTATGCATCCTGCCCCACCCCTTGCCTAAAGGGGGATTTTAACTGTTCTTTATCTTGGTTTTGCTTTTGCCAGTCACTCTCCTGTGCCTTGGGCAGGATGCACTGCCCGTTTTCCTTCCCCTGGGCTTATTTTGGTCTTTTATCTCGTAATTTCTGTCACTTGGATGTTGCCAACGTGTGACTGTGCAAGCCTGTCTTTGCTGCCTGGATGGTTACATTGCTCACTACATGAAATCCTTGCTCATAGTGTTGGGCTGTGCCGTTGCAGTGTTGCAAAACGCTTGCATGCTGGTCATTCTGCTATTTAAGTGTGCTTCTGTTCAGGTTCCAGGCAAGCTAATGTTAATTATACCCAGATTAATACACTTAGAGCTGTCGCAGGACTTTTCTGCTCTGGCTACACTAGTCACAAACCTCGCTTTTGTTGTTATTGTTTGTAATTCCAGTAAAGAAAGAAAATTATCTCAGATGGCTGAAAGTTAAAGAAAAATTACAATTCAGGGTGATTGTGTTTGAAGAAACAGATCTGGTAGACCTTAATAGCCCTTTTTTTGACCTCAGGAGACATCATGCCTTTGTCAACACAAGCACATTTCTGTCTTTCCTTTCAATGTATTTATCCCATCAAAGGTCTCTTTGTAATGTTGTTCTGGGTTGTCATTCTGAGGCTGTGGCTGTGCAGATACCCAGTCTCTGGGAAATCATCGCGTTCAGCATCTTTCTGTGTTGTACTGTAATGCTGAGAGGCTGCGGTGCGGACCTCAGATTGCAGGGAGTGCCTGGACCTTTCTCCTGGGGCAGGGGCAGGTGGCAGAGCTACCTGCAAAAAGTGTGCTCAGGTAGAGGAACTCCTGCAGCAGGTGGCTGAGCTGCAGGAGGCAGTGAGAAGGCTGTGTAGCATCAGGGAGGACAATGAGGAGTTAGATATCTGATTCCCAGCACAGTCTGCCGTGGACCCACATCCCATGACCAGTAAACCAATAACTCCCCCATTGACACACACAAATGGGAGGGGGGACAGTGATGGAGCAGAATGAAAGCCTGCAAGGGCAAGGACCAGCAGGCCTCCCCCAAAGTCAGAGGTGCCCTTGCAGAACTGCTTCATCGCAGTTCACAGCAGACTTCCACTACTTAAAGGGGGCTACAAGAAAGCTGGGAAGGGGCTCTTTATCAGGGAGTGCAGTGATAGGATGAGGGGTAATGGGTTTAAGCTAAAAGAGGGGAGATTTGGATTAGATATTAGGAAGAAATTTTGTACTGTGAGGGTGGTGAGGCACTGGCACAGGTTGCCCAGAGGAGTCAAGGATACCCCATCCCTGGAAGTGTTCCAAGGTTGGATGGGGCCTTGAGCAACCTGGTCAGGTGGGAGGTGTCCCTGCCCATGGCAGGGGGGTTGGAACTGGATGATCTTTAAGATTCCTTCTAACCCAAACCATTCTATAATTCTGTGAATGAAAATATGAGCGTGTAACACAGCATCACCTGATTCAAACATGCAAATTGTAGATACTAAATCAAATAGAGTCAAGCAGAGAATGTGCCTGTGTTAGAGACAGCAAGGTAAGAGTTCTTGATTTTCTTGGTCAGGTAATATTTAACGTTCTCATTATAGACAACCTTGAATTCTTTGAGAATGAATTACTATTTTGTTATCAAAATTATTTTTGTTTTATTCTTTTCCACATTATTTTAGAAAGATGCAGGGGGGGGAGACCTGTGTTCCAACAAGGATATAAAATTGATTTTCATTCAGTGTCTTAGAAGAAAGGAGAAGTCCCACTGCGAAAATGGAAACATGAAAGACCAAGGGGGAAAAAAATAATTCTTATATAAGGATGCATTTTCTTATTGTTTCTGAAGTGCTGAGTGCCCGGGTTTTCTAAGAAAGGCTCAAATACCACTTCTGGTTTGGAAGAGGAAATATTCCCCTTTAACTGGATTCTTTCTGCAAGCTGGCTGAGTGTTGCTGTAGTAAAGGAGGTTGACCTGTTAGATCTTTCCACTTCCTAAAATGTCCAGGCAATGAAAGTGTAGAATTATTTCTTATTTTGAATATCTTTTTTTCTGTGCAATGTTTGTTCTCTGGCTGAAACACCCTGGACTAAAATAAATGTACTATACAGACAGAGCAAACCTGCGTATTTGTATTATAAGTGGCAGAGTTAGACATCTCAAATTTTAAATTCACTTAACCATTTAGTATTACTTCAGCATCTTCCAGATTATTCCAAGTAAACCAGACTTCATCATTGTAAAATGATTATATTCTACTGGAAAAAATCTCCTACAGAATTCTAGTAGTTAAATGAACACACTTCTCCTGTGTGTAACTGAATGTTACAATCTTACCAGTCATTTTAATTGTCTTACACATACAGAAATTGTAAGTGATACAATAAAATCTGTAAGCTAGAGGCGAGATTTCAAGTTTGCTTCTTTTGCAGTTATTGATTTATCAACTAAAAAAATCTGACTTGGCTGATTCGTATAAAAAAAAAAACCGCACTAGGATACAGATAATTTTTATGTATCTTTATAATTTATACATTGTATACAAGACAGACTGAGAATTTTATATTACTTGCAAGTATTTCATACTGTTGATTACTTTTTCTAGCTATCTAATTATTTCTCAATATCCATGATTTAGTATCATACATCAATTATTTATTATGGCTTGGAAAGTGACTGCAAATGATGTGTTGATTCCACGCTTAACTGTCTTTGAAGGCACAGCTGCGCAGTTTACAGGAAAACTTGTGTACAAATAATTGCATGAAGGCAGCATCATTCAGTACCCATGGAATAGTAAGGTATGTACATTGAGATAATCCTCATCTCCTTCACACATTGCAAGTGGTATCTTGATTTTTAGCTATATGGGTCAACTTTCAGTAGAAAATGTCTCTTTACACTGTAATTTGTGTGAATTTATATGGAAATCATAGAAAATAAATACAGGTGAATGTGATAACAGGTAAGTTCACTCTTCAAATGTGTTTTTCAGAAGTGTCTCTGTTGCTGCTCAGTCTTCTATTTTCAATTTAAATTCCACTTTTCCTTCATACGGATCATGAACATTATCAAAAGTAATTCCAGCTCCAATGATTTTGCACACTATTCTATGTTCTTCATTCCTTGTAATGTTGAGAAATTTCACAGCTACCAAAGGATTGCTATAGCTGGGCTAGGAGGAAAAGGAAAAGTGCTTTAATTTTACACTGCCAATTTAAAAATAAAATTTTAAAATTAGCCTCATCTCCAGTCCTCGTGACATTGTAGAGGTGCTCCATACGTTTCATCTTATACAAATATAAAGAAAAATTATATTGAAATACACGAGCTTTTTTTGAATACCTGTGCCTTTTTTCCGTAGTAGGGGAAGTAGTGGAGGTTGAAGGTACCGTTCACGGGGTAGTAGTCCACCTCCAGAGGGCGAGACTCATCATCCTGTTGGTAAAGCAAGAAAGCAGCTCTGTGGGCTGGGCAATCTGGGCAAGAGTTTTACTGCTACTAAAAGCTGCACAGTGTGTATTAAAGGTCAAGTTCAACAAGATTTTTAGCACTTGGCTTATTTTTATTTTTCAAATAAAAGTGGAAATGTCCTACTGTCACAATTGCCAAGAAAAACAGGCAAATGTTCTTTTATAGCAGTTGTGAATCCAGAGAATGGGGACCCTCTGAAACATGCAGAGAACCTGAAAGAGCTGCTCTGAGGCATGAACTTCACTAGTGGGAGCTGAAAGCAAACAGAAAACGTTCTTTGCAGAACGGAAAGAACAGTTTTTCAGGGGATTTAAAATAAAGCAAACAATTTCTTTTGTTATTATGGTTATGATGTCTGCTGGAGCAAGAAATTGCACAGAGCTGAGAATATTCCTAGTATTTGGCCAGAATGACCAGATTTCCAGAGCTGCAGGGTAATCTTACTGGTTGCAGCTCCACTCTACTTGCTATCAGAGCTGCAGTGTTTGAAATTTTTGAGACCCAGACTTGATGCACGTACCACATATGTGCAGTCCGTTCTCGGTGCAGTGCCGTTGCCAGGGAAAAATTTGATAATCTGAAATAGAAAACACACGCTTGGTTGTCTTGGAAATTGTTTTGAAATAAAACCAAGCAAACAATTAACTGAGGCTTCAGGTGCTGCTGTAAGGCCAACAGATCATCTCATCTCACCTCACGTAGCTGGGTGAAAATACCAGCTCATTCGCTTGCCTGTGCTGCTTATCCTCAGCTGGAGATCTCTTAAAGCAGCTCTTTGCATGAAAATAAAGGAAAAGCTGAATCCCTGTGCTTTTCATCATATGCGTTATTAGAAAGCCACAGTATTAGCAGAAACTCTTGGTTCCATTTGACCCTACAGAAATAGTGGGGTTGCACCCTGCAACAGCAAATACAAAAAGCAGGTAAAGCTCCCCAGGCACAATCCACCTGCATTCCTTCTGCCAGGGTTGGCTTGCAGCCTCGCTGAAAGAGGCAAAGGCTTCTGGGAGAAAGCCTTCTTTCACCTGCCAAAAATCAGGGACACAGTTCTCCTGTCACAGCTGGAACTCGCAAAGAGGCTTGAAAATACTAATTGCCTGAGTCTGGTGTGCGGACCAACTGAAAATGAAGTGATTTTGTCTATCAGGAGCTGGTGGAGAATACAAATTACTTACTTTGTACTGAAATTGAACAAGAAGGCTCAGAATCCTACCTGAAAACAAACCCAAATGCTTATCCTTTTGTCTATCTCCTGAAAAAATTAGAAGAGGCATGGAAGATTCCCTTTTTCCTCTCCCTCCAAAAATGTTGGTGGTTTTTACTGAAAAAAATATTTACCAGGTTTGAATTTTTTTTTATGGGTTCTGCTAAGGAATTTCTTTGCAGCCCGGAGAGATAAATTGTGCAAGTATCACCTCTCTGAAATCACTTCAGTTCCGTCACATCTTAAAGCCCTTAGCTGAAGGCACAGGATCACAGGATTGTGGAATGAAACTGTTTTACATACTAGTTCATTGGATGAGAGAGTTACGGAGATGCTATCATAACTAAACAGAACTCGGAGCTTTGGAGAGTTGGTTTAGAGATTGCATTACCGTGTGTTGCTTTCCTAGGGGTGGTGATCAAGTCCCACTATTTCCCTGCTAACTCCAGACATGTCTCGGGAAAAGCACATGGATTTATCTTCCCAGTACAAAGCAGCGATTGGAGTCCATGGCAACAGATGGTGCAGCAGCTCCCAGTGGAGACCTGAGCTATCAGGGTCTTTTTAGTCGATTTTTTCCTTCCTGCTCAGCACCTTAAGCTCATACTTACCCTGTTCATTTTTATAATAAAGCAGGGTTTTCCTTCTGGAAATCCAAAAGTAGGATCAGTGATGCCAGAGCAGTTTTGAAGCATATCTGAAGTAAATTTGCAGGATAGTTTTGTTTTGTTTGGGCCATCGAAGGTGTCCTGAATGAAGTACGTGTCGCTGGTGCAGTTGATGTTCAGATGCTGAGCAGCTGGCGTATACTCTAGATATGTGAAGGAAGAAGGAATAATTCCCATGTGAAGTTTTGATATATAAATTATCCATCCCAATATCAGGCTGGAGATTTTATCACGGGAGACTCTACTTCAAGTGAGATTGGCATTAGATGGAATGAGGAAAGTTTAAATTGTTTGGAAAACGGAATTTTTTTGAATACTCAGGCAAAGCAAAAAAGATAGCAAATTGAGTTAAGGCTGGCAATTTGTGTTGATAGCTCCGTGTAAAGTCCATTTCAAATATAGTTTTTCTCAATATGAGAAACAGAAATATGATATTAAGAGCCACAAAGACTATGAACACATTAAGATACAAACAGGGAAATAGAGCACCTAACCTACTTTGACTATACTCTCTGATGACAGAATGCAACATCTTCACAAGACTTATTATGGCACTTTGATATTTGTAGTCACAGGCAATATTAAAATAATTTAGATGAGACTAGTTTTGGAGACCTTTTTTAATGCTCTTTCTTGAAAATTTCTGGTAGTCTATTTTTTAAGGTTATTCAGGATTTAAGAAAGTAGAAGTTCTGAAGCAGCAACTAAAAGCTCTGCTTTAAGAGGCATATTTACATGTTTGGTTTACAGATTCATGAGGTGATTTGCTCATTCCTTTCAGGAGATGCATTTTCCACACAAATCTTCTGATTTCAGAAGGACAGATAGAAAATGGAAACACGAACTTGAGGTCCTCAGACCCAATAAGGGAGATATGACAGCACGTTTCTCCAGTATTATGCAGGAAATCTCATTTTTACCTGTCAGAAAAGTCTGAAGAGTTGTCACTAAACCTGCCCAGGTTTTGTTATCGGATACATTGTAATAAATTCGTAGTCCTCTGTCCCCATAAACGTCTGGTCGTAATGTTACACCTTCATGGGAGAAGAAAAGGGAAGGTAAAGAAGAGGAGAGGTGCCAGGCACAGGTTTGTTTAAACTGGCTATCACAGTTACACCACTTCAATACTCATTATTGTAAGTGTAGGAGATCCCCAGGCTTTGCTGGAGAGCATTTAACCACATACGGAAACCACCTCAGCTCTGAGTTGGTCAGCTGAAAACCTAAAGCCTCTGCTACTGCTGAACTCCTCTTTTCATGTATATCCATGTCGTTATAGAACAACCTGAAAAATCATTCCAGCACTGTATTTCCCCAGCACTTGTCAAATATGTTATAGCAATTACATCAGGTTAAAGAAATGGTCATACTGCAGTGTGAGAAACAGCTTTTGAAAAGCCATGCTTAATATTTTACAGGAATTATTTTTCCAGCAATCATAAAGCTTACTGAATATTGGGAAAGGAAAGTTCAAAATTCAGGAACAGGCAGACAGATTAAATTTTAGGGCTACACCCTAAAATCCTTCCCATTGCTTGTAAAGACAAGCCACTAGGGGGGTGAAGTTTCAGCAGTATGCGTTGATGATCTCTCGCTGATACTGTCCTGGCCCTCCCCGGTCTCACCACGTGTCCCACAGATCTTTGTTTCTATGCCTTTGCCACTTGCACAACATATCCCACCACGGAGGGATTCCTGCTCTCCCAGGGACAATCCGTGCTGCTGACAAGCATGGCAATACCCACCCCAAGGTGTCTGCCCTACAGCCGGGCACCCCAAAACCCTCCGGAGTGCTTGGGGGGCTGCAGCAGAAACCAAAGTTTGCCCAGAAGCTGACCCCTGCCCGTCAGGAGAGGAGGTTTATATTTACATATTATATACTGTATATATAATAAAATTAATTATGTAATTAATTAAGCATATATAACTATACATTTTATATATTATTAAAATGAATAAATGAAATAAATATGCCTTTTTTTAAAGCCTAAATGTGTTTTCAGGCAGAGGTTAAACTTCGCAATGATCATTTGAGAAGAATTGACCTGATTTATTCCATGTTTATCTCCCCTCACACCTGGGCTCCATCGATGCCTGGCAGGCAGCCACTGCAGAAACCTGGGGAGGTTTAACTCCCCCTGGGGCAGCAGCTAGATGAATCATGGCAGTACCTGGGGATTTCAGCTGGTCTTGGTAATCCGGCTCGTATGGATTTATTGTCCTCATTAAAGAATAAATGGAGAGTGCAAACAGCCCCGACATCACCACGTAGAAGGCCAGGTAGTATAGGCTGATCCACACTATGGGAAAAAATGAAGGCAAAATCCCATTTTTAGAGCAAGGTGGTGCAATGATCCTTCCACAGCCAGCACCATCCTGGCAGCAGCGGCCATCTCCTTTGTACCCTTGGCCCCAAGGAGTTTTTCCCTGCAAAGAGACTGGTGTTTTGGATCTTTTACTCTACACTTAAAAGAATATTCTAGAGAAATCTGGCTATAAATTTATTTGGTTCTACAAGATGGGAAAAGAAGGGTCTTTGAGCTCACACTCACGTTCCTACTCACACACATCGTCTGATAATAGCAGCTGATGATGTCACATCAAACAAAAAAGGGAGGAATTCTGAAGTAGTTTGTACTCAGTTCAGGTTATTTAAAGCTTTATATATTGTGTAGCTTCTTGAAGTCACTTCAGGTATAGGACCATTTATCTGCTCATTACACATGGACACAACCAAGGCATTTCTTTGACAAAACCAAGCTACTCCTTATACTATTTGGATGACAGATGTCAGCATTTCAGGTGTTTTGATTTTAGACTCGTATCACTTCACGGTCTTTTGCATCCAAAATCACCTTCAGCAAAATATGTTATCTCGCTGTTTTATTCTGATGTCAGATGTAGAACAGACTCTAGTTCTGTCTGTATGTGCATAACATCTCTTATGGAAGGCTGGTATCCTACAAGAAACCAGTGGTTATTTTGAGGGGACTGTCAGAAACTGCTGCCTATAGTCATCAGTGTCTTGTAGCACCTTCTCTCTAAACTGTGGGAAGAGCAGGACCGTTGCTTAAAATGGTCAGAGCTGCCCTTCCAGGAATGTAGATCAGAAAACACATCATTGTTGTAGACACAAGTTTGGCCATGGGCAGGGAGACTCAACTGAAATGTGCACTACCATGTGGTGGTAAGAGAGAAGATTGACTAAGCAGACAATAATTTGGAAATTAATTTTGGAAAAGCAAAACATATTTCCAGAGAACTGGACAAACCCCACCAATTAAGCAAATATATAAAAATATATATATAAGTATATATCTATATCAACCCTCTTTTATATATATATAAAAGGGGTATATCTAAGTCAGTAACATCAGAACCACACCACAGCCATCACCCTTAACTGTTAATACGTTAACTGTTCATTAAGTTTTGTCTTTTTGAAGTATTTATTCCAAAAACAGTTTAGTCTTCTTATGTTTGCAGGTATTACTTGCATCAGTGTTCTGATTTAATTGACTCAACTTACAGGGCCACCCTAAAAAGTGGCTCAGAAGCATATATGAAAACTGATGTTTTCAACAGTTACAACACATCTACCACCATATCATATGCCATTCATTAGGATAAGACACACATATCCACATCCCCTACCCTGAAGATTTTCAAGCATACCAGAAGGAAGAGGAGATGTTTGCACATGAAAACCTACCCCAGTTAATCAAGGTCCTTCCCATAAAAAGTTTTGTTTCTGGATTCCAGACAAAACGTCGAAAATTTTCCATCCGTTCGCTGCATGTCTTCTTCTCATTTAAAGTTGCCATTTTCTCACAAAATTCCCCAAAAAAACGTCCTCCTCAGAAACCAAGAAATTAAACCGGTGCCCAAACAGTCGACCAAGAAAAACACTTGGGGTTTTATACCTTCTTCTCCGCTGAAGGTCAATGAGATTAATTCCTATACCAATTCCCAGCCCACAGCAGATACAATTCTTTACAAAGGGTGTTGATAACACTGTTGTTGAGGCTGGTAAAGAAAAGCTGGTTCCTATCAAATGCCCTTCTCCTTCCTCTTGACCACCTTAGCAGATCGGCGGAGTTACGCATTTTGCCAAGTGCCTGTAGGGCTTGTGATAAACTTGGCGAGATAACCATTATCGAAGCAGATAAAGCAAAGGAGAAATGGTTTGTCTCTAAGTCTATAGGTTTTCTTTTCTTTTTTTTTCATTTAGTTCCAATTAACCTGCAAATAGTGGATATAATTCTTCCACTACAAACTGTAGTCGTATGTTGGGATATAGAGGATCACAGCGGGAGTGAATCAGGGAGAAGCAGCCTTTCCCAAGGTGTTTGCTGTGCTGTGCATTTGGGGAAATTAAGATCAATATTTCACTTGCTTTCTGTGGGGAACGTTTTCAGCTGGTCTCTGATGGTGCTAACTCAGCTTTAGAGGGTATCCCCAGCTTGTTTGCTGCCTGTCTCTGCCTCCCTTGTAGCACAGCACTGGAAAAGTCAGAAGAATGCTGGGGAGAGTGAAAGAAAAATTTTGCACAGTAAAATTTTTGCCTCACAGGTGTACGACAAGGCAGAACAGAGAACATACAGGTGACATTTAACAACCTTTTTTGTCTGCTTTAAACCATATTCTGTGGCATGTTCAGAGGCACACACCTAACCCTGAACCTGCTCTGTGCAGAGAGCAGCAGGACTGAAAATTTCCCCAGCAGCTCCCCAAGGATGGAAAAACAAAGGGCACACAGCTAACGGCAGAACCAATGGGCTTTCCGAAAGCCTTCGCTGCAAGGGGAGCCTGGGTTTTAGGAAGCCCTTTAAAGCACGCTTGGCGTGCCTGCTGCTTATTGAAGTGGTTTGCTAATGCTCTTATTGGAGCCCAGTAATGACAAACCCTCAAACTGCCCTGTGACTTCAGCAGGACCAAGGTTTCATACCTTTTAACCAGGTATGTTGATGTGCTCAGCCTTCCAGCTCACTTCACAGGACACATGGTGGGTGCAAAATCTTTTAAAGGGGCACATATAAGAAAGGTTGACTGAGAGACTTTGGATTCTCTGGACACTGAGACAGCTGTGATTGAGCCTGTCAGCCAGAGTAATATGGCAGGATTATTCTCTCAGCTGAATAATGCTGAGTTTCTGAACATAAAGAGAGATCTATTGTGCTTTTCTGCCCCAGATCAAGCAACTTGATGGTTTAGTATAATAGCCATCAGATTGGGGTGAGTTAACTTGTTTTCATAAGATGAAATAGGAGTCAGACCACATAAACCAAAAATAAGATTTACAGACTAATGACCAGTTTGTATTTTCCAGTGAAAGGAGAGGAGGGTGAACAGAAATAGCTTCCAGTCATTGCACCATGAGATGACCAGTATTCAGGACAAACATGGGTTTTTTTAATGTTAAAATGAGGCAATGAGATTCGGCAGTGGCCTGAAAATGATCAAAATGTAACACCTGCACAGACATTAAAAGGCTTCTGGAGGTTCCCACAGAGCATTTTCAGAAACGAAAACAGAGGAAAGAAGAGGTTAGAAAGAAAGCAGGGAGGGAAGTACAGGTCTTCGGCAGGAGTTAACCTTTTTTTATTGCGTAGGAGACCTCGAGGTGAAACTGATGAAGGGGGGCGACTAGAGTTGGTGAGACGTGGAGTTAGGAACTTTATGAAGAAAGAGAACTTTCTGTACTGCTTGCAGAAATGTGATAATTGAACAATACACGAACTTCAGTAGGCAAATAAATCTAAACAACTAACTGACTATTAATAATGAAATTAAATTCCAAATTATTTTCAAAAGGAAAATGTTTTATTTCTGTCTTCACACGGTGAAGATTATAGAATCACAGAATAGTTTGGGTTGGAAGAGATGTTAAAAATCATCCTGTTCCATCCCCCCTGCAATGGGCAGAGACACTGGATCAGGTTGCTCAAGGCTCCATCCAACCTGGGCCACATTTGGATGAGGCATCTGTGACTTCTCTGGGCAACCTGTGCCACTGCCTCACCACCCTCACAGTGCAAAATTTCTTCCTAATATTTAATCTAAAACTCCCCTCTTTCAGCTGAAAACCATCCCCCCTCATCGTATCCCTGCAATACCTGATAAAGAGCCCCTCCCCAGCTTTCCTCTAGCCCGCTTTAGATACTGGAAGGCTGCTCTAAGGTCTCCCTGGACCCTTCTCCTCTCTAAGCTAAATAGATGATGTAGGAATCAGCAGGGTGTAATTGTCTGTACAAGAGACAAAGTGGAGCAGCTCAAAATGCAGGCGTTTGTATTCAAACAAATCCAAAGCAAAGGATTTCATGTGCTCTTCTCTCTCATATAACAGCTGCTCCCATCTATCGTGAGCTGGAGAACCTAAAACTCTGCTGAGTTCAGCACCACCTGCCCAAGTGTGGCTGCATAGCATGAGGGAGATCATGAAATCAGGAGGGCAGAACCACGAGCGGAAGGTGAGTTCAATGGGACTGTGTGGGAGATGATCACTGACAGCTTCTTTCATAAGGCTCAAGGAATTTGTCAGGATGTTCATATTACAGAATAATCAGGAAAAGTAAGGTTGAAGGAAAACCAGATTTCAAATGGAGGCAGAGAGCCTGGCTGCTTTTTTAATGTTGCCTGTAACCTGTAAATAATCTGCTAACCTAGATTCAACAGTGCTGGCTATATTAAGCAAGAGTAAGGAAAGTGAATTATTTAAGGAGATGATTTAAATTAAATGTCCTTATTTCTAAACTGGGGTTACTGATGTTCAGTGAAAACTGAAAAAGAAAGCCCACAAAGCTAACAGCAGTATCCACAATAAAAGGTAAGAATAAAGCAGAACAATATTATGGATGAAAATTTGCTCTGACTAGAAGTTCAAAAAAATACAAATTAGATAAATGCATTAACCATATTAATATAAAAGTGTAAATAGACTTAGTAGAATTCTGTTACATCCTTATTGTATAATAAGCTATAATTTCAAATGATGTGGAAATTAAATTTGTAAATGTATTAGAACCCATAAAATACAGAAATGAATTTACATAAAAAACAGGAAGGAGAAAAACAAAGTCATATAACAGTGGGTGGTTACATTAAGATGGTTTCTTTCCTAAATTTCTCCTCCAGGTTTGGAAATTATTAATGAAAATGTCAGATATTTCTCAGTGGAAAAGAAAATTGTCAATATTTGGAGAATGATGCATCAGTAGGTAGGGAGCTGAGAAACTTGCATTTTATTGAAGAAATCATCAGGAGTTTTGAGCCAGTGTTGAACTTTGAGACAAGGCTTGCTTGTGGAAGTGATGCCATGTGTGTCACCAGGCAAACGCTTGTGGCAGTCACCTGGTGCTTGTGAACAGGCGCTTCCTATTTAACACTGGATGGATCACAGCAGAAACAGTTTTCATTAAAAACTGCGTTTCGCTTACATGATTTCTAAATATAATTAAAGAAATGGGATTGGTTAGAAAATAAGCAACTACTCATTAAGTACACAGCTCCTCTTGGAAGCTATCTGTAAGCACGTGAAAGACAAGAGGGTGGTTGAGATTTACCAAGGGTGCCCTGTGCGCACCAGCCTGGTTTTTTTCGCTTGTGAGATGACTGGACTGATAGATAAAGGTGGAGACTTCCCAATTTGACATCATCCAAGCTGGCATCAGCAGAGCTTGCTCTGCAGCAGCTAGAAAGGGATGACCAGGGTGAGGTGGATGGCAGCTGGGACCACCGTGCAGTGGTGAGAGGGTGAATGTTCAGCTGCAACCAGCATGGAGCGGTGTCCCTCAGGGGCCAGCATTAGTGATGGATCTCTTCAACATCCTCATTAACCATGGACACTATGGCGTGATAGTCCGACATGCTGGAGGGAAGGGCTGCCACTCAGAGAGACATCAGCCATCTGAAAGGAACCCTCCAGACCCTCCTGAACTCAACAATGGCAAAGGCAGAGTCCTGCACCTGGGTCAGGACAGCCTGGTGGCGTGGGACAGGCAGGGAGTGACTGGCTGAGGACAGTGATGACAGAGGAGTATTTAAATGGGCTCTGCTGAACAAGTTGAACAGAAGTCAGTAGTGCACCCTTGCAGCAAGGAAAGCAGAATGAAGCTGGGAGGCTGAGCAAAGGTATTACTTCTCTTCATCCAGCACTCACCAAGCTGCATTTGAAGCCCCGTGTTTGTGGCTGGCCTAGCAGCAGTGGAAGGCTGCAGTGAGATCCTACTGCTGTCTTTGGAGGCCTATAAAAGGAGGTTGTAGGGTCAAGCTCTTCTCTGAGGAGCACAGCAAAAGGACAAAAGGCAACAAACACTGGTGGCAGAGAAGGAAACTGGTGAGATAGAAGGAGAAAGCTTTTCTCCATTTGAGTGGTCAAATGCAAGAACGGGGGCCCTGGAAGGTGGTGCAATCTTAATCCTTGGAAACACTAAAAACCTAGTGGTGCAGTCTCTATCCTTGGAAACACTAAAATCCCATCTGGGTACAACTCTGTGCAACCTGCTTTACTTTTGGGGCTGTCTCTGCCTTTGGAGAGCCTCAGACAAAGTGATCACTAAAGCTCCCTTCCCACACAGACTGTCCTGTACATCTGTGATCTTGATCTATTAATAATTAGCAGAATATGAACCAGAAAAGGACACATAACATTGAAAACCTGTACTAGTGTTGTTATACGGCAACACTTTGCATTTCTATATTTGTCACTTCCAGGTCTGCTGCTGGAATTTACCAAAACAAGTGTACACCATGATGTCTTCAGTGTCATAGGAATGACCTGATGTTGGAGGTCCTGGCCAGTAGCTCTACTACTCTTTCTCTGGGAGCTCTTGTATTGCACTAATTCAGTGTAGCAGCAGCTACACTTGGTTGCTGCACTGCATCATTCCCATCAGTGATCACATATGCACCACCACAAAACAACGTGCAGCATTGTTCTCCTTTCCTTGTCGTGTGGAGCTGACAGAAGACCATGTAGAAAGATTGTTTTTTCACCTGTGTTTCGTGGCCCTTGAGGCCTCTGTATGAACATCTCCAAGCACTATGGGAGAGGTAGTTCAGAAAAACAGGCCCTGGGCCCACAAGTATGCGTTCTCTGCCAGGGATGAACTCTGCTGAAAAATGCTTAGAAAAAGCTAAACCTCATAGGTTTAGAAGGCAGCACGAGGGGTACAGCATATGTTATCATAGTCCTTTAAGCACAATACCTGTGAATCAGTAAGTGTTGACTTCTCTTTTTCTTTATTTTCTTCTTCAGTTCTGACTAAGAATAAAAAAGTATAATATTTTATTCCAGGGTGCTTCATCCAAAGGAGAAGGATTTTTTTTTGTTTGATATCTAATCAGAATAAATTGCTTATGTTTAGTTCAGAATAGATTAATTGGTACCTGCTTGTTCTGTGAGTAGTAATTCTCCCCCATTCCTGAGTTTGAAAAAATTTTCAGGCAGCAAGTGCCCCTGTGGAAGGAAAACATGCCTTCTTTCTGTGGCAGCTTGATCTCAACACTGAAAAGTATAAAATTTCCAGGTTTACGTCTATTATCTTGCCTTAAAAACAAAACAACATGTACTCAGAAAAAATCAGTGTACATACTCCATATAAAAAAGATGGAAGCAGATGACAGAACTCCAGGAGTGCAGCTACTGCTAGAAAAAAAAAGCAACAAGCCCAGACACTCACGTAGCTCAGTCCCAGCTGAGGTGGTCACTGTCCTGGACAGCCCTGGCTGCTGGACGGGTTTGCAGGTGCTGAGCGCTGGGGCTGCCCCCAAAGGCAGCATGGGCACCTCTTTTCAACCCAGGGAGTTTACCTCCCTCATTCCCTGGCATCACTTCCCTGGGTATGGAATAGGTCCCCTCCATCTCATGTCACAAAATCCCCCATGATGGGCTGCCTGCTGCGCAGCCTTCCCCTCTTCCAAGACCTAGACCAGGAAAAACATGCAAAAATATTGACTATGTCTTTGGTGGAGCCAAAGAGATGGGCTCAGAAGGGACCCAGGGCTGTATGCTACATGTCATGGATGTGGGCAGCCTACTCTGAAGCCAGACACAGGCATGTTACCTTCACGGCTCAACCCCTGCCCTCCTCTGCGCCACAGCAGCAGGGAATATGAGAAGGGCCATCAAAAGCTGTACCTTCTTACATGAGTGAGTACTGAGTACAGAAATTTCCCACTGGGAACCTGGGGGTTTTCCACCTTTCTGCAAACGAACTGACTCAGAACCTGGTGTTTCCCCTGAAAGGCTAGAGGAAAAGTTTGGGAAGAATGGAGCAAATATTCGTAATGATGGATTTTTTTTTTCTGAACAAAGAGAAATCTGGCTGTACAGAGATGATAAAGGCCTTGCTACATTTATTTACTTGCTGAATTGCACAGGAGGCCAACGGAGCTTTCCTTTTCTCATCTTCTGCCATGTTAGGTGGATGAAATATGGGAGAGGAATGCTGTGAGCAGAGGGCAGTGACACCTGCATGTGGGGATGCAGCAAATGCAGGGGGCAAGTAGGTGTGAGAAAACTGGAAGAGCAGCAGAGGGAAGTATTGGTGCACAGTACTGAAACCAGAGCTCCAATGACACACCTATGTCACAGTTCCTATGGCAGCATGGGATGGCTGAGCCATGGACACGACCCATGTACAGTTATAATAAATATGGGATTCTCATGGAAAATTTGTGTCTGTGAGTGAAAATGAGCATTGCCTGTGTGAATAGGTTTATCAAGGTAGAATGGATTGATGGCTACTCTCTGGGCTCTGCTGAAAGGCTCTGGGCCACAGCAGTAATTTGTCACAACACTTGTTACTGACCAGTGGATATCTCATGGCCTCACAGGAGGGTTACTGGTCTAAGAACCCTCTTGCTGTAATCTTGTCAGGATTTAATCAGTGCCTGTTTTCCTCATCTGAACATGCAGGGTTGCCCATGAACATTCAGTGCACTGCTCGGATGCCCTGGCCTTGCAGCCATGGCAGACAGCCCTGGTCTCTTTGCCGTGCCAAACGCTCAGCCCAGAGCCTTTTGTTGTGTTTAATGTACCCAGAACTCCTCAAATTGGGACTGCTGTTTGCTTTTTCCAGCTGGTTCTTCATGCCTGCATTGCTGACCTTGGGTTGGCCACTGAAGGGAAGGATAGCCAAGGAGGAAGGTTGTGCAGGAGTGTGGGGGTGAGGCCACGGCCCAGCTGCCCCTTCTGGGGTGGGCAGCAGCCTTGGTATCTATTTTGAGGGGAGGCCAGGACACACTGTCCCACCCAGCCCAGCCATAGGTGGCAGGCTTTGTGTGTTTTCCCTCTCCTGCTGACCTAGGCACGAGCAAAGCAAAACCTGGCCTCAGGGAGGCCCAGACCTTCCAGAGAATTAATGGGAAATGTGTTTGGGAGAGCTGCACTGCTATGGTCAGAGACGGCTGAATTTGTACCTATAAAGACGGAGGTAAAGCCTTTCCATTCCCATTGCTTTGCACAACTAGCCAGTTTGAAAGCTTCTTCTGGAGCTCCATGCCTTAAAGGTGAGATCAAGCCTGAGATGTTATGCCTTGGAGATGTTGTCCTGAGCAGAACTGGATTCTGGCACACCTCAGCTAGTGGTGGCTAAGCCTGCTTTACACAGGGCTCCCTTTGAGTCATATCTGCTGGAGTTGCTTTAGTTTTGCCCAGCAGCGAATGGAAGCTTGGTGTCAATGTTAATGAAACATTAACTTCATTCACTCATGATAACAGCACTGACTCCACCCTCCTGTGGCGGCTGTGCAGGAGGTGCTGTTGAGGGAAATACCAAGAGGGACAGGTTACTGCCTGCTGCCTTACTGGAGCACAGCCAGTGCCGTGCTACGGGGTGGCATCCTGCAGGTAGGTTTCCAGAGGCTCCATGGTGCTGCCTTTCCAAGCACCATGAGCTGCTGGAGAGTGTCCAGAGAAGGGCAACCAAGTTGGTGAAGGATCTGGAGCACAAGTCTCATGAGGAGCAACAGGGGGAACTTGGGTTGTTTAGTCTAGAGAAAAGGAGACTGAGGGGAGACCTTATCACTCTCTACAACTACCTGAAAGTGGTTGTAGTGAGGTGGGCGTTGGTCTCTTCTCCTAAATAACAAGTGATAAGATAAGAGGAAATGGCCTCAAGTTGTGCCAGGGGAGGTTTAGACTGGATATTAGGAAAAATTTCTTCACCAAAAGGGTTGTCAAGCATTGGAACAGGCTGCCCAGGGAAGTGCTTGAGTCACCATCCCTGGAGGTAGATGTGGTGCTTAGGTGCATGGTTTAGTAGTGCACTTGGCAGTGTTAGGTTAAGAGTTGCACTTGATGATCTTAAAGGTCTTTTCCAATTTAAACTATTGTATGATTCTCTGATTTTGGCCTGGCTCACCAAATTGAGGCCACTAAATGCTTGCTGTTCCTGGTTGGGGGATACCCACTCAAACTTCCTTTTTCCCCTGCAGCCTTGCCGCTGCAGTGGAGGTGAGTCCCCTGGCTGCTGTGTGGCATGCTTGGTGTGCTGCCTCACTGCCTCCCAAAATCCCACCCTAGTGTGGTGGGAAGTGGAGGAAGGTTCCTGTGGTCTCTGTCCCTACTGTTCCTGGGGATTCTTGATGGTGTTGCACATTAGGGTTGATATTTGAAATGCATCACCTGTGGGAGAAAATAGGTTTATGCCTTTCTTTTTGGCCCATGATTGTTTTCTGTATTAGAAGGTCAGCAGTTAATCAGAGGCATCAGGGTTGCCCCACCTTTCTTACAGGGGATAGTAAAGAATATTTTCTGAAACTTTCTGAAATCTAAAATTTAGAATATAAAAGAATGCAGCAAAAATCCTTGCCAGTCCTCAGATGGTGGGACATTGTGAAGGGACAGTTTTCATGTGCAGGGTTGTATTTTGTTTCAAAGTTTGGTTGGTTTTTTTGCTTTTATTTTTTGTCGGTTTGACTTGGGTTTAAAAAATCTGACTTCTATGTTTCACTATCAACTCCTCTCATTTGCTTCTCTCCTGTGTTTCACAGGTTGGCAAGACAAAATATGTTGACATTGTTTGGACTTGGGAAACACAGTTATTCTGTGTTTAAGAACAAAGACATCAGATCTGCAGCCTGAGAAATTTAGGGGAAGAAAGCAGTGAAAACATCTTAGAGTTGAACTGTATTGGTATTCCCACTGTTTCTGGCCTAAGGGCAAGCGATAAGAGCAAGGGAGGTTGGCAAAAGTGCAGTGCTGGGCTTGTGATCACGGCTGTGGAACAGGCAAAGCAGCCTGTCTACAGGGCTGACCTAAAACTCACCCTGGTTTTCCAGAAGGAATTTGGCTGGTCTGCACTTTTCTATCTTGCTCCTGTTTGTCCAAGGCGTGCTGACCCCACCATGAGCCCAGCCAGCTCCCTTCACACCCTTTCCACTTCCTGAGAAACCAAAGGAAATTATTGCCTCCTCTCTGGAACTGCCAGGTTGAACTGGGCCTTGAGCAGCCTGGTCTGGTGGAAGGTGTCCCTGCCCATGGCAGGGGGTTGGAACTGGATGATTTTTAAGGTCCCTTCCAACACAAACCATTTTATGATTCTGTGACTGTTGTGAAAACCTGTTAAAGTGAATGCAAAACCAAATGCAGCAAACCCCAGTAATGTTCTTTGCTGACACAGTTGAGTGCCAAAGCCTGCTGTTGCGGGTAACGTACTACTGCTTGTGGTCTCTTTCAGATGATGGTGACTGACAAGATCCTTGGGAACATTAAACACCCCATGAAACATCCCCAGCAGTTCTGGCTTCATTAACTTCCACTGAAGGGATTTCTCCATCTGCACAGATTGTTACAGGCCATAGAGTTTCATGTGGCGTTGCAAGGAAATAAGCCACGTGCCCAGTCAAACACCCATCTGCAAAGCAGCACCATGGCTCTCACTTTACTCAAAATCTCGTTCCTGGACAAAAAGTAAAGCCAAGAATTTATTGTTAGTGTAATTGAAATCTTAAGAACTTAGTCATTATTTTTCCAAATCTAACTATTGCAGGAAGAATAACGATGCAGTTAAAATTCTACACACGCTTTCTAGCCTCTATCCCTTTTCCTAAAGTGATGTTCTCTCTTCTCCTGCTTCCTGGGGTCCTGAGGATGGTATTGGCTTGCTGGTGGGTCTGGTAGGGCTATGCAGCTTCATGAGCATCTCATCTGAAGTCCTGCACCAGGAACAAAGTGGTGTCTGTGTTGATTGCTTCTTCAGCTTCATTCAGGGAACCACACAAGCTAATTTTTATGTCTGCAAGCACACTTTTTCACCTTGTTCTGTCTTCACTGGTCTGCAGTTTAACCTTGCATCTGAATTTGCTATGCATGATGTGTACTGTCTATGATGTTATCGGTTAGTCCAACTGTTAGACCTGGATTCTCTGCTCTTGTCCTGAGTCTCTTCTGCCCAGCTCCAGGCCACATATCCTCTCCAGAGCCCTCCTTGAGCTGCCATGAAACTATGGCTATATAATATGAAGATGAAAGAGCAGCTAAAGCAAACATGCCAAGGTTGTCTGGTCTACTAGAAAGGCTGCTACTACAACTAAACCAAGTAACCCGGAGCTGCTGGCAGTTTGAGGCAGACCAAGGCTCAGCACACGCAATCGACCTTACTCCTGAGACATTGCCAACCCCATGGATGGCTGATGGTGATGGCAGCCCTGTACCAGGGGCACCTGTACTTGGGCAGGCCTGACCACCACTGGGGACCACACTGTATGTCTGGGGGAGTGTTGTGGGTGGCATGGATAGCTGAAGGCACCCCTTAGCTGGAGAATCCCATCACATTTAAGTTACGGTGGGCTCAGTCTTCAAAGCAGTCCAGGTGCACCAGGCTGGACTTACCCCCAGCTCTGACCTCACCACGGCTGTACTGGCACCACCACCTTGTGTGGTGTTGCTTCCCCTCACCTATCCCTCCTGCCTTTATGCCTCCCTGCTTCAAAGACAGTTGAAATATTGCTTAGCCATGTTATTAATAATTCAATAACTCTTCAGTCTTCCCTCTTAAGCCAATTTTCCTACACTACTGTACTGCCACTTTCCTTTGCCACTTTCCTTTGAACATCTCCCAGCTTGTCAGTTGTTTTGGGGGTAATAAGGTGCCCAAAATTGAATGCTGTTCAAGATGTGGCCTCACCAACCACAAACCCACTAAGATCAATGGCAATGTGCCCAGTGGCTTAAATTGACTTTGGGATCTAGCCCAAAGAGAAGAATACTATTCAGCTTTGTAACATAATGTCTCAGCATAAGTCCCTCCAAATGCCTTCTGGGTTTGTTTTTTTTTCGAACAGCCCTATCAAATCACAAATTCATATGTAGTTACTATTCAGCAAATTCTCCAAAGTGCTCTGAGTGCTACTTCTTCTCACGGTCCTTCCTCCCATCAAAGTTTACATATTTACCCTCTGTCTTTGAATCTTGTGCTTTGCCACATTGAAATCCATTTATTTTCTGCATGAGTTTCTAATCCTGCCAGACCTCCCTGTGCTCTTGCTTCATTTGCGTTGTCAAAGTCCCCTGCAGACAGGCTGAGCCTCTCTCCATCTGAGCAAGAGATTCTGTTCCATTTTTAAATGGACCTCAGTTTTAAAGGACACCCACGTCAATTCCTGTTCCCATTTTTTCCAGCAGAGTAAAGGCAAGCAGCTTCAATGCATTTCTTCCCAAGACTCAACATCTGCTTACATGCTATGGACAAGATACTGGGAAAAACTGTATGCAAGGGCACTTAGGTGACACCTGCCATCACGCTACTGCACCACTCCCTTATTTTGGTGCAGCAGGTCTCTGTTTTACAAATGATATCTTTTGAATTCATGACTGTGCTCTTTACCCAGCCTCTTCTAGGTCATTAATATAACTATCTGATGAATCCAGCACTGGCTCAGGTAGGATATGAACAGTGATGTAACAGTAAGAAAGTACTGCCTCACTCAACATATAGCATGTTTTTAGGGAGAAAGATTCCCTCATTCAAGAATACTCTCCTAGTTCACAGGAAAGAACAGATAAATGCAGATAACTGTTGAAACTCCTTTGTGAACAGGCTTTCAAAAGATTGTATACTCACTTAATGGTCATTTCACCTAGATTCCATTATCAATGTTTACTTGGAGAAATGCTTTGTGAGACAATTTAAAACTAACCTTTACTAAACCAATACACGCCAGGTTTACCACCTGTTCTCTTAAGCAAAGCAAGAAATGAAGCTGGTCTGGCGTTTTCAGCATGACTTAAATCACCCTATGAAATTGTAGGTATTTATAAATCTATTGTGTAATGTCTTTATAGCCTCTTCATCTGCATCGAAGTGGCACTGACTTATTTCCACAGGTCCTTCTTTTCTGTCTGTTTTTCAATTAACTTGTTGTATTTACCCGTCTTTAGGCCCCTAGGAAGGAGTCTGGTCTTCAGCAAGATTTTCAGAGATTACTTTGGCTCATTGCTGAATTCCTGTGCTCCTGGTCAGCTGGAAAAAATTCATTTATCTATATTATCTTTAACCTTATCTCCCTTTTTTTTCTGGTCTTCACTTACTCTTGGCTTTGTCTGATACTGAGCTAATGCTGTCTGCTGTTTGCAACACAAATTTCCCCCTGTCTAACGGGTGACTCAAGGTGCAATCTTCCCTTCCTTCCCAGACAAAACAGATGAAGGATATATCCTGGAGTCAGCCAAAGCCAGGCAATGCCCCAACCATAGAGAGACCCTGCCAGACCCAGGTGGCAAAATGACTGTTCTTTTTGTCACATCTTCAGAGTCCAGTCCTCAGCAGACAGTGAAGGCTCCTGCTCTACCCAACACTACAGAGATCAGATAGCTGCAATTGCCTGGAGACATCAGGGTTTGTCTGCACACCCTGGGTTTATGCAGCCTTTGGGTATGCTGTTTTGGACGTTAACTTATGTCAGATTGGGCAAAGAAAGGTCAGCTTTGACTGCGTGAAAAATCAATACCAAGTGGAAAGTAGCATCTCAAGGTGCTAAAATACAATTGGGAAAATCTGCTTTTACAGATGCCCCTCATACTCACTGAATATTTCTCTCAAATATTCATGGTTGTTTCCTCCCTTGTTGTCAGTATTAGTAAGACCTTGTTTGTTAACAGCTAAATTACCGTAGGCCTTATTTACCCTGCTGATGACAATGAGACAGACTCATATATGCATGTGTGTGTGCATATATATAAAAATATACGTGTATATAAAGGCATTTTTCCAGGCTGGTACAAGGAAATGAGGCCAGCTGAAAAGTTTAGAATTATCTTCTGGTATAACCACAATGGCTGTTCAGTGGCTAATGAGCTCACTTTAACATGCAGGGTTCCTTTTACCCTCCCTGTCCCTCTGGAGCTGCTCAGCTCGCCTCCTGACCTTGTTATAACAATAGGCTGGTGCTCTTTTAGTTGACATGGCTCCTGTCAGTGCATAAAGAAATACTTGTTTGTTATGAATAAAGTATACAGAGATATTGAAAAGCATGATGTAATTCTGAAAAGCTATAAGGGACCCCAAATTCAGGTTGGGTTGTTTCTTGAAGGGTCACCTCTCATGTCTTTTTGCAGTAGTAGGTGTGATGACGGGGATGTCTTGCTGTTGTCCTGCATCCATATATGCAGTAACAGCAGCAGAGTGCTGGCATGAGAGGATGCAGTGAGGGGAGAACAGCTCCCAGGATCTTCTATGATGAGCTGTGGGTGACCACACATCTCTGGAAACCACTACAAATCTCCCTTTGCACATCTCCTGAATCGTGCATGCTTAGAGATGTTTTAAAATGGTGCCTAAATGTCTGAGGAAATAGAAAAAATAATGCATTCCTTCTTTATCCAGAGGCAAAAAGGTTTCTTTTATTCCAGTTAATGTCAGTAACTGGAAAAAGGTGATGAGATTTTTCCTGGTAGTGTGACTGTAAATGCTAATGAGTGATCCTCAAAAAAAGAGGAGGTGAGAGTAATCTGAGGGCAAGGGCTGAGCACAATCAGGCTTTAGTATCAAAATGATCTCTGTGTGCCTATTCGTAGAGCTATTAAACTACTGGTCTAAGCTACAATGTATTCTGATACAGTATTATTAACCTGGCATGAAAAAGGTAAATGGCTACATATGAAACAGTTCCATTGGCTGCAAATCTGGCTACAAGACTTAAAAAATATTGTGACTTCTGAGAGACAAGTTGAACAGTTTTAATGGAGATACCATTAGTACAAATGCTGTCTGAATAAACATTTAAAGGGAAAGCCAGACTGTGAAAAAGTAATCTAAAACTGAGTGTTTCATTAAGTGAGTTAGACATTTATGGCACTTCTATGTTTAGCTGTCATCCTGCTGAGATGGGAACATTTCAGAATATGGCTATGCATCAGGATTTAAGTATCAGTACATCTTTATATTGACCTGAGTGCCTGGGATCAGCATCGATAATGGATAATGAAGCTTGTGATCTCAAGGCACCGTCATGAAGTCCAAGTATTTGGAATTAACTACTGCTATAAGCAGAGGTTGTGGAGGTACTTGTGAATACCAGGCCTGGCTCTCAAAATATATCCCAATTGCTATAAAGAACTTGTTCATTTTCTAAACTATGACTGGCACAAAGATGTATTTTTCTGTATTTATAAGTAGCCTTGTACCTGTAGCTAGATTTATTCCTTCCTAGGAGTAAGGATTAAGATCGGCAGGCTTGTCAGGACCTATAGTAAGGATCGCTGGCCATCCTATGAGACAGTGAGCTTTATTTTCATCTGACTTTTACAGGATACAGGAACCATCAAATGAAAAGAGAGAAGACAACAGACCTGACTTAGCCTTTAGTTTGTTCCAATGACTCCAAAGATCCTGTCTGTGATTGGTGATACAGATGTCAATAAAAATTTCTCCTGCCTTCTGTGTAGGGCTATCCTTGCAGAGGGCATTCAGCAAAGTGAGCCATAGTGAGCTTGTGGCTCGTCTAGTTTCTCAGCTGCCAGAGTCACATTTCAGTGTCACTTTTACTGAAGGATCAACAAATCAAAAATAGTTTGAATAAGTATGGAGTTTTTGATGCCACTTTTTAAAAATGCTGTTCACAAGAAAATATGCAACAGATTCAGTATGGTCCTTCAGAGACCAGTGGTGGGCAGTTCAATACATAGGAGTATATCCACTGCTAGATCATTGAGGCAGTTCTTGAGAGATCTTACTTTTACATTAATTAGTGAGGGGTGCCTGAATAACGATAGTCCTTGGAAAACTGCTGCTATCAGGTGAAAAAATTATAATGGAGACATACAAGAGGGAAAGTAAGAGGTCACAGAATTGTTCATTCGAATCTTTTTAAAAAAGGAGATGGATACACTTATTTTTTAAGTAGTTCATACAAGTTGCAAATGGACCACAGCTGCATGACATCCTGATAGTATTCCAGAGTCATATAGCATCTTTCTGCAAATCCAGTGTCCTCTGCAGCGTGTTGATGCCTGTCCCCTGTTGGCCTTTCTCCACCTGTGCGTCATGGGCTGTGCTCCCATCTGTGGCCATGTCCATCAGGCACTGGTGGTACATGACAGCACCTGCTGTGGTCCCCTGCAAATCAGGCATTTTGATGGTCTGAGGAGGGCAGCCAGGAGGTCCAGTTTGTTTCCACATAGAAACCCTCATAAAGCACCCACACCTTGCTTTTTCAAAAGAGAGGATGTGTATTTGCTCAGGGGAGTGCTTGTATTTCATAAGCTTTATAATACATAAGCATTATGAAGCAGTGCTTGTATTTCATAAGCATTAGATAAACTACATTTATGAGCGTGGGGTCACACCATGACAGTCACCTGTTTTTGGTCCCACAGCAGAGACCCCATTGCCTTCATAAGCCTGTGGAGCATGATTTGACCTCTTTGATTAATGAAGCTTCCTTAGTCCTAGTGCTGTGCTTACTCTGGATGAGTAACAGCACTGCTTCATACACAGAAACAGAGATCCACTTATCCAGGACCCTGAAGTGTTCTCAAAAGGAAGGCCAGTACCGCTCTGGTGTACTTACAGAGGGAGAAGAAAGACCAGGGAATGGTCCAAGGGGAAGTCAGATTGATAAGTAGTAGTTAGTAGCCATTTCTTCTCTCAGTTACTTTTGTTACATCCTTAGCTCTTCTTTCTCATGCAGCAGATAACTAGACCTCCAAATAGACTAGCACAGACTGCTGTTATTTTGTTATGCTTTTCTTTTGTATCCTTCTTTTCCTCTCAGCTGTGAACATACTCTCCAGTGCTTCGGTGAAACTTATGTGCTTAGATATCTTGGTGGGATCTGGACCTTAAGCATATAGGTGTACCTGCCTTGCTGAAAGTGGATAAAATGTGGATGGCTAGGAGATGTGTTCATGCTGCCCGTCTCCTGGCATAAGGACAGAGTGCCTATGTGACCAGTAAGGGCTCCCTGCAGAGTCAGCAATCAGCAGAGGATCATAGAATCGTAGAATGTTTTGGGTTGGAAGGGACCTTAAAAATCATCCAGTTCCAGTCCCCCTGCCATGGACAGGGACACCTTCCACTGGATCAGGTTGCTCCAAGTCTAATCCAACCTGGCCTTGAACATCTTCAAGGATGGGGCATCCACAGTTTCCCTGTGCCAGTGCCTCCTCACCCTCAGAGGAAAAAAATTTCTTCCTAATATCTGATCTAGATCTCCTCTCTTTCAACTTAAAACCGGCCCCCCTCACCCTATCCCTGCACTCCCTGATAAAGAGCCCCTCCCCATCTTTCCTGTAGCCCGCTTTAAGCACTAGAAGGCTGCTTTATGGTCTCCCTGGAGCCTTCTCTTCTCCAGGCTAAACAACCCCAACACTCTGAGCCTGTCTTTGTATGGGAGGTGCTCCATCCCTCTGACCATCTTTGTGGCCTCCTGTGGACTCACTCTAACAGATCTATGTCCTTGCACATGAGGCAAGATCAGTAGTTGTATTCATAGGTGATGCATGCAGGGAGGTCAGGTTTGGAAGTTTTGAAGTTGCCACACCGGGAAGCAAGTCCAATCTCAACCGAGCTTGGATCAAGGTGGGATCCTTTTGTCTCGTTGTTTGACAGAGTACAGAAAGAGCAGTGCAGACACTAGAGAGGCAAGCAGTAGGCTGCAGCTGGACCCTGGAGAGTTCAGATCCTTGAGGCACACAGCAATGCATACTTTTAACTAAGGGATGACGACATATCCCTTCAAGTTAAATTTAGAGTTAGATTAAAACCCCTCAAATATCATGCCCACTCTTAGTGAGGCCTCATCATCACTTTGGTCTGAACTGCTCCCTCTTTCTGAACTCCCAAGATTTGTAGATCCACAAGAAATGCTGTTTCCCATTGCCAGGACTCTGTATAGCAGACAGGTATGTGGATCCATCACAGGGGCATCTCACCACCTTGCAACAGTCTTGTGAGGGTGGGGAGAGTGTTGTCATCAGCTTTTTTACGTTGGGAATGGAAGCGAAGACAGATTCAGCGATGTGCCCAAGGTCACACAGGTAGTCAGAGGCAGAGGAAGAACTGACAAGTCCCTGAACAGCTCTTGTTTTAATGGGTCTCCAGTTGATCATGTGGGCAGTTGTGACTGCAGTTATATGTGAAGCATTCAAAATGTCTGGAAACGCAAGTCCACTCTCCCTTCTTCAGCTGTAACAGCAATAACACCATTCAGTGCGCAATGGCAACAGAACTGAGCAGATTATTCCTCCTCACGGCCCCAGCACAACAGCACCCTTTTAGGTGGGAATGTAAAGGACAGAAGGGCTCACTACTGACCTTCACTTTCTACCTGATTTATGACTGTAAGCAGATATTTTTCACTGACTTAGTAAAGTCAGTTTAAGGGTCAATACTGCAAAATGCTGTTACTGACAAATGAATTATTAGTGGGTAGCTCTGAGGATGAGTAATGGGATATAGAGACTTTCAGTAAGATGTCATAAGACCTGAGCTGAGGCCAAGGCACTCTCAGGGACACTTAACACTCTTTAGCCTGTGTGGACTAATGCTGGGCGCCGAGGCTTGATGTGGGGTGCAGCTGGGTGTGTGCAAAGGTTGACGGCTACTCCCCTAAGGGATGGCTGGGGCCAGTCACAGGCTGAACTGGGGTCTGAAGTTCCCCAATGTTCTGCTGCCCCCCTCCAGTCAGCCAGCACAACTGCACAGGAGGCGGTTTCTAAACCTTTTCAATGACCCAGTTTACTTCAATGCCCTTAATTACCAGGTTTTTCTTTTTTTGGATAATTTCCATAGGTGCATTTCTGCTGGTGGATCAGATGGAGGCAGTATCTGGCCATTGTTGGGTAGAGCTGGTACTCCCATGGTCTTTGGGGCAGCAACCTGAGCTGCAGCCCTGCCTGAAGATGCCCTGGAGTCCATGTACTTTGGCTGTGCCAACATTTCCTCACATCCCATCATCATTCCCACCTCTTCCTTCGGGCACATTACAGAGCCACAGCAGTACTTCCTGCATCAAGAATCACCCTGGTTACAATGAGCACCTACACACACATGGCCAAAAAATTGGGGAAGTTGGTGGTGATTTCCAATTCTACCATGTCCCATCACCAGAACACATCCTCGAGGGCCTTGAGTGCTGGATGAAGGTGATAAACTTTGGGAGAGAAAGAAAAACTTTTTGATGAACCTTCAGGATAGTAAAGAAAGCAGTTGTGCTCCGTGTTGTTGTTCACTATGGTGGGTTGACTTTGGCTGGACAACAGGTAGCTATCAAAGCCACTCTGTTACTCCTCTCCTTGTCTGGAAAGGGGAGAGAAAATATAATGAAAGTCTTGTTGGTCTAGATAAGGACAGGGAGAGATCACTCATCAGTTACTGTCATGGGCTAAAGAGAATCAACTTGGGAGAAAAAAAAAATATTACCAATAAAATCTGGGCCTAGTTTTACTCCCGAATTCTCTACATCCTCCCCGCCAGCAGTGTAGGGGGATGGGGAATGGAGATGGTGGTCATTTCACAACATGTTGTCTCTGCTGCTTCTTCCTTCCCAGGGAGCAGACTCTTCATGCTCTTTCCCTACTCCAGCCTGTGTCCCTCCCATGAGAGACAGTTCTATGGGATACTTTTGTACTAAATTTGCAGGTTTTGGGGGTTTCCATCTTAGTCATGTTAACTGCTTGAGGGGCTGGCATGGCTCAGACCACAAGGCAAAGCACATTACCAGTGCTCAGTAGGCAGTAGTCCTCATAAACTGCCAGCCAAAAACCCTGCAAAGATGATGTGCTTGGGGGTCAGCAAGTGAGCACGTTTGTTGGCAAACTGTATGCTGAAAACTGTTTGCTCTCCTAAGTGCCTGAAAACATCTTATTTAGAAAGTAATTTAAAATATTGTGTTAAAATACAGTGTTCCTAATTAAATTCCTATTTACATCTCCATCATTTCATTGCAGGACTTGCTAACAGACACCAACACTCACCCGGATCTTCCACTCCCCAAAGACGTACTGGGCAGAAATGGGGTAGCAGCGTGTATAAATATACCCCTATTGCTTATGTGATCTAATTCCACAGAAAAATGTAAGGTCTAGTTGTTTGAATCCTGTGTTGCTAGGGGTATGGGAGAGGGAGTGTGGATATAGGCTGACAGCACTTCCCGTCTCTGTATTTAAGACCACGAGGAATACAAGAACATGTGTCTGCTCCTTCCTCAGCATTTCTCTAAATGTATTTATAAATTGATGTAATTTCAGCCAGACAGTCAAGAGGATCAATAATCACTTGTACTCAGTACACTGCATAGCATTGATCCCCCTTCTCTTACCTGGACAATATGGAGTAAAACCTTGTAGCTACTAGAAATTGGCTTTCAGGCTATTCATTTTAAAGATGTTCATGTACAACTGCACTGATCTGAAGTATTAAGGGTGAATTCAGTCAATACATGCCTTCCTTCCAGGCACTGAGAATAGATGGGATGATAGTAATCTGGTACTGTATTTCCAGAACAGCATCGTGGGTGCAAAGATTCAGCATGAAGCAGATGGAGAAGGGCATTGATGGAACATGGGAGTAATTGCTTCTGTAAGAGGGTGCTCAGGCAAAATCAGACCTGCTTTTGAGGGTAAGGACATGCCTGTACAGACATCCTTAACACAGAGCAGGAAGCAGAAAGGCACAGATTTTGGTACTGGTGTGTTTCATCATTTATTGTTGGTGGCCTTGCAGAAAGGCCATAATTAACATAAAAGCTTCATTATTCTCAAGTAAGATTAGTTTTCCATTGAAGATGTTTTTATTGATACTTAGGGGATTTTACTGGCTGAAAGCTAGGGAAGTTATATTTCTCCAGAGCTAGTTGTGTAGAACTGAGTATCAACATTATAGCCTCCTTGGCAACTTCATCCACAGGTCTTCAGATCAATTGTCAGCTTCTAAAACTCTTATGCTACGAGATCATTGTAGCAAAGACTGGCTTGTATTTCATGGCATGTATTTTATAGCAAGGAGCAGGAACAACCAGGAGAGCTTTCTCTGGCCTCCAGCATCAGTATGGAACAGTGTGAAGAGGGTAAGGATGAGACTTTTGGGGACAGAATTGAAAGCACAGCCTCTCAGCCAACAGGGTAAATACCGTCAAATATTTTCACCAGCACAGATATGGACTGGACACTTCTCATGTCTCTACTTCCTGTTGTTTCCTAGGTTCCTTGTTGTCTTCTCCTTTGGTTGGTTTAAGGGTTTTTTTAAGTTCAGATGGCTAAAGACCAAGTTTCAATAACTCCACCAATACCTCCCTACATGCACCACCTCTTGTTGACTTTGATGAGAGTTCTATGCAGTAGGAAGAAATGTGACCTTAGCTAATACATTATACTCAGGAAACTTTGTTTTGTTTTCCTACAATATGTTATTCTTATTTTCCTCTAGTAACACTAACACAGCAGTTGGCTCTTATGATAAACCTCCAGATACTTCAGGTCATGAGTGTCATTGACTCTAGCAGGATGCCTTTCAGTGCTGCTTTTACAGCATCCATCCCTTTTGATTATCAGGGTTAGTCTCATACAGGCTTTTTTATTGCCACCAAACCAACGGATTCATTGTTTAAGTCTAACTATTTGAGGAGCAACCTGAGGAGGGCATATAAGGTGTCACCAGTCCGCCCACAAGGTGTTGAATGAACTTAATGTGCTCGAGGCCCCAGGAGGTGACTAAGAGGCTGGCATGAGGGATGGTCTCCCCAGCACATGCACTTTGCATTCAAATCACTTCTTGGCTGTTTTTGTTTTGTTTTGTGGGGCTTTTTGAGTTTTTTTTGTTCTTGTTTTTATTGTTGTTTTGTTTTGTTTTTATACAAGTCTGTAGGACATTGCAGAACAACTACAATGTGGCTTTTTCCCCAGCTTAAGTGGCTGAGCTCTGAGGGGGCCCTCAGTTCAACACCCACCAGGTGGGGAACTGCTCCACATCGGGAGACTGCTCTCCCAGCAAAACACAAGAAAAGCCCCTCTGACCTCATCCAGCCTCACTGTGTGCTGTGAGACAGGAAGCCCCAGAGCATGCACATGCTTAAGTGGCCACCTTGGGCTGGTCTGGGAGTGGGAGCCAGCTGTGGGGCTCCTGGCAGCCTTCCAACCCCTACCATCATGTCTGGGCATAAGACAGATCCAAATGCCTCTGAGGGATAAGGGGACAGAGGGACACTTCTATAAGACACGTCTGAACTAGTGCTGATGACTCTCTTTTCAAGAGGCCTGGGTGCTTTCTGAGCCCAGGTGACCTTTTAGCTTCAAAAGGCCTCTGGCAAGACAGCCCACAGATTAACTGCTTATTAAGTACACAGGTAGTTTTCTGTCCTTTAAAACTGCTGTCTGACAGGCTCCCTTGCTGCCTTGTGCTTCCTGGATTAGAAGAGACAGTCAGCAATCAAGTCCTGCTGGCTTTCCTCCTGCCATTTGTGGTTTTACTGATCTCCCTCATGCCACCCCCGCTCATCTCCTCTTCAAACAGAAGAGCCTTCCTCAATTTAGTGGTTTCTGGTGCAGAGGCCACTTGGTACCTTTGATCATCCTCACAGCCAATGCACAGGTGCATACTGATGCATCTCTGCATCTTTTCCAGTTCTGCTCTAGCTTTCTGGATGTGGGGAGAAGCACACAGTATTCAACATAAGAAACTTCTCCTCCTCCTAAAATCAATGTATCTGTCCACTGCAATATGAACAGTGGCTATCAGTCACTTACAGAGCAGAAAGCAGGATGCATCCAGGAGGGGCAGACAGGTATTCAATCCCATTAAAGCCCAATAAATAAATGATAGGTTGCCTGTTAGAGCATTCTAGGCTATCAGATGTCCCTTCATAATAAAGTGTAAAGCCTTGTTTCCTGCCCAGAGAAGATCTACATACAAGGAGAACTAATCTGCCTGGGGAGGTATTACTGGTGGCTCTGCATCACTTCGCTGCATTCTGATGGAAAACTTTGCTTCTTCCTTCCTATACCTGCAGTCCATCATAGTTTCCTTTAGTGGGCTTCACATTTTTTCCAGGACATTGATGAGATATTGTGACAGAAATCAGCATATTTGCTTTGTATTCAGGAAATCATCAGGTGCGCCACTGCTTGTGTCCTACGTGACTATGCCATGTGGGCTGGCTAGAGAAGAAATGGTGTTCTCTTCTGTACAATGGCATCGACTGAGAAGCAAAATCCACAACAAGAGAGGAAGAAAGCTAACTTATTTTTTCACTAGATATCACTTTTCTGTAAGTGTTTGGCTATAAGCACTCATAAATTAATTCTTGAAGGGCACAGTGCCAGAGTCACCTCCTGGACAATGTCTATTAAAATCATTTGCAAAAGAACAAATCTGATTCTGTAGATACAATAAAACTGAGCTGGACTGAACTAGTCCAACACACCTCGTCTGTTTGTGAATTTGTCAGAAGCTGAAACACAGGGGGGCAGTTCATTTATATGCAGAGAAGTAATTGATTTTGTCAGTGCAAACAGTCCATCCAGGATTTCGAAGTTAATGCTCTTCAGACAAGCTGTTGCATGATAACCAGAGTTGGCAGAGGCTGTTTCCTTTGTTTCTCTCCCTTGTGCAACTCCTCTGGTGCCTCCCAGTGTGGCTGATCTCTCCTTGTAATCCTTCTGCAATGAATGCACTAACTTACCCCTGCTCCCTTTGTTATTCGGTTGCCTCTTTGCCCAGCTGTGTTATCCTTGAGAGGTCTGGTCCTCTGCCAAGTGTGATTACATTTGGCCAGTGGGTTCAAATATTATCACAAGGGGTTGATAGGCAGCGCAATTGCACAAGTCTCAGCTCCAGTGGGAACAGGGATAAATATCCCCCAGAGAGAACAAAAAGGGGACAAATAACCTGATTTAAAAAACTTCCAGGCATTCATTGGCTAAAACATGGGTTGAGCAGGACTTCCGTAGGCAGCGCTCTTCCTCATAAACAAATGGAAGGACATCCTTGCATTGCAGACACAATTATCACACAAGGTTGGACTTACAGATGTTGTATAGATGGATATGTTATCTGAATATGTTAGCTAACAATAACCTGGAAAAGAAAAGAACTTTACAATTATTCATAACATAGGCAGCAAAACCCATGAGTTTGGTGCCTCCAATGTCCATTTTGGAGTACAAAAGAATCATAGAACTGTAGAATCATTAAGTTTGGAAAAGACCTCTAAGATCAAGTCCAACCATCAGTCCAACACCACCGTGCCTAGTAAACCATGTCTCAAAGTGCCACATTTATATGTTTTTTAAACACCTCCAGGGATAGTAACTCCACTGCTTCCCTGGACAGCCTGTTCCAATGCTTCATCACTCTATCAGTGAAGAAATTGTTCCTAATATCCAATCTAAATCTCTCCTGGCACAATTTGAAGCCTTTTCCTCTCATCCTATCACTCATTACTTGGGAGAAGAGACCAACACCCAAGTCGCTACAACCTTCTTTCAGGTAGCTGTAGAGGGCAATAAGGTCTCCTCTCAGCCTCCTGTTCTCCAGACTGAACAATCCCAGTTCTCTCAGCTGCTACTCATAAGGCTTGTGCTCCAGCCCCTTCACCAGCTTCATTGCCCTCCTTTGGATATGCTTCAACACCTCAAACATCCCTCAAAAGACTAGCAGGCAACCCACTTAAAGGCATCTCAATTTCAAATGGGCCAAACCTATCCCAGGTTTCAACAGGCAAATCAACTGCATGAAGAATTTTCATTTGCAGCTGCACATGCAAACCTCTGTATTTTATTTACCTTGTCTAACTCAAGCTCACCAGTCCTTGAGCACTGTGCATACGCATGGGTGTGCATGTGTGGATGTAGATGCACTGTATATTCATTCCTACATCAGAGATATACTTCTGCCAAGAACTAGATCTTGTATCACAAACCTCATCAGGATGCATGGATTTGCTTTCTCAGTTCAATGTTCTCAGGTTCCTGTTATGGGATGGAAACTACTTTTTTCCCATGCAACTCATTTGTGCTTTGTGGCTTTTTTTCCTATTTCTGCAGTGATGACCTTTAGAACGTATAATGTATTAAACCAAGTCTTTCTAAAGGAATGAGATACCACCCTAGTCTTAGAGCTCCTAACCGGCAACCTGAGAAACCCAGCATTATTTATAAATGAAAGCAAAGGAATCAATAGCAGCAATACAGACTTGGTATTCAGTTTCCCTGTCTGAAATTTCCAGCATTGCTGTACTCAGCACTGCAGCTCAGAGCTGGCTGCTGCTGGGTACTGAGTGAAACTCATCTAATACGAATTACCTTTCTGTTCAGTATTTGCTATCTAACTGGGTAGGATACATGCAGTATTTAGGTATTTGAGGTATTTTTGCTGCTCCAGAGAGGTCTGGCACCAGGCAAATTCTTCCTTGCTTGTTTCTCAACTTCCAGAGCAGCTTCTTACACAGGAAACGCTTGCCAGCTTTTCCACTTTCACAATCACAGTAAGTGTAAGGTTTTGCACCTGGGAATATATAACCCTAGAGTGCAGCTCAGACTGGGTTCCACCTGGCTGGAAAGCAGCTCTGTGAAGGATCTGGAGGTCTGGGTGGACAACAGACTCAACATGAGTGAACACTGTGCTGCAGTGGCAAAGAAGGCCAACAGGATGCTGCGGTACATCAAGAAGGGCAGCAGCAGCAGCAGCAATAAAGAAGTCATTGTCCCGCTCTACTCAGCCCTGTCAGGCTGCACTTGCAGTACTGCATCCAGTTTTGGTCCCTGCTGTACAAAAGGGTGTGGGCAGGCTGGGGAGGGTCCAGAGAAGCGCCACTAAGGTGATCAGAGCACTAGGAAACCTACCTTACAAAGTAAGGCTGAGAGAACTGGGTTTGTTCAGCCTTGAGAGGAGAAGGCTTAGGGAAGAACTTATTACTATGTGCTAGTACATAAAGGGTGTCTACCAAGAGGATGGAGACTTCGTTTTTACAAGGAGTCACATAGAAAAGACAAGGGGTAACGGATATAAGTTGCTCCTGGAGAGATTCTGATTGGATTCCAGAAGAAAATTTTTCAACATGAGAACAGTAAAACATTGGAATAACCTCCCCAGGGAAGTGGTAGATTTTTCTACACTGGACAATTTTAAGGCTCAGCTTGACAGGGTGTGGGGCTATCTCATTTAAACAATGTATCATCTAAAAAGATTAGACTAGATGATCTCTGAGGTCCCTTCCAACATGCCATTCTATGATTCTATGAGTCTATGACTCTATGATTCTATATGACCTGTAATATGAATAGATTGATTCCCTACATTTTCCATTTATTCCTTTCATTTGCTCCAGCTTCCAAGTGACAATCTAATCACCTTCCTGGCAAGGAAGGCTGGCCATCCCCTAGGATTTAAAAAAGAAATGTATTTAGTTCAATGAATTTGAGGTAATTCCTGTCTAGCTGCATGGAGGGTTGACACGAGGATTTTTAGAAGGCAATGACTGCACATATGAAATATTTCTTATGAGTGCATTTCACAACATGTGCCCATCACTGTATACACTATGCCAATGCCTCTGGACCACAATACAAAATCATCACTTCACTTAACATCTATGGCCTACCTGTCACCACTACATTTTACATTTTGTCCTATTGAAAACAGGCAGGGCAATATAATACTGAAACTGTGATTCCCATTCTATATCTCACAATACCTTCACTATTGGTCCTGCTGAGCTATTTGAAGACTGCCACCATATGCAGGTCATGCTGTTTCAGGATCTTCTTCCCATAAGGTACAGTTCAGATCACCAGCGTCCATTTGAACTGCTTCTGTTCTTGGCCAGTTTCAGAACCCAACAAGCCAGAGCTTCAGGTAAAAGATGAACAACACTAAGACAAGTGGAGTTGTCAAAATACCCAAATATGTTGCACCCAAAGATGATAGGAAAGAATTTGGAGCCTTGAGGCAGGTCCATTGCAATTAATAGAGAGGTAATGAAAAAGATGAAAAGCAGATGAGGGAAGAGATGTAGCATGATCAGAAGCAGTGGTTAATAATTACATAGAAGGCACAATTAAGAGTGACTGTTCTGTGATGCCAAGTGGAGGAGGGGAGATAATCCAATTCCAGAAGCAGTACCAGAGCACCACAACGCTCTGCCTGCCATTCATTTAGGTAGCAGGAGAGCATGACTAAATGCACATCATTGTTATAGAAAAGAGCGTTCATTTCTTTCTTGTTCACTGTGCAATTAATTAAAAAGTTATCTTTGATTTGTAAAGTCATCATAAGGTTGGGATCAATTTATGTGTTGCTGAAAGCACAGTCATTATTCGAGAAGTTAAAATGTTGCAGCACTGTTTACCTATCTCCCTCCCAGCTCTCCCTAAATATTTGCTCTGGAATTTTCCTTCCTCTACTGAGGTCTTGCCTTGGCTTCTTGGGCCTGTATAGCCCTCTGTCCCTCACAATGTGTCCCTCAGTGCCTATCTCCATGCTTACACACCTTAAACATCTCAGAGGGTGTCCAGCCACTTGTGCTAAGTGCATTGAGCCAAAGCCAAGGAGTCCTCCTTTGGCAAGGGTTCCACTTGCAGGTAGCACAACTGTTTCAGTCACATTTCCAGAGAAGAAAATAAAACCAAAAGCCTTTTCAGTAAGCAGGACAAGGCCAGCTTCTAACTCAGTTAAGATTTTTATATCCTGTTTCCTTTCTTTCCATTTGTATTTCTCCTTAAGTTTAGGCTTTCTAAAGCAGGCATTTGTCTTTCTTTTAGCCTCAAGGATGGGCTGGGTGCTGCACGAACATCATATACGCAGCAGACCATCTGTACATATTCTCCTAAAGGTGTCCTTCATCAAAATGAAAAGAGTAGAAGTTTCCACAAACAACTGCAATGTATAAATAGATGAGGAGGTAATATTAAGATGAAAGACCTGACGTCCTCTGCTTGGCAAGGGAAAATTTTTAACACAGTAAGAAAATTGCAGCTTATAAATCAGCAAGTAGCTTCCAGTTAAAAAACAAATGTCTAAGTAAGAAGTAAATATATGGAACAATGTGCTGTAGGAAGGAAATTCTTCATGTTTGTTTGTGGTGCACTGTTGTTAAAAAGGCAAAGAAACAGTAGGCATTTAAGTCCAAAGCACATGCGTGCACATGAATGGTTTGCTGATAATTAAAAATATCTGAAGGCTTAGTTAGATTAAGCTGTGTTGTCAACAGGTGGCCATAATCTTCCAGGCTAATAAAGACAGTTTTGTTCAACCAGATTTTTTTTTGTCCTCCAGATTTATGAGGATTATGTAGTAATCAAGATTATTTAATGTTTGTGTTCAGACGGCAGAAATTAGAATTACCTGTGCTTTTATTTTACTGCTTTCAAAAGTTACTTACATTATAACAGGAATCTTGGTCTCAGCCCTTGTCTTATTCCCATTGTTTATGCTGCTTTCTTATAATTATTCAAGTTTAACATCCTTTTATCAATGAAGTGGAAGTAGTTCTGTTTATCGTGGGCGAAAACCATGCAAATGGGCATGGTAGGAATCTGATATATATATAAATTTTGACCTCTGATTCAACCCATAGTAAAATGGGTGTTTTCCTGTAAGCTAAAATCCTACAAGTTTTGCCCAAATTGATTTCAGACCCCTGAAACAGAGACAGCCCAGCAACTGTTACACAGAGCATATGCAGTTACGCCTTCTCACATTGCACCTCAATTGCTGAGCATGCTGAAGAGGGACCATGAAGAGTGGTTTATAGCAATATGATACTCCAAGATTTAGATATGTCCCAAAAGGCTACAGGCAGATGGCTCTGCCCATTTAGTCTCCTTTATAGGGCACAAACACCCAAGCCTTTTCTTCCAAAGCATCAGTGGAGCTCATGCTTTTCTGTAAAGCATGGAGACTGTGGAAGAGATGGAGCATGTAGCAGCAGGGCTCTGTATTTTAGTGGTTAGAACACTTGCCTGATATAGGGTAGTTGTGGCCATATACCAGGAGCCATTTGTGCATTTTCTTTAAATACCAGCAGTAATAATGGTCCACCTTCACCAGCAAATGCAAGTAGTAGCAAATGTACTCCTCCCAAAGTACTGCTGGCCTAAGGAATACAGTTTGTCCTCAGATAGAGGCTTCCTGCTCCCTGAGTGAGCACTGTTACCATGAAACTACTGAGAAAAAATGTGGTTACCACCAAATCTTCAAATGGCACTTGTGCTAAGGTGAAGTGCTGAGCAGCTCAGACTGTGAACAGCCCCAGAGGTGTGCAGAGATGGCAAGCTGCTGCTGGAAGCAAGTTGGGAAGTGCCTCCGGTGTTATCTGACCACTGTCTGGGACTCCTTAGGTCAAACTTTGGCCACCAGGTAGCCTCGATATAGTTTCAGTTCCAACTCTGAGGCTGTTTCTTCTCATGCTAAAAGACAATTGCACTTCACGACTGGGTATAAATACTCAAAACCAACCCAGAACAACAAAAAGAACAGAAATAATCTTTCTTCATAGGTTGGATTTTGCAGTCACTGTCTCAGATGTTAACAAACCCAGTGGTATTTCTCCTCTCTTGCACTACAAATGGGGCTAAGTAGTGGGGCTAAGTTTCTGCTGGGGGCTGTTTGTGCCTATGACACTTTCCAAAGGCATCCAGTAGAAAGAAGCTCTTGTAGTTCTGTATCCCACCATAGTTGGGGCTGCTGAGGATCTGAATTAACAGCGTTCCCACCATTCAAGGTGAGCACAAATAATAGCCCTGCAACACAACTGTCTGCTGCTAAAAAGATAATATTTGAGGGAATAATTGTCAGCAGCTTGCAGAGAGAGTTAATGTAAAGATAAGAAATGATGCCTGGCCAAAGGAAGTTTTCCAAAACCAGATCTTTAAACACACACTGTCCTATATGTTGATATTTAATAACTTTCACATTGCAGTTCATGAGTGGCTTCTGTTGGTTCCAGCTTAGTTCTCTCTGAGGGTCTTCAGGAAGACTGTGTTCCATTTGAAACGTGCGTACCACCAATAATTCCCTTGTATTTATTCTGGACTGTGTGAAGCTCTGATTTCCAAAGATTGTGACTTCAGGCTTAGCTCATTTGACTTTGCTAACCTGAATTGTGCCAAATTCTGACATCATGGATAGAAGCTTCACTACAGGTATAGGAGGGGACAGACTCAAAATCTTAAATTATCCTAAGTGTGCTGTCAAGGCAGAGAGCCCTTGGGTCTGATGCCACTTCCCTTGTACATGCCAGGCTGGCATTATGCTTAGCAGGAATTTGGATGCCAAGAAAATGCAAAATCAAGCTCCATAAAAGCAGACTTGGCTTAGGACATAAATGCTCCTTTGTGACCAAAAAGTGACATTGGAAATGTATATCTGTAATCTCTGCTCAGAAAGCCCTCCAGGGACAATAGCCAAGTGGATCCACAAACTTAGTTGTTAACAAAGGAGTTATGTTGAGAGAAGAATGCCTTTACTTAAAAGAACCTAAATCAAAATTTAACAGCCAAATGAAAGCCCCTTTGAAAGTTTTGTTAAAGGAAAAAGCAGTAAGCACCTGTAGTACTTGAAACAAGCTGCTATATATTAGTAGTCATGATCAGATCGCAGACCTTGGGGTAAGTATTATTCAAAATGAAAGATATACATAGTATGTGGAGAGCTGGTTATTCAAATGCAGAAAGCAGGTATTTTAACCAGGTCCTCTGTATACTTTTTTGGGGGACACACAGAACTGTCTCTTCCCCAAAACCAGAGCTCTGCTTTGTGAATGCTGATGCAATTCAGGTTTACTGTAAAGTCCCCATTTCAAGTTCTGTTGGTTTGTTTCTACTAGAATGAATCCAGTGCTAAACTTGGATTCACAAACATTTACTCTTTATAACTGTGCATTTAGGTTCTGCTAAATGTGTAACTTTTGTTGTATGTTGTTCATCACTTTTATGTGAGATTTTTGTTTGCATAGATGTTCAAGAAATGGTTATTCTCTGTATAAACACATATACTGAGAGCAAACATTAGTATATGGATTATGTCAAATTTTTATTCAAGTTCATCTTAAAAGGTTTATTTTCGTAGGTAAGTTGTGGAATCACTGGGACAGTATCAAGTGTGTTCGTGCAATGAGGGCTGAAACCAGCAGGCAAGGAAGTCCCACGTCTCCTTGCACCTCAATGGGCATAAGGTGAAGCTGAGGGTGTACAACACCACTGAAGGAGTATCCTGAAGGGGAAACCTTATTCTCTTGCTTCTGGGGTGATCCCACGCTGCGACCATACTAAAGCCTTGGAAACAGATAACTGTCCATATACAATAACAAGAGAGAAGCAATGAGTAGATAAAGTGAATGGCTTTTCATGTTAAGTTGTTTATTCAGGATTAATAATGTTAACAGATATATCTGTAGACTTTAGGATCAATTCACAAAGAAAGGGTGAAAGTAAATTCAAAGGTTTACAATTAAATACAATAAAATATTCTACTGGCTCTAAGCCCCACTAAGGAGTTATGATATGGCTCATGTTTTACGGATCTAGCATGTTTTAATGGGACACATAAGCATACGTGTATAAATATTTAAACAGTAATAGATATACCTATATAGGGAACTTAAGGCAGTGTGACAGTTCTAGCTATGTACGATTACATTTCATTCACTAGGTATCTTTTAAAGTCTTCACCCTGTCCCACCAATCTGTATCCTTTGGGACCAGTCTGCACACTGCAAGTCCCTGATACACTCAAACTACTACTGCCACGGAGGATGAACAAGTGATGCCCTCACATTAGCATGAGCTCTCAGCAAATGTTCCCTTTCTGAAGATGGAACTTTCATTGACTCCACCTCCACAGTGCTTCTGTCCCCATCCTCACGCCCTTCCACATCCCTCTCAGTGACACAGGCAGTGAAGCAATGTAGCAATCTTTCCTGAAACAGTCAGGTTTAAGACTTGACCTCTCAACGTGCAACAAAGCCAGGACTGAAGCCTTTGTGCAAATGGAAAGGGAGATTCCTACCAGGGGTGAGGCTCTCCTTGACCTGCTGTTTACAAATAAAGAAGGGCTGGTGGGTGATGTTGTGGTCGGAGGCTGTCTGGGGTGTAGTGATCATGAGATAATTGAGTTTCTGTAAACAATGTAACAAGAAAAGGCAGGTACAGGACATCGATGCTGGACTTTCGGTGGGCAGATTTTGGATTATTTAAAGAACTAGTTAGGAAAGTACTCTGGGAAATAGTTCTTAGTGGCAAATATAGGGAAATATAGTAAACAAAGATGCAGAGAAGGTTGAGGTACTTAATGCCTTCTTTGCCTCAGTTTTCAACAGTAAGAAAGTCTGTTCGCTAGACAGTTGGTCCTCCGAATTTGTTGATGGGGACAGGGTGCAATATGGCCCTCCTGCAATCCATGAGGAGGAAGTTAGAGACCTGCTGAGCCACTTGGACCCTCATAAGTCTATGGGGCTGGATGGGATCCATCCTAGGGTGATGAGAGAACTGGTGGATGAGCTTGCTAAGCTACTCTCCATCATCTTTCAACAGTCCTGGCTCACCGGAGAGGTCTCGGAAGACTGGAAGTTGGCCAATGTGACGCCCATCCACAAGAACGGCTGTAAGGATGATCCAGGTAATTACAGACCTGTCAGCCTGACCTCGGTCCCAGGTAAAATTATGGAGCAGATAATCCTGGGTGCAATCATGCGGCACCTGCAGAACGGCCAAGAGATCAGGCCCAGCCAGCACGGGTTTGGGAGGGGCAGGTCCTGCCTGACCAACCTGATCTTCTTTTATGACCATGTGACTCGCCTAGTGGATGAGAGGAAGGCTGTGGATGCGGAATACCTGGACTTCAGCAAGGCCTTTGACACTGTCTCCCACAGTAGACTCCTAGAGAAGCTGGCAGCCCGTGGCTTAGACGGGAGCACTCTGTGCTGGGTTAGGAATTGGTTGGATGGCCGAGCCCAGAGAGTGGTGGTGAATGGTGTCTCATCCAGTTGGTGGCCGGTCACTAGTGGTGTCCCCCAGGGATCGGTGTTGGGTCCAGTCCTGTTTAATATCTTTATTGATGATCTGGATGAGGGGATTGAGTCCATCATCAGCAAGTTTGCAGACGATACCAAGCTGGGAGGGAGGGTTGATCTGTTAGAGGGTAGGATGGCCCTACAGAGGGACCTGGACAGACTGGAGAGATGGGCTGATTCTAATGGGATGATGTTTAGTAAGTCCAAATGTCGGGTGCTTCATTTTGGACACAGCAATCCCATGCAAAGCTATAGACTGGGGACAGAGTGGCTGGAGAATAATCAGGCAGAAAGGGACCTGGGAGTGCTGGTTGACAGGAAGCTCAACATGAGCCAGTAGTGTGCCCAGGTGGCCAAGAAGGCCAATGGCATTCTGGCCTGCATCAAGAATAGTGTAGTCAGCAGGACAAGAGAAGTTATCGTCCCCCTGTACTGGGCACTGGTCAGGCCTCACCTTGAATACTGTGTACAGTTCTGGGCCCCTCAGTTTGGGAAAGATGTCAGGATGCTGGAGTGTGTCCAGAGGAGGGCAACGAAGATGGTGAAGGGGCTGGAGCACAAGCCCTACGAGGAGCGACAGAGGGAGTTGGGGCTGTTTAGTCTGAAGAAGAGGAGGCTCAGGGGAGACCTAATTGCTCTCTACAACTACCTAAAAGGAGGTTGTAGTCAGGCAGGGGCTGGTCTCTTCTCTCAGGTGACCAGTGACAGAACTAGAGGGCATGGACTCAAGCTTCGTCAGGGGAGGGTTAGGCTTGATGTTAGGAAAAAGTTCTTCACTGAAAGGGTGATTGGCCATTGGAATGCACTGCCCAGGGAGGTGGTGGAGTCGCCGACCCTGGAGGTGTTTAAGGGGAGACTGGATGAGGCACTGAGTGCTATGGTTTAGATGATGGGTTGGTGTTGTGTTGGGTTATAGGTTGGACTTGATGATCTCAGAGGTCCTTTCCAAACTTGTGATACTGTGTGATACTGTGTGATTCCCACTTTTATGGGTGATCTCCTGACAGATGGTCCAGATCCTAAAACTGAGGTATTATTGCATATGGAAAAGCAGTTTTAAATAACTGTCAGGGAATTTAGAAAGTTACCAGTTAGCTTCTCACTCTCTTTTGAGTCTCATACCTCCTTACTAAGGCAGATGGCTAGAGAGTCATGTGAAAACTGTCCGTGGGATTGTTTCTTAAATATCTTTGCAGAGAAGTACCTACAGCACTGTCCGGTATATATAGTGCACCCCTTAGACACTGCTTGGAGTTGGTATGCGTTTCGGGTGGCCCACCTAAGTCCTTCAGGTCTTTACCATGTACCAGTTGCTCAGGCATTTGCCCTGCCATGCTAATAAATCTTTACTCCTGCACTTCTATCAATTCTTTCTCCATATTTTGAGACAAAAGGATGGCCTCATTTATCAAGATCAAGATGCCTGTTTACTGGGAATAGTTAGCTCATCTCCAAATATATCCTATTTTTTCCTCTAAAAGACTATGAAAACAAGAATGATGCTGAGAACCATTTGTGCATTTACCTCCACAGGTGTTCCAGTGCATCCAGCCCACACAATCTGATTGATTTCATCTTTCATTTTATTTTTTCCCCCATTCCTATTTCACTGACCATTTTTGCTACTGGTACTGAAAAAGTGCAGGACAGCGAGGTTGGTTTCCTACTCTAATTCTGCTTCTCTTATCTGTCTCCTTTCATCTGTGCATAAGCAAAGAATACGTCTCTTGTTTTGCAATCCAGAGCTGTAACTTGTTCACTGAGGAGAAATAAACAACTTATTAAAAAGTGGCCATTTTCAGTGGCTGCACTTGGAAAGTTTGAAACTTCTCCCGGGCAACCACATTTTGTCACCTTTTGAATTCCTTCCTTGAGCTGTCACCCTTCAGCTACCCTGTACCCCTGCCAACACCAGCAGGGCTTTCTTCCAGAGCAGCAGGCAGTTCTGCATGAAGGAGAGCAAGCAAGACTGAAGGGCTTTGATTTTGTCCTACTCCTTCAGGAGTACTCTCTACACCTCCGCAGAGCTCCTTGCATCCAGTGACTTAAGGGCTCTGTCGGGGTCCACAGAGAGGAAAGAAGGAGATTTGCTACTAGAGATGCAGGCCATGCCCAGATCAAATGCCATTCTAACTCAGTCTCAACGTTTATTCATGACTTAAATCTTTTCATCTTAGAGAGGTTTCTCTTGGGATCTTGTGTGTGCTGTTCTGCACTGTGGAAAGCATCCTCATGGTCTAAGCACATAATCCACAGGAACTCTGCTGCTTAAGTGACAGCTTCAAGGTCAGGAGAAAAGTCTATGACTGATCATTGAAAGAGATAAAATCAGGGACACGAACCTAGAAGTGATGTGTGCTTCCCAGACCAAGTTTATTGCTATCATTAGCATCAGAATATGATGTCTTCACAGAACATTTTGTTTAGACAATGTGGTCAGAGGGAAAAAGAGGAAGACATGTAAGTGTTCCCCTTAACCACTGTGAATATGAGAGTCTCAAAGCTGAAAAAAATGGGAAGGGGGGTACGGGAAGGAAAACACTTTTCAAAATCTCCAGTTGTAGCTTTCTTCTATGCATTTTTCTCTTGTGAAATGCTTTGGACTGCAGTGGCTCTGCATCTTTTGTCCTCTACTTGGATGTCTAAACCTCCATGGCAGCAAGTCATGGCCCACCAGCTACTTTTAACTCTTCTTCTTTTATTGACATTTAGTATTTTGCAAAACAAAGTGCCTGGAACACTCTAAACTGCTGCTGAAAGTGTCTTGGCCCTGAGAGTAGAAAGCATTTTAAAACTTGTCACTTTTTTTTATTTCAACCCTACATCTCTTCTTTATCTCCACAAGCAGGCCATGTCACCACATGCACCATTAATTCTGGTGTTTTCCAATCAAGCAGAAGAAATAAACCAAGTTCTAGCCCTTCCTTTGTGCTTCCATAATGAACCACGCTAGTAATTTGGAAGATAAAGTGCTGATATTTTAACTTTTAATAGAAGAATTTCTTCCCCACAGAGGTATCAACAGGGAATGGAGCATTGTCCCTCCTTTTAAAATGAATGACCAAGTTCCTCTGCTGGTTTTGACCTGGCATGGGTTCAATCACAAGTGGGATTGGGTAAAGGTGGCCTTTTCCAGGACTGAAAAGCACAACTGAGCTAAAGCAGTGGCTGCTCCAAGTCACCATGCTATCTAGTGAGACTGCTGAAGAGCCACCTTGACTCTGACACTCAGAGCCTGCTTTCTGTTCGCATATCCTGCACTGTCTCCAGCTAAATGCGATTCACCCCATTCACTGCCTTATTCTGTCAAGTAGCCAGGAATCCTCATTTCTCCAGTGAGATCACATAACTCCTTGCAGGAACCAGACACTAAGTCAGGTTTTACAGCCTTCTTTCTGTTACAGCTGCACATCTTTAACCCTAAACACAAGCTTTTAAGAATTGGCAAGCTGCTTCTCTGCTGTGCAGCATAAATGCTGCAGTTGTGACATTTCCAAAGGATGTGTGCACTGCAAAAATACTGAGATGCTGGACCACTACAAGTGACCATTATCCTATTTGCCTCCAAATAATTACCTGGGTGGTTCCTATGGACCTTTTAGGAGGGAGAAAGAGTCCCACACCGCATTACTGGAATACCTCTCCAAGGCTTGTGCAGAGTGAGGTTTAAAGGCTGACCCACTTGTCTCTGCTCACCCTGTTCTGCTCTCATCTTCCCAGTTGATCCGCACTATCTTCCCAGTTGAGCTGTATGGGTTCTCAGTGTGAAACTTTGCTCTTGGTTCCCCTCAGTTTCCATTAAACTAAACAGCCTGTCAAGGAAAGGAGAATCTCGTAACTGAAACTTTAAACTTAACTGAGCAAAGCTGTTGAAAATATGCTGAGGAAAGAACCTTACACGGCAGGAGATAGGTGCAAGGAGCTCTTTTCACACACTCAAATTGTCCTTGACTTTAACAGTGTCTGCTATAGCAGACGTGAAGGGCGCTCAACTAAATTAGGCACCAGCTGATATGAGGAAAGGTACAGGATGCCTCACTTACTCTTGGGCTTTAAAAAAAAGTAATTTGGATTGATAGTATAATTTGAATAGGTAGTTTAATTCACTGTCCTATTAAAGGAATTTTTTGAGATGCCTTGAGATGGGCAAAATAATGAATCAAACTTTACGTTTACTACATAGAAGTGCAATTGAAATTATGCCTTTTATAAAAATACCATTATCACATCTGTATTTCAGATTGATTTATTCTTTTGGTGATGGCATATTTTTTAAATTTAAACCACATTTTCCAGAGGAGTTTTGTAACTTGCATTCCAAAAATCGATTATCTATTCCCGTTTGGTTTGGTATAAATACCTCTGTATATATACTTTTACCTATGAACAAATTAATGTAACAGTTCACAACACAAACTAAGTTTTTTTTTTTGGTTTGATTACACTTCTGATGTGTTATTATCAGTGCATTTCAAATATACCTTTATTATCTTCTTGCAGAAGTACATATCCAGCTGATACAAACTTAGGCTTTATCAACATAATGATATTTCAAAATCAGGTACTTCTCTGAAACCCTTTTTTTACTTCAAATTTTAGATTTTGTTTTCAATAAAAAGGTTTTCTGGTGTACAGTCTTCACTGTGACAATGGATTATTTCTACCAATAGGAATTTCCTGACAAAGGCCTGGTGTGTTACTTCTACAACTCACAGTCACTGACCTACAACAACCAAAACCAAGTCACTTTAATCTATGTAAGGAAGAGTTCATTTTTCAGAGGTTTTATTTCTATATTGAGTCAGTCCTTCAGAAGCTACTTTAAAGATAAGATATTCTCATGTTTTACTAAAACAATGTTGACTGTTCCATGAGGGAAGATTAGGGTACAGTGACTTCATTTAGTTGTTTATATTTACACAAGTCCTTAGCGTGTTTTATTTTTGTAGTGGCTCATTCATGTCATGCATTGTACGTCTTCTGATACTGCACGTCTTCTTAGTCTGTGTACTGGGGACATGTATTTATATTATGACTCCAACTACATTATATTTGACAGCTTTGCACTTTGTTATGCCTGTCTCCAAACTGCTGCAAAATATCTTCATCTCTGCCTTTTGGTTACCCCTTGTGCTTTCTTTTGTCTTCCTTTCTCAAATCCTTTGAACGAGTTGAGTTCCCGTTCACTGAGTGGTAAGATTGTCCTGAAGGAAGCAGGGCTGTCATCAGCCCAGCTAAAAGACAATTGTCAGTCTGCAGCACAGTCAAGTCCATTGATCACAATACTGTTGCCTTGATGTTGTTATGTTCACAATCCATATGACTTTTCATTATCCAGCTTTATTAAGAGATAAGTAACATACTGATTTTTGCCATCATGTAGCAATTGTTTTTTGTAAGTGCAATGTACCTTTCCTCAGGTACATTCTCCTATGTATGTAAATATACCTGACATTTAACTTGACTTTCGTCTTGCTCTTTTCCCTTTGCTTCTTGTTCCCACTGGGATATCCCACTTCTTCACACAGCACACAGATATCCATGGAGATCCTTGACACAACATGTTGAGAATGCTAAAAGTTGATAGAGTTCAAAAACAGATTGCACAGATCAATGAGTGAAGAGTCTACTGAAGGCAATTAAAGACTTCAAATTTGCTTTTGACAAACATGTACCCGTGTGATTAATTTATCTCAGATGCCTCTGAACAATGTCACAAATAGCTATACCTTCTCAAGCACCTTTTTAAGCTGGTAGACAGAGTAATTTAAATCTTCTACTAATAAAACCAAACCAAACAACACCACGCCTTGGAAACTGGCTGGCGCCAGGAAGTAGAATTGTTTAAGTGAATTGGCCAGCAATTGTCTTTTAACAGCCATCGACTATTTTAGTCAAATAGTCTGTAGCCATTAACCTCTACCTCATGGCTACTTCCGTTGTTCCTTTCACTTCCTGCATGGTTTCCTTATACTGCCCAACTGAACTAAGGTGATGAATTCCTAGAGGGATTGTACAAGTAACGATGCCAACAAATACTATCCATGAATTATGAATAAAGGAAATCTACTTATGTCATTGTCATGACCATGCGTGACCAGGAGAGCTGGCTTATTAAGAAGCCTGAGTTTAGCTTCAGTAGTTACTGACTCACTTTTCAGTTGAGGGTTCAAATAATAGGAGGAGGAGACAGGCCCAAAACTTCCTGAGAAATATAAAAGCAGTCCAAGTACTCCAGTGAAGAATTAGGAGCATTGGTGTCACTGAAGCTGCTTCACAGAGGCAGTGTCTGTGACTGGATCTCCGAGACTGGGAAACAAACCACTGCTGAGAACAGGAGCCATGGAGGAGGTCTGAAAGGAATAGGTTTTTTGCTTTGAATTATATGAAAAACAAATATACAACCTTCCACCACGACCAAAAGCCCACAATGGATTTCCAGAAGGGGTTACTGAGAAAATAACCCTCAAAAGAAAATAATTCTCACAAGAGAATGAAACCGATATAAGAGGACTTAGTATCAGACCAGGCCCTCCTACAGAGATACATTGTAAATGATTAATACTACAGAAAGGATTAAAAAAAGTAACTAGAGGGCCATGCCTATTAATGATCCTGGAAGATGGAAAATGCTGAGGTGCTTTCACTCTCTGGCACTATTCAGTGTTGTCACTGGTGGTTTGCAACACAACGTGTATTAAATTTGCAGAGGACATAACGTTGGGAGTAACTGTTGAGTATGTTGGAGGAAGTATGCTGGTAAGTGGAATTGGAATTCAAAATTTATTTTGAATATTTCCCAGCTGTGGGAATCATCCTTTAAGAAAAATGTGCCCTATATAGAGTGTGATGGCAGGAAGACTAGAGAGAAGCAATGGGAATACCCACTAGCCTAGAAAACATGACCTGTGAGAAATGATGGAACAGACTGGGTTTATTTAAAACAAAGAAGGCTTCAGGGACACCTAAGATACAAGTTTCAAGTATGACCAGCCGCAGCCCCAAAGTGTTCAGCGGTGTAATGATGACCTATGTGACAAAACACAAAACGCATCAAAGCTGCAGTTTGCCATGAAAAAGAAGCAAGAGTGATCAATGACACCATGGAGTCCTACAGGCCCTGTGCCACCAGGGTACTTTTAAGACGAGAATGAAGAGTATACTGACAAATAGGCCATGCTCTGTGCAACACACGTATTAGAAAAACCCTGAACAGCCTTGCCAGCTTACCCTTGGAGCACAAGTACTCCTACTGGCCACAAATCATAGAATTATAGAATCCTCCAGTTGGAAAAGACCTCTGAGATCATAGAGTCCAAACACACCTATCTTCTGCTAAACCACGTCCCTTAAAAACTCATCTATCCTTTTTTTTAAATACTTTCAGGGATGGTGACTCAATCACATCCCTGGGCAGCTGTGCCAGGGCCTGACCACCCTGTCGGTAAAGAAATTCTTCCTAATATTAAGTCTGAACCTCTGCTGGTGCAACTTATGGCCATTTCCTCTTGTCCTATCACCTGTCACTTGAGAGAAGAGATCAACACTCGCTCTGCCACAGCCTCCTTTCAGGCAGCCATAGACAGCAATGAGGAGTCCTCTCAGCCTCCTCTTCTCCAAGCAAAACAACCCCAGTTCCCTCAACCACTCCTCGTAGGACTTGTTCTCCAGCCTCTTCACCAGCCTCATCGCCCTTCTCTGGACGCGCTCCAACACCCCAATGTCCTTCTTGTAGTGAGAGGCCCAGAACTGAACACAGGACTCGAGGAGTGGCCTCACCAGTGCTGAGTACAGGGGTACAATCACCTCCCTTGTCCTGCTGGACACACTGTTTTTGATACAGGCCAAGATGCCATTGGCCTTCGTGGCCCCCTGGTCCTGCTGGCTCATATTCAGCCGGTTGTCAACGAACACCCCCAGGTCCTTTTCCTCCAGGCAGCTCTCCAGCCAGTCTTCCCCAAGCCTGTAATGCTGCATGAGGTTGTTGTGCCCCAAGAGCAGGACTCGGCATTTGGTCTTGTTAAACCCCATCCCATTGGTCTCAGCCCATTGATCCAGCCTGTCCAGATCTCTCTGCAGAGCATCCCTTCCTTCAAGCAGATTAACACTGCCACCCAGCTTGGTGTCATCTGCAAACTTGCTAAGGGTGCACTCGATCCCTTTGTCCAGATCATTAGTAAAGATATTGAACAGGACTGGACTCAGCACTGAACCTTGGGGAACACCACTCGTGACTGCCCTGCAACTGGATTTAACTCCATTTACCACCACCCTCTGGGCCTGGTCATCCAATCAGTTTTTTACCCAGCAGAGGATGTGCCCGTCCAGGCCAATGGCAGCCAGTTTCTCAAGCAGAATACTGTGAGAAACGGTGTCAAAGGCTTTACAAAAGTCCAGGTACACCACACCCACGGCCTTTCCCTTGTCAGCAAATATTGAAAATGATATAATTTTGACATCTGAGCAAGGTACTTTAGCCAGGCTATGAGAAACAAAGACCGTAAAAATATTAACTAAGAAAATTCACTTCCAAGTTACACATCGAAATGGTGAAAAGGAATCCTTTTGGCTTTCAAGACAACCACCAATGTAAATGTAAAATGAAGTTTTACCACACTTAAAATGTGTTGAAAAATTAGCAGGTATTAAATAACGTGTACTAGAACACATCTGTTTAGCAGTCATCATTGTCATCTTGCAAGCACCGTTAGTGATATACAGAACCCTTCTCACTTTCACTGAACTGAGGAGGGTCCAAAGTTACAATAAAAGCTCTCATTGTCAGTTTTCAAACGTGCAAGCCCCACCACTACCTACTTCTCATATGCTGCTATGCTCCGGCTTCCATAGACCTCAGTAACAGCAGTGTCTACCAGCTTTGTGATGGTCACTCACTTCATAACCGCACATGTACTCCTTAAACCAAACAACACCAGTGATCCTGCCTCCAGACTGCTCCCTGAGGTGCCCTTCAGGCAGCCTGCCTCTTTCAGTATGTTGGCTTCCCTTTAGCAATCTCCATACATGATGTTGACCTGTGCTTGGACCTGGAAGCTCCATGCTAAGTCATTTTCTCTGAAGGACTCTATTGCGTAGCATAATCCAGAAAGTTTTGCTTCACTGCATTGCTTTTGTCTCAGGAATCATTCACCTTATCAAAGATCTTGTTAGTCTGACCTGATCTAGCTCTGATGAACCATTCTGTAGTTGAACCCATTTTTCACTTACCTCTAAGTCCTTCCCCGGTCAAGTTAATGGGGCATGGAGTTGCTGTTCCCCTCACTCCCTCAGCCATTTTATGAGAGGTTTCCTATTCTGCAGTACTAGTACTTTGTCTCCAAGTTGGCTGACTCTTTGAAAACACTGCTCAGGACTTGAAAATATAGTTACCAATTCTTTCAGCATTTGGGGTGCAGTTTTCCTGGGTCTGTCACAAGAAACAGCCTACTTTATGCTTCTACTTCACATCTGCTAATGTCATCATTTATGTTATCCTTACTTGCCAATACCCTTATATAAATAAATTTTTGATTGAAAAGTGAGGTAATGTACTCATTCAAGTTTTGGCACAGCCTAAATCTTCATCCCATCTCTGGCATTCAGCAATCATACATCTTCCGCCTTTGAACTGCTTTTATTTATATAGTTTAAGAACTCTTTGTTATCTGTTATCCTTTTCTGTGCAATAGCTGGCTCAGCTAGATTTTTATCCATTCTTTCTCTCTGGTTGTGTAGTTTCTAACCCTGCAAACTGTAGCTCTCCTATTTGTTTTCCTGTAGGTTCACTCACTATTTTAATATGCTCTTTCAGTTAGTTACTTACCCACTAGGTCTATAGTTCTTGACCAAGTCCAACCTTTTTTAGGAGATGAGTGTCATACAGGATTTTTCATTTTGAATTTAAAAGAAGTCCATAATTCTTCCACATCCAAATGCTTGAGTTTTTAGGTCCAGGCAGCCTTGCCAACCATTTTTTCACAGTTTCTTAGTGCTTGCCCTCTGATATCCAGGACTGTAGAACCAGATCTGTTTTTGACTCTTCTGAAATTTGCAGTGAGAAACGAGTCATTCATCAAAGATTACCCTCTATAATCAAATAATTTTTAAAAGGATTTATGATATCTTTTTTATTTACTGAAAAGGAGTCTAAAGCAACTACCCTTTGAGCTGTTATGTCTTTTTGATGGCTGCTGGTAGAAAAAGTTTGTTGTCCATCACACTCAAGAATACATGCTGCATATGGTATTACTTTTCCAAACTGTCTGGGAAACTAAAGTCCTCCCCAACTCTCCCTGTTACCCTGTGTTGTTGGAAACGTCCATCCATAGCCATGTCCAGAGGAGGGCAACGAAGCTGGTGAAGGGGCTGGAGAACAAGTCTTATGAGGAGCAGCTGAGGGCACTGGAGTTGTTTAGCCTGGAAAAGAAGAGGCTGAGGGGAGACCTCATTGCTGTCTACAGCTGATTATAGCGAGGTGAGTGTTGGTCTCTTCTCCCAAGTGACAAGGTGAGAGGAAATGCCTCAAGCTGCACCAGAGGAGGTTCAGATTGGACATCAGGAACAATTTCTTCACCAAAAGGGTTGTCAGGCACTGGCACAGCTGCCCAGAGAGGTGGTTGAGTCACCAGCTCTGGAGGTGTTTGAAAGACGGGCAGATGAGATGAATTGCTCAGGGTTATGATTTAGTAGTGAACAGGTACAGTTGGACTCGATGTTCTCAAAGGTCTTTTTCAACCAAGAGATTCTATGATTCTATGAATGCGAAAGGGATCAAAAGGCACCACCAAAGTGCCTCTCGTCCCGCCCCACCGTCCACCCCTCCCCGCGGGGCGGGACCTCCCGCAGCCCGCGGGCTCCTGGCGGCGGGCGGGGAGCGCAGGGGCAGCCGCGGGACACGATGGCACCTCCGCCCGCCCCCGCTGTGCCGGCTTCCCTGGCTGTGCTGGACCCCACAGGTGAGCCACGGCACCTGCCCTGCCGCAACTTTCCCGGCCCGGGGATGCTTTGGCGGGGGCGCGGAGCGACGTCCATCCCGGCGGATGAGCGGGATACTGGGAGCCGGCAGGCGGCTGCGGGGGCTGGATGCTGGGGAGAGGCTGAAAGGGAGCTTCCCCCGAGGTAACGCAGCCGCCTCTCCCTCCGCACTTTAAGTTAACGGGATGGAAATTCTCAAGAGGAGGGTGTCCCGCAGAGTGGGTACCGGAGGATCCCAGCCTGAGATGGCCAGTGTGGTTTATGACGTCTCTCTTGCTCTCGCTGAACGAGATGTTTAAAAATACTAATTTTCCTTTTTGAGCTTTTCGCAGTGCTTAAAGGATCACTGTGCTGGTGGTTTAGTGTTAGAATGAATAGCTTTATATGGGATGTTAATAGAAAATTAATGTAAGAGATGGTGGTTTAAATAGCTTTATATGGGACGATAATGGAAAATTAACATAAGAGGTGGTGGTTTGGTGTTAGAGTGAATAGCTTTATATGGGATGTTAATAGAAAATTAATGTAAGAGGTATCCTTAGCTGTGTGATGAAAATGGCCCATGGAGCAGATGGAGCAGGTGGAGATGTCAGCAGGGTGTGGAGCTGGTATGGAGCAGGATGATGGCCGTGACTGGGTGCCCAGGACAGGCTTTTGGTTAGTTTGCATACGACCTGGCAGGCAGTGAGTTTCCTTCTTCTCGTTCCTACTGATTTAGGGGTTTGCTGCTAAAGCAATGTGCTGGTTGTGCTTACAGCATAAGTTCCTGAAAAGTAAAGGCATATGCAAAAGAAAATACATATATTTCATTATTGAAGTGAAATTCTTTGCAGTTGAGAAAATACAGAACTTATTGCTAGGGATTACTCTGTGTAGTGTTTGAAAGAGGCTTTTCTATTTACCCAAGGATTATAGTAGCCAGGTAAAAGATATATTAGATCTTAATTGTTGTCTTAAATTTGGAGGAAAAATGATATCAGTGTTGAAAAGGTAGCAGTGGAAGAAGTGTTGTAACTTAAGATATGTTTTCAGGTAAACAGCGGAAACAGAAGATTCTGCCTGCTAGCTTTAAACTAGTGATTAGCTGCTCATTAAATTATTTATTAGTGAAACATTTGCTGCCAAAGCAATGAGGTCATGGTGATATCACTTACTATAGCTATACTACAGAGTACAAGGTCTGTGGGTTTGATTTTTTGTTTTGTTAGGTTTTTTATTTTGTAATAGAATTGTAAAAGTGCACAGCAATGTTTCCTTTGGTCTTGAATATATAACACACTGATGGATTCTTCCTCAACAAATTCATAATAAAGATAAGAGATGGGCCTGATAAAAGCTGCTATCTTGTGGCTTGAAATGAATGCTGTTGCATCTGGGTTAATTAGTTCAGCACTCTGGACAAGTCAAGCATTTAATCAGAAAAGGGAAAGTAATCACCAGGAGCAGGTGTCACTATCTTCTAAGCATCTCAGTCCATCACATTTAATTTTAGGAAGCAATATAGGATTAATTCGATTTCACTGGCATAAACCATTTTTGCAAATACATGATAAAAACCATAGCCAAGAGTAGGATGGCACTGAAGTGAACACTGCAGTAATTAAAAATCATTAATTTAGCTTCAGATATATTCCCTTAAATATTTTCTCGATAGCAGTGAAGCATCAGATAGCAGTAGGACAAAGCCTTACAGCTTTGTTACTATACTCCTCTGTCTGTGGTGAATTTCTCCTTAAATGATTTTGTTATATATTGTTATTGCCACTCTGAAACATGTGACAATTCTTACCAGCATTCATTAGGTAATAAAAATGTACCTTTTTTTCTGCTACAAAACTTTCCTCCCTTATCTTTTCTCATATTAGGATGTTAATATATATCGGGCTGGGACAGGATTTGAAATAAGTATTTCCATTCATGTCACCTTAACTAGATCAAAGAGGGATGTATGAAATTGTGCTAATATTCAGGAAATGTGACTGTGATCCCAGCAAATTGCTATATCCTGCAGTGATTCTTTCCTTGCAAAAAATCATTCCACACTTTTTAGTAGACTTCATGGTGTCTGAAGCTGGATTTTAAAAGGAGCAGTAAAGTTAGCAAAGTGTAGTTGCCTTGGTCTAAATGTAGACTTTTTTTCCAGTTAAATTGCAGATCATATGCAAGTTTTTCAGAGTTGAGAGATGCTGTTTCACTCTATTCTTTCTTTCCTTTGACCATTGGGTGCATTCCATTCCATTGGATATGTTTCACCATAAAGTTGTTTATTCTCCTTTTAAACTCACTCTTTGCTTCATTCAAATCCAGACCCTCCCCACAAACCCATTCATTTTCCATAGTCTTCCTACAAATTGAATTTATCTCCTGGCCATCTTGAACAGAGCATTGTAAATGTATTTTTGTTTTCTGCAACTGATGAACAGACAGAAGATTTTGCTGAGTCAAGCAGAGCTTGGTCTTTAGGTGGCAATTCCTTTTATTCTCTGGAGGATGATTGCAATTTCTCTCCTCATGGGCCTTTGTCTCTCCCAAGGAGACAGCAGCCTGGTAGCTCTCCTCCTTGTTCTGATGATGCTCTCTTTCCTTCCATTGGGGTAGCAGGGCTGAGTGGCTCAAGCAGGTACTTTGCCTGACAGATGTTTAGCAAGCAAAGCAGAGAGTGTTTCTGGGGCTCTTCCTTTTCATGCACAATTTAAGTCTGTGCTAGGCAGAGCACAAGCCATGAAGTGGAAGCAGCACTACTTCTCTAATTTATATCCCAATTTTTATTGTAGTGCCCGTTGCTGCACGTTATCAAACTCAGTTAATACTTTGTTGGGCAAAACTGCTGAAGAATATTGTCATTAGAAGGTAACAGCGTGTTCACACCTTCTGTTGATCCGGGCCTCAAGCTAATACTGATAAGGATATGAAGAGAAGATTTCTTTCTACACTCTTGATTTTTGGTATGCTAGAATTTGAAACTGTAACTAAATTGCAGTGAGGTCTAGGCTAAGAGTTTGTATATTCATATCCATCATTGTTAAAGAAATCAAAGCAGAAAAATGTCAAGATTATTCCGAGCATTGCTTCACTATTGAAAAATCAGAAAGTCAATACCCTTCATTAACTTTTTCCTGTACTACAGGAACATTGGTGTTGAAAGAAAATTCAGCCTAGAAGTTCTGACAGGAACATTTCCTCTGTTCTTAATTTACCTGCTATTCTTTCATATAGTTGGTTTTCCATCCAAACCCTGACACAGAGAGTGTCAGGGAAGACTGGGCCAGCCTCTCTCTCTCTGCTGTGGACAAGGCTCCTGAGGGAACAGGCTGGCATTGGGTTTTGGCTGGTAGATACAGTAAAAGTGGATCCAAAGAACTGCATGGCAACTACTACAAACACCAGTAAACAACGACTTGAAAAATCTTGAAGCCAATGTGACGGAAATAGCAGAAGGGAGCCAATAGTGGGAAGCCTTTGCAGCTGTAGCCTTTTTTATCTGAAGATATTATGCTGCTTTACAAATATTACTTAGGCCTCATAATATGCTGGTGAGTTACATACATGTAATTATACAGATTTTGAGAAGGATGACAAAGAATTTTATTGACATGACTAAGGAAATCTAGACAACCAGAGTAGAAACCAAGTTAGAACTGATTTCTACCCATCTTCGCTGAGCATATGGAAGTCCCTGAGAACAAGGATTGCAAGTACCAGTCTCTGTTCCAGAAGGGGCCTTTGTGTGCTCCTGCCTGTAAGTCATCTCTCCTAAGGGTGGAGTTTATAGCCAGCTACATGTAGTAATGAGTGTCCAAACTGGAGTTTGAAAAAGAAGAGATACGATTGGATGTTTGCCTCTGATTTGAAGTGCAGCCAGTAAAAGATCAATAAATGTGAGGACTGAAGGATATCACATATGTAAATGCTTTCTTGTATGTGTGAATTTCAAAGTCAAAATGTAGTTTGGTCCAAAAATGATCCTATAAAATATGGCATCCTTTTCTGTTTTATCTCACTGAATCAGCATCCAGTTTACTCCAATTACAAATAAAAGCACGGTTTCCCTAAAACGTTTTCTGGGCCATCAAACTCATGTCTTTATTATTTTCCGTGTTATTGATTAACCAGAACTCTGGAGGATAGGCTGGACTCTTAGTTTATTTCTATGCAATCTGATTAATCTTTGCCACCACAGGTGTTACTTTGAGAAAAATGTGGAGGCTTGGATCCTCAGGCACTTTTCATAAAATCAGACATTGAGTGGTTTCAGAAACACATGGCTGAGGTGCATTTGCCCCATTGACTCTCAGAAGGTTTGTGTTCCTATATCCCTTTAGAGTATATCTACACGGCAGCTGCAGCTTCATAACGGTGAATGTGAGCACACATACCCAAGCCACCTTTAGTCTGTCTTGACCATCATAAAACTATTGAATAATTCAGGTGGGGAGGCACCTCAGGAACTTGCTAGTCCAGCCTCCTACTCAAAGCAGGATCAACTATGAGGTCAAACCAGGTTGCTCTGGGCTTTTCCTGGTTGGGTCTTGAAAACCTCCAAGGATGGAAATGGCACAACTTCTTTGGGCAAATTGTTCCGATGCTTGACTGGTCTCTGTGCAGCACTTTGCACCTGCCTGTTGGATTTTAAGTTTTCTGCTGGCCCATTTTTCTAATCTGCCTGGATCCTTTTGAATGGCAGCTCTACCCTCCAAGATATTGACTGGCCCTCAGTTTTGTGTCATCTTCAATCTTGATAAGCAGGCATGGTACCGCCTTCTCTAGGTCATTGATGAATACATCCCGAGATGGACTCCCATGGTACTCCACTTGTTACTGGACTCCAAGTAGAGTACAATCCATTAACCGCTCTCTCTGAACCCAATAATCCAGGTTGTGACATCCCAACTGGTTATGAGAATGTTATGGGATACTATGTTAATAACCTTGCTAGATTTAAGGTGCAAGACATCCACTGCTCCACAAGTCCTGTCATTTGTCATAGCAGGCAGCTGGGTTGGTCAAATGTGATTTGGCTCTGGTAAATCCATGCTGGCTGTTGCCAATCACATTTTCCTTATGTGCTCAGAAATGTCTTTACAAGAGGATTTGCTCCATATTTTTGGTTCCAGCCTCCCAGGAATCAAAGTGAGGTTGATTGGCTTGTAATTTCCTGAATCATCATTTTGGCCTTTTTTAAAGATAGGTAAAGCATTTGACTTTCTTATTGGGGATTCCTTGATTTCCATGAATTTTCAAAGATGATAGTGTGACAAGAACATCAGGTATTATTCAGTATATGGTACATGTATTGAATAAATGATTTTAGTTTATGGGAAGGGCAACTAATTAATAGAGTTACAAGTGTGAAGTCTGATTTCCCCTCTTGGCCATGTGAACTGGCTTCATTGAAAGAACTGCGTTTAACCCCATACACTTGGTGAAGAGCAGATTGATAATGAAGAACCTCTCTGTTTCCATGTCCCCAGGGACCCTCTCCCTCCATGGATTAACACCGAATTGCCAGAAGCAGACAGCTGGGACACAGGCTGGAGGGGAGATGTCTGGAGGGTCTTATGAATTATTTCTTGCTCTTTAGCAGGAAGACTTTGTACATGCAGGTGGAAGAGACTTGCATAAGCTCAATAGATGGTATTTGTCTTCAGAAAAGTTGCTTGCATTTCATGCTAAAAGGTTGGACTCATTTTGGCTGGTTCTACTGGAGAAATGTCAGCAAACATACAGATTTTTATTATAAATGTATTTTTTTATTCTTTGAAATTATTTGACTTGGTTTACAAACATCACTAATCTGGCCTGGCTTTTGAACTGTAAAAATTTAACTGTAAAAATTTTAAAACTGGACAAATAAGTCAGTCATTGCAAGTGGCTTCTCCTTGCTTTTTGGCTTCCCTGCATTTTCCCTGCTTTTGCTTACAGCAGCACCCTCAGAGCCTGATCCAGACAAGGCTCCCATCCCCTCTCACCTACTCCTCCCTGGCAAGGACTCTTGCCTCCAGTATTCACTGCAACACCACAGCCTCTGCCTCATCCTGAGACTGTGTATGCAGGCAGATCCGTGAGACCGTGGAGGGGAGAGACATTGGCTCTGTGCTGTGGACAGGATGCTCTCTCTCTGGAGCTCTGTGCTACCGAATTGCAGCCTAGGGTCACACGGCATCGCACGGCTCAGTGCTCCATGGGTGGTCCTGCACACTCTTGACTTGCCTTTTGAAGCAAAAAGAACCAGAAGGAGAGACCATGGGCTCCCTCAGTTTGATTAATTTGGGTGCCTTTTGTTACTTAGGGTCAAGTATTGATTGCTAGTTTTAACTAAGTCTGTGCTATGGGCTGGGGCTCTGATGCCAGTAACCCTCTGGTTGCAGATATGCCACTGGGCTAACAAGGCTAAGTGACTTGAAGCAGGCTGAAAGCAGTAGATGAACCTGCTGGTTTTCACTTTTGAGTATCTGAAACCAAATCCCGGTGAAACTGAATGTATTTCACTGAGCAACTACTCTTTAAAAAGGTAGTCCCATATGTCGTTATCTGACCAACTATATTACAGATTTGCTTCAGAGATAGAGGTTGGTTTGCTTACCCTAGTAAATATGAGAAGCACATTCATTTTTGTAAGAGCATGCAGAGTTTCTGCTAATCCTGTGTAAAATATACATTTTTATGCTCTGTCCAAGTAGAGTCAAATTGGCTCTTCACATAGGTAAGCATTTTAAGGCCTACAGCATGTCTTATGTATGTGAGCAGCACTTAATTATGAATAGTACTGAAGACAAGGCATAATTATCATTGCCACTGACTTTCAGTTCAGCTTAATAAAGGCTTATTTTGTGCATGTACCCAATGTGTGTGCATTAATCTATGCTGACCTCTAGCTCACTCTGTGTATTTTATTTCCCTGTTATTGGCCAGCTCTTTTCCTTAGTGGTAGAGCAACAGTGGGTTAACAACAGAGAAGTTTAACAAAAGAAAATCTTCTTTTGTATTTCTTCTACCATGATTGTAATGAAAAGCTCTCTGTTTTTTTTTGTTTGTTTGCTTGTTTGTTTTTTCCCTCCTCCCTACAGGGCAGTTTGTAAAAAGGAAGAAGACTTCGCTTTTGTTCACAGTCTCTCTGCTGGTAGTGTCTGTTTTCATACTGACCATAGGCCTGGCAGCTACCACAAGAACTGAAAATGTTACTGTGGGAGGCTACTACCCAGGCATCGTTGTAAGTAAAGAAACCTATTTTACATTATTTGGTATATCCACATAAACTATTATCAGCTGGATATGGGCAGATCTGACTGATTGAAGAAAAATATAATTCAGTCATGTTGCGTTTCACAGGAGAGTGATGCTCCTTTGCTTTGACCTAGATCTCCTGTGGGTTAAGGTCGGGGGGTAAATTCTGTTTTTCTGAAGTACCCTAAAGGGTAGAGTGTTAGAGGGAAGAAGGAGGTCAAGATTGCACTGTGGAGCCATATGCTGGGCTCAGGGCCATGCGTGAGAACCTGTGCTTGACTTCCCACTGATCTCTCTAAATATGGGTGTGTTCCCACTGATCTCTGTTAAATGTCTGTGTGCCAGGAATTCTGCTGGGTCAATTGCAGGGAAAGCCCTGTGGATGGGCATCTCCCTGGAGACTGCTTAACATACTCTTGCACGGTCTTGCTGTCAGCCCCCTCATACAAGATCCCCTTCTGCAATCCTTAGTCTTGTTTTTGCCTTAGGAACAGACCACTTGCACACAGTGCAGGAACGTGTTTAAGTTTTGAGCTGCATCTACATCACTCTTGGTGCCTCTGTGACATTTGGGGAGGGATGGTCCTGCCAGGCCCTTGCCAATTCAATCCCTGTGGCCCTTTTTGATCTCAGAAGAAGGGATTGGCTATATTCAATATGTTGGAAACCCTTGGAGTCAAACCCTTTTTTTGAGATAGCTGAGCTGCATTTAAAGGAAAAGGAATACAGACAGCAAATAGAGAAAGGCCTCATTTGGTCTCCCCAAGCCAGCCAAGACGAGGCGGAGGATGCAAGGTGAAGAAAGAAACTCATGTACTTAAAGTTAGGCACCTGCTTAGGTATGTGGCTCCACCACTACTAAAATGTGTTTTGAGGCACCTTTATTTCTTGTTCTCTATGGAATAAAATACTTGGAGGAGAGAGGTATGTATCTTTTAATACTGTGCATACATTTTGCATTGCCATTAATAGTATGTCAGTTAGAAGTGTTCCTCCTAAGCAAGTCCTCTTAACATCTTAGTGTCATGATGAGAACAGGTCTTTCAGAAAGGTAATTTTGGGATAATGTTCTAGAAGGAGTGACATTTTAGAAATAGAAGGAAAAGTAGTTTCAAGATTAAAACCTTAAAAGAATTAATTTTCCTTTCAGTAAGCTAAAATAGATTAATACTGATAAAGGTCTCCTCTTAATTTAATTTGAATGAAAATATTTTAAAAGACCATATTAGCTGCATTCATTCCCTTGAAAGAGGTTTCATTTTTAAATCATTGTCTTTAATAAGTGTCATAAGTAATGAACCCATGTGCACAAACCAGTTTATTCCAGCATTTAGTTTCTTTTAGAAATAGCACGATGTGTTTTCTCTCACCTGAAAAATATCATCTACTAAAATATTTTTCTTAAAATCTTGGAGTCATTAGTAACAGATAGAATAGTTAGAATTTATCAGAACACTTTGAAAACTTTTATTAATAGTTCCCTCCAAGATTGCTTGAGCTAAATAGTTTTTATAAAATTCAGAATTCTTTTTGTGAAATAACTGATAAAGTCTGATGGGTAATTGTCAACATAAACTTCATTAATACAGTAAATATCCTAAACTTTTATCAGAAGTTAAAGGTCCTACACAAACGTTGCATGGTATCTTGCCAAAAGCATAGTCAGAGGTGTATGACAGCACTGCTGTGTTCCTTCCTCATTGCCAGAGGTTGTTGACTCTCGTGCAGTATTGACAGGTAGGCAGAGGGATGGCCTCTGCCTTCGTGCAATGTCTGCCGCCTCTTTCAGAATGGGCTGAGTAGCCCTCAAAAAGTGCTCCTCTTCTCTGCTGACAGTAGAGGGAGCTTAGAAAACCAACATTGCACGGGTCCTAAACTTTTAGATATCTAAAGCTGGGCAGTGAATTCGACACTAATACTGAACTGTTGAGTTCAAAAACCCAGAAGGATTATGAGGACAGATAGCGTTAATTACAATTAAAAATAAGGTCTAATCCTCACAGAATTCAGTAGTAAAATATTAACTTCAGAACTGGGGAGATCTAAATCTTCACTGACCTTAGGCAAGGGATTTTGGTCTTAAAAGCAGTGCAGAATTAGGCTCTATCTTGAAAATACCTACAATTGTGAATAAGACTATGCATTCTCATTAATTTCACTGTGTATGTGGTCACTTGTCATTTGTTTTAGGAGAAGCTTTTTTCTAAGTACATCCTTGTAATCATAGATATTATCTACATTGATGCATCCAAAGTAGTTTAACATAAAGTATTTTTGTGTATAGATGAGTTAGTATAATGTTCCACTTTGGAAGGTGTCTCCATTTAGTAAATGTCTGCTTGATCACCAGTTTGGGTTTAGGGCTGTCTTTGTGAAATGAGCTGCGAGGCCAGAGTTGGAGCTGCTTCAGCCTCACTTCCTTATAGATGATGTTTATACTTTAATGTCACTTCTCTCTGATTAATGCTTGTATTATTTGCATATTGCTCTTTTTATAATTTTTCAACCAGGAGTCTTCAGGGTCTGATTGTACCAGTCATCATACCAGCCTGGACTCCCAGAGTTCCCAACCCAAATAGCCTGTTGTCTAAATAGACAAAAAAGGCAGTACATATGACCCTAAACCAATTTCAGCAACACTATGGCTTGCATCATGACTTCGATCTATGCTTCTACTCCTTCTGATTAAATTGCTGTTGTTCTTTATTTGCTCTTTTTTTCTTCACATGGATAATGTTACTCAGCCCTGTGCCCCCTGCATCTGCCATAAATGGGGCTTTATAGATTCTTCCTGTTGGGATGAAAAATAGGGCTTGGAACCAAGTGTCATTTTGGTGTAGTTATCTTAATTTACGAAGTTGCTGTCCCCTGAACACAGTGTCCTTGCTCAAGGTTCCAAGTGTCTCTCCTATTCAGCTGTCAGCATATGTGCACTTGCACATTCTTTCAAAGTCTCTGCTTTTAGCTCTTGTGCCTCCCTTTCACATAAATCTTCCTGGAGAAAATCTCTTTTAGCAAATCTCCTTTCTCTACCTTTGCTTTCTTGAGAGGGAGTGATGGATTCCTGTTGTGATACTGAGCAAGTACAGTGCTTGCAGGAGATTTGCTTTGTGCTGTGAGCGGTTGTGCGTAACAGCAAGGAGTTCGTGGACATTGCTCAAGCCCTTGGCTGGGACATGTAGTCCTTAAAATCTTAACTTGTGCTTGGAGAAGGTTCTGACCTTGATTCAGAGACCTCATTCCAGAAAGGGGTGGTTTGGTTTGGAGCTGAGGGGGTGAGTGGGCAGGAGGGAGTGTCAGCCCTAGTGAAGAGAGGAGCAAGGAGCGTGAAAGTGATGGGGGATTGAGACTGAGGTGACCTCAGGGCAGCATGTGGCTGGACAAAGCAAGGAGAGAAGTGTATGGAAAGAGCTTCTTGATACCTGCATTCCATCTCTGGCTGCTTCTCAGTCTGTGGCCAGCTATGTCTCAGGTGTATGGCACCTTTTCTCCAAGCTCACATGAGTCCAATGGGAGTCTTGACTCCAGGTAGGTCTGATGAAAGCCACAAATCCAAGGACTCTACTTGCCCAAATCTTCATGGGCCCATCATAAGGAGGGGGCATTTCCTGCCAGCCTGGTGTGAAACAGCACTGGCAGGAGCAGTAAGGCCCAGTTCACTCCAGCATCCCTTCCTCCTCTCTCTTCTGTGGCTGTTGGTGCAGCAGCTGTAGTGGTCCTTTTGACACTTTAGCAAGAACTTTTTCTGGGATGTGTGATCGTGTTTAGTCATTAAAATCAAACAAACCCAACTCTAAGGGGTTGAAATTGGGTCTGTTGCGTGGCAGCATCACATCCATTTTTAGAGGAAAATTGCTTGTTTGCAGTTGCCGAAAGCTTTGCAGTTTTCCAAAATAATGATGTACGGGCTAAATGTGAGTGTTCTTTTCTCCCATTTCACCTTATTTTTGCTTTATGCTGTGTAAAATTATACAGGACTATGGTAACAGTAGCCAGGTTATGGAAGTGTATGTTTATACAGGTTTCCGTTTAATACATGACAAGATTTGCTCTGAAATATCAAAGAGATACCGTTCTGGTAATTCCCTATTACATTGTATGATTTATGACTAGCAGGAACTTCCACCCTTTCCCCCGACGTACCCCAGTTAGCCCATCTGTGTGATGCATGAGCTCAGATATCACTGTAATGCTTTGATATGTTGACCAAATAAGCTGACCTCATGTGCTTCTGTTGGTTTTGTTCTTTGCCTTAGCTTGGCTTTGGATCTTTCCTAGGGATTGTTGGCATCCACCTGGTAGAGAACAGAAGACAAATGGTAAGCAACAACCCTTTTTATTTTAATTTTTTGTATCACAATGTCTTCAAAACATGAAAAGCAGGGATTTCCAGTTAACCTAAGACTGCTGCGTCTGCCTCAAGATGTTAACCATTTGTTTCACCATTTCTAAGACATTTCAGAGGAGCATGAGTTGGCAAATGATTCCATCTGCACAGGGCAAGGAATGGTTTCACTTAACAGAAGTAACCTGCTTTTTTTACTGCATTACTTTCCTGCTAGTTTAGTGAGTTGATTCAATCCAGGGTAGGGTCAGATGAGTGCCAGAGTGGCACTTACGCTTTCCTTGCCTTTGGCAACAAAAGTAGCAGTGTCTTGATTGAATAGCAGCACATCCAATGTGCACTTTACAGTAGACTGATTATAGCCAAGCGTCATGAAATAGGATTAATTTCATAATGCAGAGCCTTCACTGGTATAAGTCGAGTGTTGTTAAGCTCAGAGAAGAAAATGATAGATTTACTGTGGTCTTTACTAATAAGTAACTACTTAACTTCCAAGTAGTCTGTTGTGATTTCTTGCTTCTTTGTAAACACCGTCTTGTAGTCACTCTTTTGCCACTAGGCAAACTTCTCTCATAATAGCAGGGGTTTTTTTGCATTGCCTTTAAGTTTCGGTGATGTATTTGGAAGTATTACCCTGCTTTTAACTTTTGTTTTGTGCTAGGTTTCCCAAAGGAATGAGATTTACAAAACGATGCTGTTTGTCTGTGTCTTTGCCTCTTCCCCATTCTGTTTTTTAATGTGCTGACCATTTTCAGGGAAATTCAGCAGGGAGGTAGAAACTTTAAAGGTGTGAGATTCGTTAAAGTTTCATGAAAATGCATGGGTGAGTAGAGGAGAGAATTATGAATCAGTTCCCCTGTAGTGGTAAAGGCTGCAATGTCAGCTCACCTCTTATTAAGCCACAGAAATCAAATGGGACATGAGCTGTGAGACTTAAACCTGCAGCAGCCCAGTCCTCATTAATTTTGCTACTGACAAAATAGCATATTTGTTTTTAAGAACTATTGCCCCTGATTTCTACACCAGAGACCGAGAGGAACAGCAGGTACCGAGTTGTAGACTTGTTGGTGGGCAGGTGAAAATAGCTTTATCTTCCAAAACATTTGTGCCACTTTACTAACAGGCATAACATTTTACGGTTGTTTTATCTCTCAGTTCTCTTCCAGCCTGCCTCCTGGTTTTCTATTGCTTCTGTCCTTAGTGGCAAGTAAGATTGCTGAAAAGGACATAAGGTGGATTAGCAGTGCTTAAATCACGTAACACTCAACGTATTGTGTCATTTACACAAGAACTGTGGAGAAATGTGTCCAATATATTTGGTAATAGTGCATGTTTGCATTTCCCAGCATGGAATAAGGAAAACGGCTTTCTGCTAATAACATTTACTGATGACCCGAGTATTGAAAGATTTGGCTTCTGGAGAACAGATCAAGAAAGTAATTGAAAGTTTAACTATGCTTCTTGCCTTGAGTACCATCCACATTGGGCTAAGCCTTTAAACAGTGTCTTTGCTAAGGCTGAGCTGATTGTTTTCTACATTACAGAAATGAGATTGAAAAGGTTTATGTCATACTACAACTGAGGGCAGTAAGTACTCCCTGGGTTGTAACTTGAATATATTTGATTGGAGGGGTTTAGGGCAGCTTTAACAAATTTACAACCATCAATAAGATTTATATAAGCCCAGAAATATCATACTCCTGTAACTAAAAATTCTATGCACTGAAGCAGGACAAAGAGAGGTGGGAAGGAAAAGAAATTGGTTTACTCAGTTGCTTGAATTTTAACTGAACTTCCTTTGAGCAGCTACTGCAGTGTAGTTAGAGTTCAACCCAGAGCAGCTGTGACAATCGTGTATCTCTTGTAATGACTCAATATTTATCTGTTTTCTTTTTTTAGTTGAAAATGAATATAGATTCAGTCACTAGGAAAAAATATCTATTTAAAATTGAACTTTTCTCCATAAATCTATTTCTCATTTTGTCTTGAAGTTCAGTTTCCTTCTGACCTATACTCTGTAAGTGCAGATTTATTCAGGGTGGATGAAATGCTAAGTGCAATATGAAATATGTAATGGTTACCAGAACTACTCCAGCATATATCCAGCACTCAATAAGTGTGAGTTCAGGGTTTGAGAAAGAGCAAAAGCACAGTTAGGCAGAGTGGACAACGGTTTGTTTTTAAAACACAACATTAATAATGTTGCACCTCTTTGACCTTGTTCTTGGCATCCCAAGGCCCACAGTGGGAGTTCAATGTGCTGACCAAGGTATAACGTTTAATTCAAAGGAACTGTTGTTTGCAAAAGCAGGCTCTGCCTCATTGACCAGCATGATTTCACTTCACCCCCTAGCATTTGTGCTTGGCTCTGCTATGCAGAACTTGGCTCCAGAAGAACAAAATTTCCTTTTACTAAAGATTTGCACTGATTTGGGATATTTTGCACTGGCCAACAGCAGAAATTGAAAAATAATGGGATGTTGACCCTTGTTGCCTCTCTTGCCTCCTGCAAAGCAGGTCATGGATTGAAGAACAGAGTATAACTGTATGTTATTTAGTTCCGAAAGCACACTTAGTCTGGCTGGGTGGATGGAAAATATGATACTGCTCAGATCAAATGGATTTGATTGTGAGACGTGAAGTGTCCTTGCTTGTTTGCTTGCCATCTCCTCACGTTACAGTACAAAGTATTTCCAATTAGAAAATGAGATGCTGAAATTGCATACAGAGGTGGGGAAGGCTGGATGCACGGAGGGGTTCGTGGCAGCAGAGCTGAGATGAGAGCAGTAAATACTGCTGAGGGAGTGCTGTAAAAGGTTTCTTCTCAGATAGATACGGAGGTGGCATGAGCTAGCACCTAGAAATGAAACACTCTGAATGTGCAACGTCGATAAGACACCATGCATGTTATTTTAGCTAACCCGATGGATAAACCAAGCACTGGCTCACAGTTTCTGCTCACACGTCTTCCCAATGCCAGTATTATCAAGCCATACTGTTCACAAGACTGAAAAGAGCATGCTGAAACTGTGGTGTCTGCAAGATGAGAGGGGCGAGGGCACCATAATAACTGTCAGGGTTTTGAACATTTGCAATGTCACAGTGCTGCCTGCCAGAGCTCTTGATGGGGTTGTGGGAATTACCCTGACAGCAGCACAGCTACAGCAGAGAGCAGCGAAGGCAGGAAGGGTATGAGAGGAGGTACAGGAGCATAAAGGACACAGAGAGGACGGGGAGGGATCAGAGAAGCAGTAGTGACCCCTCAGAAGGTGTGAGTTAGTGCAAACCTCAATACTACTTACGATGAAGACACTGGATATTTCGTGTAAAGGTGGTGGTTATTAGTATATATGCCAAAAAAAGATACTGATATGAATACCTACTCTGCTCTGTTCAAACCTGTTGTGTTTCATCTACTTTTTTATGCAAGTTGAACATCCTGAAAGAAACTGGCTTTAGTGCAGATTTTGATCAAAGATGCTAATTGCTGATAGATTCCATATCACATATGAAGCTAATTAAAGCAGCGTGTTTACATTACAATTCTGTAAGTCTCTTGAGACTGTCGTCTTTGATGTTCCTGCATAAATAAATGGAAGAAATCTTTATTGCAGTGCAGGGGAAATGCAGTCAATGTAAAAGCAGTCCTTGTCGTTACCAAGGTATCATTTCTCCGTTGAACTCAATCTTCAGAGACAGCACTTCTTTTCTTCAGTGAGTACTTTTTGCGTGCTCATATGTCACATAGCTCAGGGAAAAACAATTAATGCTAATGAAAAAATGATAGTAATGGAACAAATTGGCAATCATCTTTGTCTTGTTTAGCACCTTTAAAATGATTAAAACTGAAAAGACCTATTGCAATTTTTTCTGTCATAAATGTGCACTAGATTTTGTGGTGCAATCTAACTGCACATTTCAGAAATAGACTAGGGGATTTATATAAAGATAACCAGTACAGGTTGACGCTGACAGTTTTATGAGCCCAAGCTTTAGCTATCTGCATTCTTTTCAAAACATAACAGCATCTTATTATCTGGTAAGGTCAAGCAGATGATTCTTTGAGAGCATCTTCCTACTCTCCTTTGCCTAGTCTTGGGTATTATCTGCCTAATTTTGCAAGAATCAGCTTTATGAAGCCTTTTAAATCCTTTTTTTTTTGGGAAAGATTTAGAATGTGGTCTGTCCATGGTAGGTGTGGGAAATCTGTGTTATTCCTTGTAATGCAAGAGAATATTCAGCAAAGTCGTAGATAGAAGTGAGATGAAAAGCTGGGGATGTTTTTAAGGCTCAGTTGTTTCAGCTGAAGACGACAAGTGTGTGTCTCTGGCTATGAAAGCACCATCCAAAGTGAAGACAAGTGAAATTAAAAGAAGAAAGTTTTTATGGGCAATGAAAATGTAAATAGTTGAAAAGATTATAATTTATTTTAGTTCATAGAATATTATGAGAGACATAGTGCTGTTATTAGCATTATGTAGTCCATGAATGAAGGACTGAATAAAAGATTTTGGAATTTTTTGGATGCAGTTCTTTGACCTTTTGCATTTAAAGTGAAGATTTAAAACATTATAAATATAAATATAAATATCCACTGACACACAGAGGTCTTCCTTTCTCCTCTTCCTTTCTTTTCTTTTGCCTCAATCTTGCCAACTCCTCCTTCTCCTCTTCCTTGCCCCAGCCAAGAATAGTTTCTACTGGATTAGTGAGTTAAAAGGTTCATAGCTCAGTCATAGAAGAAGTAAATGGTGGGGCTGCGTGGCTGAGAGTAGAGTCTGTGAGAGGAGGGAACAAGACTTGTCTCTTTTGATAGGAATGAAATGTTGTATCAAGTCACTATGCTGTGAAACCGTCAGCAGGGCTGTGTCTGTCTGACATGCCTAGAGAGATGCCAAGAAGTATGTGCAGCTGCAGCTTAGTTCTTTCCCACTCATATGACCCTATGCTGGTCTATTGGTTGTGCCAGTTCTAGGTCTTACCCATCCCAGGTTCCCCAGCTTGTGACCCAAGACAGCATCAGCTAGGTCTCAGATAAGAAACTACCATGTTTTCACTGTTACCATTGGTAGAAAAAATGGGAAATGTATTACAAAGTGAAAAACTGAGGAAAGAGAGATTTTGACTTCTATTTGGAGAGCTTTCTTGGCAACCAGAATGGCTTCAATTTGCTTCTAGAAGGTTAAATTCTATAGAAACAGAAGGAAGTTATATAGACACACACAAATATATATGAGTATATATATGTATATACACATGCATCAGCACAGCTTATTTTCAACATTCCAATGTTTAAATGCTGGCGTTGTTCTTTTGAGTCAGAGACTCAAGCCTCCAATTCATTTTAAATCCTCCATCTTACTAAGTGGGAGTCTTTTGTGATGTGGTTCCTTTAGGGTCTGAGCTCGGAAACATCATACAGAATTAAGTGTGTAATAGGACAAATTTTAACTGCCAGCTTGTTTTCTTGTGCAGTTTATATAATGAAAGCATTACTGTCACACAGTTGAAAACAAAAGCAAACTTTATGACCTGTGAAATGTGTTTGTGGAGCAATAAAGAAATCGATTACCCTCCCCAGCAAGCAAAAGCAGGGGATAACAAGTCTCTATAAGGAATCCAGGATAAGTGCTCACGTGTGTGTGGTGGAGAAGGTGAATTAGGGTGTGTCTGATGAGAAGGATAGGCGGTTTCTGACCCTTTTTTTCAAGAATGAGATCAAATTAAAGATGAGTATCCCTGGTAACCGGATACAATCTTCCATACTCTACAGGTAGAAATTCCTGACATGAAACTTGTAGTTTAATTATAATGCATTTTGATAAAAGGTGAATGTTTCTCAAGAAACCATTGCAGTCACTGTAAGGTGAAAGAGGATTTCTAAAGACTCTAATGTAAAAAAAGTTTCTGTTGCTAGAACAGTGCCAGCTGTAGCATTCTGGATCTATATCAATTCCACCATCTTTTACCAGGAAGCATAAACTTTTATGACACATGGTATGCTATTTATTACTGCTTTATTGTTCTCTTAGTGCTCTGAACAGCTGCCTCTGTTTAAGTGGTGAAATGAGCTTGTTCCATTTTAATCAATAAAAGAGCATCCATGAAGGGAAATATGTGATGTATTCCTCTAATGTCAGCACTGCTGATCAGTGGATTTAAATTTATGTTTCACTTTTGTCCCCTTTCCTTTTAATGCTGTATATAGTTTGTGCTTCTTCACTTTATTTGTTACCCTTAAATCTGTAATAATTTTAATCATTCTTAGGTAAGTGCTTTTGTTGATGTTGACAAGGGAGAATTCTTACCAGTTTGAAGTGCTTACTGGACTAAAGCTTGCTTAGGCTGGTTCCAAAACCATTAGTGTATCTCCAGCTGTGAAATCCCTCCCTCCCTTGCAAGCCCCAGGCAAGTGACTGAAGCAAAGTACTGAAGTGAAGAGAAAGCAAATATCAGAGCAGCCGAGATCAATGAAATTTAAAAAGCATTGACATAGAAGAAGATGTAGAAGAATTAAGATGCTGGGTTTGGCAGCACAGACACTTCCTCATCTAGGCTCCCTCTATAGCCAGTGGCAAAAAAAGACAGATACCTTCATAAGGTGATTCATCCCATTCTGCAGTAGATATAGAAGATACCTGAAGTGTCTGCCTCTCTGTTGACTACAGAGGAGCACAGATAACCTCATGAAACAAATACATTTTAAGTAGCTGGAATGAAATGGTGAAACTGCCCCTTGGGAGAATTTTCTTAGCAGTTTCACCACATACAAAACACTCTTGGTGCCGCCCAGCAGCATCAGTAAGAACTACTGTTTCCCTTTGGATGGAGCACTGCAACATTCCCCTTTAAGAAACATATACTGAGGCTTCACACCCTTTCCTTCTACTGAGCAAAGCCTAGCTGATTCCTGAAAACAGGCCCATCTGCTTCGTGAAGGCATGCTGTTCCTGGTTTTGCTACCTCCCAGTCTATACTTGTATCCACACAAATGAATCAACTCATGAGGGTATGATACCAAATGGTCCAATAATTTTGATCTCAAAAGTCACCTGGAATCAGTTCATGTGATTGGCTGTACAATATATGACAACACACCTTTATGAAATAAAAGGCTAAAAATCATAGAAATATAAAAAGATGAAAATGAATGAAAAAGTACTTTTCCAAACGACAACTCTTGAAACAAAGTAATTTGGGGATGCCAGCTTTGATTTGGAAAATGGCTTTGGAATAGGGAGACAAGGACTTGCAAAACAGAAGATGGCTGGCAAGCAGTATTGCCTATAAAAGCAGACTACATCTGAAATTCCCCAGGAAGCTGCAGTGCTCCTCTACCCACCAGTAAGAAGCTGAAACAGAAAGAAGGGGTTTGATCGTGTGTCAGTACCCTATGTAATAGGCTGAAAGAAAAGCAGAGCAGCTTTTTAAAGAAATCTTTATAAAAGCAGCTACAGCATGGGTGGAGCAGAGCACGTGTTACACCTGCTCAGACTAAAGAGGGTCAGTCATTAGGATGGTTGTATCAGATCAGGGAGAAAATACAATAGTGCTGTTTGAATGAACTGACTGAAGCTGAGATGTGCTGCTGCTAGAAGGAAATCAGTAACTATGGTAATGATTGCTGGGATATCAACAGCGGTCCTCAGATGCTGTGGGATCTTAAACAAGCATCAATAATAAAACTAACCCTGACCCAGGAAATGAAAAAAAAATCTTTTTTAGGTTACCTTCTGTTTCTTGTCTTGTAAAATGTGAACCAAATACAGCTCAGTCTTTTTTTTCCAAGATTGTGATAGTAACATCTGCTGGACACAGGTGGCTGGAACCCTAAGAGTCCTCCAAACTAATAGTCCATCATCAGTGGTGACATTTTTAACTGCGTCAAGACAAGCATTTATTCATCAGTGAAGGAATTATCTTGAATCTAAGATGTGTTCATTTACACATATATCAAATTCATTTTCTGATTGCAATGTAGTGGTGACTCCAGTTTTGAAGTCTTAAGCGCACAGGAGCTGCTTGATATAGTTTATTTCATTCAGTAGATTGGTCATCCTAGTACAGTTTTGTAAAACTGTAAATTTGTAAATTTGTAAATTTGTAAAACAATTTGAAATAATTTCCTGGCTGATTTAGGGCTGGTTTTATAGCTGATACTAGATTTATAAGAGAAGAAGAAAAATATAGTACTCAGGTAACCCTTCTCAATAACATTGTTTAATGTTTCGTAATGGCTATTGATTTAATTCCTGACATTATTTAATTGCTTGAAGATAAAAATCATCTTTATTTCATATAGTAGAAACTGTGTCTTCAAATGCTTTAGCATTCTAGAAGGAAAGACAAGATAAATTATAGAAAGAGTAGCACAAAGTAGATGTGTATAAATTAAAGATTAATGCTCAAGAGAGCATTTCTGGAGGGTGAAACTAAGAGATCTGGACTAGGGAACTGTCAGAGTTAACATACAAGGTTTTTTATTTGGACAGTATACTGTTAAGTCAAAATGCTTCGGTGTCACTTTTCTAATAACTGGAGTTGCAAAAGAGTTAAGCTGCTGTACTCAATACCTGTGAGCTGACTGACAGGGGGTGGGGAAGGAGGATAGGAAAGATGCTCTGTGTGGGGATAACTGGGGAAGCCTTAGGGCAGATTTGAATCATGGGCTTTGATGCCCTGAAGAGAAATGGCAAGCAAAGATGGCTGTGTGAGCCACCTTCTGTCATGTGACCCAGCATAAAACCCTGGCATGCGTTGATGTAGTTGGATGCTATTTTTCCCCGTCTCCATAACTAATTGTTGCAGCAAATGGCACAAGTAAAGTTCCCAATAATTCAAGAAAGAAGTCTGTTTATCTGACCAGTAAAGAAACAGTCCCCATCCCAAAGATCTCTGTGTGTGCCTGGAGGAGCTGGAGTAAGCAGACTCAGAACCTGTGCACCCTTTCTTGTCTTACTCAACTGTGCTGCATAAACCCTCTTTGGCTGGGGGAGAGCTGGGACCACTGAGTCCCCTGGCCACAGGCGTTGCTGTGGTCCCTGGCCCTTCTGAGTATCCTAATTGATGAATTGTATGGAAAAGATGCAATATGCATTAACTATGCCTACATAGGATATAAATTTGTCTGTGAGTATCTAAGGTGTCACAAAAGATATTGTGAATTCTGCCTTGGGCCATTCTGCCCTTCGGAATGTGGGGCAATAAAAAAAAAAATTTCTGAATAAAAATGCAACCTTTATTTTGAAAATGGCTTTTGATCTTGTTTTTTTCTCCTTGGCATAATAACTGATACCTCTCCTGTGGTTTCTGTATTCTTTCTCAGTGTTTCTTTATCTAATTAATTCTGCCATTTTGTGCATGTGAGGTTGCTTAAATTTCTCATGGGCCCTCTCTCCTGCCTGTATTACACCAACTGGCCTTTTCATGTTGCTGTTTTTCCTAATTATTCCTGACACGATACTGAAAAACAGCACACTTCTTCACAGGCCGTAAAACAAAAATCTCCTTGACCACAAACAGCAAAATAACCCCAGTCCTTATCATTTATTCATTATGGCTAAAAGCTAGCTTTTCTTTGATAATCCCTAGGAGTGCAAATTACATTAAATATGTGAGACAACCTAAGAACAGCTGCCAGCACTTCCACCTCCTTCCCTTCTGTCTTGGCTTCATGGTCTCACTGTCTCATTTGCACCGAATCTAGTGCTCACCTCGTCTTGCAGTTATCTGATTTAACTCATTTAGGGAAACAAATAGTTTTCTGCCTAGTAAGTGAATTGCACTGGCTTGCTGTGTATTTGGGCAGACATAGGAGCTGGTATGCAGGAATGCATTCCTTTTGGAGAGAGAGCAGGAGAGCGGACTGGACGGCAGGGAACCAAACTAAGGGCAAGAGAACAAAATGCCATTTCAGATGGCAGTGAGCAGCCCTACAGGCTCAGCTCTATGCTCTGAGGTTCTATTAAAAACAGCAAGAGGGAATAAAATCTGCATTGTTGGTGATAATATTCAACAACATATGGCTGGACTTGCTGAATTCAACAGTGATGATACCACAGAAAGGCCGTAGGTTCCTAACTCGGTTACCTGATCTATGTACAAGATTTGATGTAAACACCTGTCAACATCACATGTGCAGCCTCTCTATCTGAAAGCTTTCCTGCTAATATAGGTATCTACTGTGGGCATTGGCTACGTTATTAGGTGTATTACAGTTATGTGTTTATGCATGGGATCCCAACCCCAGTCCTTATCTTCTGAGCTGTACGAAAACTGGTGCTCTTAAAACCAAAGTAATTTTGTGAGTTGGTTTTTTTCCCCTCCTTCATCTGGAAGCCAGCCTAGGAAGTAGTTCTTCAGGCTTAGGTTGGGCAGTAATAAAAGTCTTCCATCGTTAAGAAGTTACATCGTTGTGCTATGACTGGAATTGACATTAATGAATAACAAACATGACATAATCCTATCTCCTGTGGTGTGACAAACCTCCAACAGAGCCTCAATTACAGCAGTGCTATTACTGAAGAGCCAACATTTGGAAGGAGTAAATAGGCAGGCCATAAATTGTGAAGCACTTTACCTGGTGTAGTGAGAAAACTAATTAGCCCAACTGTAAAAACAATATAGTAGGAGCCTTGCCTGAGCTTAATTTTCATCACAAAGCAAAACTTCTGTCGCAAGGCAAGGGAGAAAAATGACCATTGTGGGAGAGGAAGGGGTCACACAGGAGAGGACTTTCCAAATTAGAGAAAATTTAACTTACAATTTATACTGTCCCACCTCACAAGACACGAAGCGTTTACTGGATAGCAGCATCTAAGATGCAATGCAATGGGTTTAATTGTCTTACTTTTGCAGGCTATTAATCTACAGCCCTGCTGAGATGCCATGGTAACAGATGTAAGTCCTAGTTGAGATTGTACTGGGGTGGAAAGTCATTCTGTTTTTTCAGAATTATGATATTTTTTTTTGTAAACTTCTGCTCTTATCCTCAGCATCCTGTCTTCATCCTCAGCATACTGAAAAAGTGCAGTAGATTTATTTAAGCCTGTATTAAGTTCTGAGTCTGGAGACACAGGGAAATCGTACCAGTAAAAAGGCCCACAGAATTAAACTGTGCTTTGGGGAATGTAATATTAGGAGCAGCCTACAAGAAACCGCCCTGTGCCTTTTCTTTTCTAAACACCTTTGCTTGAACCTGCGTGGGGATGAAAAGGGAGACCTGTGACCTAACATTTACAGAGCCTTTTGCAAAGCCTTCACTTTGCAGAGTAAAAGGTATTGGATAACAGCGTTTCTCACTTTACATTGATGAGGGTAATCATGATTCCTCCTCTGACTGGAAAAATAAATCCTGAGAGTCTTGATGGACAATACGTGGAGACATTGGAGATTGTGCAATGCAGAAGTAGCCATTTAGCGTGAGCAAAATGAGCCTGTTAGATAGAATGTAACTTACATCTGATACCAATGCGATTTTGAAAACAAAAATCCATGTATTTTTCAAAGTTTTAGATCTGCTTAGACTGACTCAAGAGAATGAAACACCTCACAAAGCATCTGCTGCTAGAAATTACTGTCATTATCTGAGCAGTTCTGCCTTTTGACTGAGTACAGACAAGGGCTAAATTAGAGCCGTGAGGAAGCCGTGTATGTGCATGACCAGAGACCTGGAGCCTGGTGAGCCCCACAGAGGTGTTTCACAGGGGTGCTGGAAATAGCCAGTGGGAAATAGCCTGTTCCAAGCAGGTGCTTATGCTGGGGAGCAATATGATTTTCTGTGTGGCAAACACTGGCTGCATGTCTCCGTCACACAGCAGGGACACGGTGCCAGCAGCCTGTGATTCAGTACACAAAGTGCCTGGAGACCGGAGGTGTAGTGGTTCCATGAGAGCGTGGCTGCAGCCAGGGTGGCCTGCATCACACTCCTTGTTGTGTCTGGTCTGTGGACAGCTCTTAATCACAAAATGATGTCTGGGAATCAAGGGAGATTATTGGCTGCCAAGTACCCATGCCAGGTACATTCCTATCAACTGAACAGCATCCATCACCAGCTTCCATGGCCATGGGGTGTCCCCTGACTCTGTCACCTTCACTAGGCTTGCTTTTATGGAAGGGTGACACACTCTAGCCAGTGGTGCTCTATGCCTGCTGAAGGACAAAATGTTGTCTGAACAGGTGAATTCTGCAATAAAATGCATGTCTTTTCTGAAAGAAGGCAGCATGCAAGAATTTATCAGTCTAGCCTTTCATTAGCTTTGCATTTTTGAGTGATTTCATGTTTCTGTGATGTGACTGAAGATAGATAAAGGCTCTTCATTTAGTACTGTGCACAGAAGTCCCTCATTCCAAGTGCTATTTTGCTCTCCCTTTTGCTAAAACACTTCTGTTAAACAACTGGCTTTTGGGTTCGATTGTCAGGCCCACACAGTATAGTTTTCAGTATTTAATAAATGACTTCATGGTTCCCTTGTAGATAACCAAATTATTGTATACTGTACCTGAACCAGGAGTGAACATGTTCTGATAATAACAGCTATATAGAGGCCTGGCTGCACAGCAAGAGCAAACCTGTTCGTTGAATAATGGTTAAAATATATTGTTATAAATAATGAATAGTTTTCCTGACAAAACACACTGCTATTAAAAATGGAGAAGAGATAACGTGATGGATCAGTATTTATTTTTTCTAAAAGAGCTGTTTCTTTTACCTGTCAACAAGAATTCTCTATGTTTAAATGAAATGCACTGCTTTTCTTTCTTGATGGTGCTAGGCTCGTGAACTCACAACTCCAGCAATCACATACCACTCAGGAAAATTAGCTTTTGAATTTACAACAACTCCTCATTTGCCTGTCTTGGCTGCAATTTTTAGCAGTAATTAATTTTTTACTTTGTTTATGCGATCCTCACAGTCTCAATAAGCAATGAGGTTTTGAGAGAGAATATAAATCTGGAATTTTGTTTTAAGGATTTTTGTATTGTTCTTTTATTATTGCCTGCTTTATCATTTGAATACATCCATAAGGCAATTTCAGTCATAAGAACCTCTGAATGTTGCATTCTGCCACTTCAGCATGGTAATAAATATTACTTGTGTCAAGAAATGGACTTTTTAATTTCAAACCAACTACTCACTGAAGTAGTTGCTGGTAGGCATGGATAAGAGCAGACTCTGACTGACAACCTTTGAATTTCACACAATTCTTTGAATGGGTAGATCATCACCAACATGTCTGAGGAGTGCAAAGCCAACTCCATAGCTTCTGTCTATACTACAATTTTGGGCACCTTTGTATGCAGTCTCTGATAGTTACATGGTGAAACTGGAAGGCCAGCATACTCATTAGGCGATTTGAGCTATCTCCATGAGTGGAAAACATTTGGGGATTGTAGATCATTGATAAGTTGCTCATGTGTGAAATGAAAAGGCACCTTGAGGTCAGCTTCCAGTAAATTCATCCTGAGCTCAGGCAATTTGGAAACACTGACTAAGCCCACTAATTATTTGATTGACTGCTATGACTTGAAAAACAAGATAGAGGTATCAGGTAATAATGACTTAATCTGAACTGTTAAACACTACTGCTTTTTCAAATAAAGAGATCAGGGTCTGTAGCAAATGCAGCTGCCACAGGGCAGTACAGCCCACTGGTCTGCAGTGACAATAGCTCTCTACAAGGAGCCCACAGCCTTCTCGATCTGATGAGTTGCATGCCAAGGTCTTTAGACAGCCAAATTCTCGAGACATGACCTGCCATACTGGGGAGCCAAGGGATGGCAGAGGTTGAAGGGCAATACAGCCAACAATACTTTCTCAGGGTTTCTGCCTCATTACGGCAGGATCAAGCTGGCTGCAGGGAGGATGCAGCAGGTTCCCAAGATCAACCAGTGCCATCAGCCTCAGCTGTGTGCTCCTTTCCTCCCCACACTTAGGATCCAGGTGACATAGCAATCCCTGCAGCAGTGCTGGCTCTCCTTTGATTATATGATCTAACAACTGTGATCCAATGAGAGATTAAGAATGTATCAGAAAGCATTTGAAAGCTGCAATTCTTCTGCTTTTAATTTGTGCTTTTTGCTGATTCCCTGAGAGCTCTTATTTCCAAATGTTGAATATTGCTTTGATCTTTGTGCCTAATGCTATGGGATTATAAAGCTGTAATTTCTTACCTCCCAGTGTGCATTTTTTTGAGGAAGTGATCAGTGCTGTGTCCCCTTTTGACATTGTACTGTTCTTATCCTAACACAAGTTAAAGAGTAAATTCTTAAGTGGGGTTGTAATGCCTTAACATTTTTACACATGTGAAAACAGCATTTAGGTAATGCAGATATGAATTTTGTTTAGGCAAAAGGATATATGAACAGTATGGATGTAATTTTGGTAATCTGTACCTGAGAATTTCTGAAATACATGTTGTTAAGGAGAAATTAATAACTGGTAAATATCAAGGAATTTCCAATTCTTAATTGAAACCCTGACCTGTGTGCTCTAATCCATTAAGGATGATGCTCTGTCAGTTTTCAAGAGAATTTTTTAATCTGTTGCAGTTGTTAGCTATAAATTAATAATGTCTTAGATAAAAATTAAGCTATCTTATAGGATATTTCTGATGGTTCCTTTTGTGACTTCATGTCAGAAATACCAGAGACATTAAATTATATTGAAAACATAGCCAGAGAGTTAGATTCACCTTATATCCTGCAGGTACCCGCTCATCCAAACTTAAGGTGCAGAGTCCTCAAAGTCTCAAAACTCTGTAATCTGAGAGGGGTAGCAGTAATAGTGTTTTTCCCTAATTTGATGGCACTGGGGCTAATGAGCCCAAGGAGAGCATCTTGCCAGGTGTACACAGGGTTTCTCTTTCAGGACTGTCTTCATCTCACCTCACTTACAGCAATGCATACTTCAGACATGCCCTCAAAACAAGGCAGTGCTGTCTTAAGAGTGTGTGTTAACACCACACTGACTTGCCTCTCATGTATATGCATACACTTGGCCTCTCTGAGTACTATTGCTCTCTTCAGAGTGAACTGGGCAGTAAGCTTGCCATAACTGGGGTTGTGCTAGCCCTGCAGTTGCTTCTAGAGCTGCAGCTGTAGTCATCCTCACACATAAAGTGATCATGGCTCTCAGAGAGCTCAGCACACCGGACACCCTTTCCCCTGAGCCCTCCGTATCACCACCACCTAGAGCAAGTGTTCTAGCGTTGTGCCTTCCACAGTTCCATTGAGGAAGAAGTAATAATGTTTAATGAATGAAGCAGCTTGGGAGGTAAAATAAGGCTGAAGCTATGGCTGGTCAAAGACAGTGTGCTGTCTGTGCTGCAGCTGGGACATGTACTGAGCTTTTCTGTGCTCTCCTGTGTTCACTTTGAAACTGAGGGGCAGGCTTGGAGCCCCAGCAATAGCAGGGGCCAGGGTAGCACACCCCACACTTCCAGAGGTACCAGTCCTACGAATCTCTGATTTTATTGTGTCATAAAGTATCATAAGCTATTTGGGATGATAAAAGATTTCTGAGAGTTCACAGGCCAGTTATTAATTTACTACAATGTCATTATCTCTCTGTATGAACTACTACTGCTCTAGTAAAGCTCTAGAGATTGATGTGAACCAACAGGAACTTGGCTTTTTGCCATGCTTCCTATGGACACCACTGCTATTTTATTAAATAAGTTGATTTGGAAGAAATCATCATTGAATTTAATAACTCTTTACAGTTGACCTATTTTTTTTCCAGAAAGATTTAAGCTTTTCTAGTAAACCTGATAGTACGTCAACCCAGCATCAAGAATTTTGGCCTTTTTTCTACTCCATGACTGGCGTCGTGCCTCACTGATCAAAAGTGAATTACAGCAGGGGGAAATGTAATTTAAGAATACTAAAAATATTAGTGTAATTGTTTTACTTAAAGAATTATATTGAAAACATTGCTTAATCTGTTTTTCTCTTCTCAGTTAGTAGCCTCCATCGTGTTTATCAGCTTTGGTGTGGTAGCAGCATTCTGTTGTGCAATAGTTGATGGAGTGTTTGCGGCACGGCACATAGTAAGTACAATGATTTCCTGTCATCTTTCATTTTTAATTACTTGTGACATTTCTAACAGGAAAGCATTTTCTTTAATTTTATGATTAGCAGGATATTAGCTTTTTTGATTGTTGTCCTTGTTGGAGAAATGTCTTTTGGCAAAATATCGACAGGGAAGCCCATCATGCCAATACTCAGAGATGGTGCCAACTGCTTATTCATCTTTCAGGAAGTTCCAAATACAGAGGTGATGCAAAATGATCTAATGAGAGGCATGCTAAAATGCATACCTGCTGAGGAAAAAGAAGGTAAACGAGCCTTTATTTCCTTTTGCGCAACAGCTTTTTGGACATATTCAGGATTTGGAATACCCAGATGATGATGAGCACCAGAAGTCTCCATGGGACCTTTAGAGAGAAGTGGATTGCAACAGCTCAAAGGGAACATTTTGTTGGAGCAAAGACAGCAGAGGAAGTGGCAGGCGTTGGTTAGAAATAGTGTGAAGGGGGAACCTCCTGAGTAACAAAACCCCTAAAATTTATCGTCTGCCTGACATCAAAAGGGTGGTGGGTCATTTAACCAAAGCGACCACTATTTCCAGTGGATCTTCAAAACCCACTCCTCCTTCTTCCCCCAAACCTATTGCGATCTTTGCTTCAAAAAGACATTTGTAGGCATCCACAGTACTGCAGTTGCAGTAGTGTTACTAGTAGTTCATTACTGTCTGTGGGTGCCTAGGAGTCTTCCTTATGACCCTTATGGTGTAAACACTAGACAAACATAGAACAATTTTTTTTTTTATTTTGGCTCACTGAGTTCAAATAAAAATAGTAGACAAAAAGGATCAACAGAAGAACAAGACAGGCTGGGCTGTGGGGTCATTTGAATATGCCAGTTTACATGTTAGATATGTGTTGTTTGCTGTTCTATCATTTGTAACAGAGTACCTAAAAATCACCTTTTCATTGAGCTTTGATTTCCAAAAGCATTAGCAAATAGTTAGTTATATGTTATAATGGACACTAGAATTCAGATGTAGCATGCTAGGTAATGCAGCAAGTATGATGGTATTTGACCCCCTCACTGCTGTGAAAAATTATCTTTCTGCTTATTTTCATTGAGGGGCAGGGTAATGCCACTCGCATCAGTAGAACGTTACCTAATTTTCTGTCAGCAAAAGCATGAGAATAATTAGGCTTTGGATCAGCTGTAAACTGGTTTCCTCTTTACTGTTATTGAAGAGGTTTTTAAACCAAATGTGGGCTTCAGAACTTCAGGTGCATTGCACAAGGAAAGAGACATCTGTTAGTACAAACAACTGAGTTGTGCAATGTGGGCATGAATAAACTCTTTGGATTGCAATGATGTTTTGTGATATAAAGACTCGGCATGATGCTAAAGTGGCCAGCTTTTACTTGGCTTTGCTCTGCTGTTGCTCTGGATGACACCTGGTACAACTTTGTCTCTGATTAGCATAAGGCCAGGGAGCTTTTCTGTGGGAGCTGCTTAAAAGAGGAGGGGAGTAGATTCCTATTTAAGTTGCCTGCTCCTGAAAATTCAGTGACTGTGCCCCGGGAAACCATTGCCGCTTGCTCATATACTGGATATGTCTCCAAATTTTCCAGGAATCAGTCTCATTTTTGTCCTGCTTTGATGTGATCTTTAGGGAGTGTTGATATGGCATTTGTACAGTCTTACACCATATATGTGCAATGCAACCATTCAACCACAGCCCTCCACTGCTGAGGTTAGGCATGATGTCACCTTCTCTGAGGTAAGTTACTGTGTAAGAGGACAGTGTTTGTGCTCCATCTCAAACTTGGAGACAGACATTGCCCCTGTCATCTTTCTAGGTGTTTCCTTGGTTAGTCTGAACTCTTTTGGCTTAAGTTCCTTTCACATATGTTACTTAGATATTCTAGAAATGACACTGCTTCCTAAATCAAACAACAATATCATATTAGAATATTATTATACCCTTTTATCTGAAGAAACGTCATCTCGTGTTACAGCTAGGGTTTATATTTGCCTCCTCTTTATTGTAGGATAAATAGCTGTGTGGCCTTGCCTGCTGTCGTGGTGTGCCCTTGATGTGTTGTTACAGGCTGAAAGTGATTCAGTTCGTTGCAGTGCTCTCCAGAGAGAAAGTGAGCCAGCAAGTGGTCATAGGAGAGCACCAAGGCACAAAGTCATTGCACTGACCCAAGAAGAAATCATCTTGCAATCTTGGGTGCAGTTCTGTATCTGGTTGTATCAATTGTTGGTTATGACTGCATCAGATGATAAAGCTGGAGACTGGAAAATGTTCTTCACCATCCAGCCGTCCATCAGAGGGCTGGAGATGTACAACTCAATGACATGATCCTGCTTCAGTCATGGCATGACATGCTTTTTGGAAATCAATTTCCATCTGTTCACCTTTGTTTATCAAATCTGTCTCTTCTGGTCTCCTTCACTTGTTACAGAACAAAGAAATACTTATAGTACCATTTGTTGGAAAGCTAATGTTAACATGGTCACACTTCATCTCATTCTCCTCCTTGGCCTAATAAGGAGCTTAATAGGATCGGGTGAAATAAAGGTGTACATCACCCAAATTCTCTGACTCGCACACCTGGGGCAATCTGTAGGGGTGGTAGTGTAAGTACCTGATTTACAGGAACAGTGGGGTCTTATCAAAAGAAGGTGTGTCTTTGCCACTGCATCACATCCCCTTTGCGTCACAGCGAATTTCCCTCAGGGACAGCAGGAACGCCACGTTCAGTCCATTCCCCACAAGCCTGTACCATGCATTTTCAGACCTGCATTGTGCTGTTTGGCCACTGCCTTTGGCAGGTAACTACTGGAGAATCAGGCTAAACTGTCCTCTGTTCAGGGAAAGGACAAACTCCTGGCATGTCAGAGTGTGTGTCCAGATCTACACTAAAGCCATGAAGTTTTCATTAGGAGGAGTTGAAATAGCGTTCATTTTTCTGTCTCTGCTATCAGGGTGCTGATACCAAGGCTCGAGGTGCCTTTTCTCCTGGAAGAAGAAGTACTAGCTGAAGCCAAGCAGGCTTCAGACCAACAACAAACACAACATCCTTCATATCAATTTAGAATAAGAAATGTCTCCTGTTTTTAATTTTATTTTTAACTTAATTTGAGTTGGGAGGGATCTGAAGAGAAAAAAAATCACATTATTATTGATTTTTCTTAGTGTTTGCCTGCTGTGGAATGGATACTATTACTGTTGCACATTTTCTCCTTCCCTTGTAAAACTGTGGATAGAATAATGAGATACTTTCTCTGTTTTATTTTCTTCCTAAGAAGGCATAAAACTAAAAAAAAATTCTTCCTGGAAAGGAATGTGTTTCTGAAAGGAGATATTTAAATTATTTAAGACCATCTTAAAACACATTGCTTAATAGAAAGGTCTGGAGCACAGCACTTAGAAAATTAGGAACACTGAAAGAAAACCAGCTTGATTTAAAATAGTAGTAGCTTATTTGAAAAATAATGCAGATGTAATTTACTGTGTAAAGTTAATTTCACCATTATCCCTTCAGCTGCACTTTTTACTGTAAAAAAAAAAGCCAGAATCAAATGAAAAATATGGTGATCACAGGAGTCCATTATCTGCTTTGTGTTTGCTTGAGACATTTTGTTATTTAGCATATGAGACTAGCCTAGTTGTGCAACAGCTAATAGATATCAGCCAGCAGCCTCCTCTCACCACATAGGGAGACCCCTGTCCCACATCACAAATACATTCTCTGCAGTACCTGCTACACTCCTATCCATGACTTGACCGTTGCCATGTGATCCTTAGCTTTGCAGTTATCCCCCAGGCAGAACCTGAAATAGTCAGCAGCAAGAAATCCAGTTATGAAGTGAGGAAATTGGCTGCAAGAACGTCCTGTAAATATTAGGGAGATAACATGTAGCAAAAGCATGGGCAGATATTTTAAACTGTGGAGACAAATGCTTTGTATCATCTATTCAAGTGCTCAGCTGGAAATCATGAAACATCAGTACTGACACATGGTCAGTCACGTTTTTCTGAAGTAGGGGATAAAAAGAGACTCGGATATGCCTGAAAGCTCTAGGAGAAATCAAGGGCTCAGGCACGGCAAGTCCTCTTTGCTTGACTATAAGAACTGTTTTTCATCCTGGTGAGTGGAATTCACAGATCCCATCCAGGCCCATTTATTTGGGGAGGATCCACTAAAAAGAAAAAGCAGACCTGAAGAGCTTCAGATAATACCAGTGATAAAGCCAGGAGATACAGCAGTGAGATTGCAAGTTGGGACTGTTGCTATTATCCTTAATGCACCTGGTTTGTCTTTGTCTTTATAACAATTCTTCAGGTAGTTCAATCCAGCAATAGATACATCCCTGAGCCTTCCTTTCTCCTCATTGAACAAACCTAGTTCCTTCAACCTGTCCTGGTACATCCTATCCTGCAGTCTTGTGATCGTTTGGTGGCCCTCAACTGTTCATACTATAATTTGTCAAGGTCTTTCTTGTATTGGAGAGGGATTAAAATCAAACACCACACTGAGGTGTGGCATTATGAGCATTCAGCAAAAAGGAATAACCACTTCTTCAAGCCTGCTGGTGATGGTCTCCTAATGCAATTTAGTATGCAGTTGGCCATCACTTTTGCGAAAGCCCGCTGCTGACCTGCGTTCAGCTTGTCCACAAACACATCCCTCTTTTTCTTTGCCAAGTTTCTGTGTAGTCAGCTTGAATTGTTACCTGGTATTCCAGCAGGATTTTACACTGATGCTGTGCAAAAACTAACAGATCGCTGTTAAAGGATTTAGATTCAGGTTAAACTATTTTTAAAGATGCACTAGGTTTCTCTTCTAAGTTTCTATCACCAGCAGAAAAGAACAAAAAGGTTTGGATGCTCTGTTGACTGACATTTCATTACTGTTTTCAGCTTTCTTTTAAGCATGAACTGAGCTGCATTTTCTGTGTTTATAAGGCTTTGATAATGCTATAAAGATTTGATAATGAGCCTTAGATAACTTGTAATTAATTACTGCTACGTTCTCTTAGTTGAAGTTCTATTTTAATACAGTTATGGTCAGGCACGAACTTCCTTTAAAAGGAAGTGATTTCTAAGGGAGTCTGATTTTATGTGGTGCAATGAAGGGACAGCATAAAGCTACGGATGAGAACACCTGCACATAGGCTGTCCCCTTGTGCTTGGAATTGGGTTCCTCTGTCACAGAGAGCTGTAAGGTCCAGTGAAAACCTCATTCAAAGGCTGTGTAATTAAAGTATCTTAGAAGTGCTTCCAAGAGATTCCTTTGAAATAGTCATTTCTTCATGCACCTCCTAAAAGCAGCCTCCATATTTTTTATCTGAGTGAGTTGAACAGACGCATCTCTGAATGAATGCTTGGATAGTGTAATGGGTGGTGACCCTTTGAAAGGTTGTAAGCTGCTTACAACTTCTGATTGTCAATGGTGAAGTGACAAATCGGCAGAATAATCAGATGCACTTCAGGTTAGCTTTTACAGGTAGCCAATAACATAGCTTCTTCATTACTTTATTACTAGCAGTTTCAGAAAGCACTATGCTAAGATACTGTATTAGGTGCTGAAACCTGAAATGAACTATGCCAAAGCAAATCATGTCATAAGAGCCTGAGAAGAAGAGCATCTTGCTCTGTTGTTTTGCAGTTTCAGGCCTTTTTTGAAGACAGACCCTAATCCATTTGAGAATTTTCTTAAGTGTCCACAGATAAGAAACTGAGAAAGTGGTGGAATGTGAAGTGTTGGGAAAACTGATCCAGAGAAAGGAAAGAATCCATTTATCAGTGGGGGTTTGCTCATCTCTACTAGATAACACAAACACAAATGGTGCTTTTTTTATGGAGAGCTGGGGACTTAATTATCGCTACAGACTGCCTTGGATCATAGTAGTGGAATGGTGAAAGAATAAGAGACCATCTGTAGTTTTTTTGTGATGTAGGATACTTCTATAAGTAGTTATTGTGAAGGAGACTAGATCCCAACTGTAACACCTCTGGGATAAAAATGGGTTTCTGTGGCTTTGAGATCATATATTGTATATACACGGTAAGTAATCTTATCTGAATGAAGCCTTTTAATGTGACTGCATATATAGAGAGGAGAGGCTTCTTGGTGCCTTAGGCATGACATCACTTACTTCAAGCAAAGGTTCAAATCCAATCCTGCTTAGAAATGGAGACAACACATTAGATTCTAGTTTGCAATAGCAGATTGTCACAAGCTGTTCTCAACACTTTAGATGTGCAAGAACTAGATCAGAAAAAGAGCCAGGCTCCAATCCTAGGTTCCCATTTTGCACTCTTTCTGACTTTATATCTATGTGCCAGCTTTATGTTGGTGACTGAAGTTATCAAAACTCATGCAGATATTAGAGGGATATATGTATAAGGAAAAGGAGGGTGCTGTGGAAAGGCAGAGTTGCTTATTCATCGTGAGATTTAAAACACACATGAAACCAGGTACTGTTAAGTTGTCCCTTAGATTCTTCTACTCCTCTGCAAAGCCACTTCTGTGTGACATTGATTTACTTCCATTTTCAGCTGATCTAGTTTCTTCCTCTTGATAGCGGTGGCCTAAAGAATTAATTAAAATAGAACACATCATCAGGCACTAAGCCCTGAAATGAACCTGAAGCTGAACTGGAGAACACTAAAACACCCCTAGCATGGAATCTTCACCTATGTGGTTTACACGCAGCTTGTGGACTGCTGAAGTGTTTCAGCTGGGTAATTATGTATAGATTTGGGAGTTTAGAAACTAAACTTGAAGTATTTGTCTTTTCTTTATGCATGTTAACTCAAAATACTATTTAATAAGGCAAGCATTATGTAAACTTACCTTTTGGGAAACATAGAGACATGGCAATGGGAAAATGGAGTCTTTCACTTGTGGGATACTGGTGCAAATTGAGCTTCAGTCGGTACAACTCAAAAGCTGCAGTGCTAAGTAATATCAAGGTGGCAACCCCCACACAGGGGAAAAATAACCACATCATAAATTGAAGTACCAGCCAACCCTGGCAAAAAATAATGTGAGTGGGTGTGGATTTTGGTTCCTTCACCTTGTCCAAAGGATTTAGATCAGCGCTGTTTTGTATTGTAGCTTTCTGTGCTACGGAAACCGCATCAGGGATCTGAGTGTTGCTTTTTTCCTCACAGAAACCATGTGTAAAATACTCTTAGTTCTGTACTATTTTATGCCTGTAGACTGAGAATCTGTAAAATCACCATGGTCACTTGGTGCTCTAGCTTCCCTCCCAAGGAGAAGAGGGAAGCTGCATTAGCACTCTGAGGTTTATCAGCCTCAGCAAACATCATCACTTTCAGTGTTTTATGGGTTACAGAGTACAGGGCAGCTCTGCAGTAAAAAAAAGCCCAAAACTTGTGGGATTTTACATGAGTGGCTGTCAAAAAGTGTCGCCTTTCTTCCCACGTTTGATGTTTCTGCCTCGTCTCTTATACTCAGGTACAGGAGCTGCCCAGGGCAGACTGAAGGGAAAGCTCGTCCTGTGTGCTTCCCGCCCCACCACCTTCCCCCAGCTAAGCTTGCTTCCAATGGGATTGTCCCCATCTAGTTTAGGTCAGACAGACAGGCAACTGTCAGTGCCAGCCCAAGGCGAGTGGTGTGGAGGTGTAGTTGGGAGCTGGGAGGAAGACAGGACCAGATCTTGGGACCACAGCATTCACTTGGCTCAGCTTAAACCCAGCATTGAGCCAAGTTAGAAGCAGTGAATCCAATGATGACAAAACCAATCAAATGTGATGAAAGTAAGCCATTTGAGAGTGCAACATTTGAGAATGTTCTGAGCAAGCCTCTTGGCCTTTCCTTTGAAGAAGAAAAAGAAATACTGGTATCGCACATCTAATAAAGCTGTTACCGTGACGACTTTATGGTAGAAAACACAACTCAAAGAATAAGTAATTTCTCCTTGCAATTAAGTTGGTTAGATCCTCTGGAGAAGAGCGCTAAATGTATTTTACTTTCTTCATGCTGCTACATGAGACAAAATTACAGCTAATTACTTTTAATTCTGTTTCCATCCTGTATGACTCATTAATGCAATAGCATGGCATAGCATATACCTTATAGAGTTTTGTTGGGTTTTGTTTTAGCAGAGTGAGCACTAAATATTTATAACTGAAAACTAGCACCAGATCAGTAGTGATTTTTATATTGATGGGCCACTGAGGTGAAAAATGTTTTATTGTTGAACTTCTTAAATACAAAGTCCTTAAGTTTGAAAGCAGGGCCTTTTGAAGCCAATGGTCAACTATGCCACAGTATTAATACGAATATTAGACCTTGCATCTGACACTGAGATGGGAAGCACAGACTGCATTTCTACAGTACAAATTAATTACAAGGGAGGATTAATTTTTTTTAATGAACTTAATTCAAGGATTGGCACAAAGGAGGCTCTTGCAACCAGCTTAAGTCAATCTGCCAAAATGTATCTTTTGTACTGCAAGATAACCACGTTCACATAACAGTTATGTTCAAGCATTGAAATGCAATTAAGTATACTTTAAATCAGAGACAAATACTCTTCTTTAAACATCACAGGCCAGATAGTAGAAGAGCTCCTCATGCTGGACAGATCTCCATCCTAACTTGAGAACCCTAGAATGAGATATCTACAGATGTCTAGTGCTTCCAGACACAGCAGAGCCTGGAAGCTCTGCGTGCTCTCTGCTCTAACACATACTCAATCATTAAAATCACCACTTTTTGGGTGAAGATCTCCCCTGTAGAAACTGTAGTTACGTTTGTGGTGTTGTAAGTTAATATGTTTTTACCAGAAGAAACTTCCAGAGCCAAAGGAGTTGGTGTTTAATGCCGTTTTGTCATGATAGTATTTTCAGTTGATGCATAAGGAGCGGAGTAGAGAAAAAGGACATACTAGCTCTAGGATGGAGCCACTGTGTTTTGTAAAGCAGCAAGTCTAAGGAGGGTTGGAACAGCAGTATGGTAAAAAAAATTGAATGCAAAGTAACCTTCCAGGGAGATACTGTAGCTAGTTGAGCTAACTTAACCCATGAATTACTGGACAGTAGTGTCTACTACCAAGAGGAAGATGAGTTACTTATGATGCCAGGTATTTTGTGACGTGTTAGTGGTCGTATCTACTCTGCTGCTATGGAATAAACTCAGGTATCAGAACTCCGTGTAATGGTTAGCTGCCACTTGAGCTCAGCTTCAGACCACCCACACAAGCTCTCTTGAAGACAAATCTGAACTAGAGGGATAACACTAAGCTGTGTGGGTGTGAGCAGTGCAGGTGGGACCATGTGGCCTCAGAACTGGAGTTCAGTCTCTGACTTTTGTTTGGCAATGTATGTATAGCCTCTGGGACCATTGCTAGATTATGACTCCAGCTCTGATGTGTCTTTGTGCTTTGTAAAAGATATTATCAACTTGGAAGGAGTTCAAAGAAGAAAATTCTGTAATTTGAAGTGGTACCTTTTAGCAACACTACTCAGAAGTTTGATTTATTTTGTTTATCAAAGAAAACATTGAGAGGTGAATTGATCTCGGCCTCTCTAAGGTATCTACATAATCAAAAATTATCTGATAACAGAGGGCTTTTAGTATCTCACACAAAAGCACAAGTAAGTGGTTGAAATCTTTGAAAAGATTCAAACCGTGAAGACACAGTTTTGACAATAAGGAATTCGGGGAGCAGCTTTGTCAAGAATATGGATGGTTCTCTGTCACTGAAATATTTAAATCCCAAGCTTCTTTTTACATGATATTATGAAATTTATTCAGAAGTTATGAACTCGATGCATATGTCTTGGGGTGAAATTATTCAGCCTATGTTGTTCAGAAGGTCATTCTAGAGCAGTCTTCAAAGAAGGGTCTTGTGAACTATTTTTATGGTGAGGTGGAAACTATTGCCTCTCATCAGCAGATCTCTCTGTGTGGTGCCAGAACCCATTCCCTGCTGGAAAATGTTAGGGTTTCACAGATTAAAGCCAGCTGAAAAGCATTTATCTATATTTTTTATCCAGGTTTGCTGGTTTTAAAATCTGCATAGGAAATATAATTTTTAATATGAACATAACTAAAATAATATCTCTACTAAAACCACTGTTCCCAAGATATTGGATAACACACAAGACAATCCAATGATGAATATATTGAATGCATTCAAGGGCTAGTCAGCTGAACTGTCACCTTGCTAATTTTTTCTGGGCTACATGCAGAGACAGGGGAGGGCTTCAGGGTATTTGTATGATATTCCTTTGTTTCCAGACAGGTAAGTACTATGCATACAACCTGAATATATTGACATTACAGTGAAGATGATAGGATGCTTTAGTTTATTTTCCAGTAAGAAAAATAATTACAACCTGTTTTTTGGAGACCCTCTTAAGGTATTCCCTCCATTCTGCAGAATGTCGCAGACTAGCAATGACAAAGCCCCTGGTTATACATCTCCTCTTTCCTTTTTTTCACTGTAATTCCTTTCAGGTTTAGCAGAATTGCAAATTCTTTAAAATCTCTTTTTTGTCTTCCCTGCTGTGGCTTGTTTTCCTGAGGGAAAAGGTCTGGTATTGTGCCGACCAAACAGAAATGTCTAAACCATTAGGCAGCACACACATTATGTTTGAATGACAAACAGGAATTTGCTTGTTGATGTGAAGGAAAAAGAGAGATTCCCAGTCCCTTTCCAGCAGTATCTCTCTGCGTCTACTGCATTGTCTCCTTATGCTGTTCTTCAGCCCCAGGACAGGGGTCTCAGGCCCTCCAGGCTGTTCATCTGCACCACTGTGTAGGACAAAAGCCTTCATTGCTCACAAGAACAAGGACTGGTCCTGCTTGTCCTAGCCCTGTGGTACAAGCTTGATTCATTGACTTCCCTTGTTGAGATGTAACAACCCATATTGAGATCCCTTAATGTTAATGCCATTAGTTTGGTCATTCAGGGTGCAGCAAGGCAGCTTTGAGGTAAAAATTTCTTGAAAATGCAGTAAGGAACACCTTACTACAATTGCATGTAATAGGGAGGGAGGAAGACTACTCTTTTATTTTAAATTAGGAGTTCTCACTCTGAGAAGACATCAAGGGAATAACCCACCATTTGAGTATATGAGAGCTAATCGTTAAACGACACTGCCATTTAATTACATGATCTTGTCTCACAGAGAGCCCGATGCCAATGCGCAACAGGGCAGAATTTTTAGTGCGTTGAGGTAGTGGCAAGTCTGGCACTTCCATTATCTTTGGCTCTGAAAATCATATAATTTTTTTTAGCTTTACTTCCACTTTAATTAGGTGGGTGTAAACTCCACTGATATATTGTAAATCAACTCCAGAGATATAGAGGGAAATCCTACACATTTTACTCGCATTACTAATTACTAGTGAGAGAAATAATATGAGAGGTAAGAAAGTGAGCAGGATTTAATCTATGTTTGAAGTGGTGCTGGTATTTTAGTTTCCATAGATTATAGTCTTCTGCATTTGTACATAGATTAGTCTTCTATAATCTGCATCTGTTTCCATAGATTATAGTCTTCTGCATCTGTGTGGCTCCTATGCTTGAAAATACCAGTTTGGGAGGGGGATTTATTTAACAATGTATAATAGCGGCTTTGATAAGGGAAGATTTACTGTCTCCTTCCATCTTTAACCTTACTTTACAAAGCACTAGCCATGATGGAATTTATGCAAAGCATACAAAGCAAGTTAATTACAGTTTCATCCTAAGAAACGTGGGTGACTGGGGCAAAGGGCTTACAGTCTGCTCTGAAAAGCATAATCTACTTCTCTCTGATGTGCTGCCAGCAGAAGACAATTTCCTTCATTGTTTTCTATTCTCAGAAATGTTTCTAGACTGTCAACAGATGTTTCTGTTCTATGATAAAAATTCAAATCTGCTACACAGATACAGGAGAGGGAGTAGCCACCTGCAGACTTTAGATTACAGCAAAAATACTTGGCATTTTTTCCCATCATTTTTGAAAGGAAAAACAGTGCTTTAAGTTGCCCTGTGCAGAAACTAGTGGAGTAATAAAAAAGGAAAAGATGCTGTTCATTCGCATGGATCTAAATCAGCAAAGCACATAAAAGTCCTTAAATTGTAAGAGAGTGAAAATTTAGGGTATTTAAGTACGCTGCATTTTTCCCTAACAAAGGCTTATAAAAGCTGGAGGTTTTGTTTAATCTTCAAGAAGAAACCGTGATTACTATGAATAATAATATCATGTAGCTAGAATTTCTCTCTCTGAGGGTAGATGTTTATTCAATTGCAAATAATGACCATGAAAATTATGTTCCCAGATAGTCGATGAAGTTTTGATTGATGATTATTTGTGGCTCTATTCAGAGTTTATTAAGTTATGTGTTGCACCAGTGTTGATAGATTCTGAGAGTTTACACTTATATTTATTTATTCTTTGATGAGAGATTGCAAGTTTTAAGAAGTATGTTTTTAAGATATCATAGTTTAAAAATTTTTTACTGAACCTGCCTAGAATTTCCTTTTCTGTAGGCCTCAGTACAGTTCTCTGCACACTTCCAGTCAGCAGCATACCCAGTGGCTTGTTTGCCTCTGGAGCTCTGAACACCATGTATTTGGATGTCTCTGATCTTCGGAAATGCATGGGATCTCCAAGACGATGAGCCAGTGGAAGTGGGGAAAAGTTTATTGTACCTGAGCAGTCAGGGTATGCATGAATTGTTTCACTAATTGTTTGGACCATCTTTATTTTTATAACTTATGTGCTTCCATTCCTCCTGGGGCTTCTCTCATGGACTTTTTATTCTCTTATATTTTGTGGCCTAGTCCTGCAGTCACTTGGACAAGCCCTGCCAGCCACTAGTGTGGCCCTGTGGCCTCTAGTGTGCTATGATGTTAGGGAACTTCTTTGATGGAAAATTGCTGGGCATAAGCACCTATTTTCTTTGTGTTTTCTGCCCAATATGTAACATCAAAAATTCGTATATAAAGTTGTTATTAAATTGCTTAGATTATAATGGGGATATTTAAATGTCTTTGCCAGTGATGTGCCCTGCCCTTAGAACTAAAATGACATTAATTAAGCCTCCAGTGTTTTATTTGTATATGTAGATATTCAATGTATGTATTGCTCAACTAAATGTGTTTAATGCAGCCCCTTTTCCTTCTCTTTAATATAAAATAAATCCAAAAGAGCATTATCAATATAAGCCAACTACATTTCAGTCAGCCGGATATTCAGTATTTCATATGTGTAAACGTTAGTGTCTTGCAAAACGGCATTTCTTGCAATAATATACAACAAGACATATATTTCTTACATATTCTGATGGAGTTAAGGCAAAAGGGAGGAGATGGATTGTATTTCATGTATTTGAGTTACATTACCAGAAACAGAATAAGCAGTTCTTTCATTCTTGTGGAAAAAGTTAATTACTCACATGGCACTACATCATTATAATCAAGACAGAGCAATCAGTTCATAAAACAAACCCTGTAATCAAGGTAATGTAATCAATGTAAGTAATCAACTATAATAGGCAATTAAATAAGTAACTGCATCAAGCAATAATTAAAATTACAGCCTTGAATAATATCAGCTAATTGCATCATTAGCAACTTGTGTAAAAGCCATTGGTAAATCTAAGTTTTTAACTATGTAAACCAGCTATTGCAGGTATCATGGGAAAGTCTGCAGTCTCATACTGAGCGACTTTAGCTAGAAAACTTGACTAAAGAAGAGAAGTCATATTCCTGTGCCAGGCTTGGATTTGCCAGAGGTCTGAGGCATTAAGGCAGTAGTAGGCTTCCTCACTGGAGCCTTGTGTGGTCCCAAGTCCCCAGTACAGCCAGAGCAACTGTCTCTGATGACATACTGGTTTGCAGCACAGCAGGTCCCGAGCAGACAGGCACGGTGTCACTCAGCAGCTCTGTACACACCTCTTCTCCTCCTGCCACCACCTGCACCTGCATCAGCTAAAGTCACCAGGGCTGCTGAACCTCTGTGCACAGGGGAGTCAGCTCCTCTTTCTTCTACTTGTCCCCCTGCACTGCATATGCTGGTGAAGGCTGATGGGCCTCCTGCCTTCATGACAGGATTTTTTTCTCTTTTGAAAGAGAAAAAACACTATTTGAAACACTATTTGGAATGCGCTGCCCAGGGAGGTGGTGGAGTCACCGACCCTGGAGGTGTTTAAGGGGAGACTGGATGAGGCACTGAGTGCCATGGTTTAGATGATGGTTGGTGTTAGTGTTGGTGTTGGTGTTAGTGTTGGTGTTGGTGTTAGTGTTGGTGTTGGTGTTAGTGTTGGGGTTGGTGTTAGTGTTGGGTTATAGGTTGGACTTGATGATCTCAGAGGTCCTTTCCAACCTTATGATACTGTGATACTGTGAAGAGCATTTATCCCCTTGTAGTAGGCATATATCCATCTGAGAACAGATCTGTCTGTACTCATAGGGAAAAGACCTGTCCCTGCACATCATCTAGCAATGGGACAGCTCCAGCATCTGGAGGCTTTTCATTTGACTTTATCGTTGCTAACAGCTCTGAAACCTCCCCCAAATAAAGGAGAATGAGACTGAGGTTACCACTGCAAAATATTTTAAATAGAACAAAAATCAATGAGGAAATGGATCCATGTATGTGTGTTTTTCAGCCATGGCAGTATACAGATACTCTGAGTACTGTGGTTTGAAAGATCTGAAGTGAATATCTACTGCTCCCATGAACTAAGAGAAGAGGATTCTGTAGGATCTAGTCATTCAAATTAAATATAAATTCTAAAAGAGCCGCTGAAAAGCACAGTGTGAAGTAAATCTGGTTTGTGAGAGTAAAGAAGACCCACCAGTTGCATTTCCTATTTTCAGCACTGTAGTTTGGTTATTTCAGCATAGCAGGCAAGACAGGCAGAATCTGTAGGCTGGAGCCCATCATTTCTGGAAGAAGATTAGCTCCTCAGTGCATGCAGGGCAGATGGAGAAGCAAGAGAACCGGAAAGTGCTGACTGCAGTCTAGAGTGAAGCTCTTAGCGTTGCTCTCATGGGATGACCTCATCCAAAGTGTGTAAACAAATATTGTCATGACTGCATCCTAAGTATTTATATAAAACTGGGAATGCACAAGGGGATCACTAATGCCTTGTAATTACAGTAGGAGTACGGCTTGGATGGAATCATCCTGTCTCTCTGTCTCACTCTACATCACTTTTGAAGGGTTGTTCAACTGTACATTTGGGAACTCTTGATTTTTAAGACAGGGCAATACTTGTAGAAATTGAATCAGTACACACTAGCCAAGTTTGCTTAGGTCAAAAGAATACATGAAAACTTAATTCCAGGGCTTATAATTTCATAATATAGTTTGCTAATTATTAGCTGAATTTTAGAAACATAGCAAAAAATTTGAAAACATTCTGTTTGTAATGGTCCAGTCCATTGCAGCCCATGGCAGTAGCATAACCTCAAGGCTTGGCTGCTGCACAGACGTAGGACTGTGCAAGTCCAGAAATGGCTTGGGTTTTTTTTAGCACTCACCCTTCTAAATCCCAACCCGCATCCACTATGCACTCCCTGACAGCCCAAGGCTTTCTGTATTGGTCAAGGTGACACTTTCAAGAGGACAAAACACAGATGAAAAAGTAGGAAAGAAACATGGATATCACAGGGGAGGAAAACTGCTCAAATGCAGAAATGGAAAGACTTGGGGGCCCACTTCATCTAATAAAACTAAACTTATATTCGGAGTCAAAAGCTGATGATGAGTTTGGTGGCAATGAGAAAAAAAGCTGTTAATAACTCTAGGAAAGAAGCTCTTGGTGAGTGGTCAAAATGTGAAGCAGGTAGGAATTGTAATAGAATTATAGAATCATTTAGGTTGGGAAAGACCCTTTTGAGTCCAACTGTAAACTTAACCCTGCCAAGTCCACCAGTATAGTTTACTTTCTTCCCATAACTGTACTTTCCCAACTTTCTTGATTACTGTTACAATCCAGATATTTATTTTTTTTTACAATTCCTGTCTTTCAGGCTTCTCTCCATAGTGTTCAGGACTTTATTTTGTAGCATTTGGACTTCCTTTCAGGGTCATAGTTCTATAAAACCTGCAGTTTTGTATCAACCACAGCATTCCAGATTGCTGTCAGCCAAATGCTTACTATCAATTTATTATGTGCTTTTAGTTTCTCAGTGAATGAGGGAGTCAGAGATGCAGTGGCTGGTTCAAGTACCAGCCCCTTTAGCATCCCTGGCACTGACTGAAAAGAGCACATCTCCTCAACCTGGTGTGGTAAAGGCCAGGAGGTGATGCCTGGCAGTACCATAAGGGCAGTCCCTGATTTTGAAGGGAGAGAAGAGAAACCAAATGAACCCCACGGTGTTGGTGGGCAGCACAAGGGCATTAGCCTGTCCAAGGAGGCATCTTTTCCTGTGGGAGCACATGTTCCATCTTGCCTGGAGGCTCTTGCAGTTGGGCTGTGACTCCTGTCTTCCTAGTTGCTCCCTGAAATGCAAAAGTTACGAAAATAATGCCGTGACCTAAGAGAAATAAATTTCAATGAAGCATGCAAGGAGTAGTATTTGAATAACTATCTTCTATCTCATGAATTAGGCATTTTGTGGGTCTACCAGGAGGTTAAAGATTCTTTATCAAGCACGACAGAAGATACAAGACTGTAAGAAACTAGTCAGTTTAAAACGGTTATTGTAATTAGTTTATTTTCTTTTCCATCATTTGATGTGGGTTCAATATTTGGAAATCTGGATTTGGAGAGTCTGGGGTGGTATTATTTCTACTCTTTACTTAAAGCAGTGAAATTATGAAAAATAAAATGTTTCCTGATAGCTGCTTCTGCTCCAAAAATTGCAAACTGAAAACTGAATTGCATGTTTAGCTGCCAATGAGTAAATGCCCAAAACATTTGACAAAAAAACCCACCCTTGTTTCTGATTCCAGAAGGTATAATAATGTGCTTTATGTGGGAGTTGCAAGGCAAGGGAGCAAACAGAAGTAGCAGATGTTCTGTTTCTTAAAGTTGATAACCCATCACTGCAGTATTGAGAATACTGTTTGTACCTTAGACTGAGACATTCCTTGTCACAGCCAATATGTAAGCTGTTCATAACATCTTAAAATTGCATATTTTTTAATAAATGAAAGCACCAAGATGTTTGTATTAAATCACTCCTGTGAACCCCTGGGATCTTCTAGCAGTGGTCTTCCTCAGGAGACACACATCTCATTGAGAATGTCGTTGAAACAGACTGAGAAACAGCTCTTGGTCAGAGAGAATGACAAGAATGACAAAAGGTCTGTACCATTTCCTACTAATATTTGTACAGAATGGGATCCAATCAGCTGTAGCTTGAGTCCCCAGACAGTGATCCAGTCTGCCTGCTTTCCCAGACTCCTAATATGTTGGCACCTTCTTTCATGAGATTCTTCTGTCTTCGGTCTGAAAGCTCTTGGGTCTGTGTGCTCCCATGTGCCATATGATCTCAGACAGAGATACCTATGCTCCATCTAGCTCTCCTGAAAAATATAAAAGCTAGATGTTGATACCATCTATTTGTTCATATTGCATGCTTGCTTTCAGAAATTTGGTGGAGAGCCTGGTCTTGAAGGGAGTGATAATCTCCAGAACACCCAGCTGTTGGCACAGGGCTGAGCTGGCACTGAAGGGTTATGTTTTGATTTGCTTTTAGCATTAGACTTGAACAATCTTGGCAGCTCCCTCTCATATCCATTGCTACTATGCTGTAGATGAAAAGGACCTACAAAAATAGTGTAGGAAGAAAACAGAAAATGAGAAACTTCACGTTAATGAGCCACTTAAAACATTACTCTGGTTTTGGACTCCTCAATTTTATCTATATTTGTCTTTTACATGTGCCCAGCACCGTTCCATGGTTCCCAGGCCAAATGGCATGGTGAAGCCCAAGTCTTTACTCTTCAAGTCTCTTAGAGGCAGCATGGCAATGTCAAAACTACTTACTGGGAATGGTTCTTGGCCCATGCTAATTTCCAAACTGTGCCCAGAACTGATTTTTGAAGAATGATAATTTGCCTAGGGCAAAGCCATCACAGTCACAGTCCTAAAAGTTTAATGGGGTAGTTCATCGAGTTTCAGTCCTGGGAACGTTCCCTGGCACTGATTAATCTACACTTCCATCAATGCAGCCATGGAATCAAAGGCTAAATAAATACTGTAATTGGAAAAAAACCAGCCCTCACTATATAATTATTTCAATAGATTATTAGCCACATTTTATGTCTGTAAAGTATGGTATAAGTTTCAGTCAACACAGTTTAGGCTATATCTCAGTTTTCAGAAAGTGGATTTACACATAAGGGAGATGAAATTTTGCCTGTGTTGTCCAAAATATAAGTGTTCTCCAAGGAAACTGGAATGGAAAAATCTACTTTCCATACCTCAGTTAAGAGGCATACAACCTCCTCCCCCACAGATATCGAATGTGCCAAAGATAATGTTCAAAGAATACTTTCCTCACACAAATAACATATTGCAATGTGCCCGCCATCAAAGAGAATGTGGGGCCTTTATTCTGTGCTCTTAGAAGAAAGCAAGCAACCAAACCAACCCAAAACCCTCTATATTTGGATCTGGACTTTTCTTTCTTGGAATAAAGCCTTCCCTCTTAGCTGTCTTTTCATCTCTCCCAGGTCCTAATGCACATGCAAGCAAAATATTAAAATAAAAATGGTGCAAGAATAGGGAGAATTACAGTTTTCTCTGTAAGTTTCAAGGCTGGGCAATTCTGATTTGCCTGGAATTGAAGGGAATTTAATGTGGGTGTACAGATTTCTTTTGATACCTCTGAAAACTTTAACCCAAATTCTAGTATGACTAGTACTAGGTCTTGGAGGAGCTGTGAGAGTCAAATCCCAGAGGCTTGTGGGTGGTCTTTAGTAGCCCGATCTTAATTTGTTTCAGCTGAATTCTGCAGCAAGCCTTCTTTTGACTTCAGCTTGTCAAGTTTTCATACTGACTGCCACAAATTCAAAATTGTTTCCCAGCACAGCATATTACATGACCAAATTTTACCAGGTACTTCCTCAACCACTGTTATTGGACTGGAGTATCTCCCACTAATGTATAATATTAATATATTAATAAATAATGCATTCCTCTTCCCTGCTTTTTTGAGTAACTTTAGCTGGAAATGGACATATGGGTAAGATCTGTTGTTTGGAGCACTGCTCATATGCACAGAGGACAAGCACCAGTAGGCTGGCAAAAAGAGGAAGAATTCTGTATAAATATGTACCTCTGGAGATTGTCTTATCCAACCACCCCTGCTCAGAGCAGTGTCAACTAGAGTAGGTTGCTCCGAACTGCATCCAGCTGGGCTTTGGGTGTCTCCAATGATGAAGACTCCACAACCACTTTGGGAGTCCTGTTCCAATGTTTAATCACCCATATTGTAAAAAGTTTCTTCTTATGTTTGAATGGAATTTCCTGTATTTCAGTTTGTGCTTATTGACTCTTGTCCTTTTCCTGGGCACCACTGAAAATGGTCTGGCTCCATGTCCTTTACTCCCCCCATCAGGTACTGATACACATTGATAAGGTACACCTGAGCTTTCTCTCCTCTAACATGAACAGTCCCAGCTCTCTTAGCTTCTTCTCTTATGATAAATGCTCCAGTCTGTTAATTATCTTCATAGGAAAGCCTGCACCTGCTGTAGTATGTCCATGTCTCTCTTATACTGGGAATCCCAGCACTGGACCCAGCATTCCAGATACATCTCATCGGTGCTGAGTAGAGAGGAAGGATCTTCTCTCTGGACTTGCTGCTGATGCTCTTCCTAGTGCAGACAGGGATACTGCTGGCCTTTTCTGTCACAAGGGCACATTGCTAGCACAGAAGCACAGAAACTACAATCCTGTTAGTCCTCCCAATCAGAACTGTTTCTGGAAGTCGTAGCTAAAGGCTAATGCTTTCCCAGGCCTATGGAAGAATGTTGTCCTAATTCATGACAAGGCATGCTGCTTGTGTGGTATTTGCTTTTCCTCTAGAGAAAGAGTCTTACTGAGGCATTTTTTTTCTTACACTTGTGTGGTAAAAATAATTTTTTGGATGTAGAAAGCTAACCTTTCCCTAACCCTTAGGAGTTGGTGTCCAACCTTCCTCGGGTTTGCCAGAGTAATCAGAAAAGCAAACAAACTGATGTATGAGCTTTATTCATTGACCTGTCTGCATTCCTGTGTTTTTACTGATTATGCATTTTGGGTCAGCAGATTTATAGAGTTCACACTTCATTGTCCAACAAGCATAGACCACTCAGAAGTTATCTAAAGTAGTACAGATCTTTCTGCAATTTCTGGGTTATTCCTGGGTCATAAAGCTGTAAAATGCAGTGGAAGTTAGTCAGCACAGATTTCTGCAAGCAACTTAAATAGTCCTTTGCTTGTAAGTTAACATGGAAAAAGGGTATGGCACATAATGGCTTTCCATCTTTTCTTTTGGAAGTAGTCTAACTGACATACTGAAGAGCACCTGAGTGCTTTTGAAGGCACAGATCATGACTTAGGACTAGATAAGTGACAGAAAGTTGAAAAAGATGGGTTTTTTGCAACATAAATCAATACCACACTTTGATTTGGGATAGACATTTGATCACAGAGAACTCTTCAGTTGTCAAATCCTCCCTAGGCAAACTTGCTGAGGTGTGCAGTCTCTAGCCTTCATTCTCCAAGTTTGAAAAAACACATCTTCCATCTGATCAAGGATATTTCATTGTGTTCTTCCTTTATATCCATTGGTGGGAACTGTTACAAGCAAAATATGAAATATGAACTGTGAATGTATCTTTTGCAACAAGCATAGGAAAATAGGCAAAAACAAACTGTGCAAATTACTTCTCCTTTATGCCTTCATTTCTTCATTATTCTTTGTTTTGCTTTTGGGGTTTGAAATGTGTGTAATAAGTGGAATGCTTAAAGTATTAGCATTTTTAATTTGTTTTCTCTATTGACGTGGTTGAAATCCTTTAAAAACAAAGTCCCGTACCTTGAAGACAAATAGCAAAGTAATTCCTTGTGCCAGCTAAGAAACTGTGCCAGAAAAAAGAGTGACTGGACAGTTGTCACAGAGCAGTACCATTTGACATGAGGAAAGGAAGTGGTTAAATGCCATGGTGATGTTGTTGTAAAAGTGGTGACTGATGCAAAGAAAAATAAATGATACTCACACAGCTTAGTGGCAGAATGAGGAAGGAAACTGTAACTCTGAGGAGAGCCATTCTGGAAAGAAAGCCAACAAATGGATGCGTGAGCCCCTTCAGTAAGTGTCTGCATTGGCTTCAGCTCCATAGAGCTGTAAGCATCTGCCACAGGGACATGGTGCCTTTACAGTTCCTCCAGTACTTCTTTAGCTCTTTTTCTCTTTACAGGAACCCAGACCTTTGTATAACAAAAGGTGCCAGTTTTATTCAAGTGGAACAGGATTCCTATATGATGCCTACCAGACAGAGGTAAATAAACTTCCCTCATCACGTGTTCATTTCTGCTGTGTTTTGAGGGTCTGGGGAGGGAGGAGGCAAGTGTTTGTGAGCACGTCTGTGCATTTAAGTCACAAGTTTATAGAAACCTTACTGTTTTTTTCCTCACACAAGTGACTTCCCTCTTGTCCAAGCCTCTCATGACTGCAAGTCATTACAAGTAAGGGTTTGAGTCATCAGCCGTGTTTCTATCCAGTACATTACTCTGGAACTGGAATGATTTATAGTCCATCTATTCTGTATAATATCTGTCTGGGATGTTTGTGTCACATTGGTATCTTTCTCTAAGGAGGTTTTTGTAGAGTTCAAGTGGAATATGAAACATCTAAATGAATCCATTTACATTGTCCAGAAGACTTCAAATCTTCTCTGTATTTATCCAGCAAAGGCCAAGAATGTCAATGGTTTGAATGTCATTTTTTTATTATCTCATTGACATTAACATGTTCAGAAAAGTGCCCATATCCCTCCTGAGAAGTGCAGATTTAGTTTCTTTTCCAACTTTTTGTTTTATTACTGGAGTGAATTGGTGGGAGTGAAAAGAAAACCAAGTAGAGCAAGATTGAGAACAGCCACACAGTGGTATAATTTATAAGAAACCGCAATACCAGTTGTGGCTAAGAATTACTGTTAATAATTGTAGGCAGTTTAGCAAAGTATATTACGAGGTTAAGCAGCTAATACTCATTAAATCTTGCTGCTAGAGCACCTTGTTGTTGGCTCAAGGAAATGTAAGACAAAAGTATTTAATTGACTTCTTTGCCTAAAGACCTACCCAGAAAAACATGTGATCTGTGACAACACCTTTTTCTTTTACTTCATCCTCTTCTAAAGTGTGCATGCACGCTCAGATACAGACATTGTCTGAGAAATGCTTCTGATCCCTGTAATAAACATGTAATAAGCATGGTCATCACACTGACCACAATTCCCTGCAGGTGACCCCAGCCCCTGGCTTCTGGCCAGACGGGTTTCCCCAGTTTTGCAGATTCTGGGAATATCTAAAGTTGGGCCAACCAGATCTCCTTGCTTTAATCTGGATAAAAACCTCATATCTTTTAGAAGTTGAGTTAGTTTGTAATAACATTTTTGTCTGGTTGTTCACTGATCTAGATTCAGCATGTGCTAATTCAGGGTTAATGATCCATGGCCATTGAACTTGGCTTTTGCTTTTCCAAAGTTAGCCAGCTAGTGAGCAGGGGACATGCCCTGCATGCCAGGCAAACACCTAACTAGGAAGGCAGGTTGTTTTCTCAGTGCAGGTTTCCTTTTGATTGCCATCTCTAGCTTATGAGTGGTCTTTAGCTCATGTAGTTTGCCTGTTTCTTTTTGCTGAAAGCAGAAAGATTTGGTTTTCTTGCAATAAACTATGAGATGAGAACACCTCTTCAATTGGTGCTGAGAGAGGATAGACAAGCACAAACAGCCAGAACATGAAAAAGGTACATTTCTGGTCATTGAAATGAAATAATAGTTCTTGACATGCAGAATATCCACACTTGCTTATACCACACAGTTATTTGTTTATTTTGGTTTATTCATTGTTCTCCTAAAAAGGAGTGTCTTGCTCTTTGCATGTTTTAAAAACGCAGTGATAAGAATAGACAACTACACTAACACCCTTGGCCAATAATTTAGTATGACCTGTAGCCAGCCTAGAAGCAGCTAAAAACATATTTAAGATCTTGTCATTCTCCCTCTTTTGTGCTCTGTCTTCTACAGTACAAAGGAGGAAACTGGCCTTACCAATGCTTGGAGAAAGGAAAACTACTTTTATTTCCTATCAGAAGTTTCCCCAAAGCCATGCATCTGAACAAACCTCCTTTTTAGCAGCCCACTCAATCTCACAAAGCCCTCTGATCCCAATCATGCATGTTTAATGGGAAAAGAGTACTTTAACTCTGCAGGTCCTAGGTCGTTTTGACCGTATGCAGCGCATCAAAACCAGTCTTAAATTCCATTCAGTACAAAAGCACAAAGGCATGTCAACAAAAGGGCTATGGTAGCAGGTGCATTAGCACACTCTGCTCCAGGACTGGTTTTCAAACCGCTTTGAGAAGTAGCCAGGTGGGATGTTTCAGTCACTTTGGAGCTGGATCTTGATTAAGCTGATGCAGTTGTGGACGGTATTGTGCTCCTCTTCTGCAGTAAATTGTAGCTCAGGCTAAGGACAGATGCATCTGAATGTGACTTCAGGCCAACAAAGCCTTTCTGTGTAGTTCCAATAAGTTCAAAACCAACAGAACAAGGTTGATGGAAAGAGGTCCTGTCTCAGGGTGAGATATTCTTGTGAAAAGTTGGATGCATCTGTATCAAGTTGTGAGCTCCATTTCGAGACTGTCCTTTTATAGCTTAACTTCTGTTATGGATTAGAAGAGCTGATTTGTATAAAACACTAAGTACAGGTACACCTTTGTCCTGGGCAGCAAAGCAATCCCAAGGCATCATTTTAACTTCCTTTTAACTTTTAGCTTTATCACCCTTGCAACTTCCACTGCTCCAGCAAATCCTGCTAAGGACAACAGGTCTCAGACCAGCTGCAAGATTAAATTTCTCTGGTACTGATTGTGCATGTGTAAAGGCTTTCCTTTTTGTTGGGAACAAATATGTGAGGATTACACTCATCAACAGTGGCAGTTTTCACACTAAAAAGGATGCATAGATCCAGAACTCAGGAGCTAGAAACATGGTTTAGCATCTCCCGTGGAGTCTAATATAGTCATGTCAGAACTGTCTAACAGAAGCTTTTCAGCAGCAGGCATGTATTCCTAATATGCTCCTTCTACATTTTCATAAGAAGGAATTTTCCGTTCTATGATACATTTTATTTGCATTTTGTGAACAAAATACTTCTCAGTGGTTAAAGTACATTTTCTCTGTAAAAATTAAAACTATAGAAAGAATGTATTTTCTGATTTGCTAGCATTTAAAATATGACATTTCTCCAGGATTTCAAAGTCAATAAGCTACACATCTCAGAGGGAAAAAAGGCCTTACATATAAAATATTTCAGTTGGTCTGTAGTGCCAAATAGAAGAGATTAATGCTTACCACACTTAAGGAGTCATTAAAATGAGTTCTTGTCTAGATGGAGAGCAACTTATATGTGCCTACTGATATTGTTCTAATATCTAGTCATCCCTGCAATCCCTGCTCACACAAACAAACCTTTTCAGTTTTCGATTCAAGAACCTACAGTAAATGGTACTTATTTGCTGCAGTGCTTAGATCTTTTCTGAGCAGGTTTTTTTGTGGGTTTGGGAATTGTTCTTCTTGTTGTTCCTGATTATATTCTTCTTCCGGAGGGTGTAACTGAAAGGAGAAGCTCACATTTATTGGACACTATTCAGATAAACTGATTTCATTATCTGTTTCCCCACTGTATTGGACTGGTGTTCTTATCTACTTCAGTGACTTGCTGTGGTGCATCTCTCAGGACCCATGGTCCCTGCATCCCAGCCACAGGGATCCACATCTTGCCACTGCAGACTGAGTCTCAACAAAATAGCACCAGGCAGTGCAGCAAAGTGCTTGAAACCTCGGGCAGCCCTGGGTGCAGGTTGGTGCTGCAGTCTCTGGGCACCATAGTGCAATTGCCTGAGACTGAGGAGCTCATGTCCTGAATAAAACTCCTGGGAGCTCAGGGATATCCTTCTGCCCTACGGTCATGAATTTTATATTCTTAGGATCTTTCTGCACAACAGTAAATAAAATCTGATATGGCAGAAACTGCTTCTTTGGGGTTGGTGGGATGATTCACCCATTGCACTGAAACACTGAGAATAAACGTCAGTCTCTTCTTTTTTGGCAGGTGACATGTTATACCTTAAACAGCAACTGCCAGCTGAAAGTAAAGAGTAACACATGCTATTGCTGTGACCTGTACAACTGTGAGAAGTAAGTACCTGTGTGCAGCCAGTGGCCTCTGAGAAATCCTTGGTTATTTGTCACTCCTCTGAAATAATGATGGGCAGAGGGGTTGCCCTTAGGCCTGGAGAAGCAACACAAAGGGCTTGTATGCTGAGGAAACCAGTTCCTCTGACTGAAGTCCTGATGTCAGCAAAGAAGTGGTTGGGGTTTGCATATTAGTGTTGGCATTATTTCACTTTCCTTGTCTTTAATAGGTCCATAAGCTTTTTGCTGTGTGATCAAAATTGGCCACTCAGGCATTGCCCTGTCAAGATTTACTGTAGATCTTGCATTGCATTTTTCCCATTAAATTTAATGAATCCTCTTTTTTTTTCTACCAGACTGGGGGAAATCAATAAGAACATAGGTGTCCATGAGCAGAGATCATGTTGTAGGCATATGCAGAGCTCTTTTGTTAGCAAAAACTTCTGTAGGCATGCGATTTTGCTAAATTATCATATTATAGGTACAGAGGGTCTTGTGAAGTGTTTTCTGAAGCTGTCCATTTGACTTCATCATTACCAAAGCATAAGACGTCAGAAGATAAGAAAGGAAATGTCTGAATATGTTTATGAAGAATGTTAGCACAGGTTTACCATGCAGTGATTTAATGGGAGTAAAAAAGGTGGTTAGGAAAACTACATCACAGAAAAGTCCAAGGATTTGTAATGTGGAAGACAGATGAAATAAACTCGCTCAACTAACTGGGCACCTGGCACATAGAAATTTCAACTGCAAGGAGCACCATGTCTTGCCAAGAAATTGGGGACAATTTCTCAGAGCAGATCTTCTGCCTGACTTACCTTTTGCACACCTCAATATCATCTTATGCTGCACTTCCATGCAGCCTCTGCAACCCTCTACAGTTCACCCACAGTCACTTTTCCTTCTTTCCCCTCTATATATTTTTCATCTTTTGTCCTCCCTACGTCTCCTGTCTTGTTTTGGTTTTTCAAATACCAGCAATTCTGAATAACCCCAGTCCTCTGTAAGCATTGGCTAGCATGCTGCCAGACATAAACATTTTAGGTATGGGGGAATGAGGATGCCACAATGAAGCTTCTACACAAGGCTTCTGTACAAAAGAGTAGTTCATGTCCAGATCCTGACTCAACTAGAGAAGCAAAATGAAATTTGGGACTAGAGGGAAGTCCTTGCATATTTCTCATACACCACAGTGGTCAGCAAGAATTTGTGGCACTGGCATGGACAAATTCAGAGTAAAGAAGCAGACTTGCTGCTCTACTTGGCAATCGCAGTTCATAGGACAGATACAGAGAAGTCGGAGGAGACACAGTCGCATGAAGTGCCTTGGTGTTGGTCATGGAACAGACCAGTACACAGGCAGGATTGCAACTTGGATTTTCTGAGCCTCATGGTGGCTGAAACTATAGGTTTATTTAGTAAAGCAATGTCTGAGCTCGTGATAGGGTCAAAGTGAACTCACAGCACAACAGTAGCAGATCTGCAGTGCCAGAACTGTGCCTCACAACAAATGATTGGATGTTTCCAGGCATTACTGTGCCTGAGCTTGTTTCTTCCCAGAAATGTTGTGAGTTTCTCCATGCTAAGATCTTCCTCTGTAGAGATTTCCCTAACCAGCATCCCCACTGCTGCCCCAAGTGCTGGGGATAGAGGAACAGAAGAGCACAAACTACTCACTTCTGGTTTCTACCATAAGCTGATGGCAGTTTTCTAATACTGCAAAACCAGACTTCTAGAAGATCTTTCCAACTCAGATAGTTGCCCTAGGAACTCATTAGTGGGCTAGCATTAAGGCAGGTACTGAAAAGAACTGCAGGAAACTGTGGTTTCAAATTTTGCAGGAGGATATTTCTGACATTCAGCAAGACAATGAGGTTTGACTTCACAACATGCCTGATTTATAATAACCAGTGCAGAAATATAAACAATAAATTATTTCTGGATAGTAAAATCCCTAGTGCAAAGGCACAACTTGATACTGTACTCTGTTGCATCTGTTAATTTGGAACCACAGACACCATAAACATGCGTAGACAGCTGGCACAATCTCCCTTTCTGCAGCTGAATTAATGCTTTATTAACTTGCCTTCCCCCTTATTAGAGGTGCTAGCAGATTTCCAGGTGAGCTGGGAAAATGAACACTGCTAAGCTTGCATTAGCTGGTAGCTGTATGATAGGGCCAGCATCCATATGCCAGGACTATGTCTGTTCAGAGACACTCAGCACAAAAATTAGTCACTGCTGATGCACACTACCGCTCAGCCAAACTTGAGTTGGTATTAATTGGACCACATGTTTAATGCTACCATTAGCAGAGCTAATTTTTGTCTACAGTAGATCTTTCTGCAGTTCATCTGAGCAGTGTTCAGTTGGAGCATGGATGAAGTACTTTGCCAAAGAGGAAAGTAAGCAGGAGTGATTTCAGATCCACTGATGTGCTGTATTATGTGCAAAACCATTCCAACAGGAGTGATGTTGTGTACATTCCCTTTCAGTGCAGAGCAGTCCTCCAGCTACTATGAGTTTCTCGGCGTGAGCAGCTGTCAGGACGTGGTTCATCTGTATAGGCTGCTGTGGTCCTCCACAGTCCTCAACATCATCGGGTTGTTTCTGGGGATTATTACAGCAGCCATCCTTGGGGCGTTTAAAGACATGGTAAGGCTCAGTCTTTTGCCTTTTGTGAAGACTTCTGTGCTTGTTGGAATGAAGCAGATTAAAACCAAGGAAGCATAAGTGTATGAAGGAGGCACTTTAAACCTGTTTCCTGCGTGATCTGGGAGTCTGGAGTCATGTCTTGAGGCTAAGCCATTGCCAGCTGCTCACAGCTAAGTAGGTCAAACCTGATCAAATGCATAAATGGAAGGGAAAAAAAGAGGCACCTTTGTGAACAGATGCTGGCAATTCACTCAATGTCATCTTTTTTTTTTTCCTTCTAATTCAGCACTGAACATGGGGGCCAGCCCTGAGTTCGAGGATCCTAGTTTGTAGCTAGCATGTAAAACTCAAGTTCTAGGTGTGGCTATTTAACCTTGTGTAGTTCTTTTCATGGGGATTAACTCTGAAGTACCAGTCAAGTTTTTATTTAACAGTTGTATTCAGGTCATATTAACCTCCTCTTTCATTTCGCTAAGAAGTACTGATTTCTGTACCACACCACCATGTTGTGCCGATGTGCACCACTGCATTCGGAAGAGGCTGTGTGCTAGGAGTGTTTCTGTAATACAGTGTCTCCTCTGCCTAGATTTTCTGACGTGTTAAAAGGGTGAAGTAACTGTTCTGGGATTATCACTGACAGCGGTTATGTTTGCTAAAGCAGTACCTAAAGACCGAACAAGTGGCTCATGATTTTCTGGGCATTCAGAAAAGTAGATGGTCCCAGCCTAAAGGCGTTCCAAACTAATTGAGCAGAGGTGGAAATGCAGGAGTCAAAGGGAGATGTGATTGCAGCAAAGGTCATTTTAGATCCGTGGTGTTTCTGGTGACCAGTCCAGAGGAGAAAACTAAATAGAAACACCAGTGAAAGAAAAGTAGAGAAGGGCGGAGCAGGGAAGGGAAAGCAAGAGAGATGGATTACATGAACACCACGGGGGACATACTAGAGGGAAGGGGCTGCTCAGAGCTGGCCTGGTGTCCTTTAGCAGGCATGTTCAGGCTACCTACAACATGTTGGCTGGTTAAAAGCGTGTGATGGAGCAAAGCCATATGAATTATTTGAAATTCACATTTGTTAAGAGTTGCAAAATGTTTATTGGACATATTCCTCTGGAGCCTAAGGCAAACAAGCACGTTGAGCCTTCATAAGTAAGAAATGTGCTGCTGAGCTGTCCTTTATGTGAGGGAACTCTTGCAAGGAGTTGATAACTTGCAGCCAGCCAGTGAAGAGTTGCAGCTGCCTGACCAGAGGGAGTGAAAGCAGTGTTCCTAGCTTAGTTTATCCCCTCCCTGTGAGAGGAGTAATGGCAAGGAGGGAGCAGAAACAACCATAGTGGGAAAGGAGGGGCATAACAGCAACATGAGGATGGGAAAGGCAAGCATCATCTACAGTAAGTCCTCAGTAGAACACTACAGCTTTCCATTGCTGCTAAGTATTTTTCCCCTGCCTGGCAGATGGGTGCGAGTGCTTTCCCCAGGGGCAGCTGGGGGAGTTGCTAGTGCTTCACTGCAACAAGCAAGGATGCAAAAGCCATCTTGAGTCCACCTAATCTGTCTCACACAAACTGAGGGTTATATGGGATTTGGGCTGGTGCTTCCTAGCAGGGTGAACTCTAAATCAGGCACACCTCTGTGGGGCCATTTCCGTGTTGCTCGCCAAGGAAAGCTGAGGCAAGGAGATATTCTTAGGAGAACTGGTGTCTCCATGACATGGCACATTCCCTTGCTAGGAGGCAGAGGGTAGGTTAAGGACTGAGTCCTCTGACTGGGCAGCACAAAGCTGTGCAAGGAAATCGTAGCAGCAGTGGACTTGCAGCTTTCCCCTGGGCACAGATGGAGCAAGCCTGTCAGGGCTCTGACTAAAATCCTGATCTGAATAAGCTGTTTAATGTCTCCTCTGCAGAGAGTGTGGAAGAAAAACCCTCACTAGCTTAAGAGACAGATGACTTGTGTCAGTTAGCTCAGCACAGGAGCCACGCTATGCTTGTGACGGTGTTACTAAAGCAGCAATCCCAGATGCAAGGACCGCTCCTTGTTCCTGCCTGTGCTTTTTCAGGGTCCTTTTGAGGGAGGTACTAGAGCTGTTTTGCTAATCGGCTGTGTGCTTTTGTTATGAAAGGAGGAACTCCTGGGGGAAGACTGAGGCCAGGAAAACATCAAGCAGAAGAGGGAGAGAAAGGGGCATGGGACTGAAATAAGAAAGGACTATCAAAAAGCGTGGAAGAACAATTTTCTTTCTTTCGGGATGTCACCTCCTCATGGAAATGCTCACTGGCATTTTGCAGGGAGAGCTGCAAAAGCTTGCTGAAATGCCTCAGGGCATTGCTCCGAGGTTGACTTCCAGAAAACACAGGGCCAGGCTGACTAGTCAAACAAAAAACATCATGTTTATCTCTGGGGAACGATGGCAGCCAAAACATGTTACAAAGGGAAGAGTCTGCAAAATAGTGCTATTGCCTCTAAACCAGTCACATTTCCTGGACAGAAAAAAAAAAAAAAGTACTGCTGTTTTGGTTGTTGTGGGTTTTCTTTCTTGTGACAAATTACCTGCAGACCCTGGCACACTCTCTGTGGTTTTGCTGCCTTCCAGAGGGTGTGCTGCCTCAGTGGGGAACATATCGTCCTATCCTGACCCCAAGGTGTCAGCTCTCAGTGGCCCCTGTATCACCACTGGCTCTGTCTGGAGGAGCTGCAGTGGTTACAATACCCTCGTTTTCAGATCTACTATGTGCTTGGATATAGGACGCCAGCCAGGCAGTTACCTTAAAATCACCTTTAACAAAAAACAGGTTAAAGTATAATCTAAATTGAATTATGTGCTTTGAGTACCCAAAACGTTAAAAAAACCCTGATTATTTCTTGCAGACGACAGAGGTAAAGAAATATATGGAAAATTTCACTTCCTGGTACTAACAGTTAATCTAGAAACCCCCTTTCCTGTGTTGGTATTTGTATGATGACTTGTAGATGTTTTCCTGACACACCTTGCCAAGGAATCTGCTTGCCCTGAATTTAGGATTGCAGTAATCAGAACTACCACCACTCTTGGGAGGTTTGCTTACTTTTTTTTTTTTTCTCCCCAGTTAGTCTCTTTCTTGGAGTCCTCAAAGGGAGTCTGGACAGATTAAATATTATTTCCTTATCCTCTCTCCTTGTTCTAACAAGGGAAACAAAATGAACCCCTAATTACTAGGTTACTTACCATGTGTTTTAGCCCTTGTGCAACTAAAGGTGCAGCCTGATGTTAAAAGGAAGCTCAGGAATAAACCCTTTGACAGGTCTCTGTGGGATCAGCAAGTGGACCTCCCTTAATCTGCAGCCGCACAGCCCAGCAGCGCACAACAAGCGGCAGTATGCGTGGCCGGGTAAGAGGCAGCCAGACAGTCCCCCTGGCTACTACCTGGCTTCCCCAACCTCCCTGACCCCAGTGCCCATATGGCACTGACAATGCTCCCTGGCCACTGAACAGCTCCTTATCTCGTTGACTTGGGTGGTGTTTCAGTTTAAAATGTCTCCATCTATCCTTGTATTTTATGTGACTAATTTAACATAGTGTCATTACGGGAATACTTGATAAAAGCATCTAATCCGCTCCAATACATGCGAGTTGTTGCTGGCTCCAGGCTGAGGCCAGATAGCCTGATAATAAGGTGCTTTGATCAGTGGAGTTGGGGTGGATGACTCTCCAAACCTGTCTTCTGGGAGTGTTGTGATGCTTGTCCTTAGCAGCTGGAGTGCATTGCTGCTCCAGGTGGAGAGAACTCAGAGAGGTTCCTGGGACAACAGCAGCACCCAAAGGGGGACCCACACGGCAAGCTGGTGACAGATGCAGAACAGGCATCTGTGTTTCATGTTGGGCAAAGCAAGTGCCATGTCTTGCCACATTTATGTCCATAACCAGAAGGATCTGATTACGTCAGGGCCTCTTTTCTTGAAGGAAGGGCACGCTCTGGACATGCATCCAGCCCCAGCATGGATAGACCATGTCACTGGCCTTTGTGTCTAAGGCAACCTCATTAGCTGCTTCTCACTACCTCTGTCTGAAAGTCAGTATCTCTCTATTTCTCCTCACCATATCCACCAAGCCTGGTGGGTAGAAAGGAGGTACTTTAATGGGGGTACATTGAAGAGGAGAGACTTCCCTTCTCGCATTAAATAGGCTTTCTGTTTTCAGGCCTAGTCTTTCTCTGCCACAACTCCTGAGATGCTAAGTTTCTCCAGAGATCTAAGGCCTAAATTATTGGGTAACCTCATGTGTTACATCAGTGACCTAGACAATGTTTTCCACATGCAAACACAATTAATATACTTCATTCTCAATTACAGCGAGGCCTCACGCTATATCCAGAGGTTTATGTCTCTCACTGATGTATCTGAAAGGAAATGCCAAAACCCCCCAAATTCTGGCTGCTGTTTTCAACATTTGTCAGTAAAAAGAAAATTCCATGCTCTCATGTAGAAGAATCTACTAGTAAAAACAAAGGAGAGGAAAAAAACCCCACTGTGTTTGTCTTGCTGTGCAAGGGGGGGCATGAAAGTCTTTCCCAGAGCTCTCTTGTCCTTCACAAATGGTCATATAACACAGGGGTTTAGGGTTTAATACAAGTGCCCTTTCACACTGTGCTTTTGCTCTTTTTTTTTCTCCCCCAATTGTATGAGCTGGTTTAATATGAGCTATTACTTCTTTCTGCAAACCTCATCTCACATTAAGCGACATGCCAATTAAGCCATAGGATATGATGAAGGATTTTATGCAGCAGGAATAAGATATGCTGGGGGGGGGGGGAGGGAGGGAGGGCAAAAAACTCCATTTCACAAGTGAGAGGGAGCAGTGAAAGATGAGACTTTTGCAGATCTGCATAGGAAAGAAGAGAGAAAAGACATGAGGGCGTGAGGTAGCTGCTGTTGGAAAGAGTCTGCAGCAAATTGTGGAGAAATGGGAGTTTGGGTGCTGAAGTAGATAAGAAGAGACGGTCAAAGCTGTATGATGTGCTCTTCAGGGTGTCTCGGATCTGGAGTTCTGCCAGCGCTTCTGTAACTGGCACTATGGAAGCACCAGCAGTCTTTTTCCAAAGGAAGATTAAAGTAACTGTGTAATTCTGGCTAGAAAATTCACTCCAGATACACAATCCTCTCATGCACAATGCTCCTTTTTGTTTTGTTCTTTTTCTTGTAGTACCTACCAGTGTTGTGTTGGAAAGCAGAAAATTGCTAAATTGCCTAATTGCTTGTGTTAGGACCAGTTCTTACTCCAGTCTGATGAATTGTTGTTTTCTGTGTTCACTCAACAGGTACCTTTGTCCCAAATTGCTTTCAGTGCTGCACCTCCTCCTCAGATCCTGTACAATCCTGCCCAGCAGATCCTGACATACACTGGATTCTGTCCTTCTGCAGCAACTATTTCTACATATCCGTCCTACCCATTACCTCTTCAGGTACAGTACAGAATGGCATCCTTCTTACTCCACCAAACAGCAAAGCATGAACTGTTCCTTAGTACAAACTCTGCAGCGATAGATCTTTGCTCCTGGGGTTTGAAATGAAGCAAAGAAGTCGGATCCCAAGTAAGACTCATGTCTAGGAGGACTTAGCCTGGGCCTAGTTCTTAGGCCTGTTCTCAGATCTCAGTCTTTCTCTGGTCATCCTTTGCACTCCGTATCTGGACCGGGAATCCCAGTGTGGGATTAGAGCTGTGCCACAGTAGTTATGAAGGTGAACACTGCCTCCGTGTTGGGCAACATAAAGCAGCAGCAGAGGCATGAGGGGAAGCCAAAGGAAGCATGTGATACACAACAGGATTTTGCAGAAAAGTTTGCACACTTTATTTCACCTTACTTTTAATATGGTGATAAGAAGATTAGGTCTCATTAAATAGAAAGGAGATAAGAAAGGGGAGGAAATGAGATCTGTGAAATTAAGTGATATGAAAAGAATTATGGCTGGATATTAATGGTAACTACTCATCACTCAAAGTTTTGGTTGCCCAAGCAAAGCTATTAGGTGGCAAGATAAGGAAGAAATAGGAAGTTTTTTGCACACTAGAGAAGATTCAAATGCTACAGGATGTTGTGGAAGAGTATAAATGAGGGATTAGGGAATTAGTCCATCAGCTGCTATTAAACATAGGGATTCAGATGTCACTTGCAGCCCAGCAAGTCCCCAGATGGGGTCTCATCAGAAGGTGGAGCCCTTTTTCTTTTAACTTCCTATAAGCATCTACTTCAGGCCACTGCTGGGAAGCAGGTACAGAATTGCTGTAGCAGTTGGCAATGGCTGGTGAGCCTTTACTGACCAGAGGCAGCTGGCACAAAGAAAGGAGGAAAAGCTGCCAGAGGTGCAGCTTTCTCCACTTGTGGGAGAGAATGCAATGTGAGCTGAGTCAACACTGCTTCGCCTCCTTCATAAGGATGAGGTGCAAGTCACGCTCCAAGCCTGTGCTGCGTCCAGCCAGAACTGGCCTGGAAAATGCAGGGAGTGGTGCTGAGGTTGGTGTTTGCTTTTTGAGTTGTTTTTTTTTTTCTGCAGAGTGAGTTGAAGAACGTAGGGCAAGCTGGTAAATAACTGAATGTACTGAGACCCTGGTGCAATCATAGGATTTTTTCAATTTTTTTAAAGCACAGTAAGACTGTTTTGTTCAGTCCAATGGCTTGTTATCCTTTGGCTGTATAGTGCCAGACTAGTGGGTACCACAAGTTTTGCAAAACTTCTTAATTGAAAACTCTGCTTGTTGAGCATGAGCCAGCTGTGGACCAGCTCCCCGCAGCCTCCTGGGATACATTTGTTCAGGACCGGTAAGTACGGGGTCACAGTGATCATTCAGACTAGTGAATAGTTAGTGTGCTCCTGGTATGGGTTTGACCCTGACTGCCTAACAGTCTCCCAACAATGCCCACAAAGGGATCAGGAGATAGTGAGGACGATGAACCATTTCTGGTAGGTTGTGTGTATAGAGTCACAGTGGTTTGGCGGTAAGAATTCAGCTGTAGTGAGGAGATATGTGCTGTGCCAATTGGCTTCACAGCCAGAGAACAGTCCTTGGCAGGTCTTATTTATTAACATAAATACAGCCAGGCACTTTTGGAGATCATGGGTTGAGAGGAAAAAAAAAGAGCACATTCAGAGATCTTGTTTTGTTTGCTTTTAGCTGAAAGCTGTGCTGCTCTGCAGAGTTCAGTTAGCACATAGCCAAAAGCAGAAAGAGAAGGGGATAAAAACATATGAAAGAAAGCAATTAGAGCTGAAAAGATGCATGTAATTAGTCATGAGGATCAATTATAACTGCTCAGTCCTGTGTCCCTGAGAAAGAGAAATACATCATATTTACCCCAAAATCTTAACTGCATTCCAAAATAAACACAGGGGGTTTTTCCTAGATTTATACTTTTTCTAAGAAGTGTGTTCGTTTGTCTTCTCTCCCCTTTATAACATTCAGAGGCTGACACCACTAGCTGTCCCCAAGCCAGGAGAGGTAATGAAAAGCACTGGGCTCCAAAAGGAAAAGCGCATAATCCTTTTCCTGGAAAAAAAAAAAAGGCAAACTGCCTCCCTGCATATATGAGCTCATTATTTTGTAGCATGGAGAGAATTAGTTCTGCATCAGCATATTAGTTAAAAAATCATAATAAACTTTTCAAAGCTACAAATGGTAAATATTAGAAGCAGGCCTGTTTAGGAACAGCCAGAAGTTTAACGAACATCTTCTTCCATTACTTGAGGGCTGTGGACTGAATCCATAGGGCTGGAAGTAGGTCTTCATTACCAATCTAAGTGCTCCAAGCAGTGCCGAGCTGCTGGATTCAGGCCTTCACAAGCCCTGCTTAGCTGGTTCTGGTCCTTAAGGCAACTACAGGCCTTGAGTCTGGGATTCATTTGGCCAAACACACGGTTGTTGGCATGTAGGGTTCTAGTGTTGTCTGATAATAGGATCAGGTAGTCACCTGGCCCCTGCCATCACTCCAGAAAGGTCCAGGTCCTGTAGTCCATATGTCACATCTATAGACTCATTTGTTTGGAAAGGACCTCTGAGATAATCCAGTCCAACTAAACCATGTCCCTGAGAAACTCATCTACCCGTCTTTTAAACAGCTCCAAGGATGGCGACTCAACCACCTCCCTGGGCAGCCTATTCCAGGGCCTGACCACGCTTTCAGTGATGTCTAGGATATCCCATGGTGTCCCAAAAGGGCTGGAAATTTACACGTGAGCAGCTGAATTGAGCTCTAGCTGTCGGCAGTGTAGGAGTCTCCACTTGAGCTGGTCTGCCCTTCAGAATCCACAAGGCACTTCTCACCTGTTGATTATTTGAGAATGAAGATGTATGGTGTGAGTGATATAAATACACCCTCAAGGCCTTTCTGCTCACTACAGGTGGAATTCAATTGCTGCATGTCACTTTGCTGCACACTGAGTTATCTATGTTCTAGAGTCTTCAACTGAGACATCAAAATCTGAGGTTGAACCCTGTATCCTAGGGTTTCAGTTCAGTTGCCTAAAGATATGGCATCTAAGATGGCCTAGTGTTCATAAGACATCCATACAGGGCTGGCTGATGTGGGACAAGTTCTACCTGAGACTCACACATATTTCTGGAGCAGCTGACAGAGGATGCCCTTAGGCGTCTCAAAAGGCCTGATGTTTTTGCTTTGATGTCAACGAAGGTCCACAGAAGGGCCCCAAGATGCATATCTCTTCTCAGTGTTCACTTTAGCTCACTGAAGCTTTGGGTAAACACTGTTCCTAAGCCCCTGCATTTCATGTTGCCCCGTACTTGCCCCTAGTTGGGGCAGAGTCAGAATGTGGTTCAGTACAACAAAAGGAACTTCTTCAGCTAAGAGTTAGGAGAAAAATATAAGTGAATTGATGCCAATTAATGAAGTAAAGCAGTTAGTAATCAATTATCAACTAATAACTCTGCTTTGGATTGTCACCTCAATTAGAGGAAATCTATACCTTAGTTCTTCCTACTGGGAACATATTCTACTTAGTCTTACGTGCAGCACACCTAGCCTGAACACTGCCCCCACTTGCATGGACTGAAGCTCCATTAGCTCAAAGGCTATGAACCTGAGTTCACCTGCAGCTCCTACCACTGAGCAGATTCATTCCTAGCCCTCTTCTGAATCCGGTATCTCAATGAAAAATTGCTTGCTGGAGGGGCAAACAAAGTCTGAACAAAACTGCAACCTGAGGTCGTGGTAAACACTCCTCAGTTCACCTCACACTTCCTTGTCCACAAGCAGAAATCAATCAGCCAAATGCAAAAAAAGAAAGGGGGATAACAGGAATGCATTTTGACAAAGATGTAACCAGCATTCTTTTGTTTACTGTGGCATATGCTAACAGAATCATTCATCCCTTACTGGTACAGTTCACTTGTAGCTAGCCTTGGTCTGCCAGCTGGTCAGGTAAATTATTAGCTGTGTAGAGAGTGGTAGTGATGACAGCAGTAAGGATCATGCCAGTCATTCCTGCCAGAGGAGAGATCATTACAGAAGCAGTTCCAGACAGACAGATGGGAACAGTGGCTGCAGTTTGAAGGGGAACGGAAGTAATTCCATAATAATAATAATAACAATAATAACAATAACAATAACAATAATAATAATAATAATAATAATAATAATAATAATAATAATAATAATAATAAAAACAAATGAGCCAAAACCACAACAACTATGTTTGGAGCTGATCTGGCTAGCAGGCTGTCAGTATACCTGCAGTGCCTCCTGGGGAGTTAAAGGGCTAAATCAGCCTTCCTGTCAGGATGTTTGCATTCCCACTCACTAATTCACCCTTAGTACCAACGCACGACAACATTCTCCTCACCACGGCGCCTTCACACAGGGCAGTAGCCCCTGCTGACCCAGAGCCCTGTGGAGAAGCCAGGCACTATGGCACGGGGTCTACCAGCCCTGGGAAGCTCTGAGATGCCACTGACCAAGTGCCAGCCATTCTATTGGCCTTCTAGATGGTGGCTATTAATTTTTTTAGCAGCAGAGAGCAGTGGCTGGATTTTTAATCTCCCTTGAAAAAGATCCATGATTACTATTTTTTTGTTTTGTTTTCTTTTTTAAATTCCAGGCACTTTAGGCCTGAGGGGAGCTAAGCACAACTCTTATGATGAAGCCCGTGGTCTGGCATGTGCTGGCATATGAGAGGAGGAGTGAAATCCTGACCCTCTTGAAATCAATGACAAAACTTGGTTTAAGCCAGTGGTAGGATTTTATCCAGAGCATTAGTTCCTATATGGATTCTTTTGTTTTAAAAAATTCTGCTTTTTCCTGAAGATGGGCTGATTCCTAAGCTTTATCTATTTTTTGTGCCTCTTGGTCAAAGCTCCATGATAGCTGAGACAGCCAAAGAGAAAGATCTACAAGGAAATACATGCCCCCCTGTAAAATTTTCTCTTAAGAGGAGACTGCATTTGGCACAAGAATAAGACCTTGCATTTATGCAAGTATTACAATTGAGATAAATTATATCTGGGATAATGAAAATTTCACAGTGATGCCTGGAAAAGATCAGCTACATGTAACTTAATCAGCCGGTCAGGTGCAGTGCCTCACCCAGGAAGCTAGAACATCTTTTCCTGCAGAAATTCCTGTTCTGCTGTTTTGCCTATCTGTACACACAATGCCTATTAAAAATGACTTAGTTTACAGATGGCATCTGTCTTGTTTCAGTAGATACCATCATTGCTACACTTAAGCTTTAAACTAAAGTGGATGTTGTGCTGCACTGCATGGGAAATTTAATCATGGGACTTATTATATAATACACGGCAAAGAGCTGCAAATGGGGTTGTAATCCTTTACTGAAGAAGGTATTTTCCTTTGTCTATATACAGCCTGCCAGCAATTTTCCAGGAACATCATCTACTGACATTTCTTTATCAGAAGAAACTCAGCCTCCATCTCAGTCCAGCTCCAGCTATGGTCTTCCCCCAAATGCTCCAGCCCTCTATACACCGACTTACTTCTTGCCTGGAGAAAAGCCTCCACCATATGCACCATAGAATTTGTTTCAGGTAGCTGGTAGCTTTTATTTTGTTTTTAAGAAACTTCTGGAAATAACGCTGTGCAGGCACTAGACTTCCCAAGGAACCTGCCACAGAGTGTGTTATGGCCACTCCGCTTTTACCCGCATCTTAATGTGAGCAGAGCAGGATTCTGGAAATATAAGGGCAGGCACATCACCAGCAGTGACCAGTCACCACCAGTTTGCCTGCAGTCAAATGCAGTTTTGCTTTCTGGCTACCATAAACATGAGGCTTTTCCTTCTCCATCTACTGGAGAATGATTTTTCTTCAAGAGGAGAAATGAATAAAGCACCCTGGATGCATGTTCTGCTCTCATAAACCAATACAGAGGATTTTTAGCCTGTGTTGCCTAAGTGGGTAGTCTGGAGCTTTCTGAGTCAACCATGTTGGACAGGAAGAGACCAGATGCTTGTTTGCTTGTAATATTTATTTAGTAATCCTTTTTTGTGAAAGTGTTGTACCAATAAAGTGTGGCAATTATTTTACAATAAAATTGACTGTGTATATTTATACTCTTACCTAAGGCTGTGTATATCTGTAAGGACAACAAAAGAACAAACTGCCCTACCGAATCACAGATAGTTCCCTTTTAAGTTTCAAATGGAAACATTAGTTTTATTGACACTATTTTATCCAAACTTGTCTGCCATCTAATAAAACGTCATGTCTGTGTGCTAAAGATACTCTTTCCAGGCAGATATTAGTGCTCAAATTTATTCCTTTCTATCAAAAGAGGACTACAATCCAAACCATTCTTTCTTAAGCTCCAGTTAATTATTTTTAAACTGATCAAGACCTGAATCAGCCATGTTACCACAACTGAAACCAAATGGATGAAGGGTCAGAATTCCTCCATATTTTATTGTATTTTTTCCTATTGTATAGAGACAAAAATATGTTGAAAGGCTAAGCAGCAATACCTGTAGCAGTGCCATGGCCAGGAACAAAGTCTTCTTCCTTTTACAGGCACCTTGCCCTCTTGCCGCGCATCACATTAGCTGGGAACCCTCTTAGCACACCTCTGCCATATTTCAGGGCAGGAGTAGCTATAAAACCCATCAGACTACTGTATCCCTTCAGTGCATTTTGCTCCTGCAGCAGGAGTAGTGGTGCTGCTTGCTCTATAGATCTTATAGTCTAGACAGCAGTGAAGCTGTAGAAATTTCCTGAAAGGCCAAAGAGAAAAGCAGGGAAGGAAGGTATTTGTCATTAACTTTTTAAGCAGCTGCTTCATATTATGAAAATATAAAAAAACAAAACCAGCCTACTTGACAGTTTCCTTTGAAAGCAAGTGACACCATCAGACTAGCTGAAAATAGAACTAAGAATGATCAGCCTTTTACATAATATTTTCCACCATTCAAGAAATTTGTTAATTTATGTGTTGTATCTCTATGTAAAAAAAGCATGTTCAGTACTACATTTAAGATCAGTGGTTAATTTATATGGACAGTTTTGTTCAACTAAAAAGGATTTTCTGACATGCAGAGTTATAGGCCAGCAATCTTAACATCAGTGACAAGATGCCTCATGTGTGTTGTTGACAAGATGAGTTATATGAACCTGGTTAAGAGAAATAGAAGGCTGAGGAGACCATTATTTTTCCTTTAAACATGATTTTAACCCATCCAAAATGCTTAGTTCTGGTGCAAATAAATGATGTGAAGAGCACAATCACCCTGACGATGAAATTAATGGAACTACACAGTTACTTCTTTTTATTCACTATGAATACTACCAGGGTTGAGCATTTAATCTGCTAATAGAACAAAAATTAAATGAAATATTTCTCTTAGGTCGAAGCAGAGTGACTGATGAGGAATAAAGGAATGCTTATCACTTTTTTCCTCTTTTCAAAGGTCCATAGAAGCAGTTGCCTCTTCTTCCAGTTGGTACTGCTGTAGGGTGTTAAAAACAATACAGCTTGACACAAAAGACCCCCCACTTTCTTTAATTCTCCAGACTTACAAACTCTGGCTTTCTCTTCCACACTGTATTTTGAGTTTGAGGGTGTTACAGTCTACACAAAGTAACTTTGCATACATGCACACATATGCACAGTCTGGAAGAAATTCTTGCTCTGAGTTAGATTGATTTAGAAAATGGAATTATAGTCCTTTTTTCAAATAATATTAGGGCTGAAATTGTAGTGTACCACACTGTACCACAGGATATCCAGGATCCAAAACAATTCTGGCCTCGTAAATAGTACCACTTACATTAACACAAAGATCAGACATGTTTGTGATTCATTTATACCACATAGTAGTTTTTTGGGAACTACCACAGAAATTATACAAAATGCCAGACATGAGACTATTTTGCTAACATGCTTCCTTTGAAATGAACAAAGTAAACCAAGGTTTGTTTCATCTACTTGGTTTAAAGAAATAGTAGGTGTCTTCAGAGTTCGTACCATTTTCATTAGAGCTACTGCAAGTTAAAAAGATGGGAGAAGTATTTTGTTAAAGGACTAAAGCAACCATGAAAAACACACAGAAAACAAAACACTGCAGTGTGGAAGTGCTATTAACTATAATATCTTCAGGACTCTCAGCTCTTACTGGAGATGCTAAACTAATGTTTTTTGGCTTCTTCATCACATCACAAGTTAATCCGGAGTCATCAACTCTAACAGAAAGCACTCTCAGGAATAACGTTGTTTCCCTTGCTCAATAAAAAGGTAAAACCATAGGACTACTGAGTTTTCCTGTCTGTGCCAATAATTATAGCTGTCTAGTGAGAAACTATAATGTCAAACTTGCATCTGGTGAAGCTTGAGCATAAAGAGCCTTTTGACAAGTCCTTCTCTAAGTGTAAACGAAAGTTGGTTGAAAGAAATAACGTTCTGGCCTTTCCTGCCCTACTGCATTACTGCTGACTACTTTAGCCATGATATGGAGCGCTCTGGCTAAAACAGCATCTTCCTCTTTGCTAAATTAAGTTGGGATGCTTACCAGCAAGTATGTTTGAAACAGTCTCCCCTCTCTTCCATCCTTTCCACTGGGACAGTTATATCGCCACAGCTTGGTCACAGATGTTGTCACTCAGGGGTTATTAGGCTAATCTATCATCTCCATATTTGATTAGGCAAAACATGACATAGAATGACAATTTATAAAAGACCTTGTAAATTAGACATTTTCCATGTTAACCCTCTGAAGCATAGGGTAACTTTAACCACCATAGGATATACCTATCCTTCTCAGTTCATTAATCTGATGCAAGTCAAGGACCAAATAAAACAAGATTTAAGTGCCTCAAAGCAGGCTAGGCAAAGCCCACCTCAGTTTCACAAGGACAGTTTAAAAGCTGAATGCACTTTACAATGTCTCCCTAGTAAACCCGCCACACACATTCTCACCACTCTGCAATTCAGCCTGGCTGACTCAGAGTCTCAAGCCTCTCTGCTCCCAACAAGCTCACAGTGAATGAGCCAACCTAAAAATCAAGCAGCAGAAACATGTCATTGCCAGATAATATTCCCCAATTCTTGACACCTCATCATTTCCTTCAGCAGTTATTGGCACAAAAGCCACATAGCTTTCAACTTATTGTGTCTTTTCTTCTATTTGTTTCCTGCTGACCCAATTTTGTTTTCCGTTTTCTGTTGACCAAGAGTTTCTTTAAAGGTCACAATTGATTCTTCTATCTGTGGTACCAGAAAGAGAAACTAGCTATAAGAATAGTAGCAATCATTTGCTCTCCAGGCCAGAAGATGCATAGTACTAACATAAGCACTTAAACATCCCCACCTCCAAAAAAAAAAAAAATCAAACATACCAAACAAAAAAGCCCCCACTAGTGTAATCTCTGAATCAGACATAGCCCGAGTCACTATCTCCAGACAACAGAACAGAGAATAATCTCAATACAAATAAATTAAAAACTTGTATGTAAATATTTTATTCTCTCATATTTTGCAAATCAGAAAGCAGTGTTTGGTAATAAAAAATAATACAGAATTATTTTTCTTCCAGTCCACACTCATATATTACCAGGTTTTCCATGTTACAGATAAAACTGTTTCTTACGGTCTAAAGCTGGCGTTCACTTTAGGTATATTCTGTACTTTTGGCTTATTTAATATTAATCTTCTGAACTATTTACAAATATATTACAACCTTTAAACCTCAAAGCAAAGGAGTATTTCAATAATCAATCTGACATAAGGATCAGTAGCTCCTACATAACTTCAGTGTTTAAGAGAAACTATACACGCAGTGTGGGGGGTCTGAATAATTTATATCTTTAAAAAAAAAAGAAAAGCATTGAAAGTTTCTGAATATAAAACTTTCGCATTGCAGTGGTACCTACTGACCCGCCTCAACTGGAGGACAGGAATGTGAGGTGATGTCACTGTGCTTGTAGAGAGCCTCGTCTAAGTCCAGTGCCTTGCTGCTCAGCTTGACCGTCATGCAGCCGTGGTAGGGCGCGGTGACTGGAGTGGAAGTCACAGGAACATCTGTGTGAAAGGGGAGACAAACATCTCTGACCGCCGCTTTTAATAAATATCTGTCCTACCTGTGCTGAGACGAGCATTGCTTCAATGCATTCAAACTTTCCACGTCTCCATTCTGTGGTTTCTACCTCCTCCTAACCCTTTCACCATAAGGCAAGAGCACAATCCCAGACATGAGGAAAACACCGTCTGCTCTTGTGCACAAAACCCCTTTTCCCAGGCTGAATCCTTGCTCCGCTGTTCTGTGTTTCTTCAAGGCCTCCACTTCTGATGAAACTATGTGCAGCACAGTAGCAAGGCTTCACTCCAATTGCGCGTTTTGTTCATGCTGCTTTTCATCTTGATGTTTCCCCCCCTTCATTTCTGGACTCTATACTTTGTCTTTAGTGGAGTTCTTCTACCTTCCTCTAATGCTCTCCCTCTCTCTCTTCAAAATACCTGCCAAAATATTATTGGAAGAGCTTCATGACAGGAAGCCTCTTCCTGTACACAGCCTCTACCACTTGCCAGACTCATCTTTACCCTGATTAGCACAAGGTGGTTGCTGTAATTCATCAGAAAGGTACCGAAATACATCAATTAAATGTAAGACTAATGAGACTGATTTTTTCTATGGAGATCCTCGATCCACTTCTAATCAGTTTACTGGAGGCAGAAAACAAACAGGAAGGAAAAAGACACGACGTACAATCTAACAGACTAGAGGAAATTAGTCAGTCTTACTGCTAACTTCTGTAACACCATTTACACACTGACCTTAAATAAACAAAACCCCACAGGAATACAGTAACACAAAAATTTACATGAACTGTGTCCTCTACCCTTCCCCAAAAGTTATTAGTTCATTTACAACCCAAAGCTGACCCAATCAAGCTGGTTGTGCAATGGAAAGCAATGAACAAATCAAAGATTATTTAAGTTCACAGTGAAGCAGGTAGCTAAGTAAACCCCTTATCTTTACACTGAAGCAAGGACAACTAGAACAATAGGTTGTCCTGTTGATCTGAGATTATAGGCAATTTAAAGGGTTTTGAATGGAGACATGTGGGGCCAAATTTGAAGCTGATGTAATCAAGCATATTTCAGACAAATTCTAGGACTGAGTGAGACAAATAACATTTGTGTGGGATCTGTAAGCCACAAAAAGATACTATAAATTTCCCAGCTTTCTGGCTGGAAAGTACCATTGCTTAGCTGCTTAAACTAATCATTTGAGCATTTTCCTATTTTTCTCCATTTACCAAATTTTATCTGTGAAGTCTGCTGAAGAGAAGGGGGCATCTGTGTAGTACCTCACAAGACTGTAAACTAAAATTTGACTCAGAAGAAGCTGAATTGTTGGCTTAAGGGCTTCAACATTCATCTAAGGGACCACACAGATTGCTGTTATATGTGTCACAGGGCTGACATTGTGGGCTTTCAGATGGATTTATAAGATCTGTACTACCAAAAGCAATTAAAAAAATTTCTTTGTGTTATAACTGCAAATCAGGTCAAACATTTCATTTTCCTTTATAACTACAAATGCATCTGTCTGAAAAGTGGTCCTATATAGACTCAGAATCCTTGTTTTAAGGCTTCTTCACCTGCTGGTGTATACATTGTCTGAAAAACCACCTACGCATCATATAAATTACATAATTTAGGATTTACCAGAACTGAAAATACCCTAGAAAGGGTAGTAAATGCCAGTGTGTTTCCTCGTATCTCTTGAAACTTTAAGTAACGTTTCTTCCACATCTTCAATACTAACTGTACTTACAATGGGACATACTACGTATTTTCACCCAGAATTCTTTCTTTAATTGTGGCACATGGAATAAAGACATTAACTGTGATGACTACACTTTGTTTTTTCCACAGGGTATGGAAGCAGGGAAAAGCAAAAACCGACATAATATTTTCAAACTTTGAATGAGCCAAACTCACTTAGATCTAACCATTTGGTATAGTTATTTAACCCAGAGTTATGAATCTAACCAAAGTGCTGATATGTTTATTCATTTGGCAAAGACCAAGGTTTCTAGATGCAAGTGTTGGTCTCCTCTTAATAGCAAAAGCAGAGCACGGGCAGAAATTCTGTTGCTGAGCAGAACAGATCAAAGAAGGAAAGCAGCTAAACCTAAAGAAGCCAGCTGCGTCTAAACAGCCATGGCTATGATATGTCACACTTGGTTCTGGCTTCACCCAGCACAGTTAGTCTAAGCAAACCACAGAGAGCTTGAGACAACAACAAAATGGGATTGTTTTCTGAGCTGTGCAAGTCTCTGCTGTAGGTTTGAGAGCTACTTGAAAGCAAACAGGTCACCTCTCTTGTGTGTGCAATGGCCAGCTTGGACAATTCAGACACTGGAAAATGCCACACTTGGAGATTCAGCCTTGTTCCTGCCAGTCTGTGAACACCTCAGAGTGTGTGGCCTCCCTCTTTTAGGTGTGGCTAGGAGCCATTTACATCATCCGCACAAATACTCTGTAAACTCTTGTTCATGGTGGGAGCAGTCACGCCATGTGTGCTGGCACACATAGCACCTCAACCACCCTCTCAAGCCTGACTGCTTTGGCACCTACCAAGAGGCCAACATTGCTGCCCTTCCTTTGCTTGGGCAAGTAAGGGCAATATTTTGCTTGGCTGCTGGCAATAAAATAGCATGTACTGCTGTGCATCAGAGACATAAGTGTTAACCTTAATTGCATTCCTCAGCAGTAGGGACTGATACACAAGTTCAGCCAGAACAAGAAAGAACTCCTCAAACTTGGCCAAAATCCATGATTCAGACAATTTTGATCTTCCATGTTCAGAATAGAGGAGGAAACTGACCTCCCACAAGAAGCCCCGTTGTTGCTGAAAAGCCGGCAAAACTATGAATAGGGCATAACCAAGGGGCTACCATCAAGCACACTATGCTGGGAGGAAACCTGCTAATTGTAGAGTGCTATGGTCAGTTCAAAGAGAACATCAGCCAGGAAGAATCATCACATTGGGCTTCCCAAGCTTTCCTCAAAACAGAGGTTCTGGTAATCCCCTCAAGGACTGCTCATGCGTGTTCATTCCATTAATGAAGCACTGCAGGAGCATGTGGTCCAGCTCCTGTGGATTTTACCAGGTTTAAGAGAATGACCATGCTTACAGCTACCCTTCAGAAAAATCATTTCTATTGCTTACCAAGCAAATCCTCCACTTTCTGCCAAGCACACCCTCACGTTTATTGTTCTTATTTCTTAGGGACATGGTTTATTAAGGGGACAGGTACGGCTGGACTTGATCTCAGAGGTCTTTTCAAACCAGATGATTCTATGGTTCTGTGATCTATTGAGATCACATGCCTGCATTGCAGTCAAAGGTTGCTCAAGCAGAAATGGAGACAGTTTTCCTGACTACTCAGCAAGGTGAATTGGGAGTCTGTAGTCCATGTTACAAAATTGGATGCTCACCGGGCAATCCTCCCACATACGTCTTCACCGTTGACTGCAAAGAGCTCTCCAGGATAGAAAGGCTGTTCTCTAACTCAGAGATGCTTAGTTCACTTTCTCCCACTATCCCATCTACCCTCAGGGATAAGTGATCTTTCTTGAGGAGGATGTCCACAGAGTGTTCCTTCTTATCGCAGAGATTTATTGCCAGTCTGGACACAACTGTGTTCTCCAAAGCCACGATGATAAACTGGACAACAGAGGAAAGAAAAAAAGAGGCACTGAACAGAAATATATCTAGTCACACTTATCCAAGACCACAATGACTCCTCTGTGGCCTTGTTTACAAAGATTTTGCAGAGCCATCAGAGAATTAGCCTTCTTACTATTACTTATTGTGTTCTTTGCTCATTTGCATAGATGAAAACCAAACGAACTAGTTGGAATAATTGTTAGTTGTGGTCACTCCCTTCTCAGAGAGAATCCTTAGTGCATCTTACAGAGGCTGCTAAATTGCCCTGGAACCAAATAGACTAGAGCTGCTGTACCCTAAATGAAAAGTTGGCTTCTGAGTTTTAGTGAAATTATTCCTGATTCACACTCATGTAACGCCAGAATCTAAGCATTTCTTATGAATACTATCAATCAGAAGCTTCATCACTCCATAGTATCTGGTCCTTCACAGCACCTGGAACGATACCTAAGCCTGTCTCTCAACTACCTTGGGACTATTACTGATGAGCTCCAGAGAATGGAAATTCTTTGCTAATGGCATTAAATAGCTTCTGTGCCAGAAAAACATAAAAAAATATGCCTGTATTCAAGAGACCAGTTCCAGATTTACCTAGATGAAAGCCTCAAAGAGCTCCTTAGTAGTGTCTGAAATGTACTCATAAGAGGCAGAACTTTGATGTGGCCAAGCACATCAGCCTCAGATCGTCTTCTTAACTGGTGGAGGCAATTAAGCAGGCAGGTGCCAAACCTGACAACTTTCAGTTCCCAGAAAATAATAAGGAACCTTCTCTAGAAAAATACTTAAGTCTGTACCTGTTGTTTCAGTTTCTTTGTGGAGTGATAATCAATAAGAGATAGTGATAAAGGGACAGATGCTTCTTCTGTAACTAGAGCGAACAACACACCAGTATCTGTTGCTGGTTGAATCACAGCATTTACTTCTATTTCCCAACTTGTCTTGGTGTCATTTCCAGAGGAAGGTTGCACTGAAGAAAAAGAAATGCAAAGCATGACAAACATAGGACTAACGTGTCCAATTTCTGCCTGAAGAAGAGGATAGATGGATGAGCATATGGAAGGACTGCCACATTTCTTTTACTCAAAAACCAACCCTCCAAAGTAACAACATAAAATCACAGGAGAAATGGCATCAGTTTCCTTTTGTTACCTTTTGCATTCTGCTGCTTTTCAGAATGCAAAGGTTAAGCTTTTTTATCACAAAGAGATATTCTGATTCCCATGGCTGACAATTCAACACATTCAAAGAAATGCTGTAAGATAGGGCAGCCAACTTTTGAATCATTCTTGGCTGTCCAAAGATCATTGAGAAACCTAAGTCCAAATCTGACAGCCAAGAAACATTTCTATGAAAGCCTGTGTTAAAATGGAAAAGGATATAAGCATACGACACTGATCACTTACTTAATCACTTCCTGATCACCAGATTCTCAGAAGCATGGGATATTTTATCTCACCTGCTGAACTCTGAAATAAACTCTCTAGCATCTTTCTGTGGCCTTGTAATTTAAAAGGTGATGCTGGCTATAAAGAAAGGTTTCAATCCTGTTTCTACAACCTCCCCTCACAGAAGTATTAGATTTGCTGGTTCACCACATCTTGAAAGTCAATAAATAAGTTCTTCATAAAACTTACCATTACATTATACCCCCCCAAAGAAAAACCAAAAAGGAGGATTATTGTTTGCAGAAAAAATAATATAAAAAATGCAGGTGCTGAGGACTCATCTCTGCTCAGTGCTGTCATTTGCACTTCAGATATTGCCTTGTCTCTACTTTGCAGCTGTTGAATCCATGTGGTAAATGAGATGACAGATACCTGATAGTCCCTAATTTACAATGGCACAGCAGAAAAATCCACAGAAGGCTTCTGCAGAGGAGGAACTGCACACAAAACTAAAATAGATGGTTGGTATTTGCATGGGTTTAAAAATACTGACAGCTGATGCACATATAAACAAACAGAATAATCCAGAATAAAGAAAAAAATGCCTGAGTGCTAAATTAGTATGGCCAGGTTTGGTGTGAAACATTATTACTGTATCGAGGTCAGTTTTGTTCAGCTTTTATCAGAGATATGCTTAGTGTGTTTGTCCCAAGTGTAATGAATGCCACCCAAGAATTGAAAGTGAATCTGATCTTGAACATTTTGCTCCAGACAATATTGATTTTCTGTCCATCATAAACTCAAGATACAGCACTATAGCTTGCAGTTCTTCCTATTTAGGAGAAAACAGCGGATAGGGCTGGAACCAGCTAAACTGCTGACAGAGGGATGTGAAGCCCCTAATGCTGAAGATGACCTGGAGTCAGCCTGGGTATCAAATGCATTGCTGGAACTATACAGAAAGAACTGAATCCATGCTGGGCATCGTAAATATGCCTTTCTTCAAAATGAACAACTAGTTTACCTGTTCCCTCTCCATCCACAGCTGCCAATCTTTTCTGCATTGATCAACACTGAGCCTGGCATACAAGTATGTTTTAAACTGTTTATTAACCAAGCACAGATAACGGCATGAAAATAGGTCAGAAATTAAAAAAACATGAAGTACTTACCATAAGTAAGATTAAACACAGCAAAACCTCTACCAGGATAGAAAGACCCTCGTCCTGCTACAGAAAAACACTGCATCTTTTCATTCATCTTTATGGTTTCTTGGATAGTGGTGTCCTCCCCATTCAGCCAGTTCCATGCCCGCATGCAACCATCCAGCCGAGGGTTTATCTAGGAAGATAATCAGTGTTTCATGCCTCAAATTATTATGCACTGAAAAATAACCTAATTGGGGTGCAGAGGAATCCTGAGTTATATTATGATATCAAATAGAGGAAATAATTTTGACATGTTATGAATATGCAAACCAATTGACAGCAATCCAAATTCCGCAGCCCCAAGCAAGTAAGTGGTCAGTATTCCCCAGGAAAGTCCTCTGAGGTCAACTGGTAGAGGACAGAAGGGTACTAACACAGGTGCTTATTTGGTTATATTGATTGTGTTAGCTGCTTCCGCATGCCGCACAGCATTAATGCAATTTACTTCTAAAGCTTTGTAGCCAAAGCTATGCAACTCCTGTAATTCTGTGTTAAAGATGCTGGAGGTTTTAACTTGAAGTTAAAACCCCCCAATCCTTTGTGTCGTTGCAAACAGCCTTCATGACACACAAGATGTTGGACCTGATCATGGTATAGGTTGTTGGGTTCTGGCTTAAGGGAGGGGTGCCTGAGCCACAAGATGGCTACTCTGCACACACCTTGTTCCTTCCAGCTTCAGCATTAAAATGTGAGACAGTATGTAAAGAGAAGGCTCCTTGCAAAGGGTCTAAATCAGCACCATTACCCCCAATTAACTGAATAAAACAGAGAATTAAGTGCCTGAGCCAGGATAAAAACCTCAGGGGATTTTGGCCCTCAATCCTACATTCAGACCACACCCCGAGCTTAATGCTTCAGACAAGCAGTGGCCCTGAATGACTTCTTGTGTGGAACAGAAGCCTTCCTCAGCTGCTGTGTTCACAGTCACATAGCCACAAACTCCTCACCTCATTTAGAAATAAAGAGATGCCAATTTGGGTTTCAAGGCGCCAAATCTGCCTGTAGTGGACATTCAAAACAGCCTGAGCAGCAGCTGTTTGAGAAATACATCAATCATCCAGTCTTGCCCAAAGAGTTCTTTAACTCCTATTCATATACCCTATGTACTTGAATTAAGGAGGAAATAAAGAAAAATAAACTTCTGGTTTTTCTTGGATCTTACTAAACTGAAACAGCAAAAGCAAGCAGCAAAACAGTGGTATGCTATACACAAAGCACAAACTTCAGTCACAACACAAGAAGTGTTCCCAAAACTGTTCCAGGACCTAGTGGGCACAACAGTACACAGCAGTACGTCCACTGATCCACTGGGGCCACTCACGGTCTCCAAGCCAGCATGACCACCAATAAATCTCAAGGCTTTGCCATGTACTCCAGTTTTGCTGCATCTTAATTTTGCAGGCCAAAGGTGGTGCACATCTCACCCAAACTTATCAAAAAATCAGGAGTCTCACCTTTGCTACTGCCTTAGGCTCCCTCTATACATAGCCAATGGAGAGAAAGCTGTATCCAGAAGGTGATAATTCCACCTATTTCAGGGCAGGCTGAACTGCTCTCAGGAAGGACCTACATTACCCCAAGAGAAGATGAAATCAAGGCTTTCAGGCATGCAAAACAGCATAAGTCATCCTGCTATACTTACTGGTAAAATAAGATCTTTTGTTTTGAAAGGAATACCTCCTACTGTCAAATTCAGCTGATACAGTCCTTTGTATAGAGTAAACAGATCCCCTGAGACAGCTATTTTCATAACTGCATCCCTGTTGACCTTTATAACCAAACTTCTTTGCAGTTCTTCAACAGAGATCTGAAAAATTAAAATGGCAAATAGAATCATTCAGTATGTAAACGACATAATATGTGCAGCCTCAAATAAAGGACAGATGCCACCAGTGAAATCCCCAAGTTGTAGAAGTATTTTCTGTCCCCAAGCTGAATACCAGCACAGATTCTGTGCATTGGGACCTGTGCTCTGCTACCAATGGGGCCGTGGCAGAAGACAACCCCTTTCTTCCTGCAGAGAAGAAGAAAAGAGCACACCTCTGCTATTTTATTACCTTCAACTCAGCACACCTTCTTCCCATTCCATGACAGATAGCCCACCTACCCACTCCTCATCCATACAGCTCTGTTCCCTGGAATGCCCAGATGCTACCTTCATCAGTGAGCCACTGTACAGAACCAACTATCTATTTCAGCAGCTGTTTAGACTCGTTTTTCACTTCCCTGCCAGTAGGCCAAGTCATGAGCATCTTTCTCTTTGTATTTTGAGAGTAGCTGCCCCAAAATTGCTTCCCTCTGCCATGCTGAGCTCTCTCTCTGTGGCTGTAATGTAAAGGATGACAGCGTTCAACAGGTTTATTCCTGGACATTCCCTTTGAATCACAGTCTGCAGTAATGAAGATTAAGAGAATTTGATAGATGAAAAGATTATTCACAGAATGTTTACACCTGGTGTGTTTCTCTGTGCTGTATCCTACAGGGCATGAATTTACTTGTTTGAAGCTTGCTTGTTTAAGTGGCATCTACACCTCCCCACTGCATTCCAAGGAGGCACACAAACCAGGCTCAAAGAGGCTTTTTTGGGGCATTAGCAGGCTGTAAAGTCCACTCAATGAGTGGAAACACAGGCCCACAGGTCCTGGCAGCCACAGACCAACTGTTTTAGCTACGCTGTCTATCTAGCTAAAAACTCACTCAGTGTGAAACACCACTGCCCTAATACAGCAGGGTGCAGAACACCCCAAGGAGCTGGCACTGACCATCTCTCTATTCCTGGCACAGATCACAGGCAGCCATGGAGCAAACGGGAACAGGGGAAAGCTGTCTGCAGAAATGACCCTACTTTTCTTCCTCTGTGAACAAATATTGTAACTCACAGATCCACCAAAATTGCAAGGTCTTTTAAAATTGTTTTAAATTGTATAGAAAGTAATAACACAGAAATTAAAAAAATAGTCTGGGTTCTTAGCTTCTTCTAATAATTAATATAAAAAACCCCAAATCCATGGATACTTCCATAGGAGAAAGGGTTAATCCTAGTAGAGGCATTTAGCAAATTCCAGTTTGGGAAATTACATCCTGCCTACTTCTTTCTGCCCTCTGGCAATTTCAGCTTTGGATCCTTATATTCAAAGCTTAATTGCTGGTGCACCACCACCTACAAACCAAAAGGGGAAGCATTTCAGCAATTAGCAGACTGCTGTAATTCCTGCCTCACAACTGGCTGCTGCCTGCCATAGTGTGCTCGGGGACAGTCAGGTGGGCAGTTCTCATGGCTAAGGCTTCCCATACAGTTAGGCATAAGGGCAGTCAATTCCGTGTTTTAGAGAGACAGCCTGTCTGCTCTTTGATAAAAAGCAAGTCGGCAGCACTGACTACAGGAAACCACAGGGTTAAAGTCAAATATGAAGCTTCTTGTGATTGCTTAACCTTCAGTTCTGACATTTAAGAGTGCAGGTAGGTTATTATTTTTGCTAACCATAATCTCCTCATGCCAACTAAACACTGAAAATAAGACAAAATGATGACTCTTTTTGGAAATGCAAAACAAACAGAAGGCAAGTGCATTCTCTACTATTATCAGTTCATACATGCCAATTTATCCAGCTGGATTACACACAAATAACTGCTTTAGAAGTTTTTCCTGAGGCTTGCTTGTTTGTGTTTTCAATGCTGGAAATGACAATTTAAAAACAGATTAGGAGGGATCAACATCAGGGAAAATACCTAAGTAGAAATATTTGCCTTAGGTTTTGCAAATGCCTTCATATTTCCATAAAACTATGCAAGTTTTGCTCAAGGAACCAAAAGGCATGAACTGCTGGTGCTTTTCATCATGTTTTGCTTTTAAATAGCCATTTTTTTGTCATCTGCTGAAAGATAAATTGTAAAACTACTGTTTTCTCACAACACCTATAAAGTTCTCCCAAGTATCCAAACTCCACTGTTCTAGGCCTAAACAAAACAAAGGGCTTGATCCTGTGCATAGCGAAGTCCAGACTAAACTTCCCAAACTGCATTTGAGTCCGGACTGGGAACACTGAAGGTTGCTGGGGTTTTTCACAGAAGGCAAGGTTGAAAAGTCCATACTTAAAATGAAATGTGTGGCTACCTGTTTTATAAAAGGAGACAAGTAAAAAGGAATAATCCATCCTCAACAGGATTTCCCAAATTAAAAACCATGCTGTCCAGAGGAAAAAGGAGAAATGAGGGAGGGAATAAAATGAAGGAGTACAGTTATGATTGTATGGCTCAGTCATATAGATTAAATAGCATTTGGAGACAGAGGTGATACTAGATGTCACGCAGAAGAGAACAAAGTAGCAGCAGGGTGGAGGCAAGGGATAAGAAAGGACAATTCAACAGCATCTCAGTAACGCAAACAGCATCCTGAGCCTCAGAGGTGAGTCAACCATGAAGTCAAGAGACTAAAGGCTCCTTTCTCCTGCTGTCTTTCATCTCTAGGTACGTCCTTCTGCCTTTGGCCTGTATGAAGCTCAATATTAACAGTTTCACTTTGGGAGACAGTCACCAGAGCTATGGCCATCGACCCACTCCAAGCCAGCACTCCTGCGCCAGCACTGCATGGTGCTGTCTCCTTTGGTTGTGCTATACTCTTGTCTCTGGCAGCTGCCAGGCCCTGCTCAGCCCACACGCAGGGCAGCACTGCTGGTTGCACAGGCACTTCTGCCCCTGCTTTGGTGTGGCTACTGTCCACTTGCCCCACCCAGGGCAGGCGCTGCTGGCACAACACCTGCAGCTCAGCCTGTACTGTCCCAAAAAGCCTTGGGGAAGACTTCCTGGGGGATTTATGTAACCTATAAAGAAACACACCAAGACAGTGTTGCTGCAGCAACTCAACCAAGCAATTTCTTGGTTATGACGGTACCCGGGAATAAGAGCCATGGCACTGGTCTCCTGCCAGCCAGCAATAACTCTTGCCTAAAAACCATACTTATTTTCTTCTCTCCCTGCAGAAAGTAAACAAAGCCTTTGTTTACCCCCCCAGCTCTTATGTGCTTCGACATTTTTGTATTACTTGAAGAAAGAAAATACATTTCAGCTATTTCCCTCAAAACGAACATGGGAAAGTTTGTAATTACTTCATAATGAGGTCTGGCATTTAACCAGTAAGTTACACTCCTGTGTTACGTGGTTTAATGTGGTAATGACTGGGTTTTTTTGACACCTCAGTGGCATCAGCTCTGCTTTTCATGTCTTCTGCTACCATCCTCCCTGTGCAGGTAATTACAGTTGCCATATTTCAAATTAGCAGAACAAATCTTAGTAACAAACTTAGTAAGAATTGACTTGAGGCTGCTACTATCTGTAAAGATACAGCATGTCATACATTTTATCTACAGCTTTTCTGAGCCTCTACAAGTCTCCATTTGGAATCTCAAATTGCTTCAGTGACAGAAAAGGAACTGAATTAAACACCACCTCATCTGCTGGAAATGTTACCAAATGTCAGTAGTTCACAGTGAACACACTGAAGAACTTCTTAATTTATTCATTCTAATAATAATTATTATAATATATTGATGAGAAACAGGTTTTTTCCCACCTTGCTTTCTTCTTTAATGAATAATTCTGATTTTTTATGCTAAAAAATTTAAAACAGAAAATTATTCACAGTTACCAGCATCTTTATCTCTCACATGAGTTAGCTGAGAACTTCCCATCAACTCCACAAGAAATACATCAATTTAAAAGTCAGAAGATCCAATTAAGTAAGAATAAAATGAAAGGGGGGGGAGGCATAAGTGAGAAGATGCATATATAAATTGCTAATGTAGTGTAGATCATACTTCATGATCCTTTCCCTGATCCTGTCACAAATAGTAATACTCATGATGCTTCCTGAACTACCAGGAGATGTTCTGAGACACCATCAAGAACATAAATCCTTACAAGCTCCAAGATGCAGTGCATTGCCTCATGAGATTGCTAGGATTATGTTATTAGTAAGCAGTGATCCGCTTAGTTTCTACTAGACCCCAGTATATTTACAGGGGAAATGGACTGTTTTGTTTATAAACAAGCCTGAGGGGTATAAAAAGCGATACTGTAGCATAAGAGATTTGTCAAAGTCTCAGACAATGTGAACCCTGTGATTAAAAAAATAAACAAACCGATGAACAAATAAAAACAACCACACACACAACACAGCAAACAAAGCACCCTTGGAAACTTCCTTAAGAGAACAGTTATAGAGTTCATTCCCTCCTACTCCCTTCCAAACCTCACCCAGAGGGCATCTTCTCAACCTAAAGTGAAGTGAGTTTAGCACTGTTGCGTCCTGGAAGCTCTGTGTCTCCTCTGGTTGTGCAAAATAGCGATGTCATCTAGTTTACAATGGACATGAATATAACTCAATTAGTTAGGTCAGGTCTTAGAATGTATAATATACTGGTGTGCATTGAATAGATAGACAGGTTAGAAAATCATCGTCTCGAAAATACACAAAGTCTAGCTGCCCTTGACAGAGCATATCAGGAACAAGCCAAGAAAGAGCAAGACGACAGCAGTGATGTGGACTCACCGTTTGCCACATGCCATGGTTGATAAGTGGTCCACTGCTGGTCACGCGGCCTATTCCGTTGTATTTCAGCTGCAGCTCTAGCCGTCCTTTGCGCAAAGCCAAGACGACCCATGTGCTGTCTTGATGGCCTCCAGCAAAGAAAAGGATACCTTCAGGATCAAAGGTTCTAAAGTCGAACTCAGCCACAAGTCTGACCGCACAGGTGCCAAGAAATAAATTAGTTATGCAGAGTTCAAAAACCACAGAGAACTTACTATACAGACAGCATCAATTCTAGCAGTTATAAAGCTCCGTTAAGACATACTAGCTTTTAATGAATTCCTGAAAGACTTAAGCTGTGAGGATGGATTTTAAAATAGTGTCAAGAATAAAGAATACATTACTGTACTTTGGTAATTATCCTAGGGGCTCTGTGGTCAAGGCTAGGCTGTCTTTCTCAATTACTGGTTTGGATAATGTTTGGATAAATAACCTTACAGGACTCCAAACAAGCAAGGATGATCATAGGAATAATTGTTATTGTAATTACTTAACTCCATTGTGTGCATATAAGTCAGACATCTTATTTGACTGTCATTCTAAGTTGTCCTCACCTTGTCATTTGTTTCCTTTTGAAGCGCAGCCTGATAACAGGAGTGCCGCTGAACATCCTCCCCAGGTACAAGGATTTAATACTTTTTCCAACAGCAAAAGGCACACATGGTATTATGTTCTATAACCAAAACACATTTTTGAGTGCTTATCCTCCTCAGAATCAGAGAATATGCCTCCTCTTTGCTCATGTAGTTGGTGTACATATAGCAGGCTAGGGCACTTTAACGTTTACACTCTCAAAATACAGTTGTTTTGGTACTGAGAACATTTCCTCTTTCCTTCCCTCCTCCCTCCTATCCACCTAGGAGGAATGTTTTCCTGTTGCAAAATGAAATCATACTTATAAGGTACAGCATAAAGATTTCTACTGCAACGTCGTGCCTGCAACAAAAGGTACGCTAAGAACTTGCTGTTGGTTTGTTTCTGCAGAGGCAGCCTGCACCACTGAAGCCCAAATTTCTGCAGAACAAACGTGTCGAGTGCACTGTTCTTCTATAACTTACACCATATGCCCTGAGACCCTCACACCATCCTAGTGGGTCTAACTCAGAAAATTTTGTGCCAACCCTCACAGCCAAACAGAGGGCTGGCAGGGCTATCACTGGCATGCTCTTTTTGGAAGAAGTCCGAGAAGAGAGACTTCCAGGAGAAAGGTTCTTTTTAGGAGAGCTGCTGTCCGCAGCTCACATGACAGCCAATAGGATCCCCTCCTGCTAGTTACTCAGCTCCAGAGCTTCATCAGTTATTCTTAATTGCAATGTGAAATAAAGGCCTGTTCTGCAGTTATGGCAATGGAGACTAACATACCTCACATGTATTCATGTCCTGGGAAAGTTTTACTCCCCCTCTGCCATCGCAATGACAGGTATAACTCCCCGGCAAGTTGACACAGGTTTGTTCACAGAGCTTTTCTTCACATTCATTTATATCTACACAAAAAAACGGCAAACAAAGAGAGGAGAAAGCAGAAGTAGAGTTTGTTTAAATGTGAATCATGTGGGGGAAAAAATCATTATCAGTGTTGTTTCGTAACACCTTTCCTTTGAGTGTGTCCAAGTGCTCTGCAGCCAATACTTACCCTCTGCCACATCTTTACAGGAGGGAAGAGTTAGGAGTTAGCATCTGCACAGGTCTATTTTCACAGACAGATTCCAGCTGTCCAAAGATACACAGTGAGTATGTGGGAAGGCTGGAAGCAGAGCTCAGCTCCTTGTTTTCTGGTTCAGAGCCCTGGGTTTTAACTTTTAGACAAGAATTCCTCCCTTCAGGCCCCCTTTGTTACGCTTGTGCCGACTGGCTCCTGCTCCTTCAATTCTGGTTCAACTCAGGCCCTGCTTGTTTCATTGCTACTCAACAGCTGGATGCTCAACAGACAAGTAAAAGCTGAGTTTCTCATTCATTATTTTCTTTTTTTCCCTTTGGTTTGTTTTCTATCCGCTTCAAAAACAAATGCAGGAGAATGAATTGTGATGGCTCGCAAGGATCTCTTCAGACACAGATAAACACTTAGAGGTAGGGCTGGTTGGCGTGTGATTCATGTCATTATGTTAGCCTAGACAAAAGGCAGGGAACAATGCTAGTTTTGGAATACTTTCAAAACTTACTCTGTTGAGAAAGCTTGCAGGCAGTGTAGCCAGCAGAACTGTACATGGTTCCAATGCATATTAAGCTCCTAGTTCAGAGTAATACCACAAGACCGGTTTTGAAAGAAGAGCAGCTACTGCTCTGTGACTTTTCTTGTCCTACAAAGAGAGACAGCAACATGCACAGGTGCTTCTAAGCTTCCACCAGATCTTGTACTTGTCATAAATCCAAGAAATCTCAGCACTCTGGCTCCCACAGCTTGATTCAAGTCATCAAAAATGACTGCAAACTCAAAGATTACCACAAACTGTAACCTCACTCACAACTGGGGAAAAGGAACAGAAGTACAGTGTGTAAGCAAGATTAAAAAAACCCCCAGTTTTTACTGAAGCCTGAAATTAAACTTCTGGAGTTTTACAGCTTTAAATTATGTAATAAATGCTAACATGGTATTATTTCATGAGCTTACCCTGACAAGTCTTCCTCAAGTTGTCATACTTGTAGCCTGCATCACAAACACATTCATACGAGCTTATTAAATTTTTACAATGAGCTTCTCCACAGATATCTGTTGATGCCGTGCATTCGTCTATGTCTGCAAAACAAGCAATTAAACAACACTACTTCAGATGAGTATAATCACTTCATTGTTCCCACACTGAAGTGAGCTCTGGGTCAAATGATCCATCTATTATTTTGGTAATTGAAAAAAAAATGGTATTTTTAAGAATCTACCTTTAAGATTAGATAATAAGAAGTGACTTCCGGTTTCTTTCTTTAAGACAATAGCTAGTATTGTGAAAAAAAATGAGCCAGGAGAAATGTAAAATAAAAATAACTTCCACAAACCAAAAAAACCCCAATCTGTTATGGGGTCTTAAACTGGGTTTAAAAGGAGCAAGGAGGAAATGCAGTATGATTTAAAAAAAAAAATAAAAGCAACATGCAGCCTGCGGAGCATCACAGTTTTCTGCTCTGCTTCCTCAGACAAGCAAACCACTCTATTTCATACACTCAGAAAACTATGATTTAAATCTGCTGAGCTGTAGTGGCAAAGGGGAATTGAAGCAGCCAAATCTGTCACAAAGAACAAACCATGTCTAAGAGAAGTTGTGGGGTTTCACAACAATGGACTGGAACTGGAGGTTCATAAAAACAAACAAGGATTTTCCTAACATGTCAACTAATATCCAGAAAAATCTTGGTGCTGACAAAACGTTTGCACTATACTGAGAGTTTAATGCTTAGTTTTGCTTTCTATTACCTGTTATAACTACAATTACAAGTTACACTTTGTGATTTTTCCCATGTATGAGTGAACTGGCCTGCGCTTACATGCTACATTCACACTACTCCAGTAGTCCATAACTGGGTGTTATACAAATATACAGACATATTAAAACAAATATAATTGATTGTGAGACCACTTGGCATCCACCTATCCATGTCAACCACCAGCAGAGGACAATTGTAAAGTGAAGTTGGCTCTTCTAAGCAGCTGCTTCCAATAGAAAGGGATGCCACATATTATAGAGCTTTAAACAGTGCAAATGACACAGAAATAAAATCCTGTTCTTTGTCTTTTTGCTGGTAGCAGTGATACGTTTTTCAGATCGGGTATGTAAACTGCTTAGAACTATGTCATCACATTCATATATAAGAGGTGTATATGCCTGGTTTTGAGACACGTAACTTCAACAGCCACCTGTGATCATTAAAGAGCCTGTGTCTCAGCATGCAGTTTCTTAACACTTTCAAAATCTCAGTTGCTTAAGTTTGGTTATGTAAAATCATTCCACAGTTTCAATCAGATACTTCTGATCCCCACTTTCTGTTCTCAGCTGCTACATAAAGGAGTTGCCAGCCTTCATTAGGGCCTTTCTACAGCTATTAATATTCAGTTGCAGTTCATAACCATCTATATCTATCTGAATCCATTAGCTGCTGCCCATATCCAAATTTAGAAAAGTAAATTAAAATAAGGAACACACAAAAGAAAAACAAATGGCTCTTATACTACAGCACTGTGAGCCTGGAAAGAATCATAACAATGCATCCAGCTGGCCCTTCCTCCTCTCAGTGTCAGGATATGAGGACTGATCAGCTGAACCAATTTAGCACGATCCAAGCCACAAATCCTCTGTGAATCATGCCTGTGTTCTGATGTTGGAGAGCAGCGCGGTGCGACGGCTGACAAGCCCAGGCATGTAGTGCTGGCTGGAGCTCCCAGCATAGCCCCAGCAGAGCACAGCTAACAGGAGCTACCTGACAGTCTCTGCTGGGCCAGGGAGTAGACCAGGGCTGCTCAGTGTAACCCAGCTCTCTGAAACACAGTCACAAGTCACTCAGCATCCGCTGAAGCAAACTGAGAGCAAAGCTTACCTTCACATGTTTTGCTGTCTTTAAGAGCGTAACCGCTGTAGCACGAGCAACGGTAGCTGCCGAGCTTGTTGAGACAGAGCTGGTTACAGCCACCATTCTGTGCTCTGCATTCATCAATATCTACATCAAAAGAAAGCGTTACAGTCAGCTTTTCATGTCCTCCATAAATAATCTGGAGTGTCAGAGTGGGATAGGCATTGGGAAGGAGAAAGACCAAACAAGAACCACTATTACAGCTGCAACACAATGATTAAAAAAGCACAAAGATTTCATTCAAACACTTCGAGCACATTAGCTCAAGTTCATTTAATTAAAAAAAAAAAAAGACAGAGAACAAACTGTAACTGTCTCCATGGCTCTGAGAATGCAGAGGAGTATCTTTAGTCACTATGGAAGTGATGAAGTTTGGTTGCAGAAGCAAACTAATTGTAACTTATGTATTTTGCATCATAACTAACTTCTAAAATGATACTATGAGCAGAAAGCTCAGGATGAAAGCTTTAAATAAAACAAGAACAATTCATTATTACCACAGAACACACAGGAACACAAAAGGTTTTAAGTTCACAGCTGCTGAGCAGTGTAAGCTAGACAGGGCTCCACTGAAGTCAGCAGCGAAAACCTGGATTTCACCCTTGATGTGCCCTACCTGCTCATTATGTCCTCCTTGTATATGGGACTCTAGATTAGCTGATAGGCAGAACAGCACATTTCATGGCATTTTATAAGAAAAAGATGGGATATGCTTCATCTGTTGCTGAGCTCTTAAAGCTGATTGTGTAATACTGATCAGACAACTGTCTCGAATGCTTGTGAGAGATCCCATAATCTTCCCACAGTATTTACATCAGAAGAAGAGGCTTTGAATCTCCTGCTTTCTTCCTTGCCACAACTCTGGGCTGTCTGAATGTGATTTCTGGCAATTAACACTGGCAGGCAGAAAAGCAGTGGCCTTGATATGAAGCTTTGCAGGCAGAAAAAGAAACCAGAAAGCAATAGGAGGGAAGATAACTTCAGTGTTTCATAAAGGAACATAGAAAGCTCTCTTGGGGCCTCAGACTTCTTGCACAAATAACTTCTGCCTGAATACTGTCTTTGGAGTTGGTGGAAATACACTGTGATATCCAAGTAGACATGGAGTAAAGTCCTACTGGCAACGAGGCTTTAACAGACAATTTTCATCAGCTTGTCCATCATTAGAGTCAAGATTTCAACTGCCTGCTGAAAGCCAATGCTCCCATTGCAGGGGTGCAAGAAGGGAAGGCAGGACAAATTCTCAAGCTCTGCAGTCTGTGATCTGTTATATCAAGCAACAGCTGAGGCAGTTCTGCTTGAAAAGCCAGTACAACCCTGGTTTTGCTGCCCCTTTCAGAGGGGTAGGATAGAAAGTCAGAACGTAACTTCTTAGATCATCTTGCTAAAGCCAAACCGAGACCCATTGAAAACATAAAATATAAAAAATGTTGACGTGACTTGGTTATATGATTCACAAAAGGGTAAAAACACGAGCGGGGTGTAATCCAGGTTCAGTCCTGTGACTTTTGAATTATGCAGCACAGTATCAGTTACCATTTGACAATATAGCAAAACCCAATACATCTGTTACAGGTATAAAAGATAACAAAACCCAATTACCTTTATCACACATTTTTCCCTGCCAACCATGCTTGCATTCACAATAGAAGTCCCCCTTGAGATCTTCACATTTGACAGTCCCCTCTTTGTGACAAGGATCAGGAGAACACTGGTTTGGCAAATCTGTTTTGTATAAGGATTAAAAAAACAAAAACAAACCAAAACAGAACAGTACATTTAAGTCACTATCACCCAGGTGTTTCAGTCTCATTAAAAAGTCAAGAAGCTTCAACAGTAATGGGGAATCACTATCAGAAATACTCACACCTGGCAACACTGGAAGCTCATTCTTAGTGCTCACATGCCAAACAAGCTGTGCCAGGAATTTTGTAGCCCATGTGCAGTGGAATTCAGTTCATTGCAAAAGGGAGTGAGCTACCACCCCTGTATCTGAAGGGTACATCCTGAAAGAAACAACTCAAAGTAGCTCATTTTTAAGAAAGTTAATTCTACTGTACCTAGGTTTGGAGAAAGTAGAAAGTAGGTAGCAACAAAAGTACTCATGGGAGGATAAGTACACTTTTCATTTACACTTGGTAGTTCAACTAAGGATCTTACCAGGGTTGACAGATTTGTTGCTATCAAAAGTTTTTATCTGAAATTTTTGTCCAAGCTGTCCAATTTATGCTTTTCTGTTATGTATAATGAGAATAAAAAAAAATAAATTACCAGTGTGTTAACAGCATAAGAACAGCAAACCACTAACCCAGTTTATAGACAGCACAATGTTCCTATGGGGCCCACACAGAGTAGTCTGCCACATTTTTAGGCTATGTTCCAGTAGATGGCAACGGATTTTCTCCATGGGAAAGCATCAGGAGAGTAGTCACCACACTTTGGGGAAGACTGGAGTTTCAAGTATCAAACTATCATGTAAGTGTTTGATGAATGGAAGTCACCTGGCCAAAATCACCTACCTACCTAGCTGCAAAACACTGAAGGACAGTTCTTTTTTGCAGAGACAGCTAAAGGAAGGATGAGAGAATACCCTTGTCCCCACAAAAATAATGAATTGATAGCTATCAAATAGTAGTAACATGTTACATTAGTGTTCTAGATCAGTTCAAAAAACATTAATGTGTCAATTGTTTCCACAACCTTAACCAGAAAGAGCAGTGCAGAAGTTCATTCCACTGTTCTCTGAAGAGAACTAACAGATGCCAGAAAACAGGACATGATTGGCAATGGCAGTCATTAAATATGGTGGGCTGAGTCAAGCAAGGCAAAATAGACAAAGTGAAGAAAAGAGCTCTATAAAAGGTTGTAAAGTATCACATAACTTCACTAGGGAAAGAATTTGCATTTCAAGTTGTGATACAAAAATACTGCCAAAACACAATGGTTCTGTCCATTCTCTCACTTCAGGTGCCACTCTGCAACCAGCACAGTTTAAATCTGTAGCTAGGGCTATGCCATTAAGATAAGCATTTATCCTAACCCTCAGCAAGATGTTCCATTGTGGACGAGGGAGGTGGCTTGGTCAAAGAAATTCCATTTTTCATTATTTTATCTTGAGGCTCAGAAGATAGTCCTTGGGAAAACTCTACTGGAAAAACATGGGTACACAATCCTAGCAGCCTCACAGAAATAACCACCCACTCACCACAAACACAGCATCATTATCTTACTTCCTCACCACTCCAGCTGCACAAAGCCATGGCCAAGGTAAAGGCAAAGCCACACAAAAGAAAACACAACTAACAAAGGCTATCTGAATATCCACCTGCCAGAATACTTCCCAATAAATTACTGCCCAGTCAGCACACCACTGGAGGTGGAGGAGTTAGAGAAGGAGAGGACAGGTTAAGGTGGAGATGAGCCATGACAGACTCACTCAGATCAGCATGTTTCTTTTCCAAGGCTGACTAGAATTTGTATACAGTGGGTATAGTAAAACAAGTCTGTTTTTTTGAAGCTGCTCAAATTCAGCCTTCCAGCCATGGCAGTGGTTTTGAAGTACTTGATAACTAAAACAAGTCAACAGGATCATCCATGACTTATCTGATATATCCTCAAGCTTCTGATTCTTTCCCTCAAGCTGGATTCTGATGTGCCTTGCAGAGCCAGATGGGAATGACACTGCCCATCAGAATACCATGCTATCACAACCGATGGCAGGAACAACCACGGACATTTTTATCACATCAACGCTGTGCTGATCAACACTGTTTGCTTCCCTTATGAGAGTCTGAGAACACGAGATAGTCTTATCATATTCCTGGTGGCTTCACAGCTGGGCAACTCTGCTAACTTCATGGAAGGTGTTCCTGATTTAAACCATTGCAAAATGGAGCTTTTGTTTCCATTCATTTACACAACAGATTTCAGTATTTACTAAAATCAAGGAAGTAAGGAAGCGTTAAAAGTAAGGAAGAGCATGAGCTTTTTGTGTGCTTTTAGCTATGTCTGATAGCACGTATATAGCTCGTAAGTGCAGACACAGGATAGATTTGAAGTCTGTATGGAAACAAGACTTTACCTAAGTACACCCACTGCTGCTACGAGGTCATTACTCTGTACTGTGAATTTATTTTTTGATAGTCACAAAACAGTGTAAATTAGAATTCCATTAGGAAAATGCTAGGTTGTGAAAATTACAATGCTTATTCTTAAAAAGCAGACAAACAAGATCTAACAAAAATCTTGCATTCTTTTTAAGGCCAGAGGTAGCTTTTTTAAAAAAAAATCCTGTACAGTTTTTCAAACTCTTGCAGAGCCAAGTCTCTAATTCCTAACTGACCTACAGCATCTCTTTTAGAAAAAGATCCAGATCTGCAGACCAACGTACAGGTATCTATATGTAAGGCGAGCATCTATCTGCAAAGTAATTGTCTTAAATTCTCATTACAATCAGTGGAGGTCTAGTCAGTACAATAAATGGAGTGCATAGAGTGATTCAGCACTCCCCAAAGCAGAGGCAGTTTGGTCAGTGGAATCCCTCTAGAGCCACTGACTGCAGATTAACTCTCCACTGTGATGGGAATACTGCTCGCGTAGACACCTGTGCTGGAACCACTTCCATTGACCTCTTGGAAACTGGATCTGAACCCTACCTGTGACTCTGATGGAAAGATCTTATGAAACTGAGAATCCTCATATACTCTTCAAGGCTGTATAAACACTTTCACAGTTAAAATTTGTGCCTTGTTTCCAGTATAACCTAGTCTAGTAATCACTCTCCAGCCCTTAGGTTGTGCAATGTCTTTGTATATTGGATTAAAAGAGCCTTCCACTACCTTGTTCTGAGATGAGAAAGACTATTAAGAGACAAAGTTTAAATGAGTCTTGCAGGCACAACTCCACAGATCCACATAGCCTTTTGGCAGCATCTATGAAACATTAAGAGGCACACTGGAACTGGCCAAGCACAAAGACTGTCATTCTTCCAAGTGCATTTTGAGCTCCTTCTCCATTACTTTGTCTCTGAATTGACAATGGCTAGCCAAAACTTAGCCATTAAAAAATATTTTCACATTTTAATGGGGAAAAAGGTTTTTGTTTTATTTCCAAACCACTGCATCTGCAATGGCCAAAATCCCTAAACCCATTTTTTTCAGCTTTTTTTTCAGATTTTTTTCATCACTACCCTTTAGACTTGCACTTCTAAATAATTTCTAAATGGATTAGCTATTTGGACTAAGTTTTCTCAGTTGATATCACCATTTTCAGCAGGAATTCCTGTCTCTTTACTGTGCCACACACATGAGCAAAAGGAAGCATTCAGCCTCACATCCCACCTTGAACAAGGTAGTGTACCACAGTCAGTGTGAGTACCACAGCTCCAAAGATTCCCAATTCAGAGGTCTCTCAACATCCACAGGTGGTAATACTGCATTATCAAGGTAAGTCTTCACACACTACTCATTAACCTTGGAACTCACTCTTCAGAAACGGTTGCTGTAATGTAGTTTATAAATGTGAAAGCTTGACTAAATCCTGATCCTGCTTTGGCAGTGCTGGTATGGACAACGACTAATCAAACTTGATCACAGTAGGAGGCTGAACCATAGGATTAAAAATAAAAATAAATATACATACATATGATTTTCTCCCCATTTGAACTGATCTGCTCCTAGAACATATCTAGAATATTTATGCAGCTTTATATGTTTAGCACTGCTAAGATCCAAGAGGGAATTAGAAGAGTTAATTAAATTCTGATCTCCAGTGTTAGTGATAAACAAGTACCCCTTTCTCTTCTACACAGATACTGGGTTGACTTCCAAATTTATTTGAATTTTTAAAGGTTGCAATATTTAAACCACAGTCTCATGGCACATGAAACTGATCTTCTTAATTTAAAGAAGTCCAGCACAAGCCTGGGTTTGACTATAAGCTTTTTTTTTAAGGTTCCTTAACAAGAGCAAGTCAAAGCTAGTATTCAACAAAAAAGGAAAGTTAAGGCCAAGCATAGTGTACAACCTCCTGATAAATTCTCATGCCTCTTGCTTCTCAGATTATTCAGACCTCGGGAAACTGGTGGGAAAGAAACATCTTGCATCATAAAATAACAAAGCACTGAAAGATGACAGCAAGATGGCAATAGGTTATAAAAGGGAAAAGACCTGTTTATCCTCAGATAGGATAGGTGATACATAGTCTTAAGTCTAGAGAATAGGAAGGCCAATACTAAAACAGTACAAAAAATGGAGATGGATGAGCTGGTTCCACTGCTTCAGGTAACATGAGAGAACATTTAACTATAATATACAAAACAAAAATGCTTACTATGAACGCATGTAAGGAAATCTGGACTTCTTGTATACGGCGACCCGTATTTCTGAATGCAAGCTGAAGAACAGAAAATGAAATTGTTATGGTTATGATGATGATATGACAGCTATTCAAAGCATGTAAAATCATACCTGGTCTGCTGTTTCATTAAGCAAGGTTTTGGAGGGTTGATCGAAAATCTTTGTAATATTAAAATCTACCAGATGTCTTCAAATTCTTAAGTTCATCAAAATTTTTTAGCTCTGATGTCCAGTGGAGTTATAAGCCATCTGAAGAGGGTGATCACTTTAGCAGATGCTACTATGATTCTTAAAGCATGTTAGCGGCTACTCAAATTTGACCTCCTAAATTTCTCTTAAAAATCTAAAAAGCACATGGAGTTTTCTAAACCGTTGACATTTGTGATATTAAGTACTATATATATATTAAACACAAATAGAAAACAATATGATGTTATGACTATGACACAGTCAATAGAATAAGCCAGTGGATCAATCATTGAAAGTAATCTTATTTTTTTAATAAATAAATTAGTTAATAGCTAAGTTAATTAAGAAGCAGGAAAGGTAGAAGGCTTCAAATTACTTAGTAATGCTTAAAGCTACAGATATAAATGTAAACCCAATATTTCAACATGCAGAAAACACATAAATGATCTCTATATGTAAATTTATACATAAGTGAAACCAAAATCGCGTAAGGAATTTACAGTCTATCCTAAAAGTTAGAAATGCATGTTTACTGCAATCAGATTTCCATCACTTTCCTTAGAAGATACTTCAGATGTGACAAGCTCCAGTGTTAGGCACCACATACTAGCACTACCACCAAGTGAAAGTAAAAACTGCAACTCACCCAAGTATCTCGGGTAAAAATATTCCTGTAGGAGGACAAAAAAAAAGCATAGATTTATTGAATAATATTTGCTTCAATTGTCATACTATTTAAGAGCTGCTGTTAGGTTGGTGGTCTTGCACAGCAGTTGTTTAACAAGGTATAAACACAAACTTCTTTATTTCTTTTTATTCACTGCCAGAAGCAGCACATTATCATACACACATTTTGTCTTTTGAAAAGGAAGGAAATATTAGCTCCACACTCAAAGAATTCTTTGACAACAGCTGACTTGGTAAGTGGCAGTGACTGAATGGAAAGCCACTTACCCGCTATCTAAGAGGTAAAGGTGCTGATAGTGGCACAAGGTAGGGGAAGGAAAGGGAAAGTACAGAATCTTTTAGTCATCCAGTGCCTCCTTGGAGGCCCTTTACTAATGTAGGACACAGGCAGCACTCTAACACTCTAACACCATAACCACTAAAATAAAAGGTTAAATTTTAGTCTTACAACAATGAGCATCTTACAATTTCCCAGCACCCACTGCCATATCACCCACTCCACCACATCATGGAGACAGACCATTCAAAGAAGGGAAAGCTGAAAGTTTGCAAACTAGGGAAAAATTACTTTCATTGACCTAAAACTTGACTGCAAATGGCATTTCCACTGCTCTTATGGTACACAGCCACGTGTTAGTATTCCCTGTTTTGTTAACAAAGCGTAGTTATACAGTGAGAGCAGAAATTTTCTGATGTGATGCAGATCTAATCTTGCATGTTATAAAAATGCACAACTTGGTGAGACCTTGGCAGTTGCAGGATTGCTTGCATCAACATAGAGAAACAGCAGGAAAATGCAACTGTGCATCCATGAAAGGGTGGGAGATTGGCCTAAACTGGCCACTAAACCACATTCTTATAAAAACCAAAAAATTTCATGGCCAGGAAAAAGAATTTCTTTCCAACTTCACTTTATACTGTATTTCATAATGCATGCGTCACTAGATCAAGTGCTGCTAAAATTATAATTAGGGTGTGCAATTAGAGAAAACTTGTGGATTCTATCAGTCCTTAATATTTTTTTTTAAAATAAATAATTTTTCAGCTAATTATGAAAGCATATGCATAGTATAATTCACTTTCTCACAGCATGAGCAATTTTCATCTAACATTATCTGCAGTGAGATTGGGACAGTAAATTTCCTGTATTCTACAATTTGGTCTTACAATGCGCAAGATAAGAAACAATTTTATCTTCTCTTATTACAGACGTTTGAGTAAGCTCACACACAAATATAGGCATGTATGTAGAACAAAAACAGGCACACACCATGGTTCAATTTGACCTGGACCGTCTAATGCAATCAATTGGTTAACAAGGTCACACAAACTAAAAGTTTTGCATTTCTGTCACCCACCAGAAAAATCAATCACTTCTGGCAAATATGCTCCAGCTACTGAAATGCATCATGTAAATATTCAGCCTAAACCGTGAAAGCATCAATAAAGAAGCAGAAAAAGTAGGTTACTCTTACTCTAAATTTCAGTTCTTCTCATGAGAGCAATGCACTTGGTGTCTTTTTGTGTTGAGTTTTGTAATACCTCTTTGGGTTAACAGACTTAGTGAGGCACTCAGAACTCACTATGGTCCCCTCTCCTTCTTATTTTTTTAAGGTTTAGTCTTGGAAAAAAAACAAGTAAAAAAAATAGTCAAAATAAAAATAAATCTAAACATTCTAAGTATTCAGATGAGTGCCCAGCTGTGCAACAGCCAGCACTCGAGGAGAAAAAGATAGCACCATGTGATGAAATATTCCAAACATGTTTTTTCATTATTTCCCCTTTGTTCAATACACGTCACAAGAATGTGCAGATGTGTTTAACCACCAACAGGATAATCCAGACACTGGCAAGAACAACTTTTTTTTTGCGCTCACAGGACAAGGAATAGGAGCTTTCATACTCATGGCCACCAGCCTTATTGCTCCAAGCCAGTCACGGCAAAGGCATAAAACCTCATTTTCTCCTTGACCTCTAATGAATGAGTTGAGTGCTAGAAAAGTGGTAGAGTTTACTTTTGAATGAAAGGTTATTTTCATTGCATAAATAACCTTCCAAATGCAAACTGACTCTATATTGATTCAATATCAACTGAACAGCAGAAGAGTGAAACTCTAAGCTTCACCACAAGCTTCATTTCCTGAAGTATGTTAACAGAGGCGATTTAAACAGGAGGCTATTAATAGAAATTTAAACCTTCTTTCCCTTTCTTCATCATTTGCTTACATTATACAAAACTACTTGCTGACCATTAGCACTTCTCCAGGTCTACGAGACCAGCTGATAATACCATTCTAAACCAAAGCAACATGATCACAGTTTCTAACGTTACCCATTCTTGTATGATTAACTTTTCATTTTTCTGTGTAATTGATTTTCCTTACAACAGGCTTCGGGGTATAACATATTTCCATTTAGACAAAAGATTAATTAAGAATGAAGCACAAATGATCTTTCACCTTCAGAAAAAGAATTCATTTAAATTGGAAGTAGCAGTCCCTGATGAAATGTTTTCCCAGTTAAAAATTCCGTTTGCACCTAACCTGTCTGGACAGCCAGATGTGCATTGTTTCTCATGTGAGTGCTCAGCTCTACGATGCCTTTTCAATCTTTTGCGGTGTACTAAGTCTTAATGACCCATAGATGTCAGGAAAGATGAAAACCCAATACAGGGTCAGGTCCTTGTTAAAAGTCTGAGACATCTTTCCTCCAGCAGAAGTCTTCAACTGTACTTTCAGGATCCAGCAAAAATGCCAGGAGAAATGGTTTGAAGCTTGCTAACAAAGAGTTAACATAGATTCTCTGCTAGTAATTTGCTGATTTATCAACCAGTTACCTCCAACATCAGGCTTGCTAAACATCTCACCAGTCAGAAAGCCACCCACAGGATTCATAGGATCAAAAAGCAGGAGGTGACTATAACTGTGATCACAGTGGTAGCAAAAATCACTACAGAATTATAGTAAGTGTTAAATTTTCAGCCTGGACTCCGGTAAAAGAAGTCAAAATTTAAATATTGTCAGCTCTTCCCCTTTGGATTTGCTTTCCTAATTACTGCTGAAAGTAAAAGCAGGAGCAATAACCTTTTTCAAATAAAAAAGCTATAAATACATAATGAACATAAACATCCTTTGGATACATCCTTTGGTTGTACAAAGACTGACCTCAACAAGCTTTCTAATCAATCTGCCCAGTAGTAATGCCCAGTGCATACAAGAGGAATATAACACAGCCTTCACAAGAGACCAATCTGCACAAACATAGTTTCAATAATTCCAATCTCCATGCTCCTATCAGGAAAACATTAATGTATTTCCACCCCTGCTTCTTGTCACCCAACACAAGTTCTGTCTGTCCAGTTCTCAACTATCAACCAGTATTACTGGGATGCCACAAGCTTCAATCAGGACACTTCACCAGGACACCTGCAACCTGCAGACGTGCATGGAGTATGAATTACATACCACGTGTCATGTGCCACCAGAAGTACAACTGAGCAGAGACCTCAGATACAGAGGGAGAAATAGGAAAGACTGAGAAGTACTTCACATCTACAAGTTTCCACTCTTTCAAGTGAAGTGGAAAGAATGGAATGAGGCCAATCCCTCTAGGCAGGTACTGGCTTGGTTATTTCAGCTGAGTTCAAGAGACCTTTTCCTTGTTGTCCAGGAGACAGAGTTGTGCTTTAACAGAAAGGCTTACAGCTCTACAACCCCCACCCCTTCCACAAGAACACACGTACATGCTAGAAGGAAGTCTTTCAATGTATTTAAAACAATTATTGGTTTCCACAACAGTAGTGAAAGACCTAAGAGTGCATGCTTTTTTTCAGGGTAGAGTGACGCTAAAAACTTTTTCACGGGTTTAGGAAGTTCCTCTCCCATGTACATCCAGAGCTTATTCCTACCCTTATAAGACAGCCACTGCAATACTTAGTGTAGATAACTAAAATTAAAAGAGAGCATAAGTTTAAAAGCGTCCTCAAAAAACAACCAAAACAAATGTCCCTACCCCCAAAACTCCATTGTTCATTTTTTATATTTGCTTTTTCTTCCAAATATTAATTGTTGCAGTGAAATAGTTAAGAATGGTTTCTCTGGAGCCACCCCCACACTACACTGCATGGTAATAGCTGAGAAAAACAGCAACATGAAGGTAAGAATTAGTAGTAGGTCTGAGAAGTTGAATGGGGCAGAAGTACCTGCATAAGCTTCTCTGCAAAACGAAACCTACAATGTGATTGGGGTCACCATCTATTTTCAACTCTATGGCCAAACTCTCCCTTAGTGGTAAAATCCAGAAGTTTGTGAAATTATACCGGGTATGCATAGGGGAGGTGGAAGAACACCAAATCAGAACAGGCGTTAACATGAGTCACTGTATAAAAATAGCCCTTCTGAGAACATAACAATGACCCTGTCTACACCAGGAAAATGTTCTCACTGTTGCTTAAAGTAATTGGCAACACTGGCAAACCTCAGCCAAAAGGGCCTGCCAACTGCTTCTGTTTGTTTTGCATGAACACTAGGTCAAGTAAACCTGATCAGCACTGAATCTCATATAAATCATATTTGAGCTGTAGTGGCAACAAATAAAAGATGTAGTCTACAGAAGGACTGTTCATGTTCCTGGGCAACCGGCTCTTGGTGGCCCTGCCTGAGCATGGGGTGGATCGCTCAGACTTGCGTTAGCAATGGTAATTTGTAAAAATCACTTTCTTAGTTACCTAGTTACCTCCTCGAGAGTAGTGACAACTCCCACACTATGCCCTTTTCTTACTTCCATGTAATGAGTCTCCCTTTTCCTCTTTCCTTCCAGACTGAATGTTTGTCTTGGGCATAGCCTGACCTCCTTGTTTATAAATGTACTTCATGTTTCCACATCACAAGAAAACAAGAGAATAGTCCCTACCAACCACGACTAGCTGTAATTTGGTGTTTGACTTGGGTTTGCTTTTATACTAACAGTTGTTTAACTGTTACAACATGAGAATGCAAATCCCATTAATGCTCAAGAGCTCTCTGCATTTTTTAAACTCAGACCTAGGCTTTTGATGTACAGGGAATCTCATGCTGAATGATTAGGTCTTCCTTCCATACAATGCAATTAAATAGTTCTACAATTTATAATTCTAAATATAGAGAAGCTGTAGTTGTAGATTTACACTCAAATCAACATCACATCACTTTCACAAGCTTTCCATCTTTATGAGGAATCCTACACTCAGGTTAGTTTCCTTTCTATTTTGCTTTGGGGCAATGTGCATTCTACATGCAAGGAGCAAAGAAAACTGCTCTTCACAGTTTGGCAAGTGAGGCTCTAGAGAAGAAAGTAGGTCATGTTAAAATTCAAAGGCAGCCTCAGAGTCTCATCTCCTATCACCAGAGTTACTATTGTTCAGAGTATTTTTACATTTTGTCTTCATCTGCAGAGTATCAATTTCACTGTCCAGCAGTTCTGCTGCACGAAGACTATGACTGCTCCTTCCACTGAGTTATTCACAAGCAGCATTCAAGATCACCCTCTCTAGCACCACCTGTTTCATAGAGATTTGGCATCTCTGCAGAATTCAGAAAACTGGAAACAAAAAACATTTCTTGTCATAGCTTCCCTCATCCCCTTCTGACAGGCAGGACTATTTCCCAAAAGCATACTGAGGCGTAACTTCAGCAAAAGGTGTTGCTCTCCAATGAGAAAAAACCCACCAATGATTAGAATGCACAAATGCACAATTGCAGGAAAAAAGAAGTAATGAATTGAAAGAAAAGAAGAAAAAACAAGTTTCTATATGTCACAGCCAAGTAAAACACAGATACTTCACATTTGTCAAGATATAGGGGGCACAGAGACATGATTCCTACAGGCAGTCTGAGGTAGGGTTTGATTGGAGAGTAATGGTGTGAAATGATGTAACTGGTGCCAAGGGCTAAATATTCCAACAAAAATAATCTATAGAGTGCTTCCAATTCATTTGTTGCATGTTCTTTTAAGTTATGCTTAATGCAATCTAATCACAAATGCTTTGAGGCTTCTTCCACCACTTCAGGATTGAAAGGCTACTTTTCCTCCATCTGTATTCATGTACAATTTGAAAAGAATAACCCAATTTAATAACAGATCTTCACTTAGTGTTGCTTGTTTCAATCCTTATTTGTTGTAATAATTACAGTATTTGTAGATGTGGTTAAATTAACACTCACTTAGAAACTCTAGTCATATTAAGCAAATGAGGATCTAACAAAACACCCAGCATAAGTAAAAGGATGTCTCCCTTCAGCATCCTATATTGTGACATTATTCTGCAATTATTTAATCTGTATTTAAAACAGAAAAGGTTATATATCCCATTCAACATGATTAAAAAGTTTGTGATCTCTCTTATAGGCTCTGTAACATTTTGTCCACTGAAGTGAAGAAACACTAATTTTTTCCTTCCTGTAATCTAATGATGTTGTTTCTTGGGATTTTGCTTGCCTGAAGAGGCTGCAACTCACAGTTACAGCGTTTAGCCGCTTTAAGGCATAGATGGCTTTTGCCTCAGTGTGGACAGGCAAGCCAGAAATAGGGAAGTGACATCTGAGACAACAGTCGGCCCTTGTGACAAAATCTGTTCTCATACTTCCCTGTTCATTACTTTAATAACTTAGTAACTTTTGCTTCTCTGTTCTTGACCTAAGTGTTCTCTGGAATTGAACTAGGACTCCTTGTTCCAGGAATCAGCCAGATGTGGTAGCTCTCCAGACGCACGTGATTTTGTACAGTGCAACCATGATCCATTCTTCTTTTGCTTCTCCATTTATGCACCCCTCTGTCCTGGTAGATGTGCAGAGTGAAGGCAATGCTTGTCCTCCCTCCCTGTCCTCCTTACTTTCCAGCTTTGCTCTTCCTCTGGGTCCCATTGCTGATTCTCAATGGAAGAAAACCCAAAACAATAAATAAGGAAACTTCTCCACAGCCACGTGCTTGTGTGGAGAGCTTCTAGAACAGCAGGTCATAACAAAATAGTGATGGAGGTACAGATACAGAAGGGAGACCTGCTGAAAATCTTCAATCAGCTTCTCCAAGGCTTGGTTATTAATTCGCCTATCTAACAGCATGAGCTGTTGCCTTATCTTTCTGCTTCTCCCTTGGCACCTGGCTTTCGCATCCTAAATCTACAGTCATTTGCAGTGAGTTGGTTAGTGCAGCCAACCAGGGAACTGACCCAGCTCTTAAATGTTCATTTTTTTCTCCAGACTTATCTTTAGACCAGTTCCTTAAATCGGTCCATGCAGCTGCACAAAATGCTGTGCAGGCAGTGTGAACAGAACAGGAAAGGGAGCCACTTACTCCAATTAAATCAGCTAATCTCCCAAATGTGAAACCAAACATGGGAAGATTACAATGCGAGTGGAGGAGAAGTGAGCTGGAGAATCCCTTCTGCCCACCCCTTTACACTGGTTCTGTTTCCAGATCACCATGGTTTTGGTCATTTAATACTTGCTGAATTACATCACTGGGGACTGAAGTATGAGATAATGAACACTCTTTCTGCTTCTTTAGTAAATGTCCTGCCCCAAAACTTTTCCCTCCTCATACTCCAGTTCTGTGTCCCATAGTTTCCAGAGAAGTCATGATGCCTGCAGCTCCCTTGTTATGTCTATTCTCAGATTTTTAATTCTCTGACACTAATTCCATTCTTGTTCTTCGTACTTATTAGAAAGTAACTGTTCATAATTTATTAAATTTACTTAGAGTTTAGAGCACACATGAACTACGACTGCTGATTTATACAGATTCAGTGTTCTCTTACTTGATTCTCCTGCAGCTGTACTAACAAATTGTATTAATTCCCAGTAGGCTGCTCCTCCTTTTTTAATTTAAAAATAAAATTAAATGATCCCTTAGCCACAAAATGGTATGGTTCATTTTTAATTGGCTTTTCTCCCTTTCTCACATATTTATTAAAACCTATTGTATTCCTCTAAATAAATGACTTTATCTGCTTTTTCCATTAGTTCTTTAACTTTCCATAGTTCTTTAACTAAAACCTATATAATCCTCAGCTTCAATTGACCATTCCTAGCATCTTCTTCCATCCTATCATCAAAGAGACCCCCCAGAACAATATTCGTCACTTTTGTTTCCTCTTGTTTTCTCGCTGCACAAGAGGTTTACCATGTAATACTTTCATAATATGTTGTTTCAGTATTTCCAGGTCTGAATTTCTGAGCTAAACTCACACAAGTGGAAAGAGATAACGATCATGTAGGCATGAGTCTAGCAGAGTTGATGGAGTTGTGTTTTTTTTCACCAAGAGCAAACTTTGCTCACCCTTCTCAATAACTTTTCATAAAGCAGAACTTAGCTTTTAATAAATGTACATCCTTGCCTTATAAGGCAGGCAGGAGTATTTTTGTCACCCTCCTGCTGCTGAACTCCACCATCACAAACAAATGCTTCATCTGTACAGCCAAGTAGATAGATGCATCCCGCTCCACAGTCCCAATCTGTTTGCCTCCCAGATTAGTTAGATGCTAGTGTTGGGTCATAGCTTGGACTAGATGATCTCATAGCTCTTTTCCAACCTTGTGATACTGTGATATTTGTACAACTTGCTCACTTCCTGTGTTTCCTTTATATGAAACTAGAGTGAAAAGGAAGAAAGGAAAGGGAGAACACCTGATGCTCACCCAAACTTCATTCTAGCAGAGAGCTGGGATTCTACTGTGGTATCTCTCTGGGCACTCAAACTTTTCTACTTCCTTCTTCTTTCCTTCAAGCTATTCCTGGACAGAATTCTAAATCTCCCTGTATTTCATTTCTTAAAATCTATTAAGCAGGTACCACTGTGCCTGGGAATTCAATTCTTTCATAGACTGACTCCAAGCAGGGTAAATCATCAGCAGACTCCACTGGTAACTCTTCCCCTCTCTCAGATGAATTCTGCACCAACAGGAAGAGACACAGAAATTTATACCAGCTATAAAAACGGCCCTTCCTTCACACTCTGCCAAAACGTCATAACAAATCAGTGTATTGAGAAGAATTTTCAGAGCAAGAAAATCTGTATTTTTGCCTGGGTCTAAAAAGGAATATTCTATGCAGAGATGATGTCATCTGTATTTAAAGATGATATTAGTATTTTTAATGTCTAGACTATACGACATTCACTGAATTACTCAAAGAAATTTTATACTGCTTCACTCTCCCAGTAATTCCTCTCCTTTCCCTACATGCCTTCATACTTTTCTGATTGGTATTTATAAATGTGTATCTACCTTGTTATTGTTAGAAATAAGACCTAAATATTGTCTGCTAAGCACCTCTCCTAAGAGATTGGACTAAAGTTTAGAATACTCTAGTCCATGCATGCAGCAAATCTTTTTTATCATGACTATGTCACATAGTGGAAGAAATAAAAATAAAACCAATGAGCCAGTTACACTATGAAACACAACCAAACTGACCATGATCACACCCTATATATTGCTTCATCTGCATTTCAGCTTCTCGATAATCCCAGGACAGCAGAAAAATGCTGACATTGCTTGATGTTTTGTTAGGATCAGTAATTTTCAAGACATGACTGTAAAAAGCCTAGTCTGGTATCCCTGTTGTCCTTGCTATGAGTGGACTAGAGACCTCCTCAGTCCCTCTCGGCCCAAGCTACCCTGTGATCCTCTGCCAGTGTTTTGTGTATTTGTCAAGTCACAGATTTTAACAGCAGTTTGGATGCAAGTCCCTAAAAAGGCAAGAAAACTTTTCATGTGAATGCCTGTGAATCAGATGTTCATGCTGCACACACAAAAAAACCAGCTGGCTTCCAATGGTACTCTACTGAAAGACAAATCCATAGACGGGGAACATGGGTGGCCAAGCTGACCTGTGTTAGTGATTCCAGCAGGCCTTACAGTTTTCAGAGTATTCAGCATGGCAATTTAAAAAATGACCTGCAGGAAGACCAGCAATTCTTCAACAGTAAAAACAGCAAATACGATGAGCATTGACAGATGCTGTATTTATAAACTATGGTACAAAATGATAAGAGGCTGCATTCAGACACCTTCCTTATACTGAGCCTTTCAAAACAGAGAAACTCCTTGCACAGGGATGTGTTTTTGCTGTATTTATCCTTTAGTGAAATCCAGCATTTCCAAGAACACCAACTACTACATTCCCTTCTGTCCTTTGTTTTACATGCTTGGATAACCACATTTTTAGAACAGGTCAACCAAATTCCAGAGCAGTTTATCAGTTGGCTAACAAGCTGTAATACCTTGACTGCATACCAAGGTCAAATATTTCTGCAGTACTGCTTTTTATAAGGCCTCATCCACATTTTAAATAAGATAACATTCTTATCTCTATATCCAAGATACTTTGCAACTTCATCACAACAATTTAGAAACAATCCTCATACCTCTCACAAATGTGTTTTCCATCCTTATTTTTGTACCACCATATTATCTTTTCGGTTTTCTTTTTGGTAATTCTAGCATAAGTGAAATTATAAAACAGGAACCATCCCAGAATTCTGCAATAATATCTAAGGATGTTATAATTAGCTTAATGAAAAAGATAGGCTGCAAGACTCGTTAACCTAGGCTCACACTTCTTTTTACCATGTATAGTCATACAAATGGCACAGATTTCTTTTTTTTTAGGAGGCAGAACAAAACTCAATCTAAAAACGTTTCAATTGATCTTCCTTCCTCCAGTCTGAGCCAGCTGATATTTTTATTTTCCGTAACATAAAAGACAAAAGCTGCACTGGCCTGCAAATGAATAGCTCTTTAGCCCCGCCTAATATACTATTCTTAGCAGCTGATGTAAGTAATCACACATGTGGCAACACCCACATTCAGGTTTCAGAGAACGTGTATCTTTTGCTGACGGCTTGCAGATGCTGCTTTGCAAAGCTAATCACTGAAGAAATAGAAGACACAGAAAAAAAGGGTGCTCTGGTACAGATAAATGACATCTCATTCCGTTCATTACCTATACCAGGCCACCCTTTTCCTGTGCCTTCCACTGCTTCAGTGGTTATCTTTCCATGAAGTGTTATTCTTGGCTAGATGTTACAATTAGCTGGATCAAGCTATGTTTTTAGCTATGAAGCATCACATAAGCTACACTACAGCCCTGCTTCATCCCACCTGAACTTCTGGAGCTGCCTGATTGAACCAATGAATGTAATTTCACATTACAGCTTTAAGTCATAGGTCTTGAAATTAGGCCTTAAATTTCTCTTCGCACAACCACAGGAGAATTAAGAATGGTAAGCCTTGTAAGAAAGACTCATACATTTCATTAGATCATCTAACGGTGAGGGTAGGGGAGAGAGACAACGCTTTCATGCTCATATCACGAACCTTTCTTGAGATCGAACAGAGAAGCAGCGAACTATTAACTAACCTCAGACTAACCTTCAGTTGTCAAGGCTGCCAAACCATTGCTCCCATGGGATGGTAAAAGCCAAATGCCCACATCTGTACTCGTCTGATGCTTTAAAGCATGAAACCTGGGAGATGTGGGCAGACCTGAAAGCTCAGATCAGCAGCACATCGATACATTCCTTACAGATTGCCTACTACACCAGATTATCCATAGGGCTCAGTGCAAGACAAAAAGTGGTGTAGCTGTTTCTGTTATCACCTAAGTAGTTAATGCCTGTGACCAGGTTAAGGAGGCAGAGACAAAAATGTCAGCCTTCCTAAACTACAAGGAAACCTCAGCTGTCAACAGTAATCTGTACATTTTCCTGATCAATAAGAAGTCCTGGCTTTACCAACATGGACCAGCTACTGCCTGACAATATGCTGAAACATGACTGTACTGTAATTCCTCAAACTGCTAGGCATTGTTCAGCAACAGTTTTCATCTTTCCTGAGTCAAAACCTGCCTCAGTTAACTTGTTGCTGTCAGTCACCAGGACAGGATGTACAAGGCAGTATGAGTGAAATGACAGCACGACAACTTTGTTGTGTTTAAGAATCACTTCCATTACCTCAAGTGCTTATTAAGGAGATGTGAAAAGATCGAGTCAGATGAAAACGCAGATAAGCAAAATACTCTTCCCATCAAATCCAAATACTGCTGAAGGAGTAGTCACCTATGCCTTACAAAGCACGGAAGGCTTCCATGTATAGAATAATAACAGCATGCCAGCATGCATTAGAAAATTGCTACTGAACAGCAGCTGCTGCCTTTGTGTCACACGCTGATTGCAAAATGGATAGTAAGGGCCATAAATCCTGATAGGCAGTGGCACGCTTGCTTGCCAGTCAGATTGAAGCAAAGCAACAACAAGGAGCAGGACATACTGCTTGTAACAAGCAAGTTCACTGATCTTGGGTGTTTTGTGTCTCAATAAAGGCAGGATCTCACGTCACTGCAGACCTAAAAGTGTTATAAAATACAGTACTTTGGTGTAGAAGCACATGTAAAATAAGCAAGGGGATAAAGACAATAGAAGCTTATCTAGCCTTAGTGATATTTCTTCAGGGGTTTTCAGAACAAGAGAGAGACCTAGCGGCAGTAATGAAGGAAATGGCTCCCCAAAAAATCAAAATCATTTGCAAAGACTTAAAGTTTGCGTTGTCCTGCAAAACATGCTTAAATGGCATGACTGGATCTTATAGAATTGTATTACACAAAAAATTATTTTAAACCAAAATTATTTCACTATTTTTATTACAGTAGGAGACCTGTATATTTTTTCAATATAAAAATAAGTACTGAATATTTTTTAAAACACCTGACACTTTTACACAGTCTAACACAGTCTACACTAATCTACCAGTGTATCACCTTTGGCTACTTTCTTGGCCGGAAGCCAGCTAGCCAAGCTGGTGACCTCAGATCACCTTTTTCCCAGAATCCTATTAGGGATTTTTTCCTGCGTTCACTCTGATATAGTGAATATGTATACTCTGCTTAAAATTATGTTATTCAACATGACTATGGAAATAATTGTGCTGACCATTTTCACCACTTTACAATTATCCATATTCTGATTTAGCTCAGTTTTGCAGAACAGCAGCACTGCAAGCAGATGTGACTATATGTAAACATAAGAGGTGCACCGTTAAACACTGCCTGGGCAAGTGCCCCATGCTAAGCTCTAAATTAAAGATTGTCAAAAAGAAAAGCCAGCACCACAATGTTTTTGCCATGGTTCCTTATGACAACAGGCTACTGTGCTATATATCCAATGCTGAGCCTGCTAATTAAGCACACATGTCAAGACTTGTCTGGCTGAAGCATAAAACATCTCCTCAGATGAGTCCCTCCCTTGCCTCTAGTGTGTGTGTCTCTGTGTACACACACACACATGCTCGCTCTCACTCTCTCTGTCCTATCTTCTCCCTAGAGCATCACACCATTAACAGCAACATGCTGTGCAATATCAAGCTTCAGTTTGAACACCAAGAAAATCCACTTCTCACTGCTAAATCAATGCTAGATAAACTCTACAATGAGAGCAGCCTATCCAAAAAGCATAGAGAGGAGGTGTAAAGTAACTGGAAGAGAGAGTCAGGCTCCATAAAGCAACAAAAATGTATCCACATGCTGTCCAAAGTGAGAAGAAGACTGAAGTGAAAGTTGGCCTTAGAAAGACTGGAAAAGTCAGCTCCGCATGCAGTGTGCAGGCTGCAACTGTGTGAATCCACGCTTAGTGTTAGAAGTGCAGCAGTACCAAATTCCTGTACATGTGCTTTCCTGCTATTGTTGTGACAGGTGCTGGACCTATTGATTTCAAAATCCTAACCAAGCTGAATATGGTCTGAAAGGATTAAAGTGTGTTTATGACATACTTCTTCTGAGAAACCCGATTCCCCTTTATATTCCCCTATACATATATATTCCCCAACCCCTATATGCCACAACGTTAAGGGGATATAAATACAGCTGGGATGAGAAGATGGAGGAAAGAGGGATGCTAAGGAAACCAAACAAAGAAGCCATAGTGTTAAAGCACACTGATCTTGCTTCGTGGATTGATGCCACCAGTGAACAGGGCCCTTCCACTGTCTGGAGCCAGCAGTCATGCCAGAAGGCACCAGTCTGGACCACTCCTCGAGGCATTAATAACAGGACAGCACTGACACAGCCCTTGTGCAGGCTGAGTGCTAGTTCTGCCCTGTGGCTGCCAGTAATTCACATAATGTTTCTGGTTCCTCCTCCTCTTCCCAACGTCTTCCCCAGCTGTGCAAGGCAGCTGGCACCGTTGCAGGAGGTGGATGAAGGGCAGGCTGGAGGGCAGAGCCGGACAACCCACCCAAGCCTCCACTGCGGCTCTGTGCCCTTACCGTCTCGGGGTCGTTCTCAAACACCTCGCGGGCCTCCTCCTTGCTGCAGTGCTCCTCCACGCATTCCCTCTCCAGGTGCCCTTGCTTGGTTTCCTCGAAGATCTGGTAGGCTCTCCGCTGCCTCTGCCGCAAGAACTGGGCAGCCTCCTGGGCGCGCAGCAGCACGGCTGGGACCGCCGATCGGAGCGGTGGGGGGGCGAGGAGGAGAAGGAGAGGAGCAGGAGGAAGGGGAGGCAGTGGTGAGCAGCTGAGCCCGCCTGGTTGCTCTATACTCCCCACCCCAGCCGCCGCACACCAAACCACTCGCCGGGGGACACCAAGCGCCCTTCCTGCCCTGTGGATCACCTCAGTCCCATCTCAGTGCGGTTCCTCATGGCTGCACCCTCCGCCGCATCGTCATCCCCCGCTGCCACCACCGCAGCCTGACCGTGCAGCTGAGCATCCCCCCCCATCTCCATCTCCCCAGCAGCTCCCAATCCGCAGCCTGGCCGTGCAGCCCTGGCCTTGCAACTAAGCATCCCTTCCTCATCCCCCAGCCCCAGGAACTCCCGCGCACCGCACTCACACACACATGGCGGTGGGGGATGCTCGGCAACGTGTGCCGGAGAGACGGGTGTCGTCCGTCCCCCCCCCCCCGCTGCAACCACCGCAGCTTGTCCGTGCAGCTGCGCATTCCCGCTCACCCCCAGCAGCCCCCCAGTCCCAGCATCTCCCCCTCCTCAGCCTGGCCGTGCAGTTGAGCATCCCCCTCATCCTACAGCTCCCAGCAGCTCCCCCACAGCAGCCTGGCCGTGCAGCTGAGCATCCCCCCAGCTTCCCAGCCGTTCCACCACCACCATCGCGCTCCCCACCACAGCTATCCCGCCCCTCAATGCACCAGCTCCCCAGTCCCACTCTCACATTTGGGGCGGTGGGGGAAAATCAGCAGCGTGTGGGGGAGGGCCGGGCCCCCCCAACCTCTCCCCACCGGAGCTTGGCCGTGCAGTTGCGCATCCCCCCGCTCCCAGCCGCAGCAGCTCCCCCACCGCAGCTTGGCTGTGCAGCTATACCCCCCCCCCTCACCCCGCAACACTTCCCCCCCACCACACTCACACACACGGGGCGGTGGGGGATGCTCAGCGGGATGTACGGGAGGACGGAATCCCCACGCCCCCCGCTCCCGCAATACTCACTCTGTGAGGAATCCGCGGCCAGCAGGACGAGCAGCAAGGCGGCCCCGAGGGGTGCCGCGGGATGCGGCATCACCATGCGGTAGCTGGGGTTGGGGCCGGGCAGCGCAGCGGGGCGGAGAGGAGCGCAGCAGGGCGGTGAGGACCGCAGCGGGTGGGGAGCGCGCTGCTACTGCGGGAGCGCGGCTCTGGGAACCCAGCGGGGGAGCCGCTCGCCCGTCCTACCCAATCGCTCGCCAAGTCGCCTCCGAGCTCAGGGACACACCTCGCGGCGGGGCAGGACCATAGCCGGCCCCCGCAGTACCTGCCCGCCGGCCGGGGGAGGCCGTACGGAGCGGGATTTAAGGGGAGAGAGGGGTGGGTGGTGATAAAAAAAAAGTGGTTGCTGTTACAAAAAGTGGGATGTTTTGGTTTAAGCTAACGTAGAGTTAAGTTTCATCTAAGTAACTGTATTTTTGCCGGTGGAAGGCTGTTCTATTATCCCTGGCTGGGCCGTGCTGCTGGGTGCATCTTTCATAGAATCGTAGAACCACAGTTCTACCTGGTTGGAAAAGACCTTTGAGATCATCAAGTCCATCTGTACCTGTCCACTACTAAACCCTGTCCCTGAGAAACTCGTCTACCTGTCTTTTAAACACCTCCAGGGATGGTGACTCAGCCACTTCCCTAGGCAGCCTGTTCCAGTGCCTGACCACCCTTTCAGTGAAGAATTTTTTCCTGATGTCTAATCTGAACCTCCCCTGACACTACTAGTGGCCATTACCTCTCGTCCTATGGCCTGTCACTTGGGAGAAGAGACTAGGTAGTTGTAGACAGTGATGACATCTCCCCTCAGCCTCCTCTTCTCCAGGCTAAACAACCCTACTTCCCTCAGCTGCTCCTCATTTCTAATCATTCATCCTGGAGAGGGAGAAACTGGCACCAAACCCAGCACAGTCCTGTCTTACATTAGAAGTTTGGGTTCTCCCCACGCCCGAACATGTGTTTTCTTCACAACTGATTTTTCAGTATATACTGTTTTTTTAAGATAAACCAAATCCATCTCTCCTGAGGAGTTTATGCTGATGTGTTGCAAGACATCCTTTACTGTCCGTGTCCACTCATAGTTAAGCAAGGCGTGTCGACAGGCTGAGGGAGTTGGGGTTCAACCTAGATAAGAGAAGGCTCCAGGAAGATTTTATAGCAGCCTTCCAGTACTTAAAAAGGGCTACAGAAAATCTGGGCAGGGACTCTTTATCAGGGGGTGCAATGACAGGATGAGGGGGGAACAGTTTTAAGCTCAAAGAGGGGAGGTTTAGATTAGATATTAGGATGAGGTTGGTGCAGCACTGGAACAGATTGCGCTGAGAAGTCATGGCTGCCCCATCGCTGGATGTGTTCAAGGATAGGTTGGATGGGGCTTTGAGCCACCTGACTTAGTGGAAATTTTTCTTGCCCATGGCAGGATGTTTGGAACTGGATTGTGTTTAAGGTCCCTTCCAACTCAACCATTCTATCATTCTGTGATATAGGAAACCCTGTGAGTTGTAGAGTGAGAGCTCAGAGCTGCACTTGAACTACATATTACCACTGCTTTAAAGCTACTCCTTTTATCCACCATGCAGACACATAACTGTGACAGATAATTCAAGTAACATGGACTCTATACTTTCTTCAAGATACCTTTAATCACACAACTTGTGCATAAAAATAATTTGTCTAATGTAATTTTAGTGTTTAGGTGTATCTAATATAGACTCTGTGTCTCCGCAATAAATTACTCCGAATATAGCGTAACTAATGCAAACAATGTCTTTATATTACATACAGTTGAAGTAAGGTACATGAAAACATAAGAGCCAGCTTACTGGTTCAAAGCAACCATTCCTAGGCTGATTTCTTCTGCCTGATGATGGCAAAGAGTACACATAGAAATAACAGGTATAAAAACTATAAACGACTATGGAGTCTTTTCTTTCTGCTTTCAGCTTCTGAAGTGCAGACAAAAACTGTGGCAAAAGGCAAAAACTGTGTCCACTGTCACATTAACAGCCACAAAAGTACTTCCTCCTCCTCCATGTATTTGTCAAATAGATTTTTGATTGTCGGTACTTCTGGCTTCCAGGAGTAGCAGCAAGGTTCCAGATGTGCACAAAGGCTAGAGAGGAAGTTTTCCCACTAGTTTTAAATCCAATGCTTAATAATTTTATAGGGTATCTTGAATTTATATCTTCTAACAAATAGTGAATTATCATGCCCTATTTGTTTTCATTATGCCATTTTAAAGACTTCTGTCATATGCTTTCAAGACCATCCCTTTGCCCTTTCCAGGCTGGAAAGCTGCCTGGCAGAAAATGACGTGGGATTGTTGTTTGACAACCAGCTGAATATGAGCCAGCAATGTGTCTGAATGCCTGGGAAAGTCAATGGCATCTTGGCCTGTATCAGAAATAGTGTGGTCAGGGAGGTGATTGTGCCCCTGTACTCAGCATGAATGAGGCTGCACCTCGAGTCCTGTGTTCAGTTCTGGGCCCCTCACTACAAGAAGGACATTGAGGTGCTGGAGCGCGTCCAGAGAGGGGCGATGAGGCTGATGAAGGGGATGGAGAACAAGTCCTATGAGGAGCAGCTGAGGGAACTGGGGTTGTTTAGCTTGGAGAAAAGGAGGCTGAGGGGAGACCTCTTCTGTCTACAACTGCCTGAAAGGAGGTAGTGAGGTGAGTGTTGGTCTGTTCTCCCAAGTAACAGGCAATAGGACCAGAGTAAATGGCCTCAAGTTGTGCCGGGGCAGGTTCAGATTGGACATCAGGAAAAATTTCTTCACATAAAGAGTTGTCAGGCACTGGCACAGCTGTCCAGGGAGGTGGTTGAGTCACCATCTCTGGTGGTGTTTAAAAGATGAGTAGATGAGTTTCTCAGGGATATAGTTTATTAGTGGACAGGTACAGTTGGACTTGATGGCCTCAGAGGTCTTTTCAAACCAACCGATTCTAAGATTCTATGATTCTAAGCTATGGAGGTTTTGTCTGTTATTTGTTTCCAAAATGCTTTGAGCTGGCATTACTCAAAGAAGTGGTCCTACCTGTCCCTTTTAAATGTTCCCATCCTTTGGTCATGTCCACATCTGGTGCTGGCATGCAACAAACCTGATTAGAGTAACCAAACAAAAATAATTAATTTTTATAGAGCTCAGTTCCCCCACTGAGTTACTTCACAGCTGCACAAACATCAAAAGGAAGAGGCTTTCAGGGGCGGTAACAAGTGACTACATGCAAAGTAAGCATGGGTTTGCTAATTTCAGCAGCAGAGCTGGTCAAAATGACTTGTGAGGCTACAGCTGCAGGCAGAGGTTTCCTAGGACTGGCTGTCATATTTCTCCCTCCACCGTGTGTCTGCCTGCCCATGTCCAGAGATGAGGCTGTGCCATTTCTATGCACTTACCTGGAAAGAAATTCTTCCTCTTTTTTTAGTGTATATATGTTTTCTACCAGGTTACTGTCCTGAACCAGTTCAGCAACAGGGTGAAGAAGCATGGAGTGGGATTATGGAAGCAAATCCATAGGCTGCTGTGGGATTGCAACCTGCACCCCTCATACAAAAGCCAGTTCTCATATTAATTTTCATCCTTCTCTGTATCTTTTCTATTTGTACTTCTTTTCAGGTGAAAAAAATTTTGGCGACTTTTCAGTGGACAAAACTACATACAATATTCAAGATGTGGGTTTACAGTGGTACTGTCCTGTTTTTCCCTTACTTTTGTTTTTTCTCTTACTATTTCCAAACATTGATTAGGTTCCTTTTTACTTCCGGACCTGTTATTTTCAAAGATGTATTTTGAAACATCTGCAAACTGTCCTCATGGCAGTAACTTTACCATAAAATTTCTGAAGATATTGAACAGCAGAGATTTTTGTGGGTTCTGGGAACTGCTTTATATTGTGTAATCTAATGATGAGTTTCCTTTCTTTCGAGCAGTTTTTTATCCTTCTTCTTTTATTCCATACAAATATACTCACAGTCTGTGATGGAAGTCCAGGTCAAAAGTTTTTGAAAGTCCAGGTATGTAATATTATCAGAACCATCCTTATCTACATTAAGATCACTCCTTGAACTTCTAATGGGTTTGCAAAACATGACATCCTGCTTGATATGCAATACTGGTGACATTCAGTCTTCTAATTCTATTCTTCGTTATAGTTTCCAGTAAGTTGCCTGGCACAGACATCAAACACTGATTTGGGTGAGCACTGAAGTCCTTTCAACAGTCACGTTTTCCACTCTCCATTCTTATAGCCCTATAGCATTTAAGGCACATTTAAGCAATGACTTGCATAAAGTAGGAGTTTTGTTTTCTTCAAAATTCATGGCTTTATACCATCTGATCTAAGCTATCCCACTTAGGTCTTAGGGAACATTAAAAAACAGAATAGAAAAATAATGCATAAAATATTGAAACAGGATTATATGAACTGCTTGTACTCTCAGCATGTCTCATTTTTTATCCCCTTCTGACTTTAAAGCAGTCTAGGCATAGAGATTTCCAGATGTACAACTGAATTTGTAGGATTAAGTTCCATTGGTTACTAGGCACTGACCAGAAATATGCTCCAGATTTAATGGATTTTGAGAAAAATGATTAAAAATACCATTAGAAAGTGTTTGTTAAAGACCAAAAATCAAAAAAGCTATTTACCAGGTAACAGAGTCTGAGTCAGTTATTCCAAGTTGTGATGAGTATCAGTCAGTCTGTCTTCTTTCCTTAGTCTGAAAACAAAAAACAAGGTAACATTTAAGTGCCAAACAGTTCCTTAGGTTCCTGCAGCTAATTAAACCTGTAGGAACCAAATTGTAGAATGAATTGAAAATGTCCTAAAAACAATAAGTAGCCTCATAACTTCAGAGTAAAAGTTACTGAGTTATAGAATCATAGAATCACTAAGGTTAGAAAAGACTTCTAAGATCATTAAGCTCAATTGTCAGCCCAACATCACCATGCCCACTAAACCGTGTCCCAAAGTGCCACACCTATGTGGCTTTTGAACACCTTCAGCAATGATGACTCCATCTCTTCCCTGGGCAGCCACTTTTTCAGTAAAGAAATTTTTTCTCATATCTGATCTAAACCTTCCCTGGCACAACTTGAGTCCATTTCCTCTTGTCCTGGAGGAACACAAAGAAGAGGAAAGACGGAGAACAGTAAAAGGACTCCTTCCTTCCTTCCTTCCTTCCTTCCTTCCTTCCTTCCTTCCTTCCTTCCTTCCTTCCTTCCTTCCTTCCTTCCTTCCTTCCTTCCTTCCTTCCTTCCTTCCTTCCTTCCTTCCTTCCTTCCTTCCTTCCTTCCTTCCTTCCTTCCTTCCTTCCTTCCTTCCTTCCTTCCTTCCTTCCTTCCTTCCTTCCTTCCTTCCTTCCTTCCTTCCTTCCTTCCTTCCTTCCTTCCTTCCTTCCTTCCTTCCTTCCTTCCTTCCTTCCTTCCTTCCTTCCTTCCTTCCTTCGACTTTCGTATACTCATTCCACATTCATTTCCTGTACTTTTTTCTTCAGAAGTGTTGCAACGATGACACTCCGTTTTTTTCCCTATTCTATGAGGAGGGAGTAAAAGGATGTGAGATTACATCAGAATATTTTAAAAAATAGATGATTGCGGAAGGCAATGTATCTAACAAGCAAATCTCCGTGAGAGTGAGCAAGCTGATTCCATGATCCTTGACCTGAATGCTCTACAAGTTGGGCATATGCCAAATATGCTTAGCACATTAAGATCTGGAACTTACTCTCAGTCGTTTGAACTACAATTTGCAACCTGATGCCAGGAAATAAACTGGAAGTTTCAAGGACAGGAAGCTCTGAACTGTTGTTGTCCCCTCTGTGCCTGTCTTGGTTCCGGGTCAATGGGATTTCCATTCAGTAGAGGTCAAAAAGGCGACTGGCATCCAAAAATGGCTTTAGGCACTAGCAAAGGCAAATTGTTCATCTGGACAATGGCATTGCCTCTGCAGCAAGTGAGGCAACGTGCCTATTTCTGGGCAGAATGTGCCACTATCCTCCATGGGTGAATGAATGGCACAGAGCAAAAGCACTAGATCTCTTGTCTCAACCTAAAATCCAACGTGACTCCCTATTTGTTAAATACTGCTGCAGGCCACTGAGGGGATGAGGTGGAGATGGAGGTCCAGAGGGTCTATTTTCTGTGCAATCTGAGTCATCATGATGCATTTACCACTGAGCACCTGCAAGGTGGGAAGCCCAGTGGGGCTGTTGTATTTCTTATGGCAAAAGGAGATTGCAGAAAAGGAGAAAATGGGAGAGTTCCCTATATAACCGACTGTTTTTAATTTTTGCTCCCTTTGAAAAGAATAATTTTGCTTTCCTCCATTTTGGGAAAAGGCTTCTTGATCCCTGGGATCCAAGTACTAGATTGGGGAATCATAGAATCATAGAATATTCTGGGTTGGAAGAGACCTCCAAGATCATCAAGTCCAACCCTTAATTCAACACTATCATGATCGCTAGATCATGGCACTAAGTGCCACATCCAGTCTTATTTTAAAACCCTCCAGGGGTGATGAATCCACCACCTCTCTGGACAGGCCATTCCAATGCCTGATTACTCGTTCTGTGAAGAACTTTTTTCTGATATCCAGCATAAACCTTCCCTGGCAGAGTCTAAGCTCGTGCCCTCTTGTTCTGTTGCTGGTTGCCTGGGAGAAGAGTCCGACCCCCACCCGTTGACAACCTCCTTTCAGTTGTAGAGAGCGATGAGGTCACCCCTGAGCCTCCTCTTCTCCAGGCTAAACAACCCCGGCTCCCTCAGCCTCTCTTCATAGGACTTGTGCTCAAGTCCCTTCACCAGTTTTGTTGCTCTTCTCTGGACCCACTCCAGCACCTCAATATCTTTCTTGAACTGAGGGGCCCAGAACTGAACACAATACTCAAGGTGTGGCCTCAGCAACGCCGAGTACAGGGGAAGGATCACTTCCCTCGTCCTGCTGGCCATACTATTCCTGATACAGGCCAGGACACCACTGGCCTTCTTGGCCACCTGGGCCCACTGCTGGCTCATGTTTAGCCTCCTGTCAATCAGTACCCCCAGGTCCCTTTCCACCTGACTGCTCTCCAGCCACTCTGTCCCCAGCCTGTAGCGCTGCATGGGGTTGTTGTGGCCAAAGTGCAGGACTTGGCACTTGGCCTTGTTGAACTTCATCCCGTTGGACTCAGCCCATCTCTCCAGCCTATCAAGGTCCCTCTGCAGAGCCCTCCTGCTTTCCGGCACGTTGACACTCCCTCCCAACTTGGTGTCATCCGCAAATTTACTTATAATGGACTCAGTCCCCTCATCTAAATCATCGATGAAGATGTTAAACAGAGCTGGACCCAACACTGATCCCTGAGGGACACCACTGGTGACCGACCGCCAACTGGACACAGCCCCATTCACCAGCACTCTCTGGGCCTGGCCATCCAGCCAGTTCTTAACCCAGCTGAGAGTGCACCTGTCCAAGCCATGGGCTACCAGTTTATCCAGGAGTATGCCATGGGAGACAGTGTCAAAGGCTTTGCTCAAGTCCAGATAGACTACATCCACGGGCTTCCCTTCATCCACCAGGTGGGTTACCTGATCATAAAAGGAAATCAGGTTGGTCAGACAGGACCTTCCCCTCATAAAGCCGTGCTGGCTGGGTCAGATCCCATGTCCATCCTGAAGGTGCTGTGTGATTGCACTCAGGATGATCTGTTCCATAACCTTGCCAGGCACTGAGGTCAGGCTGACAGGCCTCTAGTTGCCCGGGTTCTCCTTGTAGCCCTTTTTGTGCATTGGCGTGATGTTTGCCAACTTCTAATCATATGGGACCTCCCCAGAGAGACAGGACTGTTGGTAGATGATGGAGAGTGGCTCGGCAAGCTCTTCCGCCAACTCCCTCATCACCCTAGGATGGAATCCATCAGGTCCTATTGATTTGCGTGGATCCAGGTGGCTCAGTAATTCATAGACTATTTCCTCCTGGAACACAGGGGAGCCATTTGGTTTCCTGTCTCTATCTGTGAACTCCAGAGGCCAGTTACCCTGAGGGGCACCTCTCCTACTGGTGAAGACTGAGGCAAAGTAGGTGTTGAGTACCTCAGCCTTCTCCTCAGCCCTGGTAACTATGTTCCCCCCAGGGAACTGCCTTGTCAGGGAAGCCAGTTCCTTTACCACACACCTGCCTTTGCATGTTTGTTATCCATGTAAAGATATTATGTTAAGGTGTAATAGATCTCTTCCTTGAGCAAAAGGCATCCATCATACCATCACTAAATGCTTCTGTGTATCTACTTATGTTGCTATTTGGTATTAAATTTCTGCAGAGGTTGAATGATTTTTGCCCACATGGGAGCACACAGACAAGGGAGCTAACAAACTGGAAGAAACCATAAATAACTGTAGGAGGTCCCTGACAGGTAATTTCCATCAAAAAAAAACCAAGACCCCAAATATCTTACTGTCTACACACACACATTTAGATTGTATGGAAAGATCACACATTTAGATTGTATGGAAAGATCACACACAAAATCTTTACAGAAACAGTGTCGTTTTGAAGAAGAGATAAGAATTTGCATTTCTATTTTACCTAGAGGAGAAAGAGCTCCTCCAGCAGTGTGTGGAGTTTCCCCAGATGGACCTAAGTTAATAAGAAAAAGCATGGGTTCCCAGGCAAAAAAAATAAGATTTCTTCTAATCATCAATAGGAAACAAACACGGAGTGCAAGACAGGAACTTTTCATTGTATTTTCAATGCAACAATTGCTGCTTGGGAAACCCATGTAATGGATTAGGCTAGACCTCCTCCTTAAGTGTAACTGATGCAGATGGGTTGAGGCTTTTTGCACAGTCAGGACTTTCTTTTTTAAAAACAAGTTTGAAACACATCAGCTTCACTTAATGTCTGGCTGCAAAACTAATCAAAATAAATCACAATCGTGAAGTGTTTGTATTAATGAGAAAAGAAAGCTGGAAGGGTAAAAAAAGTAGGATGTAAGCTTTCTAAGACAATTTCACTGCTCTCAGCATAATGATGGACAGGCATTGAGGTCTGTTGAAAGATCTTACTGATGCATGTTGAAATCTTATTCACAATAAAAATTGATGTAGAATGAGAATGATCTTTTCGTCAGAAAGATGAGAAACTGTATCTAAAACCAATTAGAACTCACATTTTCATTCAGGCTACTCTCAAATCCCTGGATAAATATGAAAAATTACTCTCCCCTGCTCTCTTCCAAATATAAATCCTTCCTTGAGTCACACAAACATGTATCTTTGTTTAGATCAAGGCAGTGTTTTTGTGGGAGGAGGTGGAATTTCATCAAGAGGTCTCCAACAATGTTAATGGTATAAAATTCTGCTTATCCAGTATGTTTGAATTAAACATTTTCAAGAAAAACAAACACAGAAAAGGTCCTGTTATACCACTTAACTCTTTTGAGCAATTATTGACTCAAGAAGAAAAGGGTTAAATTTCAAAATATGCTTAATTTTAGTTGATGAAGAAATGGCTGAGAAGAATAAGGATATGTGGATTAGAGAGAGAATAAATACTTAAATAAAGAAATGGATCTTGATGCATGGAGAAAGTTGTAGAAGAAAATTTATTCATATTTCACACTTTATTTACTCGAAAAGTAGTTTCCTAAAGGACTCCCTAGCTAGTATCTCTTCACTAAGGGATGCAAAGCTCATTCTCTGATAATGATGCAGGGAAAAAAAAGAGAAAGGTTCCTTTCTCTGCAGGTAGTAGTCATGCGAACGTTCATATGCTGGACTGAATGACCAGAAGAATGACATTTGCAAGGGATCAATTTCTCTTCAGGGCCGTTGGTTTGCATGCTGAATGCTCCTCTGCAGCCAAGACAACTGAATCTTGCATTGAAGCATCTCACCAACACGGAAAGATCTGTTCCTTCTTCCCTCTTCTCTACTGTCATCCCACTGGAACTGTGCCGAGGTAGAACATTGGGTGTGACAATGATGAACAAACTACAGTGACCTGGGCGATTGCTAGGAAAGAATGAAGAGAAAAGACAGTGTCAATGCATGGAGCCCATTTCTGAGTTACACCAAGGAGAAGATTTGAACAAGCCTAAATCCCAAACCATACTCTCTGAATACAAATGAACTTTTAAGTGATGTAAGATATTTCATAAATATTACTAGTGAATGTGATTTGTGTTTTATTAGGCCAACTGTATATTAATGTACTGCGTATGAGATCGCTGCGGTTCCTATTCCAAGAAACAGAAAACTCTCCACAGCCAACTGCCCAAGGCCAACTCTATCAGCCAAGTGTCCATGACATCCAGCTCTCCACGGGACTACTCTCTGAAGGAAATCTCTACATGACTGGCTCTCCACGGGAACAGCACTTTGCAGGGAGCCCGAAGTGCTGGGTTGTTTTTTTTGTTGTCTTTTTTTTTGGGTGATGTTCTTTTTTTAAATTGAGGGACTTACGGACAGGGAATCTCATCAACCCAGCATCCTCCTCAGCCTTGTGCAACTGGGAATGTGGAGAACCAGCAGTCTTCACCACCACATAGAGTTGTATCCATGGTCCTGCACTGCAGAGAGCTGGACACAGAGAGTTGGCCATGGATAGCTGGTTGTGAAGAGTTTTCCTAGACACTCCTATTCCTGTGCATTCCTCATGTGCTTGTTTTCTGCGGGATTATTAGTTGCTTGAATAAAGCCTAAATTAAATATATATAAATTCAAGGATGACATGAGGAGTAAAAGAACATTACAACAAAACAGCAAGAACAAAAATAACCCATACAGTGTGCTAGGCCCTACAAAGCTGTACCAGGGATCACATAAACACTAAGTTGGCAAGTGGACTTGCTGAGAGGTTACGTGAGTGTGAGCTGGTTCTTGGAGGCAGGAGGGAGTGTACTGACACCCATTATTGCCTTTGAGAAAGGCTTCTTAGCAGAAGAGCATAATATGTTCTTTGTCGTGCTTGTTAACTCAAAGCAACAAACACGTAACTTAAAAATTGCTTGTATATAGAAAAAAGTTGGCTTATTGGAAGTCAAGGGCTAAACTCCCAGTTATATAAAACAATAAAATGGGATAGTGAGAGATGAAGCCATAGTTTTTATGAGAGGCAGCTCTTGCAGATGCTTTGAGCTCCTAGAGGGAATCCCACTCTACAGCAACCTCCGTGGCTTGATCTGGGTTTGGAAAAAGGGAGAAGAGCTGTCACTGCACAGCAGCTCCTTAACCATGGTCCCTGGGGCAGCCATTGGTAGTTGGGGAGAGTTGCCTGGTAACATGGAGCTGGTGCTTTCTCATTTCTAGCTGTTAAATTGCATTGAAAGAAGTTGAATAATGCCAGAATAGAAACCTAATTTATCATTTAATATAACAAAACAGGATAAATTTGATGGCATCTCTAAATTGTTTACCTGGGCAACATAGTTTCTTACTGGCAAAGTAAACAAAACTGTTTCAACCTTTCACCCAAGGACCTTTTCTCCTGTAGATGCATTTTATTTTAAGAAGGTGAAAAGCTGGCAGATCATCAGTAAGTGCATGTGCTGATCAACGTAGCAATGCTTTAATTTTGTCACCCACCTTTTTCCTATGAGTGGCAGGAAACACCAATCCCCTTGCCGAAGCCAAGTGCCTCCATTCTTTTGTTGTCCCTAATTAAAAGGTAAACAAAAGGGCCTCATGAGTAAAAATTCCACAAATGTGAAAATCCTTAAGCAGAAGCCAGTCGCTACTTCTGTATTATATGCACACACACCCCTGGCCTCCCGTTTGTGTGTATATATAGACATATAAATTCAGCAGCTGAAAACATGTTTACTAAGTATGGTGAAGATGACATTTTGACATCTGGACTACATCTTTATTATTTTTCATTGGAAGGAGATGAGCTTTTGCAGCAGAATAGCAGAGTTCTAGCAGGTCCATGTTGCAAAATGAAAACAAGTCTTTATGTAATCTTTTATTAATTATCTCCTTGTTCCAACAAGGTTTGTCAGTGGGATGCTGTAACCTCTGGTGTGTGTGAAATATGGGGAAAAATAATAACAGAGGGGATTGTACCAGAGCAGGACAAGAAATAGATATATCTGAGAGACTGAAAAGTCATTTTTTGCAAGTACACACAAATATATGTATTAAAATATAAAAAAATAGATTTACTTTTTGAATGGAAAGTAGAATATCTGATGTGCTGGTTTCTCCATCCAAATGGAAATTTGTGTATTTATATTTTGATAGTAATAGTAGTAGTAGCAATAATAATAGCAGTGAGAGTTCTGAGTTTAATTCTAAAGCAGAAGGTGTTCTGTTTTGGTTTTTTTTCTGGAAGAGAAATTCTGCCTGTTTGGTTTGGGAGGGAATGAGACATGAAGGAGGCCTGTTGCCTTCTTTGTGGGAGAAAAAGAAAGATGGAAGTGGTAGTCAGGCAAGAGCAGATGATTACTCCACTGTAAGCTTGCCATCATTGAGGGAAGGAGTTTCCAGTGTCATGTTGTTGAGCAGCCTGTGACTGATAATTGCCATGAAATTTTCATCTCCCAAAGCTTGAGGAGAGTGCCTGCAAAAACCAAAAGCAGCAAGCCAAAAGGAGGTGTGAGTTACAGAGGACGGCTCACAAGTCCTGTGAACAAAAGGTGGTGTTGATGTGGACTTGAGCATGGGAGGCAGCCCAACTAAGGGCTGCTTGTGGAGCCTACATGAGCTATTTTGGAAAGCACTGGCAACAGAAAGAAAAAGCAATCTGTTTTGTTTTAGATTAAAAAAATCATAGTTTAGCAACATGTTATTTTACCCAGGAAAATTAGGGAGGGAGAAGGATACCTAGGTGAAGTACTGCTTCCCTTTTCAATTATAGCTTGCTATGAAAGGTATGGTAATGTAACAATGCATTGTTAACGAGAGCTTGTTTTGAGCCTGGGCTGTGCTACGTTTATCAAAATACCAAAACTTTTTAACACTGGTACTTCAAATGGGCAAGAAGTGTGTGTCAAGAAAACATGTTTCATTCATGTGCAAGCTGGTCTTCAGGTAAACGCATCGATGCTCTCTTCTCTGTGAGAAGTCTTTGTGTTTTAGGAAGACAGTGATGACGTGAAAAGAATAAAACAGAAAGTATACACAAAAATAAAAACAATGCATGCCCCATCCATAGACACATACAAATATGCACACGTATATATCTCCATATCCACATACTCATTGCCATGTCCCAGCACTCTACAAACACAAATCAGTTAAGATTCTCACAACATTTCTCTGAGATGGGAGGGTGCTATTCCTGTTTACAGACCAGAAAGCTCAAGCCTAGAGGTGAGGATGTTCGAATGTAAAACCCAGGAAGAGCTGAAATTGGCTTTACTTTTTTTAAGTCCAAAGGTATTATTTTTTTATGTCCAAAGTTTACAATGCCATCTTTTCTTTTCTGTATTTGACTTGATTTCACAATTCTATGGCAAAGAGAGAAAAATCATGGGATAGAACAGCATTGAAATAAGAGGGGAGAATTATTGTTTCCTTTTAAGTTGAGTGAGAGAAAATCTTTCCCATCTTAGCTTGTATCAGAACAGTAATTTAAAAATGAAGGTCGGATTCTTCAAAAAGCAATAGTGTCATTGATGCCAGTTGAATCTACAAGATCTACCACAAGAAGAAGTGAATAAGCGGTTGAGAAAACCTCTGAATGAATTACACGTAGACCAAGATAATTAAAGCCCTTCTTGGATCTTAAGGACTGGAACCAGAAAAACAATGGTCATAGAATCATAGAATGGTTTGGTTTTGGAAAGACCTTAAAGATCATTCTGTTCCAATCCTCCTGCCATGGGTGGGGACATCTTCCACTAAATCAGGTTGCTTAAAGGCCCCCATACTGACCCTGATCACCTTCAAGGATGGGGCAGCCACAGCTTCTCTGTCAATGTCTTACCACCATCACAGTAAAAAAATTCTTCCCATAATCTAATCCGTCTCCCCTCTTTCATCTTAAAACTGTTACCCCTTGTCCTATCCCTGCAATCCCTGATAAAAAGACCCTCCCCAGCTTTTCTGAAGCCTTCTTTAAGTACTGGGAAGCCTCTATAAGGCCTCCCTGGAGCCTCCTCTTCTGCAGACTGAACAACCCCAACTCTCTCAACCTGTCCTTGTATGGAAAGTGCTCCAACCCTCTGATCATCTTTATGTCCCTCCTCTGGACCCGCTCCAACGGATCCATGTCCTTCCTGTGCTGAGAACTCTAGAACTGAACACAGTACTGTTCAGCACCATTCCATATTGGCATGGGCAGTCCTATGCCCCATACAAAACACAGAAGCAACATCACTTTAAAAGGAATAAACTGGGCAAATCTGGTCTGGAGGGGCAGCAAGCCCTTTTACAGACTGATGCAAGGGGCAGATTAATCCATCCCCACGTCAAGACATGGGCTGTACCTTTCTTCAACCTGTGGTACTGACCTGTGCTCCCTGAGGAAGACACCTTCACTTCCTCTAAGCAATGCTATGAAGCAGCTATGGAGATGATTGAGAAGGGAACTGTGGCTTATGGAGAGGACTCTCAGCAGGGAACAGGGTATCTCCCATGCTAGCCTCTTTTAGTATTTTCTCGAGTGACTGCATGTTGTATATAGGACCCAGCCTAACACTGGATGCTGTGCTCTGCTGCGGATTCTTTACTAAATCTACTCATAAATGACTTGTATTGACTCTTTCCAAAGGAAACATGGTCATACAGTGGTTGCCCTTTGGCTATAATGGCTTTGCTTTCATCTATGGTTTGGCACCCGCTGCACCAGGAAAAGACACAAAATTACAGTTTTCTTCTAAGATATCTAACTAGAAATTCAAATTTTAAGTCCCAGAAATTACACGCTAGTTAAACTGAAAAAAAAATCCCTTTAATCCCTTTAAAGAGCCAGTATTAAGAAGAGCACAAAACTATTGCAAGAAAAACACCTTAATATCTAGAAAAAACCCCTTCAGTTGTTATCTGGCTAGAAAATTAAGTTCAGCTGTTTTCTTAGTAAAGTTTTCCATTTCTTATTTTTATTAAGTGTTCATTGTTTATGCATTGTACTCTAGAAATATTTTATTACATAAATGTTTGTGTTAAGGCAGGGAGGAAAGGGTGGGAAAAAAACAACAAATAGTTCCAGCCTATTTAAGGCTTTCAATCTCTACATATGCTGCAAGGAAGGTCCTCACAGCATGGCTCACTGTATGCCAGGTGCATTTACTGCTTGGAAATGAAGCTCAGCTTTCCATACCATTGGCCGCTCTGTCAAAATTAGAAATCATCGCTACGTCCATCGCTTGTGCAGACACCAACTCTTAGAGAAGTTGCAGTAAATGAACAGGTAATGCACATTTTGGTGTGAAGCTAAATCCCACATGTAGTATCCTGAAAGCAGGCACTCTCTGCGAGTGAGCAGTACGAGCTATACATCCTCAATAGAGGAACTGCCCTTGCTGTGCAGTGTGTTGGGGTTGTAGCAAGGCCAGTCAGAGCTTTTCAAGGCATTTGATGGGAGATGAAGAGGAAAGGTGCTGTACCTGCTGCACTGCCACTGCCCCACATTTCCCATGGGCAGCACTACACTCTAGCCTTTGGGCAGAAAAGGACTCATGAGCTCAAACTTTGCCTTATGTGTAAAATGTAAAGATACGAGGCTGTGGCAATGTCATTGGTGTGATTCCTACAAGCAGTTCACCCATAATACATGAGTTCATGTGGGGTCCCATGTGCACACATCCTGCATAGCTATGCGGGTTTGTTGCACGTGGTGGAGATACTGCCCTGTAAAGTGCTTTAGGTTTCTGGACTCAAGGCACTCAGCTGTGGCTGCATCCAGAGCACTGTGGATGGAGTGAGAAAACCTGACCCCAGTACAACCCCAAGCACATGCTTGCCAGAGGCATCCAGCCTCCAGGAGCTCTCTCCTTCCCTTTCTCCCTAAGTGCTGAAGAATCTCCTGAGCGACCTCCACAACCTAATACCCACAAATGGGAGCCACAGAGAGACTGCAGCACAAGCCATTCGTGTGGGATGATCCCTGCTCCCCAGGCTCTCTCCCCATCCTTCACTGCATCAGGAGAGCAGTGCTCCCATCCCACTCCCAGGGTGGAAAGGGAGACTGCTTTTACGTCTGTCAGTTGCAAGGGGGAGGATGTTCAGCTGCTTCTGCTGTGCCTGAAACACCACCACCACCTCAAAAGGGCTCCCTCCAGGCACACTCCATTTTCCTCCCTTGTGCTCAACTTTAAATATGTATCGCTATAGCATTGTGGAGCTTCCAATTGGGACTGATAAGCAGATTGCAAAGGCTCATTTTTTCTGGAAAACAGAAGACAAATGCAAGGCATTCACTGTGGGTTTTGATATGTACAACTTAATGTTCATTGGCCTAATTGTACACCAGGGATAAAAGTGGCAGAATGGTTCTCTTTGTCCTACATGGAGTTTAACAAGAAAAACTGTGAAACTCATTTGTGTTACAGTCGAGCGTAACAGGAGCTTTCACATTTCCAGAAGTAAAGATGGTTCACTGGCCAAATTAAAGAAAGTGGAGAATTGCCAAAGAAAACATTTTTGTCCAGCTTAGCTTATCTGATGTTACCAGCATGTAGTGATACTTTATTGTAGCGAGTTATTTCCTCTGTTAAACATAGAAGCAAAAGCAAGTATGGATAAACAATGCTTGCAACCAAACCCCAAATGTTTAATTATTGTAGCTTACCATGGTAGGAAGCAGGGGCAGAGGGGGAAGAGATAAAATTAAGCATCCCTCAAAGAGCCCAGCTACTGTTTCCTGTGCTGGAATTGTTTCATTCAGAGAGGAAAAACTGAAGTACAGAGCAAGTGGCTGTCTGGCAGCCTAAAGCTCTCACAAAGCCCAGGTCTGTTGTGAAAGACAGGCAGTCTGTGTGGGATTGGGATGAATGACTGAAGGAGACATCTCAGATCTTGTGGCCTGGGAGATGCACAGTAGGAAGCAAATGTTTCACTTGCCTTTAGACATGTCTGGAACAGATGTTTGTGTCTGATCCACTCATCTTTGGCTTTCCTCATGGCAAGCAGAGGGATGTAGACACCTTTAGGGGCATGGTTTGTCTGTGGTTTTTCAAGAGTCTGCTTTAGGATTAAATAATTCATGCCCTAAATACATACTCATCAGTTAAAAAGAGATTACTCTATAGTGGTTGTCTGCATTATAAACATCACTATTTCATCAAAAGAGCCCGTAGGTCAGCACAAGACTTCCTTGTGGCATTTGCCATCAGCCACCATCTTTGGACACTGGGAACTGTATGGCTTTGCCCACCTGAGTGGCAAAGGGAAGAATGGGAAACCAGAAACCTTCCTTCCTACAAATAGAATCCTAACCTTCCAAAACAAACATGTAAAATTGCACTGCGACAAGGAGAAACGGTAAGGATTATCTTCCCAGATAATGCAGTTTCACAATTATGTATCATCTTTGAATTCTACAGTTGAAGTATTTAGAAAATTCCAGTGTATCCCAGGCCAGGATCCTCTGAGCAAAGAAGCAGCTATAGAAATATTCAGAAGAGAAGTGATGTGGTGCTGAAAACATAACTCATTACCACCATAAACCAGTCTTTAGCACAACAGTTTGCTGCAGAGCTGTTTTTAGGAACATAAATCTTTATGCTGCCAAGATAATATACAATGAATCAAAGGGATTTTGCAAGACAAAGGGATGAAATAGGTTTGTGTGGCTGAAACAGGAGTTTTGTGCCTTAGCACCCCATTATCTATGTGGCTGGAGGATAAGGAGCAGATCCAAGCGCCTTTAACACAAGAACACCAGGAGTTTATGAGCACTCTGGTATGAGGAGGGAGGGCAGAACCCCAACTAGGGAGAACATGGCCAGTCTTATTTGATTTATGGTTACTCGAAACTCTTGTTGGTTAATTATGATTTAATGCAATGTGTGCATAGTGAATTATGAGGTGTTATGACAGGAAAGCTCTGGCTGAATGTCCAGAACAAGCATTAGGTTGTGAAACCTCTGTGTGGTGGAGCAACGATGACTCAGCTGGCTTTCAGAACTGGCTCAGGTAAGGCTGTGTCAGCACCCTACCACACTTCCCGTCACCCAGATAGTGAGCCTTCACCCAGGACATCATTTCTTCACTGATAATCCCTATGCCAATGGGCCTTGTTTGCACGTAAAAATGTAGTTAGGCATGAAAAGTTCCAGCTCCTGCCTATACCTTTTCTGCTAATTTGGGCAGGGTGAAACACAGCCTCTTCTGATAACATATATTGATTCATAAGCTAAGACCTTCATTGGCACAGCAGCAAAAAATATATTTGATAACCCTTACACGCATCAAACAGGTGCTGATGGCAAAAATAAGCTCTGTAGAAGGTTCCAAGGTACCTCAAATCTGAAGAGAGCACCATAGGGTCATCCCATTCCGTGCCAGCAGTCTTTGGACATCAGCCAAATTTACCTGTGGCTTCTTGAGTTTAGTTCAGTTGAACTGAAATTTAGCAAGAGAAGTGCGTGTGGACATCTATATATGTAGAGGCAGTAAAAGCAATATACAGAAGACTTTATCTTGGTAGCCTACATATAAGCCTAAGGGAATACTATAAAGAATATATGCATTTAAGAATTTATATGCTTTACAGAAGACACTTAAGAGTCACAATTTAAATTAATGATGCTGAAAGTCAAGAGGCCCTGACTTGTAACAGGATCAATCACCAGCGTGCCTCTGGCAGGAGCCAGTGCTTGGCATTTCATTACATTGTCACACAGTGGTGTTGAGTTATATCTTTTCAGGCCTTATGAACTACAGACAGTCTAGAAAAGCTCTCAAATGTGTTAATCTAGGCATACAAGTAGTCCTTATTACATCTGTGATTTGAGCTGGACAATTTATGTTCTTTTGCAGTGTGGAGCTGTAAGTCTAGATACATGAGTGGGATCAAGATCCTAAGTAAGAATTGAGAACATCAATTCCTTTGTGAAATTAAAACTCTCAGTCAAGTCCTGGGTATTTTCCCCTAGACAATCTTCAAAACTTTACATTAAAAAGAAAGAAACCAAACAAACCAAGAATCTAGACACGGTCTGATGAGATGGGAGTGTATAACAAATATTCTTCTTTCACTGAGAAATGCAAAGTAGGTTGAAATCTGTAGACAGTTCTTAAGTTGCTAAATTTTCTAAAATTCATTCAAAAGTAAATTCGGCAACATAAACCTAGTCTAAGTAATGTCTGGCTCTCTTCTGATTAACAATAGGGTTTAGCTTAGAATAGACATCTGCAGTATAACAGGCTCCAATTCTCAGAGGAATTTGTTATTAGTTTGCAGTAGGCTGTGATGGGACTTGTCTGAATAGGACAAGATAGGGTAAACAGTACATGGACATGCCACTGCATAATCGTTTTCCTAGTGTGCTTGCAGGTGTGTCCATCTAACATCTAAAATTTACTCTTGCAAACACCAACAATTCTGTGGACAAGATCAGAAGAGAAGTAAAACTGAACCAAACATGCCAACAGACAGATTGCATTGTACAGTAGAAGCTATTATCCATTTCTGTGGGGACACAACAGCTGCAGCCCCACATATCACGCTCCGTCTACCATGTACAGTGTCCTAAGTGGTCCATCAGTTCAGAACATCAGTTTGGAGCTCCTGTGGAGCTAGGGTACAAGCATGGAGAATCTTCTGCTTTAAATGTATTCCGACCTCAGCACAGTCACATTTAATTGGTTGGTTTATGAATCCAGTTACAATATCTGCAGGAAATCTTCGCACCAGGGCACCTGGTTTTGGTCAGCCAGCACTGGTGTTGTACCCGGCAGCTCAACCGGCAGCTCAACTACTCTCATCCATTGGCCTAACATTGACATAGAGAGAGACAGCAGAAAACCCAAAATGGAGCAATCTTTGCTTTTTTTCTTCATCTGTGGGAAATGTACAGAGGACTGTGACTGGAATCAAAGGGTTTGCAGGGAGGAAAATAAAAAATCCCAAGGGACGCTGAGTGATATGAAAGACTTAAAGTTTGTTTACATCCACTCCTTTTTCCTTTTTCCTTATTATCTGCAACTTTGGGAGAACTCTAGCATGGAAAATTCTTGAAGTGGAAAGTCTAGGACAGTCATGGAAAGACACGCATTGGACGAGATTCCAGTGAAGATCTTCTTACAGTCTTCTTATAGGAGCATATTTAGGGCTTCAGACTTATACACGTTATTTTGACTCAAAGAACCTTACGGCTCCCTGTGATTATAAATGAGATTGACTGAACTTTTTGGCAATTCTGTTTATATTTATGCATTTTTATCTGGTTAAAAATTGGGATTTTTTTGAGGAGTTTTTTTTGTGAGTCCTTTGTGTTTTATCGCTGTGACTGCAGTACATTTCAAAAAAACCTCTGAAATATCAACTATATCAAAAGGAGACAACAGTGACTGCTTGGGATTACTCTAAGCACTTTCTTTCCTACTAAAGAAGAATGATAAGTTTATATCCACCTTTAAATTTAGGGGATATCATAAGTCTTCCAGGAATTATCTATTTTTTAGTCAATCTTTCTTGTTGTTGGGGAAATGTAAAATTTGGTACATTGTTAAGGGGTGCTTGTGTCTTCAGAATCTTCTGAAGACTTATACGTAATAACTAATCTCCCAGCTATTCCTTCTATCGTAGCCACGTGCACACTTACTAAAAGGCTCTACTTTGGTTTGGAAGTCTCATGTCAGTGCAGTGTTCATGCAGTGAAGTTTTAAGGATACTGTATTTTTCAGATATCTGTGGCAGTTTAGCCCCAGCCTGGCTTGATCAGCTGCTAAACGTGAGTGATTGTCAACGAAATTCCCTTCCACCCCCCACGGAAAGGGAAGTTAGAGAAAGAGACTTGTGGACTGGAAACTAAAGCAGCTTTAATGAAAAAAATAGTAACACAAAGAAACAAAACTAAGAAAAATAATAAAACATAGACAAATATACAAAATTATGCCCCACCCTCAACGACTACATGGACACAAATGCTGCAGAGCAGACATGGGAAAAGGCCCTGGACTGGACTTCAGTGGTAGGAGCTGGACTCAAGAGCTAGATTCAGGAACATATGGATCTGGGATGAGGGGAGAAAAAACACAGATGAGGTCTGTATTGGATGCCAATCATCAAAGCACAGATCCCTCATTTTTATACCAAGTATGACTTACATGGAATGGAATACTCTGTTGGTCAGTTTGGGGTATTCCACCAACCCAAGGATGACCTTGATTTCTGTAAGGCCTTTCTGCATGCCAGTGCCCCATGTTATTGCTTCTAGAGAGAAATGTTGTCTGAAAACATGCAGTTAACTTTAAGAAAAAGAAGTTACTTAGATGAGGCTTAGCAGAAAAGTTAGAAAATTGATTCTACTCTAGCTCAAACCAGAAAAATATCCCAACTCTCCCTCTTCTGTTGTTTCTGTGACAGAGACCAGGGATATCTGACACATCTTTGATTAGTCACAAAGTTCAGATCTACCTCTACATTTTGAAAAGTTTGGGTTTTTTTAACTTTTTGGCTTCTCATTTTGAAGTGGATTTACTTTTCCCAAAAAAGCAGTAACATGTACTTAAAGAGGTGAACACATTTCTATGAGATCTATATTAATTAAAAATATCAGCAAAATTGGTATAACTTCTTTAAGTGTTGGAGTTTTCTCTCTCTGACAGCCTTTCCACTGTTATTCTGTCAAAGTCAATAGAAATAATGTGTCTCTAATCACACAAATTTAGACTTTTCTAAGATCTCCACAATACAAGTGAAGATCTAAAACTGAAAGAGTTTTCAACTGTTTGTTGAGAAACCTATGTATTACCACAGATCTATCTGTTTCTGTTGTTTTTTTACAAGGAACACAATTTTCCTCTTTGCTTGATTCTCTCTTGAAATTCTTTTTATTGGGTACTCTTCCCTCTTCTACTTATGCATCTCCAATGTGCAAAAAGTGTGTTCCTTTCCCCCTCTGCCTCTATTTTACTTTCTTTTCTCTCACAATGGGTGTCCAGTGACTCAGGAAGAAAGGAGGAGTCTGTCATCTATTGTACAGAAGCGATATGCATAGCCTAGCATACTCTTTGCTATTTTTCATAACAGCTTGGTGATATTGAGTCACTGCATCCTATAAGCCACTGAAAGCTATTGCAAACCTAACTGTGAAATTTCACTTTCCTTTTACTGATTTTTTTTCAAACTATAACGTTCATTTATCAAGATCTTTTGAATTCCAATCCTATTCACCAAAGTACTTGCTACCCTTACCAATACAGTGGTATACAAAATGAGAAATACTAAGTAATAAACATAATATTAATACATTATTGAAGTTATTAATGAAAATATTGAATAGTAAAAGAATTAGGCACTTGTAAATGTCCATTTCACATATCCTTCAATTCTGATCACAGATCACTGACAACAATTTGCTGAACACAGTTTTACGACCACTTTTTTCTTTTGATTTACTCTATGTAATGTGCGTGGGGATATCACGTGAGCCGGTTGCAAGACCTTGTCAAGTTGAAGAGATATTGCACCTCCTCTATGCACAATTATATTGGAATGAATATGTAAATCTATTTCCTTCTCTTGAAGGACAGTACCTTATTTTATCTTGACCTGTCCTTGAAAAATTTGTGTTAAGTTATAATTTGCCCTTGTTTTTTCCTGAGAATTACAAATTGACGGATTCTGTCCAGATGTAAAGCCTATCATGAGTAAATTAAATTGCCAATTCAAAACCAGTCAGAAATAAATAGAAAGGTTTTCAATAGTTGAATTGAGTGAATTGAGCAAATTTTTCAAAATAAGCACGGTGGTCTCAATCCACTTTTTAATAAGCAGGTGAGCAATGATATACAACAGAGATGAAGCAGAGCAAGCGCTGATGCTGACAGTCATCTATTCATCGGTAACCTCTCAGACCTAACCTCTTCGTCAAAGCATGTTGTGTATAATCATTTACTATTTAACAAAAGATCTAAAATCTTAATGGTAGATGTTATTTGGCTTTCACATTGTAGCCTGTGGTAGGAAGAGTTAGAGGATTCACCGTATGGGAAGGATTTCGAAGTCCTGCAGCATTTACATCCCTCTGCTCCAGTAAAATCAGTGGCAAAACTTCTGCCGACTTTGGTGAAAGAAAAGTTGGTTGATCTCTCAGTGTGCTTGAAAGCTGGTTTGCATTTGATTAATTCATTTAATTGGTTGTTTGAGAACCTATTGGACAGTTCTTCCATCTTGCATACCAAAGCCAGGCTGCTACAGATGTCAAGTCCTGCCCCTCCTCTGCAAGGGATGACAGCCGATGTGGGAAGTGCTGAGGTCCCTCACAGCAGCCCCTGCACCAGACCCCAGCCCAGCCCACCCAATCCCTTCTGCCCACCATGCCCTTCTCACCAGGCCTCCAGAGGCTGCAGGGCTGTACCCAAAAGGGAGCCCTGGGAAGTACAGATGTTTGTCAACCCAAGTTAAGGTTAACTTTTAGAATAAAAAGGATTAAAAATGCAGAAAGTGTGTCTCCTTGCCCTTAAATCACCCCTGCCAATCACAACTTCTTTACTATCTCCTCCAAACCAGGCTAGTCACAGGTAACGTCTCAGCATGCAATATTCAGGGGCATTTTGGTAAACCACTGCCAGTGCAATTTGTATTTTGTGCCCCTGAAGAAGGATGGCTTTCTTACCTGCATCAGAATTGGGAGAACTATGGTGCTTGGTGTTTTATTGTACATCAAAGTGACCCCTTCTGCAAGTATTCTGGATTTAACAGGACTAATGACAGTACTAAATACTCCCCTTAGTAGCAAGTGAGTATAGCTCCTTCATTTGAGTTAACAAAAATAAAATAAGCGTAAGATTTTCCTTCTGAGAATAAATGGAAATAATAGCTCAAAAATTGAACCTAGAATAGCCATTTAAGTCATAGAAAGGACCTTTCCTTTTTGTTATTTCAAGCTCTAATACTTTGTATTCATTTTGGCTCCTTCAACAGCAGCTTGTGGCGATGAAGTAATTGAAAAAGAGCATAAATCACTGATTCAGAGCTTAGCAAGTCGTGTAATATCATGACTTATATATTCCTATTAGGTGAACGGCTGCACTTTCATGGTTCCAAGTTGAAAAGAACATGTGTCTCATTAGGAACATACAGATGAGTGGCTGGAAAAAAACTTGTAGAGGATAATAATAAAAAAACATGCAGCTGAACATGGAAAGACAGGCTGTGGGTTACTGCTGTTGTACTTTTTCTTAAAAATTCATCTGTTTATCATAAATTTTCATGTCTGTGCGAGCATAAGTTATTCAGTGATGTGGTAGTTATTGGTATCATTACAAAAACAACAAGCCTGAAAAGAAAGTTAGTTTTTCAGCATTTTATTTACTGTACAGGACAAGCCATAAAACACACTTGTAAAATTTTAAGTTACACTGAGCAAGCACTCAGGAAGAAAAGCCCAGTTTTGCAGCAAGTTTTGATTATATCTGTAGAGGATTTCAGGGCAGTTACATCAGCTCCTATAGCTGAGCAAATCAAGAGGCTGATTAGTGTGGATGAACTGTGTAAATAACCATCTTGTGTTTCTTCTCTAGGTTATTTCACCTCCATTTTCTTCTACTGATATCCAGCTTTCTCAAGAAGCGGTCAGTGTTTTCAAAATAGCTTTGTAATGAATCATAGTCAGGACTTTGCCTATTCAGAAGTAGGGCTGATAATGAAATTGTCTTTCCTGAGAACCCAGGGGCCTGTGAACTTGTTGTATATTTCAGTCGCTTATTCAGATTTATTTTAAACTCTTACTTTATACAAGCACAATTTCTATTCCACTATTAAAAAGAAAAAAACTCCAACATGAATATTTTCCCGGTTTGTTCATTAAGAAACAGATTTTGGTGTTTTGAGAACACATTTTTAATGTTTTTAAAAGGGAAGAGGGGCGGACTTCACAAAAGATTAAATTATTTATTATTTTATGATATTTTAAAAGCAAACTGAGAGTTGGAAAAAAATGCTGTAGGCTAAATATGGGCTCTATGAGCTTTTAAAGCCCCCAGTACAGATTCCTGACAGGCCTTTAGGAAGACAATTGCAAAATCAGCAAGCCAAACCCCATAATCAATTGCTTGTCTAGACATAGTCCTCCCACCTCTTTTCCAGACTTCATCTCTCTTCGTGGTCATTCCTGAAATATCTTGGCAGTGACTGCCTGTACATCCTTGCAGAGAAGGAAGGAATTCCCTTGTGACAGTCCAAACATCCTGGCAATTTATTTCTTCCTATATTTGACTTGGGGAGCAAGTTTCCTCAGAGGCAAGAGGAAAGTGAGGAGGAAGCGTAGTCTGAAATATTGTGCTACCAGTAGGAAGAGGTGAATACTGGGTGGGATATGTTTTATACAGACCCATGGGGGCTGCTAAGCACGTGGCTGGAGTCAGGAGTGTCTGTGAAAATGGTGACCCTGCCAAGCCACCCAAGCAGGTGCTCATTGTTGCCACCACCAGTGCTCCCAAAGGGAGCAATGGGGCCTCACGTTTGTGTGGGAGCCATGGAATACCTGCTAGAAGAAGATGTAAGCAGCCATAGAAGGATTGTTTGGTTGTAACTCCTTTTCCTGGCCTTGCCTCTCTGCTCTCAGCAAATTTTGAGGTGAGGAGAATGCTGCAGGAGCTGCAACCCAGTGATGTGTCTCAGAGGGAGGCAGATGGGGCTCAAGCATGTCTGGATATGGCCAAGAGTCACATAGGCTCCAAGTTTCACATTGGCAGCAGTAGATCCCAGTTGCAGGGAAGGGTTAAGTGGGAAGAGGGTTGGTTCACGAAGCAGTCCCATGGTTTTATCCTTGTGCTTGATCCTTAAGCTTGGTCCCCTCTCATGGTTCTTGAGCAAACACTGGGAAGACAAGGAGCTGGTGGAGGTACAGGGCTCCTGGTGGTCAAAGAGGCTATGAGAAGAAGTTTGCTGGGAGCTGGGGTGGAGAGCTGTCTTTTTAGAGCTGGGGGATAGGGATGCTGTAACCCACGGAGCCATTAAAGGGCTGAAAGGGCTTCAGTTGTTCAAGCACTGCAGAATTCTAGTGAAAAGCAGGATGAGCTGCTTTCTTGTCGTTGCATGGTTGGACTAAAGAAGACATTGAATACAATTTCTTTTCAAAAAGATTTTGTATGATTCACAGATGTGCCAAAATACTGTCTGACACAGCTCCTATTCCAGAAGAGTATATTATTTCTTCTTGATAGGAGGTCAAATAAAGAAAAAAATGGTTTGAAACCACATTCCAATATATTTGTTATTTCCAAGAGTCTAATTGAGAAAAAGAGTGTTACACAATGTTCTTTGCAATTTCATCCATGATTGTTCTCCAAGGGATCAAATATTATGAGAGACACTCATGTGGACAGCTTGGGCAAATATCTCCTTAATAATTCCAAAAGGATGAAGAACAAGTCTTTCTGGAAATCACTTGGTGCAAAGCACTGTCCAAATTCCTTTTGTACAAAAAGGCATGTACACAAATGAAATACAGCCATCTTTCAGGTTTCAACAGCAAGTCCTCTTTAGTTCAACCTCTGGTCTCAGGTGGGAAGACTCCTGTGCTCTTCAAAACACTACAAGCACTAATACCTCTCTTTTTTTCCTGATAGGATCTTTGGAGTCTTCAGAGTGAGATGTTATGGGAATGACATCTATTCTGCTCAACAGCAAAGGGCTGGGGAGTCAGCCAGAGCCTTGGACATCTGATTGCCTGCACAGTTCATGGTTAGCTGTGTTTTGGACTGCTCTGCACACCTCGGTGTTGGATGAGCCTGACCTAGAAGAGCCAGAAGCAGCACGAACGTGAGCCTTGTGGGGCTCCTTGGCCTTCGTATATGGTCCTTGTTAATTTAGCTGTGAAGACTGGATATGTCACAGAAAAAACCTTGAGTCCTGACAACAATGCTGCAGTGGCAAAGGAATTTATAAACAGAAGTTGTTTCATGCCTCCAAGAGTGGGACCTGCGATGCATATTTTGGCTGTAACTAGCGCCATAAAATTCATACTGTGGGACTATACTTCCATATAATGCTAGGAATTACACATTAGAAAGACCAGTCAGTCTCTGCTTCTGCCCTTCTTTCTGACTACCATGGGGCATTGTTCTGCTTTCAGTTTCTTCAGCAGTGAAGTTGTTGGGACAGTATCCCACTACCTGAAGGACTGTGCTGGGAAGACTTTCACCCAACCCCTCTGGCTTTAGGCGTCAGGCACTGTTTCAGACGTGCAGTTGTATCTCATTATCAGACAGGAAAAACAAAACTTCTTTGCTTTTCTTCACTAGCATTTGCGGTGAGTAATAGCATCTATTCCTCCCATGGCTGCCATTTAATCAGGCTGCACATTCTGATGATGGTCTTGCCTTAAATGACATCCATGCTTGCCCTGTCACCACAAGGAGTGACTCTTCGAAGCCACTTTCTTGGTCAGCCCAGTCTAATCATGAAATACCTCAACTGGACCTGTTGCTTCAGTGTAATTTCACAGAGGAGGGGAGATAAACCCCAATTCTTGGACAAACATGTTTGAGGGACACCAATGCCTGGCTCATTTTTCTGCTCCTGTAGCAGAAATCTTGTCTCTGAGTCACTTGTTTCTGTATTGAGCCTAGATGCCCCTTGGCTTTGCTTCTTTCCAAGACATTCTTGCCGGGCTCACGCATCTGGGATTTCACCTTCTGTTAATTTTCAGTTTTTAAGGCTGAGTGCAGTTTCTGATCTCACAATCAGATCTTGTTCCACAGGTTTCATGGCAGTTAAGGGGGAGAATTTTTCTCTCAGTCTGCATCTTTCCTGGTGGTGCATTCTCAGCATGGAGTGTGATATTTACACTCTTTACTTCTCTGTAAAGAAAGTAAGCACATTGTGGCTTTTCACCAGTCACCACTCTCCAGTTCAGATTGGACAGCATTCACTCTACAGGGACTGCATGACTTAGCTGAAAGTATGCATGATTTGAATTGGCTTGTTGAATTTTCTGCTGTGTCAGATGAATAGCCCTGTACCAAAAAGGGTGCTAAAAAGAAATTTGCCTTCTCTGAGTAAACATGCAGCAGTCCGACTCTGTGTGTATCCTACAGTTCAGCCCTAAATGATGAGACAAGTTTACGAATGAAGGAACATTGCTTATTCAATAGAGAGCAATTTTGCAGCTAACAGTCCTGCACTCTTGAGGAAATCCAGAAAAGTATAGTAAGTGAAAGAGTCAAACAAGGGGAAGAAAAATCTGCAATGCTATAATTAAAGCAGCCAAAGAAAACAGAGTTCTGGAACAGCAGTTGTTTAAAGACAAAAACTCTTATGTACACAAAAATTAAAGTACATAGTAATCTGATTTCCAAACACAATTGACCTGTGCAGCCACAGTGCCTGTCTCTGTCTTTAACCTCCTTTCAAATAAATTTTGACACACGCCACCCTGCCAAGGCACAGATGCAGATAATTTTGAAGACAATACATGGTTACAAAATCAGCAGCCATGTAGGAGAGGAAAATTCAGATACAAGCTATTGTGAAAGGAAAAATCAGAGAGAGCTCCATCCTTACCAACCCTATGTTGCAGCAGTCAGGGTGTGCATGATGTCAGGTAGTACAGCTGGCAGAGTGACACAAGCATGTACAGGTGACATGGGAAGGAACTAGGAAGAGGCTGGGAGTCTTAAGAAAGACACAGGGATATTCCTTTGGTTGTTTTAGTTTTAGATTAATAGTTCTCTTCCCTCTTCTTGGGCTTTGTGTTTTTCTTTAGTGAATTCAGTTGTATATGAGATAGGCAGTAAGTATAGCCATAAAAATAAAACAAAATCAAAGAAAAGCAAGTGCAGAGGCCGCGACAGTGGCTGGGGTTATTGCAGTGGGATGCAGAAGGTCACCAAACAGAAAAATAACCCCACAAGAAAGCAGGCTTTGTTGGCTCTCCTGCTTCCAGAACCAGCTTGGGTTCTTTCTGTGACTTCTTTCCCTCATTACTTTCCACAGGGGCTAAATAAATCCTCAAATTCAAAAGCAAACTGTGGCTACAGGAGCGTGTCTGTCTCAGCAATCACAGAATCTCACATTCTTGTTTTCCCTTCCACCAGCACCGAGCAGTCTAAGTCACAACGTTTAGGTCACTGCCTGAGTTTTTAGGTGAGCCTATGCAAGTCTGGGACTTCGTGACATGAGGATGTCGGCTGCAAAAAACACCCCCAAAACCACAATGGCTTGAGGCATCATCTTGCATTGTAGATAGTCATGTGCATCCCACAGAATGAGGGTAAAAATGTAACCAAACCAGAATGTCACCCCTATGCCCCAAGGAAGTTGGGAGCCTCACAAGTTGTAAAGCAGTGGAGAAGTAACCTCCAGAGAGGCTGGGGCCAGACCTACACCTCTTCTGAGCAGCAGTCTTCCACTGTTGCCACCAGCTTGCCTACTTTTAAACCTACAGTAAGAATTATCCTAAAATGACAGCATTTATGGGGCAGCGTTCACAGAGCATTCACAAAAGTTTTAGAGAAGCAATATGTAAAGGAAGATTTAGGTTTGCTCTTCCTCTCAGGTGGCAGCTGCCAGCTATGCACAACTAACCTGTGAGAGTTCAGCCCCACTCTGCTTTCTCCTGAGGTTCCCAGCCCTTTTTTTTAGCAACTCAGTAAACAGTGTGTTCAGCTTTACCTCAGACTACCTCATTGCATAATCTCAAACTTCTTTATTCCTTCAGGCACTGCCCGTAACAGCAGACCCGGTTTACAGGAGCTATCATCTCATGCACTGGAGACTGCATCATGCTGGGGGTCTGGTCTCCACATTTCTGCCCCTATTAACACCACCAATATTTCTGTTTATGCAGTTCTGCTGATGGGGGGAAGGGGGAAAGTCCACTGTGCACACGTTGATCCATAGCTATGGCAGCTGGGCTCCTGCTCCCCATTTCTCCTTGTCACACAAGGATTAAATTTGTCTCATCCCAGCAAGAAGGAGGAACAGCTCTTTCTTTCCAAGAAAGACTCTTCCCAATTCACAGTTTGCCTCAATAAAGGGAAAAGATTGAAAAACTACAATAATATATAATCATCTCAGGGCAAATTCATCTTTGCCAGCTTCTCCTGGGAGAGGACAGGCCCATGTAAGAGGCACTGCATGCCTGAAGGCAGCACAGGATGTGAGGGCTCATCTTGACTGCTGCTTCAGTAGCTGTCTCTCACTATGGATGTAGATGTGGCCTCATTTCCCAGAATAAGAATCAGCACTGTAATGTTTACTGCAATAAAGCCCAATGCGCCCTTCTTTTCTCAGCTTTTTCATGTTTTTAAGGTGATCAGTAGGCAAAAGGCATTGTTGCCCAGCCACTCCTATCTGTCAGACTGCTCTCAGATATGCAAAAGTCAGTGATTTCTGCTTCTTTGCAGTGAAAAGAATGATTATTGTTTCTTATTCAGCTCAGAAGATTTTGTCATGTCTTATTTTGCTGGAGGCTCCAACCCTTCACGCCAAGTTATGGTATCACACAGCAAGAACAGCTAAAAAGCCCCAGCTGGCCTGGTTGGTCCATATTAACCTCTTAGGTTTTTAACAGTGCCATCATATACCCTGTTAATCTTGGACAGCACAGAGGTTGCTTTTCAGAGCCAGGTTTGTCAACAGTCTAGGTGGATTCTCCAGGGCTCCATTCCTCACTCTGGCTTGGCACGTGTTTAAAGTACACTCCAGTTCTGAATAAATCATATCCCCATGTGCTACCATAAAGGAATGTGGATGATACTTTTGCAGTTATCCACAACATCTTTGTGGAGATTTTGGGAAGGAAAACAAATAACACCCTTCCAGATATTTTGAAACGCTACCTCCAACTGTGAGGGAGAAAAAGTTTAAAGAGAAATTAAGCTGTCATGAGTTGTTTGGACTAATAACCACCAGTAGAAGAATAAGCTAGCTTCTAAAAATACTGTTCAGCTGAAACCTCTGTGGCTCATTATTTTACGGATCCATGCAGTAATGCACACACTGTAAAGAAAGATTAAATATTCAGTGACTTGATAGGTAGCTACTGAGCTCTAAAATACGCACAGACTTTGGCCTGCATGAACTGAAAGACATGGCAAAGCTCCTACTGAGTGTTGTGGAGAAGCATCATCATCCATTATCTTTTAAGGTCATTTATTTTTTTGGTAACATCTCCAGCAAGGGTCCTAGTCAAGGTACTGTACCTGGAAAGGCTGAACTAAAGGTGTCAGCAGAGGCTTCTTAGTGTGATATAACGTAACAATTTTGCTAGATTTATTGAAGTGTTAGGTTTGGAATTTGCTATTCAAGTCATCGGAATGCAACAGATACCTTGACAACTTGTTCAAAAGAAAAATCTGGTCTCCGTTATGTGCAAGTGTAATGCCATATTAAGATGAAATAGGGAGACACCATTCTTTTAGCTCAGTTTAGGTCATAATGATTATATCCTGCCATTGATCTATATCTAGGTCTCCAATCTATGTCCATTAAGAGGCCTGAAAAAGTATCAATGGCAGGATATAGCCCTTTGTTCTTTCACGTTGCAGTCACAAGGAATTAGAGTGGGATCTGGCTCCCAGGACTCTGAGCTGGCTTGCAGCTATTAGCTTTATGAGAATGGCTTGCATCCCTCAATGAAAGAGGCCTTTGGAGAAACAGGCTGTCATCTGATGATAGCTTCCAAGCTATGATATTGCCAAGCAGCAATCAGTTTCTCATCGTACAAGCATGCCAGCCATTGCAGAGCTTTGGTGGTGGTTTGTATTTAGCAAAAGTGTGTTCTCGGGTCTTTTTGGCAACACTTCTTGACCTACCTCTATCTATTATGTTTTGATCCCACACCAAACAGATGTTTGATTTCCCCAAGTGCTATTGCGTACTGCATACGTGCATGCTTGGCTGGAGAGTAGCAGAGAGGAGGGAGAAGAGAGCTCAGACCATGTCCCTCTTTGAGTGTGTGAGGTTGCCTGGCTGCTAAGGGCTCCTCAGGGTCCTTAAATTCCCAATTTCCTTGCCACAGACCCTGTATCCTTGCAGCATCTGCAGCTCTGCTCTGTGCAAAGGACAGTGGTAGGCATGCTGTTGGTAGTCCCAAGGAAAGCTTTCTCTCCCGTGTCAGGTCCAGCTTCTTCTGGTGCCCAGATAGAGTAGGGTCAGAAACACTTCAAACCCAAAACATGTGAAAAATATATTTGTCGTGGCTAGGTGGCATAGTGTCAGCTCAGTAAAGCAAGATTTGATCTGCTGTCATAAATGTCTCTACAGAGGCAAATATTGCCAATAATGAGCTAAAGTAAGACAGCAGACAGTCAATCATCAAAACCTATTCCACCCACTTCCCTTGACAGCCCATTTGGTTGTTTGCATTTAACAACAACCAAAAACCCATCAAAGCTCTTGAAGTACTTGAGTAGGAATACTATTTTGGAATTTAAGCCAAGTAACTCAGAACAACTCATTTGTCCAAATATTTTTCTTGCAGAATTTTATTTTCATCCAGAGCACTCTTGTGAAAATTATTTAGGCATTGTATTTGTTCTCCTCTACAATTTTGCAGTCTTTAGGGGTAATTTAATATTGAACATGGTTAACAAACCATATCAAAAAACCCCACCCTTTTTAAAACTAGCTCTTGTCACTAATGGAAGTAATCTAAATGAGGTCTTTTATTCATACAGGACTCAATCAGGTACTCAAAACTGTATGTTTATGCGTATTATTTTATTAAAAGATTCACAATATCCTGAGCCGTTCCAGAAGTCAGTTTTACAATGAGATACTTGCCAGTGAAAGGAGGATAATTTTGATGATAATTTCATGGACAAATATTTTCTAATCACAGAACATTTGCAACCTGTTTCTGAATTGTAAATTGAGTCCTCTTTTTATCATATATGCATTGTCGTTAACAGGTGTGAAGAACAACACTGTAGACAAGTATCCTGAGCAAAAGGTCTGTAAGCACAACATTACAAGATGCTTCTATTGATTCATAGAAGGCTATTATTGTACTACTCCAGTGTTTTCTCACACGCACTTTGATTCCAGAGGATGTACAACTCACCAGCAACCAATACTAATGTATTGGTCATGTCTGACTGCTATTGTACCTATCTTTAAACATTTTGTAGTTTAAAACAACATCAAAGGGGAAAGATCCTGGTGTAACCTTTAGAATAAGGTCTGTTTCACAAAGTCACAGCACTGTTATATTACAGTCACACCCCCTGTCAGAGGGACAGCAGTAACATGCTGTCTATAACACGTAGGATGCAGTTTCAAAGCTCCCTGTATTGGGACTTGACAGGTGCAACGCCTCAAATACACTGCAAAGTGTAATGAGAAGAACACACTTGGAGCTCAGAATCTCCACTTGCCCTGTCTGTTTTGACTATTCCATGTTTGTTTCTGCCAGCCCCAGATGTTTTTTCACTGTGTAGTTCATGGTGTTTCCTTTTGCTCTTTCTTTCAATCAGTTTGGAAGGAAAAATGTGCTGTCCCTGAGAGCTGAAGGTAGTGAATCCCAAGCAGAACAAGTGCAGGATTATAGCTTGGCTTAAAGCTTTGCAAGATGTAAGGTTCAAAAGAGAGCCCATGGCATGTCCTTCAGCTCACACCCCTTTAAAGCTTTTCCCTTCTGATTTGTTGAAGGAATCTCTGAAGAGAGCAGGAACACTCTGAAATATGAACATGAAGAGGCAACTGAGGGGTTCAGAAGAGGATATAAGCTTGATAAGTAGAACACTAAAACACTGAGCTACTTCCCCTTGCACATCTCCTTAAGTAAGTGAAGATGCAAAACGATGTCTCCTGTTGGCTCCAACTATCCCTGCATAGAAGCAGAGCCCTGAATTTGGTTTCCACAAGGGAGATTTCTTTTTCTTTTACTTGGATAGTGGTTAAACACTTTATTTAGGGGTTATGTTTCTGTACTGCTTGAAGAAACGCCTCCATAGCGCATCCCAGGCTGCTGTTGCTGTATCATGAAGAGGCAAAACACAGGCCTTTGTTTTGGATTACTCATGGGTTTGGAGGCATTTCATGCCTTGTCACAGATGGTGCTGGGATGCAAAACTCTTCTATGTTGTACAAGCTATTAACCAGCCACAAATTTCAAAAACATTTTTATTGCTGCTAATTACCCTTCAGGGAGACTGTTAAACAGAGTCTTTATGGGATTCTCTGGGCTGTCTATGCCTGGAGGAATAATATGAGAGTGATTATCCACGTTTGCTCACCAGAGCATCACAGCACTTGCCTCTGTGTCCGTGTGCCCAGCTTGTGCCAGGCTACTTGGAGAAAGTTTGCAGCTCACCTTTTCACAGCTATTCCAATCACTGATACTGGCTTGAGAGGGAAAAGTGTCATAATTTGTAAAATGTCTTCCTGTTTCTGAAATAAGCACTTCCTCCAAACTTCTGTCAGTGGACTGCAGGCATCCCAGTTTAAAGTAGCTACACTGCAATGGTTTGGTCTAAGGCAGCTGAGGGTACTGGTGGGGTGCTGTACGGAGAGTCCATGCAGAACTGAGGATACAGCCAGATTTACTCCTAGCTTCCATCTCCACCATATCACTCATGACATCCATGGGATGCTGGGAAGGATCTCCTGTGGCTATCCAAGGTTGCAACACTGTAACTCTGCCCTGAGCCCTACTGTCCTGCCAGGGCTGCTTCAGGCCAGCCTAAGTCCACACGTATCCAAGAGACAGCTCCCTGCCTGCTCCTTTACGTCTGTCCATATGGGATTTCCCCCTTTCTTTAGTGCCAGCACCAATGCTTCTAACATCACAGTTGGCATGAGGGAGGACATGAGTGAGAGAAGATGTTCAAATGGCTGGGGACTAGAGAGGACATTGAGGTGCCCTCTTTGGTCACCGTAGAGATTCCGTAAAAATATATTTTTATATATATATATATAGAGAGAGAGAGGTTATAGCTTAAGTTTGTCATGAAGCTGCATCAGGGTGTCCTTAAGCCACATGCCTGGCCCTACATCTGCAGAATAGGTGCCATCACCTGCCCCTCAATGTCTGTGTGACACATCGCTGAAGTGTAGCAAAGAGCCAGCACTGAACGCTGCTGCAGTGAAGAAAAGGTAAAGCTAATGGGAGAAAGTAATCTTGTCCCGACAGCTGGGCAAATCCATGGAGAGCCTTGCAGGGACGAAGTTGCCCAATATCTCTGAAAAGAAGTTGGTGGGCAGTATGAGGCTGGTGAATATGCCTAATTCATACCAAGCTGCCATGCCTGCCCCAATGAGGAGACTGCCTGCCTCCTCACTGCCCTCAGCATATCTCAGAGATGCATCTGCAGATTGTGCCCTTCACGCTTCCCCTTGGCCTCTGCACAAACACTGAAGGCATAAAATGCTGGTCCCTGCCTCCACCCATGGAAACCTGGATCAGCTTCTGGCTCTGGCCCAGAGGAGTCACGCTGGGCTGGTGGTGCAAATAGCACTTCATTTTGTGGATTTGAATGTTGCAGGGAAAGATGAGGATAAAACATTTTCTTTAAGCTTAAAATGACATGGCTTTGCTGGATGTGAGTCACACTTGAGCTATTTAAAAACTCTTCTAGAGTGCTTTATTTTATTTTTCAAAAGTTATAAGTGAAGATGTGTCAGATTAAAATCTGTGGCCCAAACAGTGCTGAGCTTGGGTGGGGATCAACAGAAAACTACATCATAATATTTCCAGTTTGGCTCATCCTGTTGTAGAAGACTTTTGGAAAGTATCTTGTACTCGAATGCTCTTTATGCTCAAGGTTTTTCTTCTACAACTTCTTTTGCAACTCATCAAAATGTGGTTTCAATGAGTATTTGCATGACTGTGGTAAGCCTGATTTTTAAAGGACCAAGGCTCCAAAGAATAAAGATCCAGTAGGTCCCTTCCAGTCTGAACTGTGAAGTGGAATGAAAAGTAGCAATTTTGATTTGAAGTTCCATATACAAAAGCCTTTCTATCCTGGCAGAGTCTAAACACAACTAGCTTTCTCTTTGAAGGAGCCAAACATTTCAGCATGAAACCCTCCCTGGAAAGATTTTCATGCTTGAGATGATGTGATCGTGTGAATAAACTTTGTCTGTAACCACAGATACTGATAATCAGAACCCATTTTGCTGATTCTGAGCTTTATTTCTGTCAGGAAACATAGAATCATTACCGTTGGGAAAGACCTTTAAGATCATCAAGTCCAACCATCAACACACCACCGCAATGCCTACTAAACCATAAACCAAAGTGCCATATCTACACATTTTTTGAACACCTCAAGCAATGGGGACTCCACCTCTTCCCTGGACAGCCTGTTCTAATGCTTCACCGCTCCTTCAGTAAAGACATTTTTCCTAATATCCAATCTAACTGTCCCCTGGTGAAACTTGAGGCCAAAGCAAAAGAGGCTATCCACTTTTGTTAGGTCTGGATGCATGCTCCTTATCTACCTGTGCCATGCTTGATGCTATGAGCACTGGCCCACCAGGAAAGAAGTATCCAGTAAGTGCCTGATGTTGTCCATATCAATTAGGGATGGATGCCTACCTGATTCTTACATTACTGGTGCTTTTAGGGATCATGGGTAGCAACCTTTGAGGTCCCAAGTGGAGAGTAAAAGTGATTCCAAATTACAAAGCCAAACTACTGGCATCCCTGAAGTGTACCGGGATATGTGCGTAAGTAGCAATGTCTCCCACAAGTCCTGCCGCTGCTGACAGCTAGAAGTGGGTGGGAGGCATTGGGTTGGTGACATGCTTCCAAGGTGTACATGCTCCTGGGCTGGCCACTCAAAACAGGTGCCAGGAGCCAGGGCAGTAAGATGTGCAAGTAGGGCTGGTGCAGCTGCAGTGTGGGAGGCAAGGCTGGCCGCAAAGGGCCAAACTGAAGGTCTTGCTAGGCTGGAAGGATACATACACACTGACATAAGCACACATATCTCCTGCTGCCCACACCACACTAGAAGGCACTGGATCTTCACAGGTGCAGGGGCTCCAGAAGACTTTGTAGGCTAGAAACAAAAGAGGTGGGTATCAGTCGAGGAAAACACAGCCTGATGCCCTTGGTGTAATCACTTCAAACCACATTTCTGTGTGCCCTTCCTCTAGACTAGAAGTCTCATAAATAACCCACTCAGAGGGTTATCTTTCTCTTGTCAATCTTCCAGGTCTTATCTTTGAAACCACAAAATGCTTACAAACAATGTCAGGCACAAGGGAAGCAGGCATCTGCTGCTGGCACTTGCCTTTTCGTGACAAACTTTCCCAACACACACAGGTAACATCAGATGCAAAGTTGCTGAAGGCAGCACCTTCTTCTCTTTGCACACATTTTTCTGGGCTCTGCAAAGAGTAATGACAGAAGAGTTAAAAGAAGTTAATTTAAATGATTGCCAGGAGGCAGCTGCGGACAAGCCTTGCTCATGATGTGTCTCAACTTACATTATTGATTTATTGTTTGCGTGATACACACCTTCACATTGCAAAGGCCAGGAATGTTTTTGCAGCAATGCCAAAATATGAGCAAATAACACAAAAATCAAATATCCACCAGCAGAGGTACTGTATGGGAGATTCACAGTTTCAGGAAGTGCTCTGCTTTAGGGCCCTGCCCAGCATGGGGCACTTGCCCAGCATGCCCTGTGGTATAACCTCATTCAGATAAAATTATAGATTGCTACACAATGTTTCCAAGGAAGTTGCAACACTTGATAAGAACCTTTTTCAAAATGAAATCCCCCTGAATCATCCTAATGAGGGTTTTGGATCAGGCCCTTCAATGTCTGAGGTTAAAGAAGCATGGACAAGATAATTTTCAACAAGAGCACAGGAGAGGAGTAAAAGTCTTCATCTTATTTTCCATGACATTTTTCTATGTAGGGATTGGAAGTCCTGGGAAGAGCCCTCCCAAGAGATTGTGCTTTGTTTCTGGAAAATAGTGAATACGAGCGAAATGCTGAACTGCAACATCAGGCCACGAACTGGTTGGGTACCTTCTCCATGAGGCACATCTCTCCCATATGGTTCTCACTTTGATACTAGCCAACAGGGTGAGCTGGTTATAAGTAAATCTCCGCTTTCCATGATTTTTGAGTAGACAAGGTGCAGGCTGGTAGAGTCTTAGACAGTAAGACTTGAACTGTGATTTGTGATTGTTCTTCTCAACCTCAGTGCTAAAAACAGGTCTGAAATCCTCGCTTTACGATAATGGATGACAAGAAGTCCCTGAAAGCAAGAGATGTCAGATTGTAATTTTTAAAGCCTACCAATGCAATAATAAACAGAATAGAAAATATAATTGCTGTCATAATGTGGCACAGGGTAATAAACTCTTTACGGGCATAGTAAATTCAATCCCAGAATGATCCAATAAGTTAGACAGTAATTCACAACAACAAGTTAAATCAGACAAGGTTCTCATTGACTTCAGTGAGGGAAGGATCAGTCTCAGAGGACACTCTGGCTTGCTTTGGCCAAGAGCTTACAGTATTTAGCCTCACGTTTTCCAGTAGAGAGAGCCATGCGCACCGTCTCTTAACCTCATGGTATCTCAGTGCTTTGAGGCTGCTATAAAATCTGCTGAAGAAAGAAGGAGAGGAAAGGACCAGTGGGCCTGGTTTAGGTACCAAGCTCACACATGTATTTGAGGTGTCAATGAAAGCCATTCTCCAGCAGTAAAATGCCAAAGTGTCCTGTTTGTTTAAAGATGGCTCTGCAGGTGAGCCCACACAGAGGACCTACCAACCAAAAAGTATGAGTGGATGAAGCGAATCCATGAGTGTTGGCCCCAATCTGCAGCTGTGGTGATGGCTGAACATCACCTGGTCCTGGGTATGGACAGTCTTCCATTCCTAAATAATCTCTTTTTAATCAAACCCCAGACTCTTTAGCACAAAAGGTGAAGCTTCCCAATTACTTAAAATTGATCTAAATGTGGGCTGGTGCTGACAGGAGCCATCTCGTTCTCCCCTTTCCTCTGGGCTGATTCCTGCCCTCCTCTGTGATGTTGGGACTACCCATCTTTTTGGGTTTTTGTAGACTTAGCTTTCGGTCAGGGTCCTGACTTCAACATTCAGCCTCAGAAGCACCATGTCTAGGAGAGGAAAACTGTTTTGAAGGGACTGACACTTCAGTGGCATTTCAAAAACACAGCCTGTTTGTGAGCAGTCCTGCTCAACATTTCTACAAGTAAGGGTGTGTTATGGCTCACTGTGACAGGGTGAAATCTTGACTTTGAAGTACAGGGAAAAGAACTCTGCAACAGACGGGACAACTGGAGCAGCACAATGCAAGGAAAAACATAAGAGAAAATGTAACTGCTGCCATTTGAAGCTTGGGTAATAAACTTTATGGATGTGGTGGATGTAATCCCAGAGTATGACAGCAATTTAATAATTTACACCTTCAGTAACCATGAAAATTTGCTTGAGCTGATCATGAAACCATAACCTATGAGATGGTGAACAGCTATAAGCTTACCAGAAGTACTAAAATAGTTGACTAGAGAGGGTATCAACTCTCCCAAACTGTCCCGGGTGAAGGACTAGGATGCTGAAGACCTGAGAATCCAGGGGGTGGGACTGCTGGCAGAGGCTTGACACTGTTCCCAGGCTTAGTTCAACCAGGCTCCCAGACGTGAGAAGAACAAAAGAGTCTGGCAGGAGGGAGCATCTCAAGACAATGTAGAGCTGCAAAAAGCAATTTAGGGAGCAAATCTCTGTAGATGCACCCTGTAAGGTGCACATACACTGAGGCAGACTGAAAAGGCCAGCAGGCTGTTTTGCAGGCCTGGATCCATGCCCACATCTGCAAGCTCTGTGCCAGCATGGCCAGTTGGGGGTTCTTGGGGTTCATGGGCCCTCTGCACCAGCGCTAAGCCGTCACAGGCACTCTCTTCCCAGTTGGACCAGCAATATTCTTTAGCATCACTGTTGATATAACGAAGTAAAGAGAAACAAAAGCAATAGCTTAGAGTTTAAACAGGCGAGCAGTCCAGCCCTGGAGTCTCCACAGACCTCTTTTTCCTTTCTTTTGGGGCCATACAGAAGCAGCAGCTGACAGAGATTTCTGTGGACTCCTAGTTCTCAGCAGTGAGGCAGCCAGTTAGAGAAGTTGGTGAAGATATTTAGCTCCCTAGGCACTCCTGGGGTGAAACTCTGGCCATAGCGAAGTCGGAGGGAACACTGCCATTCCCTTCCATTGAGCCATGATTTCACCTCATAGATATTAGTTTTTCTTCTCCTCCCAAAACCAGTACAGATATCAGGAAACCACAGCTATCGAGGTGCTGCAAATAAACGCTCCAGGCCACAAACCTGGTTTCTTTGTCAAGAGGGATGAAATGAACCTAAGAGGACAGGCCAAAGAGCGGTGAGGATGCAACACAACAAAGCCCAATTAACACAAGGTGGAAGGAGCAACAAAAAAACCTGCTTCTGTCCTCAGTAGGAAATAATATTGTATTCCACAAAAATAATCATCTGACACGTGCAGTTTAAAGCATGTTATGAACTTTGTTTTCCTGTGGTTGTGAACAGCACCATTCCGTGGTACACTGTGCACAGCCTTCAGCTGCCATTCTGCTCAAGAAGCAGGCAAACACACCAAGCTGATCTATGAACCCACATGACAAACATAAAGGTCTTTCCTGAAAAAGATCATTTTCTTGCAGAACTAAGTCTAAACTCAAAGCATGGTGGTGTGTGCCATGGGACCAGGGAAACGGAGATGCTCCTCTTTCTCATCTTTGGGCTTTCTCTGGCCTAGGTCAGAAGACGAACCAGGTTCAGTTTTCATGTAGGGTGGAAAACAGTTACATTGACTAAACCCTCTTCTTCCTGTTTTTCGTATCCACACAGCACCACAGAGAGGGACCAAGTGATAGTGCCACACACATGGCCACGGAGGTGCTTTCCATGGATGACCCTCACAGGCTACTCCCTTGGACTTTATCTGAGACTTAACTAAGTGTTTTAAAGTGGACTGGTTATGAATGCCTGGTGCTGAGGAACTGCTGCACAGTCAACATAACTGCTTTCTAAAAGCATCTTATCATAACCTAGACTGCTGCCTGTTTCTGTTCAATATGAGGAGAAAAGCTGTTGTGCTGAGTATAAATGAAATCAAAACAGGAAAATGAAACTGATGGTAACATCAAAAAAATGGATTTGGAAGGATGGCTTTTTTTAGATACTTCTACTGTAGCCCAGAGGAAATCAGCTACGTTGCAGATTTTTTTTTAAAAAGGTCTCAGACTTGAAACCTGCCAAGTAACCCAAAAGCCATGCAGATGGAAGGGAACACAGTCCACCGGGGCTGCCAACCCACAGGTATGGAGGGAATTTTGCTAAGTATTGCATTTGGTAACTGAACTGGGGAAAGGAAAACACAATTTTTTAGAGAAGACAGCTTATTCCTGATAAAATCTGCTGAAGTTTAATGACCTTTCTCAAGACAATTGATGAAGAAATAAATGTATTTACATATTGTAGTCAAACATGGCTTTAATTTTTTCTGTTTCCTTCATACTGACATACATATGAAGACACCCAGCTACACTGAGTGCTGCCATCCTACCAGCCTTCAGGAACTTGCACAGACAAAAACCCAGTGCTAAACCCCTGGCAGGGTTGCAGCCCCCTGCACTGACCCTGGAGGAAACCAGCTGAGCCAGATGGGATGTGGGCAATGTGGAGTCCTTGCTTCTGTGACCACTGAGTTTCTAATCCAGAAGGGAGTTCCTCTATGTGTGAACTGGTTTGAATCTGCCTTTTCCACTGAGGTATTATTTGTGCTAGGAACAAGGTGATCTCACAGAAAGCCTTGGGAAGCTTCATTTCTCCCCTTTGGTAGAAGAGAGTTTAATGAGGAAAAATGGTCTCAGCTTTGGTTGAGTGGCTCATTTTTCAGTGACCACCAGCAGTGATCCCAGGGCAGCTGCCTGCCTTAACGTAGAAAACCCATTTTTTCAGCTGCTCTCACAGAAAGGGCTGAAGTTAAGAAACCAGTTCTGCTAAGGGGCTGTCTGAATCTGCCCTGGAGGCCCCCTAGCAGAGGAGATACAAACAGAAACTTTTCCATAGACAGATCTCCACAAACCTGGGAGGAAGTCTCATGTGCAGGAGGAATCAGGGGACTGAGCAGAAAGAGCAGAGCCAGTTGTGCCCAGATGGACATTATACAACCCCTGAGATGTCTTACAGCAGTGAGGAACCTGGCCCAGGGAGGAAAGGAAGGGGCTCGTTTGGAGAGTTCTTTCCCCTCAGACCTGCAGATTCATAGTATTTCAAATAATGAGTGAAGCAATAGCTTTCAAACTTGGCAGTAGTTTGAAAACATTCCAATGAAAAATACCCAGAGACATAGTTTGAAACTTTGGAAAGATCAGTAGGTTGAAGGACAGGAGGACTACAACAGCATCTCTCATGTGAAAGTTGGCAAAAGCCTCTGGCAATGGCACCTCAACTCCCAAGGAGAGGGAGGCTGAAGAAGCCACTGAGCCAGAGAAGATTTACCCAGTCTCTGGGAAAGATATACTGGAATTAGTGTGAACACAAACTGGCTGTTCAAGATGTTCTTGGGCACAGAAAGGTCAGAATGCTCAAAACACATCAAAGCAAGGTGCATCCAGCCCAACAGCATTTCTAAGCCAGTCATTAGCAGAAGAAGCAACCCTTTAGTTCTGAACTTCCCACTCGCTTCAAATGCCCCTGATTTACAGAAACCAGCACACAGATCCAATGGCCTCCCAAGTCCTGAGATGTCTGCTGAGGACCATGACAAGGCACTGAGGGAAAGATCCTGAACCTCTGGAAGTGTGAAACCAGATGGGATGCACAGGTGGAATGAAGATTAACCAGGGGAGTGTGATGGGGCTGCTCACAATACCGTAGCCATCTATGAGTAAGGCTTGCAATGAACATCTGGTAAAAGGATAAAAATATAAAGCAGTGGATGATAAATAGAAGCACAGTGAAAAAGAGAGGCTTGGCCCTGTGTCTGACACAGCTGCCATTGGCAGAAGCTGTTACATCAATAGGTTTTGTACTTCATCTCCCAAACCCACACTGTTTTTCATCTATAATCTGCGTCGGGTACTGTAAAGTGCTTGGACAAAGGCTAACTGATGAGTTTTCCTTATAGTGTCTACACAATTTAATATGCCAGTCCTTCCCAGTTCTTGTGGATTTTTGGTTGAAACAGCCCTGGATGTTCAATTTCTCAATATGTGGGTTCCTCAATCTTTACTGTACTTTCTAGGTTCTCTCTGTCACTCCTGCTCTAGTCTGTTCTGTCTTGGCTTGAGTTCATACACCTCCCCACCACATCTTCTCTCAGAGTGGTCTCTGTGAGTTTTCCAAAGATTGGAAGGGACAATCAAGGAGTTAATATCAGACTACCTGATGGGTGGGCATCAATTTGGAGAGTTAAGCTGCGAAATCTGCTCTGATTTTGAATACCTACAATGAACTGAGAAGATGAGCCATGAGCTGGGGAAACATCTCAGATGGATTTTGATACACGAGATGCACTGTCTAGGGGAAGAAGGTCACACCATGCAGCATGCCAGATCTGATGCCAGTGGGAACATGACTCCACCTAAGCTGACGCGCAAGGGATGTTCCTGCAGAGCAAGACGGAAGCTCTCAGAGGCATTTTCCTTGTTCAGAAATGCAGCGGCAGCCACTCAAACAGCTGTCCTAGAATCAGCAGCTTGGAGAGGGAGTTTCACTGATGTAAAAGCCCAAAGGAGAAAAGCAGGACAGTCACCCACTGATCCTCATCCAAAACACGAAACAAAATGATTAGTCCAGCACAATGTAGCATAACATCATTGGGCTGTAAGAAAATATGTCCCCACCTCACCATCAGCTTGAAGAAGTGGAGTTCGGCCAGGGCTGTCCTAGGGCAGCATCACACACAAACTCCTCACAGCAGGGACAGGGAATGTAATGAGAGAATTCTCTGAAATTGCTGGGGACTCACTCATGCAGCCTGGCTCCACTAGTCATGCTCTTGACTCAGGACAGAAGCTTTTTCTGATTTGCAAAAGAAACCAGGAAAAGCTGTTTTCTTTCCTCTATGGATGTTGTCGGTACATACAGCACCTGGAACGTTCTTGAAAAACAGGATTTCCAGCTCTCCTGGGTAAGATCCCTATATTCTGCAGCATTGCAGCCTGGGTAGCACTGCATCATGGCTCTGGTCACAACAGGTCCCTTCCAGAGGATGATGGTTTCCAGAGGATGAACCTCTTTACAGAGCCCATGAAAGACATCTAAAAAAGGGCAGGTTGTTGTTCATGGAAGCAAATAAATGCAGGGGACCCATACTGCCACAGGGAAAGGTTTAGGAATTGGAGGCACATGAAACATTGGTAAGCAGTGCTGGAGAACACAGAACACAGTATTTCTGGCTTCTCACCCTGTGTGCTTTATCCTGTGGGAGTTTTTTCCCCCTTTTTTTTGGCATACAATACCATACCTAGTTTGGTTTGAGTGTCATTTGGTGTAGGTGTGCAGTGGGGACCTGCTGGCCGACAGTGGAATACAGAGGGATGTTTGCACTCCCAAACAACTTGCTTACACAGACACTATCATGGCAAATGATCTCTGTGTGTGTTCTTCAGTCATGGATCCTTGCAGAACCAGATTTATTACAAAGTGCAGTGGTATTGGGGAAACGCCGTAACTGCCAGTTGGTCTTCTCTTGGTTCTACAGTTAATCAGTCTTATTTTCCCTGCTCACTCCATTGTTTCAGTAGCTATGAGCACATAAAAATAGATCAATACGACAAAAAAGGAATGCCCTGTTCTCCACTTCAATATCTCAAGTTTTAAAACAAAAGCACTGGATCACATTTTGCAATCTAAATTTAATGTTTTATTTTCCTAAATTGAGATTGCTGGAATTCCGCACTTGTGCACAAGTGGTACAATTACTGTGTTTCTCTGCATCAACATCACAAAAAAAGAAGTCAAACTAACATTAAATCTATCCTCTCAGAAGACTGAAACTTTCTACACCGCATGTGAGCCGAGAGCTCCTGCGTGAACAACACTGAGCCTCACCCATTGGGCTCTCAAGTGACTTAAACTTGTCAGTTTAAATTTATATTTCTGAATGTTTTTTGAAAGAAAAACATGCCAAAAAGGTACTTTGGCTGTGCTCCCCCATCTCACTGGCTGTGTGGATCTGCAGAGCCAGCACCTCTACAGCCAGGCGGTGCCTCTCACATCAGCTTGTGGTATTCTTGGAAACCCTGCATCCCCATAACCAGGAAGCAACCAGCACTGGGACATGGTGTAAAACTTCCTGTAATTCACTGAATGCTTCTTCGAGGTCCCAAAATAGGGAGGGGAGGAGCTTTCCTCAGCCAAATAAGCCTCCATTCATGTTTAGCTGAGAGGCAACACTTCCTCAAACTTCATGGATCCTCCCTTCCAGTGATGCAGCTCCAGCAGTCCTCAGACTTGGGGAAAACATCTCCAGAGCTGTCTGCTGCTTTGGGGTTATACCACAAAGCTCTCTTCAAACAGAAGTGCTCACAAACCAAATGTCAAAAGCAACAAATTTTAAAGAGATGATTGACGCCTTATTCCCAGGCCTGTTTCCATTCATAACACCTCCAGCTGTGACAGATGGTCGGGAAGGCAGAGTGCTACCAGCACTGGTGACTGGCCCAAACTGCCATGTGTGTTTGATATATGTTGGAAGACTGATCAAAAGAAAAATCAGAGTCCATCAGAGGAGGACAGCTCTCCAGCTCGGCTCCAAGGAAGGTGGTAGTGCCGACATGCAGTTGTGGCTCCCCCATGTAGCTCCTACATGCTGGGAAACAAAACATTATGAAAAATAAAGAGTTTCAAACAATTCATTATAGATACTCAACTCTGGCCCTCGGTAGCATTGCACACTGGGTCAGTTCAGCTACCAAGGTGTGTGCACCACAACTCCACATCAAAGCAGCAGGAAGACACCAGTTACAGAAGATTGGTCTTAACACAACTCTCCCCGTTAAGGGTGGCTGTTTTTCTCTTATAAATACCTGATATGTCTTTGGTACTGGGACCCCAAAAACTTGCATCTTATCAGGTCCAATACAGGGTGTATGGGGATTGTTTTGCAAAGACTTAAATCCATCTAACATGGGGCAGGTAACAGTGGCCTTACAATGGGTCCCTGCTCCCCTTTTATTTAGCAGCAAGAGAAATACTCTGCAGTGGGGCTGGAAACAAGCTGTTGAATGAGAATGAGAAGTTCCCAGGTCCAAAACCATGAGTCTCTTCTGGTGTGCTTTGATGCTTGATTTATCTCCAGGTAGCATTGAAGGGAAGAGTAGACAGGTGGCATCCAATGAGGGAAAGAATAACATAATCAGGCCTCCACTAGCAACTTATTAAGAGGCCTTGAGCAGTTTCTTTATGGCTTGTTCTTTAACTTCATCTTCTGCAGGATAAGACATGGATTTTGTAGGTGCCAGCTACAATGCCAGGCAGTTGCAGTGCCAGCCAGCTGTGGTGGCAGTGCCACTGTGGCCAATCCTGCAGGGAGCTGGGCAATAGAGTTCAGAAATGGTCCATGTGGCAAAGAACTCCTCATCTGAGGTGTGTATGACACCACACCAGGTAACATGAGAAAGGCAAACAAAACCTTTATATTTGACAAATTGCTTTTTGATACTCACAACTTTTAAGTCTCTTCTCCACCAATAAAGATAAAAATACCAGTGTAATGCAGCTGGATACACTGAATGTACTTGGAATATTTGTCTAGCAGTAAGAGATTCCTATAGCAAGAGTCTCTCATGTCAGAGGTTAGAGAAACCCTGTCTGTCACTTGCAGGAGAAGTTAAAAAAATAAAAATAAATAGGAGGGCAAAGTAATTTTCTATCTGGCCGTGAGGTAGCACCGTTGAGCTATTCACAGCAAAACCAAAAGCTAATCTGCCTCAAATTTACAGGCATAGGCCACCTGTCATTTTGCATTGACCTGATCAAGACATAAGGTTAACCACTGTGCTAATCCAGTTTTTGGTGATGAGTCAGGCTATGCCTACCTCTCCTGGCCATTTTTCCCCCTCCATGATCTTTCACATTTCTTACACGAAAATCAGCATTTTATTGATCATGCTCACACCATGCCCTTCTCCAGGTGTTTCTGGGCACTTGGCAAGCTCTGGAGAATGCTAACTCTATGAGGCTCTTGAGCAGATGGGTGCTGCCTACAGCCAGCCCCACCACACAGCTCTCCAAGGCACAGAGGACAAACAGAGAAAGCTAGGCAGGTTTAGAAGATGATGAATAGGAAAGCAGGGAAACTCTAAAAAATACCTTATAGATTTGAGTGGGGAACTGAATATGAGGTCCTAATTTCAGGCCAAAAGTGTGATTTTTTGGTTAAGTCCATGAAGAAACAGATAAAAACAGGGAAGAACTGGTAAATCTGTTCCTGGACAACCAGGTCCAATTACATTATCTGCCTTTTGGAGATGTTGAAAAATTGGAGACGTGTGCAATTTGCTGCCAGCCAGAGACATTGTCTGGAAATCATCAGATCTTGGCCTACAGGACTTAGACTTTCCTCCAAGGCAGCTTCTCTGCATTGTTTTTTGTATACTGTTGCCAAGCAAATCAGTTGGTCAGAAGAGGGTGAAGAAATCCAGCTTGCAGAGATGCCTTACTGGCCCCCTGCAAGCCCATTGCTGTAAATGATGTGTTTCCTCCATTAAAAACAATCTCAGGGGAAAGAATAGTATAAAAAAAGGTTGCCTAATGAAAAGCTATTTGCATCTACAGCTGCAAGGTTGATGAGACCTATTCAAAAGCGACTAAAGTGACTCTACCCTTAGCATTTCAAGGAGGCTGCCTGAACATCAGATGAGGGTCTTTAGCCCCAGAATACATTAACATCAGAAAGAAACTGATCTCCAGGTCTTCTAGGGACACAGGCTTTGCTGAGATCTCATGAGATTTACTTCCCTGTGCAGCACCACCAGGGGTACTATAAGCATTGCTCAATATTTGTCGCTCATGTTTCTGATATACAATTGATTTGACAGTGACTGATTTGGTTGCCACAAGAGATAATGTTGTTCTTTTGAGGAATACAGCAAGACTCCCCTCGAGCATGGGAAGCTGGTGGCAGATATACACTGGTAACTTGGAAGAGATGTGTTAGTCTCATTGATGGAGGCAGGGTAGAGAGGAAAAGAGGTTACTAGAGAATGGTGAAGGAAATGAGGGGTTTTATTCAGCCTATTTGCTATTCAATAGTAAGCCTTATGCTTTATAAGATGGAAAATGACCTGTAGTTTCAGCAGACACCATAGGGCTGCTGACAGGGAGACAAGACCTACGGGAAGGAAAACTATGGCGAGTGACCTTGGAATCTTTTTTTGGATGCCTCAATCTGAGCTGGAACAGCTGTGCTGCAGAGAGCCCTACAGCACTGAGGAGTAAGTGGTAGCCCTCAGGGGTCAGCACTGCTCATGCTCTTCAGTCCTCTACAGCCTGTCTACATGAAGATTTGCAGGGAGGTTTTGGAGGGAGGCAGCTTTCTCATTTCTTTCATAATTACATCCAATAGACACATCATCTCTAGACCCTCCTCACTGAACTGCCAACTGGCAGACAAAACTCTCACACTCTAGTTCCTTCTAGTCTACTGAATATCTCAGTGAAAACCCGTCCTCTAGTTAAAACACTACAACAGCTCCATTCAGTGCTGCTGATACGTACCAAGTGCAGACAGTGGTGGCAGTGAGTGAGCAATATTGAATGTACCCTTGTGCAATAAGGGTACATAAAAGTCCCCCATCAAGCGATTCTCCTGCATCTGCCTTTACTGAATTTAGGCTAACAATGGCGATGATGGAGTGCGTGGACATTTTTGCACCTTCCAAACCAGAGTTTTACAGAGACAAGCTCACACTGCCCAGAGGGTCCGTAGGAGCAGTGACTCTCAACAAGAAATGGACTAGGCAACAGAGAAGTTTGGGAACTGCTGTCCTATACTGAGCAGGGTATTGGGGTGTTGATTTACATTTTAAGATGCCGCCTCTTAGTTTCAGTAGGATTTGAAAAGGTCTAAGACCACACAGGATTTCCTCTCCTTAAGGAAAGCTGAGCAGGATGCTGCTCGCACTCTGGTCCAGGGGAACTGAATGATGACCAGCTTCAGTGACTTACCTCACCTGACTTCACAGACCATTGGGGCACTGAAGTCATGTCCCCTGGACTTGCCCCAGAAGCAGCCTCTTGGGGTCTGGAACTGTACAAGTGGTGACAGATCACCTCTGTTTCTCCACTTCCACAGCAGAAATGAAGCATGCTCTGGAGTGAGGGCTCGGGGTTTGCTCAGGGCTCAACGAGGCTGTCATCACCAGCAACCCTTAGGGATGGTGTGGGGTGGGACACTTCTTATCCTGTGGAGGGGGTCTGTGTACACTCCCCTCATGCCTTTCAAAGCCTACAGGCAGGAAAGTAGCTTAGAATAGAGGAGGAAATGTGATGCTGGAGGGATTGATTACTCAGGGCAAAGCACAATCCACCAAGCCCTCACAACTGAATCTGAGTCTCATTTTGTTTGCTGATAGTTCAAAACTGAGGGTAAAGCTTTTAAAACCCATCTAACATGAGAAAATGTGTGTGACTCCTGGGATCATGTAGGCTTTTTGTACACTCACTGTACTAAAAGTGTCTCTCAGATTTCCCTTCCAGATCCCTACTCCCAAGTGAGGTGAAAAGGAGTTCTCTGTTAGGAAGCCCTAGATTGTTGGACAGCCCGGCCATCGCAGAACAGTCTGAAGTATAGCTGGCTGGTGAGGTGGGGTGGGTCTCTCACTGCCTGAGGAAGAGGTAGTTTATCTCATGCATTATGCTGAGTGCTTAAAGCAAAAATTGATCCACTCCTAGAGCATGCAGTTCTGCTCTCACTAACCCACAAAAGCAGCACGGTTTGGAGAGCAGCAAGGGCGAAGGTTTAACCTCCAGCAGGTTTGTCAAAGCTGAATTTGGTCCTGTCCTTCTCATCTGTTTTCATTGACAAATTCTGAGAACTTCTAATTCATGGAAAATTTTTCTGCAAAGCTTTAGCCCAGTGGTATCTTCCTCAGCCTTTGAAAACATGCACAGTAACACACAGCTCTCCTGAGCGAGAAATGGCCTCTTTAAATTTCTGTTGAGTGGAAACCTTCCAGTTTCATCTCACCTGTGTCTCTTATGACAGAAATAGAACAGACGGCAGAAGAATATTGTATTTAACACTGTTTTTTTCTTTCTCTCATAGGCTTTTGCATTTGCAGCAGATGCAGTTTGAGAAGAGCAGTTTGAGCACCCGCCCGCTTCTCTGGTGCAAGAGGAACTTACTTTTTGCATTGCTCCCAGCCCTTCCCACAAAAACTGCTGCTTTGTATTATAAAAGCTGGACTTTGGTGAAACAGCAAGTAGAATTTAGGACATTGAAGTGAGATACACCAGCAGCAGGAACCTAAGTAGCAGATAGGATTGACAGCGGATACTCATCTAAATGCAAAGCTATACGTCAAAGGAAAAGGAGTGTGGATTCAGTTCAGCCCTTTAAATATAACCTTTGCAGATCACAGCTCCCCTGCCCCACATCAACCACAGCATCTTATAAAGGGCGTTAGTCTTTTGTGCGAGGCAGCCTGGATATATGAACAAGGCAGGCTGAAGCTCTGCTTTTCCATTTGAATTAGCATCTGCTTCTCAGCTGGTCCATGTCAGCCCTCGCAGCCAAGGACAAGATGCTCCAACATCTGGAGAAAGACATCTCAGCTAGCCAGTGCATAAAACATCCAGTCTCTGGTGACGTAGTCGAAAGCAGCCACAAACACACAGTTCCTGTCAGCCCACTTCTCACCAGCCCTATCTCTGTGTCTGCCCAGGCAAAAGGCAAAAACCTCTGCAATTTAGTGGTGTTGCAGGGAAGGGGCTGGCTGAGAAGTGCTCTCCTCCCAGGTCCCATTGTTGGCTCAAAACACAAGCAAACATTTCTTAAGAAGGGAGATCTGCAGATCAAGCACCACGTGGCTTCTAGGGAAAAATGCACACTGCAAACAAAAATAAATCAGCTGATCTGCCCAGAGCAATGGGAAAAAGCAACACAACTGGCAGGCTTTTTGCTGCCTCTTCCAGGATGTGCCCTGGAAAGGTGCTCCACTACCATGTTACAGCCTCACCAGTGCCAGGCGGGCACATCTCTCTTTGGCAAACTCCCTGGGCTCACATAGTCCTGCCAGGGGTGGCTGGAAGTGCGTGTGGAGCAGGATTTGCTTCTCCCAGGAGAGCTGCCAGCAACCAGCCCGGGAGAACAGTGACAGCAGAAGGGGCTGGTGGAGGTCAGGTTTGGCTTAAGGAGTGCCAGGGAAGAGGTCTAAATACATGGCGCCAGGAAGGCGGCGTGAAAGAAAGCCAGTGGAGAAAGATTCTCCCATGATCCAGCTGAGGTCCAGACCAGGTGTGAGCTGTCCTGACACATGGTTGCCTGTTTAGTACTGTTCCTTCTCTCCTGCCTCATCCAGCCTGGGAGGTAGCCCAGCTCTTCTGAGGCCTGGATGCCAGGAAAGAAGTGGAGCTGGTTTGCTAGCAGCGCTCTGCTAAGGACTCTGCACCACCAGATAACCTCATCTGACCCTTGCAAATGAAACAGTAACGCACAAAGGATGCTTACTCCATCTTAAGAGACTGCTTTATGGTTTTTCTAGGTCAGACAGCTGAGCGGCTATAAAGTCTTCACCTGATTGTATTTCACAAGACTGATCAAATATAGTGTTATTCCTGTTTTGTTAGCACTTTCAAAAACAATAGGAGGATATCCCTGCTCCTCAAATTAAGAATGCCAGTATCTTTCACATGTTTTAGAAATCTTTTTGCAGACCTATTTTCAAAACATAAATCCTTTGGGCCCGCTCTAACATGGATGTGACTGCACTAATGCTGTAAGGCCTTGTGACCTTGGGGTTTCTCCCAAGTCACCCAGAAATAATCATGCGTGGAGCCAGCTTTAGATCTACAATTCCCAAGCTGTGATCCACATCCTGGGAATTGCGCGTGGCACTGGATAGTTAAATATGCAGTTGTTTGCCAGTGTGATTTTAACAATAAGGATGTGCAGCTTATGCAGTCAAGTGGCTTTCCTATCTCCACATTGGAAAAGAGTACAGAATAGGCAAAACGGGGAAGCAGAGATTCTTTAAATGTGATCAATATGACACCCATACATCCCACAATAAGTACAAAGTAAACTGAAAGCAATAACTAGGAAATTCCTTTCTCCTTGGGAAACCTGGATTTAAGTGATATCACATGAGAATTGTCAACCTCCTTGTTTTGGTCTGTTTCATCGTGCTCAGGCAGCAAGAGATTTACCTTTCTTGTCCCTGGTTGCCCTCTGCCAAGTAGCAATACCTTTTTTTTTCCAGTACCAAATACTCAATTAAAAATACTGTGTACACACCATGAAAGGCTTGAACCTGTCTGCTCGGATTCACTCAGCAAGTTCAAGCTTGTCTGGGAGGGGATGCTTTGTCCTGGCAGACTTCGTAGTGTATCAGGCACTGTCGGAGCAACTCCAACTTCGCACCTCACAAGATGTTGTCCTGTCCCACTGCAGCAGGCAGAACAACAAAAAGCCAGTTCAGGCCTGCAGAGCGTGTTCTGGTGAGCTCAACGGGAACCCACAGTGTTCTCACAGCCTATCCAGGCCAATTACGTGGCATCAGCTGAGTCAGTAACACAAAGAGCCAGTGCTGGTGCTCACAGAAAGGTTTTCACGAGCTCGTCCTGTTTGGGAGCGTTGCAAAGCAGCCCATGCTCAGCAGTGCTGTGGGACGGATCCTGCATGAGAGCACCCCCACCTAGTGGCCTGAGCCCTCCTTGTGGCACCCAAGGCGGGAAGGAAAAACCCTCTGAGAACCAGGGCTTGCAAGAAATCACTGCTGCACAGTGAAGGTGACTAACCAGGAGTGACAATGACACAGGTCAGCAGCCACATTTTTCTTCCATTACCCTGGGTGAGGTTTGCCTCACAAGCTCACACACTGGAAGCAATCATGCCAGGCTCCTTGCTGTCAACAAGGAATTGGAAATTTTTAGCATTTGATTAATTTTATCCTAGAGTAGACACCTAAAATTGCAACTCACACTCCAGACGGGTCTCTCTCTTTGCCTTGGCTATTAAAGGAGGTTGAGTGACTAACTTAAATGTCAGCATCTATGCAGCAGATACCTACATTTGAAGAGGCAGATTCCACCTTCTTTGATTTATAGCTGTAATATAATCAATTCAGAATACAGACCTTGGGTCCCATGGATGTGAACAAGACATCAGACATTGCCTGGCTGAGTAATACTCAAACAATGCTGTAAGAGTGTTATATGAATATATTCAGTGGAAAATCATTCGCCATCCCCTGCAAAAGAAACCCCATTTCTGATTTGTTCCGTTTCACAGCCCTTAATCTCAGTTTTTGAACACTCAGCCCGTGCTACATTTAAATATTCAGATGAGTGAGATTTTACAGACAAGGATGCTTGCACCATTGCCTATGGCATGGAAATACTACTCTTTGCACCCCATCAGCTCCAAGTAGCACTGCAGTTATTGCACTTGTAAGGGAAGAAAAAATAAAAATACCCCACAGGGAGCTCACCAGTTTCCTTCCTCCTCCACTGCGATGCTCTATCACTGCCCAAGTGGCCTCCTTGACCAAATGAAGACAGCAGTGTTGTCTCACAGGCAGAAGTACTATCAGAAGCAGTCAAAAGATTTGTCTGATCAGGGAGGAAAATGGGATGAGGTGGACGCCAGAGGTCCCTTTCAGGCCAAGTCTTTTGGTGATTGTCTAATTAGCAATGGCAGCAAGACTAGGGCAGTGGTGGACAAGAGGTTTGAGACATGGGAAGGGGTAGCAGGTTGGACCTGGCATCTGGAACAAAAAGAAGGTGCTGGGAAGCAGGGGTGGATGGAGCCAAGGGGCACAGACATCAGCCCAGGAGAAGAGATGAGGATGGTTGTGGAAGGGCAGAGCCAACCAGGAAGGAAGAAGGAAGGACAGACTGGCAGCTGTTGTTGTGTCAGAAAGAGAAACCTTGCTTTCAGAGCCTGGAGGGACTCCCCGCAACCCCATTCTGCAGTACTTACCTGCAGGGAGCCAGGATAGAACTTCTCTGCTCTCCTCCTTGCTGGCCTCAGGCAGGCAGACAGCCACTACAGCTGCAGATAATCCATGTACACACAGCCATGTGATGGCTCGTGGTATTTTCACCCAGTTGATGCTCTAAAGAACACGATAGAAACCAACAGCTTTCCCTCACAGCAGGAAACGCTTAAGGCCAGAGAAACAGGCAGAGAAAATGAATTACTGAACAGCTTAATTAAGGGAGCATCATTCAACTTTGGCTTTGAGAGCCTGGTGGGCAAAACCAGCTCTAATTCTTCTGCTTGATCTGCACAAGGCCTCTTGGCTCTTGCTTTACATTGCCTGTGTCTGGTCCCACCCTAAAAGCTGAGCAAGCTCTTCAACATCAGGGCCCTTCCTTGGCCCCTTCCAGCCCAGGAAGATGGCTCCTGCCTTCCTCCAGCCCCCATGAGGATTTCCATGCCTCCTTCTCTTACTGTGATTGGCTGATACTTACCATCTACCCAAGCCTGACAGTTTCTTCATCCCCTCTCTTCTGTACTCATAACTGCTAAATAAAGCAAAAGCATCGGCCATCTCTTTCTGACACCAAAATAACTTGGGCACCAGCTGCCCTCTGCTAAGAATCAATGCCAAGTCCCCTCACAGGGCTCTGTATGAGGGCTTTTTGCTTACTCTTCCCTCTTCCTGGCACCTTCACTATAAATTATGATGAGAGGACTTCTCTGGAGTGAAAAAGAACGACATTTTGCCGACAATCAAGGCCCAGGCCAGCTCTCCAGTGGGAAACCTGCCTCTGAGCCTGTGGTGGTCTGCACCAGGGGAATTCAAGGCAGCAAAGGAACAGCGGAGAGGGTTCCAGAGCAACTGTCACAGGTCTAGCTCCTTGGTAGACCCTGAGGAAGATGGTACTCTGCTAGCAGGAAAAGCCAGATTTGAAGCTGAGTTTTTCTCTGTTTTTTCCTGGTTCTCATGCTAGAAGAAGAGCAGGGTCCTTGGGCACCTGCCAGGCTGCACATGTAGGCAATGCAAAATATGAAGATGGGGTTCACTTAAATAACAGTGTATTTTGGGGGGAGGGGACATATACACAGCCAATACTGGCTTCAGAAGAAGGTCGGAACACAGATGGCTTTGTGCATCAGTGATTCTAAGAGGGAGCATGAAGTGGGATGGTGCTGGAAGCAGATGGATTTGGAGCATAGCTGGGAGACACATTTGCTCCGGTGTCAAAGCTGTCTGGGGTGGCCTGTCCCCACCTCATCAGGTGTGCCAATGCAAGTGTTTGAGAGACTGCTGCAAACCTGGGCAGGTAGATGGTCCAGGTTTTTCCAAAATCTCCCTCTCTTTTAACAAGTCCAAATTATTTCACTGATTCAATTGCATCAGTGTTACTAATAGAATGCTGAACCACAGCCAGGGCAGGGGAGCAGGAATCTCTTTAAGGGGGCTTTACCACAAGAAAACATACCATGGGGTCGTCCTCACAACACCATGGCTCAGCAGGATGTGAAACATTTGCATCTCCAGACATTACAGATGAGCCTACCTCTTTTTAAAGTTGCTTTTCTCAGCTGTGAGCCTCTCCAATCATTCCCATCAGAGGCATAGGATGTCATGGCTGCCAGACGATGGCTTCTGGAGAGGATGAGAAGTAGGAATTATAGCTGAGCCATAACACAGAAAAACTTGCTAAAGGAAGCAAAACACAAGGTGTTTTAGAGTGGCTTTCTTTGTGCACAGTTTCTGCTTTCATCAAGCGAGTATTTCCCCTTTTCTTCCCCTGTAATTCATGAAAATTCACTTCCTTTATTTGTGTCAGCAGATTTCTTTACAGAAATACGATGACTATGGTTTTAGTTTCTACCCCCAGAGAAAATACATGGCTTCACTTATCCAAAGTGCTTTCTTAATCAAATAAATTTATTGTCTCATATCTGGTACCTGGTGGCAACCCTGTGCACCACTGTCACCTCTATTAAGACTTACTTGTTTCCACACAAGAGCAAGACCCCATACTCAGGCAGCACACTTGTGTGGCCTCAAGTGAATAATAAAAAATGTATTTCCTTTTGGCAGCTGTAGGGCAGAACAGTGCAACGGTGACAGAGGTTAAAGACGTTGAGTGAATTTAGGTAAATTAGTCAGACATCCTGCAGGACTCACACTTTCGGGAAGAATTTGCTCTAGATGTGAACTGTTTGCATCTGGGCTATATTTTTGGTAAGATTCACCATAGCAATGTTTTCAAACTAGTAAAAGGTCAACTTCCCTTTTTATTATTTAAACATTTTTTACATTTAGTTCAGGCTCTGGTGAGCTTTTTAATTGCACATCCACATTAACTTTGCAGGCAAGCTTGCTAAGACCAGGCAACTTTGCGGTTAAAAGTAATAGCTCTGCACAAACATGCTAAACCAAATGATATGAACTTTTCAGGTAAATCAGTGACTCAGAGCAGCAGAGGAAAATTGGGAATTGAAATGGGAAGGCACGTGTGATTTGTTCAGAAGTTAGGAGGGCTAGTTTCTATCCTCAAAATGAATTTCCTAGGATCCTATTTTATTTTAGATTGGTTTAGGAATGCAGGTCAATTATTCGGTCTGTGATGGCTTCTTTCAGACTTTCTTACACAGTCAAGATCCAGAATCTTACATGCACAGGAACACAGCGCTTCTGTCAGAAAACCTTTTCTTTTCTTATAGTGCACGGGTGTCAAACTCCCGGCTCCCGCCACTCTCCTGCCCCTGCAGCGTAACGCGCATCACACGCTGCACACGTGACTGGCGTTGGCAGGAGCACAGGGGCAAGGAGCTCGGCGCTGCTGCCGGGGAGAAACAAGGTGCCAGGCTGGATAAAACAAGGGGGAGGGATGGATTCGGGCTGCGGGTCACAAGTTTGACACCCCTGCTCTAGCCTTTGTCTCCAGCTGCAATGAATATAGAGGGTAGTTCATGAGAAGATGCTATTCTTTATCTCCAAGCACGGCCCAGCAACAGCCCCAGCCTTCGCGACTGCCCTACGCCATAGTCCTCCCACAGCATCCAGTTCCTGGAGCTAATAATGGGGACTGTCAGGGTTCACATGTTCTCCTGCTATCCAGGCCAGCTTTTCACACAGTGCTTTATACGCATGCTTAAGTTGAAATTACCTTCTGGAAACTGCATGGAGTATTGCAGAGAAGGAATGAATACAGGAATCACATCAACATTCAAGGGCCTCAGACAGCTGCGTCGCACAGCCAGCTGCCTCAGCCCCAAATCAGCTTCCTCTGTAGAAAGAAGACAGACTGTAGACAGTCTCACCAATTCCTTACAGCTTCTCACTCGCAGTGAACCCTGTAAGGGTGTAGTGGGCCATGGGTGCTCTTCACATGAACTGCATGCCATACCCATGGCACATCATTGTGCTTTCCTTTTTTTCCTTTTGGGAATTTTTACATGGAAACATCTCCAGACAAGGACCAGGTTCTCGAACATTCTCATACACAGACCTTATTAAAATCTTACTGGGTGAAGAATCAAGTGCCACTGGTGCCAACAGAACTTGGAGACATCCTCGGCATCTGCAAGGCTTGTCACTGCTGCTGCCCAACTGACTGCTTCCCAGCACAGTCTCAGACACAAGAGCCACAGCATGAAAAAGCCGAAACAGCGATTGGTCACCACTGCAGCAGCTCCTTTTCATCTCTACTCCATCTACCTAGAACACACACACACAAAAGGGACAAGATTTTATCTGTCAACTAAAATCCAATCCGGTGCCTTAGGAAACATTCACAGGAATCTCACTTCAGGTGTACAGTTTCACAGCCACACGTCCCAGTCCGAACTCTCTACTTCTGAAACACACAAAGACCTTTGCCTGACCAGAGATAGCACCTCCTTTGAACTGGAATGGACCAGGGCCACTTGGATCCTGTAACCAGGTTCAGCAAGGGAGAAAACAGGCATGAGGATCTTCTTTAGCATCAGGAGTCTCAGGAGAGAACAGCCTGGCTTCTAAATTTTTACTGTCAAAAATATTTTTTTTGCCTTTCAGGCTGGGATAGAGAGAAGGAAAGACCTGACATACTTGCTAATAGCTACGCTTTTTTTTTTGCTAAATGTTATTTTCTTCATTCCAGATATAAGAGATGCTGTCCCAAGTACCCCTAGCAAGTCTTCCATCTCGTAGGCAGGATTTGCTAACTATTTCTGAAAATAACATGAGAAGCATATGCTGCAGATAGACAGAAGACAGAGACTAAGCAATGATTTGTAGCCCAGTTTTAACACCACCCCCCCACCAACCCTGTTAAGTCATGCCATAAGAAAAGCAGTTTTCAACGATTTCATATTGATTTCAGCTAAGACATGTTAGCAGGAAAACAAAATGACTGTGCACACAGGACGAAACTGAGTGTAAGAGAGATCTGAGAACCTTGCAGGCAGCAAAACCAACCACATAGCCATTCACTTACAACCCCACAGTGGGACAGGGGAGAGAAGGGGGCAGGGAGGGAGTAAAGGTAAAAATTCATGGGCTGAGATAAAAAAAAAAATTTAATAGAACAGAAACATAAGAAAGTAATGACAGAGGAATATACAAAACAACGCACAGCACAATTGTTCACCACCTACTGACTGATGACGAGCTACTTCCCAAGCTGTGGTTCGTTCAGTCAGATTCCCCCAAGTTTATATACTGAGCATGATGTCATATGGTGTAGCCCTTTGGCCAGGATGTGTCAGCCGTCCTGGTCAGTGTCTCCTCGCAGCTTCTTGTGTACCTCCAGCTTTATTTCTTGTCAGGGCAGTACAAGAAGCTGAAGAGTCATTGACTTCTTAGCAACAACTATAACATCAGTTTCTTATCAACATTATTCTCATTCTAATTCCAAAATATAGCACTATATCAGCTGCTAGGAAGAAAACTAACCCCATCCAGCAAGGTGTTACAGTGATTTTGCATTTGCCTCTGCTCATCTATTACAAACCCTGTGTCAATTCATAACCTTTCACCTTATCTAAAACCTTTCTTGTCCTTAAAACAAGGTTTACAATTCCACAGCAAAAAAACCCACGATTGCATAGTTGTGGCCAGGTTCACCCTCACCAGGAAACTGGTGATGTGTCATCTATCAGTTTGGTTTTCTTTCCTCGTTGTGGTCTGCCCACTGAGCCACTGCAGTCACTCAGCCAGAGTGTGCCTGCAGGAGCTCTTCTCCAGGAGTTTCTCAGAAATGCACACACGTGTTCTAGTGAGAGATGTGTGACACAGCAGTGAGAGCTACCTTGAAGATGAGCTAGACTAACACATGCTGAATGAGCCAGTCTTTTTATTCTGGAGAGGCTGCTGCCTCGCCTTCCTGCAAACACTCCCCACTGCAGCTTGTCACACTATGTCTCAGAGCCAAAGCTTAATCCACATGATTATCCAGGAGAAGACTGGTAAGCTCCACAAGACTGATCTGCACAAACCTCAGCGTGACCGAAATTTTCCCACAGAACAGGTTCTATTCAGAAAGGTCATGGTTCCATAGGTCTATGAGCCACTCTCCATGCGGGGTGCTTTGCTCTCAACTCTTTCCTCCTGTCCTTTTAACATGGTCTCACCTCCCAGCAGCAAGAGCTGTATAATAACACAAGGAAGCAGCTCAAGATGATGGTTTAGCTGAGCAATAACTGCCTTCTGTGCCAGAGTAGTTTATGCCTGGCTTAAGTGACAAATTTGGTTCACTACAGAGTCCCATGAGTGCAACGCTGATCCAAGAAAAGGGACAGGGATGGGACTCAGCAGCCCCAGCAGAGATTCGTTTACACTCACAAGGACTTCCATCCACGGTTTAACTTTGAACAAATAATGCTGTGCCAACAGGCACCCGTGGTGACCACTGTGAATCTAAACAGACTCCAAATATGCACACAGCTTTCAGAAATAAAACATTTCTTTTAATTGGCAAGTAGAACACACATTACAGGTCATTAGTATTTTATAAACAATATTAAGTTACAAATACATGTTAAAAATTGCAGTTCATGGCAGCTAGAAGCTTGGAATTCAAAATGCATCTCTGCAATGCTTCATTACTTCCCTTTCCCCAATCTGCTGGGTGAAAATGAATAAAAGATCATTTATCATCTACTTGGAGGCAGTCTACTACATACTCAAACACAAAGAAAACCTCATTTCTAAGAGCATCACTAACAAACAGAGGCATTCAAAGTACTTTAGCCATCTTAAATCATGTCAGATAGAAGGAGGACACAGTTAAGAGTTACTCTGTAACACTGTAAGCAAAGATACAGATACCTTCACATTAAACTGACAGTTCAACGCTTTCTGTTCCAATTCAGCTTAAAACCAACAATAGCCTCTACCCCACAGAAGCTTAAAGTCCATCATGCAGGCTTCTGTGCCATCAAAGCTAGATGTTTATCAATCAGACCCTTATACAGAGGAAAGTCACGGTGTACAACTAAAGAGCGTACATAAATATACATCTTATATTTAGCAGATCTTTATTCCCCTCTGTAATGACTTTTGTTGGTATTAGTGAGATACACAGCTCATTCTACTTTCACTACACTCAGAACATTAACAAGTTACCACTATGTGTGTTAATATACTAAATATCCTTTAACAAGTCTCTTTAAAAAAGTATTTAAAAACATTTTTGGAAAAGTAGAAATCTATTTTCCAGAAAAGCAAGTGGTACTATGATAGCAAAGACTCCAGTGCTTAAATATCCTTTCAGTGAAAACTCATCTTGACAGCTTTTGTGCCTGGGACTCAGTGTGTCTCAGCTGCCAGATTCGCATTCATTCATCCTTCTCGCTGTGGTGGAAGAAGGTCATCAAAATCAGCTCACCTTACCTTTCATTTGGCAGACTTTCAAAGACAACCATTCACTGGACTTCATAAGAGAGAGACGTAGCTTTGACGTAAGTTCATTTCTTTCTTACTCGTATTTATGAGAGTCAGTTTTACTATCCCGCTGAGATTGCATCTTCAAAACCAATGCCTGCTGAATGTGTCTGGAGAAATGACTTTGTATCTCAAAAATATCAAGAGTACCATTCAGATCTGAATTTCTATTAAAAACTGTGCACATTTAGCAAAAAATTATGCTGCTGTAAAAAGAAAAGGCCTGCTCCTTGGCCTGCTCAGAATACAAGCTACAACGCAAGAGATTACACCAGAGGCTTTTTTTTCTCTGCTTCTTTTTCTAAATGCAGGCATTAAAAAGTAAAGTGTTACTAAGCTTTTCCTAAGAGAGCACGCAGGGGTGTGGCATAATATACATTAACTGGGAACAAAAACCAGTAACAACCAACCATATTCTAAGAAAATGCTGCATATTAGCAGCATGCTTGGTTTCCGAAACATAAGAAATTGCATGGGAGTTGTCAAGATGAAGTCCACACACCTTGATCATTGAACTGATCACTAGATTCCAAGAAACCAAAGCAAATTTAAAAATACACATGACAACAACTGCCTAGAAGGCAGAGTTTTATCATCTGTCAATAACCAGATGAATAAAGTGCATAGCAACTATTATAACAGTTTATTGAAAAGAGAATATGTTTAGCAAGTCTCAAAGTTTGTAAGCTTGACACTTATCCATACATTTTGCTACATGTGTGGCTTCCCTTTTGTTTTGCTATTTAGCTTCACCAATCGACCCTTCAGCACTGTCCTGCGATTTCCTTTGCACTTCATATGGAATGTGCCGAGATCTCCGACTGCTGCCTGATGTACGTCTGGAAGCTCTTGTCACCAATGGGATGTTCTCTAAATGAAAAGAAAAAAAACAAGGGAAAAGTATAATACACAGAATTTTCTGTCGGGACATCAAGAGGTCAGAAAAGAAACTGAACAGACAAAACCTTTTCCCTAAATTTGATTTTTTAAGTTGTAATTGTAATGCTAATACTGCATCTCATTTGAAATGGAAGAACTGACTGATTGATCGTCTTTTTAGTCAGCCATGCGCAGATTTATTTATGTGTACACAAAATTTATTTATGTGTACACAAAATACAGTCATATAACTGTATCAACACTCTTCCCATTTTTAAACCAACACTCTAAAACAAGCTGGTCAATGCATGCATCTTCTCGTATTTACTGCTCATTCCATAAGCATAGGCTCAAAATTAAAAAAAGAAACAAAAACCAAAAAACAACCCCAAAATCCCCCAAATTCCACACTTATTTTTATGAATGAAAATGCATTAAAAAAAGAAGCTTTTAAAAATTCCTCACAGTCCTTTAAAAACTCCTTACAGCCCTTTAAAGTACAGTGATGCAAACCCTAAGCCATATTCTTACTTTGTTTTTGCAGGATCTTTTTCCAACACAAATATGGTGAAGACCAGAACATAAGCAAGAGAAATACCATTTTCCCAGGACTGTTTCCCTGTCTGGGCAACCCATTATACTTACTGGCTTCCATATTTTGTCTTCTTAAATTTGTCCCTCTTATACTGAGCATGCTCCTGCTCCAAAGTTCCAACACCTTCAATAATCAGCTTTAGTGTTTTATACGTCTCCTTAGGGTCATCAATGATGAAGGTAGAATATTCTTCCTCTTCAGGTCCATCATATACTGATTTGCTGCCACAGGCCTCTGGGGGAAAAAGATAAAGGAATAGGTATCAGATAGGCAGGGGAAAATAAGCAAGACATGCCAACTAAAAATACTCAGTCCAGGGTTCATACAGTTCCTTGGTTTGCTTCCATGTGACCATTACAGAACTGTGGCTGACATCATCAGCAACAGCAGAAGGAGCAGTTCCCTATCCTTGTGCTGGGCTGTTGGTAGGCACAGGGGCTGGACCATACCCGCTCCCTCCTCCTCGTCTCATAAGGAAAGGGCAGCAAGCCTGGCAGCTGCTCCAGTTTCGGTGTGAAGCTCTCCTTTGCTGCACAGGCAGTGCTTTCACCTCAATTAACTCTAGCAGTAGCCCATGCACACACTTTGGGCACTCTGACACAGCCCTAACTCTGCTACTGTGCTGCAACGTTGGTCTGCACAAAGTCAAGTGTTTGCTTGTCAGAAGGACAGGTTCAATCCTTAAGCAGAACTGAACTCAAAACAATTACACGTTAAAGTAGTCACGGGAGATACTTTACTATGCTAACCTTAAAAGAGTCATACAAGAAGCATAAGCAGAATATTTCATGACTACTGCCTGTCTGCCTGCTAAAGGACATGTCCTAAGAAGGGGTAAGTCGTACTCCCTTCTTATCCTGCCAAGAAGCCTTCCTTGCTAAGAAATAAGGACATTGATTACACACGAACATTTGCAACGCATCTACTTCTGCATTGTAGCTGAGTGTATTACAAGGGGAGAGAGAGTATTGTACTTTGTCTCTACTTTTCCGTAGCTTTATTGCTGCCTCATTCTCAGCTTTTGAGTTACCTTCCCCTTGCTGCACTGTCTGTGCCAGACCTGCGTCCTTTTCGCCGACACTGAAACTTGATGCTGGCTCTGGCAGGGAGGATTTGGAACAGGGGAAGGCTGGGCATTGGTTCAGACAGCTCGGAAGTGGTGGGGATCTTAAGTTTGCAATTGCATGGCGGCCAGGAATGGATTAAAGTGCTTTCCAGTCTGCGTGTTTGACACCACTGGCTTATCTCATATTATAAAATAAAGTCCTATTTAAAGATCAGTGCCACAGTGAAGGCTTCCCTGCCACTCCCTGTGCTAAATTGGTTTTTCAAGTCTGGCACTGTGTACACCGGATACTTTTCTTGGCATGCCTACCAGTACTAACTTCCTCTGCTGTCTCTTCTCTCTTTTATCCTCCACGTCGTACCTTTGCTCCTTTCAGCTCCTGAGAGTTTCCTAGCCCAAACTTCACTTTTCAACATTTTACAGACAGGTTATCTTTCACCAATAATTCCAGAAGACCCTTCCTGAGGAAACCATTTGTATCCAGCCTGTTCATGGGATCTGAATTCGGGAACATGCACATGACTTCTGGTAACACAATACCATATTCCACCGAAACGCCAACTTTGCTAGTGCTTTTTTTCAGGATAAGTAAACTTCTGGTTTAGTGCACATTCTGATTTGTCAATTTAAAGCATCCAAGCAACACTCCGTGCTTATGCTATTTTAGGACGCTGTGGTTAAGACCGTTATTTCAAACAACTGTTTATTATGCAAAGAACTCTGCACAGACTGAGACTGCACACAGCACCAAAAATAATTCTTGCAACTGCCTCAAGATAGCAGAAGAGGAAATAAATTAAAAAATGGGCACTGCGTTCTGGGATGTGATTCATAAGTTTTCACAGGTATTTTTGCCTTGCTAAGTGTATTGGAGATGCAATGATCTTTCATCCTCACCTTGCATCTTCTCCAATTTTGGCATGTACAAGTTGAAAAGAGAGTAGATGCGCTCAGTTTCTCTATCTCCATCTATATCCAGTTGTATATTTGCTGGAAGGCCTCTGCAAGGCATCAGGAAGAGAGGCTGAAGTTACACACTAAACAGTATGTTATGGCACAAAAAAGCACTTAACAAGGATCAAAGTAAAAGTGAGTACTCATGAAAGCCAACAGATTGTACATAAAGGAGCTCAAAACTTCCTACCTTTCCCAAAAGAAAAGGCAGAAAAGTTCAAAATTATTTATGCCTAGATTTAACCAGCATGCTTTCTTCTCACTTGGAAGAGAGGATTGTATCAGTGTCCAAACATTTTGGTGAATTAGTCTGCTACAACCAGATGGAGGAGCTAAAGCACAGAACTCCCAACTGTCTCATATTCTCAGAGTACCACTACAGACCTGTTGCTTCTCTCATTTTAGATGAAAATAGCTATCTACGAACCAGACAGTACTTCTTAATTTAACAGAGAGTATGAGAGGGTCCCTTAGAAAAAGACAGGTTTAGAATTAAATCTAGAAGCAGACGACTGTCTGTTTCAGGAATTTAAAATAGAATGTTTAAGGGATTTCTGACATCTTTACTAATGATAGATCATCAGAAGCAAAGTATCTTATCCCACAGTCAACACCTATCAATGTCTCAAACTCTAAGATTTTCAACATTTTGACCAAGATATGCAAATAGTGACAGTATCAGAAATGACAGTAAAGATCACCTTTGAAAATAGCATGGTGCCTTGGCACCTGGCAGATCTTCTTGGTAATTGCATACCTGCAAGTTGTGCTGCAGAGATGCATGAATCCCTGGCAATACCTAGACCAACAGCATGTTACCAACCCTTACCCTGTGCAGGGTGTGCAGCCAGGAGTATTATCTGCAGTAGCTTTACAGCAAAGCCAGTGGCCGTTAAGATAGGCAGAGGGATGGTAGACCGTGAGGCGCTTCTTGTTGCACTGGCTAACTTTAGTGAGGATATCAATCCAGTCCTTGGCCTCCACACAGTTATTTGCTTGGATATACAGGACTCTTCTTTCAGGCTGGATCACCTGGAACATCTGCATATAAGGAAATAAGCCATAGAATAAACCACTTGAATGAGCTGGAGAACATAAGACTGGGTTCAGACTGATGCTTTATTAAAAGGAAAAACAAAGTATACTTAAAGACTGTACCAATAAATACATCTCAACACAAACCCAAGCAGTGAATGTGCCCTTAAAACAAGAAGACCTTTCATCTGGTACAAGGAGCAAGATATTGTTCCTGCAGGAGATGATTTACAAACAGATAATATCAACCTACTGGTTGGGTCTTAACAACATTTGCTGTGAGCCTCAGGGATGCAACTTTAGTAATGCTTCAGCTCCAAGTTTTGGAAGACTCACAGAAGGACCCAACACAGGGCTGAAAGGAAATGCTAGTCAGCAGGGGGTAGAAAAGATAAAAACGAGAGTTTGGATCCAGCCTTAGCCACAGCTTTGCTTTAATGCTGCCATATCTCTAGGCTTTTTAATATCTATTTCAGCATGATTCTTTCCTTTTCAATAACTTCCACACTGCTGCACCAACTATACCTGCTATTAGCAAACCACAGCAATACAGTTTCTATTTAATCACTGTAGGGTGGTTCAAATAATTACACTAATTCTGCATTATGGTTTGGGCAGTGACGATCTAAATGAGAGCTCTCCTGCCTGTTCAAATCAGTTTGTAATCTAAAATGGCACAATGGCATTTTTTTTCCTCCTCATGAAGAAGCAAGTTTCTGATGCACAGCCTTATTGCTTGATTATTCTGATCATGCACTGAAGATAAGTTAAGTTCAAGTTAGTGATCTTAACTGCAAATTCTGGAGAGGCAAATGTCAACCATCTTCATTTCCTCTAGCTTCTGCAAATACTTAATTTTAATGGGTTTTCCTCTTTCTTTCGGATATTCCTAAATTATCCTTCGCCTTCCTACTTGCATTTGATTATTCAAATTATCAGACATCACACTGCCCATATGTGGAATATTATTTTCCAAACAGCTGTTTTCTCTGCGCAACTTTAAAAAGAAAAACAAAGAAGCACAAAAAACACCCAATCCACAAAATCTCCAAAACCCCAATCACCAGAACTGAAATTCACATTTGTCTATTACAAAGACCTGAAACACTGAGCTGAATTCTGCACCCTGTTGCTCAGGAGAACATTGTAGACTGGCACCTCTTCTTCCCTTGTGACACTTTTAGGTGCACATCCTTCGAAGTAGCTTGAAAATACACTAGCTAATCTGTGAACCAACAGTGCTTTTAATTACAATGTCTCTTCAGACAGGAAAGGGAAAGCTCCAACAGTCGTTTCCCTGGATTTAGTATTCTTATAAATGTCAGACAATAATTAGAAAGGTGCAAGACAGAACAGCAGTGTAGGAGCTGTTACTGCGATCAATCCAGCACTGCCAAAATACACACGAAAGCGAGTCCTTTTAATAAAACTCTTCAGGACTTAACTGGCAATTTGAGCTTGGGGAATAGGGAAGGAATAAACAACGAAGACAGGAGCTTGCAGCTCAACCCTCCGTTAACACAGATTTACAGGGAAAAAAAAATAGTGTCCTGTTGGGGTAAATGGAGCCTTCTGCATTACAACAAAGGAACAGATTTAAGGAGTATGGCTTTGTGTAAGGGGATACCATTCTAACTTATGGGAACTGCTACTGAGAAGCCCACAACCAAGCCAAGAATTTCAAGTGGCTGCAAGACCTTTACATTACCAAAAAAACACCAGTTGCTTCTCAAACAACACAGAAGACCTGAACAGTACTTAAAAGTCACTCCCACACCTCCTAAACTGTGATTAAGGAAGATGGAGGCTATTGGCCTTACTGCTAGACATACGGATTTATCAGAAGTAGAGAGGATACACTTGGAGCCATTCAGAGCAGATATAGAGAATATTTATAGAAAATAAAGTGGATCCTTAATCACACTTAGTACCCGTGATGGAATATGCATCACAAATACATCAGCTGTGGTGTTTTGAAAATTCTGTTCTTGCTGCAGTACTCTATTTATGTATACCAAGATAAATGGGAATATATTAGCATCGGAAGGTGATAATGGCATTTCCTACTGCTTATGGAGAGACTCTGAACATTACCTTCCAGAATGGATGTAGTTGTCTTCATTTCCTAGGTAATACTGAATTAAAGCATAAGAAACTGTGGGCTATTTTCACTGTTAACAATAAAGATATATTTTCCCTATAATAAATCCTTACAATAAAGGGATATTTTTGATGCATTCTAGCCCAGTAGATTCAGCATGTTAAGTTAAACACTGCTGTCTCTGAAGCTGACCAGAAAACTCTGCTTCTCTCCACATACAGTAAGTTTTATCTCAACCACTTGGCTTCTTTTAGTTCAATTAAGTTATTTTGCAGAGTGGAGTTGGCAATAGTTCATCACATGTTACAGATGCCTTCTCATAGCTTTAGAATTATTCTGCAGCTTGGTTGCTTTTGCTTATGTAATTAACATGAGTTATAAACCACAAGAGCCAGCTACAGTACAATGCAGATGTGCTCTAGAAGCAAGCAAACTGAAATTTATTCCATCTTTTAATAGAGCTATGCTACCAAAATAATACCTGAAACAGGGAAAATAACCAAGGAGTCAAGCACTGTGCTGTACTTTAACAAACTGCTGTTTGTGGAACCTAATATCTAGGGAGGTTTTAGCACTGCTCTGCATGGTGTCCACAAGCAGTGTAGATGGTAGGAAAGACTTTAAAGACAGGAAAGCTGAAAGTCACAACCATTTATGTGTACAAAAAACTCTGTAGTAGATGCATGCCAACATCAGTTTATGAAAGGTAGGTCCTGCCAGACCAACCTGATCTCCTTCTATGACAACGTTACCCGGTTCATAGACGACGGGAAGGCTGTGGATGTGGTGTACCTGGACTTTTGTAAAGCCATTGACATCATTTCCCACAGCATTCTGTTTGAGAAACTGGCTGCCATTGGCCTGGACAGGCACAGACTCTGCTGGGTAAAAAACTGGTTGGATGGCCGGGCCCAGAGGGTGGTGGCAAATGGAGTTAAATCCAGTTGGAGGCCGGTCACGAGTGGTGTTCCCCAGGGTTCAGTGCTGGGTCCAGTCCTATTCAACATCTTTATTAATGATCTGGACAAAGGGATCGAGTGCACCCTTAGCAAGTTTGCAGATGAAACCAAGCTGGGTGGCAGTGTTGATCTGCTTGAAAGAAAGGAGGCTCTGCAGAGAGATCTGGACAGGCTGGATCAATGGGCTGAGACAAACGGGATGGGGTTTAACAAGACCAAATGCTGAGTCCTGCACCTGGGACACAACAACCCCATGCAGCGTTACAGGCTTGGGGAAGAGTGGCTGGAGAGCTGCCTGGAGGAGAAGGACCTGGGGGTGTTGGTTGACAATCGGCTGAATTGGCAAAGAAGGCCAATGGCATCTTGGCCTGTATCAAAAACAGCGTGGCCAACAGGACCAGGAAAGTGATCGTGCCCCTGTACTCGGCACTGGTGAGGCCACACCTCGAGTACTGCGTGCAGTTCTGGGCCCCTCACTACAAGAAGGACATTGAGGTGTTGGAGCGCATCCAGAGAAGGGCAATGAGGCTGGTGAAGGGGCTGGAGAACAAGTCCTACGAGGAGCAGTTGAGGGAACTGGGGTTGTTTAGCTTGGAGAAGAGGAGGCTGAGGAGAGACCTCATCGCTGTCTATGGCTGCCTGAAAGGAGGCTGTGGCAGAGAGAGTGTTGATCTCTTCTCACAAGTGACAGGTGATAGGACAAAGGGAAATGGCCATAAGTTGTGCCAGGGGAGATACAGAGTGGATATTAGGAAGAATTCCTTTACTGAAAGGGTGGTCAGGCACTGGCACAGCTGCCCAGGATGGTAATTGAGTCACCATCCCTGGAGGTGTTTAAAAAACAGGCAGATGAGTCTTTGAAGGACATGGTTTAGCAGAACGAGGGTACGGTTGGACTCTGTGATCTCCAATGTCTTTTCCAACTGGAAGATTCTATGATTCTATGTTTAGAAGTGGAAAACACTGGGGGAGTATTTTGTTTGGTTTTAAATAAATCTTCTTAAGGACTGCGCTCAACTTCACAGGCAGAAGAGTATGAAAAGAGCTCCAAGCATCACTTAAACTGATCGTGTCCAAGAACTGTTCTTACACAATGGATGGTATGTCTCGCACACAGAACCTGGTAGTGCTGTTCCCTGTTCCATGCATGAGAAATGATGTGGCAAAATGCCAAACCATACTGGCGCAGCACATATGTTGGTTTGGCACATGACCTAACCCAAATACATATGCACTTTCTTAACCAATAAAGAACACTGACAGCTAAGAAAGAAGTTGTGATCCTGCACAATTATAAGCAGCCAGTTACTTCCCAGAAGAGAGGTCTGACAGAAAGGGCAGGGACTTGATTATCTTACCTGTGTCTGACACTACGGAGCCCAGACAGCTGATCAACAGTGGTCAGTACTGAGTGTGCTGCAGATCACGAAACTCAAAGACTGCTAACTGGGCTGCTAAGAATCTAAATAGGCTGTGCTTTTGGAAACTCCTGCTACTATATACAGAACAAACAGCTGTGGTTGTACATCTTTCAACAGAAACCCAATCCAGGTCACAAAAGGGAAAAAGGCGTTTAGGCTGGTGGATCTAGACCAGCCTAACAAGTAAATTAATGAAGATGACCTACTTACATTTTTCATTTTAAAGGATTCCTCCTCCAGTCTTTCCACTGCCAGAATGTTTTCAATTGGAATGCTACACAGAGGGTGATCACCTGCAGAATACACACACAGAGGTACTTAGCCACTTATTCACAACTCAGCTTCACTCTGTGTCCTTATTCTAAGGGCGATTCAGTTCCTTTGAAGATCATTTTGACTGCACAAGAAAAAACAATTCTTTCACTCAGTAGGGATTTACTAGCATGGTCCTTAAGCATTATCTTCAGTTGACTTCTGTTTTCAGTTTCACTATGTTATGCTAGCAAACTTCTTAGAAAACAACTACTGCAGCAGGACACAGTGTATTTCCTGAGAGGTGACAATGAAAGAAATCATACATGCCAGCTCAACTGAATTAAGTTGATGGTGGTGACGTATGACCTCAAAGTTGAGCGCAAAATGATGACCAGCATGATCTGAACATGTTTTTTTATCTTTCTCACTCCTTACGTATTTTTATGATGGAAGGAAGTGGTATTTGTTCCATACCACTGAACAGGTAGGAACAATTTATGAAAAGCAATATCTTTGATATTAGGAAACATTAAGTGAACATAATTTTGCAAGTTCATAGCTTGCAGGCAAATCCCTGCCTACAGCAGCCATTTGTGCTGATGCTACAGAATTTATGAGAACAATCTGAGAATGTTCACTACAAGCTGAAATCCCTGTGCGAGGTATTTGTATCCTGAGTTTTGTTTCCTTGGACAATCTACTACTTATAACTGTGAAACCTACAGATGATGTTGGTAACTGATACTAGATAAATATCATCAAATATTCTGCTAATTTATCAGGTTCTATGCTATCCATGAAGCTACTCTAACAGCCATTACAGACATACTAAAAAAAGAGACAAGAACATATACGCTAACTGACTTGCCTGCACTGTGCCTTCTACAGTTACAGATGTAGGTCTCAGGGTTCTGTTCTTACACAATCCTTATGTTCACTTTAACTTATCAAAGAAAGATTTGCAAACCTTTGTTACCTTTGCTTTTCTGGTAGGTAAACTCATGGTTTGTCAGGCGAAACCATCTCTTCTTGAAGTTTTTCATACCAAATCGTTTTCTTCCTTGTGCTCTCTTGATCATGAACCTAGTAAACAGGACAACAGTTGTTATAATACACCAGATATTACATATATAGGCATGAAAATATAAGCATACATATAAAATATGTATTTATGCATATAGATTTATACATATATACACACATACATGAAGGCACTTGCAAAGCTTTAGGAGGGGACGTGTTTTCTAATTACTGAAGCCTTGTCTTCAGAAGGAAAGGAAAGTCACATTTGGATAGGTTTAGTGCATCTGTTAGTCAAGCCTGTCCCTTTTCTGGGTGCAGATAAGGGGAAAGACTTGTAGTCTAGATGGGGGTCTGGTTAGTTAGCTGAACTGCAGCTTGTGCCCTTTCCTCAGCAACAAATACAGCTGAATGGTTTCCTGCTACAGCAGAAAAATGGCAGAACATGGTTAGTATGGCTCTGCTAAGCTTGACCTGTTAACACCACAACCTTTTTTTTATTTTTTTAATAAACTGTGAGCAAGCTCAAAAGGTTTAGACAATGTTTAATAATTAAAAGGCAGGTGTAAGGCCTCTGGAGCACAGGGACTGTAGCCTTACATGCTTTAGTTACTCTCAAGCTCTAGAATCAAAATCTGGATGCTCCACAGCTCCATTTGCGGTTGCACATTGATGCTGCAGTTGGAAATGCATTTTCAGTAACATACACAGTAATCTGATGGCTGAAAGCTAGAACCCACATTCCCCTCATTTTTTTGCCAGAAGAGAGGCGTTCATTTAGTGAGCTTCCAGTTCTAATTAATTTCAAGTTTGAATTAGCTTTCAAGAAATTGTGATGAATACAACACCTTCCTAAACACTAAATCAATCCAAAAGCTTCAAGGTGACTTCGAAAAGCCTAATGACTTCATACTGCTCAGCATACTTTTGGTGGGAAAAAAAATGTATATGCATATGCAGTAGAGAGTTGGTAACAGCTACTCTACAAGTTACATTAACTATTGTACCAAATACAGAATTGTATAAAGGAGCCAGTAAAAACTACTTACTACAGAGTAGTTTTTATCAAGTAGGAAGGCACGATACAGCACAAAGAGCACACGAGAGAACAGCGAATGACTTGGTGGAAGATTTTCAATAGCAGAGATAAAATCCTTAGGACAACTAACACTGTTTCTTGCTTCTGGTATCTTCAGCCAGAAATAACTACATTGCACCCAACCAAACAACAGGTCTGTTTAAAGCTCAAACAGAAAACCAAGTTTCTTCAGACTTTAACTGTTTTGTAACCAGCTGGGCTGGTCCCTGCTACCCAATCCAAGTTGTGTGGGCAAAAGCTGACAAAAGACTGTATACAGCAACAGATTTTTTTTTAAAGCAGTTACAGTTATACATCTCATTCTTAAAATGGACGGGCAGTCACTGTCTCAGTCCTTATTCTTGGATTACTTGAGAAATATTAAATAAAACCATATAACTCAGGTCATCGCCAGGCCCACTGAGGGTAGTCTTCATATTCCAAGGTTAAAGCAAATTTCAAGGAAAGGGTAGATACCCTTGGACTGGACAATGCAGTTTCCAAGTTAGTTTCTCTTCCTTGTCATGTCAACACTTAAAAAGTGACTTAAAACTGTTAACTCCTACACAAAGCCTCACGTTTTGAAAAATGGGAAACCCATACTGAGCTAAGAGTACATTTCTATTTAAATTCTTCATAGTTGACACAGCCAAGAGAAGGACGTGGGGTTTTTTTTCCCACAGATAGGTGACAAGCATTCAAAGTCACAGAAGTTAAGGTCAATTTAAAGGATTTGTTTCTAACATTCATAGAATGTGTGAGAAGTCAGAGCAAATAGAAGCACAAAGGGAAAAAACTCCAAGATGAGACCCATTTAAGTGCTGGATGGTGGGAGATACTGTTTCTTCTCACGTTTATGGTACACCTGAGGTTGGATGTCTTGACTGGAAGCATCAGCACGTCCCTTTCAGCCACAAGAATGGGAGGACTAATTCTCCTTTTAATTGTTTTCCATTTGGAAAGAATGGGGCAGACAGCTGTTAAGCAGCAACGGCACGATCAGTGCCAGCAGCTAATCTTTGGTGCTGTACATTCATTTAGAAGTACGTACGCTATAACCTGTCCTTCTAGATACTCTTAATAGAAACAAAGATAGACTAAAAACCAAAAACCAAATAAAAATGTTGCAAAGGCAAACAGAAACCCCACTAATCAGCCAGTCAATCTGCAGGAGAATCAAACCAAAGGTTGTGAAAATTCCCACTCACATCCCATGATATAATGCAGCAATAATGCAAAACGTCAGGAAAAACAGATGGTTGAAGGCCACCACTTAACTGTGAGGACAATTTTATATCAATGCTACTTAAGAAGTGCCTAGAAAATGTATGGCCACTTTTTAATCGCTTCCACAGCATTCATTGGGATCTAGAAACTGATATTAAGCAAATCTCATTGCTTCTTAGAGTCTCTGCCTAGAGATAAAAGTCCTTTATTCTCTATTTACAGCAGGTTTTTGTTTTCCGGAAGCAGGGGGGAAAAAAAAAAAAAGGCAGTCAACATCAAGAAATAGATAACAAAATGTTCTCTGTTGGATTTACTCAGGCATTTCAGGATTGTTAAACAGTGTATTTCCTCCCCAGAGTTAAGGCAGACAAGTCTACTGCTGCAAAGGACGGACATGCTGTCAGCCGGTAGCTACAGCAAAGCACCAACTGCCCCTACCATCTTACCTGCATGAACTATTACCATCAACTTTCTTTACTGTTAGTTTAAGAGTCCTTACAACAGCAGCCACAGGCCGAGCAAGAAAAGACAGAAAAAAATCAGACAGGAGCAAAAGAAAGACAGAGGCATAAAAAAATAATGTTTTAGACTTAGAGGGAAAATGTTACAAACTACACATTTATTTTCAAAAATAAAAGAATGATAAATGTACAGAATTAAAATAGATAAACTTGCTTCTAGGGACAGACTCTTAGCAGAGAAGTGAAATGGAAAGGTTAACTGGAAGAGCTAAGTCAAATTTTCACTGAAAACCTAATTTCTGCATGACTTCAAATTCTTACGAAGCCTTACTGAGCTCTGATAGGAAGAATTTGGATTTTTTTACTTTTTTCTTATCAGCTCAAAGAAGCTGTTTCCACAGTGCACTTAGGTGATCTTACCTCATTTTTGTAATACAAAAACTGTCAGCAATTAGTATCTAAAACTAGTAACAGCACACAAAACACGCTTACAAGAAAAGGAAAGGTATTAAAACTAGAAACTGTTCCAAGTGCATTGCAGATTTTCCTCAAAATAGCCATGATAATGATTAGCATATGGACTTTATAGGGCAGCAAAAGCAAATTCCATTTGCAGGCTTTTCCCTCACTAAGATATTCAGTAGCTGCCTTCACAGTGGAATTGTATAGCTTTCATTCACTGGAGTTCAGGGAAGATAAATCAACTTGATTTTAACACAATACTGTTCTAAGCTTATTTTGCCTTAGCTGTACTAATTAAGTTCTACAGGCTTCTTTTTCCTTCACTTATTTCAAAACATACTTAAATTAAGATGTTTAAATCAAATGAAAAGATGTTAAAAACAGTTATAGCAGCCAGAGCAGAAATAGCAACACAAGAATCTTCCTACATTCTTCTCTGAACACATGGATGGAATAGGGGTGGCAGGAAAAAAAAAGACAGCTGCCTTAGAATGGTAGCAAATACACAAGTAGAGGAGTTTGCTGCACATGCATGCTTACCCTTCTTTAAGCAATATCGGTTGCTCTATGCTCTTGTGATCTCTCCTTCCCGAAGATGAAATTAAATCTAGAAACTAAAAGGTGAACAAAAAGCGCAGATAAATATGACAGTACTGCACTACCCAAATTAAAGTCTTTAACATTCGTACAGCCCGGAGCTACAAGAAAATATTGTAAAAGCAGTTAAGCAGAAGGTAATGGCAGAAACTTGAGGAATCTGGGAGGTTTACTGGGTCATAAACTAAAACCAGCACCAGTGATCTTAAGCAGAAAAACTTCAGTAGTCCAACACTTCTTGGTGCTCCTCCTTTGTTATATTTATCTTTCACTTCCTTTTGAACTAGGCAATTTTCATCACAGATCTGCAGCATCCTATGAAGCATGCACACACCTCAAGCTCGAAGCAGCAGCTTGTTAATGCATCCTAATTATTAAGTAAAAGTAGATCCAAAGCAATTCTACTACTGACATGCACATATTTTGATAAAAGTTTCTTGAATGCTACAGTTATCAGGAGTCTGCTTTTTCCAGCACACACTTCTGTTTACGAACAGTATGTATTACACTGTAGGACTAAGAGCAAGAGCTTCAAAAACAGACCAGGATTTTCAGAACATTCACATGCATTACTTACATTTTTTACTGCATCTGCATATTTCTGCTCATTAAAATAATCATAAAAAGTAGCCATGTAGGATTCCTTGAAATTGGCCTGAAATAAAAAGCCAAAACCATGTATATCAGAGTTTATACAGAAAATATTACTGTTAACAGTAGTACACCATAAGGCAGGCCACGGCAGATAAGAAGGGTTTTTTTCTGGCCAGAGGCAAAATAAGTAAAGTGCTACCTTCATGGTGTACAGCACACATTCAATCCAAATTCAATTCACATTCAATTAAAATTTTTATTTAAGAAAGGTAGCAGAACGTAATTCAAATGTTCAGTTACTACAGTCAGTAATGCATTCTTCAAAAGTTTCAAACTTCTGGTTCTGCTTTTAAACTTGATCCTAAAAGAAGCTGACAAAATGTGTGAGAGAAGGAATTCTATTGTCTTGAAGGATTCATAATTGAGGTAGAGATACATTTACAGTTGCCTGTGTGAATTCTAACCAGACCAGCAGCAACATCAAATCGTTACCAGATATAGCTGTGTGGTGCCTTAGGTATGCAAGTTTTATTTCTATCAAACATCCAGAGCACAGGCATTCAGATCTAATCTCACCACTGACTGGCAGAAAACTGAACTGGTATGAAAAGAAAAGCATAGCCCTTCCCCTTACTTGGCAATTCTTCTCAGCTGAGCTTTAAAATCCTGAAACAACCTGTAAAGCCCTGTCGGCTGCTACCATGTACCAGAGGCAATTCAAGAACTTCACAGGTTTTCCTGATCACTATCATTCTTCCAGAAGGAAAGAATGAAAAGCCCTGGAACACACTTCTAGGTTGGTCACACAATTTTGCTTTACTGAAATCTAGTTCAGATTAAGACAGATTTGTTTTTTCTGTGAGCCTGAGAGGCTTATAAGCAAAGCAAACATAACCAGTTTTGCATAAGCCTAGTGCAGCTCAAGCATTTTAAAGGCTTCATTACAATGAGTGATCAAAGATTAAAAAAAAAATCACTTTCCTAAATTAAGCCTTTGAATGAAAATGGCATACTTACAGATTTAGATTTTGATAGGCTGCCTAATGTTTGAATGGTTTTAGAGATAAGTGTCAAAGTCCGAGAAGTCTGAGGATCCTAGGAAGGAGAATAGTATTACATAGACTAGCTATTTAAAATATGGAATAGAAGAAGGTAAACTACATTTCTTCTTTCTTATTTCACTCTTGGAAAAGCAGTATAAAATTAGAAAAGACCCAATAAAATGCTACAGGAAAAATGTTGCTTTTTCTAAAGGCTTTTGACTCATAAGCCATCATACTTCATAGCTGCCCTATTGCTCTTCAATGACTTGCAAAACAAAAATAAGAGATTTCTGTCTTGAGGACTGTCTAGGTCCTCTCCATTCCCAATAAGAATAACTACAAAAAGTCTTGTTTAAGTTGCTTAACACCCAAAACATTTCCAACGCTGCTGCTGATCCATCCAGCATTAATGTAATGCGGCAAAAATGAAGCAGTGACCAATCTTTTCCACAGCAGCTCAGACCACCTTGTTTGCCCTTCAGTTTCACTATTCCTCCCATACCTCCCAAGTTCTTCACATTCAGTCATTCAACATATGCTTCTTTTCCAAGACAGACATCTTTTGAACTAACATAAGGTACTTCTTTGTAGTAGAAGGCTACTAAAGAAAGAATCTTGATAGACAGACTATGGTGACGGAACCATATACACAGCTATGCAGCTAGAAAAAAACTGATGCAGTACTTACTGGATGGTGTGGTGTAAGCTGAAAGAGGTTTGGAGACAGAATGGCAGGAGCAAAGAATCTCAGGAAAATAAAGCTGCTGACAGCTGTATACCTCACATCTAGGTCACCTATTAAAAAAAAGACCTCTGCTCAGCGTTTCACTAATCCTTCCTTAAAAAGCTTTGTGATATTATCAGAATGCCTTCATAAAGCTAACTCAAGCATGTGCTGAAAACTTATGTATCTGTGAGTTACAGGATTAACTGATGATGGAGGATTTGGAGACAGAGATCAGCTAGCAAAAACCCAAGGCTACATCAATGACACCCTTTTAAAAGGAAGTGAGTTCATGACACAGGCTACAAGGAAAATACCATTCACTTTTCCACCGCACAGGGAATTTCATACAAGCATCTTCTATTCCATCTATGCAACTAAAATATTATGAATAACCTAAATAGTTTATAGAACGTTCAGCACAGAGGCTAACTCTCAGTTATGTAGCTATAGCCTCCAGTACAAGTGCTGCACAGACTCCCAATGTATCTATACCAGTTGGTAATTACAGAAAATACAATTTATTTATTTATACATAAAATAAACAGCATCACAGCACAATCAATGGCTTTCTGCTTGAGCTTCCCTACTGCAAAGCAACTGTTTAAAAGCTGAACTTGTATCACTGTAGAACTTCCTTATTGTAATCTGCTTCTCTTCATGAAAATACATAGGTTGTTTTGTCCAATTCTGGTTTTATTCTGCCCACTCATTCTCACAGAGTCAAAACAACTGTGAGGGAGCAGAGAAAATTCTCTCTTGACAGCCAGAAAACCTCTGCAACACATGGGCCTCCTTGGGCAACGAGTGTGCAATGATTCCAATAAATTATAGATTGGCCCTTACTATGGATTGATGTACAAGTAGATAATAATTCAGCTGTCTGCAGAATAAGCCATTACAAAACCCTGAACTTTAGAAAACCGAGCTTTCTTGGCTAATATTGAAACCACAAATACATACTATCATAATTCTCTTTTTAAATGCTTTTTTCTTCGAAAGATCTTTAAGGAAAACTCATACTATCATTAAAAGTCATGTGCTTTGTGGAATGAATAAACAAGAAAAAAACCAGCATCAAAACACACTCCAAATGGTATTTTGGATAAGCTGCTGTTCAATAAATCCATTGTGGATTACGAAGATTGTTAGACTACACCTACATTTAAAAGCTATCAGTGATGTAAAATAAAATGATAAACAGAAACTCACCTTGAAAACGTTTGGCAGCTGATTCTCTCAGTGAAAAGAAAATATCACACATCACTGTAGGGCAGCTGACACCAGATTTTGTAATTACAGTAAAAATGCGATCAACATATTGCCTCAGATTCTCCTAAAAAAATGTGAGGATTGTGACAACATTAGTATCATCTTCTGTTGTGGAATGTAGTACTGTTCCTAGTTTTGTTCATAATGGCACCATTAAAAGATTTTCACTTTCAACATTATATACTAGCAAAACAGTCTCACAGTCAATGAGACTCTCATTGGTAAATGCACATATTCAAGTTCAAGACTAAAAATATTATTCCGATCAAAACCAAGCATCAAGTGATGTGGCTGTATGGCATATTATTCCTTTTTGTAGCACCAGTAGAGCCACAGGCTAAGTTATCCTTGTCCTCAGGGACCAGGGAAGAAGTTATTAGCATTCTACACATACTGTATTTATAGCATAATGTAAAGCTGTTATAAAATAACAGCTTGTGGTATTAATAAAGCTTCCAGTGAATTCTAATGAAACATCAAACATCCGAGGACCTCAGTTAAACTTGATACTGTAAATAGATTATATCTCCCAAAATGTAACACATACCCTGTTATTTTCCAGGTTTTCGCCATCTTTTAGTTTCACAGGATCAATTTCACAAGGTTTATGGACCTGGCAAATCTATAGAAAAAATACATAGAGAACAATTAATATAATATTTTACCTTCAAGTAGAAAAAGTTTTTAAAAAGCATTATCTGTTAGTTTTTGGGGTAAAAGCTAACTTCATAAATAGTATTTATACAAGCACAGGTAAATTCCCTGTGATCTTTATTTTTTTGCCAGAAAGTAGCACTAATATTTTCTACCCTTTATATTGACTGAAATGATGAACTGTTTGTTAAGACTCTTTCAAACAAGGCTGTTCAAGAGAAGTCCTATTTTGCCAAAACAGTAAACTTAATAAAATATATGTATATTCTTTAAAAACTTGACATTTTTTAATGAAACATTAAAGCAACAACTAAAGAAACTGTCAAATCATTTAAAGGAAGTCTGTGGTCTGAAAGTATTGCCCAATTATTGCACTAAAATACCCACACCCACCATTCTGGACTGGATAGATAACAAACCACTGTTACAATACATACATCACATAAACATTTATCTAAGAAAAATTTTATTCCTTTATACCCACTGGATGAAATGTATTACTTATAGCTTCCCAGCTGCTTTCTGCTGCATATAGTCTTTATTAATCTAAGCTATTATTTTATTAATTTCTCAAACAATAACTGCTAGCTTCATAAGACAGAGCAATTTAGTTAAATAAATGAAAACTTTTCCTTTAATAAAATCCAGTTGTTTCTGAATGTGGCTGAACTAACACACAGGATTTTAACGTGGAAACAGGCTCTTAAGCATTATTCCTGCAGTCTTCTTAAAACAGGAAGGAATAAACCGTGTCTGCTCCCTGAAGGCCTTTTACAGTGACATTTTATCAAATAAACAGTCTAAACTGCTCTTACCTCATCTATAATTGGCTTTAGTGTAACTTGCAGATAATGCATCCCTGCCAGCTTCATTGTCTCGTCAATGCACTTGGAAGTTAATGAGTTTCCTCTGAAAATGGTGTTTGGATCTCTGGAAGTGAACAATTTTATGTAATTTAGTCTCTTTGCAATACATTGCTAATATATGGAAATAAAAGAAGTGGTGAAAGGTGACAGAAGTCCAGGTTTGAATGCACAAGCAAAAATTCCCTTTGACACCAGCCTGCCATTAAATGCAGTCAGGTAGCATTTAGAAAAGCAGCAGTCACGGTAAATCCAGAGGGACTACAGATTTTCTTTTGTATTAATGCAGTGTGCTCAGTGCACCATCCAAACACAGCAACATGCAGGCTCAAATCAAAGGGGTTTACACTATAAACAGGGGAAAATGTGCCTGTTTTCACGTGCTACTCAACAGTGTTGATTTGATTAAGCAAAGGAGGCAGTGATTTTAGTCTCACAACACTGGACATTACGCATGATGTAGTACTTCTACAAAACAAGAACTTGAAAGCTGGGAGGGAGATGAAAACACGGGTTCCAATAACACAGTCATCTTTTTTAAGTGACTTATAGCACTGTCCTGTGAAAGCATTTAAACACAGCGCAGACCCCAGTTCTGCCCTGAGAACAGTGTGGATAGCTGATACCATACAGACTTTCACATTTTTCTGAAAAGCCAGTTGCACAGAATCCTTCTTGTACCAGATATATGGCCACTGTGATCCATTAGGCTTTAGCTAGCTGTGTATTAGTACTAGTTGCCTTTTGAGAATGAAAGTAATTTTATATTAATTTTGTACCTGCAATTCCTTGTAAAGGAATTTACATTATGCAGATAGATACATTATCAATGATGTCATTTACAACCCATATGATGAAAACCTGTGTCCACAGACAGCAGATCAAACCCAGATAGGAAGTTATTTGCTTGTTCTTGTACACACCCCAATTTTTTTCCTGTTGTATATAGGTTACTACGGATGTACCCCTTTGCAAGCAGTGATTAACAGGATGAATTACTTCATTGGATTCATCATTTTGTTTCACTAAAAAAAGTAAGGTCACTACCTGTTACAAATGCCAGAAAGCCCTGAAATAAAGCATCATCTTTGCTGTTGTATCACAGGAACATGACCGACTAGGGAACAGCAAATTTCCTCACACTGCAGCTATCACGCTGTTTCACCCAACCTGCAGCACAGCAAAAATACACCTACCTAAGCTCTATCCCTTAGACACTCTGAAAAAAGCCAACCCACACAAAGACTTTATTTTGTAGTGAGGAAGACGATACTTTAGAGTCAGTATCTGCATTTCCTTTGACTCCCAATTGTCTCGTCTACTGCCAGCCAAGAGCATGACTATATAGGCATGCGGCTTGTGGCAGTAAATGTTCTTCAGGACCTGCCTGGTGCAAATACTAGATCTTACACTAGTAAACTGTCAGCACACAAGTAAGTCAAACAAGGGACTTAATAAGTGACCAAAAAAAAAATTGATTTCTGCTATCTGCTGCCAGACCGAATCCCATCCTTGCTCCTCAGCCCACTACTTGGCAAGATTAAACAAACAGCTTGCCTTAAATATTCACCATTAGAAAGAAACTTGGGTTTTGTTTTAAATAAATTCAACAAACACATTTACTCAGCACTAGAAAATTTATTAGTGCACTATAAAGATTAAATAATTTCATAAGAACAGCTGAAGGTAATGCAGAATTTCACAGTTACCATCAAATATAATTTGACCTTACAAAGGTCTTGCAAGTAGATTTTGCAAAACCTGTTGGGAATTCCTCCTAAAATTAAAATCACCAGATCTTCAGAGCAGTGAATGCATTTATAAAGACCTCTGCCACTCAGCTGGGAGGAAGAGGAACAACTCCAACAGTTTCTTTTGAAATTACATACAATTCTAGAAACTGAGTGGAAGATCCTAACACCAGCCAATGCAGAGTAGGTATGTTTGATAGCAATTTGGTTTTTTGGTACTTACTGAGTTCTCTTCACTTCAGCATTTGCAATGGCACTTATGAAAGGCACAATTCTGCCATAGTGTAAGAAGAGCCTGACAAGAGGTATGGCTGCTTCCTGTTTTTCTCTGCAAACTTCACCCAAAATGTGTGCAGCTGATGCTGAAACAGGCTGAACAGTGGAAGGAAAAAAAGAAAAAACTTTGAGAGATCTTTCTAGAACAAGCATCCTTTCTTACTTTTCCCATTAGGTCCTGAATGTAGAACCCGACACAATAGTTGCAGTGGGATTACCCAAACATGCCTGTACGTAACACTGGCTCTTGCATTCCAGTTTTTGTTGGCTGTAGGTTCTGATCACAAGAGGGCAGCAATTTAAAAACTATTACAGAACAGTCTCTTTTTTTCCCTCATTTTTAACAGCTGTCATTTCACTGAATGTCACTGTTGCCTGGGAAGCAAGGGAAGAGGAAGAACTCTAACCCTTCTCAATTTCAAGCCACAGTAAGTAAAGAACCCATTTTTTGTACTGAAAAAATAAAAGCATTGTCACAACTGCTAAAAATATACATAATGGAACACATTTCAGGATTAGTTCTTGGTTTGTTTTTTTTTTAATTATCCGAGTAAACCTGTTCCTCTGCAGTAAAGGAAAACCAATTGATCAGACTGAAGTTTACTTTGCATTTTCACATGTAAAATTAGAAAGCCACAGCCGTCAAAACCACTGGTGTTCCTGGGTGTGCCTTCACCCACCATACTGAATGCAGATAAAGATCTTTTCTACAAGGACTGAAAACAAGCACCAGGGATATGCAGAGCTTAACAAGGCCCTCAGGTCGGAAAAGGAAGAAACTGAAGTTTCTGGTAATGAAACAACTATGGGTGCCAGCAAGATAGTGACAAACTTTCAGAGATACCCCTGTGAAGATTATCTGCAGGTAAACAACAAGCAGTGCAAGCAAGTTACCTCCACATCTGCAGATTTTAGCAGGAGGTCTCTAAGTGGACTGTAATAGTCTGAGGAAAAAACATGGTCCTCAGTGTAAACAACATTTAACCTTAAGGAACCGAGGTCATCAGGTTTCAATGACTTGTTACCATTATCTCTGGGCTGCAGGAAATACCTGATATGTAAAAAATAAGACAGAAGGTTTGTGGTGAAACACAAGATTATCTCAGGCTATAGATAAACTTATATAAATTGTATAGACAGACAATATTCATACACGTATCAAATTCTTTACAGTTCTGAATCAGCCCACTTAACTAAGTCTGCCAGCCTACTTTGCACCAACTGCACATGGAAAGTTCTGATCATAAAGATTTATGTAGATATGATTAAAAACCCACACACTAAAGCTATGGCACTGCTGATGAACTGCAGTAAATAACCTCATAAAGCCAACATATTAGAACTCCCACATGCAATACAGAGGCAGAGAGAAATCTCTAATCACATTATCAAAACTTCTTGTTCTTACATTTGCTAAGATTAGTTTGGCTTGCTTACAAAAAAAAGATACAAACTAAATCCATTTAAACTTTATCACATTGCAGTAATTACTCCTAAGTCTTCCTAGCAGACATATGTTTCTACTTATTCTCCAAAAGAAAAATGTCAAATACCATGCTTCGTAAGAACTAGACTGTCGGAGAAATTTCAAAGGGAGTCTCAGTTCTCCTAGAAACTCGTCACCAAACTTCAAGTTACTGGCGTTCCAAAGATCAACTCTGTAATTAAAACAAATAATTTTAAAAGATTCATAATAAACAAAAACTACTTAAGATAAATAATCCAAACCTTGCAATTTTGTTGGTTTTTTCCCCCCTCAAATCTACAAGTAATAAAGTCTCAAAACTGTACAATGGCGGTTTTCAAACAGTGAAGAGACAACCTTACTTTAGATTTCTGGAGCCTTGCAATCAACCTCCATGAAATACCAGTGAAAAAAATCATCTAGATCAGGGGTGTCAAACTCACAGCCTGTGGGCTGAATCCATCCCTCCCCCTTGTTTTATCCAGCCCAGCACCTTATTTCTCCCCGGCGGCAGTGCCGAGCTCCTTGTCCCTATGCTCCTGCCAGCACCAGTCACGTGTGACGCGTGCTATGCTGGAGGAGCAGGAGAACAGTGGGAGCCAGGAGTTTGACACCCCTAATCTAGGCTATCCTTTCCTCACCTGCACTGTTTCCACTATCCATACTGATAAAGATTCAGAGGGCTGTCTGGCTCTCCCAGATAACAGGAAAAAAAGGTTAAAATGGACACCAGGGGGTAAAACATGTAGAGACATTTAAGGACTTCATACTGCCAGTCCTGGTCTAATTTGGGATTACAAGCAGCTAAGCAGCAGCTTTACAGAGTTTGGCAGAACGTCTACATGGTCCTTCCCAGTGCTCTAGCTCCCGGGAAGACTCACTGTGTTAAACTTACAAATTTGTTGCACCTAAACTAGTTCTGTACAGATACTCAAAACCATAAGACAGTTCTACCTCTCTATATAACCAGTGTATTGACTGAAGCCTAAACACTTTTTGGTACTCTGTCCCTCACGTTTGGGAAGTTGTGATATGTATCCCTAGGTGATACTTCCTTCCCTTTCAGTTGCTCTTTAACATCAGGATGTTCAGAATGTAAAACAACTGCCCTGAGATTCAGAAGCACTGGTGACTAATCTGGCTTTTGTACATAAATGCCACAATATCCACCTTGGAGAAAGGGTTTCAAACTTCAGAGTATTTCTCTCTACTTATTTTAGGGTTTCCTCTGAGAAGCATTTTTATTTTAAAACAAACTTAGCCGAGAATTTTGCAGCTAAGTGACAGTCTGAATGCGTCTTCAACTTTTGGGAAAAAAAGATACATTGGAAAAAAAACAGGTTTTCAAATAATGAAAATTTTTAGAAGAGCAGCTTTAATTTGGATAAAGTACAGTCATTCAGTTATGGACGTATTTACATAGCCTCTCTAGTCTCAGGCAAGTCACAGTAAGCTTGTCAAGGAATGGATGTTGATAGTCCTGCTAAAGGTTTATTCTACCTTACGCAAGTGCAGAAGGTATCACTTTTAAATCCTTTGAGCCTTATATCTCTCCCAACAGTGTCTCATGCATCAGATTTCATACACCAGACATACCATCGGCTCACATTGCATGCCTGCTGGTTTAAGTTCTTCAAACTCTGTTATTTTGACAGTATTTCTGCAGGGCAAGAATTCCCCAAAAGGAAAAAACTTCTTCAAAAATTCAACCTCCTCTCCCTTTTCTCCGTATCTGGTTGGTTACTATCTTGCTAACTAATTCAGACAGCTAAAAGCAGCTTCAGGACAAGAGGAAACTTACAATTTACCAAGTATTTCCAGGCTACTGGTTTCTGCTCACCCAAATTCTTTCAAGATGCCCACTAGCAGTAACACTTTCAAATTTATGCAGGCAAAGGGTGTATCCCCACAGCAACTTGTTACAGAAAAAAAATCAGCATAAAGCATCTGTAGGAGATGAACAAACAAGGTAGATCTCACACTACACAGCAAGTAAGCAAAGTAGGCATACAAAAGCATAAGCAGCATTAAAAAAAACCCACAAAGTACAGACCTCAGAGGCTAAAAGATCACTGTTTCCCAAGGTTTTAGAAGGCACAACTATGGCAAGAGTTACTCTAAACCCAGTCAGACTGTAGTCACAGAAAGAAAGAAACAGAGAGGGGGAGGAGAAACAATGAATTTCACCAGACCATCTGGTCCCTAAGCATTGATATGCTCTGCCTGCAACTTCCTACACCCACTCAAAAAGAGAAACTTTCATAGCTTTACAAAGAAACCATGAGAGACAAAGTCTTCTCTTTACCCTGTGGAATGGTGTTTTTCTCAGGAGAGAAAAAGAAAACAACCCCCAAACCCATAAATTGTATGATCCATCCAGGGGGCACTGGGGTAATCTAGCTGTGACTAAACAGACTGGAGGAAGTGAGCGGGGGTGGAAGGGGAACCCGAGATGCAAACAAAGCCACTCTGTCCTAGAGGGGACAAAACCTCTGAGTAAAGAGTTTGCCCAACCAAGACTAACACTTTATCTGATTTTGTCTATTATTTAAGGGCTTAATCTTTTCCCAACTCTTTTGTGAGCCTCCTCACAAACTATTCATCTTTACCACACTGTGATGTGTTGGTTTTAAGGAATTGATATCTTTTCTGAAGCTCAGCTCCACATATTTTACCACTGTAGACAGTCATTTCTCCAGAAAACACACTAAGTAAAACACTTGTATAATTCCATTTAGTCCAGTAGCACAAAATAAGAATCAACAGGACCAGGGAAGTGATCGTGCCCCTGTACTCATCACTCGTGAGACCACATCTTGAGTCCTGTGTTCAGTTCTGGGCCCCTCACTACAAGAAGGACATTAAGGTGCTGGAACATGTCCAGAGAAGGGCGACGAGGCTGGTGAAGGGGCTGAGAACAAGTCCTTCGAGAAGCGGCTGAGGGCACTGGGGTTGTTTAGCTTGGAGAAGAGAAGGCTGAGGGGAGACCTCATCACTGTCTACAACTGCCTGAAAGGAGGCTGTAGTGAGGTGGGTGCTGGTCTCTTCTTGCAAGTGGCAGGTGATAGGACAAGGGGAAATGGCCACAAGTTGCGCCAGAGGAGGGTCAGATTAGACATTAGGAAATATTTGTTCAGTGAAAGGATGGTCAGGCACTGGTACAGCTGCCCAGGGAAGTGGTTGAGTCACCATCCCTGGAGGTATTTAAAAGATGGGTAGATGATTTTCTGAGGTACATGGTTTAGTAAGTGGACAGGTACCGTGGAACTCAATGATCTAAAAGGTCTTTTCCAACCAGATGATTCTATATTCAGCAATATGTAACCACTGTCCACCAATGTCTAGCATCACTTCCAGAGTCAGAAAACTATCGAAGAATCCTAGTTTTCCTTTAAAATCAGCATATGGTTGGGCTTCATGGTTACAAAGACCAGACAGAGACTCCAAAGATAGCGTTCAGTTTCCCATTCCATCACACATATCCCATGGGATATAGGACATGTTACTTCACACCTGCCTACACCATGAAAAGCTTTGCAGAAATGTAATCTGGTCCTAGGGGTTGGTCATCTGCTATGCTGCCAACACTGACAGCACCAAAGCAGCATGGCACTGAACCTGGGCCTTTGTTCTCTCTGCTTTGAGTTAGTCGTAGGTTGTCTTTAAACCAGATACTTTTGCACTGCCTGACGCAGATATTTTCAGAGAAACGGAGTACAGCTCTTGTCTCTCTCACATATTGACAGTTGCCATTTCCTGTCTCACAGAGCCATGGGAAACAAATCCATTAATGATCTTGTAGTGCTGTGATACTACACTAACAGGCAGCTGGCCATCAAATTACAACTGCCCACATCCATTTATTCATGAATACAGGTGCGACTCACTTGCTGGGAGACAGTATTGTTCCCCCTTCCTGGTGGTCCTGCCTTTCCTTACAGCCAACCATGCTTCTAAGGGAGTGCCACCATTCTCCCTCAACCTTTCTCCCTCCAAAACCTAGCATAAAGGAAAGGAGGATTTCTCACCACCTGATGCAGATACAGAAGTTTTCAGCTGCAGCGCACCCAGATCACCAGATGGCCTAAGTCTTGAAGTTTCAATGTATGTGATGGTATGAGGCATGTGATACCTTTAGGTTTTGCACCTCCTATTGTTTCCCCTCCACCCTTTCTATCCACCTGTCCCCACAGACACTGTTGACAGGCCTCAGCAGGTTCTAAAGTAGTACTAAGTGGGTGGCAGGGGCCAGGATGAGGTTGTTTTGGTTTTGAAATCAGAGTTGCTTCTTCCTTGTGCAATGGATTTCACATGTACCATACCCAGCATTGCAAGAAGGGGTTAAAGTCTGGCAGGCAAAAGAGAAGAGAAACTGCCTCTGCCCCAGAGAAACTGTGAGCTCAAGAGTTTCCTCTCAGGGAAGAAGGATCTTACACGGGTTGCTAAAATTAAGAGATAAAAGAAAACAGACCCTTTTACAGAAAGCATCACAGAGCTTCTGGGCTCTTGGGAAACTGCAGGAGGGAGGAAAGGGGAGCCCAGACATAAAAGACTGCGCTTAATGACAACTGCACATTAGCATGCACACAGCGTACATGGGATACCAAGGAAGATAATGAGGATTTCTCCTGCAGAGGAGCTGTCACACATTTGCACACACATGCTGGACAGTGGAGGTAGAAGAACACACAGCCACAGTGACTAAGACTCATCCTGATTTATGCACAGTAAATGCTCGCCACTTTGAAAACTGAGTGTATTACAAACTTACACAATTTTGGGGAAGATAAGTTTACTCGTACAAAGTGGTTTATATTACCTAATCTCCATTTTGTCAACTTCATCAACATCTTCGATATCAAAATGGGATTTCTTGTTGTAGCTACTGGGTCTTGTAACCTAATAAAAAGGAGGAAATTTTAACAAATTTATCTAACACAAAAGCATTCCTATCTTACTTGTGCAAAGCTCTGGAAGATCAGTGTTTTACTATCAGCAGTGACTTCAGTCCTGATTCTGAAAACATTCATGCATGTGAATAAACTAGTTAACTAAACAGATTTCTCACTGTACAAAAGCAGTGGTTACACAATCATATCCAAAAGTAACTAGGTATTCCACAGTTCCTTTACAGAGAAAGGACATCTTTAATATTACTACAGTATTTTGAGTTTACATTGACAAGAGAAAAAAAATCACAGAAAGGAATAGCACTTTTTTAAACCATCTGGGGAAATAAAGGTAAAATTAATAATTGAGTTTTAAATACATCTGTACAACAGATGCCCTTAGGTACTCTAAAGAAGGGAAAAAATATGGAACTACCTTTAAAAACATTTTACAGTAGATCTAATTAAAACTGTGAAGTTTAAAACTCTACCTGACATCCTGGAAGTCAATTTATCATGCTTATTAAAAAAAGCAGCAAGTAGATCAGTCGTCTAAGAGATGCTAGCTATCAGAATATAGAAAAAGGCGCATAGTTCACCAACCATATTTGCAAGACTGATAAAGAGCAAAGCACAGGCAGAAAAAAATGGGAAAACAGCTCTAAGTTGCTCCTATTGCTCTAGAGCAATAGGAAAAAAAAGGGTTTGTTCTTAAAATTTGTTTTCTAGCCTGATCATAAAAATACTTTGATGGTTGTATTTTTTGCATAGTGTGTCAGAAACTTGAGAAAAAGGCTACCCCACCCAGCTGAAACCACAGCAGGAACTGATCAAAAGCAAGTGTGTATGATGTGTGGGTTCAGCCCCTGGCTGCAAGAAGAAGCTGAACTTTAGTGTAGGTTTAAATATGCTTGTGGCTTAATACTTCCCACTCACAAAATCTAGCTTTTATTGTAAACTTGACTTCTTGGTTTTATATTGTACATCAGATGCAGATGGTGCAAACAACGGAGGTAAAAATACAGCTGTACAAGTGGAGAGGAATCAGAAAAGAGCATGGGACACTCAATAAAGCTGAATGTATTGTGTGTGAGGCAGGCACCATTTTCAAGGTGATACCTAAGAACTAAAAGGTACTAGTAGCACTGCAGTGCCCCTAGACTGTAATTGAATCTAATGCACCTGTAAGCCCAAAAGCATAGAGGATTTAAATACAGCCTGCAGTTTCAGGAGCTCAGCACAAATTTTCTCACCCTGCCCCTACAGCTGTCTTCCCTGGAGCTTCAAAAAGTGATCCTACATAACTGCAAATGACATTTTCTACTATCACTGTGAAGCTAATGGCGTGATTTTTAATAAGGAGGCAAACTTTTATTATATGTAATACATGAGTTGCTAAAAAAAGTTATACCATAGGTGTAATTTAGGGCACATCCCTTTTAAGTTAACACTTTTCTGAGAAGTTTTGCTGGAGTCTGCACTTACGAGGTCTTGCTGTTCACATGTACAACTGCTTAGCGTGCAGATTAATGCAGCTAAAGAGTGATATTCCTAAAAAGATAGTGTAGGAGGTCCATCCACTCCAAGGAGGAAACTGGAGATGAGGGAATTCCCAGACCACAGTACTGAACTAGTTGTCACGTACCCTTTCACAAAATATAGGGCACAATTTTGCTGTGCTGGTCTCTTTCTTTAGGCAAAGGTGCCAAACCATTAATCAGCTGCTCAATTTTTTCAGCACATGCAGGTTTGCAAACAGGTCCTCAGCACTACCTGCTTTATTTCCCGTAAAAGGGGCATTTTCCTGCAGCTGCACATAGAAGTCCGAGTCCCCACAACGCTCTGCAGCTGGAGCAGTGGTGAAAATGGCTCCTAACCATCAGGTGCAAGTTTCGGTCACAGCACCCCTTAAATAATCCCTTAGATTCCCTAAAGCAACGATAAGCTATTTTCCGTTTAGAAAATCAAATCTATGTGACTCTTTGGTTGCGGTAAGAAAAGCACCCATTCACTGCCTTTCACAGATTGGCCTCTTCCTCGGAGGCACGGCCAGTCGCTGTGCTAGGACTGCAGGAAAGCTGAAGAAGCTGTTTGGAAGCAGTAAGCGACACCGTTGTCAACAGCATGAATCTGTGCAGCTCCATGGGAATCAGAGCTCTCCGTTAGCAAGCACCAGCCACAGGTCTGCCCACGTCTCATTAGCGAATGTATTTCCCAGTCATAGCAATTCCACTGAACCTTGTTCCTTGGAAACATTTAGCCTGATACGTACCAACTACTCTCAAAATGGCATAAATCTGTGACAGCTCTGTCTGCACTAAGGGTACATTTATGTTTCAGAGTTCTGGCTGATTCAGACATTTCCCAAGCTCTGCTCTTACCCACACAGAAAACATTTTGCTCTGCGTTAGCAACTCAGAACAACTGGGGCATGCACTTGAGTTCAGGTTTTGCTTCTGCTGATACTACGCAGCTCTCAGCACAAAGTCAAGCTAAGCAAGCCTCCAGTCCCCTCCACAGCTCCAGCTGGAAGATGCTTTCTGTTTCTCTCCTTCCTCTCCTGATATGGCAGCACCTGCCAAGTTCAGCGTTTAAACACCAAACATTCACTGTTTCTGCAGTGCGTAGAAGGCTGAGGAATCAGGCATGTGAAGTTTTGTGGTTTACAGGTTGAATTCCTGGATTGCATTCTCATTAAAAACCTCTCACTGTCAGACACCTCCCGAACTGCTTATGTTAAGAATAAGGAATCCCATTTTAGCTTATTTACATATAGCATCACTCATGTGTCACTGTCAAAGGCTGCAGTTCTGGGCCAGCTGATGGAGTGAAATCTTGGGTAGCCCTGAGTGAGCAGACATCTCAGTGCAATTTCAGCATTCAGTACCTCTGAGCTCTGATCTCTCCCCCACAAACAATGCCTACACAGCACCTCCAGAGTCTCACAGTCAGGCAAGCAGGCACAAAGCCTCACTGCTAGCTAAAGTTAAGTCTGCAGTGAAGTTACACCCTAGGAAGAGATGTGTTGAGTTACTGGAGGAAAGATTACCTTAGATAGTTATCCCGGCCAACCCTTAGGAGTTCCACTCCTTTGGGCAGTGAGGAAGTGCTCCTGCCAATAAAGAACTGGTTATATCTGTTCCTCAAATTCAAATACATCAAAAAGTTTGTATGACTGACTATAGAGCAGTTGGTACTACTGTGACCTTCTAGGCAAAGATGGTGGCTTGTAGAAAGAGGGGAAAGACAGAAACAAGCCCCTCACTGATACTGCCAAGAAAGATATGCCCCTTCCAATCTGCACAGCAACATCTGTATGGCTTCTCTCTCCCCAGCTCTCTTTCCTGGTGTGGCTGCCTGTGCCCCTGAACTGATTTGAGAAACCCTATGCCAGCAACAATTTCTAATGTAAATGTGACCTGAATGATGCAAGCTGTATAGGCAGAAAGGACTTTTCAATGATATGCCAACTCTGGCTTTTCATCAGTGATGACAAATATGTTCTTGAGGTATCTATCAAAATAGAACAGTTAAGTGTAGAGCAGGACTAAGATGCCCAAGAGAAAGATACACATACTTTAGAAGACAGAATGAAAAGCTTCAGGAGGTATCCAAATTATAAACACATGCACATATGTATGGACACACCACAATTACAGCCACTCTTGCCAGAAGGAACCAAAATGAGCCTTTTAATGAAAACTACCCTTTGTCTTAACTGGACTTGCTGAAAATGCTCTGTATTAAATAAAGCTGTAGAGGTTTCACCCACTTGGAGGAAAGGCAGTGGTATTGCAGTAGACTGGTAGACCGCCAGAATACTCGGTTTAAGTGTATTTTTCCTCTACAGTTTTCAGTATTCCTAGGAGATAACCTTCCTTCCATTGACCGGGAAAGACAGGGTGGAGCAGCTACAAAACCACAGGCTAAAAAAAATACAGGCTGGGGGTTTTTACATCCCATTTTTAACTGCCCATTTTCAAAACGCTTCTGCAGTGAGCTGCAATGGAGTGTAAAGCCTGCTGCTCAGAAGCGCCCACCTTGAAGGTTTTCCTACACAGCACCTGAGCCAAAGCCATCTACTGCTCTCTCAGCAGATGGCTACTCTGATCCGGGGTACTTCTTTCCCCTGCACCATGCTTTGAAACAGTTTTCAAAGACGACAGCTGGTGTAACATGGAGAAGGATGCTGTGCCAACAATTTAGAGTATAATATTTCAGCTTATCACCCATTCCTTTGAAATACCAACCTCAAAATAAAACACTTCATCAAAATGCGGATTGTTGGTCTTCTTTTTAACTTTAGTCTTTTTGGCTTCTGATCTGAATTATGGAAAAGAAAAAAAAAAGGTAAGAAACCAGAAGTGTGATTCCAGAACAGAGCCATTGAGGAACAAAGAGTCATCCACTTGATTTATCTGATAAAACTGGAACACCATGTGGCTCCAGCACAGCAAGGCATACACACTTGCACACATTTAGGAGGGATTCACTGCATGCCTATTTTTCTAAAGTGGCAGTAATCACAGTTTGCTATCTTCTCTTAAACGTAAGTCCTTAAACCCTGATTCTGTCACTCATTTGATTCAGCACAATCCTGAATCTGTACTAAGCACCTAGCAAGAATAGGGCTCTGAGCAGCAACTTGATGTGACTCAAATCGCTTGTACTCTAACAGCACAGGACACAGTAAGAGTGACATAGCTATTTCTGTGGTTTATATTTTATAATCCTGGTCTGAGGAATCAATGAATGCTTTTCAGTGGCATTAAATAATTAAAAAAAAACCAGAATGATTTCTTCAGTAAGAAAATTTTTATTGCTATATTACCACCCCAAGAGCATCCAGTTAACGTTATGTTGTTGAATTATTGTAAGCGGCACTGAGCAGAAGTCTGTTAATTTCTGCTGCTCTGTAGGAACAAGACATGACAGATCTCCTTCAAACCACTCGCTGGGCAATAGCCCTGACAACATTCAGCACTGCTCATTCGTCCTCTATGGGCAGTGCTGTCTGTCTTTCAGGATACAGACATCTAACTGCTTGGTATCAGGCTAGTGCCTGCCTTTCACGCAGGGCAGCCAACAGTTGTTTGATAATTTCCAAGTATTATGAACCTACACTTGATTTGTTCACATCACCTACAAGTGAAAAGCTCTGTGTCATGCTATGTTGCCAACCTTGCCCTACAGCTCTGCAGCAGTAAGGAGGCATAGATAAAACAGACACAGATGGAGAGGCACATCAGCCATGTGGAAAACTGACCTACTAATCATTTCATCCCAAAATCTAACCCTCATTTCTCATGCAGCAAAGCTGCTTAGATAGCTTGTAACTGCTTATATTAACTGGACAACTCTATATATTCTTTTACAGAGGTCAAGCAAAGCTGGGTCTAACTCCCAGTGCTGCTACAGGCTTCCCGTGTTACCGGAACAGGCCCGTCAACCCATATGCAAATGTTTCTCAATATATAATACAGGCACAGAACATTGTCAAAAAGCCTGATGGCTGTCTAAGTACAAATCACACAAACAGCAGCACATTTGTTGAAATTTCTATGCTTGGCACTGCATAAATGCAGTAGAATAAAGCAGATTTCCTGCTCTAGAAGGAGAGGCACTGAAACATCTACGAGGAGAATGATGTACAGATTAAGAATATCCCAGTATCCCGAGGACGAGCTGAGAGATAAGAGAAATTAATCGCCTCCAGGACGTAGGGCAGATTGCCCATCCCATCTCATCAGTCACACTTGCCAATCAGCCTCTTTACTGATAAGCCCATCTGGGAGTGGACTGGGAAGCAGGATGTAGAACGGGAGGCGATTAAGGCAAAGCACAATTATTGGGCATTTACAAAACTGTGGATGGGAATAAGCTGCATGCTGCTTGCTGGAGATATGAGACAAGCCTTCTTTCCCCATCAAAACCAGATAGGAATAAGATGAGGCTATGCTCCCTTATTCTGAAAAGAAATACGTCATCAGTTGTCATATGTTATCTGGGCTAGGGGGCAAACGGAAGCAGACAAAGAAAGGCAAGTTTGGACATTCAAGGATATGAGGGTTAGTTAAAAAAAATCTCCTTATAGTTTCAGTAATAGCCACCTAGTACCATCTGAAACAAGTTACATGCTTAAAACATCATACAACTCAAATACACAACTCATTAATGGAGATAAGGCATAACACATTTAGACAAAGATGAATAATACAGACCAGTCTCAAAGACTCCTCTACGTGCAATGTAAGTATTTGTTATGAATGCATCTTATTTATAGTATTTTCAGACAATTGCTGTAAAACGTTATGAATAACCCATGCTATCAAATCTGATTCTTTGAGGTTACAGCAGAACTGTTTGGCTTCTAACACGGCACAGACATAAAAGATGACTCTAGAGAAGCAGAAACAAAACAGTGACATCCAACAGCACAGGAAATTTTTATTACAGAAAAGAGAAATTTAATCACAAATTTAAACTGAAGAGTATTACATAGGATCTCATTACTAAAACTTCATTCCAAATTTCATCCATGCTATTATGCCCATGTATATCAAATCATAGGACCGACACATTGAGGGTTTTTGATATACACATTCATTTGCCACACCTTGAAAGTTAAAATACTCTAAATATTCACATACAAATGTGCATATGTTGCAAGATGTTGATGTATTCAGCTTTCTCTTCTGCTCCTGCCCCAAATTAGGCAATAAATTTACTCAAAAACTGGCCTCCAACTGTGAGGTGAGAAGATGCACAAATTAAGCCCAACCACAAATTACATACTCCAGGATATTCAAATTATTTGGGCATTATTCAGACCTTTACATAAATCAAAACTGAAACAAGCCTCAAATTACTTACTCTTGTATAATTCAGGAGTTCCTACATGCACACACAAACACTTAACATATTCTAGTAGTGTCTAAATACTCCCATCTGTCTCCATCTGAGAATGCAGATTTCCAATAGACAAATGAAACAGAAGCCATATTTATAAAATGGAAGCTCTTGTATGTGCAATACTTGCCTGGAGGGTCCTGCTAAGGTAACGGTGGCGTAGGGATCACATTGCCCGTTCACAATGGGAAGCCCTTGGCATTCCAAAACTCTAGAAAAGAAGAAAGTGCAGAAAACCAGATCAATTAAATGGGAAGAGTGGAGTGAAAATAAAAGCAATGTATTTTCATCTTGTTCCATTTTTACAATACTTTACACTAGGGAATTGAGATGTCACTAAGCGTAAGCCTTTAATTTATCCCTAAACTTGTAAACACATTTTGGTCTTAAATACTAACTTTAACAGGGTCAAAAATACTGTTAAATGAAGAGAAACCTTAACTCAAAGGATTCTTATTATGCAAGTACAACTTAAGGTTCATGAAATAAGAGTCTGCTGTCAAGATGGCAGTTGGCAGCACTTGACAATTCTGTGACAATTATTCACCAAAGAAAAATAACCAGAATTTGCTTCTGTAACAAAGGATTAAAAAAACCCACACAGACAGATCCCAGCAGTAGTAAAGTAATTTCTCAGAATCACATTCATGAAGGCCTCGGTCTTTTTCAGAAAGAATTGGCATGGGCTTATTTGTAAAGGTGAGTTAACTACAGTTCAGGATGCAGTATGACACAGTCATTTTTGTCCATAAAACTTTTTTAAATAGCAAAACCAAAGAAACACATTTAGTAGCTCTGCACTGAAGAAGTCAAAGAGAAACTACTAGGACAAAATGGAACCAAATGGGTTTCCCTGCAAGCTATGGTAAGGAATCTGCATTTCAAAACCCCAACACAATCACAAAAAACATGCTTCACAAGTTAAAACTTATTGAGGAATGTAGCACCTATTGAAAACAAAGGCAGACAAGCCAGTTGCCAGGACTGTCCCTCCTGAAATAAGTTGTGCTTCCAACAGGTAAGCCTGCTGGGCCGATGCGTCTACACAATTATAACTGGGAAATTTTGGTGAAGAAAAACTGTGAAGCTATTGGGCAGTCAGTAGTACCATACCTGCAGTGTGAAATTACCTTGCACTCTTACAGGTGTTATAAAATCAGCAAGAAAACTAATATCCGTTTTACTGCTTTTAGCGACACAACATTGATATAAATTAAAAAATCAACAGATAAAAATTCAGTACTAGATAGTAGTCCACAATTTTATCCACAAACTTATTCAAATACAGTTTAACTACGGACCTATGACTTACTCTGCATAAAGGGAGGAAAAAAAATGTGTCTGCACCAATACAAGAATCTTTTTTCATACCAGAGGTACAATGTAGAGAGGTTCACACAGTCCTAGGAGGTATATGAAGACTGAAGATCACACTAATGGGGCACACAGAGGCAGCTGAAGCGATGCATCACACTCACAGCTGGATTCTCTGTCCTTTGATCCCACAGAACAAAGGCTAAGTAATTGGCTCAATACAGACATTCCCTGATAATGCACTCACAAGCTTCTCATTTGTATAGCCCCTATATGCATGGAAAAGGATTCAGTTTTTAACCTAGACGACTCCTCTCCTCGTCGCTGATTCACTAACACTAGTGCAAAAGAGAATTATGTTCTGTGTTCTGGACATTCAAGTAAAAACATATATTGGAACTGTAGAAAAAGTTAGGAAAAATGGTTTGCAATAGACACTGTGCTGCTTTTATTTCTGGACTTCCATTATTTCACTACAAGTTTACCTTCCACGCAGACAGAATTTAGAAGCCTTCCAGATGCCCGTTTTAACAGTTATCCGACAGTGCAGAGTTCTGCCATGCAACTACCAAAATTCAAGGCACAAATTCTATCCCAGCACCAGCTGGAAATGCAAGCTGCAAGCTTCAGGAATCCTCAATGTCAAGCAACACACAATATACGCGCATGCATCTGTAATTTGAGATAACTCAACAGTTTCTCTCCCAGTCCATTGCTGCTGCAGAAAGGCAGAAGGTTAACTGTGGAACACGTATTGACAGCTTCATGCCTCTCAGTCGCTATATGCTTGTTTTCAAGCACCCAAGTCTTACTCCAAATTCACCTTCCCTGTCTTAGTGTGAAGGTGTAGAATAGACACTTTTTTTTGCCTGTGTATTAACACAAGTATTCAAAATTGCAAGGGAAGTGCTACTTTTTAAATTTAAAAAGAACAGATGTGAATAGAAGGAACACTTATGGGCAACTTTACATCATAGCCTTCTGGCAGAGTAGCTAGAAATGCAGGAAGAAAAACTCTTAAGTACCATCAGAAAGCTTTTACGGAGAGGCAGGTAAACCTTGATTTTCTTGTGAGTAAAGGACAGACCATCTTCCACTTAGTGGTCTTTACACTAACACGACCATGTTCACAGCAGAAACTCTTTGTCAGTGAGCTACAGCAAGGCAGCTGGGAATTATTCCAGGATAGTAGAAGTGGCTTGAACACATTCCTGCTTGAATAGAGCAGTGATGTGAGGGCAGGTGGTGCACATTGTCTACCTAGGCTTCCCCAAGGCTTTCAATACAGTTTCCCGCAGCCTCCTCCTAGAGAAACTGATGTGTTACAGTCTAGACAAGTGGTCTGTGCAGTGGGCAGAGAACTGGCTGCCAGGCCTCACACAGCAGTGGTGGTAAATAGCTCCTTTCCAAATTGGCAACCAGTCACAAGTGGGGTCCCCCAGGGATCAATATTGGGCTCAAAATTGTTTAATACTTTTATAAGTGATCTGGATGATATGATCAAGTGCACCTTGATGAATTTTGCTCATGATAACAAACTGAATAGGGAAATGAGCACTTTGGAAGGAGAGCCACCCTGCAGGAAGACCTGGATAGGCTGGAAGAGATGGCTAACAGGAACCTTATGAAGTTCAACAAGAACAGTGCAAGGTCTTGCACCTGGGAAAATATAATCCATGAGTGCAGCACAGGATGAGATCTACTCAGCTGGGGAGCAGCTTTATGAAAAGGGACCTGGGGGGTCCTGGTGGACAAGCAGCTCAATATAAGTCAACAGCATGCTGCTGCTGCAAAGAAAGCCAACTGGACACGAAGCTGCATCAACAGGGGCCTCACCATGGGAGACAGACAAGTCATTATCCCACTCCGCTCATTGTGTGTCAGGACACACCTGGAATACTGTGTTCAGTTTTGGTTCCCACTATAAAAGAGAGATGCAGAGAGGCTGCAGATGGCATAGAAAAGGGCCACAAAGATGATCAAAAGACTGGGAAGTCTGCTGTGTGTGGAAGGGCTGAGACAGCTGGGGTTGTTCAGCCTTGAGAAAAGTATTTAAAGGGTGGCTACAAGGATGGAGACTCCCTGTTTACAGAGTCACAAAGAAAAGACGAGGGGTAATGGGTACAAGTTACTCCTAGTGAGATTCCAACTGGACACAACGAAAATTTTTCACAATGATAACAGCCATTGGAATAATGTCCCCAGAGAAGTGGTGGATTCTCAAACACTGGACGCTTTCAAGATTCAGCTGAACAGGGTATTGGGCCATCTTGTCTAGACCCTGCTTCTGCCAAGAAATGGTGGACCAGATCACCCCTGAGGTCCCTTCCAAACTAGTATTCTGTGATTCCAAGTGTCAATATCAAATCCCCCACCCCTTCGACTTCTTCCCTAGGGTAGCCTGTAAATTCCTTAAAATGAAATAGTAACTCAATAGTTTTCATAGCACCCAGCCAGTTTTCTACTGTTGATGAATGGCTTCCAAGCCAGCTCTCATTCATACAGGAAGAACTATGTGAAATTTCAACACAGGGAAAGCATGTTTAGAGTCTGCTTCTTGTTTTAATAAAAGCAGACCTTTCATGAATAGAGAAACAACAGAAAGTGATCCTAAGCAGAATGAAATAAACCACGACACAATAAAATCAAAGATGAATTTGAATGATGGAAAGTGTGAAGTTATCCACACAAAAAAATATGTACATCCTAACTATACACACATACAACAACAGGATCGTTTCCTCATATTGCGACATAGGATTTTTTTATATTTTTCGTGGATAGTCTTCTGTTGATACGACATCAACCATCAGCAATAGTTAAAAAGCCAAACAGTATCACGAGCTGGTCAGAGAGAACACAGCAACATAAATCATTGGGCACGTGCATCTTGAATTGTGTGTGCTCTACAAAACATACAGAGAAGAACAACAGGATGACTTCTAATCACTTGTGGCTTCCCCAGGTTTGTACTCTCCAGCTTGAAAAACAGAAGTTATCCATTCATGAACAGCTTACAAAATCATGAATGGTGTGAAGAACATTTCCTCGTGAAATAAGAATTAAGGGCCACATAATGAAATTACCAGACAGCAGGTTTAAAATGAATGAAAGGAAGTACTTTTTTCAGGCAACGCATAATGAAATTGCAAAACTCATTGCCATGGGATGTCGTGAAGGCCAAAAGAACACATGGATTCAAACCAGGACTACATGAACTCATGGAGTGTAGGTTTGTAGGCAGCTATTAAAGCTTAATGGTTCAGAAGCCTCCTCCAGTTCAGGAAAGCCCAAATTGCTGATTGAGAAGGGTGTAACACTGGAACAATCACACCATATTTGAAGCATCACTCACCAGCAACCATCAGAAACAGTACTAGGTTAGACTAGAGAAGCATTTAACACAGTAGGGTGGTAGTTTCTACGTTCTCTGGGGAAGAAAAAAAACCAAAACAAAATCAGAGGAAAAAAATGAAATACACAGATGTTCTCATACAATCACAATGATTTAAGAGTAAGATGTTTCTTTGTAAGAAAAGCAAAAACAACCTCGAAAAACAAAATGTGGGAAAACAGGAAACAGACGCGGACATAAACTGTACCCCAAGCATTTCAGGTAATTTAAAAGCAACTATTGTTTAAAGATGTTGGAGAAAGCAGGCAAAAGACTGAAGACTCAGGATTTTGAGGAAGGAAGGCTATGTCTGGGGAGAGGCTCATTCTGGTTCTTACTAAGCATTGTGGGGAGAGACAATAAAATCCAACAAGACACAGGTCTGGTTGACTCATGTTAGTACACCCTCATTAGCTGCAGGAAACTGTAATCCTAGAGCTGCTTTCATTATGGCCATTTTCTTCAGTCATGGGAAAGTTGCTAGGTAAATTAACACTCCTCCTCTCCCAGCCTGATACCAAAATACTGGCTTTAACTGGCAAGCAGGAAAAGAACTAGAATAAAATGACAGCTGCTCAGAGACACGATAAAATGGAGCCTCAACTCTGCCACATGGGTATCACATTAAGAATCACTGGCTATATCTGAATTAGATGAAAGAAAAAATGAAAAGAAATGCATAATAAAGTTTCAGTGTCTGGCAGGGGGGCGCACTAGGAAGCTGTGAATAAAGCCAGGAAAAATGAAATGCCTTTGCTCTAATAACATGCGGAATTAATTTAACATATGTGCACTAGGGTAATGAAAAAAAAGCCTAGGCAATCAAGATTATTCACAAATTACAAGTCAGGCCCTAGAGGACAAACGTCTGGTGGCTGCTAGAATCTTTTCTGTCCAACTGGTACTTTCTGATCATTAGCTGACTCGAGCTCAGCTGGGGCAGGGCAAGCCATCCCTCACAGCCAGCCTGGCTGGTCTGGGCTAAGGTTAGTGCTGGGTCACATGGGAAAACTCTGAATGCAGCTGCCTCACTATATTTTGCTTGCGGTTTATAAAATTAACAGGTTTCAAGGAACAAGACATTTCAGTTTTCAATGTGGTTCATGACCAAACCTTTGTAAGAGTAAATAAGCTATGGAAAATTCCCAGAGGGTAAAAGAAAACCTCAAACCCAAACACACGATGCTCATGCCCTCTTGCCTTTTAATTACCTGATTACAGAAGTTGAGAGGGAGGCGAGGGGAGAAGGTTTTTTACAAAAGAAAAAGATTTTTCAACAACAACTAAGCAGCTCACATCCACCAGTACGGGCATTCCCTCTGCCTCTGGGCTGCCAACCAAGAGCTGTAGGCTGTAGTCTCTGAGAGAGTCACTACCCAATCCTACTCAAACCCAGGTTTTACTCAGGCAAACAACATCAGGATGATCCAAGCCTGTGGGCGTTCCACACCCCTTCCTTGAAATCACAAAAAATATTTAAAAATTATAGGCTTTCTGATTAGTTCAGGATGCACATGTGTCATCGGCATCTTTGTACACCAGAATGGGAACCAGTACAAAAACAGACACAAGAAACCAGAAGGGACCTAGCTGTTCTTAAAACATGTGTCCATATTTACTGTTCTTTCAGACTATATCACTTCCAGTGTATCTAATCAGTCTCAGTTCCTCCCCCAGTTTCAACCTAGGGTAGGGAACAGCACACCATTCCCATTCTTTCTTCTCAAAATGGACTTTTTTCTCACTGTGATTCCTCAACAGAAAATAAATACATTTTTTTCCTACACAATCTTGCTTTCTATCACTGTACACAATCCATGTATTTTAATTGCTTTCATAGAATCTTAGAACCACCTGGTTGGAAAAGAACTCTGAGATCATCAAGTCCAACTGTACCTGTCCCCTTACTAAACCATGTCCCCAAGAAATCTTGATAAAAAAACATCTTTTAAACACCTCCAGGGATCACGACTCAACCACCTCTCAGGGCTGCTGTGCCAGTGCAATACATACTGGGTTCCTGGGACCAAACCTAGAGCTTGGCAAGTTTACTGGTGTATCTTATTAATCTTCTATTTCTAGCCTCCATTTATTCCGCTTCTCTTACATTTTTTTTTAATCTTGAGGCTTTGTCCCATCTCATATGCGTATTTTTTGACTGTGCTCAGGTTCTTCTCTGTGTCATTTCAAAGTCAAGACACTTTTTCCTCCTTGCTTCCTCTAGTGATCTAATTATTACTTGAACACACAGTACTTTGTGTGGTAAACTTAACCAGACAGAGAAGTATCAACTTTAAAGCAAACTTTGTGGCAGATTTGTCAGAACTGTCAGCAAAACAATGCATCTTCGGCTTACACTAAGTACTTGTTTGGTAAGGTGCATTCCCCAGCACTGGCTATGTGACTGACCTAGTGTCTCTGGATCTCCTTTTGTTTCTACTGACTGTAGGGTCATCTTATCACATACGTACAGTCCTTGACTACTTACCTTGTCTTCCAGGGCTAAAAGAGAATGTCTGAATAGTCTCCCTTTTCTTAGGGCACATAAAATAAGCTATTAATGTTTAACTTCATAATATAGTAGTCCAGTCTTTTAGTCTAGTCTGACAGTAAAGAAGTGGTGTTTCTCCTTTCCTAACCACATTCAGTTTATTCTTGAATGTCCTTTTCTTTCAGTGCAGCCTTGCATCACGATCCAAGCTCCTTACTCATTCCCAGTGGTTTAAGAACAACTTTGAGGTAACACTGTATGATAGACTTCCACACGTTCCTTAGTCAACCTCACATCTGTGTTCGCACATGGTAGCTGCTCTCAGACCAGTGAACTGACTTCTGTCTTCCACTACAAGCAGGAACTGTTCTCAGGCCTCCTTCTTACTCCCCTCATCTACATGTAACCAGGACCTTGCTAAACCAGTCACATTCATGTGTTTTAGAGGCGTTTGCCTGTATACATCTCCAAACACCATTACTAAGCACTGCAGTGCGACATCTAGCTCAGAAATTCCCAGAATCATGAGTTTCTGGAAACAAGAACAATCTATCACCATATGATTGCTCTTGTAGTTCTTCATCTCCTACTGGACACCCTCAGAGACAGCGTCCTGGGTTCTGGTCTGACCAAACGTTAAATCTGAACTGCTTGTAGTGTACCTTCAGACAAACCTTCCACCTCCCTCTTCCTCACTTCCACAAAGTAATCTACCAGCTCTTCATTCAGGATTTAACACAAACATACAACAATTTTTGCCAAGATGCTAACAAAGAGACCTGTTTCTTCTGGAATAAAACAAAAATGTTCACAACTTAACCAATCCTGGTTTTAAATTGCACTCTCCCTCCATCATCAAAAACACTAAGATAATTACATCCCAACCTCCTTAAAATTTCTTTACCAATCCGTACTCTGACTCTGCCTTGCCCCTGCCCCTAGGGAATAAGAAGGCTAGCAATACTACAAGTCAAGCCGTTGCTGTCTGGATGAATACTTGAAGACAAAGGATCAAGCCCAAACCAGTAAATGAACTCTAGTAAAAAGATTTCAAAAGCACCTATTCCTTGACTTTCAGAAGTGTATTTATACCAAAATAAAATTTTCTTCTATTCTTCTCACTTGATTTTTGTACTGGGAACAGATCAGTTTCCTCTGGATGCAATTCTTACATACTGGGAATTGCTCATAGTGATGTGTGCTGGTTCACCTTCATCTTATGTCCCACTCAGACACAAAATGTTACAGCACTATGTGGTGTCTTGTGACTACTGACCATGCCTGGTAGAATGAACCTGGTAAAGGAAAGGAAAGATGGAACAACGTCCAAGTAGATACAAAAAGTAGAAGAAATTACATCAACGCTTGATTTATGACCATGATTTTTTAAGCCATTTCCCCACTACATTATTTCATCTCTCCAGGAAACGTTAAACCAGAGCCTCTATCCAATCCTCAGCCACACTGCTGTTCTCTGAGATTTCCTTCCACCTCTGTCACTACCCCTCCATGAAAATCACTTCCCTTTAGGAACTCCAGCAGTACCCTATCCTCTTCAGATGATACTCTCCTCCTTTTTTGTTTGTTTTAGGGGTTGTGTTATTGTTTTGGTTTGGGTTTTGGTTTTTTTTCATTTTAATTTAGGAAAAAACACGTTCTGGCTTACAAACAAGAAAACCCTTGCTATTCCTTAACCCCTGAAAAGATTAATGTTTAACTGGAGATTTTTCCCCCTTCACGTGACAATTCACTTCCTTTGCGACAAAGATCTCAGACACTGAATTAAATCCTGCCCCTTCTAAGAACATGGCACATCTTTACCTGGGACCAGCATTTCACTCAACATGTATTCCCTAAAAATAAAGGCTGTACAGCATTTGATGCATTGGCTCTGTAACATTTATATACAAGGTACAGGTACAGTATGCACTCAAACCCACCCCCATTTCAGCTACCGAAATCTGACAGAGCTTGTGCAGGTAAGAGGAACAGGTTGTGCCAGCAACTATTTTGATTTTGCTCTTTAAAACACCCTCCAAAGCCTCCACACCAAAAGCACAATAGAAACCTTGAAATTCTGAGATTACAGCTGCAACTCCATATACGTACTGCCTTTTCTTTCTCATTCCCAGTTGAGTTCAGAGTGGCTGCAGTCCAGCAAAACATTTAAACCAGCTCTTAAACTCGTGTCATCCAGAACATAGGTTTCTTCCTAAGCTGACCTACAACAGTTTTTACAGCCTCATGTAGCACCCAGAATAGCTTTTGGTCTTAACTGGAAAGCTCTGTATGTGCAACATTTGTCACTCACACACAATCCTTCTTAACACAAGGCTGTTAAGGGTGATTTCATTTGGACAGAGCAGAGGAAGAGGAACTGAATGTTAATGTTTGGGTCTGAGCAACAATTTTCCCAGGTATTCAACAAAGATATTTTATAGCAGAACAGGAACAAGTATACATACAAAGCCAACCAATACGTATAGAAAGCAATGAAAGCTAATGAGCACAACATCTGCTTCCTCAATATAAACTAAAGAATACTAGAGATCACAGTAAAACTACAGACAATTCATTAAACATAAGGAAGAAATACTGCCAATATATGTGCATCCCTGAAACCACTATTACTTCAAATAAAATGCAAAGTTTCCTCATGTCAGTAGATATCTAAACATTTCTTAATAAAAAATCACATGGACGTTTTCTGCTATTAATATGGGAGTTGTCCTCACACTCCAGTTCAAAACATCCAATTTGCTTCCCAACAGCAGTTCTACAAAGACTCTTAAAACCACACATTTACAGAGTACCATCTGTACTCTGTACTAAATAAAGAGAACAGACTAAAAAGTGGGTGTCAGCCATCCAGTTCTCACAGGACAATGAGTTAATCCATTAGCTGTTAAACCAGTCTGAGTCAATTACAGGAGAGTTGCAGGCTCCCTAAAAGCCACTTCGGAAAAGTTTTTAGTTAGGTTAACATAGAAGTGGTTAAATTATCTTCTGTGACAGTGCCCTGAGGCCTTGAACAAAGACACAAGCTTGCTGAAATTTTGAACCGCACTGATTTAGTGACTATTACTGGCACTGACATTGCCATTTCCTCATGCCTTGGTCTTGCAACCCCAGTTATTAACAGGGAGTGACAGCTGAATGATGGGAGAGTAAAGAGAGGAGGAGTTATTCCTAGCACATGTTGATTTTCTGAGGAGACAAAAGATCCAAGCATAAGTTGTGGCAAAGCAAGAAGTATGTAAAAATCATAAGGTAATAGCAACACAAAGCAAAAGGTACAATCAGGAAAGGATAAATTTGCTTAATGACAGAACTATACTGGTTCTTGTAGAGAAAGTGAAGAAATTTTAATTTTATGCAGTATGGCAGGAAGCCAAAGAATGGGTCAACATATCAAGGCAGTTGCAGAGCATTTCTGTTAAAGCACTGTGGGGAGGAATTTAAGAGGAGCAAAGCCCAAAATGACAACCATTACAATAGACAGCAAACTATTAGAGCCTAGACAACAGCTTTAGCTAAGCTGACTGTGCCCTACGGCAATATGAAATGTAAGCAATGAGATACTGTCTGTATAGGCAGATAAGGAAACAGAGGAGACCAGAAACGAAAAGGCAGCACCAGAGTTGGACACAGAAAGACTGTTATGGCGACATAATGAAGCCAGCCAGCGACACAAAAATCTCTCATGTTGTTTCTCTTTCCTTGGAAACACAGGTTGGTCTCAAGAAGACACACAGTGCATCATACAGAATACACTGGGTTACAGAAAGCAAACTGCTATGATCTCTGCCTTGAGGCCTGTTCAACCTGCTCCCAGGAAGGAGCTGCCTGTACACAGCACAATTCCTCCTTTCAGGTAGTGCCTGCATGTCACTGCATACATGTGTAAGCACATAAGCCAAGAAAACAAGGTGTAAGAGCATGTCCCGACTCTTCCCTTCTGCCAGCCAGCGAGAGCCATGAGCATCTACAACTATTAGATGGATTGATAACGATATGACAAGAAAGATGACAAAATGAAGAAGATAGTTTTGGAATGACCACAATTAATCCCAAAGATGGAGTGCGATACTTGGTAGGGCAAGTTACCAAGAAATCACCCAAAGAAAAACTTTTGAGTCCACTGGTAGGGATCTGATTATGCATTAAGTAAAAAGATAAGAGAGGAAGAGACCAAAACCAGAACTTAGGGCACCTCAGGGGAAGTCGTTTGCCTGCGTGAGGGGTATTCAACTATAAGAAGCCAACCAGTAAAACAGAAGCACTATGTCCTTAACTTACCTAGAAGCTTTCTACCTAACTGGTGAGTAAGGGTTTCCTTCAAAATGCTGAGTATAGCCAGGCAGACATCTATCCCAGATGGAAATAGATGGCAATATTCTAAATAAAAATTTGGACATGCCGGTTATGCAACCCCAACAGACAGACAACTGTAACAGCCACCAGAGTATGAAGTACAGTAGACTGGAGGAAAGCATCCAAATCTCATGCCATGGCACACTTGAACCACAGAGCACAATAACCCAGAACTCTTGGGCCAAGGGAATGCATGAGCTGAGAGTCTGGATCAAACCTCAACAAATTCTGAGTGACAGAGGGCACACAGGAAGAGAAAGGAAGGTGACGATATGGTTTAATGAGAGCCATTGCACCAGCAGAATCAAAAGCCAGTCAGCTTCTTCACATTCCTGCCCAGTCCAAGTATAAGGATTTCTATACTCAATAAATCCTTGAAGACTCTTTCACATAGATTCTCATATCATACATTTAATTACATGTATTATACTAGCAAATACACCTTTCTAAATTCAAAACAAAATAAAAAAAAGCTCACATTTTAAAAAGAAAAGAAGCAATTATTATTTGTGGACCTAGAAAACAATCAAAGATGTCTTCAAACACTACGTGGAGGACACAAAATTCTGTACTGGGTATATCTTAGCACACCTGAGGTAGGTGGAACTTTTAATACTTTAAAAACAATTTGCAACAACTCAGAAGAACTTTTGATTACATTTATGTGAATAATCAGACAATCTGTGATCTTGATTAACAATACTTATTATTAAAAGATAGTGATCTTTCTTACATATACAATACTTTCATTAAGGAATTCAAATTAAGCTGATTCATCACCACTACTGAAACCTGATGGCAGTTAAGTTGCTAACTGAGTCCCAAAGTAATGCTGATGCATTGAATTCATTTTCATAAGAAAACTGGGCTACGGTTATACAAATTGTGCCACAGTTAACATGAAAATGCCCTCCAACTAGAATTCAAGAAATAACATTAATAACTCAATGCTGTCTAAATTTACATAACTAGTATATAACTAGAATAACTAGGATATAACTAGTATTTACATAACTAGTTATACTGTTGTTTGTACAACACTAAGATCTGTGGTGATGAGAAACAATGAAAAGTAAGCACTTGTTAAAAAAGTTTTGTGTCTTGTCGATTTAGATCTTCTAGGGAAAAACAAGATGCAAATTAGGGCATAGTCAGGTAGACATTCTGGTACAACAAGCTGTAATTAGTAGCCCACATCAGTGTTATAATTCCAATTACTACACAAACAGTTCATACTTGCACTAAGTTTCTCCTTGTATTTTGGGACCAAGGGATCACTGGGTCACAATAGTGATGAAATCTCTCACCTAGTCAAGTTGTGCAATGAGTTCATGATGTCTCCTGTATTTCCAGAGCACTCTCTTGAAAGAAATTGAGTCTTAACTCAAAGGACTCAAACAATTAAAATATCCTTACTATGTTCCTCAGGAAACTGTTCACTGACTGATGATCATGACTCAAAAGAAAGAAAAAAAAAATGTTTTACTACTTGTTTCCCACTAGATTAGCCTTCAGCTTCCAACCATTGGGTACCATTGTGGTAAGAATAAGTAACCATAAAATTAGAAGGACTCTCCTCTGAACAGCGTGCATAGTGCAGTTTCATCACTTCTAAGTTTTTCTCGCATAAATCGAACACTCGCTCACTGTGAGACACATTCACAAGGTCTTCAGTTCTTCCTGTAACTTTTCAGTGAACTGAGTTTAACAGTATCCTTTTTAGCCTGGTCTCCTAAAGATACAAATTTATGAGAAAATGTTTCCATCTACATTTGGCCATCAATTTCCCACCAATGATTTTTTTTGAATTGCTGATTTCCACAAAATTTTAAAAAGTGCTGGAGATCTCAAAAGATACTCCAGTTAAATGAATTTTGTTAAATCCAATGGCTGTGAAGAGAAGACAGCACCATTGGATGCCTCCAGGGAGGAATGGGCTACACATGGCAGTTCAGCAATTCTCTGTAGCCTTTGACTCAACAGTGCATAAATAGTGAGAGTCAGACATTGCTCTGTACCACCTCTTACCAACATGACGTTCAGGTTAGCAGGGCAGGAAACTGCGCAACACAGCAGTGACTGTCGAACAATTGAAAGGGTAACACCATGTGCAGCCAGTTCATCTGCAGCTGTAGAGAGTCTAGCTGAGTTCTTGCTTCTGTTTGACGCATGTATTAAGTTATTACAAAACCACCAGCTTAGAAGAAAGTCAACTGTAAAATGAGTTAAAATTAATTGGAGGCACTATTGCCTCCAAAAGCACAGCCTCCTTAACCAGTTTCTGTGCTTGTGAGAATGGTATCTTACATATTCTTTTGAAATACTTCCCTTTTCTCTTTGCAGCTGAGAGAATGAAGTGATTAAAGGAGGAACTAGCAAATTAACTTATACAGTAGAAGAGAGAGGGACAGTGAAAATGACTGATCTCAAACAGCTATTACTTTTAAGATGTATATTAAAAAACTTTTAATCTTTCCCGTTCACAGATGCTTTGTATGTTACAAACACATAATTAGCAACATAGGTTAAATATTTAACAATCAACTCTTACTGAAAAAGCCAGAAAATGGCATCCAAGTCAAAGATTCACACTAAGAAGCAGCGTGGGGGGAGAGAGTACAGTAAACGCCTGGTGATGTTAGCACTGTGGACTCTGGAGACAACCTGGTCATAGTACATAACCGGTTGCGCTCTCAGTACAATAACGTAACCAGACACATGAACATGATTTCTAGCCCGTCTGGATGGAGTAGAGAAAGGGATATTTTCTCTGTCAGACTTCTTGCAATAACTTCCTCTCAACAAATAGTTCTGTGAACAATACAGTTAATGAAGGGCATTTCCTATGCATTGTGTATCATAATCTCCTTATACTTGCAAACAAACCCAACTTCAACACCTGGGGCTCTGAGACTTCCCCTTTACCCTCCAGCTTCCTCTATTCCTACCACACCTCAATGTCCCCAGTTCCCTGTTCTATACCTAAATATCACCTTGGCAAGCATTGCTTTTAGAGCAACCGATAAAAAAACTTTCAGAGAAAAGTGTGATTTTTCAGTTGTGTCTCATTACACTGCTCCTTCAGAAGCATCACCAACATTGGTTTTAGATGGTACCTACTACAGAAGCTGTAGGAATTCCAACAGTCATTCAGAATGATTCAGCATGTAAATTTACCTTTGTATTATGCTAAATATAGTGAACTTCAAAGAGCCTTTTGATACAGGTCATGTTGCAAGAAATTCAACTAATGTTTCCTAGCACCTTCCCTCAAACGTAATTGAGCTGCTCTATCTGATCACCACTAAAGGTGATCAGTAAAGTAAAAACTCAGATGTTTGGGGTATTGTCAGCATATCCAAGCTGTTAACAATTCGCAGTTCTCAAAATCCAAACATCGCCCTGCAGGAATGCTCTCTAATGCCTCCAAACCACCCTAGCATTTTGACCTCGAGCACATTTAGAAGTTAAAAACCATTTATCAAAAGGATTTATGCTTTAATAATTTGGCTCCATTTACAATCCCAGACTATGTTTACCGTGTGTAAAACATGAATTGCCGTCACCTTGTTTAAACAATGGCACTTACTGTTGAAACAAATTGACTTAGAAGAGTTGCATTCCATCTTTAATCACAAACTCAGTTTTACACATATTCCAGAGAGTCATGTGATGACAATTCAATCTCAAAATGGTGAGCACTTTAAAACATCTTCAGCTGGAGGTAGACTACTGCCAAAAGATCTAATCAAAGAAGCTCCTCTTGATTAGGATTACAAATAAGAAGATACTCAATTGTGATTTGAGTAAACAAAGAATTTCATGAACAGAGAGAGAAGCACTGAAGAAATGCTGAATATAAAACCAAAGAAGGGTGAAACTGAAACTTCAATTAGTGGGGACTCTGGCAGCAAGAGGAGATAGTATTTATAGATATGGGGAGGTTTGATGGAGAATGAGCAATTTAAACTTGATTTAGGCTACAAAACAATCAAGAGAAGTTTTGGCAGGGATGACGAAGCAAAGGGGAGAGAACTACTTAGACGGCTGGCAGAGAAACGCTACCAAGGCTGGGAGGAAGGAAACAAAATTGATGTACTGTGCTAAAGCCTTGGACAGAGGTACACATCCATCCCTTCTCTCCTCCCTTCCCTACTCCCCCAAACCCAGACTTGCATTACACATGATAAAAATACCAGATACCATGTGTTTTAATTGTGTGTGTAATCTTCCCGAACCAGTTTGTTATGAAACACATACAAGATTAAAAGCATGACCAAGATGCAATTGTGCAGGAAAAAGCACAGCTTGATGCAGGGTACGCTCTCTAGAGAAAGGAGATTGTGACACATTTTAATAGATGCAATAGTTTATTGAAAGTGAAGCCTTGAAACCACTTTATGCTCTCATTAGCATTCCCTACCAGCAGCAAAGAGAAGTTAGACTTTTCAAAATATTATGAGGTGGCCTGATTGATGCATACATTAAACTGGCATGCTTGTAGTCAGCAGCACCATTTTTCCTTCCTACCTGATTCAGCTTGTATTTCAGGCAGGAGAACAAGCTTCATTTGACCTTGAAACAAGATCAAAGCTGACCGTATGCTGGACGACTCTGCAACAGAGTAGAACCTTCTCCAAAGCAGCACATAAACATATGTTCTCTAAACATGGAGGCAGCAAATCCGAGAGGCAAGATGGCTCAGTGACCCATTTTTTAATTGAGGCAAAGAGTGCTGAGAGCTGTAACATCGCAGGAAGAGCACCCAGTGTCAGCTCTGGCCTCAAGCTACTTCCATACTCAACAGAAGCTGGAGTCTTGCACCAGGCCAAGGTACCGCAACGAGGCTGAGCACTGCTGCCTCACACAGTAACTAAACCGTGTCATCAACACACTGCCTCCATGAGGAAGCACCTCCTGATTCCTGTTCACTTTTTTGCAGAACATCTCCCTAATTTTGGAAAGGAAAAGATGGTTTGGCACACCACACTCTACACCACTGTTAAGTAATGAGAGTCCATATACCACCACCACCACCTACTAAAGAAAACTGCAAGGCTATGGCAGTTGAAAGAAATTGCATCAAGTTAATGGGTCTCGAGCTTCTCTGCATTAAAATGGCATCAGAAAAAAAGTACATCACAAAACAGCACAGAAAAAACATATAAAACTTTGCTGGCTACTCTTTCTGCTTTCCACTTTTATTGGCATCGGAGATAGACCCACAAGAGAGAGCGGACAAAATTCGGTCTTCGGTACAACAGAATATAGATAGTTAACTACAGGAAAGAAAACTAGTTCCAATGTAAATGAGCAAAGCAAGAAGCAAGCTAGTTAAAGGAAAATTCTCAGATGACGCCTATAATGCATTACTTTTACACAAAAGCATTTAAATATATCCCATGATTGAAGGACTATCTGCACTCTGTAGTTTTTCAAGGTGTGCCCAAATGCAATCACAGGTGACAACAGCAAACCTTCACCAGACAAAATGTGACCATGTTGTCCTCTTACTCATAGACTAGGATGAAGACTGCTGGTTCACAAACAGAAATGGCCATTCTCAGCCAACTCGACTAGATTTGATATATGTGGCTTTCCCCTTCAGGAGCTGTGACTAGCAAAACACAGAGGTTTATGCTCTAAAATTTTCAAAATGGAGGATCACTTACCTTAACCTTAGAAATACCACATTTTAGAATTTTAAATGGTTACATAAACTCAGACTGATTTAGGGCAATGGTTGCCAACCTGCAAGCAATGTGCTGCCCACGCCACTTTCCAGCAAAGCTCATGAACAAGGAAATTCAAATCTAAATTGTGAGCAGTCAGAGAAGAAGGTCAGATGCTGCCCAATGCATGCTCTATACTCCTTTCACATAGCAGAGGAGGCTGGGGAAGTCCCACCCCTAGGCAGAGACCCTCTGCTTTAACCAAACTTGACAAATGACATCTTCCTCCTTACCTCTCCCTTCCTCTTCAGAAGGGCTTTTAAAGCTCTTCAATGCCCACAGCTCAGCTGCCATTCTCTTAATGACCCCTGAAGTGTTTATCTTAGGGATGTCATATCTACTTATTGTTTCCTTTCCTGCTTGCTCTTGCAAACAGCCCATTTAACTACATTCTACATGGTCAGAATACATCTTGCAGAGCTCTCAAGTGAGCTGCACAGCATTTCAGTTTAATTAATAAATTAATGCAGAGCAGCCACATCTTCCACACCAGTGCTACGAATGCTTCATTTATCAAATAAAACTTCAGCACTGCTAATGTATTTGTAGACTCATGAATTGCTTACAGGAAAACCGTTACTACATATGAAGGAAAGCAGTGGCTGCTAAACCACATGTTATTGCTTAGCTATATAGATTTATTGCTTAGCTATATAGATTTATTGCAGGGGAACAAAAGGTGGGGGGACTTCTCCAAAGCAGATGTTTCCAAGCTTTTTTAAACCTAAGAGACAAGACATAAGACAACACTTGAAGGAGCAGCTAGGGACAGTGAATAAATACAGACATTTAAATGTGACTAATTACATACACATGCTGGAATCCTCAAAGGAAGATCAGGGAGCCAGGCTTCCAGCTCACGCTGACTTTCAACAGGAGTTCAGTGGCCTGTTCCTTCAAGCATGCTGGAAGTCAGATGTCATCTTGCTAAATACAGAACACTGCTTCTAAATGTTGCCTTTGGTAGCTTAACCACATCGAAGCCTACGGATTTCTACAAAGCTATCTGCAGGAGCCCTCGTCTTTATTAAGTATGAACGCATGGATCTGCTGGTCCCAGCCTATGCTGCTCTGCAAGATGAGAGAAAGTTTTCTGGACCAGCCCACGGCCTTAAAGCAGGGGTGTCAAACTCACGGCCCGTGGGCTGAATCCAGCCCTCCCCCTTGTTTTAGCTATCCCAGCACCTTGTTTCTCCCTGGCGGCAGTGCCGAGCTCCTTGCCCCTGTGCTCCTGCCAGCGCCAGTCACGTGTGCAGCGTGTGACGCACATTACGCTGCAGAAGCAGGAGATTGACACCCTGGCCTTAAAGCCCCTGGGGACGCATTTTTCTGTGCCAAAATCAAATGTGCTGTGCAGAATCTGCTCTAACAATAGAGGAGAAAGGTGTACAAAAGGTCTAGGGCTCCCTTCTGGGTTCTTCTGTTGTGAAGAAGGAAAGATATCTGTATATGAAAAGTTGCAGCTCAAAAAATTTAAAGAGAAACACATGCCATTGTTTGTCCGATGTATTCATGGAATATGGGTACACACACTCTGTTCATGTCTTAGTTCAAACACTTCAACCTGGCATGGCTGCAGAAAAAGCATTCTTCTCTAGTCTCTGCTGCTCATTTTCCTTCCTCTGCATCAGTGAAAAAGAATAGTGTAGTTTCTAGGGTGCACAGGATTAAGGTAAAAAGACACCATTTCCAGAAGCCACATGTCAGCACAAAGGGGTGGGTGGAGACACAAGTGGCAGGAAGCATAGAAGAGTCTTGACCACTTCTTTCCATGGCCTTAGTATCTTAAAATGTTCATAAAATTACAGACAGATTTCTGGCAGGTGACAAACCACTTCAAAATCAAGAGATGGCCTTCACTTTGCAGCTAATGGAAAGTGAGGGCAGACACTGGTAGCCACAGCAAGCTGCAGCTGACTTTGCAGACAGCCAGGAAGGCTGTGGCTGTAAAAAGCGTGGAATAAGACAACATGAGATCTTCTGTGAGTGAAGGACAGAGAGCGGAGAAGCCAGAATCTACTGAATAAGACTTAGTTTTCCCTGGCACTCAAGATGTCTCACTGCGTGGCACAACAGTAGCTAGTACAAATGCAGTTACATGAAGGTACTACGCTGCAAAGTCCATACGTGCTGTCTGTTATCCGACAAGCACTTATCCAACAGGTCTGTGCTCAACTGGCTGTAGGCTTGCTCTCTCTGTATGATGAGAAGATGCAAGCAAGAGCCTGCGTCCCAAGTTCTGTAACAGTGACATGAGAGACTTCTGCAGAACGAGCTGACAATTGTGCCCAAGACAGTCATAGGACCATCAGGGTTCACAACAGTTCCACACAGGAAGCCCACAAGTAGCACAGTGTTCCCAGAAAGAGCATGCAAAAGCGAGAGCTGTGGTTCTTAGAAGATGACAGCAGGAGCTGATGGGGAACACAAGAAGTCTGAGTGTGGTGCCTGCATCACTGTCAATGTAACTTTTAAATCCACTAATGCTTCTCCTTATAATCTCTTCTGCAGAGATTCAGTCTGGGAGATTGTGCTGTAGCAGCTGGTAGAGACTAGAGCCTCTGAAGGGCTCTGATGAAGCCCAGCAGCTTAGTGGTTCAGGGCTAAATGAAAGTATTGAATGCTTCCTAAGGAGAAGCTATGAGGTAACAGGTTTTAAACTGATGCTTTTTTTTTCTTTCTCTGCAGAGGATAAAGAAGCTCACGTCTTTTGCATTTTGAAATAATCTACTACTTCATGTTCAATAGCTCAGCACTTAACAATTTTAATTTGCCCTTTCACTCAGATGAATTTTCCCATCTATCCATCCAGTGTGCTCTACAGCACAACTGCTTTCGAGGCTTTCTGGAATGCAGAGGTGGCAGCAATGTGCACAGGCTCACAGGGCATGCTGGTGAAGACCAGTGGGTAAGCTCATAAGAAAACTTATCTTCATTATGGATAGGTAAAAAAGTTTCCTAATTAGGCCCAGTCTTTATTTAGCCTGCATATCTGTCTTTGAAAACAAGAACTATTCTGGGGCTTAAAAAAGCACGCATCTCTAAGGTATTTTTACATAGCTGCCTACTGGAAGCAGCTTGCAAACCTGAATTGTTTAACCAGTTATATCTATGAGGCCATCTTCAGGGTAGTGTTTATCTTTGCAGCCAAGAGCTCCATTTAAAACAAAAAAAAAAATCAGTTTTCCTTTTTTAAACTTAAAAAGAGTAGTCAAGGAGGTTCACAAGCCAAGTGTAGGTTTCATCAGAATAGTCTGTTTTAAGATTAAGCGATTCTAGGTTCTTGCTCATGGTTTTACCCCCTTGTCTTACTTGCTCACTGTAACAAATTCATGAGCTGTCCACAAGAAAATGTGTTACCCTTCACAATACTCAATCAGAACACAGACTCCCCCAATGCACCCGGTCTCTGCTCTTCATTCATGAACTACCTATAAGAAAGGTTCTGTCTCTTCTTCCTTTGCTGCTCTTCCCACTGGTAAATTCCAGCTACACAGACATTTAGTTGAGATTTACTTCATTACTGCACTCTTTTCTTACATGCCTAAGCACTAGAACCAAATTACCTATAAACAAATCTGAAAAAGATTATAGATCATGTGGAAAAACATCAAGAGCTGCAGTTTGCTGTGTACCTTCCTAAAGCAAGCAATCTGGCATGAAGAAAATGTCGCATGACATTCTGAAATACCTTCCCCCTCCCATCCAATGTAATCTTTCCCCTTTCTTTTCCATCATCATTCCCCTTCTCGTTCTCACTTTTAAGATACATTGCCTTGAAAACCTGCACCAATTGAACTCCATTTTTATTTCCCAGTTCTGTTATCTAAATTGCTAAGCTCACTCTTACCACTCAAATCACAAATAGTCGTGGTAACTAGACAGAGCCAAACAGAACATGCAGGTCAGGTACAGAAGAGATGACAATGGGAAAAGAAAGCTACAGCAAACAAAAGCTTGCTTGGACTCTAACTTTCAAGTTTTGTTTCTAAAAGCCAAGGGCTGGATTTAAACCTGGAATGTTATGATTGAATGCTTAAAACATCAGGATTCTTCTATGCATTTCAGCTAATATATTGTATTTATTGACCAAGACCTTGCAAATCACAGTTACAGAATGATTCGCAATCCAATCAAATTATTTTCTCTGCATTATAGAAAGTGAACAGAACAGTCTTCAAATCAAGGCCACACAGGAAAAAAATTGAATAAAGATTTAAAACCTGTCTGGTCAAATGAATAGAAAGGTAGAAAAACGTTCTGCACAGTGCCACACTGTTAAAGTTTCCAATGCCTTATTGCTTTTCATGAAGCAAGAAGCTGCATGTGATACTTAGGAAGAAAGAAGACCTTTTCAGATACCTATTTCTAGCATTTCAGTAATTTCACTGAACAATCCATTGGTATTATAACTTTAGCAGTTCTCATTTAACTGCTACAGACCAAACCTTTACAGGAAAGCTGGCTGTGGCACAGCATACTCTCTCAGAACAAATAAAAGCAAGGCAAACACTTCTGAAGGCCCTTCAGCACACCACCTACCTATTCAAAACAGATCACAGTGAGCGTGGAAGGACATTCCAGTTAATCTACGTTTGCAGAGTTCCAGACATCACAGGGTCTTAACCCAAAATTCAGGTTCAAAGCATATGGGCAGAGGCCTTTGCGGCTGTATCACAGCACTAAGGAGTGCACTACACATTTCCAGAAAGGCCAAAGCAAAAAAAACCCCAAACCTGGAGCTCAAGATAACTGCACTCCTTTTCCAAATCTAAGCACAGTATCCTCCGGGCCTGCTCTGACAAGCGTTCCAAGCCTAGTGATAAGCCCACTGTCCTGTATGTCCCCCCCACACACACCCCTTCTCACAGTAGAGATACAGTGGGACAGAAGGACAGCAAACTGTCTTTTCCCACTTTCTATTTTCCTCCCTCCTGCAAAGCCCTCAGACCTATTAGCAACACAAACAAAAGATGCCAGCCTATGACTTGGGAGATGCAGGCTTGAACTCTAGTTTCTCAGAATGTGTGATCTTTATCACCCTGTCAGATTCAAATTGCAGAAGAGAAAACGACACAGTGTTTCTTCCCCAAGTAGCAGTTAAAGGAAGGCTGCACCCTCCAGGTGGTGCACAGCTGATACATCAGCTTTTGCTCTGAAATTTGTACAGCTGTGTTCCAGCAGCATTGTGCATTGGTTAAGTTTGCTGGAGCTCAGAGCCTACACAACAACTTGCACCACACTATCCCTGTTATTCACTTTGCCTCACCACAGCAGGGGGCGGAGAGAAAGATTTCAAACATACCTACTCACAGAGCTCTGGTAAGGCCTGGATAGGCTAGAGGGTACGTGTACACTCGGGCAAAATCACATACCCCAGCACACCCTCATATCAACAGCGTGCCTAGAAAGAGGGAGGTCAACCACATGGCTCAGCTGCATTTGTTACTAGGTAAAGACTACTATGATAGCCTATTAACAAAGCCTTAGCAAAGGCAGTAACGAAATTATGTGAAATACCAGTCCAAAACCCAGGGGAGGTTAGTACTTTCCTAGCAGAACATTTTTTTCTATTGACAGAATTACCAAATAGACATGTATGATTCCAACAGTCCAATTTCGACAGCTCTTCTGCCAGACAGAGAATAAAAGCAGATCCCTGACAGAAGCCTATCAACTCTGCCACTGCTCCTGAAGGGGCCACCTGAAAGGATTTGGTGCGGTCAGACAAGCAGGCCTTCACGCTGCTTAGAAGAAGGTGAAATCTTGACCCCATATGAGTCCTGAGGCTTCTAGGGTTTAATTTATTTGAGTGAGATTGGATGGCTGATTCTGAGACTGCTTCAGTAACTGGCAGCAGACTTCTGTTTGTCAAGTCAGCTCTGCAACACTCTGTCTCCACACAAGTTGTGCTTCAAATTTGCTTAGCTGGTAAGGTCCTTAATACAAATCAGAAGAACATTAATATTATCCTTTGATGTCTTTTTAGTACTTATGCCATGACTACATTGGATAAGGGATTTATTTATATTTAAGACTATTAGGAAGAAAATTATGTAGATTACGTGGAAAAAAGAGAAGAGAGGAGAAACTGAAAAAATATCACAGCCTATAAATTCATAAGGATATCACTGATTAAGAACATTCATTGTCCAATGTTTTGAATCCTCCAACTATTTTTAAATGAAGCACTGCATGCTATCTGTAATTACTGTTTCTCATAACTCTGCAGGTACATTTCAACTCTTACCGTGTTGCCAGTTTATGGCAGACGACACCAGTGTCTGTTATGACCTCGCTCAGTCTCAGCTCGAGATGGACCTTTCCCTGAAACACAGAAAACATCACATGAAGAATTAGTTTTATGCATACCCAGCCACACCATTCCAACTTATAACAAAACAAGTCAGTTAACGCAAGTAATGCCAGGAGGATTTAAAGATTAAGTAACAGCTGTATGGCTAAGGTATTTCAATTGCAGAGAATCCAGATTAGTAGTCATTTCACTAAATTGCCGTGCATAATTCCCACTATTATCCAACCTCTGTATGTTTTACTAATTGAAGGATATGGAGTGTCTGGGGTCTGACAAAAAAATATTGTATTGGAGCTTTACCTATACTTAGCATTTTAAATACTAAGCAAAGATCTGCAACACAACCATTGAGAATACATGTCAGCAATCTGTTATAAATGAATACCCATGTTATAAACATTAGAAAAATAAAAACTATTAAATAATAAAAAAGTGAGACAAGTATCAGTAAAACTACGTTGAGCAACCAAAAAAAAGTTCAATCACGTTGCTAGCATTCACATCATCTATTTCACAGACTCCAAGTCCTTACCTTCACATTAACTTTATTATGACTTGGGTCAAAATATTATGCTTAAATATGCTAAAAAAATATAAAGGTAATCATGAATTCCAACTGCACTCCTCTTATTGACTCTATTACCCTTCAAAATACAAGCATCCACTCCCACTGGCTGCCACTCAGTAGCACTCTTACAGTGTATATATAGTAAATGCAAAATGCATTTTTGTTACTGACCTACTCTGACATGTCAGCACTGCCTGATCATCTTTTGCAAATCATCATGGCCAAAATTGAGTCATTCGCCTTCATATCCACCAACACTTCACCCTTTTTATAAAAGGACCCTAAAATCCACGCCTGCTACTTAGCCAGAGCTCTAATGTGAGTGTCATCTTTGACTCAGATCTATCTCAACTAATGCAAAAGTTGGTTGCCACCCCTTTCAGGAGATCTTTCAAATTTGACCTTTCCTCTTTTTGCACATGACCAGAACTCTTGCCAGAGACTTAACTGTCTCTGACTGGTAACAGCAACCTTCTGCTCTACTAGGATGTCTACCGTGCGTAACAGAGGCAAGTGAAGATCAAACCCTGACCTCAAGTTGCACCTATGCTGCTAAGATCTACTTCCTCTGCAGCAGATTTGTCTGGATGAAAACTGCTGAAAGCAGTCCAAAGCAGAGCAGGGAGTGGAGTAACAATTACATAGCATGGACACACCAAAGCTCAGTTCCAGCTCGTTCCTCGTACATTTAGCAGTATAAACAACCACCAACCAGAGCCTGAATACTTGTCCTGAAGAAGCCAAGCCTGTGAGAGCGCCTGTTTCTTATTGCAACAGTCATTCTCACCTTTGCCTTGAATATCTGTTTCTCTGTTCCATTCTTTCTGCACTATCTTGAATGCAATGCTTTCTTGCATTTCACGCTTTCGCTGCTCAAACCTCTATCACCTACTTATACCTTGAATATTCTGACTCTGCAGCAGTTTTTCCTGTCCAAGGGCTGGAACACAGGCCTTTCAAGTACATGCCAGATAATACTGATGTTCATCCAGAAAACAAGAAAGAAGACCTCTCCAAGCTGTATAAAATCCCATGGTGCAGAGCCATCACAGCAGCTTGCTGGCATTTTGAACAGGGAAGAACCCAAACACACATGGGAGTTTAAAATGATGGCTTCTGCCAGGTGTCTTTTACATCATTTTAAAGAAAATAACAAAAACCAACAATGCAAACGCCAAAAATGTTACATTTGGTTGTCAGACTCCTTGATTCTTCAGGTCCACTTTAGTGTGAATCCTCCAGCAAATGCCAACATGTCTCTTCTTTCCTGAACTGAAACCTGTCCTTGCGACTAAGAATTTCCCTGCACAAACGCGTAAACCCCCTTCCTGACCCACCCCTTTAAGACTCAGTGACATCACAGTGTCCATTGCACCCATGTGTAACAAGGGCTAAAGCACACAATGACCAGCTGAGAACTCCGGATTAGGAAGGATAGCTTTCTGGCTTTAGTTTTACTACATTCCCCCTTACTCATCACTGTTCTCTCTTCCACTGCTCATAGCTTTTCACAGGAGCTAAACCACAACTCTCTGGAGAACAAGTTTACACTACAAGACTGTAAAAACACTGCTGCCATCTTCTCTGATATCCTGCATATTACCTTTACTAGAGAAATCAATTTCTTCAAAACTTGTATTACTGTTAAGAGGCAGGAACAGAGATTTAGGAACTCTAGAGAAAATACTCCTTGTAGAAAAACACCAAGAAAGTAAGATAAAGATTTAATTTAAATATTTCTGCTGATCTTAAGTAAAGGTGAGTCTGACTTCTCTCAGTAAAGAAACAATGCTCCAGTACACTTAGGTGAGCCTGAATGCAAACTTACTTACAGTGCCAATTTGCCCAATCTCGAAAAGATTATGATGGAAGCTCCCTAATTTAGAAATTAAGCAGTAAAAATCTTTTTAAAGTCAGCAGTTTTTCACACATTTTCCCAGCTACATTAAGTACAAAAATACAGTGGTGTTTCCTTTGGGCTGAGAGCCATTTTTTTTCTGTTAGCTCTCATTTTTCTCTTGTGAAGACTTTGAAAATGGTCAGCTGCTCAAAAATCAACTCAAAGCTTTGGACAGCAAAACAGAGGTCATGGGACTACTGTGACCGACAGCCGTACAACTATTCCCAGAACACCTCTTTGCTTCCCGTTAAGAACTCAAAATGCATAAATACATTAAAATAAAGCTACAGTAACATACTTGCAGACTTAATTCATAGAAAATATAACTCCGACATAAACAGAACACTTTCTCCCAGATCAATTATACCGTTAGGCAAAACATAAAGTTTAATATGAATAAATTTACTCCTGAGCAAACCATTAGAAGTTTTACAACAAGCTGGATAACACATTTTTAAAAGAGAAGACAGGAAACTGAAATGAATCAGTATCATAAAATCAACACTTAATCTAACCAACAGAAGGTCAAATGATCACCTCTGCTGGATTAAATGTATCACAGAAGCATGCAATTGCCAGTATCTATCTTTACTGAGAATTTACACCAAATTCTTATTATCAAAAAAGTACTGAGATAGTAACAAGAGCCTCCAATTTTACTAGATGTACACAGTTATTAACAGCATTTACAAGCAGGAAAGATAAGATAATGTGGCACGATTAAAAGTGTATTGTCCATGTTTTACAGATGACACAGTGGTTCGGTCCTGCTCAGACAGAATCCCTATTGCAGAGCCAGGGACTGAGCTTAGGCTCCGTTGAGGGATATGGAGTGGCTTAGTCCCAGGCCTGTTCCCTATCCATAAAGACTTTTTCCTTCAGCACAGACAAAAAACTCAGAGAAGCAGCTGGAGGTTTGACAATTTTCAAGTAGAATGTGTTAATTACTAAAAACATTTCCATAAAAAAAATATTTCAGGATGTTCCTAGAAGCAGCTATGCTCATTAGCATACCCTTCACATTTGGAAGGGTAGGACTTTTTCAAGGAATAAGCTGAAGGAGTGCCAACTTAAATGCTGAACGCTTCCTTTTTCACAAGCTCTGGCTGATATGGATGGGTAGGTTCATAGGTCGTACGTCCTTCCTAATCACCATGTAATAATTGGACTGGACAGCTTCCATTTTTCGGTTCTTGATCAAAGAAGCCATAAGTAAATGGAGTTTCTTGTAGAGAAGTAGACAGTATTCAAAAGCAAATCAGGAACAAAAAAAACTTTTAAAAGGCCTTAATGTGGAAAAAAATACACTATGCTTGGTAAATATCCCCTTTATTAAAAATAATAGAATCAAGTTCCATTCTTGTTAACTGTCTCATAATGCTCACAGATATCAGGGAAAACTCACACAAGAGTTACCAAAAATAAATTGAAATGATCATAAGCTTGCAAAGAAAAAGCACAACTAAAATCCTATTTTTACAGTTACAGGAAAAGCTGTCTCCAGCTACCTTGTTTCTCCTTGGAACACAGCTGCGAATTACTGTGGAGTGAAACACCACAAGACAGTTGTAAAGCAAGCAAAAGCATACAAACACTGCCTACCTGTACCATATTTCATACAAAATAAAAATTTGTGGTTTAATTTAAACACAGTATGTAAAAGGAGAAAAGAAAACACATGACCGCAGATTATCCTAAGGTTATTCTTATGACAAAGTTCCACCATCCTGGCATGAAGCACTTTTAGCATCTTGAACAAGCGGCAGGCCTTACTCAGAGGCAGTGTTTCCAAAGTCACCAGGACGCCACTGGGAGCCATTTCCAAGAGCAGTTAAACACACACGTTTTGGCCTGGAATCTGACACACACCATGTGATCCAGCAACTGACTATCAATTCAGATGCAACATCTGATCTAACCCAAAACAGATGCAATCTGTTTTTTCAGGGAAAGAGTTACGGAAAAACATGGACAAACACTAGGAACTTTTGTGCTCTAAGATCTAGTAAATGCACAAAAGGCTGACAGTCTAAGTTCAAAAGCCAAATCTACCCAAATCTCTCAAATTATATCTTTAAGGAAGCATCAACCATATCTCCATCCTTTCTGTTACTGGGAAACAGTTTTTAGAAATCCTTCCTTTTGTAAAAAAAAATCAAAGGAATAGAACAAGCCTTCACTGTTAAATAAAAATTGTAAAATATACAATCTGCTTGCTTGGATATTAAATGTCAAGTCAATTATCTTCATATATAGAGCTCACACAGCGCTATAATTCTCTCTTCTACAAAAGAAGAATAGCCGATATCACAAAAACTCCTAACAAAAGGTATTTGTCTACTATCTGCTGGGCAAGAGGTTTCTGATCACCCACCATTTTTCTTCTCACTAGCCTACCCACTTTTGCCGGGGACTTTCCCCTCCAAGGTGGGAGTGCATCAGCATGGAAGTTTTCTAAACACTTCTCCCACATGGGGACCCTTATCCCAGTGCAGTGTCCCAGTCTCATTTGTTCTGCAGCTCAACTCGACTCTGCTCTTCGCTCAGCAATGTGGAAAGAGGGACTGGGTCCCACCTTCAGCTCTTTACTCATCCCCCTGCTGGTACAGAGAGATTGCAGGCAGTCTCACCCCAGCTCTTGGAGACAGAGAAGGGAACAGACATAACAGGGACAGGTTGTGGGAAAGGTCTAGGCTAAGTCAGTAACATGATTCATACCAGTTGTAGCCCCTAGTGTGTTGGTTTACTTTCTTTTGTTGCAAGCTGTCTGGAGAAAGGAGTGTTGGAAGAAGTCAGTGCTGCACAAAGACCATTCCAAATATGGGATAACTTGTGTCATTGCTTTCTCTGATTCTCCAAATTTTATTTCAGGATATAGCAAGTGCTATTAGACAAATCTGTCTACTTTGAAACTTTTTGAGATGTCAATTTCTGGGCAACTTTTTGAGATGTCACTTTCTGGCACTGTTAAAGTTTAAAAGCAAACAATAATATCAACCCAGACTCTAAATGCTCACTAAATTGTGTCCATGAGAGCAGGAAAGACCAAGGGCGCAGCTACTGCTTTAGGTAAATCCAGCCCTACAGCTTTATCAGTCACCCCACATGAGGTCATAGCCCCATGGCAGGCTCGAAAGTGTGAAGAAGAGTTTGTTTGCTGTCTGCATTTGTTGCTGTAACAGCTGCTTCTTCCTTGAGCAGAGGGCAGCAGCCAGGAAAGGTCTAAGGATCATGGCCCAGAAGGCAGCCTGCCTGCTGCACCACACTGCAGCACACACGTATCTGGAACAAAATCCAGTCTATCACTGAGGAAAGCACAACAGCTCTAATGAACACTGCATGGATTCATAAATGCTACGTAAAGCAGAACTGATGTCTGCTTGGTCTCCATATGTGCAAGCATGTCAGAGTTGCTCAGTAACTGGCAAACATCTTCAAACAGCACAGTGTCAGCCTTCCTGTTTCTCTAAAGGAAGAATACATCCATATGGTCAAATCCTTGTAATTAGTCATGTTTTCCTCTCAAATACTTTGATGCAATACAATATGTAGGTATCGTAAATGAAAGCCACCTGGCTTTCATTTCTCCAGAAAAATTATGTTCTGAAGACACAGAATCCAAGTATATTATTCTGAAATAACGTAAATTTATTATTCAGCAGTAGGTGCTCCTTACCCTATGCCATGCTACCAACTTTTTGAAACCAACAGACCAAAACCGGATAGACTGTCTTACCCCTTTGTGCTGATAAGTCTAGAAACAATGCTCTTACATTCACATAGGGAGGAAGTCTTACCAGAAAGCAGGATCTGAGCAACAACTGGTCTTCTCGTTTATCAAAAACATTATTTACCATTGTTGACGCATGATCCAGTTCTCTGAAATAATTCTGTTGGTAGGCATGTAGCCTTGAGAATCTTCCCATCCTATCAAAACAGACATCTCACCTCTTTTCAAAACAACTCGAAGACAGAAACCTAAAAGCCACTGTTCATGAAACAGAAGGTAACACCCATTTATTTCCTGTATGTGGTGGAAAGTTGATACCAAACCTGGAAGCAGCTGCTTCTTTTTACAATTTGCATATAACCCATGCTTACAGGAGGTTACACAAAATGCGTCAGCGACTCATCTTTACACTAGAAACATTTAAATATCTACACAAAGATAGTTTATGTCACTATCGGACAGTGGGCATACAACGTTCTTCACTGTTTACCAGACTACATAATTTTGTCAGTCACTGGAGTGAAATAGCCCTATACAGTTACTACTAAAGACAATTTGCTCAACCTAGTTCATCTTCAAACCTAGAGTTTTAAGAAAAGTAACAACTGCCATCAGAGCCACTCCAGTTCAACATGATTTGCTCTACACATGTAAAAACCAGATTTATACAGAACAGAAAGCAGGTAAGTATGGGAGAGAATGTGGCAATATCCACAATATTTTGAAGGTAGAGCAAAAGAAAATAACAGAGTGATGTATTTCCAGCTTCCTCTGCAGTTCTGGGATAAACTTCTCCCTCATGCAAAAATGAATGGAGAAGAGCTAATTCAAAGGTTTGTGGTGAAACCTTGGCTTTGCTCATGTTATGGCAAAACTCCCATCTTGGCAAGGCCAGGAATTCATTCATGAAGCCTGACACTGGGATACAGATTCTGCACTAAATGGGAAGGTGCTGACAAAGGAGGAGAGGTTTCTGAGCAGCACAGAGTGCTCTGAATATATTTTTATAGTTAATATACAGGATGTATTTCAAAGCCAGTAAATGATTTCCAGCATGACAAAATGATTTTGAAGCTACTCTCCAAACATATCTGTAAGTAATGTTTTCCACTAATGATGGATAGTCCACCATCTGACACTTGTATCAGTCCATACTCAAGAACAGGCATGTTTAACAAACAATAGTCAAAGGCTTGTGCAGGCAAAATGCTAATGGGTGGAAGAAGGAGGAAGGGCTTTTCGTGGCTGAAGAAAGTACTTCTCAACATCAGTAAATCTTTGCACAAAGCTTTGAGTACAGAAGGTTAAAATGTGAGACAATTTGCTTCCTCAGTGTTGGTTATCTGCCCTTTACATGCCTTTTTTTTTCCTAAGTTGATAGCCAAATAGATATGTCTGACACATCAAAGTTCTCACGAGGAGGAAGGGGAAATGAGCAATTTTGAAGTTTTTATGTCAGATTTTTTTCACCCCCAACAATGAGTTTTACATAAGACCTTGAGCTTGACTGGCTTTGGAAAAGCACTCTGTCATTTAATACTGAGAACTCAGCTGTAAGAGAACATGACCATTTCACATTTGTCAACAGTGTGGAGGAAGTACCTCAAAGCACACTTGAAAAGGGGAACTTCTAAAGCAAGGAAAACATGTCAGAATGATCTAACTCTCCTTGCACTTCTCCCCCGCTTTGGCATACGTGGACTACACAGCTTGGAGTATGCTGCTGTATTTTGATATTAATCGGAATGTCTCTGGATCTTTAACTGCTTCAGTGATTACATGCACACAAAGGGTGTTTGGGTTGCAAAGCTCAAACTTCACAAAACAGACTTGAACTATTCAGGGCTGAAGTTCAAGTGAAAAAAGTGAAGGGGGAAACTACTCAAAAACAGGAAAGGCCTTTTAAAGATCGCATGTGCACTTGGGTTTAAATTCCACTGAGAACACATGGACCACTGAGAGCATCTGTCATCTACAGCCCCAGGCAAATATCTGAATCAGTTACTGTTGAGTAAACTTCTACATGGGAAGGAAAGGCAAACATTAATGGATCAAGAGAGATGTACACACGATAGCGTGGCAATTTTTGCTTCCAGTCCTCAAAAAGCAAGAGAATGAGAACATAGTAGATCCTGACAGACAAATAAGTAGCAGAAGAGAGATGGATCCCACGGAAAGTGTGCAACATCCTGTTCCTACTGAATTCACACAGCTCAGGAAGTAGTGTACTCTGTTGCTAGTCTCCTCCACCCAAGGTTGCCTGTTTATTCACAGTTCATTTCAATGCAATAGTTAAACCATTTTCAGTAATGGCTCAATTCCTGTTTTACTTCCCACTGAAGTGTTTCAGACTTGTACTATCAGACACCAGGTGTTTAGCCTGGGCATGGTAACATCCCACTGAGGAGAAAGCAGGCTCCATCAGAAGATGGGAAGTTAATTCCTTCAACCAAATCTGTGCAAACCCACCTGGCAACAGCTCTATACTTTCTGAAAAAGTTTTCCAGTCTGGGAAGTTAAGCCATGAATTACACATTTAACTTTTGCTGTCAAGTTTTATTCTGTACTCTTGTTGTGACCCAATCTGGACAGTCCAGGGGTCGCCGGGGTAAGAACCTGGATCTCCCCATAGAATTCATGGGTTCAGCACCCACTGGGCTCTATGAAGGCAAAACAATGCCAAACAATTCATCTAAAAGGAATTCGTTTTTATAGGCACTGTTAGGAAAAGATTAGCATTGTCTTGCTAAATATGTGTTAAGGGGAAAAGAAAGAAAGAGAAAAAAAAAGAGGAAAGACAGAGAGACACAGAGAGAGAGAGAGCAAGAGAAAGACAGAGAGAGAAGTCCAAGGACACCACCTAGGCTCCAGTCCTCCTCTTCTTTCTCCCAGGATGGTGGGTGCGCTGCAAATGCCCCTCCTGCAGAGTATTATTTGTAGTTTTTTGGTGGGCTTGTACAGTGCTTCTTCTAGGAAAGTTCTAGAACTGAGTTGGGGGGGGAGGGGGGCTTATGAGGTCTCTCGGCTATAATAAATCTCCCTGATAACATTTAACATGTTTTAGTACATTTAAAAAGTAAATATTCAGAAGTCATGTCATTTCATATTTGTATGTCAAACACAAACACAACCCATATGTTAGTTCGAGTTAGAGCTGTTAGATTAATCTGTTGGAGCGGGCCCAGAGGAGCGCTACGAAGATGATCAGAGGGCTGGAGCACCTCCCCTATGAGGACAGGCTGAGAGAGAAGAGAAGGCTCCTTAAAGTACTTAAAGAGGGCCCACAGGAAAACTTGGGGAAGGGCTCTGTATCAGGGAGTGCAGCAGCAGGACAAGGGGTAGTAGTTTTAAGCCAAAAGAATAGAAATTTAGATCAGATATTAGGAAGACTATTTTTACTGTTAGGGTGGTGAGGCACTGGCACAGGTTGCCCAAAGAAGCTGTGGATGCCCCATGCCTGGAGCAGTTCAAGACCAGCCTGGATGAGACTTTGAGCAACTAGATCCAGTGGGAGGTGTCACTGCCCATGGCAGAGGGGTTGAAACTGGATGATCTTTAAGGTCCCTTCTGACCCAAACCATTCTATGATTCTATGACAATTTTGCTGGAGTTTAATAACCTGTTCTTCACAGAGCAGCTTGAACTTAAATCACTTATAGCACCACAGTTTCATCACCTAGGCTATATATAAAGAGCACTCAGGGTATACACTGTCAGGACTACCGCAGACTATGCAGTATGTTATTTTCAAACTACCGAGAGTAAAACCAGCCAGTAAGGTGTGGGGACACTGATTTACCAACCCTGTCGACCTGAAGGAGTAATTACAGTCCATTGCTGAACAACAGGGTGCTGTGTTCTGATGCTTGCTGTTACCCACCCACTCACATGAAGGGAAATTCAGGTGCACCCAATTATGCTGATTATCTCAACTAGCTATAATGATGATGAACCAAAGCCACAAAGGGCATGTGGGTGGGTAATGCTCAATTGGCATCTGTGAGCTGAGCAGCTGCGCAGCACCTGTACTGTTTGGCATGGGACCGTACACCAAACTGAACAGCAGCAGTCATGGTGAGATTAGAGGCCTCTCAGCAGCTCTTTGCCTAGACGGATAATGCCATCATTTTTCTCTTCAAGATGAGCAATCATGCTGGACTCCTGCATATCTTGCTGTCAAGCAATAACTGGATGTGGCATCAAAGCATCTGACAATGATGCTCATATCTGAGTAGGCTGACAATTAACATAGTCAATGGTAATGCCAGTAACAGCCTCATCAGCCATAAAGTCTATCAAGTCATAATCTCACCTTGCTCTTCTGATAATACTAAACATCTAAGACAGGAGAATTAGCAACATTGGAAAACCATAAAACTAAAAGCAAAGCCTCAAACTGAACATATTGGTAACTGTCTAATGGAGCTGTAAAACATTACTGCTTACATTTTGATTTTTTTTTAAAATACATAGGCTTATTTATTCTGTACAGTATAAGAATAGCTTCCAAAATAAAATCTGAGAAAACAGAACAAAAACATTAAGAAATCCACTCATTCCATTATTCTAGAATTCTATTTGTTTATTTTTTGTATTATTTGGCACTTGTGAAAAAAGACAGGAATCCCCCCATCACACAGTACTCCCTTCTTATGCACGAAGACAGAAAACCGTACTGTCATTTGAAAATTTGTACTGTTTCTGGAACTCACCAAGTGAAGCACAGACCATATCAAGAACAAAATTTTAAATTCTACTTATTAAAACTTCAGACAGACAGTTCAAAGTAACAACTTTTACATCAGAAATCTTATTATTCTTATTTTCAAATCAGTTTTTCTGTTCTGAAAAATGAGGCGCATGTGTCCTAGAACTGGGCACCTGAGAATCATGGTGCCCAAGATCACTAATATTCCAATAATTCATTGATTTTAAGCGGTTTTTCAGTTTCTCACTGGGTTGATTTGTCTATTTAAAACCTGTATATTTTCAGGCTTTGCACCCAGTAAAGGAAGTCCAATACAGGCTTATTGTCATCACTGACTTTCTTTCATACCATGGCCTAAGGAATTAAAAACCTGGTCTTTTCGATAATATTTTGGTTTGTTTGTTGGTTTTTTTTTAAATTCTTCATTCTGACTTGTATGACCTCAAGCAAGTCACATTCTTTCTGACACTTACTCTCGCTGTATTCAAAGTATGGGAGTGACAACAGCTTACCTCAATACAGCACTGTGATGCATAACTAAATAGCCATGAAGTGGCTATTTTCTACAACTAGGAAAATCGTATTAAGGCCACTGGCTCACAAAGTCAAATATAAAATGCAGGAGTTCCCTGGCACACAGCTCAATGTTTAACCCTTTACATTATACAGCCAATGGCGATAACTGCTAGAATGATAAAACTGATAGATAGCACATGAAAACTGCTTTTTCACCACTAGTGCTTGATTCACTGCAAACGTTAGCTATTAAAATTTCTTCTTTTCCTTAAAATTGAAGAAAAACTGAGTAACATTGTGTAAATGCTTACCATTAAAACAAATATTGTTTCTCTTATAAATTAAATTTTTTTAGAAAATTTACAACTGAGATACCACAAATGTAAAAAAACAGAAACACAAAAATCCTCCTCAATTTGGCTACCTTCACTTGTGTAAGAATGCATACAAAGTATTTACAAATCTGCTCCCACTATTAGGAAAAACAAAACCCTATTGCAGACATTTTAACATAAAACCTGTGAAAAACCCAAGTAAATGGATAAAATCATCAAGAGTGCTGGTCATAATTATGCTAGCTGTAAAAAATGCTTATCACGGAGTCCAGAAACAGCTTTTAGCATTTGAGCTCTTGTGAACATACAAAGAGCGGAAGTGATAATCTGTAGAAACAATTACAAACAGAGAACCTGCTTTCCAGCAAATACTCTACTCCTCATCTCTCCAAAAGCTAGAGCTGCCTGCAAGCCTTTCTGTTACGAGTTCACAGCTTATACTGCCAGTGCTGTCCTAGAAAGCACTCTGGTCTAAAAAGCTTCAACAACTCACCCTGTGCAAATATTGGAACAAAATAAACAATGCGGAAGCTTATCCAAATATTGGCCTTCTTCAACTGATAAATTACAAAGGGAAAGTTTTCATATCCTGCAGGAAATAAGCACTTAATCTATTGTTTTAAAGTCACTGTCATAAGAGGCTTTGGGGTAAAAAGAACGAGACCAGGGTAAACAGACCAGACCTCAGAGTTAAAAGGCTGTTAAAAGCCTTTCCAGCACCACTGGCATTGAAATATGGCATTAAAAGATGAACAATATTTTGCAAGAGAATGTTATACGCTGAACAGGCTGTCACATGCCTTTCTTTGCATTGTGTACACAACAGTGTACTATTTGTCTCCAAATAAACAGGAAACGTAACCTTGAGTGTATCTTCATGTATGCCTGACCACACTACATGTTGGAATGAATGTGCATTGTTAGTGTCATTTTTCCACTTGGTATGTGCGGACTGAAAAGCCAAGACACTATGTCCAACCCTACCACACAGCGGTATCTAAGCAGCAATTCCCCTTGCATTTATCAGACTGTTGCACAGGTCAGTCATTCGTATCCATGGTCTCCTAAGCAAATACTGTGGTTCAAAGTGACCTGTAATACATACTTACAGGAAAAAAAAGAATAAAAAGTAACTGATTTATATTGACTTGATATCCTGCTATCATTTATCTCTTGCTTTGTTACAAGACCTAATATAGCAATAGAAAACAGAACCTGCTTCAAAAGAAGGTACAAAAGAGGAGTCTCACTGTGTACCAAAATCCAGAAAGTACCAAACCCTGAATAGAGCTGAAGTGACACAATTCCCATGGTCTGGAACAGGGCCTTGAAATCTGGCAAGGAGTGGGGGTTTTTGTCTCAGATCTACTTATTGCCATTCCTGTGACAACCTGCCTACAGAATTATTTAAAATAGTACCTGCAGATACTATTTTCAAGCTGGCTCCCCTCCCAGAGAAATCGACAGTTATTTATAGGGTTCTGAAGTTATGTGATACTTGAGATAACCACACCCCTCCCTGTATCAGTGACCCCAATAGGTCACATAGCTTTAATTATTTCTGTAGGCAGAATCCTGGCCCCATTGATTTACGCACACTCGTAATTCACCCTATACACACACAAGTTGCAAATACCACTGAAACCTAAACCATACTAACGAAAAATGCTTCCTTTCTGTAGGGAAGTAATATATCTGTCTTAGAGCCATGGAACCCATAAAGCTGCCATGGCCCTGTTACAAATGCTCCTTTGCCAAGATAATCTCACCTGTACTTCTGAATCAGCATCAACATGCTGGAGTTGAAACCAGGTGTCTCTGTTATGATACTTCTGTAGATCTTCTTTCTGTATAGCTACCTTTCCTGGAAACAAAACAAATCAGAAGTACAGTTTAACACATGCTGTAGCTCCCTCAAAGCACATTTCCATCGAAAAAAAAGTTTCAAAACAATGATTTAGGAATGTCCTATTCAAGAAAGACTTCAGAGCAAGGAAACATTTCTTCAGGACATACCTCTTTACACAATACACAAATCTTTTTGATGAGCAGCTTTTTCTGCTTCATATTGTGAAAGACTAAAATTCTTAATGTCATACTCACCTAACAGACTGAAGCACCAGACTCTGGATAAGCTTGTAAGGATGCTTATAGTAAAAATATCATTATTACTTCTTTGACACGACAATTAAAACTGTGGCAGGAAAAGCTTGAAAACTGCTGGAGAGAGATTTTTTGAGGCGGATGTCTATAACAATCTGAAAACAAAGTTCTACTTATTGCTAACAAAGTTTCAGGATGATGCTTTTCACTACATATTTTTTTAGGAGAATGGCAGCAACCAGAGATGTCAAGTTACAGCAGATGCAGAGATCTGCATTTTGAGGCCCTATTGACTTACCTCCTTCCCTCAAGTCTTGCAGAGTTTGCATTTCGCAACTCAGAGCCACCCAAGTGCTACCTCTGACTACACAGAGGAAAAAAGTCATACCAAGTCTTTTCACCTCGACTTTTTAACCCCCTCTTATCACTACCAAATTAGCTGCATTTGTAGTTATGGCAGCAGCAGCCAGTTCCGTGCTGTGAACTAATGCACATGCGTGCTAAGGGCTAATACATACGTAAAGCTGAATCTTATCTTGCCCAGTCTCTCTCAGGCATTTTGTAAAGCTCTCTATGAAGGGCAAAATTTTTCCAAGTATCTTTCTTTGTATATACAAAGCAAAGCATGGCACGCCTGAGGAGCATGTGATTGTCAGAAGGCAGCTTTGGCTTGGTGGTCCCTCAGCAAAGCTGCATGTTCAAAATGAAAGAATCCAGGACTGTCAGATGTTCACGAGGGTCAAGAAAGCTGGATTTTGGCAACGTGGTTTTCCCCTACAGTTTGCAGCCACTGCTTTGCTACAGAAATACAGAATTCCTTTAACCAAATCCTGCTAAATAAACCAATGGACACAGTCTTAGCAACAGATTTCCAAGGCTTCCCAAACCCATGCCGTTTGGCCAGAGGTCAGTAATACATCACCCCAGCAAATTTTAACAGAACACAACAGAAGACTATGAAAACGGCAAACACAAAGCACTCTTCCTTCCAAAATCTAAAAGCTTACTCAAGTCCCAGCAGGAAGTTATTACACCCCAATGTTTCCTCAAATTTTGGCCTTTTTCTTGAGCTGTTGCTAGATGGTTCCACCCAGCCCTCCTGCTGCTGGGCTGTTCCACTGTACCCTGCTGCAGACGCTGGCTGCATTTTTCCATCACCCTCATGCTGCTTCTGTTGACAGTTTTGATATTTTCAGTCCCAGTTTCTAAACTACTCTGCCATCCTTTCACAGCTTCCCTCAGCAGTATTCACTGGGGTTTCTGCTCTGGCTTCCACTGAGCTGCTGACCCATTACTCTCAAGTCTTGCTCACTCTGCTCACAGTGCTCTCCTCCCCTGCTTATCCTTTAGATTGCCAGATCCATCTCCTGGCAAACACTAAATTAGAGATCAACGGCGGCAGGTTCATTACCAGGCTTTTTATTAGATAGGCAGAGCAAGTGACTTGAAAAACTTCTTAGAAAAGCAATAATTAAATTACACAAGCCTGCAAAATAATATGGCAGAAAAGACAAATAAAGACATATGAACTGTGCTGAACAGAGGACACCAAGTTACACTTGAAAATCTCTTGTATTGTTGTGTATTTTCAATGCTTATACTTCTCTTCTTCAACCACAGCAGCTCTTGGGCAACCTAGTTTCTCTAAAACATATTGAGAGTAATTTAAATGCATGACCTTCCAATAATTGCTTTGGACCTCATTTGAAATTGTTTACTTTCACCGCTTGCTATCCTCACTGTACCCTTTAATCTCTTGCAGAAATCCTCCACCCGACTGCAGTGTAGCATGCACTTCCAAACACTCTTGCCTGTATCTTTCAATCAGTCTCATTCGCAGTCACCATCCTTGCAGGGAACACGCAGAAAATTTAAGGATGATTCCATCAACATCTGTGCCTGTATGTAGCATAAATGCCTTTACCACTGTCCTCTATTTCAGCACGAAGCCCCACTGCTCTCTGCATCAAGGCTGGGAAGATAACCCAGATGATTCTGACTGCACAGTCAGTACATGATCGCAGCACAAAGTGTTTGGAGGCAATGGTACCTGCCTCCAGCTCCAGGAGAGTTAACACAGTGGTACAACTGTTTTGATTAGGAAACTGTTTGAACAGCACTGTTTGCTCTGCACACAAGCAAGTCTTATTAATGAGCGAAACTTATTGACTGTGCTGGCTGGAATCCAGGGTTTTTCACTGTATACCAAGTGATCCACAACGGAGAAAAATCTACTAGGGGAAAAAGACACAGTAGGGAGGGAAGGGAGAGTAAAAAAAAGGGCCTACATTTTGGCTAGTCTAAACATATACAAAGACGTATTACTGATAGGGTGGATTGTTTGATCTGCCCTGTTAAGCAATTCTCTGTGTACAGTAGTGCCTGCACATTTTCTGTTCATAATTCTTTGCCTATACTGGCCATGTTGATACACTCACCCAACCCACACTCATCATCCCCAGGCCCGTGTGAGGCACGGTGTGGGTGCTGAGCATGGTCAGGTCCTGCCCCCCTCAATGCAGTCACTGCTCTGCACCAGCAGGCCTATGCCTGACCTTGCTCAAACAACTTCTAGCCTCACCAGAACTAGGTTAATTCGAGGTCAAAAGTCACAAGCTGTTGGCACCTGCCATTTGACCTGACACTGCACGATAAGGGCCTACAAACCTCCTTGAAGATAAAACTGACACAAGAGGTCAGAAAGGTTTACCACCTCTCATTTACAGGACCTTTTCCTCTTTGTGGTTCTCCATCCTGCTCCCAAACTAAAGCCCATTGTCCTATTCTCTGTCTCAAGACTTGGGTGGCTGCCAGGCAGTGGCTGAGGCTCCAACACTTGCACCTGAGGCACCCAGCCACTCCTGGTTTCCTCAGAACCGTCCCAGGCTGCAGAGAGTCTGGGTCTGTTTAAGCTTTTAGACACTGTTTGGGAGGAGGCAGGAAACAGCAAGAGTATGCTGAAGGGGATATGGTGCAATTCCAAAACTTAGTTAGGTTACCTTTTTAAAAGTTAGAGTCTCAGCAGTAAGACCAGCAACAATGAGGCAAAAGCATTCTTCTCATCTGCACTGATTTTTTTCTGAGTCTGACATTCACTAGGACCTTAGGTTGGTGGAGGATAGGGAAAGCCCACACACTCCTGCATGTTTTTCATCCATATGGAAGCAATCTCCCTATGTCCCTCCCAGCTCAGACTGAGCAGATCTTCATTAGCACACTTAAATCCTAAGCCCTGTGTTCAAAACAAAGATGTGACATGCCACACCTGACTTCTCCTTTCTGCAAATCTCTCTTTAGAGAAAAAACAGTCTACAAACAACCTCTTGTTTCAAACATGTGGCCAGCTCACAGACGAATTAAGTTACTGGCTAGGGCCTGGATGGTGCTAAGGGTGCAAACTCCACTTCACGATCCCTGGTGCCAACTGATTTAAAAGCCTCCTACTTTCCTCACCCATGCATCCCTGTGCCTGCAGCACTGCTGTACTGAAACTGCAGAGGAAACCAATCCAAACTAAAAAAATACCAAACAATGAAAATACACATTCTGGGGGAGAAGAAAGGAGGAAGAAATAAGTTTCAGGGGTCACTCATGGATATTGCTGCCACTTCTAACACACAGATCGCTTCAACTGACCTGTTTTACAGCTTCCCCACTCAAGAGTCACACTAACACAGCTAGAAGATAGCCAAAGGTCAGTAATTTGGGCACAAAGGCAGAAATATGAAGAGATGGGTAGGGATTTCTGGCTACGTCACTTAGGAAAGTGTTTGTGGAAGTACCGCATCCTCAGTGCCCATTCCATACTGGAGTTTCAAAAGCTCTTCCCAGGCAAGTCCATACAGCACATTAGCTGGGCCCTGGATATACCTGGGCTTGTTAAAGCAAGGTCTAACATTTCCTTCCAAAGCCTAACAGAGTTGATAATTGTCTCAGGCATTCTCCTTCCAGTTACAATCGCCTTCTGTCTGGATTTTGTTGGTGACAAAAAGATTAGGCACTAGTTCCAGGATTACATCTCACATTTTAATACGCCTTTACCAAATTGCAGAGTGTTTATCTCACAGCTAAGATATATGAATAATAATCATAGAATCATAGAATGGTTTGGGTTGGAAGGCACCTTAAAGATCATCCACTTCCAAACCCCTTGCCATGGGCAGGGACATATCCCACCAGACCACGCCAATCAAGGTCCCATCCAGCCCGGCCTTGAACACTTCCAGCAAGGGAGCACCCACAGCTTCCCTGGGCAACCTGTGCCAGTGCCTCAGCACCCTCATCGTGAAGAATTTCTTCCTAATGTCTAATCTAAATCTTCCCCCTTCCAGTTTAAAGCAATTACCCCTTGTCCTATCCCTACAGGTCCTTGTAAAAAGTCCCTCCCCAGCTTTCTTGTAGGCCCACTTCAGATACTGCAAGATGCAAGATTAGTAGAAGATATATTCCTTTATTGAAAAAGAAGTCAAAACAGCAATAGGACGGGAGTTTGTAATTTTAAAAGGGCACAATGTTCCACCTGAAACCTGATCCAACAGTTATTTTACAGAACCCTAAAAAAAGAGCATTTCAGGAGCTCCTGTATCTTCTCTTTAAATTATCTTTATCTTGGAATATTTGCACACTGAAAACCACAGAACTTTGCACATTGCTGCCAAGTGAGCTGAAGCAATATAATGTAATATTTTTAATACAACATCCTCCATTAACACTGACTGCAATATAGTTAATTTATAGCAAAGGGTTAGGTCTGAGTCACATGTTAAAAGGCCCCACACACCTAATTAATTCAGTCTTCTCTAAGCTGTGAGCAAGAACTACTCTGCCTCCTACATGCTGCAACATTAGGCAGTAAGAGGACCTAGAAGCTAGTTCAGAAGTTTCTTCAGTCCACTACGTTAAATGCACAGACACACTATATCAGTGAATTCATTTAAAACATATGAAGATGCAAAAAGCAAGCCACTTTCAATAGCTAGAAAGAATAAGGACAAGTCAGAATTTATTTTAATCAACATTTTAGGCTATGAAACTTTAATTACCTTAAAAATCTCCAACCAAGAATCATCGCTACTGCTCCAGACTATATGTAATTTTATAATTACCTATATGAAATGTTATTTGTCATCAAATAGAAGTACAGAAACTTTGCAACACAAAAAGGGCTAAATGCCTGCCTTCTTCAAGATTAGCACAAACTTACTCATCACTCCCGCAACAAGGAAAGAGACTGAAACAAGCAATATCCCTGCTGGAGGATTAGAAAGATACTAATGAGAATTGGGGGTAACACAAGGCTTCAGAGCTTTAGAATCAGTAGAATGGCTCCCTCCCGGGAGTGCACCAGGAAGCACAAGCACTACCAGACCATCTGCTACCATGGGTAAGAATTATTGGCAACAATGGCAAAACACTTCCAGCACAGCATTGTGCATCCCACACAGGCATACTGTATTCATTACACCAGTTCTGTTTGGGTTTTGAATAACTATGCAAATATAATAAAAATATCACTTATGAAACTCATTTTCTTCCTTTGTGGGATTTGTCTTGAATAGGGCAGAGAAAAGTAGGCTGTGGAAAAGATATAGCTTCTATCTTTAAAAGCAGCAAGCTGTTGCATTGCATGGACTATCCTGTGTCAGGGTAGTTTTGCTAGACACTGTCCTAAAGATATTGCCTAGCTTATATTGCAATTTGTACTCTTCCTTCCTGTTAAGAAAAAACCCTACCAAGCCACACCTCTGGTATCAATTCTCTGCCTGCTGCTCTCTGGGCCTTAAAATGTCCACCCATTTGAGAAAGGTGGCATAGCCCATGGGAGAGCAGTCCTAAAACCTAGACTTGGAATCACTGTTTTCTGCCTTAGAGTAGGCACCAAGACCTTGAGCATGCTGCCTGCACTGAACAACCATCTCCTTCATCCTCTCCATCACCCACCTCTTCCAGGCACTGCCACCAGAAGCCACTGCGACTGCACCTTCTTCACAGTCCTAGTCTTTGCTTAGTTCAAGCAAGGCAAAAAACCAGAGAGAGACTGCTTAACATCAGCCAGTGCTGAGACAAGTCAAGTATGGCAGAAAACACAGAAAGGCCAGCTCAAAGTAGAGCAGTCAGAGATAAGCTGTGAGGATGGATCTATTCCAAATACAGATAGTATTAACACTCTCATTTGGTAAGGAGGAGGGTTGCATAAAACGACAGTCAAGGTTCTAGCACATTATGCTCAGTAGTTTTGTTTATAGTGTGTATACTTGTAGGAGGAAAGAGGAAAAATATGTATTTTTGAAGGTTCAACTTTGTTTTCCTGCTTTTGTGACCATCTGTTATGTTAAAAGATATTGTGAGTGCATCCTAACAATTTGTTCTATGCAGAAAGTATTTATTTTAGGCTTTCTGTGCAACAGTAGAGAATCTTCTCAGGATAATTCTATTTTACAGCTTCTTGAGACTTGTCATTGTGGGACAGAATCATCTGTTTCCTTTATTTCATTAGTAGCTATATTTACACCATACTGAGTAGCTTTTATTCCCGTGTCATCCAACAGCACATCACGGAAACAGTAAACCAAGTTGTGACTGCAGGGCAGAAAAAACAGAAGAACACAATTTTCTATTAAAATCTTGATCTCTGCTTCATGTTGCATTGAAAGATCTTTCCTCCAATCAGCTAGCAAGAAGCTTTTCCAATTTTTCTTTTAAACCAATAAAATAATAACGGTAGACGGTTTCCCTGGATGTTTGATAATAAATGGCAGCAAAGCTATAAGCACATTTCCTTGGTTTTGGAAGTAGTCATTAACAAAGGCACAGTTACCTCCAATGACTTTGAATTCCAGGGTGTTTTCATTCTGTGAGTGTCCATGAGCTATGTATGATTTGGTTTCACCTACTTTCATTCAGAGCAGCTAAGTTTAATTACCTCTGAAGGCAAATTTGTTTTATTGCCTTACTTTGCTTCAGCTCATATAGTATTAAGCAGGAAGACAGTTACCACTTGCCACAAGAGTTTCAATTTGTTGTACAACACACCTAATAACCTCTATGAAGGTGAGTTAAGTTATAGTAAATGTAATTAACAGAATCACTTGCTAGCCTTCTCCCCACAGCCCTTCTGCTCCTTCATTGAAGAGCTCAGGCATTTCACATGTGTGCTTTCTTCAGTACTATTCCATCCTCACCAGCACAGCAACCAAGTCTCCCTCTCTGTCAGTAGGACCACAGACTTAAAGAAGAAAGCTCTTAGTCCCCAATGTAGTACAGGGGTCAAGATTTGAGACAGTGGATTAACTACTTCCCCTCTGAACTTCATAAGGGGTGCATTTTGTTCTGATCAGGTTCCTGCTTAATAAAGATGTTAACAAGTCAGTTATATGCATCTGTTACCATAACAAATGGTAGGAAAAACAAGACACAAACATTTGATTTGTGATTGAAGTAGAAGATACATAAGTGTGTATTTGTCACCTGAAGGGCATATGCTGTCAACTATTCTCTCAGCACAGTGTTGGATGACTTGGTGTGGCACATTTCCTGTTTTTTAAGTTATCTATATGTTCAAGATCACAGCCTGGCAGCCCAAATTTCTCATTACACACCTAAGAGAACACCAGCTCGGGGCATACCATGGAGATGGATTTCTTCACCAAATCCAGTCCAATTAAAGGGTGAGAAAAGCCTTCCGTCCCAGTGTATTGGCATTGCCTGCTTCATTTAATTTTTCAATTGGAATGGGTCCAGAGGAGGGCTCCGAAGACGATCAGAGGGCTGGAGCACCTCTGCTATGAAGACAGGCTGAGAGAGTTGGCCTCGTTCAGCCTGGGGAGGAGAAGGCTCCAGGGAGACCTCATAGCAGCCTTCCAGTACCTGGAGGAGCTACAGGAAAGCTGGGGAGGGACTTTTTACAAGGGCCTGTAGGGATAGGACAAGGGGGAATGGCTTTAAACTGGAAGGGGGAAGATTTAGATTGGATATTAGGAAGAAATTCTTCACTATGGGGGTGCTGAGGCACTGGCACAGGTTGCTCAGGGAACCTGTGGGTGCTCCCTCCCTGGAAGTGTTCAAGGCCGGGTTGGATGGGGCCTTGATCAGCCTGGTCTGGTGGGAGATGTCTCTGCCCATGGCAGGGGGGATTGGAAGTGGATGATCTTTAAGGTGCCTTCCAACCCAAACCATTCTAAAAAGCTGAAAACTAAAGATCAAAACATAATCCTAATATCCAAATCATAATAAAAATCAAATCATAATGTATAACTACATTTGCCTTATCCAGCAGCACTACTGTTGTAATATTTCTTTCTACGGCAGTAGCCAGAGATACCTTTTTTCACATTACTACTGGAGCGGTACCAATTGACAATTTTTCAAGATCACTAACTCTTAGTTGTTACAAATGAGGTAAACATGAGATGGAAATAGCTACCCTATGCATTATACAGACATGTTCCATCAAATGGGTCTACTACTCCTCTGGAAACAAATGAACAAATATAATTTTAAATGAAATTTACCATTACTTTCAGTAGTCACTTCCTACTCAAAGCATCTCAGCATAATATATAAATCAGTATATAAACTCTAGCCAGTAACAGTCAAGACACAGTATCAATTAAACAACTTGTGACTAGTTTATTTCCACAGTAACTGTACACTGGCTACATTTTACCTAAATAAAAAATTAAATCATATTTCAGATCCACTGAGCTCTGCATTTTCTTCATTATATTTGCATTTCAACTGGCATGCAAGATTCTTACAAGACACAGTTGTTGAAGAGCTGTATCTGTTTAGCTAACAAGATCCTACATGACTTAGCAAGTTATGATTAGGAAAATGCCAGTGTAATAAACAAACATGCAAACTCAAAGATATCTTTATCTGCACAGTCCTCCCATCCTGTATCCCAAAATACTACACTATGTTCCAAAATGTATCTGCTACCCATCCGTCCAAGTTTCTGAATTTGTTTGGTTCTCCTCAGAAGTCTGTCAGAGGTTTCAGGGGATTCTTGTCTTTAAATTTCTTGCACCCACTCCTTCCACTTTTGGTGGTTTGAGCATTCTCATGTGTGACAAACTGAGTTGTATTTTGGATGTTAAAGCATTTGCCATCACAAACTTGTACTTCATATTTGAATAAATAAAAGCATGCCTACTCTGAGCTCCAGTCACCCTTGGAAATCAGTATTACAGGATCAAGAGAAATGTCTGCAATACTAATTAGCAATTCAAAAAGAACTCTGCTAGTTAACCATCATCAAAAAATAGCTACTTGCCAAATTCTCACTATTTTGACATATGTGCACTCTGCGTTCTCTGTCTCGAAACCCCCTCAAAACCAGCCAAACAATGCAAACAGATGTCTTAAACATACCAGATCACACAGGAAATGCAGGCAAGTTCACAAGCTCAGTAATATCTGAACTTAAAATTAGTCTCCCTGGATGGAAGACAACCCTCAGCTCCTTTCTCTGAGAAAGGTCATTGCTGGATGATTACAAATAACCGCATTTCCTTCAGCAGAAGTGTCTCACGATGACATAATATAACAAGCTATCTCTGTAATGCAAACAAAGGGCCCCTTTTTGCAGAATTTGTTGGTTCAGTGGAGAAGAGCTTTTTCTAGCATTACTCTGACCAAACCTTTTCAGCAGGAACCTCTTCCAAACCTCCCTGGCTTGAGCCTCTTCAAGAGAGGGCCTCTTAAGGCTGAGCTGAAGATACACATATAAAAGCTACTCCTAAATATGACAGACCTTGGTCCAATTAAAAAGTTCCCTTTCTCAAAAACACAGCCCTGTTTAATAGGAACTACCAAAAATAACCATGTGTGGTTACTCTAGAGCACTGTTCCCTTCCCAGAATATTTTCCTGCTGCAAGCAGAACTTACAGAGTTAATATCAAAGTGACAATAATTCTGAATTTCTTTCATCTCTCCATTCCTTTTTAATCACATTTTCACATCATTGAAATGCTCTTCAAAATATGCCTGTGATAAAGAGGAAGGAGAACAGAGGGAGGAAGAGGGAAAAACTCAGACTACATCAGCAAATATGCCCCATAAAATCTCAATGTAGACAGGTATAACTGGAGTTTTGACTTACAGCGCTACATCAATATATTAACACACCAGTCTGCCTATCTGTGGATTCTGCAACACATACAAAAGTCAATGTCGCTTTTTGCTGAAGAGATAGTGGAAAATGGAAACCTGACCAATCATTTGAGCATCCAAACAGAAGTGTCTATACCTTCAGCAAGTCCTCTTTTTCATAAATTGTTCCCAGTGCCTTTAAGAAAAGATTACTCTAGCAGCTCCTGAAGAATTCCCCTCTCATGTCAGAGCTTGATTATTAAAACAGAAACTTACAAAATATGGAGAAAAGGAAACAATTTGCACCTCTGTATCTGCAATTTCATGGGTCTGGCTTGCATCAAGAGAGGGAGTAAAGCCCTGAGGAAGAAAAATCCCAGTCCATGGCTTGCTCATGGGTTGCTGCAACTGCAGAAAACCAGTGATGCACAGGATATATGACGAGGCAATTTCAACAATTAAAAAAATCATCAGCTGAAAGAAAAGAGGTAGTTCTTTCAGGAGAAAATAGAGATCAGAGCGATCAAAAAGCTTTCCAAAAGCTCATGCAAAACTCAGAAACTGACCACTCTCCTCCCCAGGATCCCTAAATGCTGTACACACAATGAGCTCAGATAGGGACAAAGAGAATGACAACTCAGCTTCCTAGCTCATATGCAAACCATTAAACAATTAAAGAAAAAGCTAATGCCTGCATGATAAACTCATGTAATGTAAAGATCCTTATAAAGAAACCTGCACCATCACCCCATGTATTTTACAGCACTATACAAACTGTTGTTCAACATCAGACAACTTCCTCACTACAAGCTCTGTCAAAATATACACACCTCACTGAGAGATATAGTCATCTTATACTGGCATTAGAAAAGTAGTACTCATGCATGACTTATTTCAAAAGCAAGAGATGAAAAACTGAAAAAAAAAAAAACCCAAACAGTTCAAATGACTTAAAGTGGAAGCTGTTCCCCTCAATAATAACTAGGCTTTTACAGGATTTTTATCCCTGAAGAGATAAACGGAGTGTCATGCAATTTGCTGCAGGGGAAATTCATAGCAAATATTATCCGGAAAAGAAGGAGCCTTGCCAGTCTCAAACAGTCACTAGAAGTCTTACAGAGCTGTTCTGTTGGCAACATCTTAATCTGATACTCTTTATAAAGTTTTGTCATCATTGTAGTGCGGATACCTATGACCAGTAGCTATCACTCTGCATGTCATTAAGGTAGTTATAGTTTAACAACACTGCATACAGGTAAGAGTAATGAGTCCTGGAAAACTGCAAGACTAAAGGCCTTGCATTTAGGCGGAAAAAGTGCAGTAACAAATGATGTTGCCAACATTTTAACAATGCTTCATTGTCTATTTCAGTTAAACTACAATCTGCATTTACTATTGTAACAGACAGGATTTTTCTCCCAGCCTTTTTTATAATATGCAATATTGAAGGCATTTTTGTCACTTGACGAGAAAGGACAATACTGAGCAGTACTTACCGCTGTTACTGTCAAGAACCCAACTCATAAGAGTGCATATGATCTAACAGTAAAAATTCAAGAGAAGTAAGCTATAAATAAAGTAATAATTTACAAACACATACCTATGATGGAATCCCTTCGAAAAACATCTCTGTCAAAAATATAAAATGACAGATGGCGAAAGGTCCGGGGAATTTCACAGTAAAAGTCTTCTCCATAGAAGGGGCTGGGTAAAAAAACAAAAACAAAAACAAAACATACACACACACACACAAAAAAAAATTAGTGTTGGTATCCTAGAGGAGCCAGTGCATTTATACTACACACCCAGAACATTACTCTGGACTACAACAGACTTTACCGCCCATGAGTGTGTGCCTTCAAGCACTGTTCCACTTTGACTCGTCCCAACTATCTTAAATGCCCAAAACCCAAGATTTCTTAACATGCAAAAAAGAACAGATACTTCTTTTTATCTGGAAAAAAAATGTCGCTAAACAAAGAGGGCAGAGACCCTATTATTTGTTAACATACAGTGGCCTTAAGGGTAGAGAGAGGCCCCTGTTGCCACACTACGCTTACAAGAGACCATTACGACAGAGATCACAAAATCATACACATGAACAAGGGGAACAAAATACAGCTTGGTTCTTGGTGTGTATATATATTATTTTTAAAAAGGATTCCATTTATTTAAAATTAAATGCCTACAGCCATTACCTCTTTTCTCATCTGCTGCAAAGTTTCTTATTTAAAGTCAGATTCAGTCAACGCATGCTAACTAAGCCTTGGAGCTGGCACTATGCCTGTTACCTGATAGCACTGCATATCTATCTACATTTTCTTACTGGAATTGTATAGAATAAGTTCTTTTACAGTAAGACCAGATTTAAAAAAAATATATATACACCATCCCAGCATGAAAAGCTCTTTAGAGACTTAAGAGGCTTTCTTTCAATTCTACCAGTTTAGATGGAGAAAAAAAACAATTCACTCAGACACCTAATAGCAACCCTTTCAGTTTCTCTCTATCCAATTATATGGTTAAGGATTTACTCCTAAGGACTATAAGCATATATCAACATTATTTATTCACTGACAGGTCTACTATTTTACACAGAATTTTCATTCCAAGTCACTCATGCTTCAGAAGATCTAAATGGGTGGATGCAATTTGAGTCATATGGACAAATACAGCAAGCACTGCAGATGTTAGACTTAAAAATAAATCTAATTCCAATAGGCCAAAAGCCAGCAGGTTTTTTTTTTCTTCCCTTTTTAAACACAGACCTCCTTATTATCTTGGCTAAGCACAAAAATGGGAGACAGAATCATGCTGTAATCACTAACAAAGACTTTTTATGTTAAAAACTTAGACATAAAAGAATTTATTAATAGTTCCTTTTATTTTTTTTCAGCATTTTTCCAGGAGAGGTCATTCCCTTGGCTTCTTTCAGGATATTTTGCATCACCATATTCTTTTGCTTGTATTTCTGACGACAGTAGAAACACACTCCCTCAGAACTGCCACATTTCCCCAAGAGCTAGCTGACAAATCTCACTCAAAACACACAGGCACTGCAAACTAGCGAACTGCTCTGTGTTTCGATATGCCACATTAAATTCATGAAGTCCAGAGATGTCACTTAATATTCAGTAAGAACATTATTTAAGTCACAACTCCACCGGCCACGCTGAAGAACACATGCTGAATAAACAATGAAACTCAAGGCGTATCCACAGGTTAAACTGAAATGGTTTCCCACTCCTTGAAACAAATGCATCCAGCCGTAAATTATGGTGACCAACATGAGCCCCACTCAGCCATCGCTGTTGTGAAGGCAGGGGGAAAATCTAACAGCTGGACATGGCAGCTGGCTTGACTGCTTGTCCCAACTATCCCATCTGATTCAGCACCCTCAGTTATGTCCTCTTTATCCATTCTGCTCTGAGATATTTTATTTGAAATCAAGAATTCAGCAGCCAGCACTTCAGGCACAAAATACCCTAACTTCACTGGAACAAGCAGATTTTACCAAACTGGGAACTATGTGACTAATGCAGCAGCCATGTTTCTGCTGGCAACCCCGAGGGCCTTATACTGTGCAAATCATTTGGGGCACGTTTTCAGGCAGAGGCTGAATGCAGGGCGGTTACACAAATGCATAAACATTGCCCAAATATCTGGTGCATTATGCGTGCAAAACACTTGCATCCTTCGGAGCCCTGATACTCCGTTCAGCCATAAAATTGTCCTTTCTGCTGGAAAAAACATGACAGATGAATTTACTCACTAATGACCTTAGAATGAAATGATACTTAATGAACTGTGGATTATATACCCAATTCTATGTTAAGAATACGAGGCAAGCTTCAGTATGCTGGAAGTCTAAAGGCAATGCAAACAAAAGCGAAATTTACACTCAACATATTTAATTCAGCTCAGCTGGTTCTAGAGGAAAGAGCAGGGAAGAGACAACTGGGGCCTTTCACCAGCCCCCTGTTAATGTTTGTCTCTGGTGGTGGTTGGGGCCAGAAGATAACTACGACCTCACCACAGCAAACAAATACAAGATTCTGAAGAGCAGAGCAGAGCAAAGGAAGCATCTAGTCCAACACATGGTATCAGAGAGTGGCCAATTAACAGCAGAAACGCTATGAAGGCTGACTTAGCCAAGCAGGAGGGACCACATCTGGTCACTACTATGAGGCACGATGCCTGTTAGCCTGAGCAGGACCTGCTGGCAGGCTCTCTTCACAGATATATTATTTGCAGCCGCTGTCAAGAGAAGCTTTGTTCTGCTCTTGGTTTCCCCCTTCTAAGATCTTGTACTCCTTGTAGATTCACAACCTCTCCTCACTCAGGTAACACCCTCAAGGTGCACCACGATCTTAATTAATATAAACAAGCAGAAGTGCACTCACTCTGCACTGGGCAATAAGCCAGCAAAGTTTTAACTGCAGGGACACACAGCAATCTTGTGTAGCTCTGCAGAAACAGTGTCTTCTTTCCAAGGGAATAAAAAAATAACCACACACAAATGCTTCTAGCTTCCACTTAAATGTGTGCTTTCCCCCTCCATGTACCCCTTCAAAACAGTACTCACTTTGTCTCCCACCCAGACCTGATGAGCAAGAGGTGACAGCAGTCAAACTCCATGATTTATTTCCCAAGATAACTTAAGTGCACACACCAGGGCTCCACAATATCCCCTCTCCCCCAAAAGCCAGATATAGTCTGATGGAGCTTCAGTGAGTACTTTTATTTTGACATAGCAATTAATAAAAAGCCACAGCATCTGCCTGCGCAGCCCTCAGGAGTCTGACAAGATCCTCCAAAACAAATACTTGAAATAGCCTGGCTGAAAACTTAGGAATCTTTCAGAACTAAGTGAGTTCAGATTCAACTTTCAGGCTTTGAGTTGAGCTCTCCTTGTAGATTAATCAACCCAACTCTTATGAGAAATTCTAATCATTCCACGAGGTGGAGAAATAATGAGGGTGCCCTCTCCCAGTCTCACAGTGTAGGCTGCAGAGCATGGTCAACAGAAGGGCAAGGACAAGGCCATTGCTGAAATCATTTCAGTTTCTCTGGACTTCAAAAAAGTGATGGGGTGTAACTGCTGAGAGTAGGATCTTGCTAGGATGGAAACTGTGGAAGTCCACTGTAAATGTAATTCAGCTCATTCCAAGCTGAATAGAAAAGCACTTTCAAACCCAACTCCTTCAATAAAGACTACTAAACTTAGAACGGCTTTACTATTTGCTTTTTAGTTTTGCTATCGCAACAATAATACCAGTGCAAGTATCAGCTGCTCCTTAGTTATGAAATGGGGCTTGTGCCTAAGCCACCACCTCTTGTTTTCTTGACAGAAACTACACCTGTCACGACAGAAGAGACATGCACAAAGAAAAAAGTCAAGTAAAAGCATAACGAATAGTGCTACGGATTTGACTCTTCAGGCATATTTTTTTCTCAGAACCTGCTGTTCTGATTGCTCATGGTGGCAAGAATACCAGGAAATCAAAACCAAAGAGTTCCCTCTTGGTATTGTTTCACTCATACAGCTATCCACTTTAGAACCCTTCCCATTTCAAGATATCTATCTTTGAATCTTTTCTAATTATTTTGGCAGTGGATATTTTTAGGAGGAGTCAGGGAAGGAGAAGTGAAACAAATTACTGTGCAGATTAAATGGAATGAAAGCAAATAAGGAAGAAAATCCTAATTTCAAACATGATGAATGGGAACAACTTCCCCCAGAAAAGGTTCAAAATTCATTCATTTTACATGTTTTAGTAAACTCTGAAGTCATGCTTGCGAATTTAATTCTATACCTTCACATATCCACTGAAATTATCCCAAATAATAACATTAACAGAGAAGAGACTTCATAAAAAAAACCTCAGTATAGAAACAGTTCTTCAGTTTCAGGCTGTGTTGCAAAACCTCATGCTCCTTTCTCGAAATTAGGACTCCCTAAAGTAGTTTTGTTTTTGTTTTGGCACCGGTACCTTCAATGGATGAAGTGAAAGAGTTGCACGATGAATAATAATGAAACCCCTCAAACCAGGATTCTTTGTGTATGGATGTGTTTTTTTAACTGCTTTTGTGATTGAAAATAAGGACTATTAACATGCCACAGAATACTCCACATCCTCTGACTATTTTAAAACGTTTAGAAATACTGGATTCATCCTGTTGCATGAACTGAAGACCAGAGTTCACATTGCCATGTGAGCTGGAAGCAAAATCAGCCTGCACAAAGGAGTACACTTGTTTGTTTCTACTACTAAGCTTTTCCTGCTGCTTAGCTAATATGTTTTATACTGTGCTTTGCAGCAAATGTAAAGGAAGTGGGGTAGGGAAGAGAAGGTTTATTCAAAGCAGATAGAGCAAGCCAAGTAAAATCTGAATACACTTCAGTCTCCCACTAGACAGAGCTACAAGACGACAGGCAAGTAAAACAGGCTCTGTAAGAGCCAAAGTTGGCAGATGCCATGCTAGCTTCCTCACCCAATTTATTAAAAATACCTAGTATTGTAATTGGCAGAAGACAGGCAGCAGGAAGTATATGGCACACAAGGCAACACCTAAATCCAAATATGCCCACTATGCCCACTGTTAAGAGTGCAGACTATAGTCTTTCAGGTATCCACCAAACCTAAGCAAGTTTTTCCTCATGTTACTGTGCAGAGACACCCAAGATGGACAGTGTTGTGTTGTAGCCACAACCACCCCTACTACACAGGAAAAAAAATAAAGCAGTGTGCATTTTCTCAACCCTATGCTCAGAAGAGAGAGACAGACACACTGGCTATAGTTATCATCCTCACTTGACAGTTGCTGGTTTGGCTCAATGAGGCTTACGGGGATTATGATAACTTTAAGCAGCAGCCGTTTGGCCCCTGGTCACCTCCTAAAATATTCTGTAAGATGACACACGCAAACAACAGAAGTCACATTACAGCTGCATTTATGGTTTGGGGTTTTTTTCATCACCCAAAGCAGCCTACAACACCAACAATTGTTACTAACAGGGGTGACTTTTTGTGTGGATAAACACTTTCATTCATAAACCCTGTCTTTAGTCTCAAGGCTCACTTCAATTCTTCTCCTTTCATTAAGTCTTGCTTCCTTTCCTGGCAACCTTCCCAGTTGTATTACTTCCCTGCACAAGCACAGTCCTTGCCTTCAATAATGCCCCTGACCAGGCTGGAGTTGTATCCATATCGCCTTATCTCTTTCCCTTAAAGGCTTGGGATGTTGTCAGAATTTAAGTCTATTGATAACAGGAATTCAAATCATGGTTGAAAATAGCCAAGTGCAGAAGATGGCAGGCACTAGGGCAGACAGCACACCAAGGAGCGAGCTGGAACCATGCAGGAGAGAAGCTACAGAACATGTAGACAGCACAACAGGCTACAGCATCCAGCTCAAAGCCTCTTTTCTTCAGGTCCCCAGGCCGGGGAAAGCTGTTATTTCAAGGTGAGGTGGCAACCTAAGAACATGGAAATAGCTAATGGAACAAACTCAGATACAACAGCTAATTTTGGCAACACTCCAACAAAGGGAAAGAACTTTGTGTTTAAAATTTGAGAAGTGATCTGCATCCAAGATGTTATCAGAACCTGAGAGCAGTTTAGCTATACAGCCATGAACTCCACGCACGGGAAAATAAAGGGCTTAAGCAAGCCTAGAATCAAAAAATAACAAAATCAAATATAGCAATAGAATTATTTAGAAGGCGTTCTGAGAGCTACTGATCAAATTTTTTACCTGATCTAATACTAAAATAAAGACAAAGTAGCTTCTTGTTAAAGAGAACACAACCTTAACTATGAATTTACAGCACATTTCACCATTCACTTACAAAGACACTGCAGACTGGGTGGTGGGGAAAGCACCTCTGGTTTCATTTGCTGTTTCATTCAGTCTTTGATCACTATGTTTAGCACGTGAAAAATTCCTCAGTGAAATAGTGGAGAACTAAATAATCACAGACTCAAGACGCTTGGCTCATCTCTCTAAAGCACACACTGTCGGTCAGTCGATTCTTTACATACAACAGTTTTTGCCTTTATTCATATCCTTGAAACAAATTTAGAGATGTCACATTCCTTCCATTCTTCACCTATGATTCGAGAAGCTGCCTTGATTTCCTGTTGCAGCTGACACTGCCCTTTAAGTGAATGGAAACATTGGATGCGAACAGCAAAGGCAAAGTCAGTCTTAATGCCAACAAGCCAAGAAAGTTTATCCTCAGGGAAGATCTGCAGCTGGGAATGAATCCTGCATGGTGGAGCCTGAAGTTTGAAGCTACTCACGGGGGAAGCCACGTGGTTGGTTCAGCAAAGTAAATTAAAATGCAAAATTCCTGTCAGGCTGTCTACTTGCAGCTCAGAACTAAAGAAAAGTTGTAGATCTGTGCATTTAAAAAAATAATTCTCTCACGTTACTTAGGACATAAAATACATGAGGCTCTTTATGTACATCTCTGCTAAGTCACATGGAACTCATCCAGTTCTATTCAATGCCTTTGTGGATGATGGTAATACAAATATTGAACAACAAACATAAAACAGAGAAGCGTATTAAATCCTGGCTCTAACTGACCTCTTCCTCATATCTTATGACTTGCATGTGACCTTCACAGAATTTAGTAAAAGCTTGTGCCACGGAGTTTATGAAAACAGTGCTGCCTGAAAAGTTCAAGATTGCCTTCCTGGGAACCTGGAGTGCTTGCTCCAACCAATCCATGCATTCACTGTGCTTGTCCAAAGATCCCCAGAGAAGCTGGATGACTCTGAACTGCCCCACATAAAGATTTTTCCCATTGCTCTGTGGTTTCATAGAAAGGCTGCTCGTGTTATAACCCTTGACTTGTTTCAGTCAGGCACCACCAAGTTATCCTCACAACAGCCCTCAATTTTCCAGCACACGGCAGCAGTGCCACCACCCAGTTCAACAGAAGCCAACAGAGGCTGGATGGCAGTTATGATTTAAGTTACTGTTAGTAATTTATGAGTCCCAGCTGACTGAGGAAGAGAGGAGTTAAGATTTACCAAGCTGGCTGCTCTCAATTTTTGAGATGCAAACTTAAATAAAGGGCATCAGGCTCATGGAGTTTCTCTTCTAAGCACTGGTAAGGGCTGGACTGGGCAACAGATGTGCTGGTTCAGTTCTTAGAGTTCTGAATGATTCATGCTTGTTGATTTAAAAGGTTACTGTTCTCAGCCATCTTCTCATACCTCTGTCACTGCCTAATAAAATAAAAAAATCTGTTTCAGAAGATCAGGACAGAACTCGGGGAGGTAACTTCTTACACTGTGCCAGTACAAGAGAGAGACTGGAGACTGGATGAGGCACTGAGTGACATGGTTTAGATGATGGGTTGTTGTTAGTGTTGGGATATAGGTTGGACTTGATGATCTCAGAGGTCCTTTCCAACTTTGTGATAGATACTGTGATACAAAACACTGGAGATCATGAGTCTGAAGGCTCTGCCACAGATATCGCAAGCAAGCCAGCACCCTCTGGGAAGGAGACATAACTGCTATCTTCCACTTGCCAGTTCTACTTAAGCTTTACATCAGGAGAGGGCCTGTCTGGGAAAACACACATTTCTGCAGTGCTTTGTAAAAGTTTAATGATGCCTAACCGGAAGGAAAAAAAGCCAGCACTCCTTGAACCACCAACTACATGACAGTGTTTTCAGCGTGACTTTAATTATACGCCTTTTCATGCAGATAAAAAAGGTATTTTATGCAGACATGCTGAAAAACATAGGCTTCTCCAGGACAAATCTGAATGAGATGACATCGTTTCAGAGTCAGTAGTGCTAGGGCTGCATATGAAACACATTTCAATTCAAATATTCACACAAAGCATCTTATTTTTCATAGACTAGATGAAAATCAGGTTTTGAGCTTACTTAGAAGACAGGGGAGTTACCAGGATGAGTGAAAATACAGGCAACTCTTAAAACTCACTTTACAGCAAGCCACCCCTGTGTCAGCCATGAAGTGATAGAAAGTAGAAAATAGTTATGAACAACAGAGCAGAGCCAGAGTTCTCCCCTTCCAATTACAGTCAAAGGCTATATCACCCCCTTCAATGTCAGCCATGCAGATGTTCAGGCAGGATTTAGTTATTTTAGTCACGCATTGCCCTAGCTTCACATCCTTGCTCCCATCTAACATCAGATATCACAGCAGGGGCACCTCAGAAAATAGGACCCAACACATGCTTCCCTATCACGTTGGTAAGAGCCTGGCAGAGAAACACTGTACGGGAAAGCAGGTATTTCTCTGCTGCATCCAAATTACACAGGCCTTAGGGCACATCAGCCTCGCCTGCCCTATAATTCACGGTTACTCAATGGGTTGAATCAATTTACAAACAAGCATTAAAGAATGTAACAGCATGACCGACTCCTCAGCTATGTGCTCATCACAGAGTCTTACAAAAAACAGTAGGTGACTGCAGTACAGTCTGGAATCATTTGAAAAACATCTTCCTCTGGAAGTCTGTGCATTTGTTTTAATAGATGTAAACACAGCCATAAAAGATTAATTAGCTGTTTGAGTGTGCCTCACTAAATAAGAGCAATTCCTATTAACAGACTGGGAAGGCATCCCAGTTTTGCCATTCATGTATTTGGGATTTTTGAGTGCTTTTCTGTTATGCAATAGAAAAACAAAGACAGAAAAACACAAGTATGGATAAATGCAAAATTCATTTTACATCAACATCTATAAGTGGAATTCAGGGACTGTGAAGAAGCAAGTTTTTCAAAAATAGTACCTGCACATAGAAGATCACAGAGAGAGCAGACAGACTACCACCAAAGACAGGAATTCACTGGGACAAGAAACGACAACCTGAGAGATCATCTTTAGTCAACTCTTAGATCAAAGGAAAAAGGGCTATGAAGGGGTTTTGAGAGGTCATCTGGTCCACCACTGCTCCAAAGCAGGAAGATCCCCATATTTCGGCTGGGACTGACTATACAGATCCTATTAAAAGCCTTCAGCAATAAATACAGAAAAAACAGGGCAATTACTCCAGTGCTTCAGAATCTTTAACAGGAAGATTCTTCTCCAAAATAGATCTTAAATTTCCTTCCCTGCTGCAATTTAGGTTAAGTCCATTATTTCTTGCAAGATCCATACTGGACATACAGAGAAATCCCTCCCTCATAAGGTTTTGGAGTGGTTTGTTGTTTGGGGTTTTTTTGTTTTGGTTTGGGTTTTTTTTTAGTATATTTACATAGTTATACCTACTCTCATCACTCTTCTCTAGGCTAAACAATTCCAATCTTTTCACACTTCTCATTGGCTGTTTTCCAGACCTCTGGAAGTTGCTCTCATCTGAATTCACCTTAATTAACAAAAAGAACTTAGCTCCACAGGAAACCAGAAACCTTTCAGTTCTGCGCAGCCTCAGTGTACCCCTTCAGTTTTATAATCATATTTAAAGACAGCAGGAATTTTTCCCACTGAAGGAATTATATTTGTCACTTATCCCAACTACTAGAAGTTTATTTTCTCAATAGAAAAATACTTGGATCAGTTCAAGGAGATTACATCAGCTATTCTCATGCACTCCCACTCCCCATCTTCCACTTCTCTATGAAACACTAATGATCATCCAGCAAAAAAAATCCCCACTGTGCAGGTTCTACTTGTGAGCAGGAGGGCTACAGCTCGTTTACTCAGGAATGAATTTAAATAAGTTTCTGCTTTTACAGGAACAACTGGTTCAGGGGCAACTGGTTCAGGGATACTGCATGGCAGTTACCATCAAAAAAAGCATACAGATCAGTTTGCTTTTTCACTTTTTTTTTTTTAAAGAATATGATACACTACAAACAGGCCTCATCATTCAAAAACATTCTAAATGCCTCAAGAAACAACATCCTTCATTATGGACCCCAGTACACCTCATCAGAATATAAGATGAGGAATAAAGACACAAAGAAGACAAAAAATTATGCAGGAGAACAATTAACATGAGTAGCTTCACCTACTTGGACTCGCATTCTTAAATGCGTCAGGTACTTCTGAGGACTTCAGGGAGGGGTTCTAGAGCTATTTCCCAAAGTAAATTATTTGCAATAAGACAAATAGCAAATTCCTAACTGTATTACCCAACACTCACTCTCTTCCCACTTTATAACTTTTATCTTAAGATATAAACTTGATTTTTCTGTGTTGTTACTTTCCCCTCAACTCCACAAATAGCCTCGCTTGCCAGAGTGTAAGAATACATCCAACCTTGTTCCCTTTATTTTTTTGACTTTTGGGGATTTCCAGAACAAAGTGTTTTAACTTTTGCTGCACGCTTCTCATCTGTTTCATTCTACATTGACTTCTACAATCTCACAGGAAGTGTCCAGGATAATCAGACAGGCATCTTCTGTTCAAACCTCTCCTTTCGGCTGCAGCCGCGTGACAGGAAAAAAAAAAAGAATCCCTAACTCCACCCATTAGGGTAGCAAGACCAATGCAAAATTCTAAGCATAGACAGCCATAAAATGGAGTTCCATGCTCCCTTCCAAGCTGGTATCTAAAAAGCTTAGGGAAGTTCAAACAAATATCACAGGAAGAAAGAAGCACTGGCTGTACATTCTTAGGAAATCAGTTAACATGTCTTGCCTTATGAAGAAATTTTCCGATATATTCAGATAAGAATTGACATAAATACTTACACCAATTGTGTTCTTAAAAATGGAAGAAGGATTATATTCATCCTCCCTCCATGCCTTCCCCCTCCTCCCAGAAAAGAGTCGTCTTTGGAACATTAAAGAAACAAAGTAAACAGAGAATAAGAAGAGTTAACCGAATATGTATATTTGTTACCATAATGACTTCTCCACTATTTTGGTCCTGAAAACCTCCTCCTGGTCCAGGTTTACAGTACAGTAGCAATCTCGCATCTTGTTTGGCCCCGGATACGTAGGAAGATTTTTGGCTTCACCTAAAGATAGGAAAGAAAAGCCCAGAAGGATTACATATTAAGATGTTATCCATAAGTCACTCATCTGTCAACTAATGCAGTGTCAGCAACATGTCTAAAGTGAAGCATTATGTCGTATTTTTCTTCCCAAATCTTAAGCCTCTATTAAACTTCCCAACAGTATTCTGTTTCCAAGGCAGCAACTTCTGACAGCCACTGAGTTCAGAGCTCAGCAGTAGCCAGCAACAACTCAGTTTGTTGCATCCAATTTAGTCACAGGTATGTGGGTGCATACTGATTCCTTCCAAATTGGTGCTTGGAAGGTTTTGATCAGTCTTCCCATAAGGTAACAGAACACAATGCAACATGGTAATAAAAGCTTTCTGATACATCCCACAAAAGACACTACCAGAACACAGCAAATGAGGACTGATCCCCAGCTCTACCTCTCTCCACAAACGCGGAGAGAGAAAACAGTCATTTTAGTTACAGTCAATAGCCTTACACTATGCACTGGACTTCAAAGCACTTCGATGAAGTAACTGGCACTCAGGAAGCCACTAAGGCCCTGGCACAAAGGTGTTACTGCAAGTTATGAATATTCTTCATAATAAACATTTGCTTCAAAACTGCAACAAGAAACATGCACGTATCCCACACTTAAAGAGTGAGGATTGAGGAACTGAGGGTAACCAAGAGACTACACAACACACAAGTACAAAACAAGGATTAAATCACAGCTTTCCGCTCTACATGTCCATTAATAACCAAAATTTCCTTGGCAGACTGATAAAATCAAAACTCTCAGACACAAAATCTGGTAATATGTTCCTCATGGCTTTACTAAAGCACCTCAGCATGATGCAGCTGTATGATTTAATTCTAAGGGCAAAATTAGAACTCTCAAAGAATGACTATAAGTAAGTTTACAATGCAGGTGGTCTTATTTACCCTCACTCTTCTAGTAGCCAGTGATTATTAGCACAAACCATGGGAACTAGATCATTCTCTTCTGGTAAAAATACAAGAAATAATAAAAATAAATAATAATGCACATACCAAGGGAACACAGGTCTGTTAGCCAGTAGAGAATGACAGTAACAAATATAGCATTTTATCGGACGTCTGCAGCTCAGCTTAAATGCATTTTACTGAACACATGCCTTTCCCAGTCTCCAGCTCCCAAATAGCTTTACTATTAACAGAACGATCTTGCTTCTTTTATCCCCATCTTCATCACAGATATACTTTTTCCTTTCTGTGGATTTGTTCAACAGCAGTGTGATACATGTGCATATAAATACTGAAGAACCATAGCAAGGAAAGATTAAGCCAAACTGCATCCTCAGCTTTAAAGGCAAAGCATGAAGTGACACAGGACTCCATGTCTTCCTGCCTGTGATCTCTTCCCAGCTCACTTTTGGCATGCTTTTGCTGACTGACTCATGGATGTGCCCTTGGAATCGTCCCACATCCACACTTCTCACAAACAGCCAGTATGCGATTGACCATACATGCATATATTTTCTAAAGCTAATCACAGAAAATATCAAGTGGCACTGAAGAGGGACATGAAAACATTGTTTCAGACAGTAATGCCTCACTTCAATGTTCTTGTAACTATGTTTACTCTCTGGGCTCAGCTGATGCAACTTGATAGCATTCTTCCCACTTCCTTCAAGAGCTGTGAGACACTGCATTAAAAAAAGCTGTCTGGACTGTAGTTCAAAGGTGTGCCTGGAACATCTGTTGGCATGCCCAAGGTGGTTTTAAACAAAGTTGAAGTGTTAGCAACAGTTCATTGCAGAAGCTCTAGCCAAAAATATACTGAATCTTACTGATGTCTTGCTCAGCCTGCATGGAAGTGGAGAAGAGAAGGCTCTGGGGAGACAACATCACAGCCTTCCAGTACCTGAAGGGGCCTACAAGAGAGCTGGGAAGGGGGTCTTTACAAGGGCAAGTAGTGACAAGACAAGAATGGCTTTAAACTGGAAGGGGGAACATTTAGATGAGACATTAGGAAGAAATTCTTCACAATGAGGGTGGTGAGGCACTGGCACAGGTTGCCCAGGAAAGCTGTGGATGCCCCCTCCCTGGAAGTGTTCAAGGCCAGGTTGGATGGGGCCTTGAGCAGCCTGGTCTGGTGGGAGGTGTCCCTGCCCATGGCAGCGGGGGTTGGAACTGGATGGGCTTAAAGGTCCCTTCCAGGCCAAACCATTCTATGATTCTGTGAAGCTATTCTGTCGTGCTAAACCTCCAACTTGTACTCTTGCTTGTTTGAGTTCAGGAAAGTTACAAATCAAATGTACCAGCCTTATACAGGCTGAGGGCTCCCAGTTTGTCTCCTCTCCCCAAGTCCCCAATATCCAAATGTCTCTTATCTATCTTCACATTAAAGTCACATGAAGACAGACACTTTTCTGGATGACTGGGTACAGTTCCCCAGAGGGAGCAAGCGTGTGTGTCAACAGGAAGAGCTTCAATAGCAGAATGATAAGGAAGTTGTCCTCTGGGGCTGGCACGCTATTCTCACCGTTCTTGCAAGAGAAAAGGACAAAACTTTTCAAGCTCAAAATTAAACCAGAACAACATGCAGTTTCCCTTTTTCTGCATCTTCCTAATTCAACACACAAAACCAATTCTGTATTTTGTAATGTCGATTTCCAGTTTTCTGAAGCACACAACATTCACTTAAGCTCTTAAAGTAAATACTTAGTAATGCTTAGTCACATCAGAGGACTCTGTTAAGAACTCTATTTTGAAAACACAGTTCTCCAGTTTGTTAAAAGACTTACAGTCAAAAAGCCCCACAACACTGAAACCTAAATGCAATGCAAAGAAAGACACCTTTTAGCATTGCTAGAAAATGACTACTAGCACAGCCTGTAACAGTAAATTAATGCTCACCACAGTCACAGTATTAGAACACGGGGAACAGAGGGAAGAGAGAGGAGAAGACATTTTACATCAATTTCTTTCTTTAAACTGGAAAAAGGTCCTGAAAAATCACTGGGACTAGAACAAGGGATTAATTGACCAACCCAATATATTAATCATGTTACTGAATTGAGTAAGAACTTACAAAAAAAATTACCATTTTTTCCCAACGCCAGCAGCAGCCAATGGCTGTTTGGATTCCTCTAGTGCTGAACAGTTGAGAAAGAAAAATTTGTTAAGCTTTCAAGTGTAGCTAAAGACTCAGCTCTCTAGCCAGACATTTTATGTCAACAACTGCACTCTGTTAAAGCTTCAGTTGTTCTTTAGATTCCTTCAAGACAAAAACATTCCCTCTGCGGCACTGTTTTGCCATCTACAGTGAAGCTGAACAATTTGCTCAGTATTTTTTTTGGTTCTGATACTATTGAAATGAAAAAAAACTCAGATTACTTGATATTGTCATGCACCATTTCTATAATTCTCAACAATCAGAGCTGATGAGATCATTTAATTTGGGTAAGAACTTCATTTAACCTATCTATATAGAAGAGGTATCTCATCAATTGTATTTTCAAGAAGCAGATGCACTCTCCCCCTCCCCCTTTCATATTTTTTAAGTATCTGTATGCTGGAGAGGGTTTGCAGACAAAAAAGTGCATATGTCTCCTTTAAAACCTTCAGCCTTCCACTTCTGCTAAGAAGTAGTGCAATATTTCTTAAGATGTCCATGTTCTCGACAATTCAAAACACACAAGCACTTGGTGCTGGAGCACAAGGTTTCACCCTGGAGCCACAGTGGCAGAATAATCAGTTCATTTCCAACAGCTTATCTCTCTCTCCCTGCACTTCTAATATACATAGTCCTAATGTAGCAATGCACTCAACTTAGCACTAAGGACCCAAACCTAGCAAAGCTGATCTTAGCTATGGATACATTATCATTAGGTATTTTGGAAAAGTCTTAAAAAATACACTATACCATCCCAAATACCTCACTGATGTGCTGTCTTCTCCCCCATGAATACTGGGTTACAAAGGTTTATAAATGGACTACAGTGGCAGTACAGACAGCTTAGCTTGAGCTAGACAGAGGGAGTGCAACAGGCTGGAAAAAGAGGAAGGAAAAAAATCAAAACCATATTCATCTTCCTTTTTCTGCCCAATGTTATACACTCCTGCCCTGCTAAGGCACTGGCAATAAAAGGGAAGCAAGAAAAAAAGGGCTCTCCTGCATATATGGCAGAGAAGAACTCTGCTTAGACATTTGGGAGCACAACTGGTAAAATCAAGAAAAACTTTGAAGATGTTTCTAGGAATAAACAAATACAAACCTACATGTACACATTTCCTTAAGTTTAGCTGTCTTAGATTTTTTTAAGCATCTGGAATTTTTAATTGAATTTAGATACTTGGCTTCTTTGTTTCTGACACATTTTGCCAGGTGCTATTTTCTGAAAAGCAGAGAATGTACGGCATCCAGGCATTATTTCTAACTTTGGAACAAAATTTGCTGCCCTGGTGCTTCTAAGTATTGGGTCACCAGCACACAGCTGCCAACCTGAGGGCATTAAGGAGGATTTTGTAATGTGCTAACAAATTTAGCTTGCTGTCTTCTAGCAGCAACGTATTTGGTTTTATCATGATAGTATGGGGGAATAATTTCCCGAACTGTTTCAGAAAGCAAACAAGCAAAGAAAAACCTACCTTGAAAAATAAACCTAGTAACAGCAGCTGAACTTTCAGTGCCCCAGCATTTCATGCTTCCAGCATGCTGGAAGACTCGAGTACAGAAACAAAATACCCAAAATCCGAAAAGGATATCCAAAACAACAACAACCTACTTTATTTCTGCCATATTCAGGAAAACACTCTTCGAAGAAGATCGTAGACAAGCATGACATGAAGAAAAACAGAGCAGCAATGCATGCCAAGAATGGAAAGCTGCTCCTGTTCTCCCTTAAGCTCTCTGTACCAATGCAGATGCCAGAATCTGAAAAAAATATCTCAAGCACTTCTTTCAAGCTGTCTTTCTTCTGAAAAAGCATTATTCCTACAACATCCATAGATCAAGCAAAAACAGAAAAGTAAGTGTGTACAGACAAAGTTTCGATTCTCCATCAAAATTTATGCTTAAAAAGCTCCTCATGCATAAACCCCAGTGTATATGTAAAATACCAAGATGACAGCAAGTTTATAATCAATATTTGAAGTAATTTTAATTAAACCAGAAAAATAATACCACTCAATGTCAATTAAAACATGTAGAAATACCTATAAGTACCGGGATTTTTGTGACTATGTGTGGATTTAAACCGAATTGAAACAACTGGATTGATGCCGAATGTTGAGAAAGCAGGGCACTTTTTTGGCAGATGTGCTTTTTGAGGGTGAGGTGGGGATAAAGTAAGGGGTATGACTGCAATATCCCTGAAAAAATAATCCCTTTTAATAGTAAAATGGTCATAGATAGAAAACTTCTATTCACATCAGAAGCCAGTTTTGTTACTAAACAGTCAATGTGATCATAATGTGAAATTACGTATGTTTGAAAGCAGAATATATAATTACATTTCTACATATTTTCTATATGTAGGTATATTGTGTTTCAAATTATTTTTGCCTTTCCAAATAAGAAAAAGCAATAAAAATAAAGTTCCAAGAGCCAGTCCACTCAGTGTGCAACTATGGAGCTATGCAAGTAGCTCAGTATCCTTATGTACGTTTGTAGCAACCTAAAAACAATAAATACTTTTTAGGTAATCTATGCTGAGTGTCAAAAATTTTCTCTCCACTCTACCTATGTATACGGGTCACATCACTTGAAAATAAGAAAAGCACATGTAATTCATAAACATCTACAAGTAAATTGATATATTTTAAAAGAAGTCTTGTTTTTTTAAACAGATGTGGCTAGAAACACTATTCAACAAACTCTTTGTTTTAATGGTGGGTATTTATGCGTGTATACACACACACATACACACACACACACACTGTGCTCTCGTGGGGAGACAGATTGCATTAGATTTCTAAACCAGGTCAACAATAGCCATCTGTGAACAGATTTTGATGATCTGGAAAATGAGATTTTTAGATGACCTGTTCTTAATCTAAGCCCTTGCCTGCCAGCCTCTTCCCACGTGAAATGATCACCACATTATAAGACTTGGGGAGAGCACTTCCCAATCAAAATAACACTGACAACCTGGGCCTTAGTGACGATCCCAGAGCGACTTGATACCAGAGTTAGGGCTACTTCAGCAAGTAACCAGCAAGGAAACAAAGCACACTATATTAATTATAACTTTTTAGATAACAGCATCACCTGGAAACCTTCTTGGTTTAGATGCAATAGGCATAATCAACTGCAAATCTGCTGGCACTAAACTGAAGACCACCACCAGCTGATATATCTCTGTGCCAAACAAATACATACTTAGACCTAGAGCGGGGTTTTACTGCCTTCACAACCTACTGATGGTAACACTTGGTATCCATTAAAATCCCCTCTGCACAGCCCACTTCACTAGCACACACAGCGCCTACCACTATATTGCTACCCTTTCCCTTCACATGATTAAACTTATTCTATACCAGTTAGGAATCTTCATATAGATCTTCCTCTGCTCTGAAACCTGTTTTGAGACAGCAAATGACAAGGCCTTTCTTTCTATCAGCTGTAACAATAGCAAAGCCTCATTAGCTATAGGCCCCATGGTAGACAGACTCAAACCTATCACTCAGAATGGCTGGTATCCAAATTATCTCTTTTCCATATGTACATGAACACACATCCCAATTCTCCTTTTGCAGCCCTGAAGGTCCCATGAACTGTCCAAATATTTTGCCTTCACTGTTCTGGGCATAGCAGAACAAGCTGAGGATATATTCACTGGAGAGCAATGAAAAGCTGCAGGCTTACAGTCCCACTTTTCTTGTAAGCAGCGAGGAACACCAAGGAGGCTCAAAACATCTTGTCAAGATCTCAAGTACTTAAGCTCTCACAGCACAAGGGCTGTTAATCAGATCCCAGGGCTGAGAGGCAAGAGGGCTAAACAACAAGTTCCATGAGAGCTGCACACAAAATCAAGATATTAGTTTGTACAAGAGGAGAAGCATAATTCTCCTCAAATCATTAATGTAACTGGTTGCATACTACTTGCCAATATTGTGGTCTAACAGCAGGAACCAGGTTTCTTTAAAGACTCCCTTAGGAGAGTAACTTAATCCCACAAAATAAAAAATGTACAGTCCAGCTGCTTTTTAACAAGACTGAAGCTATTTTGCGTAAACAGACGCCTTGAAGAGATCATTTTAAAGTAGGATTCTGCCAGGAAAAAGGTATTCTCAAGGACTTTTCATTCAAATTCAGTTTTCCTGTGGCACTCTGAGGCTAGCATTTCAAGTTTCTTTGATGTGACTGTCTTATATTTCTGCAGAAAAACAAATGAATTAACCCGACCCTCTCTGTGTTGATACAACGTTAGACTCTGCAAATCAAGTACCATTTTTCAATTCAGCTTGGATTTTGAAGATGATATTTTGCACCAAGACACATTTCCTGCAACTTCCCAGCTGCATCTGACAGAGGCTCTTGAGGTTTCTCCTACCGGGTTAAGTAACACAGGAATTGGCTATAGGTTTTCCCGTGGTCTGAATTCTGATCTTCATTTAGATTGGTAGCTTGTGGAGTTTTTCATAGGTGTTTTGTTGTTGTTTGAGCTGGGGGGGTTGTCTGGTTTGGAATTCTGGTTGTTCATTTTGTTTGGGGTCGTTTTTTTTTTCTTTAAAAAAAAGAAAATCAGCTTCCTGAAGTTATAAACAACCTTCTCTCAGCAAAGTTTAAGTCAACGAACATCTGTTGTGGGAGGCCATGAGGGAGAGGATTCGAGTTGCAGGAGGGGCAGAGTAGCTGAGAGGAAGTAACTTTAAACAGGCTATTCCATCATGGAGCTGCACTGGGCAAACAGTGAACAATTTTGGATATTTATAGAAAGAACAATATGAGACAGGAAATTCAAGCAAATGATTTACAACTTCAAACAAGACGTGACTAAAATCCAACAACAATTCAACCGCTCCTTTTTGAGAGTTTTTGTACTTGTGGGTAATTTAAGACTGTTGCTCCTCAGTAAGGAGCCCAGTCATTGCTGAAAAACAAAGGTAACATTGTTAGAAACATCAGCACAAGCAATAAAAAGTTTCTGTGAAAGTATCTATTTTTTACCTGTCTTCATTTATATTATTCACACACAAAACCGAAAGCCAAGTGACTTAAAAACCCCAATTTTTAATCTTCACATATCCCAATTTTCTAGTGTAGATCAAAGCTGTGTAAAAAAACCCAGAAGCAATGAAAAAGGAATGATGCCCTCTCTTCCAGCACATTAATCACTTCTACCACAACAAGAGACACTAAAAACTTTTACAATAACATGAAAAAAACAAATTTGCCAAAGGCTGTTTTACAAACTCAATTAAAAACTAGCAACAAAAGGAGTGATTGCTGAAAAGCTGAAGCTTTACAGGCAATGTTAAGAAATCACAACCATTTCCTCTAATGATTCTTCTGACCACAATTGCTCTTGCTTTAGAATTACTTCTTTAGAAGTGTCTTTAGCCAGAATTTCACAGGATCAAGTTTAGATCAAATTCAGCTTGGCCTTTTTGCCCCACAGTGTTCAAAACCAAAATAAAACCTTGCTGTTGAGAAACAGGGTGACTCAGAGCACAGTGGTTCAAGGCAATCTTTAAAACCACCAAAGATTAAGGAATTAACTGAGCAAAGAGCGTCCTTCCTCCATACTCAGAACACTCTTCCTATTACACTATCATCATAAGGGAGAGAAAAAGGGTTTGAAATCTTCCCAAGCTGCTTTACTTTAGCCTTTCTTCAAAAACAGTGAAAATAAATGCTTTTTTACAAGATCAAATTCATTTTTCCATGTAAAGATCCAAACTCAGAAGTAACTTCCTAGAAACTTGCAGTAATTAGCAGCTTCCCTTACACCCAGTAACACGCAAGACTATAACTACTTCAAACTTGACATGGTCTTGATATATCAGTCCACATATTCCTAGAGTGTTCCTTCATACACAAAGTACATCATATGTAAAAGGAACAATGCAAAAGGAAATCCTTTAAGAAAAGTGTGATCATAAGCAGCTCTCAGACTATGTGCTTATACATGTTTTATAAATGAAAACATTAATTTAAGGAAAATCATAACTTCCTAGTTGCAGCCTTAGGCAGATGACAAATGCTTTGTTGCAAACAGATCTCTACTGAACAGAATGCTCAGTCTAGGGAATCATCAAAATCATCCACAATTGTTTGTTTTGCTTTAGTTACCAGATCTTCATTTACAAAGCACTTTTTCCAGCAGAGTGAAACAAAAAATAAATCTCACTTGGTAATTTCTAAGGTTGGTGCTTTATATGATCATTACGTGAGTCTTCTATAATGGTGGACTTTAAAATGTTTTAAAATTACCTGAAAGAAAGATTTGTGAATACCCTGTATTGCACAGACACGGGCTAACAATGCGCAAGATCCTATATAGATGCTGCTAATCTCTTGTTGCTAGCTTTCAGTCCCATTACTCAAATTAAAATAACATCTCCCCCTATGACATTTTAAGATATTTAGATGTTTAGATTTACAGACCTATTGAAAGAATGAGGACAACACAACTCTACTCTGAAGCTTAGACTACCTTAACTACTGCCACCACATAGTTTGCCCCAAGTATTTCTAGAAGCAGCTAGTTACAGAACATTCACACACTGACAGAACTGGACCACTGCCATCCAAGATCCTAAACATGCAATTTGCCATGTCAGCAGGCTTACTAAAGAATTTTTGTGGTTTTTTTAAAAACACAGCACAGGATTCCTGGCTCATTGCTGAAACAAAATTTTCAATTAGAAAATACAGTTTAAGACGAGCTGACCTAGGTATATGGAGAAAAAGACAACGTCAGCTACCACTGTCTTCTGGTTAACCCTTTGGAGAGTTTTTCTGAACGCTCTGAACATGCTGAGCTGTCACCTTCACTCAGTGACGCTTCGAGCCCACCAGCACAGCTCCACTAGGTCTAATGGGGTGCAGCAGAGAGACATGCTCCGAGTTCTTCTGTGCTGACTGCACGAAGATAAACTACTGCCTGAATTTACTTCAATATCTTCAAAGTGCAAACATTTCTATGTAATTCTGTTTGCTAAGTTTCTTAACCTTTTCTTTTTATTTCAAAAGACAGAAGTGTGACAGGAAAAGTGGAGAGGTACTGAATATGGGAAGAAACAATTCAAATAGGCCACTTCATTCTGGATGGAAGAGAACAAAGAGAAATCAAAAATGTTAAAATAATTGCCTTCTGTTTCATACAAATTGAAAAGTATTATTTGTTTATGAGTTACAGTGCAATATTAATGTTTCCCCTTTCCAAGAGTGTCCATTCTTCACAGGGTGAAGCTCATGCAAGTCTAAAATACATGCATAGGAATAGAATTAACCTTAAGTCTTTGAAAGTTTCCAAGTTGCAAGCTGACAGCGTACCAGATTATTTTTAAATACGAGCTATAAAAGTCCTGCCCACAAATCTAGGGCAGTGTATGGGACTGACTGTCCAGCTGAGCAAAACGTGCTGTAAAATACAAATGAGAAATCCCTCATCCAAGGTCCCAATCTCCTGAGCAGTGGCTGCTGGGGGGAAAAAAGCCTTTCAAGTAAATGAAGTTCACACGCATGAAGGAATATCTAAGCATTCACTTGTTCTTGTTTGACCTGAAGCCACAGAGTCAGGTCCCCACCTCACAGCACACAAGCTGATTCGCTTCAGATAAAGTTTTAACCCAGCATGCTCCCCTCTGCACCAAAAAAGTAACTGTCAAAATACTGGGTCATTCGGTCTTCCACGGGAAGCCAATGCTGTAGGAGCAAACAAAATTCGAAGAAACACAGGTCTGTTATTTCAGTGGTTGCTCTTATAGAAGTGGGAGCAAGATTCAAAAATAAATTTTGTTTGCAGGTAGTCACCCAGACGCTGAGCATTTTTCAAAACTGCCAATGATTTTTGGAAGCTGGGCATTCCCTATGAGCTGCTCATCCACACCCACAAAGTTCATCCAAAGTTGAACGTTTAATATGTCTGTTTAGACATTAGATGCATCTGTCTCACACAGAATGAAAGGAAAACTAAATATGAACTAATACTTAAAACAGTGGTGAGTGTCTGATATCTCTAAGAATCAGCTGAAAACTGGAGGCAGAACAAGACCATCACAAAAATGTTTCTCAAGAAAACCCCATTGTTTGAACTTTCTACAGATAATCTCATTTTCTACTGTACTGGTCTGCACCTTCGCCTGCTTTATGAGTATTTTCCTAACAAAAGGCTGTTAACAACTTACAAGTGGAAAATCAGGCTGTTCAAAAGAGCCAGAATCAAAGTTTAATGTGGAACATTAATACATCTTTCCTTCTACTCAGGCTTTCATCTGCAAACTATGACAACGTTTACAAATGTTTAATTCAGCAACTTCCAATCCTCCACCCTGCCATAACCCCAACTCTCTCTCAGGGCACACACCAGATGCTACTCCAAGTGATGTTCATATGATCCAACACTGCAAAATTTCGATGCCTGCATTTGCACCCACTGTTCACAGAGACTCCTCTGTAAGAGGATTTGAAACATAAACATAACTGCTTTTCTGAATGATAGTGTGAAGGAGTTCCTTTCACTGCCCATGGACTCGAGAGGGAGCCTAGCCAGGTAAATGAGCATCCAGGTTAAGTGCAAACAGCCACAATGTATCTATTTCCCCCCCCCCCCCCCCTTCGTCCTTCTGATCTGCTCACCTCACATTTTCTGCATGATTAGTCTTTCAGGTTACAATGAACTATCAGCCCTAAAAATCTATCTTTAAGATAAAGAATTTAAAGATCCTTTATAACAACATATCGCACAATAAGAACTGGAAACTCTGTCACTGTCCTAATGTAGTCTGAAACCTCCATCAGATCCTGCCTCCATCAAACATTTCCAGGTACGGATAATTCTGCAAGGAGAGTTTCTGCCCCAAATACTTCAAGTTTGATTTAAATATCATGTTAAGAGGCCATCCATGTTAATGAATTCTGTTATTAACCGATTTTTTTAAACTCATATGTTAAATTAATTTGTTAAAGTTCAAGCTACTACCACAATTGCAACGTATTTTTTTGTTCTTAACAGCACAAAGAAGGAAGTCCAAGTTTAAGCTAGATGTGTAATACTTTAGCATACTGAACTACTTTAAAAATACACCTGCCTTATAGCCAATTCCTCACTACTACCGAGTCCAGAATTTAATATGCTGATTTCAGTGGGACTCCAATATTATATCAGTTATCACGAGTATAAAATATTCTTCAGTATAATGATGCTGCTGAATTCAAACAGCAAGCGAGAGTAAAAAGCATGTAACTGGTAAGGAAGGCATCAACCTGTGGTGCAATTTATTTTTTTAAAGAAGATTTCAAACCGTGATTAATCTAATCGCCCTGAGAGGGGGAACATCACATGAATCTTGGCCTGAGGAACAACCTAACCAAGAAAGAATGACTCACTGTGCAGGCAATGCGATGAGAACCAAATGCTAGATTATCCAACTTCAGTAACTACAGGAAGAGAAAAAAACATTTACTTCTCTCCTCGGCACTGAGTATAGATAACACATGCACAACAGTGCAGAAAAACAAGCAAGAAGAGGCTGTGCAGTGTCATTTATTTATAAGCAGTGATCAAAACCACAGAGTTCATAAGTTAGTGTAGCTGTGTGCACCTAAAACATGCCACTGGTATAAGCAGCCAAGATTTGGATGAAACATCTAAGCTAAAACCACAATACTCCCCTGTAATTTTTACAAATGCTCATGATTAAAATCCGTATTTACAGGGAAATGTATAGCTTTCCATGAAACATCTGCAATCCAGCTGTTGGGGTTTTATGTAAAGTATAAAGCAGGGTATTAAAAATGGAAAGTGAACTACTTTCCTTTTCTAAACTATGCAAAGTGTTAATATAATGAAACTCAATTGAAGTCAGTTTTCTTTTATTCCTCTAGTTTCAGTTTACAAATTAGTCATATCAGCTGCAGAAAAGGGGGTAAGCAAGACATTGTAAAGCATTCTGGAAATGTTAAGTATTCTGCATACTGACTACTAGTGACAAAGCAGAATTTATTTACCTATGTAGAAGTCAGATAATTTAAAAAACAACATGAACAAAGAGGGACAACTAGAAACTGCTCTGAAATACATTTGCAAAATTTTATTTTTATAAGCACGTCCAGTTCCACAACTGTGTCTAACATAGCACAAACCTGCTCTGACTGCTTCAGGAGCAGAGGTCCAATTGTAGCAAGAGTTGTACAAACGCTTAAGATTCGCTTTCTTGAAATGCTTAAGCCTAAACAAACATTCATACATAAGGGAGGATTAAGCTTTAAAAAGGGAAGGGCAGGTGAAGGATATTTGACAGCATAGAAATATAAAGGCAAAGCATTCCCAAAGATAATGCAGTACAAAATACATAGAGAAATGTGATGTTAATCTTAATTAAGCAGTCTTATACCAAAATCATTTCCAAATTAAACCAGTATTAAGGCAGATGCAGTCAGTAACAATGGTTTGCTTTAACGACACACAGGTGGAGCAAGCACTGCAACAGAGCTTATTCTTCAGCTCAGTGAACAGTAATGACAACACACCCAGGTAAATTTAAAGTCGCAGCTTTGAATCCACCGATGTGTGTTGCAACTACTTACCCACCAAAAGCCTAAAATACATAAAACCCAGTTCAATCCTGCCCTCAGCAGTTTAAAGAACACACTGAGCAGACAAACAGCACTAACTTATCCACTCCCCCACACGCTCACATCAACTTATAGTTCATTTTTCAGAGCCCAGAAATTATAAAACACAGTGTTTTTCTTGCAGAAAAAGCATGTACTAGTTTCACCACAAATTTAGAAGTGAAGCTACAGTATCACACGCAGCCAGTGTCAATAAGTATACATGGGTCAAGCTACACCTGTGTAATATCTGCTTGTCTTCAAATAATCCCCCTGAAAACCCTGTGCAAATTTATGGCTCAAAAAAGAAGAGGTCAACTTAAGTCAGGGAACGCTTCTGATAATGATGTATAAAATGAAGCTGATTTCTGGATTATATCACATGCTTTCACTGACTAAAAGAAAGTTGCTCACTGACATTTACAATAAGCAGCTGTAAAACTTAAAGTATGTAAATAGACATGCCTATCCAACAACTATTTGTTGGATAAAAAGATGCCCATCTTTACCTTTTACGGTAGAACACAAGTTACAGCAGATGCACACAAATCCACGTGCATGCTGAAGTCATTATTTTTTCATGCTGGGGGATGGGGATGAATATATGAGATCTACCGAAGAACAGAAATGCTTCTTTACAAAGATCACCCAAGAATGGAAAGCCATTCAGCTTCAATTAACCTCTTACGCATTCCATGTAGTTTAAAAAATGGTTCATCTGTTTTATACAAAGCAATGCCACACAGCAGAGCTATTCTCTGCAAGAAGTTTGTAGTCCCGAGCAAGAAGTTAGCTCTTTCAGTTGAAGACCTGGATTTCATCCCAGTTCTGCTGCAGACTCCATCTGTGATTGTGCACAGTGAGTCAGACAGCTAACTCATGTACTTGAACTACCTCCCTCTCTAGCACTTCATATCCAAAATGCAACTTCAGATCCCTCAGGTGAAAGACCACACTGGACTATTGCACTGTGGTGCTTGCTGATGCAACTGCAGGAGATGTTGCAGAAACTCATTTGAGGGCTACCTGCAGAGAGGCCAGCAAAGTCAGGCCAGCCTGACCAACATGCTTTACATCAAAGGACTCCCACATGGAGCAAGTAAAGATCAACATCCTCTCGGTCTGGAAAGCCTCTTGCCTACATAAGTCTCAGCACAAGTGTGGGGGAAATCAAACTCAAACCAGGATTTACCAACGCAAAGTAGAAGACAACAAAGCATGTGGTCCTTTAAAAAAAAAAAAGGAAAGTGAGGCAAACAGCTCCCAGAGTAAACATGACAGGAAATGTCTTACTGTTAGCAGAGTATCCATCCAGCAATGCTGTCATAGGCATAAAGAAATAGATAAAAATTGCTCCCAAAAGCTTTATTGTAGAAAGAACACTAATTCAGGCATGAAAAGGGTACTATAACAGCTGTAAAGCAAACTGGCAAATGCTTCATGACAGAAATTACTTTGATAGTAAAGACACCCTTCTGCTGCCTGAGGCATGCCATATCAAAACAGAGGGACAGAGGAACTCCAAGTGGCGAGTAGGTAGGCACATGGAACAGAAGTGCAGGATAACACAGATAGAAGCCCAAAAACAGTTCCCACCAAGGGTTTAAGTTCACCTCTACATACTCCAGCACAGCCACATCCCAAATAACCAAATAACCACGTCATAAACCCTATCTTGCTGCCAGCTATAGATTTGAGACCACCTTCCCAGACTAATAATTTGTGAATATGAATGTTAAAAATCTTCAGCACAGGAAAGCATCACTTCTGACTTTTGCACATCTTATGAAACACTTGGCTAGTGAGGGCTTCTGCAAAAGCAACTACTTGTTTCTTCTTTCCAGCTCTAACCTGTTCCCATTGTGAAGCAGTGGATGTACCTGCAAGTGGGAAAACAAATCCAAATTGTATATCCAACCACAGAAACTGCTTACAAAGATAACCAAAAATATCACTCTCCAAAAGAGATACCTCCTTTGGTGACAACACTCTGGGTCACTCTCCTGTGCTGATCTCCTGAGAGTTGTCATAGTCACTAATCATAGAATCATTAAGGTTGAAAATGACCTCTATGATCATTGAGTCCAACCATCAGTCCAACATCACCACGCCTACTAAACCGTGTCCCAAAGTGTCACGTCTACATGCTTTTTCAACACCACCAGGGAAGGAGACTCCACCACTTCTCTGAGCAGCCTGTGCCAACACTGCACCACTCTTTCGGTAAAGAAATTTTTCCCAATATCCAATCTAAACCTCCCCTGACACAACTTGAGGCCATTTCCTCTCGTGCATCAGAGCTTCTGTCCTTTGAAGCCCAGATATAATAGAACAGGTTTCTGTAATAATACATTCTTAGCACATATAGGATACTCCTCCAGACACAGACAGCAAACAGTATTTTATAGCATAAAATTGTTAGAAATACTCAACGGTAAGTATTTTAACTAATTTCTAATATTAGCTTAATTGCAAGGTAGTGTCTCTTACTTTCTCAAATTCCAACACACTCATTCTGCTCTAAAGGACAAAAGAGGGTTGTCTGTTTTTTTTTTAAAAGCAGAGAGCATCGATATCTTCACCTGTTTCAGTAACACTATAGAATCACAGAATTACCTGAGTTGCAAGGGACCCACAAGAATCATTGAGTCTAACTCCTGTCCATGCACAGGACAATCCCAACATTAACACCGTGTTTCTGAGGGCATTGTCCAAATGCTTCTTGAATATTGTCAACCTTGGTGCTATGACTGTTTCCCCCAGGAGCTGTTCCAGTGCTCCACCACCTTCTGGGTAAAGAACCTTTTCCTAATGTCCAACTTAAACCTCTCCTGACACACCTTCCTGCCACTGCCTCGAGCCCTATCACTGGTCACTAGAGAGATCAGCACCTGCTCCTCCTCCTTCCCTTGTGAAGAAGTTTCACAGAAACCTAAAGCCTGCTGACTACTAGTTGCCCATCTTCCCCCATATGGTGCAACCACACATGTTCATGTGCAACAACAAACCCCTTTTGTGGAACAAACCAGGTCAGGCTAGAATAGACCTTGTGCAGCCATTAGCTCCTGCACAGAAGGGGTTCCTAATGGATTCACACCACTTGCCTTGTTGCAAGAGATGGGGCAGCAATGACAGCAAACGTGACAGAAAACAAAAAGTTTATATAACCACATGGTATAAGACGTGCACTTCAAAGAGGTGTATGAGACGTATGCTCTTGAAAGAGATTTGAGGCTGCAATCTCACCATTACTTGGACTACAGGCTTGCTTGTACAAGGATACTCTTTAATAGTGTTGTTCTATAATGCCATCATCTAAGGCCTCACCAAAAAGCAGCAAAGCCTCTGACAAAAAGAAGCTACTCTACTTAAAAAAAGATCCAGTTCAAGTAGTAACTGCTCTTTCTTCAACTCTGCGCTCCCTGACCATCACTAATGCTCTCTGCTGGGTAGATTCCTATACCCATTTTACTGTTGAGCCCTCTTACTTCAAGTAACTACCCATCCAGCAAAAGTTTCCAGATCTAACAAGATACTTCCCTTTGATTTAGATAGACAGCACTGAAGAAAGCCTATCTACATGAAACAGTACTATGTCTTGTCCATTCTGCAGTGCTTGAGCTCAAAGAAACTGATTTAAACTTGTTTTTGAAGGAGTTCTCTGACAATCAACTTGTCTACTTTAATTTATCCTTCTCTTTAATTAAGTTGAATTACCACTTGAAGCTTACATAGCACAGCATCTTTTTCACAAAGTCCCTCACTCCTTACCAAAATGAAATCTAAAATACAATCAAGAAACCCACAAGGCAATCATCTGCTGGCCACATCAGGTCCATCCATAGCCTACTCAATGTCAGTAACATTTATTCTCCATCTAGCCATTAAATATTTTTTCTGAAATTATATTTCCTGTAAGTTTCTTGGTGCAAGTGTTGCACCTAATTTTGTACAGCTGCATACTGTCCAATGGAAGAGGCTGTGTCACTGGCTCTCCACCACTTTCCCTGAGGCCAACCACAGCTTGCTATTGCCTCTGCTCAGTCAGCAAACTGAGGCTTGGTGTGGTGGGGCCATAAGTATTTTACCCTAAAACACCAGGTTCAGCCAGCTCCCCAGCTGCCAGCCAACAACTGCACTCAGAGGGCAGAAGCAGCAGACTACAACCCATCTACAAGACAACACAGTTACAGGAAGCAGAGCATGCCCCATTACCATAGGTCTCCCCAGCTATGTTCAAATCCAGAAAGGGAGGAAACAAACATATTGGCATCACTGCACTGCCGAATAAACTCATTACAGTTCCTATTGCAAAACCCCATTTCCTCTCTAAATGGTGCATTTTATTCACTCTGATGCACATCCAAGTTGAAGGTAAGCAGACCTATTAGACTTTATTAAAAATACTGTCTTGAGATTATTCACAACAGCTGTTTCCTCTCGAATCTAGAGAAAAACAGATGGTAACATAACAAGAGCTGGATAATTTTTAAAAATTAACTCTAAAACATGACACTTGTACAGATTTTCTTCCACTCATGCATCTCCAAATGGGATAGTAAAAAAAACTGATGCCAAATGTTATTTTGCCAGTAGAATATATAACAGCTTGACAGCACAATTAACATATTAAAAACAAGGGCAGAACAAAGAACACATCAAATTGCACAGAAAAACTGCAGGTTGTATAGAACCCTGGATCTGTTGCTGCAGACCCCATACAAAAACACTCAAAACATAGTTTATCTTCTCTCTCAAACACCTGTAAAGCCTGACAGCATCAAGACAGCGCAATTAAAGGTGCAGAGAACAGAAGTGTGTTCTTCTTAATATTCATTAGCAACTTCTATCAAGATTCATAGAGCTGAAAAATGGCAAGAAAAATACTTAAAGTCATACTAACTATCCCCACCTACATAATGAGGAGATTTTATTTGTGCCAGCCAGGCATCAACTGCAGCCCATCAACTGCATTTCATGCGTATTCCACACACTTAAGAGTAGAATTTAAGAAACTATAAATACATCATTATAACATTTTAAACACAGGCTGAGGGAGACCATGCATACATGTTCAAATAACTGTTAAATAGTTTCCAAATATTCCTACCAAACCAGCAATATTTTTGGACAGATAGATATGAATATGCAATTGATTGCTCCTTCTAGAGGATCAATTTAGAGCAGAAGGAAAAATTCTTGACAGAAATGAAAATTATGCTTCTATGACCACCTACTATACTTTTAGGAAACACAAAGTTTAGGGTAACTGAAGAGTTTATCCTTTTTTCTGATATGCTTAGGGCTGAAATGTAGTAGACCTTGGAACTACCAGACCAGGTTTCAGGATCTAAAAGTCCATTAGACTCACACTTAGAGTAGTGAAGAAAACAATGCTACATTCCATCATTTTTCTGTACAGACTCTTTCCTGGAAGCGACTATTCAGTTTGGTATACACTGAATAACTCACAATGTGCACCTTTTTTTCCAGGCAGAATAATTTATTTATTTTTTTAAAACTAACAAAAGTGGTCTCTGCCAATCCAAACATCTTTCAAAATTCCACTGAAGATCCGTCGAGAAATATTCCCACTTCTATTCTCCTATTCCATATTAGCATACGAGGCACATGTCTCTACTACCTGTTCCATCAACATTCCTAAATAACCAGCAATTAATAATCAGAGCAGTTAGACACCAACTTCACAGTGACAGCAAAAAAACTTACATTTTATGTGTGTATCTCTTCACTCTCCACCAAAAAAAAAAACCCAAAAAACCACCTCACCAAACAAACTAAAAAAAATCCAAACCAAAAAGAACGAAACCATACATACAAGTTGTGCCAGATGGCTAGCACATTTAGAAACATAGATGGTCATAAACCCATCTCTGGATGAACTCAACCATATCATTGACAGCAAAACCCCCTGTGATTCTTTTACCTATAATGTTTAATCATAATAATCTGTAGCCAATGTGTCTCAAAACTGCTGAACATGTGGTCAGTAAAGTATATATACACACGCTGAAACACTGTTCTCCCATAATAATTCACAGCAAGTATATATAGCATATAATAATAAAATATATCTGTAAAATATGTATTGCAACAATCATGTAATTATAATACAATTTTATATAATTTTATATTGTGTAACCATGTATTACATAAAGATTTACGAAAACCCTACACAACTTTCAAGTAACTTTTGACTTTGAAACTCTGTTCAGCTGACATTTTAAAAAATCTTTAATTTCATTTCTAAGAGTACTTATTCTGCTGGGGTTTTATACAGCTTTATCTGAGCTACAGAACAGAGTTTTCTCTTCTACAAGCATAATCAAATATCATATGATCCTAATCTTTAACTAGATCATAAGTACATCTGGAAATGTCAGGAATAGTGCAATTGTTTGGAGTACTAAAAGCCCAAGCAGTAAAGAGAAAAATCACAGAAACAAAGATATTTCCTCCCACACCATTTTGTCTTTCACACCTCCATTCTAAAGGTGGAAGACAACTTGGCTGCCACATTATTCAGCTTATTCCTGATCTCAAGCTAGACAGAGAAGTCTCAGACATGCTCTCTAGCTGTGACTGTATGAATCAACTTCCTCTATTTATAGAAAGTGGGTATTAAATTAACTCTTGCCTTGGCATTTATCATCTACAAGCTTCATTCTCAAATTCACAAGATATCCTCTGTCCACCACAGTCTGTGATTCCAACTAAGTTGTGTAACTCCTCCTGGCATTGCTAATCAAAGCTGACACATGTCCACACTGTAGAGGAAAAAAAAAACCCTCCACAAATCGTTATTCTCTTGCAAATCACACAACTCAGGTAAGTGGTGCTGAGACTGCCATTCCCCATTGTCAGATCCACACCCAAACCTGTTTAAATGGTACCTCTTCCATTACTGTGCTCTCTTTTGTAAAGGCAAAGCAGATGTAAACATGTATATCCAAAACTTGTTTCTGAGATTTGGAGCTGTATTTCTAATCTTATACACAGATACTGCCTTGTTTTCTTCAGGAATCAGAGGTAATAAATGCTGTCAGTCAAGCTTACATTCAAAATGAAAGAGATGGGGCATATATACAGTTGGTAACTGCAAAATAACAACCAAAAATAAATCTGCCAAGGAATCCAGTTGCATCACTGACTAGTTACACTGTACTTGCAGGAATGAGAAGGACTACCATTTTTAACAACAAGTTTCCTTCCTCATCCCTTTGCTCCCCTGGCAGATCCCCATTAAAAATGCTTTATTACAACCACCTATATCATGTGGTTTATCTAAAATAAAGTTCTCACTTGATATCATTAAGAGGTGCAAATTACCAACAGCTCACACCCAGTGGAAGATGTCTGCTGAACAGATAGTACAGCTCTGTGGTTTTCCCAGCAGGGAGGAAAAAGCCACTTAACTAGATAAGCGTGTCCTTTCAACTTCTCTCCACTTCCACCTCCTTGCTGTACACCCTTCAGCTCAAAGGAGTACCTAATCTAACCTAGATAGTGCCAGAATCAACACTGTACTTAAAAAGCTCACATAAAACCCCAGTACTAAGAGGAAAGCCACGCTATAAAGGAACATGCAGCAACTTATTGTACACTTCTCATGAGTTATCTGCTTCTTGGTTTAGGGACATCCTCTACCATTGTCTTTACATGACAGTTGCGAAAATCTTTCTTCCTCCTTCCCCATCCTGCAACTGTTGTCTCCATACAGCTTTGCTTAACTTCATTCCCTGTCACTTCCCTGCTCTTACACAAGTGTGATAGCCTTAAACACATAGAAATGCTTGATGTCCTGAAGCACGGTACTACTAAACACACAACAGTGAAGATTTTAAGTGCAACTTAAGCAAGGATAAAAACCTTTGAGCAATTTGTTTATGCAGAACAAGCCTCAGTTACATTTAATAGTATTCTCTAGTATTTCCTAAGTGAATCTTCCATGATACACATTCAGGTAAAAATTCGAAATATTTTGGATGAGTTATTTCCAGAAAAGTGAATGATAAGATTAACACTGATAACTTCAAGCTCTTTTAAACAGGTAGAATTAGAAGAAGATTGAGGCATCACATGCATATCTATAATACAGTGGTCATTACTCTCCCTTCTGTAGAAGCAGCACATTGCAAGCGCTGCTGTTAGGAGACACACTGCTGTTTTTCAAAGCAGCAGGAAACCTGAAGGCAAACAGAGCCTTTTCATCTCGAGTCCTGGTCTGCAAAGAGAACTACTGGTTGAGCTTAGAAGCTAATTTTTACACAGCCCTTCTGCCTGTTACAAAAACGCCTTCAATACAGCTCCCACAGACACAGCACAGAGAAGTCTAAAAAAATCATTCTGAGGAAGGGGGAAGAAAAGAGGCAGGAAACAAAGGAACATTACACTAATAGTTCTCTTCTGCTAATCAACAGAAGAGTGCTGACACAATGTAAGGGCAGACTTGCCACAGCCTGGAGAGAAGCAACAACACGCACCAGAAACTTCACAAAAATCGGACATGGCTTTCAAATCACAGAAAAAGGGGAAGAAGAATAAATCAGTAAATAATGCCATAGAATGAGAGTAAGACATTAGCCAAAATACATGAACGAAGGGACAAAACGCAGCTGCAAAAGGTTAAAGAGGCTTCAAGAGAATTTATTTCCTTTCCATCCCAACAGTCCAATTAGCAATCGTTGTTACATATGTAGCAATAGCTGCCTAATACCCAATAGTGTCTCCCACACACTCCTTATCCACAAAGGGCTGTGGGAATACTTGCCTTCTAATGCAGTGACAGTGACTTCAAGAATCACAACGGGGGGCTGGCTCCCCTAGCACACAGGATGCATTTTATTGCCACAGTCAGTGTTACAAAACATGCAGCTCTATTTTCTGTTATTGCATCTGCACTTCCTCTTTTCACCCTTCAAGATTCCCACACCATGGCTACCCCAGGATCAGGAACTGCAGATAATTTTATGAGATAAAGACCAGCCCAGACAAGATCTCACCAAAACATCAGTGGTGCCAGGGCCCTGAGCAGTCTCTTCCTTTCCCCTCAGGGGTCTGAATGCCTTGGCTCGAGGCCAGCCGTGACATGGTGCAGCTGTATAAGCTCAGTTCAGGCTGCTCAAAAGAGAGCTGTATCAGAAAGCCCCACCAGACACTTTTCTCCACTTAAGAGCTGCATTCCAGCTCAGATACCTGCCCTTGAACATTGCCAGAGTCATGCTGCCAGTTTGTCTGTGCCTTACTGATCCTGACTCTAATTTGCTGACAATTTCCTATGTTACTTTGGAGCTATCCCATCAGCACAGACTTATCTGGTCATCACTGAGCTCTTGGTTGACCCTGGGTACAATCATAACCCTGGCCCGCTCTTTTGCTGGGCTGCCATGAGACTCCTCCCTTTGTTGGCGAAACCACTGCCAACTCAGTTTCCAGCTTGCCTTTCTTTACCAATTAATAATTACACTTTGTGCTCCATGACAAGTGGGATAGGATGGCTTCGCAGCTTAACAGAGCCAGATAAAATTCATACTTCTGCTTTAGAGCAGTTCTGTTCTAAATATCAATAAAGCATCCCCTTACACCATCAGGGCACTGGGAGTTGTGTTACTAAGGTCACAAGGACCGCTGGAGTATTTCAGTAATCGTTGCTATCCAGACCAGGACTACGTTTGTCGAGACTAAGCAGAAGGTTGTATTTGAAACACAAGTGATCAACAGCTCTGCAGAAAGCAAGCAGTTAGAATACAAAAATGAATTTATTATTAAGGCTACAAAAGACTTCTCTCTATTGTTTAGACTCCAAGCAACTAGAATAGAAGTTACTCGCACAAAACAATGCTCTACACCAGGACTGGGACCTTTACACAATAGTGCAATGCGAAGATTTCCCTTACTGCCAGATTACAGAAAGGCAAAAACCAGTGTCAAACCCTGCAGAAGAACAGGAACAGCCTGAACAGGCCCCGGTGGGGAGGGGCAGGGGAAAGAAAAGGGAAAGCAACAATTTAGTAACAGTTTCTTAATATGAGCTTCCCCCTCAGCTTCTGTTCTGCAAACCCAAAATAGTCACTAAAACTGTTTTCTGCTAAACTCTTTCTACTCTGCTCAAGCATTTCAGTTAAAAGACCTAACAATGACTCAGGAGAAGTTGGTCCTGCAGATGTCCAAACTAAGCATTAAGCAGCCTTTGGCTTTAGAATAGGAATTCAAATAATTAAAACAAACCCCCCAAAAAAACCTCCCAGAAATGAGAAAACAGCATCTTTTCCGATTCTTGTGAGAGCTATTTGCTCTGGTATTGCACTTCATTTCCCCAATATTGGATATGTCAGGCAGGGCTTTCACAGTAAGAGCCCTACCGTGTTCCAGGAGGATGCAGAAGGCATTTGACTCAGTGCAGACTGACAAGAACAGGATCTTGAAAGGAAGGAAACAAGACTTGGCTAGGCACAGAAACACAATCCTGCTTGTCCTCTCCTGTCCCTTTCCCTAGTATGGCTCTCTCACCAGTCTCGGTACTGCTTAATGTTGGCCAATTCCATCCCTACAGCTGGGAGAGTTGCCTGCGAAGCCACCTGCCCTGTATGTCTCAGCAGAGCTAAGACACATGGTGAATTAATTAAGCAGGAAGAAAGACGACTGCCACAGTGGAATAAGTGCCCAGTGTGCCATTCAGATCTCAGATCCTTGTTGCCTCTACAAAACTGCCTTCCAGAAAAACCTAGAATTACACTCAAATTGGCACCATGACTGGTGGATACCATTTTCCTACTCCATCCTCCACTTAAGAGAGTCACCTTTGCCTCAGAAAAGGCTGGAAGATAATTCAAGATAATTCAAAGAATTCCACTGTACAGCAAGGAACACAGTGGAAGAGCCCATCGACACTGCTAGACCACATTTTGAACTGAACATATGTGCAAGAAAACACCTGTTCCACTATAGCAGGGTTGTCACACTCACAGCCTGCAAGCCGAATCCAACCATCCCTGTTCTATCCAGCCCAACACCTTGTTTCTCCCCAGCGGCAGTGCCGAGCTCCTTGCCCCTGCGCTCCTGCCAGCGCCAGTCACGTGTGCAGCATGTGACGCGCATTACGCTGCAGGAGCAGGAGATTGGCAGGAACTGGGAGTTTGACATCCCTGAAATAGAGGAACAGGATACAGGATAAATGTTCGTTACACCAAGTATTAGCCAACCCATGGACTGAAAGCAGCACAGTTTTCCTTTTATAAGGACATATTTTTGTAGTGGCAGGAATTTTTGTGCCCACAAAGGAATCAGATCGAGGTTACAATGGACAACCCTCATGATGGTAAATCTAAATTTCAAGTGTTTGAGTCTGGAAGCTCACCAGTGCTTAGTGGATGCAGTGGCAGACAATGTGAGTGCTTCCAACACTGGTTCCAGCTGCCAGGAATGTCAACGAAGATGTATGGCTGATATCATAATGTCACAGTGAGACAAAGCAGAACAGTAGCTACGTGTTTCAGTGATTTTTCTAAATCAGGCTGTCTTTCAAATAATAAATGTACAAAACTCATTTATCATTAAGATTAATTAGGCAATTAATGAACTGAAATAACATTACACCTGAGGAGACTGTGAAATGAACTAAGTGGGGAAGGTCAAACTTCTTGTCTAGTGTCTTGACAATTTGGGGCTCAACTATCCAATCTGGATTAATACAAGAGTACAAACCAACAGCAATATGACTGTACTCTCTATGGCTAAGCTGTAACTACTGATATTATTCTGAAGGTTGAGCCTAACTAAAGATCTTTTAGAGGCACCACAGAAGACTTACAGCATCATCCTCTCAAGTTAACTTTAATTTACAAAAGCCTCAACCTCCTTCCCTTTTCCCCCTAAAGCTCTCAGTCACAGTCCTACAACAGAACTCATGTTACACCCCTTCAAATAACTAAGTAAGTTTTCCTTTGAGGAGTGGAACTCTTTAGAGTGGAACTCTTTATAGTAAGATATTCCAACTCATAGGGAAGTCTGCTGTCTTCCCCAAGCCTGGGTAGGGGACATTGCTAAGAGACTCCCGGACCTAATTAAACCATCAGATTATTACCCGTTTCTGGTGGTCCAGGCTGGCGGTGATGAGCTAGCTAAAAGAGGGTCAAGGGTCGTTAAAAAGGAATTCCAGGAGCTGGGTCGGTCAATGGATAGGGCAGGAGCACAGGTGGTGTTCTGCTCGGTTCCTCTGGTGGCAGAGATGTATACTGAAAGGAACAAGAGAATTTACACTCTTAATAAATGGCTTAGGGGCTGGTGCCAGCAAAGGAATTTTGGGTTCTACCATCATGGAGAAACCTTTACAGCACCTGGCCTGCTTGACCCAGATGGGTCTCATCTAACTACAAAGGGTAAGAGGATTCTAGCCCAGGAGCTGGCAGGGCTTGTAGAGAGGGCTTTAAACTAGGTATGAAGGGGAAGTAACTAGGCTCACCAAAGATGCTGCTGTGGAGGATGAGCCATCTCAAAGGGTGTCGTCAGTAACCCAACTGAAGTGCATATACACAAACGCATGCAGTATGGGGAACAAACAGGAGGAGCTGGAAGTCCTGGTTCAGCGGGAGAGATATGACATAGTTGCTATCACGGAAACATGGTGGAATGATTCTCATAACTGGAGTGCTGCCATGGAAGGCTACAGGCTCTTCAGGAGAGACAGGCGCGAGAGGAGGGGTGGAGGGGTAGCCCTCTATACTAAGGAAACCCTGGATGCCGTTGAAGTTGAGATCGGTGATGACCAGATTGAGTGTCTATGGGTAAGGGTCAGAGGGGCAGTCAAGTCTGACCTCCTGGTTGGAGTATGTTATAGACCGTCCGACCAGGAGGAGGAGGTGGATCTTCTGTTGTTTAAACAGCTGGAGGCTGCCTCTAGATCGGTTGCCCTTGTTCTTTTAGGAGACTTTAATCTTCCGGATATCTGCTGGGAACTTAACACTGCCGAGAGGAGGCAGTCCAGGAGGTTCTTAGAGTGTATTGAGGACTGCTTTCTGTCGCAGCTGGTGAGTGAGCCTACCAGGGGTGAGGCTCTCCTTGACCTGCTGTTTACAAATAAAGAAGGGCTGGTGGGTGATGTTGTGTTCGGAGGCTGTCTGGGGTGTAGTGATCATGAGATAATTGAGTTTTCTGTAAACAATTTAACAAGAAAAGGCAGGTACAGGACATCGATGCTGGACTTTCAGCGGGCAGATTTTGGATTATTTAAGGAACTAGTCAGGAAAGTACCCTGGGAAATAGTTCTTAGTGGCAAGGGGGTCCAGGAAGGCTGGATGCACTTCAAGAATGAAATCTTGAAGGCGCAGGAGCGGGCTGTCCCCATGTGTTGTAAGAAGAGTCGAAGGGGCAGATGGCAGGCCTGGATGAGTAAGGAGCTTCTGAAGGAGCTAAGTAAGAAAAAGAGGATGTATCGCCGTTGGAAAGAAGGGGACGTAAGCCACGTCATGTTCAAAGATGTTGATAAGTCGTGGAGAAAACAAATCAGGGAAGCAAAAGCCCAGCTGGAGCTTAAATTGGCCACTTCTGTTAAGGACAATAAGAAGAGCTTTTATAAATATATCAATGGTAGAAAGAAGGACGGCAGCGACCTCCACTCCTTGTTGGATATGGAGGGAAATATAGTAACCAAAGATGCAGAGAAGGCTGAGGTACTTAATGCCTTCTTTGCCTCAGTTTTCAACAGTAAGAAAGTCTGTTCGCTTGACAGTTGGTCCTCCAAAGTGGTTGATGGGGGCAGGGTGCAATATGGCCCTCCTGCAATCCATGAGGAGGAAGTTAGAGACCTGCTGAGCCACTTGGACCCTCATAAGTCTATGGGGCCGGATGGGATCCATCCTAGGGTGATGAGAGAGCTGGCGGATGAGCTTGCTAAGCCGCTCTCCATCATCTTTCAGCAGTCCTGGCTCACCGGAGAGGTCCTGGAAGACTGGAAGTTGGCCAATGTGACGCCCATCCACAAGAACAGCCGTAAGGATGATCCAGGTAATTACAGACCTGTCAGCCTGACCTCGGTCCCAGGAAAAATTATGGAGTAGATAATACTGGGTGCAATCATGCGGCACCTGTAGAATGGCCAAGAGATCAGGCCCAGCCAGCATGGGCTTGGGAGGGGCAGGTCCTGCCTGACCAACCTGATCTCCTTTTATGACCATGTGACTCACCTGGTGGATGAGAGGAAGGCTGTGGATGCGGAATACCTGGACTTCAGCAAGGCCTTTGACACTGTCTCCCACAGTAGACTCCTAGAGAAGCTGGCAGCCCGTGGCTTAGACGGGAGCACTCTGTGCTGGGTTAGGAATTGGTTGGATGGAGAGTGGTGGTGAATGGTGTCTCATCCAGTTGGCAGCCAGTCACTAGTGGTGTTCCCCAGGGATCGGTGTTGGGTCCAGTCCTGTTTAATATCTTTATTGATGATCTGGATGAGGGGATTGAGTCCATCATCAGCAAGTTTGCAGACAATACCAAGCTGGGAGGAAGGGTTGATCTGTTAGAGGGTAGGATGGCCCTACAGAGGGACCTGGACAGACTGGAGAGATGGGCTGATTCTAATGGGATGATGTTTAGTAAGTCCAAATGTCGGGTACTTCATTTTGGACACAACAATCCCATGCAGAGCTACAGACTGGGGACAGAGTGGCTGGAGAGTAGTCAGGCAGGAAGGGACCTGGGAGTGCTGGTTGACAGGAAGCTCAACATGAGCCAGCAGTGTGCCCAGGTGGCCAAGAAGGCCAATGGCATTCTGGCCTGCATCAGGAATAGTGTGGCGAGCAGGACAAGAGAAGTTATCGTCCCCCGGTACTAGGCACTGGTCAAGCCTCACCTTGAATACTGTGTACAGTTCTGGGCCCCCCAGTTTGGGAAAGATGTCAGGATGCTGGAGTGTGTCCAGAGGAGGGCAACGAAGATGGTGAAGGGGCTGGAGCACAAGCCCTATGAGGAGCGACTGAGGGAGCTGGGGCTGTTTAGTCTGAAGAAGAGAAGGCTCAGGGGAGACCTCATTGCTCTCTACAACTACCTAAAAGGAGGTTGTAGTCAGGCAGGGGTTGGTCTCTTCTCTCAGGTGACCAGTGACAGAACTAGAGGGCATGGACTCAAGCTTCGTCAGGTTTAGGCTTGATCTTAGGAAAAAGTTCTTCACTGAAAGGATGATTGGCCACTGGAATGCGCTGCCCAGGCAGGTGGTGGAGTCGCCGACCCTGGAGGTGTTTAAGGGGAGATTGGATGTGGCACTGAGTTGTGTTGTGTTGGGTTATAGGTTGGACTTGATGATCTCAGAGGTCCTTTCCAACCTTGTGATACTGTGATACTATGATAGTTTCATCCAAGATTTTTACTTTCATGTCTATTTAAAAAAATCAAAATCCTCATTAAAATAACACCAACCCATTGGCTCAAAATGACATTTTCAAGCTTTATATTGTTGTCACCTTCATCCTGTTCTGGCCTATTATAATGTTAATCTCATGTTTTCCAAAGAAAGCTATCATTCAACAAACAAGGCCCTGCAAAGCAAAAAATCCAGCTCTCACCGGCTGGGCTACAGTTGATCCTTCCCACACCCTACACTCCTTGCAGCTACCAAGGCTCAGCAGTCCAGCACAGTCGGTTTCAGGTCTGCCATGGAGAAGCAACAAACACTTCGTCAGGGGCTAATTGCCAATAGAGACAGACGGGTTCTCCTCTTAAAGGATATCTGCAGCGGGTAAGCTGCATGCACCCCATGCGATTTTCTAGATGTCATCAACATAAGACACTCTCTCCCTGCTATGCCCAGCCTCATTCACTAGAAAAATTACTCAGAGGGTGAGACACCAAAAAAACCAGAAGTGTGCATCCATGTCCAAAACAATGACCAAAGAAATATCAAAGCACACAACACCTGCACTGGACCAAAACATTCCATTGTGCTTTCCCTCTGTCCAAGCCCAACCTGTCCCAAAACAAATATCCCCAATTCTGTCTCACACAGCCTGATATCCTAGAAGTACACTGCAAAATACTTCAGCATTTTCATCATGACACCAGAGATTACCAAATGCTTTATCTGGGATTCAACAAAAGCACTCACAGATCACCACCACTGCCTCCTCCAAAAGCATGAAAAGAAACAAATTCCCACCTTTAAAGTACAGCTACAAGGCCCTGCCTTGAGACTGTCTGCCACACTCTGAAGGGAATGTGTAGAAGCTCCTGTCCCTGTGTCACATGCTGGAGTTCTGGAGAACAAGAAGAAACCAGACCTAGCCCAGTACACAGTATTTCCTTCAGGCAAGTCACCCCAAGTAGTGGGGGTTTTCAGATCACATTCCGAAGCACCTAGTAAACCCCACACAACACAAGAGGAGTGCTGATATACCTGCAGCCTGGCGGTAATGCACAGACATGTAAGCTCTTATTTGATTCTAAGCCTTTCTTGGATAAGATATTAATAGAAGCATAGAGTGGGTTGGGTTGGAAAGGACCGTGATGGTCATTTGGTCCAACTCCCCTGCACTCAACACGGACATCTTCAACTCGATCAGGTTGCTCAGAGCCCCATCCAACCTGACCTTGAATGTTTCCAGGGATGGGACATCCACCACCTCTCTGGGCAACCTGTTCCAGTGTTTCATCACCCTCAGCGTAAAAAAATTTCTTCCTAATATCTAGCCTAAAATTCTCCTCTTTTAGTTTAAAACCACTACCCCTTGTCCTATTGCCACAGGCCCTGCTAAAAAGTCTTTCACCATCATTCTTATAAGCCTCCTTTAAGTATTGAAAGGTCACAATAAGGACTCCTCAGAGCCCTCTCTTACCCAAGCTGAACAACCCCAACTCTCTCAGACTCTCTTCATAGTGGAGATGTTCCAGGCCTCTGACCATTTTTGTGGCCTCCTCTGGACTCACTCCAACAGGTACATGTCCTCCTGTGCTAAGAGCTCCAGAGCTGGATGCAGCATCCCAGGTGTCGTCTCATCATAGCAAAGAAGAGGGGCAGGATCACCTCACTCAATTTGCATGATCCCATTCCATTCTGTCACTGTGCATGGTCTGTTAAGTGCAGTATTTGGTCCTACACAGATCCCAATGCAGTGCACATGGTACTACTGAAGTGGGGACCCCATCTTTGGGGGTACCTCTGGTTACTGCCAAAAATCAAACAGCCACCATACAAAAGAAAAAGAGACATGGAGTTTGACACAGTACAACTATATCAGAGTAAGATTTCATGGCACTAGGAGAAAAATACACTTTGAATTCCAGACAGTCACTTTGCACAAGAAAATAAAGCCCAAATTCAAGAGCATGCAGTACAAGTTACCCACAGGACTCAATAACCAATTCCAATTACCAGAAGCAGGGCATCAGCATACCAAAAATTTGCAGGTGTTATCAGGAAACTCTCCTAAATGACAGCACATACAACATTTCCTGCTAGACTGTTACAGAGACCAGTTACATTTAATACTGGAGCTGACTTGAAAAGTCATTCTGTTAATATTTCTTTACTTTCAAACCCACAGCTTTCTAGAACACTGTCACAGAAGCAAGTGTCAAAACACACTAATTATCAGTCTGTTAGAGCTTCATTTTTACTGAAGCTATTTTGCTCTATTGCAACACCCCAAATTCCCCCAGGCACTTTTTATTCCCTGTCAAAAACTTCTGCCTCACCACTCAAAAACAGACAGTCAGGAGTATTGGTCTGAATAAAAATTAGTTTTCTTTTTTTTCCTCTCTCTCTCTCTGAGAATTTTGCTTATTAGGCATGAAAAATAAAAAGCCACAGAGGAGAAGGGAGAGACTATGCATACCATTCACTAGATTCAAATCTAGTTCCTTCCACCCCTAACGCGCAACACCAGTTTCCTGAAGTCCACTGCAGGCACTGCCCTAGAAAGCAGAGAAGCTGGGTCCATACTTCAATATGAGGGAAGAAGCGAGAACAGTTCCCCTGGCTTTAGTCAGGAGTGATTTATGACCACTGACCACGACCTTACTTCTCCATCCTTACCTGTGAAGCACTAACAGCCTAAGCCTGCAGCAACTACCTGGAGCTGCTGTCTTAAAGCATTGCACACTGTTAGTTCTGCAAACTCTGGTGTTCACATGGTGATTCTACTTGACCAAAGGACTTCTGGTTGATAGCATGCAGCAAAATTAACTACTTAGAACTAACTCAAACTAATATTTACAGAAATAGAAGACATTTGAGCCAAGAGATGCTAACAGAGCACAAATATGGTTCTTCGGGTATCTTAACAACTTGACATTTGGGTACCAGGAAATATCAGCCAAGGTCCCAAACATCAACTACCTACAACTACAAAACACAACGCTGAATTTCCAAAGAATAACAGATCAGAGAACGTTTGCAGAAATAGCTGATGAGTCCCTACTGCTTATCTAGCGGGGAATACTTTACACAAAAGTCAGAACTTAATGATTACATTCATGGAGACAAAATGCAATCCCTTGTAATCTCAGGAAGTGAACTAGGGTAGACTTAAAGTCCCAATGTTACAGAAAAACACGGTCTCTACGAGGTCTCTAGGACCAAACTTGGTCTAGGTAATTGAGACTTTGCATAGATCAAGACAAGGACATTACTGACAGTCAAAGCAGGGCACAAAACGTAGGGAAGCACAGCTCCTCTGCCTTGAGCAGAGCAGGTGCAAGTTTTCCCAAGACTTTTACCACCTCCCTGAAACAGAGCACAATACAGCCTTGAAGTAACACTAATTGCCTACAGAGTAAAATAACTTTGTTTTACCCAGTTCTCAGCCACACTGAGCAGTAGTGTTACTTATATAACTGCAGAGGACCTGACAACCTTAAAAAACAAAAAAAAAGGTGTGCTATCTTATACAGTGCCCATGTAATCTGCTGAAAGACAGATTTCAGACAACTGGAGTTTCACAGTTCTGCCACTATTTTTGCATACCCTGTGGAAAACAAGTAGCACTTCCCCCTGGGTTCCTTATTAATACATGGAATAAATATAACACATAACTACCAATATGTACAGTCCTTTTCATGTAATCAATCATACAGTTTCTGTTAGGGACATCTGAAAAAAAAAAATCAATTGATGATAAGCAACTGGAGTCAGAAGATCTGAAAATCTGATCTGTAGGGGACTTACAGTGCAAGCACTCCTTGCTTCTCTCTGCTAAATTCCATTAAGAGGCAGGCAAAAATAAGATACATATTTCTCCAATATCAAGTTCTCCATGAGAGCAAATGCTGCCGTTTCAGAGATACTCCACAATTCAGAAGTGGCAGGGAAACAGCTAGTGCATTTTTCAAGAGAAGGAACAATGCTCACAATGCAAGCTTTGTCTTAATAGCAGGTGTGTTGCAAAGAAGCTTTTAAACATGTATTGTACCATTACAGATCTTTCACAACTACAGACAGCGCGTAGAGAGCAAAGCTAGAATCTCAGAAACAGCACTCAGTTGGCAAGTGACAAAAACAGAAGACACAACCACTGGACTATAAAGAACTTTCATTTATTCTGGAAAACTTGGGCCAGCCACTCAAACACGTAAGCATTCATAAAAGCACAATTTTTGTCCCACGTTTTGTTCGTAGAACAGAACAGAGCCTTGCAAAAAATAAGAGCAATTCCATTAGACCACTGCATCCCCTCTCTTTTCCAGTAACTATTAGGGATCTGCAACAGTGCAATCGCAATCAGTAAATCCAACTTAAACAACACTGGTTTGGAGCGGATGGATTGGTTTTGTTTTAAATGCATACAACTCTCGCATTGTGTCATCCCGTCAGAGCTCAATTTTCCAAGGTTGTGTTCACATGTTCTGCGGCAGTCACCAGCTTTTCAAACCAGAAACTAAAAGCAACTGTAAGATGTCACACTCTGTGTCTCCTGCAAAATAGATTTAATTTTCCATTACAAACTGGTGATTGTTCCTCAGCAGGGAGAGGAGGGAGGCAGAGAGAAGGAGACTAAGAAAGGGAGCTTTTATACCATTTACCAGATCTTTCTTCTCTTCCTACCACCTTCCTTCCTACAATTCTACAAGCTGAACAACCGCCAGAAAAATCAACAAAACTATTTTTCATTGAAAGACCAAACAAAACATCTGAGAAGTTTCATGATACAGTTCAATTACACCATTAAACACAAGGAATATATAACTACCTTTTAGAACTCCCTAAATGCTTTACAACACACATCTTGGAAGAAGATAGCAAGAGAAACAGCTTTCAGAACACAGCATTGCAGTGCTGAATGGAACAGGAAATGAGGAACAAAGAAAGGAATTTCATAGATTCCAGATGTACTCTAACACCAGCTGGGAAATATAAGCAAGAATCAACTAAAGCCTTGTAAAAGGCTACCACTAACTGTTTTCTTCTAGAGTCCTTCAACAAAAGTAAGTAGCTGTAAACAATTTGTAAATAGAAAAATTTTTAGAAGAAACTGGAAACTGCAGTAAAAATAAACTTCTTCCCCCCCCCCCCCCCATTTTGAAGGAGTTTAAAACCCAGCCATCAGTGCATCTGTTTTTTGGAACAGTTTTTTTAAATATAAGAACTCTGTATAAGCATCCATAACAGAAGCACAACTGTAAATAAAGTATTTCAAGCTGTCAGCTTTTTAATACTTGAAATATTAAAGTTGAATGAAACTTGAAAGCAAGGAAAATCAAGAACTGTAAAATTGATTTATACTACTGTCTTCTGTGTAACTGGAATTGAATGGGAATTTAAATTTGTAAATTGCTAAAACCAAGTTATCAATGTCACTCAAAATGTTTGTTCCTACAGCTATAAATTAAAAAATTAACCACTCTGGGTTAAAAACCCTAGAAACAGAATTCCTTCACAAATTCAAACACCCTCTGCTCCCTATGTAACCCAATGTGTACAACATGCCACATTCCTTTTCTGAAACACAAACTCGGGCCTTTCAATGAAACTTCTTTTAAATGGATTTTGAAATCTTTGAGTAACAAGAACAGTGACAAAGAGACGACTACATTTCCTCCTAAGGTCACTGCAAGAGATGAAAAGAAAGTTTAAGCAAGCATCTTATGGAATGCATTAATAGAAAATCCTGCAATAATGGAAGGAGAGGAAAATAGGTATTCTTCCCAACTTCGATGTTTTTCGTGAATTTGTCACATGTGGCAAAATTGAGACGCTTCACCTACTACCAGCTTAAAAGTACATTAATATTTATGCAAATGACACACTGCAACAAATGCCACTTGTTCAAATGTACCAGTCATTCATAAATGAATGAAACACTCTTCCCTCTTACCATCACATCACACTAATCCATTTCAGTGAACACCATGCAGTCACACAGTTACACACCCCAGCAGGTAGGGCAGATTCAGTTGCTGGGATAATGAAGGAATCTTCATTTTGCCCAAGTGCTCCCTGAGAGATAAAAACAAGCAAGTGCATGAGGGTCTTAGTCAGGTAGAGAAAGATAAGACTCCTGAGGTTTGGAATGAAAAGCGAAGAGCAGAATTCTTAATCAACCTCAGAAGTTCAACAAGCCAGACCAGGCTGTAAGTCTTCAATACTTTTGTTCTTTCCTTAACTGACCCCAAAAATACAGATAACACTACACTTTATTCCCTTTCAGACAGAAAAAGGGAAAAAAAAAAAAAAGAACTAATCTCAAAGCCCTCAAACTTTCCACTGAATCTTTAAAGTGTTTTACGCTGGCAGTAATCTATGAAAAATTTCAAGAAATGAAAATAGGAAAAAAAATTCCCGTTCATAATTTTGAAGCTTCACATCTCATTTTGCAAAACTTTCACCCAGAAAGTCTTCTATAGGAGGAAAACATGTGAAGTTTCAGGGAAGTTGCTTTCCCTTGGTAGAGGTTAGGATGGGAGAGGAAGGAAGTTAGATCTGTTTTGTTTTTATTCCAAAACAAAGACTTTAGTTGGATCCTGAATTCAGTCACCAGCCTGCTATGCTGAAGAAATCAAACAAGCACTGCTAAAGAACAGATACTTCTTGAGGTTTAATAAATAGTGCTAAAATCAGAAGAGAGCTATTTCAGTTCAACAAAATACAAACTGTCATTAACTCCAAACACATCTCAAGCTTTTCCTTGATTTAACCATGAAACAGATGAAACTTTCAAGTTTAAAAACAAATCACTAAGACATACTAGAGCATATTTTAAGCATTACTATATGCCTTAGGTGATTTGCTCTCCAGATGCATTAATAGTCCACTGAAACACACACATGCATTCATTTTTCTTCTACATATTTGGCTGAACATCTGTTGGTCTGAAATCATTACAAGTAATATAACTGTCTGATACATACATATTTTATAATATGCAAAGACTACAATCCTCTGTCTCTATTCCAGGCTTCTTGCTTTCACACAGGGAAAGCATAAGATTTATTCTCTAAACACACCAGTTTGCAGAGGTTTTTCTCACAAGTGCATTGTCACAACATGAGAGGTATTAAGTACTCCTCAACAATCTCAAGTGGATTTTGCCTCATCACTTCCCCCACCCCCTCCACAAGAAAAACCGCTACAGTAACTACTCAGAGAGAGTGTAACTATTGGCTTCAACAGAATTATTCACAATTGCAGCTCTTGTAATGGAGCTCAGCCAGTCCACCAGTCCACCACTAAGAAAGGATAGAGATAATACCTAAAGGTCCATTTGCAGCCTGTGCCGTTTACCTCCTCTAAAAATTGTAACCTGATGTATACAACCAAATGTATTTTAGGAGCTTTTTTTAAATTGTACTTTCTAATCTTGCTGTAGGCAACACCCTTCAGTGTTTCCAAGAAGCCTTCCTTAAATGAGAGCATCAGTGCAATAAATGGCTTCATAGGTAACAGTGTTTGACAACATATCTGCATAAGAAGCCATCTTTCTGTGATACAAAGAAATAGGAGCGAGGGTTCTGTTTAAGCATAAGTATGATAATCAACAGTAGGTGCCTCAGCTTTAGAAGACAAGTGTGTGATGGAGAAGCAGGGCAACATAATTCATCAATTAATACCAGCTAAACCACCTAAACTTTCATAAGCAGATCCACGTATGACATGTAAGTAGGTCTCAGGTGGAAGGTCAGAGATACAGACCTATCAGTTTTTCAGATAAGCCTCTTGGTGGTCTCACTGGACTTCTAACACTTGTTCTTAGAACCCTAGAATCATAGAATTTTCCGGTTGGAAAAGACCTTGGAGATCACAGAGTCCAGCTGTACCCATCTTCTGCTAAACCATGTCCCTCAAAAACTCATCTACCTGTTTTTTAAACACCTCCAGGGATGGTGACTCAACCACCTCCCTGGGCAGCTGTGCCAGTGCCTGACAACCCTTTTGATAAAGAAATTCTTCCTAATATCCACTCTGAATCTCCCCTGGCACAACTTATGGCCATTTCCTCTTGTCCTATCACCTGTCACTTGAGAGAAGAGATCAACACTCGCTCTGCCACAGCCTCCTTTCAGGCAGCCGAAGACAGCAATGAGGTCTCCCCTCAGCCTCCTCTTCTCCAAGCTAAACAACCTCAGTGCCCTCAGCCGCTCCTTGTAGGACTTGTTCTCCAGCCCCTTCACCAGTCTCATTGCCCTTCTCTGGACATGCTCCAACACCTCAATGTCCTTCTTGTAGTGAGGGGCCCAGAACTGAACACAGGACTCGAGGTGTGGCCTCACCAGTGCCGAGTACAGGGGCACAATCACTTCTCTTGTCCTGCTGGCCACACTGTTTCTGATACAGGCCAAGATATCATTGGCCAATTCTTGGCCACCTGGGCACATTGCTGGCTCATATTCAACCAACTGTCAACCAACACCCCCAGGTCCTTCTCTTCCAGGCAGCTCTCCAGCCAGTCTTCCCCAAGCCTGTAACTCTGCATGTTGTGTTGTTGTGTCCTAAGCGCAGGACTCAGCACTTGTTCTTGTTGAACCTCACCCTGCTCGTCTCAGCCCATCGATCCAGCCTGTCCAGATCTCTTTGAAGTGTCCCCCTTTCCTTCAAGCAGATCAACACTGCCACCCAGCTTGGTGTCACCTGCAAACTTGCTAAGGATGAACTCAATCCCTTCGCCCAGATCATTAATAAAGATATTGAACAAGACTGGACTCAGCACTGAACCCTGGGGAACACCACTTGTGACTGGCCCCCAGATGGATTTAACTCCATTTACCACCACCCTCTGGGCCCAGCCATCCAGCCAGTTTTTTTACCCAGCAGAGGCTGTGCCAGTCCAGGCCAACGGCAGCAGAGTTTCTCAAGCAGAATGCTGTGTCAAAGGCTTTAGGCTTTACAAAAGTCCAGGTACACCACATCCACAGCCTTCCCCTCGTCCGCTAACCAGGCAACCTTGTCACAGAAGAGATCAGGTTGGTCTGGCAGGACCTGCGATTCATAAACCCATGTTGACTGCGTCTGATCACCTGGCTGTCATGCATGTGCTATGTGTTAGCACTCAATACAATCTGCTCCATGACCTTCCCTGGTACCGAGGCCAAGCTGACAAGCCTGTAGTTCCCTGGATCCTTCCTTCCTCTTCAGAGCAGCTGACCAAGCTGGTGTGTATTGAAGGCTAACAAACACAGTATCATGAAGCAAACATGTACTATGGAAGGGGAGCAAACTGTAGAGTGTAGAAAGACTCAAGCAGTCTCATGATACTGTTGGTATACAGATGTGAAAGCAGGCAATGCACCTGTTGTGCCCTCCATCTGATTTCCCACACATGCATTCTCACAGTCAAGCTCAACCAGAGACAGTTCTGACATCCATTTGAGTGCACATATTCAGATCACTAAAATGGAAGAAAACTAAAACTGACAAGAAGAATAAGGTTTTGCCTTATTTGCCTTGCAAATTAAACTGGATTTTTTTTTGTTAGTGGAGGAGCACCAGTCAACAAGTGTGTTTGGGGAGGTAGTGCTAAGAGTGTTTACAGAGCTGGGAGGAAGACCAGTAGGTAAGAGGAAAAGCAAGACCTGCCTTCTGGGCAGAATAAGCTATTAATTTGTGTCAGCATATCACAATGCCATGCCTTCAACACCTATGAGAACAGAATCACAAAGCAAGATCTGAAACATGGAGAACAGCATCAGGCAGAAAAGAGACATAACAAAATAGAAGAAAAACTAATATTGGGATCTGCCTAGCCCACTAACTTCAGAAACAGAGTTGTTTTCAACTAGTAATAATTTAAAAAAAAAATCACAAAAAAACCAGCAATGAGTCTGAAGAGTAATTCAATAAAATGAGAAGTTGTCTGGAAGACCGCGAAGCTATGATACCCAACACTTACATAATATCCCCATATAAGAGCATTTGCTACTTTGACCAGCAGATAATCACCTCAATGAAAAGACAATACTATTAGTTCTTGTGACAGAGATTACAGAACACTTTTTTTCAAATGTACCAATTCAAAAAAAGGACCAAAAACTAGTAAATTTCCTTCCTAACATCAGTGGCTTTGAACAGATCTGTTTAATGGTTTCACACTTGTGAATTTACCTCCAAAGCCAAATCACATTGGTTTCCACTCATACGAACTATTTACTTAAAAGAAAGTTAAATTATGGATAATTTGATGTCAGGCTGGCAGCCCCAGACACAAACACCTTCATCTCTTCAAAACTGAGTTCATTGAAGCATTTTCCACTGCTATCCTTGCTTCCTCCTCTCGCAGGAACTATGCTTTGGTCTCCACTTTTACTCCAGCCATGGCTACTCCTGACAGTCCACAAACATACAGTCACAGCACTCCTCCTGGATAAGCAGCACTGGTCCCAGCTCTTTTCGATTCAGCACACTGAACACAAATCAGTCTAAACACAACCACCACCAAATTAGCAGAGTTTGAATTGTTGAACCAGTGGTGAAAAATCTGCATAATCTATTCCACACTCTCCACAGCCTGTCAGACCCAAGCCTTAAATTGCATTGCAGTCAAGTCAATAACAACGTAATTTGCCACTTTATTTTACCTACACAACATCAGTTTAAGCTGTACTTGTTAACTACTAAATATGCAGAAATAATTTTAAGTCATGAATATATTCAGGGTGAGATGCAAAAAACTTCTCCCCCTTTATTTACTTGTTAGTGCACTAACTTTGAAACACTAAAATAAAACCCACATTGTTACCTTTATAAGAAATATTTCACATTTCCTAAACAATATCTACTATATATATATATATATCACTATATATATATATATATATAGATACATACCTGGGAAAAAAAATCTCTCATTCTAAAAATATCTACTCAACAACCTTATGCCCCATTTAAATGGGGATAAATCCTTTTACAGTATTATGCAGTGAGCATATTTAGTCATACTTACTTCTACAAGTAACCACTTAAGACAAGGCACTAAATACCAACAGACAACATTAAAAGGGACATCTTCTCAAGGCAAAATGGATTTCCCTGATCAGCCTTAGGATTATTAGACTTAAGGGAGGCCTTAAGTTTGTCAGGGACAAGATAGTTCTCCTTAACCTTACAGAAATACAGAGAGACATCTCTCAAACATTTATTCCATACCAAGTTTAATTATGGAAGGGCAATAAGTAACTTCTCTCTGTAATTAACCTGCTTAAACACTAGTATAACAGCACTTCAGCAAACACTCTGCCTGACTTCACCCAGGACTCAGTTTCCTTAAGAAAAGTTCAACTACTCTCACAATGTCTTTAACTAGATTGCCCTGTATGAAAGTAAAGAACGAACGAACAACAAAATTCAGTCCAAAAGACAGCACAGTCTACAGACCAACAATCCTGATCTAGTCAACTGGATCACCATAATGTAAATGAGGTATCTGAGTTCCCAGAAAATGGTGTTTACCCTTTGAACAGGATAAGCTGTGAGTGGAACACCAACCCACATCAGGCAGCAGCAACCCTCTACCACAAAAACTTCACAACTCCACGCTTCTGATCACACTTTGTCTGAGGAGAGACTGTGCTGCCAGAAGTCCAACGTTTCAGACAATGACTTCAACACCTGTAACCACAACAGGTCTGTCTCTAGCCCTTGCTATGAATGATAAAAGGGCTTTAGAAGTCTATGAATGTCTTAAATTGCAGCAAGCCCTCACAGAAAACAAGTGGATCGTTATGATCTCTGAGGTCAACAAACTGATGAGAAAAGGGTCCTTCTATTATACTGGTGCTCCTGGTAGCCTCTTGATGTATCCTCCTGTCTCAATTATTATTCCAAATCCATGGGACAGTAACTTCTATAATAAGCCCAGCTCCAGCTAGAAAACCACCATTTTAGACAAACTTCATACTTCTTGATACAAGAGTACTAGATTGGCAGGGAAAGTTACTTTACAGTAAGATTTCACAAATGAGCCATTTCTTTAGATTTTTCAAGTATAAGTAATTTCACAAAGTAACATGTGGCAGAAAGTTGTTTGCTAACCAGTATATAGCCTTCCACAGTAGAAATGCTGAATGAGCTTTTATTTTTCCAACTGAAATTTCAATAATTGATGCCTTTTAAGGAAAAAAAAAGTAACAATTAAGTACAGTATATTTATTAAAAATATTACTGACAGTACAACATAAGTCATGTTGTCAAGCAGAAGGTCTCTCTTTGTAGTTTTTCCAGCCAATCAGCAACCATAGAGCCTTATGTTGTTTCCTTTCAGGTTTTGAAACACTGACTCATGGAAATATCAGCACAGCACACTTCCTCAAAGTGGCAATCTTATAGGAAGTGTTTGTTTAGTCTTGCATGACACATTGTTTTGTTTATGCATAAGGGATTCCGGTTAAAATAATTTTTCAAATAAGGAAAAAAAGACAAGAGAACAGCAATTTAAATTACGGGAAGTCAAAATAAATCAATTTCAAACAGACATTTCAACAGTGCATTCATTAGCACAGATATTAGTTTTTTTCTTTTTACTCTATGTTACTTCTTTGCAGCAGAGAAGTGCAGAAGTTAGCCAGGCACTGAGCTCTTTCAACAAACCACAAAAAAACCCCCGAAACTGGACAAGAGGCAGCACAGTAACAATGTCTCCTAACACTGCTACTCACATATTGCTGCTCCACAACTTCAGTATCTCAATGAGACAATTTTTGGAAGCGGCACATCACTGGCAGTGCAGACAAATGCAGAAAACACAGGTTCCCAAGGGTTCAGATTTTCAACAGATGAAACAGACGGCTTAAGCCAAATCCTAACGTAACTAGAAACAACACTACTCAGAGTGGGGAAACCTTTAGGAGATCTGGGATATGATTACCCACCTAGCTAAATCTGGCTGATTCTATGCAAACAATCAATCCCACAAGGACAAACTACACCAGCATTAGAAAACGCTTTCATTTACCTGAAGCTTCTTAGCAATGCAGGGCAAGACCCAGTCATAGCAATACATTACATTAGGGCATTCAAACACCTCTAGGCTGCAGATGTTTTGCATGGCCTGAAGCCTCCAAACTGCATCAGCCTCTCTATTAAGAAAGGCACGCCACCACAGGTGCCCACTCTGATCTAACAGCATTGATTTTGTACTGATTCTTTAAAGCAGCAATCCTACATTTCATCAGATTTACACCAATGCATTCTTGTGTACCGTCCTCATTCACTATTTGCCAGGAAAGGTGTTACAGAGAATGAAACGTGTTATCTGATGAAGCACAGAATATCTGCAAGTCAGATCAGTCAGAGCTTGACCGTGAAACAAGCTCCCAAAGAACTGAACTGATCACTTCCAGAGCATGATAGATCAAAGCAAACCAAATGACTTATCCCTTTGTCCTCAAATGACTTAACCCTTAACCCATCAAAAGATTCAAAGCCTCCTGTCATATAAGGAGAGAGAAATGTACAAGATATTAGCAAATGGGAACTGCTAAAAGACAAAGGGAATAGCTGACAAAAGTAGTATCCTTCCAATGTTTACCATCTCCTTTCAAATCCAGGTGTTTTTTGCAGGGAGTCCACTGGCCTCCATATACAATTTCTTCAAGATTAAAATTGCTTCACAAGGCCCATTAGATTAGAAATACTCCCTCAATCCACCTGAATAATCCTGTCACTTCTATTTTTCGGATAAATTTTGCAAAAGGTAGTCAGCTACCAGAAGATATTAAACTTTCAAAAACAAATCCCAGAAACTGATGCTTCTGCCACAAAAGCCGATGAATATGCCTTTAGGTACCTTGAACAGAAGGGAAGAGCTTGCTTTTGTGCACGCTTATCATCGCCCTCTACTGTATTAGAGTAGAAAACATGGACACAGCAGCGCTCCGGAAAGTGCCTATTATTATTCTTGCATTTCACTGAGTAAGGACCTTCTGCTTAGACGGCATCAGTGAAGCACTGGTGTAACCAGCGATGCATGCAGTTTTTCCTCACTATCCATGCTAAAAGGCAGCAAGAATCCTTACGGCAGCACTGCACATTAATCAAATGCTTAGCCCTGATGAGGACTCTGATAACCGAAGTCAGCAGTAGGATTAACTCTAGTCCATGATTTAATGAGATTAAACTCAAGTCTTTTGCTGCTGTTAGCATCTTCGATCTCTTCTACCGCCCAAAGAAATTCCCACATTAGTGACATCAACTGTTTAGGTATGACATCATCGCTATTCTCAAAAAAAACCCAAACGACCCAAGAGTCATCATCCTACATGAGATGTGTCCTTTCACTAAGCCACCAATGCAACAGCACCACTTACAGTGTCTGAATCTCAGCCTTGCAAAGACACTTTTTCCTCTTGTCTTTGAAAATAGCCAGAAAACAACTCTCTGACCACATTTTATAGCCCTACTGAATCTGTTTTCTAGATGTATAAAAAGAACACAGAACCAAGACACAGTTTTCAGTTTAGGTCATAAAGTTTGCCTCTTTGAGTCTGCTATCACTAAGCAACCCGCTGACAATTAATAGGGGAACGATCCCAGCAACTGTCTCTTTGAACTCCTAATGCCATTATCCAATAATGAGATTTCCCACACAAACTTGGGTTTCAGTTTTATCTAACATGACACTTGGTGGTGGCAAATTTGTTTTTACTTGCATGGATATGCAAAAGGAGATTTTTCAAGAGAGCCAAGAGGTGCTCCCTTACAAGCCCAGCTCCCTCAGTACCCACCACTGGCAAGCCCAGCACCAAACTTGTCCTCTTCCCCCCAGGCTCCCATCCCATGGAAGGGAGGGCAAACCGCTCCCTCTGTGCACGGGTTTGATTCTCTCATGGAAACAAGGGGCTTCCCTGCCAGCCGGCACACTCAGAGCTCTTCCAGGGAGAGTTTAATCTGCACGCTGACATCTGTCACTTACTTTCTAATAATGTGGCTTGGAACCCAATCAACAGCAAGGAGAATCATTGAATGGTATGGGTTGGAAGGAATCTTAAAGCCCATCCAGTTCCAACCCCCTGCCATGGGCAGGGATGCCTCCCACTAGATTAGGCTGCTCAAAGCCCCATCCAACCTGGCCTTGAATTCTTCCAGGAGTGGGGCATTCACAACTTCCCTGGGCAGCCTGTGCCAGTGCCTCACCCGCTCGCCGGTCCCCGGCCCTGGGTCCTTCCCACAGCCGCTTTCTGCCCGGTTTGGCTTCTCCAGGAGCACACGCAGCACCGAGCCTCAGGCACCGGCTTCAAACTTTTAGCGCGTGAAGAGGGAAGAGAATCCCGAAATCCTTAACCAGCTGGGTGCCCGATATCCCTCACAGCCACTGGCCGCTCCCCTCGGCGCCGAATCCCGCTCTCCCTTCCCGGGCAACTAGATCGCGCTCTCCCCACACCGCACCGGATCCCGCTCCTCCCTCCCGAGCGCCGGATCCCTCGCTCTCCCTGCATAGCGTTTGGATCCCGCTCTCCCCTCCCGGGCGCTTAGGATCCAGTTCTCCCGCATGGAGGTGCATTCCGCTCTCCCTCTCGGGCGGCTCTGAATCCCCCGTTCCTCCCGGGCGCCTGGATTCCACTCTCCCTCTCACACAGCGCTGGATCTCCGGCTCTCCCCTCTTGGGCGCTGGATCCCGCGCTCTCTCTCTCGGGCGGCGATGGATCCCGCTCTCCCTGCATTGCGCTTGGATCCCGTGGTCCCCCGGGCGCTGAATCCCCTGCGCTCCCTCCCAGGCGCTTTCCTGGGCGCTTACGATTGCTCTTCTCCCTCTCCTGGGCGCTGGATCCTGCTCTCCCCCTCATACAGCTCCGGATCCCTCGCACTGCGCCTGGATCCCATTGCCCCCCGCCGCTGGATTCCGCTCTCCTTCTCCCGGGCGCTGGATCCCCCTCCCCGCCGGATCCCAGTCCCCCGGAGGGACAAAGGAGCACCAAGAAGCCATCGGCACCGGCTGCCCCGCAGCGGGAGCTTTCAGACGCGCCGACCCCGCGCTCTCACCGATTTTAATCCTGACGCTCTGGAAAACCCGCAGCCCCTCTTCCTCCACCGCCATGGTGGTGGTGGTGCCGCGCCGGGAACTCGGCGGTGCTCGAGCCCCGCCGCCGTGGAGACGCACAGGCCGGGGAGGAGGACGAGAAGGAGGAGGAGGAAGCAGGCGAGCAGCTCCGCCGCGGCGGGAAGGAGAGCGCACGGACGGCTGAGAGCGCACCGCGAACCGGGATGGTGCGACCGCTGGAGTCTCCGAGCGGACCCCAGCGCCGCCTCCCTGTGCAGCGCCCGCCCTCGCCCCGCCGCCGCCTTTCTATTGGCCAACGGGGTGGCCGGCTGCGGCGCTGATTGGCCCGCTGCGTGCCCAGGGGTGGGAGGGGGGAGCGGGATGCTGGTGGTGGACGGATTTGGAAGAGTGGGGGGGGCAGTAGTGGTGTCGCGGGGCTTTGCAACAGCTGGAGCGGGGAGCGCGCCCGCCCCGCCTTCCTATTGGCCAGCGAGGCAGTCGGGCGAAGCGCTGATTGGTCTGCTGCCTGCCAAGGGATGGAGGGGGAGCGGGGTGCTGGCGGGAGGGAGTCGAAGCGGGGCAGCGGTGGGGGAGTAGTGGTGTTGCGGAGCTTTGCAACAGCTGGAGTGGGGAGCTCCCGCCCCGCCGTCGCCTTCTTATTGGCCAGTGGGGCAGCCAGGCGGGGCGTTGATTGGCCCGCTGCGTGCCCAGGGGTGAGGGGGAGCGTGGTGCTGGTGGTGAAAGAACTTGGGGGGGGGGGGCGTGGGGCGGTAGTAGTGTCGCGGGGCTTTGTAGCAGCTGGAGTGCGTGCGCCGCGTCGCGCCTCGGCCACCTTGCCCTGACCCAGCTCTCGCTCCCGTCATTCCGGGAATCGCGAGGGGGAAAAGGGAAGGGGAAGGCTGACTAACTCCATGGCTCGTCTCCAGTGCCGGCCCGGACCAACGGCAGAGGAGCAGCCGTCGGCCCTGCACACGAAAGGGAGGCAGAGAGGAAGGGAGGAATGGATGTGCGAGTCTTCTTTTCCCAGAAAGCCATAAAGTAAGGGCCCACAGGTTGAAATCCATTTGTCTAAACTCTTCACGATGAGTGTGGTGAGACATTGGCACAGATTGCCCAGGGAAGTTGTGGATGCTCCCTCCCTGGAAGTGTTCAAAGCCAGGCGGATGGGGCCTTGAGCAGCCTGGTCTCAGAATCACAGAATGACCTGAGCTAGAAGGGACCCACAAGAATTGAGTCCAGCTCCTGTTCCTGCATAGCACAAACCCAACATTCACACCGTATGTCTGAGGGCATTGTCCAAATGCTTCTTGAATATTGTCAGGCTTGTCGCCTTGACTGCTTCCCCGGGGAGCTGTTCCAGTGCTCCACCACCTTCTGGGTGAAGAACCTTTTCCTAATGTCCAACCTAAACCTCTCCTGACACACCTTCCTGCCATTGCCTCGAGTCATATTATTGGTCACTAGAGAGATCAGCACCTGCTCCTCCTCCTTCCCTTGTGAGGAAGCACTGAAGTGCTATGAGGTCCCCTCTCAGTTTCCTCTTCTCCAGGCTGAACAGACCAAGTGTCTTCAGCTGCTCCTCATACAAGGTCTGGTGGGAGGTTTCCCTGCCTATGGCAGGGGAGTTGGAACTGGATGATCTTTAAGGTCCCTCCTAATCCAAACCAGTCTATGATTCTATGAAAAGAGGGCCCATATTAAATAAACAAACCTGTTTGGGTGTTGGGAGCAGGCCAGTCTGTTTCCTGGCTCCATGTGATGAGTGGCAAAGCTCGTTCTACCTGGTTGCACGGGAAGAGCAGGGAATTCAGATGTCTGACTTGCATGATTACTCGTTAAACAGCAAGAAACAAGACCTGTGTTGGTATTCAGTGCCAAATTTTGGGTCTTGTGAAGTCAGTAGTTGGAACACTCCTTCCCTAAATGTCTGGCAAAAGCAGAGCACGAAGTTCAACGAAGGTCAACCGATTACGTTATCTCAAAAAGTAAAAAAAATCAAATTACCTTTCATGAAGACAATCACAACCCTGCTTAGGAGGCTTAGAACATCTCTGCGAGAACAGCCTGGGCACGTGATAGTCCAGCATATCCAAGAAGCACAACAAAACACCGTTTCTCAAGCCTGTAGCAAAAGGAAAGAGGAAAAAAAAAGGAGAGGAAGAAACAACCATCAAATACTTTCCCACTCTAGATACAGGTTCCAGAATTGAGAGAAAGGTGAACAGACTATGGACAATCTATACTTGTATTAAGTTAAAGAATCAAACTATTAAAAGACAGCAAGAAATCAGAAAGCAAATCCTAAGTCAGTCACATGTGGCATGAAGTCTGCAGGAAAGAAGTTCTCCAAGCAAGCTAGAAGAATACAGTTGGGCAGTCCACTATTGCTTGAATTGAGACAGGTACAACACATAATGGATTCCCTTTATTAAAAAAAAAAAAGTGAAATGTTGAAATACATAAGAGCAAATGAAAACTTGGGAAGGAGCTGCAATTGCAGTGGAAGCCAGCTTGTAGGAAAGCCTGGGGCATCTGCATTTTCCAGGGGCCTAACTGTGAAGGAAACCAGCAAGGTCATGGCCAAAAAAGGAAGTGGTGAGTTATCTTAAGGAGCTGCCTGACTTTCTGTGTTCTCCTTGTCGCAATAGCCAAGTGACACACGTAATTTGATAAAAATACTTTTATAGCACAAGACTGTGAAGGGGTTCTGTAGAGCATAGGCTTCCATGTACCATCATTCGTGCCGTAATTCCCTCCTCCTCACTGCAATATGCCCAGTGTCCTCTGTAATATCATTAGACTATCCCCATTCCACCTACCATGTGTTGTCTCTTCTCCATAAAGCTCCCAGCTCACTGGAGTACTTCAGCTCCTCTGCCCACTGGTCATTTGCATTCTCCCATGATACCTTCAGTTCTCCCTGTCCTAATAACCTGTAGTATTTTCTTCACCATAGCCCCAATTTCACTTCCAACTTCTCCATTTTCGTCTTACCTGCCAGCTGGACAGGAGACAACACAAGCATCAGCCTGAATAGAAGCTACAAGGATGCTGATCAGGTACCTTATGTTTTGAGAAGGATGCTGTCTCAGACTGGCTAAGCTGTTGTTGCCTCTCGGATACTGGACGTGAGAGTACACATGTTGTACAGGTCTATTTTAACACTCTGTACGTGCTCACAGATAAAAAAGAATATGCAACAGCTGTTGCTTTTGCTCCTTCACCACACATGCACACACCTTGAGCATATTTGCACAAAATAAATACAGGTCCACTGAGTCATCTTACCGAAGAAGAGTGGCAAACAACTGTTATAAACAATGCTCTACACAAGCAGAAACAAAGACTTCCAGCTATAAGCAAGTGGATGAAATTTAGCGATAAGCAAAGGAAAATGAATCCCATTGTCAAGATCCTAATAAGTATGACCCCAAACTAGCTCACAAATCAAGATTATATATACATCCCATTAAAAACGTGATCTTTGTACTTGTGGTCATTTAGTAACCAAAGAAACTTCTACACGCTGACACTGGGAACTGATAAATCTCCATGAAAAACATCAGGGAGAAACCTCCTTCCATGCTCCAAATATTATAGACATCTCAGATAAAATATTTTACTTCTCTCTGTTTTCTGTGTTTGCTTTTGTTACATAAAGACTTCAGCTGACCTCATTTCCCCATCTGAAGCTTTTCTCATCTCCAGAATGTTGATCCCAGAACAGTCATTTGAAAAATCAATTTATCAATTCTCTTTCCAGCATTTGCTGCAGTAAGAGTTGCTTTCAGCAGATACTCAACAGACTGTCCTTCCTAATTTGCAGTTGTGTTCTTTTCAGACAGTTGTGGCACTTCTGTCTCCTTTATGTTCAAGAAACAAAGCAAGATATCTACCTATAATCCAGTAATTGCATGTTCACAAAAACAGGCTATACATAAATCCCCAGCCAAAAGTGCAGTCTGAATGCACTGCTCTTAAGTCTAATTTTGTTGGATCCAGCATAAATTCACCCTGTTAACTACAGGGGTGGTTGCCTCCCACATCCTAACCTCAGATGTTGCTTGCAGCCTCACTCTGTGCTGGCACTGGTGCTCACGAGCCTGTGTGGTGTACCATGTTTGTTCATTAACAAAAAAAAAAGAAACAGAACTGTCATGACTCCCATTTGTACATTATGAAAAACAAGAGGGACATAAGCTACGACACTTTGAAATGCTTTGCACAGAATCATAAGAAACCTGAACAAAAAGCACCCCAATGCAAAACTGTGACTGGGGCACAGTGACACATTCGGCAGCTTTAGGAGTGTGTGCTTACCCAGAGCTACACTGTCAGGCTGTTTTTCAGAATAACCTAACTTTACCAAGAGCATGGATATGTCCAGGAAGGCTGTGGCAAAATTCGACCATTAACCCAACCTTTCCTTTACGTATCACCAGCTTCTTAACTTAGGTATAAAAGAAACTACCAAGATGCCTGCAGAATTAATTAGCAACAATCAGAACAGACCAACATTAAAAACAAAACAGCAAAACAGCAAAAAAACCCCTCCTAGTAACAACAAAAAAAGTTAGAGGAATGGGAGAAAAAAAGAAAAAAACCCTGGCACCCTTTTACACTGTTTGCTACAGAATAAATCAAGTTCCTCACACAGAAATCTACAAATTTATCCTTGTGGCTCGTTGTGCTATCCAGCTACTCTTCTGGTTTCCTACCAGCCCTTTTTCTGCTGGAGCTCTTCACCAGTGCTTTTGTGTATCAGTGCACTAGTTTATTTTCTGTTGTCTCTTGTTTTCTTTACATAAGCTTTTTGCTTTCTCTATTATAAACATCAGTCTTCAAATCTGTGTGCTGTACAGTCCAACAATGTAAATGAAAGCCATGTTTCAAAACTAACATGAATATGTATTTTTAAAGATGCTATACGCATTATAAGAAACTGCCAAAGAACGTTCATTGCTTTTTCAATATCTCCATTGTTGAAATGAAATCTTAGCAGCAATGTATCACATGTGTGTATGTATTACAGATAACATGTGCACGCAACATGAGGTTTGCAGCTGCTAGCAGTCTGATCAAAACATCTAGGCAAAGTGAAATGCTGCTTTTTAAGATGTGAATGAGTCTGTTAATGACGATATCTTTTCCAACTTTTCTTCATCCAAGCCATATGGGTTTATATTATCAGCTCTTCAGAGGATTCTTGGATCTAAATTAGACTACAAAGAAGGTCATTTTCTGTGACTCATTTGTGCCAAGCAAGGGAATCATTTCCTCTCTTGATCTACATGATAGCTTTCTCTTGGGAGGAAACAGAATATAAGAAGCTTTCTAATCTCCTTTTGCTTTATGCAAGAAACTAACAAAATATAAACCTACTATCCCCTGGGTTCCACAAAGCTGCTACCTATATTTATGTGAAGAAACAGCATATTTAAGGCAAATCTAAGAAAGTATCACTGTAACACAAAATAAGACTATGATCTGATGACTGAGCAAGGTATTGTGATTGAATTTTAGGCAGGCATAGATACATTTCAACTAATAAAATCTATACCAGGCCTAAAGGCAGCTACTATTCATATAGAGATGCTGTGTGGTACAACTACTCTGAATAGGGTGTGACCCAATAAACATTTATCCCTGGTAAAGTGAATGGTGAAGCAAAGATATCTTTGGTAGTGCCTCTGAATCTCACTCCCTAAGAGGTAAAGTCAGCCCTTGTAATGATAACTTTCACAGTAAGATAGTAAAAGTAGTCTTTTTTTTTTGCTCCTGAAGTCCTAGAACCAAGGAACTGGTCAGGAAAGGGCTGCAGTCTTTCCCCCAGTCTCCATGCATAGCCAAGTATGGCAAAAGTATAATAAACTTATGTAAGAAGGAAATTAAGAATGGGTCTATGATTACCTGTGTCTCCAAAGGCTCAGAGTTTGCATCTGACATAACTACTGAAGAGTGAATTAACAGTAATGAAATTGCTTGCGTGATTAAACTGTCAGAGAAACACTTTGGCCATTACACTAAGTGAAAGAAGGAAAGGAAGAGAATGATGACAAGAAGAAGTTTTTAATTAGCAAAATGTCAGAAACAGTGACAAAAAAAGGACAGATTTGACAAAAATACAGAAGTGATAGACTTTAATTGAAGGAGAAACAAGGGAAAGAGTAGACACTATTGAGATAGCTGTTACTGAACTGGATGTGTACCAGTATATACGTGTATGGTGCACTCACACACTGGATAAAAATAGATCTATGCATCAGAAGCAGGAAGACTGGGGATTACACCACAGTTACTGCACTTGAAGAAAGCAAAGGTCTCCACTGTGACCCCAGAGTACAGGAAGAAAAGCACCTCTACCTGTTGTTCTTACTACTTGCCTTTTCAAATAATCTCACATTTTTGCTTGTTGTTGCTGGAACAGAAGGAAGGCCAGGAAGAGACCAGAAGGGGGGGGGGGGGGGGGGGGGGAGGGCTTTAATTACAGGAAAGAGGGGCCAGTGAGAACTGGCTTTTACAATAGTTGAGACAATACAACTAATTTTCATGTTGTGTGGGTTTTTAATTTTTTTTTAAAGAAAGCGTTGTCTTTTTAATTCTTGTTCATCACTTATAAAAATCTGTCAATGTCCTCCTAAAAAATGTAACTATGTTAAAATCCCAGTAATTTCAGCAGCCAGCACAGAAGGTACGGGATTCCAATGAAGTTTACCAAGATGAAATACCTTCTGGTTAAACTCATAGAAGCATTTTGTTCTGGGTCATATCTGCTTTACTTGAGCCTATAAACTTTGCTTTCCTACTAAGGAACAAATCCCTTTATCCTTCCATAAAAGATTATAATGTAATAAAACTGCATTAAGATCTTACTGTGGAAAAAAAAACAAACAGTGATCATGTACAAGAATGAAATGTGGTGAATTCTCCTGCAGTTTAGTAAGCATGCATCCATTCTCATCTCTTCCACATTAGCCTTCCGTGGAACTGATGTAACTGAGTGAAAACAGCAAATAATCTTGAGAAAGAAAAACTGAGCAGCAGCAGGACTATCTGCTTTTTTAAAAAAATACTGGGTACTGCTGTTTACAATAAATATGTGGTTATGCAAGCAGGCATATAAACACCTGTATTTCACAAGTCATTATGTATTGGCAGCCGTCATCATCACTTTTTGTATCTTCTTTGCTTCTGTGCCATCAGCTCATCTGCAGTCTTCTCTGTTCTTTATGAGAATTAATTTAACATAGGACTCCAACCTTACTCTCCCAGCTCCAAAAACTTCACCACTTCTCAGCTTAGCAGCACCAAGAGCATCTCTTCCGAGGGAACTGCAAGGAGAACTCTTATCGCACCTTCTCCCTCATATCCACCCCAGGGGGTTGTACAGTACCCAGAGGGAGGGCACTGGGATTGTACTACCAACACCTACCCCAAACCACCCATAAAACAAACACTTTTCTACCTCCCAGATACGTCTCAGTTTTGCGCTATAAGCAAGATTTATATGACTATAAAGTGATAAAGTTTACATTGACTTTGAGAAGCTTTGTGTAATTCATCCACAGCAGGTGCTATGAGTGACACAGCTATCCCACATGCAGCTATAAACCTTGAATAGACTTTTCCATGTAGTCACGCATTTATTATGGGTCAGATCCTGTGATCTTCCATTTGCTCAAAAATCCCATTGAAGACAATGCTGGCAGGTCACCTTGCAAATGCCACCCTCTCTCTGCATGGTGAATGGCTCCCATTGAACCCACTGGGATTACTCACATGTGTGAGTGACCACCAACAAGAACAAAAGCAGCAAAATACGGTCCTCATTAAGGACTGCTAATCTGAAAAAAACCCCTCCATCGGTCAGTAGCACCACTCAGGCAGAGCTACTCTGGCAGCGAGGTGCTACCTAGGAAAGGCAGCGTAGTGCAATTTGGCACCAATTTTTTTAGCATGTAATTCTTTAAAGCATCAACTAATTATCCAGGCATGACTGCATGGAGGAGCTCTATCCCATCACAGTACAGGAGCAAGATAATCTCATACCATGAAACACAATTAGCCAGATGGTTATTTAGAGGTTTTTGGAATAGAAGCAATTTCTCTGATCTGAGAGAAAAAAAAATCAAAGCCGAGTTAAAAAAATCATACCATATTTGATTCCCAAGTATTTAATTACATATTATCATGGGTAACTACTAATCTGCTCCAATAATGCAATCTTATTTTATTGCTGGTGGAAACACATTTATAGCCGCTATATAATGCATATGTTTAAGTCAATATCTGAACTAACAGTCTGGAAAACACATCATTTGTGTCCAGATTTGGTAACTAGCATGTTTATCATCTGCCACCTGCTGGAAATAGTTGTGATATCTCAACTAAGTACCTCAGAATGAAGGTACTCTCTGAACGACCACAACTGTGAAAGAGCAAAATGTGCTCCTTGTACCCAGGAGCCTTCTTCCTCTTGCACCCAGTGGGAAATTTTAATTTGCACGTGGGACTACTTATGTGCATTCACAGGGAAGTCATAACAGGACATTGTTTAAGCAAACAGAAATTTGCTATTGAGAACAATCTTAACTGCTTGTGTCTGACCAGAAGGCAAGATATATAATCTGAAACTAACCTACCCAACTAATCCCACCTCAAACTGGCATAGCGCCCTTGCCACTCTGCTGGAAATGGCACAGGTGCAGGTCCCCCTGCACCATCCTTGCAAAGGATTTCTTCCTCTATCCAACATAGCCTGGCATTGCCTTTGAGCCTCATTTGAAGAGATTGACCATTCTGCCTTTATGGTGGCCTAGAAAAAACCCTTAAGGAGAACAAAACATGCCTCTCCAAGACATCTGGTCTCACTTAAAAAAAGGAGTGAGAGGGTTTGGATGAGGTACTCCGCAGTGCGCCAGAACCTCATAACTTGCTGCCTCTGTGCCAGTAATCCAGAGTAAGTAATCCAAGTAAGCCAGAGGGCAAATCTGAAGGCAGCGCTGCAAGTCTTGCTTTCCTCTCTCACTTGGGTGGAACAGGCTGAAAAGTAGCAGGATGCACAGGCAGGACCAGCAGTTCTTCTCAGTGTGCTGCCTTATTGCATCCGACTGGCCGATGGCAGGACTAATTGCATTGGTGTAATTTTGCAGGCCAGTGGGGAGAGAGAGACAGGTACAACTAGATTAGAGTTTCAGACCTTTTCTTTTCAAAAATTCATTTCCAAGCCCTTAAGCAGCTGATTTCTGTGTGCTCAACCGGTTTAGATGAGAAAAGCCCAGGGTTCGTGTTTAGCTAATGCTTGCATTCAGGGAATTACAGTGCCTTTCTCTGCGTACCTTTGAATGATTTCTGAGGTCAAAGAAGGAGAATCAAAAATGAAGATGGAAATACAAGTGATTTTTTGAAGGTTATCCAGGTATGTGGGGTGGAGTGGAGAAAGAAAAAGAGAAGACACATCCAAGGACTTAATAAAGTTAATTCCTAATTTTCTCCACTAACTTGTTTTAACTTTTGTAAAAGCAATCAGATGTTTATAGCAGGAAGAAGCTCTGAAAACAATATAACAAATCTTAATAAAGGGAGAAATGCATTAGTAAGAATTAACCTTGGCCTCTGCTCTCAAATGCCTCCTGCAGAGCAGAGCCAGGCCTGCCCAAGGTGTGCACCACTGGGCAGGGTTGTCTGTGTCCTACTGCAGTCTGTTGCTTCCCAGCTGCAGCACTCAGAGTGAACACTAACCATAGCCCATTCCCATAATGTGTGCAGGGGGATTGGAACTGGATGATATTTAAGGCCCCTTCCAACCTAAACCATTCTATGATTCTATGATCATCAAGTTCAGCCATCAGTCCAACACCACCATGCCTTGGAGTGGAGCGGTCTGCCAGGCCAATTCACCCAGCCCTCTGTCCCAGGACATGCTGGCTACACACCAGCTTTTCAGCAGCAACAGTCTGCTCCTGGTTACCTTCTCCAGAGCCTTCTGGGGTTACCCAGAAAGCACAAAGGTAGTAGAGAGGGTTCTGGCCTTATCCCTGTGCATGTACTCTGTAGCACCCACACTTTAACACCATCTTTCCTCAGAACGCTAAGGACATCTGCACAAGCAAACTGACCTCGAAGCAGAGGCTCAGTCAATCACGCGACAGTTGTATCCTCTCCCTCTGTGCCCTCCTCCCACATAAAAACCACTGAGGAAAATTTGTTATCAGCACTAGTCCAGTCGACATTTTAGCTGTAGATCAAGGAAATCCTGAATCTTACCAAACATTGTCCAAAAGATTTAAAATTGTGTATGTAGATATAAACATATGTATATATAAATAAAACTCCGTTTAATTATGGCAATGTTTTCCCCTTCCTCTTCCGCTCTTCTCACCCCCTTTCCCTTCTCTCAATTTCTCAGACAATAAGTGGGAAACAACCTTTTTTTTTCCCTCCCCATCCAAAAATTAATTCCTGCTCAAAGCTTCCAGAAAGGGTCAAGTCTAAAGGAAGCATCTGGCAAATCTGCTTTTGTATTGCAGTGGGAGCCATAGACCTCACGTCCCCTTCCCTTTGCACCACTCAGCACAGCAAGCGTTCATGCCACCCTGGGAAGGGTTTGATCTGCTGCACACGTATGCACGAAGACACGCTCTGCAAGAGTGCAGGCAGACCTTAGATGGAAGTAGCTAGGTATGCTGCATGCACAGACAGAGCAAGACCTGCTCACTCCAGCAGGTTTTCCAGTTGCTTTTTTTATCCCACTGACTACAGATGGACTCTTCTGCCACTCAGCTGGGCGGTTTGCTTGTGGGTTATATGATAAGGGTGTGTGCTTGCAGGGTCAAAGTCACGGCCATTGGATCCTATCATATAACATACTGAACCAACAACAAAAAAATTGGCTTCTCTCAGCATCTCCACATGCCCATCTTCAACATGCAATGAATGAAAAGAGGCTGGGCCTGATTTTGAAGCACACCCAGGAGTGACTCCAATCCGGCAGGTCAATCAGTGCATGTGCCCAAAGTGAGTCAAACACTTCACAGAATAAGGTGAGGAATTGCCACGACTTTAAAACAACCAGGAAAGCTGTCAGCAAAAAAACACAGGACTTATTTGCCTCTTCACGCATACAAAAAATCTTTAAAGCTTTAGAAAATATACACTCTGCCTCTTAAATTTTCTTACCATAAATATAAAGTTCATCGAAAAGCAAACGGGGCACAAGGCACTTCTGATCACAGTGAGCAACAGAACTGCCAAAAACATGATCTATGTTGGGTGTGCAGTGGGGGAAGAATCTTCTTTAACTTATTCCATATCTGGGACCTAGGCATAAGCAGCTGGTGTGCCTGAGCCAGCCCAAGCTCTTGGGTCAAAGACAGTGGGAGGGGAAAGGGCAGCAGCTCACTAACCTTGCAACATAGTTCAAGGGGGAAGTAACTCAAGATTCAAATTCCAAGCAGCAATATCATCTGCAGAGCTTATAACCTATAAATCATATGAACAGGTTTGCTCGAAAATTGGACCAAAATAAAAAAAAGACTAAAACGAACCCAGAAACCCATGAGAGCTGTAAGGTACGGATATCTCAGAAAAGAAGCCTGGCACACTTGAAGACTGCCACATTAAAAAAGTGGTCTGGTATTACCCACCTTGTTTTTATGCTGCAGAAAACACAATTCTCTCTGCTTTTAGTGAAAGCTGAATGTATATATGTCTTGATATATATAGTGGAAAACGCATTTAAAAACAAATCTTACGTTCATTATCTACTTATTTCTCATCAAGTACCTTTTGCTATCAAGAGATTATATCCAAGTCTTTTTGCACATAAAATCGAAATTCCCATGGCTGACACTTCATAAAATTGTGTAATCTACAAAATAAATGTTTCCTAAATATCTGCTTTATCTTGAAGAGGTAGTAGGTCCAGTCCTCTAGTTTGTTAACGATTCTTCATGAGACGGTTTTGACTAAGCAGTGAAAAGCTACTCTAAAGGATCCCTTGCTGTAGTTGTAAGTTTAGACCATGAAATTAGAAGAAAATGTAGGACCTGCTGTCCTTGTCTTCCAGCACTGTCTTCTGACAGAAAGGACCTGCTGGACCTTAGATAGCTCAACACAAAGAAAGCCAAGCAAAACAAAACAAAGCCAAGCAAAACAAAACAAAAACTCAGCAACAATAAAAACCCACACAAAACTCCGTGTAGAATGTATGTGTATACAGCTGACGGTTTCTGAGGGTAGAGAGAGAACAGGCAACCACAAAGGAAGTTTAAACCCACTTCCCTCCTGTCACAAATTTTAATTCAGAAGCAGCTGGGAAACTATTACAAATTATTTCAGTTTCTTATTGGGTCATATTTCCATTGATGAAAGATGTTAAGTTTTCCTTATATTGTAAAAGGCTTCATCAAAATCAATGAAAAGATGAAGATAATGTGCCTTTTGGATCTGTCCATAACAGATGATCACCTATGTAGCATTTAAAAGACCGAGGCCAAGACGCTGCCAAGTAAATGAGAACCTAAACATTTCATAGAATCATAGAATCTTCTGGTTGGAAAAGACCTTGGAGATCACAGAGGCCAACCGCACCCATCCTCTGCTAAACCATGTCCCTCAAAAACTCATCTACCCATTTTTTAAACACCTCCAGGGAAAGACTCAACCTTCTCCCTGGGCAGCTGTGCCAGTGCCTGACAACCCTTTTGGTAAAGAAATTCTTCCTGAAGTCTAGTCTGAACCTCCCCTGGCACAACTTATGGCCATTTCCTCTTGTCCTATCACCTGTCGCTTGAGAGATCAACACTCGCTCTGCCACAGCCTCCTTTCAGGCAGCCGAAGACAGCGATGAGGTCTCCCCTAAGTCTCCTCTTCTCCAAACTAAACAACCCCAGTGCCCTCAGCCATTCCTCACAGGACTTCTTCTCCAGCCCTTTCACCAGCCTCGTTGCCCTTCTCTGGACACACTCCAATACCTCAATGTCCTTCTTGTAGTGAGGGGCCCAGAACTGAACACAGGACTTGAGGTGTGGCCTCACCAGTGCCGAGAACGGGGGCACAATCACTTCTCTTGTCCTGCTGGCCACAGTTTTTGATACAGGCGAAGATGCCATTGGCCTTCTTGGCCACCTGGGCACACTGCTGGCTCATATTCAACCAACTGTCAACCAACACCCCCAGGTCCTTCTCCTCCAGGCAGCTCTCCAGCCATTCTTCCCCAAGCCTGTAACTCTGCAATGGGGTTGTTGTGCCCCAAGTGCAGGACTCAGCACTTAGTCTTGTTAAACCTCATCCCATTGGTCTCAGCCCATCAATCCAGCCTGTCCAGATCTCTTTGAAGTGCCTCCTTTCCTTCAAGCAGATCAACACTGCCACCCAGCTTGGTGTCATCTGCATTTCTATTTGTTCAAAAGCAAAATACAATTGTATTTGTATGCACAGTTAGATTTTATATATAGTTCGAAGAAATGCATTTCAACTCTCTATTCTTTATTATTTTTACTGACACCCTCCATATCTTCCTGTTGCATTAACAGGAAAATAATAATAACCCACTCTTAACTCCTTCCATCATTTGTCTGGAGTATTTGCCTTACAGCTCAAAATTAGTGTGTATCTAGATTTTAATTTTATGCCTGTTTCTGTTGTTTGAACACCAACTATAACAAAATTCACAAACCCTGTTACCCAACCTTATTTCACTACTCAAATGTGAGTTAGTTAAGAAACAGATTCAAGAAAGCACTGGCCCCAATTCTGTGTTGCGTAGTTGTGTGATAGATGTGCTGTTGCTATTCCCCTGCACCCCGATGAGACGCAGTACAAGAACAACCTGCAGAAAAAGAAGGGCAACGAAGCTGGTGAAAGGCCTGGAGAACAAGTCTTATGAAGAGCAGCTGAGGGAACTGGGGCTGTTTAGCTTGGAGAAGAGGAGGCTGAGGGGAGACCTCATCGCTGTCTACAACTGCCTGAAAGGAGGCTGTAGCGAGGTGGGTGTTGGTCTCTTCTCCCAAGTGACAGGCAATAGGATGAGAGGAAATGGCCACAAGTTGCACCAGAGGAGGTTCAGACTAGACATTAGGAAAATTGTGTTCACTGAAAGGGTTGCAGGCACTGGCACAGCTGCCCAGGGAGGTGGTTGAGTCACCATCCCTGGAGTCATTTAAAAGATGGGTAGATGAGTTTCTCAGGGATATGGTTTGGACTCGATGATCTCAAAGGTCTTTTCTAACCAGGCGATTCTATGAGTCTATGAAGAGCCTTGTGCTAAAATGGAATATTTCCTGGTTCATCCTGTACAGACCCATTCTGGTTAGTGAATTTTAGTACTGTCAGCCATAGATTCCCTCTTTATTTCCAGTGCTTTTGTATAATGTGCATTACCTACCCATTTTAAAGACCCTTGACAGCTGCAAGATGTAAGTTCAGTCTTCTTCTTAGGAGCTATGGGACTTACTCGCAAAATTTATGAGCCAAAAGCTAAGTCCTTTGGCAGTCTGCTAGACTGAGCTTCAGGGTGCTCCACACCCGAAGGACAGAACCTTTAACTGAACTTTGTTCAGCTTTGGAGGAGGCCAAGCTGAGATTGAAAGAGCAGAAACAGATTTTCCATGTTTGGGTGGGCCTGAGAAAACATCTTTGCTCATTCACCTCCCTGCCAAACATTGCCTACGAAGAAAGAAAACCACAGCGCCCTGCATGAGAACAAGTGGTCAATTTGGGAAATAACTGGCTTTTGCTGTTTGAACTTTCCATAACTCATTAGCCATCAGATAGCACACAGAAAAAGAAAAGTGAAAAGGCTATTCAAAACCAGAATTAATTTTGCTGTGAACATATTTGCTGTGGCTTTTGAAAAGTGCATACTTATCAATAAAAAAAAAGTTTTAAACAAGTTATTGCAGGGCAAAAGCTGGCACCTCCCGCTGTGGGTTTGCTCAGAGCATTACTATGGCATCCTGTTCAATTCAAGGCTCAGCAAATATAGCCCATTCTACAGTTCTTTGCATATTTGCAGTAGTGTGCAAAATATTATTAATAGCTTACACCACTGTCTTTTCTTTATCAGCAGGAGGTAGGTCTGGCTAGTGAAGTATAATTGGCAATCTATGTTATACCGGAACAAAATACTCTTTGAAAGCATTGCTAAAACACTCAGTTCTTGTCTGCTATTTGTTAAATGTATTGTTTGAATGCTACCACCAGCTATTCATTCTTTTCCTGAGCGGTGATGCCATGACAACCCCCACGTGACCGGCTACAAACATACCACAAGTCTCTAGGGCTTTGGGGTAGGAAAGGCTCGGACTGGTATTACTAACTATTTTTTTTAAAAAAAACCAAAAACTCAGATTCAAAGATGCTTTATTTTCACAAGACGCATTGAGCCTACCAGCCAATTTTACCTTGTGGCAACAAACATCTTCAGCTAAATTGGGTCAAAGTGAAGTATGAAAAACCCAAGATAAGGGTAGGTACAACGGTCTGATAAAAAGCAGAGGCCTTGATGAAAGAATAAGCTCATCCAAAAGACTACAGCGTCTCTCTACTTATTCTTAATACTGTTATTAAAGCTACTGATCAGCAATGAGGTAAGAGAGACATGTTTCAACAACAGCAAATATAGCTATGCTTTTGCATCCATTTAGAGTTATCATAATGATGTTCACCAAATTTAGAAGTGAAAAGATTCGAATAGTCATCTGCTCCAAATCAGCAATAATGCAGGACCACTTCCTCTTGAAAATCCATAAGTAGTGAATACCATCAGCAATGATTCAACTATATTGCTACCTTAGGAAGATTGTATCACAATATAATTAGCTTTAATACGAATAAGTAGTTCTTCATTATTTCCAGACTGAGTCTGTTTCATTAACTGCATAAAAATATCTTCCTTCCTTCCTTCCTTCCTGCCATTGTTCCCATAATTTGACTTGCAGGTGGAAAAAAAATTAAAGATGAGGTAGAGAATTGAACTTGATCTATTTTTCTAAGAGAACTGACAATATGGAAATAAATTTTCTTTTGTGTGAATTAGCTTTGAGAGGCTTAGTGTTCTATATAAGCATGGCTATTTAAACAGTGGCTCTTCTAAAGCAGGGAACTGATATTAGAGTAGCTGAAGTACCCTTGGCATTCGCTGTGCATACAGAATTCTTCTTTGTTCAGTGTACAGAGCACTTCATACATGCACTAAGGCATTCAGAGGCCAAGAATAGAGGTTAGATATCATCCTGATATATAGTGAAGAAATGTATTTATAGAGAACAAAACATTTCCCACTACTGGACTGTTCTTGGATAAAACACAAGTGTTAACTTCTGAGTGTAAGTGGAGACAAAAAAGAGTAACTATCATGTTTGGCAAAGGATGGCTTAGAACGTATAAAATTGTGTTACTTATTACAGGGTTAACACTCGGCTCAAGTAGTGACTAACAAAGTCTCCAATTGCCAAAAAGCAGCCTTTTCAAGGGTCCCTGTGTTGTCATGCTGGTGCACTCCTGTATTCCCACACTAGTTGCCTGGAAATTTCACTATGGCTTCTGCTGGCATGAATTCAGGCTTGCGGCGGTGAATGCCAGCTACCAGAGCAGTGGTACCTGTGGGCTGGGTTAACTTCAGGCAGCAGGGCAATTTGGCAGGGTGTCCTGAGTGACACAGCCCACACGTGGCACAGGCTTTTACTCTGCAAGAGAAACAAGGATCGCTCTGAGGAAATGTAAGGACCTCTGCTTAGTGATGTTCAGGCTTTGCATTGAAGAAGCTCAGAAAAAAAATAATCCCCATGCCCCAAAAAACAGAGCAAGCGAGAAAGAGGAAAACCAGGGAGCAAGGAAGAAAAAAAGGTGACATACAAAAAATCCAAAAAGGCACACTTTTTGGAGAACCACTAAAAAGATGGCAATGGTTAGGGATATGATGCAAAGGTGCAAAATAACGCCAGCATGTTTATACGTACACAAGAGCAAATACTTCCAGTCTGAATAATTTTGTTATTGTGTTAATGAAAGAAAGGAACAAAGAGGGGGTGGAGCAGTGCTGCAACTCCTCCCTGCAACATTCTGCATATAATTCGACATATAATTCAACATGAAATAGCTCCAAAAATACCATGTTTCTGGAAAGTGCCACAACAGAGATCAGAGTGGGCTTAAAAAATACCGGGTTTTACTCTTTACAGTGTGCATATAAGGATAGAAGAATATTTAATCATAACATTTTCAGCTTTCCAGAAAATTAATTCCAAAGAAGTGAAGTTCATAGAATCATGGAATGGTTTGGATTGGAAGGGACCTTAAAGATCATCCAGTTCCAACCCCCCCTGCCATGGGACACCTCCCACCAGACCAGGCTGCTCAAGGTCCCATCCAGCCTGGCCTTGAACACTTCCAGGGATGGGGCATCCACAGCTTCCCTGGACAACCTGTGCCAGTGCCTCACCACCCTCATCCTGAGGATTTTCTTCCTAATGTCTAATCTAAATCTTCCCCCTTCCAGTTTAAAGCCATTCCCCCTCGTCCTATCACTACAAGCCCTTGTAAAAAGTCCCTCCCCAGCTTTCCTGTAGCCCCTTCAGGTACTGGAAGGCTGCTACAAGGTCCTTCCAAAGCCATCTCCTCTCCAGGCTGAACAAGCCCAAATCTCTCAGCCTGTCCTCATACCAGAGGTGCTCCAGCCCTGTCATCATCTTCGTAGCCCTCCTTTGGACCCACTTGTTGTTTCTAACACTTTTGTTGTTCAAATTTGAAACAGTTTGCATATCTATAAATTAAAATCAGACTTTGCATAAATATCATATTGTATTCTTCACACCAGTGATTTCTACTGAGTGATACAATAACAACTCTTTTACAAATTTCATGTTGTCTTAATGTTATTTTTAAAATAACTTAATAGCTTGATAATTTAAAGCACCTGAAGAAGCAGAGGCCAGAACCACCCAAACCCTCAGAGATTTACCATGTTCAGTTCTGCTGTCCGACAAGAGTAAGCTACTTAACATGGTGGGATCTAGAAAGGATGAAGATGAGTTCTCTCATCTCCCCATGAAATTAGTTGGAGTTGAGAGCTGTCAGCCCCTTCTGGGATCACACCTCCATAGGGATGACTGCCATAAAAAAGCAGCTGAATGTTTTCACAAGACAGCAAGCAGTTCAAGTGAATTTCAGACAAAACTAGAAACTGTTAAATATTGTCAATGCTGCAAATTATTCGCAGCACTATGAAAGCAAGGAACCTGTCCAAGTTGTATATATGACAGCTCTGCCATCAGGGATTCAAGTCTGGTCCTCAGCTCATCATAAAGCTGCTACAGAAAGAGACGTGGAAGTTTTCCACTGCACTCAGGCAGCGCTTTGGTCATGTCTTGCCCTGAGGGGTTTGCCTCAGTGCTATGCCTGCTGCTCTTACTTGGCAGCCTCTTCTATAAAAATAGCAAGTGTTTCTCTCTTCTTTCTATATCACTGAAAAATGGTTCCAAATACCTTGAGCCTTGCTGAGATGGAACAGTTCAAGTATGAGTTATGACAGAGGGAGAAGGTGATACAGAGGTGACAGAGGGAGAAGGAACAATGATACAATGATTTTTGTCATGAAATTTCATGACAAAAATCATTGTATCATTGTTTTAACTGATCCAGACTCACTCCCTGCAGAACCCCAGTCAGAGAGAGATGCATCTCCCCTCTATACCCTGTCTTTCTCCACTCTCCACTGTCAGAGTTTCTTCCACAGGGTTTGTTCAGTCCAAGACAGCTCACAGATGTCACAGAAGCTCACAGCTTCTTCCTCATGTATTGGATGGCAATTTAGGTCAGAATGGAGATAAATATTATTGTGACACTGAACTACCAACTCCATTAGGATAATTAGATCCACAAGTTGTTTTTGATGATCACTCTAAAGTGCTAATAAGAAGAGGCCTGGGAATATTTTCAACACAAGAAATCATTTTCCAATATTGCTTACTACTTTCTGGCAGCATCCTAAATGTGCATCCCTCTGGAAGACCTGGCACAGCTTAGAAGTACTTAGGGATTTCTTCCACTAGTCCTTCTATTTCTGCTGGGTGCCTAATAAAAAGTGCCTCTCTTCTCTTAGGCAATCTTTCCTGTATCATAACATCAACATCACTGTAACTGGACTGTATGTATTTTTACATCTCTCCAACATAAAGAACACTTTGTATCTCTAGCAGACTTTAGAACAACTGCCTTTAACATTTTCATTTCCCACTCTTTGTCTGGACAAGTTTGGCTTTGCTGATATAATGAATTACATGTTTAATAGTGTCACTGCTGGCTAACAAAACACAACATGAGAACTAAAAGATTTCCCATAACGATATGCAAGGGTATTTCCAATAAAAATGCGTAAACATTTCATTTCTGTTGCAGATCCAGGTAGCAAAACCATTAGTGGACACAAGCACCCCTGCAACATGCAGCCACCTTCATCAGAAGTTAAGGGAGCTGAAGGGATAGTGTTGGCTATGTCACTGAGCACTACCATGCTTACCTTCACATCTCCTCTCAAAGAAAAAAAAGAGACTACCAGATGGTCACAATTTCAGGGCCATTTTTTCCCTCAGAGCAGTGATTGTTGCGACAGGACTATCAGGATCCATGAATAGCACACTCTTAGCAGCATTAAATATCTTATTTTATTTTTATGATTATTGATGAAATCAGAGCATTTCAGATTAACAAGTGCTAAAGTGTTCGAATGCCCTCCTAAAAGGTAGCTCTGCATGATCATGAAAAAGACATCACAAATAATAAGAATAGCGCAATCATCAAGACACACACAGAGGAATGAACTGAATGATAGGATGTTAACATATTCAAAGCACAAAAAATAACAATGGGTAGCCTTGACTGGCAGTCATCCTTCAAAATCTTACTGCTCCCAAGAGGCAAATTTTTATTAAAAGATGAGAGTGGAAAATAAATTGTTACCTAATTAACTCTGCTTACCGAAAGGAAACAACAACAATTAAAAAAATCCAAATGTGAGCACAGTAGAAAATATGTGCAGCTAAACCCTGTCAAAGATTTAATTTCCAACACAGTGCCCCTCAGGCAATGGGAGTGTAGCCCACATAAGGACTTCAGAATTAATTTCCTTAAAATTGTTTATCATTTCACTGTGCAACATAATAATCCCCAGGCACCTTAAGATCATTACACTAGCAAAACAATTAATTTCTCCTCCATCCATAAAATCATATGCTATATTAGGACATGGAGTCAATTGCCTCTGTTAATTTTTTCCTATTACTGTAAAAATAACACCGATGAAGCTTCTTTGAAAATGAAACATTGCATAACAACGCACGTGCACAGGTTAACAAAAAACCCTACTACTCTTAGGTATGTTCCTTTGAATGACAGGTCCTGATGCTTGGAAGCAAGACTGTGGTCCTAGATTCTTTCTCATCCCTCTCCTTTCCAAACTGCTACAGAAAGAAAATAAAAAATAACGTCTAATGGTGCAATCTTCTATTAACCAGCTCTTCTTTAAAATCATTCCCCTTAATGTTATTCAGAGCTTGACGGGATTACTTAATACACCACGTTTAGGTACCTTTATAACACAATATGACCAGCATCTGATCTGCTTTGGTTACAAACCCCAGCAAACCAGGCAGATGCACTGGGTTCCCTACAGTAACCTGCTACTCTAACATCAGCCTCTCAAAACTATCGAAGCAGGATGAGCAAGATTTCTGAATTGTTTTATATAGGACTTAGAATATCTTTGGAATGTTTAGAATCAAGTACAGAAAAATAAGTAGAGAAAGGAGAAGACTGAATTGGTGTGCTCAAATCAAGATTATATCTTCAGTGATTCTGTTCTGAGAGGCTTTAGAGAATGAGATGTCGAAGTCCAGCTATGAAAAGCGCACTTTCCTTCCCATCTTTCTTCCACTCTCTGGTTAGCACCAACTCAGCCCTGCTGGAGAAGGCATTCTTGGGACTCAGATAACCTTGAAAGTGAGTTTTTCTCTTCACCTCTCCCCCATTCCTTCCCAATCTCCACAAACACACTTTCAGCATGGATTGGTGTTTTTTTGGTGCGATAATATATTTTACAAATTAGACAATGGCCAGGGATATCTAAAGGGATTCTCCATCCTCCACTGGTCTCTTTCTATTTTTTCATCCCACTTTTGACACAGTAGACTGGTATCAGAGACTGAGATTACTAACAATCTTCCATTTTAAAATCAAATTTGAAGAGGCTTAAAATCACATTAATGAAGAACAGAACTAGCTTATACTACTTCATACCTCTCTCTCCATTTGTTCATTACACCCAGTTGTTGCTTCTCTTCTTACACCAGCTTGCAACCCTTCCAGGATAAAAATGGCCTGCAGCTGGACCTAATCCAAATATCACTGGAAAAATTACTATTTGATCTAAAGCCCATGGAAGGCAACGGAGAAGACTCCCATTGACTTCAGGGGAGTCTGGATGAGTCCCATCAGGTGTTTGTAAGGTGACCATCACAACAATCCTAGATTTTGATGAGACTATGAAGGCTGTTAGAGATACAAATGTTAATCATGATCCTGGAAAATAAATTGACAAATATTTATGGCAATTCTGCTTATACTGCTGAAATGCATTTGCTGGTCACACAGGTTGCTGCTGTGTTTGGAGGAGTGTTTAAGGGTCAAATTCACAGCATTGCAAAGGGCTTTCTCTCGTTGTGTCACCATTAAAATGGTGAACCAAAGGGTTCTCTCAACACTAATACAGAGCTGTACTTGACCAGTGTCTGTCACACTCTGTAGAACAGGGGACAGCAATTTTGAATACTCTGTTAGGTAATCATGGTACATCACGGTACATCACTGCTGCTTGCTATGGCCTTGTAAAAACAGAAACATTTCTTTATCTCTTCTTTATACAAAGTTAGAGGAAGACTGATTTTCCATCATTGAAAGAGACAACTGTTTGCTGCTCGAGAAGATGTCCTGCATCATGAGAACAAAAGGATAGACTTACAACAAAAATTACTATAAGGCCAAAAGGTAATATCAGCAGCACTATTTCTATGCAGTTATCAAGTTACCTTCCCAGTGACAAACATAGCTAAGGATAAACTGCTCTGTGAGGACACGTATTTTAAAAGGCAGGCCAAAGTTATAATCAACACTTCAGAAAGCCATTTGCTTGCCCTGTCACATGAAATCCAATGCCGTGTCATTTTCCTCCTACCCTCTGTCAAAGAGAAGATGGCTTTAAATTAGTTTTTCAGTTTAATAACTGAGGGAATGAAAAAGGGGAGGGGGCGGGGAGAAGGAGAGAGAACATTGTCCTACTTTAAGGGTAATAAATGAAGCAAACCAATTATGTCTCAGCAAAGCTGTTGTTCCTGCAAAGTGAGTCATTGCTGCTGACTTTGCCAGTTTTTCCTACAGACACCACCAGAAAGAGGGAGAACCAAAGCTTCAAGATGAAATACAAATAGAGCAAAAAATAGAATTAAAATTAAAAATAAAAGTGGACCAGGAAGCAGGCAGGAATCAAAATATAATTTACTGCTCAGGGGAGCTTAAGCAAAATATGCCTTGAGGATATATCACTAGAGAGAACGATATTACATATTTTCGATTCAGGAGGAAATTCACACCCTGAACAGGGCACAGAAACCCAGTCAACAGCAGGGAAAGGCTTTTGAAGTGAAAAGTTTGAGTGAAACTCAGGTGACAGATGTTACCTCCTGTGATTCATTTATAGACAGACTACTTTGTGACAGACTGAGTGGTCATTGGGCCCTAAAGTGTCTCCAGACAGCAAAATGCCACTCAGGTCCAAGTGACCTTGGTAGAACTCACTACACATCATCATCACGAGTATCCTGACATTTGCACGGTTCCTTAGGGAGACAGAAACTACCTGAAACAGATTTGGTCACATCCACATCATGCAAATCCTTATCATAACACTTACGGCTTGTCACTAGTGGATAATACTGAGATCAGTGCAAGCATCTACAAGCATCAGTTAACTCCGCTGCTGAAGGTGTGATTCCACAAGATATGGAAGGAGCAGAGCATCCTCTCCCTATTCATTCCCTCTTTCCCTTCTGGATCCAAGAGGGAAATTCTTGTTGTTTTCCTTGGATCAACTCCGGTTTTCATCAAACCTGTCTTTCAGCTAATTAAACTTGAGAGAGCAGCAGCAAACTAACCCAACAAAACCAAACAAACCTGGATAGTTTTTTCTGCCACTTTCTGCCAAGTGATGAATTCCAGGATGGTGCAAGAAGTGAAGAAGACCACACAGATGGGAGCAGGGGGGGAGATGAGCAGGGGGAGGAAAAGAGCAAGTCCTTCCTTTTTTTTTTTTGGTGGAAGGAGATTGCAACGATATAAGCCCAGCTGCCTGGGAAGTTACAATTTAAGACATTTCCCACTCTCCTCTGCACTGGTGCAGCCCCACCTCAAGTATTGTGTGCTGTTTTGGGCACCACAATATAAAAAGGACATCAAGCTACTGGAGAGTGTCCAGAAGAGGCCACAAAGTTGGTGAAGTTTCTAGAAGAGAAATCGTATGAGGAGCAGGTGGAGTCACTTGGTCTGTTCAGCCTGGAGAAGAGGAGACTGAGGAGGGACCTCATAGCTGTTTACTCCTTCCTCACAAGGGAAGGAGGAGGAGCAGGTGCTGATCTCTTCTCTCTGGTGACCAATGGTAGGACTCGAGGCAATGGCAGGAAGATATGCCGGGGAGGTTTAGGTTGGATATTAGGAAAAGGTTCTTCATCCAGAGGGTGGTGGAGCACTGGAACAGCTCCCCAGAGAAGCAATCACAGCACCAAGCCTGACAATATTTCAGAAGCATTTGGACAGTGCCCTCAGACACCCGGTGTGAATGTTGGGATTGTCCTGTGCAGGGACAGGAGTTGGACTTGATGATCCTTGTGGGTCCTTTCTAGCTCAGGTCATTCCGTGATTCTGTGGCCTCACAGAAATTTTCCAAAGTGTTTGAGGCAGTACGCTTTTCTCCATTATCTTCATACTTCCCAATTCCATACATCAGGTTTATACACAAATGCATAAACCAAAGTAACTGAAACTGATCAATAATCATCTCAGATACCAGCCATGCCTTCCCTCTGTACCACACTACAGTGATTTCAAGACTGCATCGTTGTCATTTATCCAAGATTAAATTACCATTTCTCCTTTTGCAAAATGTACCAAACCTCTGCACAGGCAGGGCTGCATTTGGAAGATACTAAACAAAGACTATCCTCTTAAGAAGGACATAAGGGTTGCGTTGCAAGAGCCAGTTAATGCAGATCAAGGAGGAGCAAGTCCCTGTAGGAAAGGCATAAAACCTTAGGCAAATTTTCCCCTGACACTAGACTGACAGATATTTCACATTCTGCATTCCCAGGCATGGGAACATGAACACGTGTGAATAAGCTTGATTCTGCTTATATGGTTTTCCCTCCTAGTTCAAATGAAGGAAACCAAAAGCAAGAGCTGCGGAGAGTGAACCAGGGGAACTGTGCCATTCTGGATAGAATTACAAAGTCCCAGGCTCAGTATCAAGTTCAGAGATGGCACGAGGATTGGCAACGAGCAGAAAAAATACATGGCCAATGTTGCAAGATATCTTCATGGGCAGTGTAAATCACAGAGCTAAAAGGTTGCCCTGAGCTTCTGTTCTTTCCTTCCCAGTTATTTCTGGATCGGAACTGCTCATAGAGTGCATTTCACTGTGCTTTTGCGCTGGGGATTAACTGCACGTGGCAGCCAGCAGCACAACTAACAGCCTTTCATTTACACGGCCACTCTTATCAAATGAATCCCAAAGCGCTCTTCAGACTTTATTAGGTGATTTGTAAATGCTGTAGTTTCTACAATCAGACTGTCAGCCACGGAGAGATGGCGCTCTCGGAAATAAATCTAAAAAGAATTTAAAAAGGAAAAGCAAAGGCTTACCAGTTCCCTGAGAGAACGAGCCAAACACTGCAACAACATTTAAGGTGACCGAAGGGAGTTAATTACCTAAAAGGGCAGGTCTGGGGAAGAGCTTAAAAAATGAGGGTTCCAAAACCTACACTGGCTATTCTGTGCAAAGTAACCAGTTTCATATTTTTATTAGTAAGAGAGGTGAAGAAAACAAAATGGCTCTATGAGATATTAGCAAGCTTTCCCAGAGAAAGAAAACTGAATGTCTTTAACCTTTCCATGTCCAAACTTCCTGGCTTTGAGCCTGCTAACTCACAAACGCCTGAACTTCCTCCCAAAGAAACCAGAGGGAAGCTGCAGCACTGCCCACCAGGTACAAAGTTGGCAGTGGCTTTGACTGATGAGCCTCCATGGTCATGTGTCTTGGTTTGAGAGGTGTGCCCTCTGTCATCCAAGTCAGATTCAATTTATTTGGATGTGGCTTATATTCACTATACACATGTTCATGGTATTCTCTATTTTACCTGTTACCTCTAGCCTGAGGCCACTGAAATAAGCCTTTCTGCCTGTAGTTTCTGAAAGAAAACATGGAGCTCATCCAAATCCGAGTTTTTTGAGGACAGCAAGTGGTATTTCTTTTATCTATTCTTTTGCCAAATCATAGAATTATAGAATCATAGAATGACTTGGATTGGAAGGAACCTTAAAGATCATCCAGTTCCAACTCCCCTGCATGGGCAGAGACACCTCCCACCAGACCAGGCTGCTCAAGGCCCCATCCGACCTGGCCTTGAACACTTCCAGGGAGAGGGCATCCAGGGGTTCCCTGGGCAACCTGTGCCAGTGCCTCACCACGCTAATCGTGAAGAATTTCTTCCTAACGTCTAATCTAAATCTTCCCCCTTCCAGTTTAAAGCCATTCCCTCTTGTTCTATCACAACTTGCCCTTGTAAAAGGTAGTTGGTCCCAGTTCTCTAAAAACATCTTTGGTCCCAGTTCTCTAATTCCAGAGGATTTTCTCAGCAAAGACAAAGCACTATAAAGAAAAAACAGTAAAAATTGCGCCACTGCAAAAAAACAGGAACCTCTCCCCAACATCTGTTTGAAAAGAATTCTTGACCACAGTTATATCATTTTTATTGTTGCTTCCCAAAACTATTTGGTCTGAAGCAGAAAGTAAGTGTAGAAATCTTCAATCCAAATAGTTAAAACTTGACAAAGAAATAATCAACTAAAGGAGAGGCTTCTACAATGGAAACTGTTAGGCAGCTTGTATTGCTGTGGAGGTATCATTACAAACCAAAGAATTATATTAAAAGTAGAAAGGTTGTAAAGCCAGGTGCTTCAAAGTCACAAAGTATAGAAAAGTAAACATATCCTGCAACCTTCCCCACATCAACTGTTAAATGTTTGTTCTGTAATTATTAGGTACCAGAACATCTGGAAGAAGTAACCACTAGAAAACAGTTTTCTCCAGTCTCTATTTCAGAAATGGTTGAAGCATTTTGAAGGATGTTTAAAAGACAAATAAGCAAACCTGATGTGGATACCTGTCACAGACTTTTTCAGATGAACGGAGGAAATCCAGTAGTTCCCACTGAAAACACAATCAGTGAAGTATTTGGCAAGATCTGCAATAACTTGTGCCACTGGGTGATCCCTCTGTGCTTTTACAGTTCATCTGACACCAGTCCACAGTCAACCTTTAATAAATAACAAGTCATGCTTCTTCACATCAAGCATTATTCTGCTCTCCCTCTGTTGCAATTTAAAGCTCTTTTAGTGGCCACAGGCATTGCTATAACAGCAGGAGAAAGTAAGAATCTTTATTTATATAAGGATGCTCTTACTGATCCCAACTGAAGATACAATTTATCTGAACCAGCCTACCCTCTGGCCTGGCTGATGGAAATTTCCCTGATTCTGGTGGCTTAGGCAGTTCTAAGGAATGAAAGAAAGGAAAATTCCCTTCCTTTGCTCTGGAAGGGGACAGCAGTAGTATCACCAGTAAGCACTTGTCATATTTCTTTCTTAGCTTAGCTTTGGTACCAAGGCAATAACCCTGAAAATAAATCACGGGTGGTAAGAAAATCAAGGCAGTGACAAGGTCTTTATTTTAAATATATTTATATTGATTCCTCTTTTCTGGCAGGAAGATCAATTTAAAAAACAAACATCTAAACAAATCAGAAAAAGAGAAAAGCAACAAGAAAGTGTGAGAAGATGAAGGAAAAAGAAAGAATTCATGTCCCCCATGGAAAGGGAAAGAACAACTAGAACAAGACAGAGTTCCAGAAATAGCATTATTCCAGTAGTCTCCTGTGAAAGCAATTTAGGAAGCAGCAGAGGGCTTCTACTCCCTCTTCGATAACAACGGCATTTGGAAATTTTACTGTCCTCAGCCTTCTGTTTTGCCTGTACTCCGAAAGTCACTCCTTTCCTGGCATGGTGGACCAGCAGAACAGGGGGTTGAAAGCCCATTTTTTGATCATGACCCTGTGCATCAGCATATTTTGATTTCTGTAGCTTAAGTTAAAAAAAACCCTCTTCCTATGGGGATGATAACTTTCAGCATCGGAAAAGACTGGACTTGTGTGAGTGGTAACCTTTTTGTCTACACAGCTAAACTCAGCGAAAATTGTAAGCAGAACTCCTGAATGAGCTGGAGTGCCTGGGAGAATCAGGTAGAAAGATTCATAGTTTAGGATACTATGGGTTTAAGTATTCTTTAAGAGTGTAACAGTGTCTTCAGTGAAAAAAAGCATAAAGCAAAATGGCATAAAAGGCCTTTCCCTTATAATCACCAACAAAACAGTTACAGCAGCGAGCAAAGGAGGAGCCTGGGAAAAGGACTGCAAGTGAGCAACAGTAGCATAACTAATTGATATGATTAAGATTTGGACTTCTTTTCCCATGTGACAGTTTTCATCTCATTATAGAAGGTCTCCCCGGCGAGGACTCAGCTGGCTGACAGTAAATACTTCAGAGTGAGGGTTTTGGAAAGTCTTCAGAGGCTGTCTCAAGCCTCTGAGCCACTTGCTACAAAGGAGTGAGAACGCATGGTGGAGCAACACCCTCCCACCACAGAAACCCTTTCTTCTTTACTCTTGCTTTTATGCAATTTCTGTGTCAGTCACAGTAATTGCATTCACAGAATAGAAATACTGAAAAGATATAAAATTTGTTACTATCTTCCCTTTTAATGGGATTTAGCAGCTTGCAGCAAGGAGAATCTGCATAATGTGACCCATCGGTTCTCTGCGTGTTGTAATCTACCACTCTTTTAGACTATCATTGATCTACAGTTCAGGGGACCGGCACTTCTGAAACTCATATTCTGTATTTCTTATTTTTAGTCACACTTCTTCAAAAAAAAAATGTGTATTAGAATCCCAAACTGATCGTAGCATAGCCAAGCAGGGTAGAACCCATTCTCTCAGAAGATGTGTCTATTGAAACCAAGCATCAAACCCGTATCAGCCCTTGCTTTATCTGAAGCAGAGTTTCATCTGCGATCATCTTGGAGGCTGCCAAGTTTCCAAGCAGACACCCCAGCAATAACTGTTTACTTCCTGGCTCTTGGAAGTGCTTTCTAAGACATTTCCCCCTTTCTCATTTGCAATATGGATCAGTGAATAATGTTTGAAGTGCTAATGATGAAAGATTACTTTCTGAAGCACAGAATCTCTAAAATACAAGACTATATTTTTATCGTACGGAACCGAGAGTAGAAATAACAGCCACCATAACCATCAATCATCCAGTACTTCAGTCACTCTGCCATCAAACTGGCAACTCCTGGCTTCAGAAAACTCACAGCTTTGCAGGGCAGGAAACCCAAATACACCATGCTTGTAAGAAAAGTTTCATGGAACCTAAGAGCCTGGGACAAGAAGCATAAAGGATTCTTGTTCACCCAAAGCAACAGTGGGACTGGCTAGATGTGCTGTGGCACCTTACGTCCTAGAGTGCAATGAGTATTCCCAGATTCAGCATAGAGGGGTTGGCCCCCATGCGGTGGACAGCCACAGGGCTCCATGGCTGGATGGAGGTCATCTCAAGCCACCAGCCATGATGGGATAATGCCAGGACAGACAAACTCAGCCTGTGCTGTGCATCTGTGTTAAAAGCAATCACACTGGGCAAGCACACATCATCTGTTCTCCCCAATGGTAGTTCATTTCTAAAAGAAAGATTATGCACCCTTTAAATAAAGGCAAAACCCCAGTAATTTAATGAAAGAAAACTTCCTTCACTATCAGAAGGAGATGCCAGCTTGGTTTTAATAGCAGTTCTATTTTTTAATGTGAATATCTTATGTCTTTAAGGCTGAAGTCAAAGACCCCTGAAAACCCCTGTTTCACCTGGTTCCAGGTTGGATCATCAGGGTGTTCTGTAAGAGACTAGCTATCCTCAACAAGTTATATCATAAGACCAAACAAAATTCTTGTTTCCTTTTCTTCTTTAAAAGCTTCAGATGGCAACAACCTAAAATGTTTGAGCAAATGCCACTTGCCTTATAACTAAATAGAAATGTTACTCTCCTCAAATCCCTGGCTCCAAAGTTAAAACACTTTGTTACTGAGACACTGGTAACAATGGCAAGCTAAATACCTGAAACAAACGAAAGCTGAAATACCACTATAAAAATGTTAAGTTACAGGAAGCATTAATTTGATGGTCTAATTGTGCTTCCATTTTCACTATTGTAAATCCAAGCTAGCAGCATTATCTTTATTGCAGTTGCTGTGGATATAATGACCTTACATCAAGAAATCATGTCAAAAGAAGACTCATGATGAAGGTGGCTGCACTGAGCTTCACTACCGGCTCACTGCCAGGGGAAACAAGAGGCCACTGTTACACTTTTACCTCTCTCTTCCCTACACTCTTTCATTCTGTTTGTCTTACACAAATACTTGTGCTCTTTAAACCCTGAGCAAGATCAGCTCTAAGATAAAAGTCAGAAAGGAAAAATATCTTTTCTTTTTTTTTAGAAAGGAGAAGAGTTTTCCAGTGAGTTAATGAGTTGAGTCGGTTCATTGAAGATGAATTTAAGATTAAGGCCATAGCTGATGCAATGTAGAAGTAAAGCCACATATTCCTTCAGTAAAGTGAAACGTTTACACGCTGCCTGGCAGTATTTAACATCAAAATAGCTCTCCAAAGGGTCAATAGAAACACATGGAGTGCACAAAAACAGTCACTATGTGATTTGTCATCCTTGAGCACTGTTATAGCTCTCCAATTTACAAGCTAACTTCTACTGGGACTTTGAAAACATTAGCTACAGAACCATACACAGGTGAAGACACGGCACATCAGGAGAAAGAATATCCCCAGGGTGAGAAAGAAGGAGCCTACAGGAAGGATAATGGAGGTATGGTGGCTGTTGTGTTACTGTGTCAGAGGGGCAGTTAATGGAAAATCTCCATGCCTGCTGTTGTTCCAGCCCTTGTGCATCGTTTCTAGCTGCAGCAGCCAAAGAAAAGTTAAATGAGGCAGGAAATCTGGAACGGAACATCCTGGTCACCCCCACATCCAGCACCATCCTGTGTTTCCTTATTAGCCAAATATAACCCAGATTTATTTCACTGTGGTATTTTCTTCTGAATCGGAAGATTCTTTATTTTCTAATTAAAGCAAATCTTGCCAAAGCTGTAGGAAAACAGACAAGCTCAAGAACAAAAGTAATGATTACTGCCATTATATGTGTATGCAGAAGTGATTTATTACCACCTCCAAGCAATTCTCCCATCTGAAAAAAAGAACAAACAGGAAGTATATTTACCAAAACCATAGGGAAGTAATAATTTTTCTTATCAATGTGTATTTGAACAATGCTCGAATATTTCTTCAGCCTACAGAAGCTTGACATTTAAATATATTGTTAAAAGAACAGAAAAAAAAACCTTCTTCAAGATGCGGCTTGTGAAGAGAACCAGAGCAGCCTTCTGCAGTGTTTTCTTGTAACATTTTTTGAGACCCATAAGCATCTGAAAACAAGGAATCCACGAAGAGATGAGAAAGATTTTTTCTCTTCCCTACTTATTTCTTTGATGCCCATGACCAGCAGAAAATTAATTTTACATTCTGCATCAACCAGCAAATTTTGAGTCTCATTTCAATTTTAAAACGTGTGGTTTTCTTCATGAATTAAATATGGCACCTAGTAACACAATCACTACAGTGAGGCTAGAATTTTAGTTCCAATAATACATTGATTAAACTCTGCCCTCAAGAGTTTCAGTTTTCAGTATGACAAAGGTTGCTTTGATTATCTCGCATCTGTATTATCTATGTATTAGGGTTTAAGTACAGTGCCCTGATTTGGAAGGCATGTGGAATCGTGCCTGTCATATATAATCTATACACATAAGCACAAATTAAAGCCCATTGAGCTGGATTCCCTGGTGCCTCCCCGGAGCTCAGCTGGCATAGCTGCACTGAAAATTGGTCCCATTATCAGGAGAGAGACAATCATTTCTTGCCTCTGCCCTCCCCACCCCCTCAGTTGTCCTTCATGGGGCCGCTTGCTGTATTGTTTGTGTGCTGCCAGTGCTTTGTTGCAGCATTTGAATTGCTCCTGCCACTTCGCCAATGCCATTGGAAACGAAAGCATTTTCTGACCACTGTATTATTGATAACCAGTTTAATTTGGTCTCCCTGTCTCTGCCAGGATTTCACGCACTGAAGCATCCAAAGCAAACCTGGCTGAGCTCTTTTAACAGTGTACAAAAGGACAAGATTCACTTCACTTCTAGACTCCTTCGCTTAAAGCTTAGGACAAACTACAATACATACTAACTGGTTACAGTGCAAGAAAGTGATGTCTTGACCAAGCATATCTTGCATCTTCCCGAGGTCAATACGTCTTGGGTTTTGGGCCAGCTGCTGGGGACCTCTACACAGCAAATGGGGTGCAGCTGTAGTCTGGACACACATAAACACCTGTGAAAACCTACTATGAAAAACAAGCAAAGAGGGTATAAACCATCAGGAAATACTGGTTACCCACTAGTCAGAGTTCCTACAGTTTTTCTACCTCATGTCTTTTGCAGCAGTTCGACCTCATTTTTTGCTAAGCACATTTGTACAGCCTTGAAAGCAACATTCTTGTATGAAGTTCAAATTACTTCATATTTGCTACTGGTTTAACCTGAGTTAGTTAGCTTTGGTTAACTGATTTGATTTAAAACTTAAGTGTCCTAAGTGTTTTGCAGTATATCCTGTACTACACTTCTATGACATTAGCAGCCATTAGCTAAAGCATTTCAACATCACAGCTACATCCTAGGCTAGACAAAACAATTGATAGATGAAACAACCTGAGAAGATACACAGGTTGGCAGACATGATAAGGATTCAGACCACCTGACTGGTTCAACAGATACGGATGGAGGCAGCTCTCTGTCCACTGGATTATGTCAGAACATCAGCTAAGGTGAGCCTTGAACCTCAACTACAAAAAAAATCAAAGCGGTATTTGCAAGTCCTTGATATCATCTGCTGAAAAAGTATAAAACACAGATCACATTATAACAACAGCCATGAAAACCTGTGGAAGTTTGCAAATCTTCAGATATGGGTAAAAAAAAATACATTCATATCTATAGTTGCTGGAAAATGTCAGACAAACAGAATTCCAGCAAATGGGTGCAAGTGTACAGAGCTAGTCTGGGCTTGAATCAAGATTGATTTCAAGTATGTCAGAGATCCGATCTGAATGTTTTGCACAACTCATTTCAGGCTTTGCTTTTGTGAGCTGAAGGCTAGAGTCCATTTCCTCTATGCTGAGTGCAACTAATAACAGCTGTAGAATGGTGCTGGCTGTCTGACAAGGGCATAATACTTTTATCCTTTGACCTTTATGAGAAATGGGCCAAGGTTGGCATAGATGCACATTTTTTCCATTATATAATAGATTATCCCAATGAAACTAATTATTATACTGTAAACAATTTCATTTTTATGTTTATCGTTGCTTAGAACGATGAACACCTTCTGCTACCAAGTTGGTAAATATATACAGATTTTTAAAATCTTGCTTGCAATTAAGTCTTCTTATAAGAAGAATAATATTTTGCATGCTACATATTATCTCTGATACCAGAGATAAACATTACAGTTTGACATATTTTGTCTGTGTGTCCTGTGCAATGAATATTCTCACTGCAAGGCACGTGGCCTACATGCCAAACCTACCTGAAATTTCAGGGGAAAAAATCATCTCGGATTTGGAAGTTTATATTAGGTGCCCATATAAATTATCCTGTTTTCAAAAGCACCCAGCATTTTCAGACAGAAAGCAAACAAAAAAAAAAATCAAACCTTCCTTTGTTAGTTGTCAAAATATCTAAATATATGTATGTATCTAAATTACATAATCAAATTTTAATTAAGATGCTTGTCTCAATTTAAAAATTGTTGTTCATCTGACCACATTTCTAATGGCAAACAGCTCAAGCCACAAAAATCAAAGGCTAGACTGATTGTATTAGGTTAAAGCATGCACAGGACTTGACTTTACAAGCCCTTCATATACAAAACACCCTGCTGGATCAGGGCCTTACATGGAGATCTGAGACCTTTCTTGTTCTTTCAGTTCTTTTTCTCATGCTGGAATGGGATTGCAGCAGCTGCACAAAATAAACTCAAGCAAACATGTTGGCACAGGGGTGATTACTTAGAGAGGGCAAGTACTGCATATTAATTTATCTAAACAAAAGCTTGCAGGGAGTCCGCACTTCTGAGTATGTGTCATGTCTCACCTTTTCAGCTCTATAATTTATTCTTCAAATTTAGTGGTCTGGAGAAGGCTTCATCAAAATCACTGCTCCCAAGCACATTTTGGGTTAAATATTTAAGATGAAACTTTTTTCCCTTAAAGCATGTTATATATATATATATATATGACTAGCTCTTTTGAGTAGTTCAGAAAAATTCTTGGCTTTTCTAGTTTACTCTAATTTACCAGTACTTTTAAAGCCGCCCACCCAATAAGCATTCTGTTTAACTTGAAATAAAAATCGGTTCAATTATGCATCTGAAGAAATAAACTTATTTTCACAGAAGAAAGCAATAAACAGTTCACAAGTTGGAAAAGGTATTTTAATGGCCTTAGAAAGACTAGGAAATTACTAAGCATAGTCACATTGTCCAGAAAAGTGGCTGTGATCTTTGTAGAATCCTCCCACGTGTCTCTTGGAACAAATCTCTTGAACAGTGGAGGAAAAGACCGTTTTCTTTTTACATTACAGAAATATGTTCTTTCTAGGCTTCAGCTGAGGAGGTTTTAACCCACGGAAGTGAAATGCATAGCTCTTTCAAAGCCCAGCTACTTGTGATTTGCTCGCAGAAAGCAACCATGTTAATGTGACTGTGGCAAATGTGTGCAATTCTAGGAAGTGGGGTTTAAATCCTCAGTTTCTGCAAAGCGAAACAATTCAGCTTAGTTGAGTTCGCTAAACCCAAACACCGGACTGAGTTTGTTCAGAAGAGAGCACTGGCTGTTCAGATTTGAGAGACTGGACAGGAAGATAGAGAAATCTGCCCCATGTACATGGTTTGGCTTTTAGACAGGACTACGTATCCCTAATCCTTTCATCTCCTTGTTGTCTTGGGGATTAAACTACCACAAGCGCACACATGCAGCAACCATTATCTGTGATTCTTGTGCAGAGCAACCCCTCTCCTGTGTGCACAATGAAACCACTATTGGAACTGATGGTGTTTAACATCTTTGTTGCAGACATAGAGACAGTAGGCTTGAGTGCACCCTCAGCAAGTTTGCCAAGGACATCAAACTGTGTGGGGTAGATGACACACAGGAAGGAAGCAATGCCATCCAGAGGGACCTTGACAGGTTTGAGAGAGATGCCTGTGCTAACCTCATAGTTCAACAAGGCCAAGCATAAGGTCCTGCACCTGGGTCACAGCAACCCCAAACACAATTACAGGCTGGGCAGAGAATGGATTGAGAGCAGCTCTGAAGGGAAGAACTTGGGGGTGCTTGTTGATGAGAAGCTCAACACGAGACGGCAATGCACGCTTGCAGCCCAGAAAGCCAGCTGTACCTGGGCTGCATCAGAAATGTGACCAGCAGGTTGAGGGAGGTGATTCTCCCCCTCTACTCTCTTGTGAGACCTCACTTGGAGTCCTGCGTTCAGTTCTGGAGTCCTCAGCGCAGGAAGGATATGGATCTGTTAGAGTGAGTCCAGAGGAGGCCACAAAGATGATCAAAGGGCTGGAGCACTTCCCATATGAGGACAGACTGAGAGAGTTGGGATTATTCAGTCTAGAGAAGAGAAGACTCCAGGGAGATATTATAGCAGCCTTCCAGTACCTGAAGGGGGCCTGCAGGAAAGTTAGGGAGGGGCTCTTTATCAGGGAGTGCAGGGACAGGAGGAGAGGAAATGTTTTTAAGCTGAAAGAGGGGAGATTTAGACTAGATGTTATGAAGAAATATTTTACAATGAGAGTGGTGAGGCATTGGCACAGCTTGCCCAGAGAAGTCATGGAAGCCCCATCCCTGGAGGTGTTCAAGACAAGGTGTTCAAGACAAGATGAGGCTTTGAACAACCTGATCTAGTGGGAAGCGTCTCTGCCCATGGTAGGGGTGTTGTAACTGGATGATCTTTAAGGTCCCTTCCAAGCTGAACTGTTTGACGATTCTCTGATCCTGTGTACATCAGGATCTACTTACCCATGGTAACTGACACGTTTTGGGCACTCAGAGTTACTGTGCTTACTCAGAGCAAATATATGGCCTTGAGCAGTAAGCCTGGAGTACCCTTAACATACATGAGGCCTAATGCCCATCCGCAATCAACATCACAAGTGCAATAAGTCTCACAAATTTCTACTGCATTGTTGAACAGAAACATAAACAAGTGTGTAAGCTGGGTCTGCATCCTGGGTGTCCAAATAATTCATGTTGCCTGTAGAAAACACTGCCAGAGGTGCTGTGTGTCAGGATCTCCCTCCTTACAGCAAACACAACAAGAAAACAACGCATTTCTGAGCAGGTCCTGCCTCCCAGACCTTTGGATCTGTCATGTCCTGCTCCTGATCTGGTCCACAAGAGTGGGCAAACACGTCACGCTGCTGACTTGGGAAACAAGATGGACAAAGCTGTCCTGTCAGAGAAGAACCTGGGGGTACTGTTTGACAGCTGGCTGAACATGAGCCAGCAGTGTGCCCAGGTGGCCAAGAGGGCCAATGGCATCTTGGCCTGTATCAGAAACAGTGTGGCCAGCAGGACCAGGGAAGTGATTGTGCCCCTGTACTCGGCACTGGTGAGGTGACACCTCAAGTCCTGTGTTCAGTTCTGGGCCCCTCACTATTAGAAGGACATTGAGGTGTTGGAGTGCGTCCAGAGAAGGGCGACGAGGCTGGTGAAGGGGCTGGAGAACAAGTCCTACGAGGAGTGGCTGAAGGAACTGGGGTTGTTTATCTTGGAGAAAAGGAGGCTGAGGAAAGACCTTATCACTATCTACAAGCGTGAAGTTCATAACGACATTAAAATTAGTCCTTAGAAAGTAATAGAACATGCATAGGATTTCTGGGAAAATTTCTACATATGCATGTAAGCAGGAAATACAGTCTGTCCTCAGCTCTTGTCTCATTACACATGATTGATGGAAATCATTCCCTCATGTGTCCAGCACTGAAATAAAGGATGCTGCTTTCTAAAAGTCCAAAATAAGTCTCAGAGAGTTTAATTTGTCAGCATTTTTGGTATCACTTTCCTACCAGTCACTGCCAGGCAGGAGGAGTTGAAACAGAACAGGACACAGAAACTGGCTTTGTGGCAGCTGGGAGCATTCCTCCTCTAGGGTAATTCCTTACTGTCTGTTTGTAAGCACAATTCAATACTCTGCATCAACTGAAAAATTAATAATAGAATGCTTTGGATTGGAAGGGACGTTTACAGCTCATCTAGTCCAAAACAGAAAGTTGGTGATGAGAGACAGAACCTGGGACCCCTCTGCAAGTTAGTCCTCAGTTGCACAGGCTGTCCCTCCAGCCATAACTTTCTGGATCTATGAGATCTTTGAGCAAGTTTTGATCAACATCCAGGTAAATATGAAGATTTGTACACACTGTGAGGTCAGTTGAATGATGTCCAATCAAGAAGTCAACAGGTATTGGCTCTGCCAGAACTAATGGGAGGCCTAATGCATGTCAAAGGTGAGTCAGTTAGTAAAAATCACAACATATACAATGGTAACACACACTGAGGCTGGTTTGCTCTGCTCCCAAAGAGGACATTGATCTAGAGGCTAGAACAATCCAGCCAGCAGTTAGAGAAAAAAGTACCTCTCAGAGGAGACTTGTGCTAAGCCAACAGAAATGCCACTTAGATTCTTACAGATAGCATTCAAATAACCGATTACATTTCATCACGAAGAAACATGTTGCTACTGCCCGAGGCAAGCACGGAGTCTAGTAAGGAACAAAATGGGAACAAATGAGATATCAAGCCTGAACTTGACAAGCAACATTCCAGTTCCTGCCATATTTTTTTGGTGAGGTGTGCATTAAGAAAGCAAATTATTCTATGGAATTTATTACTTCGTGAAATTTATCCAACTGTCGTAAAGTAGAACCTAGAAGATCAGGACAGGATTTATCTCTCCAGCCTTTGAAGGAGAGGTAGGGTGGTCTAGGTTAATTTACTGAGGAATTCAGCTCAGGGCATCTCTTTATTTATTTTGGTGAAGCAGGATGATCTCATATGTATACTCACGTATATATCTCCTTGCAAGTATTGGGAGGCAGGATAAATTGAAAAATACCATAGGCAGAAATGAAATGAAGCAATTTTAAAAGCGTGTCAACATGATGCTCGTGAGACTTGCTTTGAAAGACTATGTTGTACAAGAATATGGTAAATTTTCTTAGCTCAGGAAAAAATTCATCTGTGGTACAAGCTCTTTTGTTATTGATATGAGTAGTGAAGTATGCTGACATTTAATTCACCAGCTCATAGATTGATTCTAATAAAACAACTTAAATCATTCTTCTGGTAAAGGCAGCCAGTCATCACAGCTACAATAATGTTACTTCTCTGTTTTCCAAAAGCAGTGAAAAAGCAACCTCAGCTTATATGAGTGCAGTGAATTAAATTGATAAGGGATGAAAGACCTGCAGCATTTCTAGGAACCAAATTCAGCACACATAACCTCCATTCACTCCAGAAGGTCCCTGGGCAACTCCTCCACCTCCTTCCTATCTATGGTGAGAGCTCAGTGTATATCCCCCTCCTATTCATTGTATTTGTTTCTCTCAACAGCGTTGTTTCTTTCCTGCCTGAAGATAAGCAATTCACAGTGTTAGCACATAAAATTCTGAGCACAGATGAGTTAAGGGTCCTATAAAACGTCCATCAAAACTAGGTTTTTGCTCTGCAGACATTTGTCAAAGTGCTTGAAGCTGTGGTTGCCTGTCTCCCATTTCCGCTCTCTAATGTCCCAACCATTACAGTTCTGCCCACTGAGGCCTAAAACATTCCCTAAAATATTTGCATTGATTGGACATAGCTTTTAAAGACTAGTACATCCAAGCTGTCAGACAGATGATAATAACTGTGTGGCCTCACAACCTTGACCAGCAAACAAAATAGAATTTGCTGCAGTTCCCGCTTTCCTCACAGGGGCAATCACAGATTGCACACACTTCGGGGCAGGGCTCCTTCCCCCCTCCTCATTTAATTAATTTTTAGTTTGAAGATCTCTAAAATCAGAAAAAAAACCCACTCAGCTGTTCAGCACTTCAGGTTGCAAAGTGTCAGGACCACTTGAAGATTCCCATATCAGCAGTTACACATAATGCCATTCCTTTATTATTCTTAGTGCTGAACAGGTTCAGAATTGAACCAACAGCAGGGAAATACTGCTTAGGAGGCACTTGCCTGACACGTGCAGCAAGTACGTGCAGTGTTTTGTAAATAGAGTTGTCAAGTCTCATGTATAAAAATAAGATATCTGACCTCTGTTTCAATTTACCACAGCAGCACCACCAACTCACCTTCTCCAGATCAGTGATCCTGGAGCAGAAGAGAAGTGTTTGTACTGTGAAGCAGCAAAGGCTGTGCCTCCCTCTAGGTCCCCTCCCTTCCCTCCAACACACAAGCAACACACACCCTTGCTGGAAGAGACACTTTCTAGGGTTGCAGCCTTCCCCCGCAGTACATCTTGATCACATAATATGATATTGCTGAGGAAAGACATATAACCCGAAGAGGTGTGCCCTCATAGCACAAGCCAGTGCCTGCCACTGCATGCACTGAACAAGATGAAAGGGACAAAGGCTATAGCAAGCTTTCTAATTTTCCACACAACCCGGGACAAGGACTTGAGGCTGATGCAACTCTCATCTTTCATTAATCTAAAAAACAAGAGGAAATTATTTTCAAACTTAAAATAGGTGTAAAAAATTCATTAATTGCTGTTAAAAAAAATAAGATACCTGAGGAACGGGGCTCTGTCTGCTTAGCCATACTGAACAGGAGCTAAAGGTACCAGTTCTGCAAGAGGCATCCTGAGACCCTGCTGACTAATGTGACTCTGTGGCACTTTGGGTACTTTGCAGTCAGTCATGTGTGGTTCCATGAATGTAGACTGAGACAGGTTAATTATTTCAGCTTGCTCATCACAAAAAGACTAAAACTACTTTTAAGGTCATTGCATGCTTTGACAAATGAGCATGGAAAAATGCAGAACATAAGTTATTCCTTTGTAAAGATTGCTCACAAATCACACAACAGATTTTTCCATCCTCTTAGTTAAATCTTAGTATCCATTTGTTTCTCTTCCTTCTAGATTAAATAAAATAGCCAGAGAAAGAAAACAGCCAAGTCTTGCAAAAGTTAACAGACTGATGTGAGGAATACAGGGTCAGTTTGCAGATTACGCCAAGTCTCATCATAATCATGTTTAATAGTGACCCATAGTGTTGGTTTGCAGCTTTGCTTTTTGTTGAGTGTTAAACAAACAATATAAAGTAAACGAGACTAAAACAAACTTGGTTTTATACTGCAGGACCGTAGCAATGCTCAGCCTTGCAAGGGTCCATAAAAATCCAAGCGAGAGCTTAACACTGTTGCTGTGTATTTGTTAGTCATTTCTCTCTATCCTTGGTATTGTAAAGACCAAGTTTCCAATGTCTGAACGAGGACCGGAGGATTATTTCACAGCTTTTCAAAAACAAAAACCAATAAAAAACATCCACAAAACCTTCCATTGGCACATATTACAGAGATTTAGATGACATATATGTCGATGACAATTTATTTAAACAACATCTCACTAAGGAGTTCTTTTTGCAGTCGAGTCTATTGTTACAAATGTGATTATTTATTATTTATATGTTTACATTATTTACATAGTGCAAAATGTCATAATATCTATTTTGGCAACAGTCTGGGTCTACATTTGGGGATTTCAAAGGATGTTAAATGCTGGCTGGCTATTTCTGATGAGAGCCATGTACTACTGCCAAAAAGGGAGAGACTGAGCCACAATCTAAAGACTGGAGAGAGGGGAGCAAAGGGCAAGGAGAGGGGAATCTGGAAATAAGTAGAAGATAAATTCCAGATCCTAGGCATAATGGCTGCATGAGTAAACATACTCAGGAAAATGAAGCTAGAGAAGATAGAAAATACTACGACTTTTTTGTGATCCATTAGAAATACTAAAGACAGAATAGTTTCAGGTCTCCAGTCACTACAATTACCTCTGCAAACCCAGACTAAACCATATGAAGCCATAACCACAGCAACTAGCTTGATTTGAATTTAACCAGATAATTCCATCAGTAAACCCTAAATAAAAGAATAAAGAATGAAAACAATTAAAGAAAAAAACTATCAAAACAAGACCTATTCTACTATGTATTTTACTTTGGCACTAACATAGCAATTTGGATCCATAGAAGAGTTAACACTATGAAACATTTCAAAAAAAATCACTACCTAATATGGATCTTCACACATTTATCAGACCTACAGTGGAAAATAAACTACAAATGCCATCCTGCTTTAAAACGAACAACAAAAAGAAAAGAAAAAAGACAATACGCAATAATGTTTATGAAAAAGTGTCTTAACTCTGTGGGCAACTACTGAAAGCTCAAAACACCTCTTAATCTCCCAGTGTCACTTTCCACTTAGACTAAGGATCAATTTGTAAGTTTTATGTTTTCCAAAAGACGGCAGAAATTCACACACACACAAACCCATCAGCTGATTTGAGACTTGTACAGTAACACTAGAGGGCAGGAGAGCAGCTTTTAAATCAGTCTTGCAATCAGTTAATCTTCATCAGGCCAAGTAGTGCTGAGGATCTCCTCTTTCATAAGGCAACAAAATGAAAATGAGGTATTTCTGTTCTTACAGACTACTTACATATGCTGAAAGTATCACCATTTTTATTCCCGTGTACCAGCACAAGAAAGGTAGCACAAACAGGAGCTGAAGAAACTAGTTTGCAATGAAATATGCTTTTGCTAACATTCTTTATTTTTAAACATAAGCCAGCGTCCCTCCAGCCATCCATTTTAATTATGCAATCTTTATTGGTGGTGTTACTAGTTAGTGATTCGTTAGGCTTCTCCTCTTCTTGAAAATGAATTTTATCTATTGTTTGATATATCACAGTCAATCGTAAAGAGTTCTTCAGATTCACTGGGCTTCCTTCCCCATCCATGTGCTGAGGACCACCAGTTTCTGTTCCCACAATTTCCTTGATACAGATAGTCAAGATGAACAGCCTCTCCTGGGTCAAAAGTGTCTCTATTGTACAAGGAAGATGTGATCTTATTTGGCCAGTGAGAATTAGTGTCTTAATCACGGAACAGCTGAGGTTGACAGACACCTCTGGAGGTAATCTGGTAGAACCTCCATGCTGAAGCAGGGCCACTGAGAACTGGTTGCCAAGAACCGTGCCCAGACAGCTTTTGAATATCCCCAAAGAGGGAGAGTGCACAACCTCTCTGGGTAGCCTGTGCCAGCACTCGGTCACTCTCACAGTGAAAAAAGTGTTTCCTGATATTCAGACAGACCCTCCAGTGTTTCATGTTGTGACCATTGCCTCTGGTCCTATCACTGGGCACCACTGAACACAATATTTATCTATTCATAAGATGCAGAGACTTGCACAACTATTTGTCGTATCAAAGCATTTTTAAATCTGCAAGTTGACACTAAAACAAAGAAACCAAAATCAGTTTGGAACTTCAGGTTAGGAATTCCTGCAGTAGCCAGCGCTATCCTAAATTGAGAGTGCTTAGGGCCCCCCTGAACAGATCACAGGCTCAACAGTCAGTCACAAGAAACACCACACTCAATTCTCACTCCTACACAACACAAGTGCCTAGGGATGCAAAATAAAGAGGGGATTCACACCAAGAGCAGAAATCTGTCAAAATGCAAATGTGATTATGCAAAATGCCAAACACACCTGCAAGAAGAGTTGTTGTGATCTATCTAATATTTAAAGAGCACGTGAGTTTTTCTCTACTTGTCGTGGGAACTTACTCTTTTTTTTTTTTTTTTGCTAAAAAGTTTCCATGAGATGGTGAAGCGCTTCTCCGACATGAATGCTGATGCATGGTTCAGTATGCAAGGTTCAGTATAAGGACTGCAAAGTGATTAAAGCAGCATTTTATTTTGGAAGCTAAATAAATAAATAAAAGCAAGTCCTGGTAAGGGATTCAAGGATTATGTTTAGCATCTCAGTAGAGTTGATGATTTGTCAAAAATACTTTTTTCATCCTCTGAAACGAAATTCTCATCCATTTCAGCAGAACCACAAAGCCACAAAAGAAAACAGAATCTGCATATACTGTTACCATAGCATCTTTGACAACTGCAATGATAGGAGTTAAAAGACTGCCTTCAGAGGATTATGCTAGTGACAACAATAAACAAGGGAAGGGGGATAAAACACAATAAAACTCATTCCAAAGATGGTACCAAAAGGAAACCAAAAGTTGAAGCATACATACTTACATTCACTTTAGCTATTTTCTTTTTCACGTGTTGCATCTCATGAAGCCATTGATTCCATTTCTTCATAGAACTGAAGGATGCAAGTGCCAAGGTATAACATCGTGATGTAAGAAGGCTGCATCTCTCTGGAACAGCAACCTGAGAAAAGTAAAAGTTGTTTTCTGTCTACAATTGTTTCAAACATTGCATCTCGAGTCCTGTGTTCAGTTCTGGGCCCCTCTCTACAAGAAGGACATTGAGGTGCTGAAGCGCATCCAGAGAAAGGCAACGAGGCTGGTAAAGGGGATGGAGAACAAGTCCTACAAGGAGCTGCTGAGGGAACTGGGGTTGTTTAGCCTTGAGAAGAGGAGGCTGAGGGGAGACTTTATCACTGTCTACAACTACCTGAGAGGAGGTTGTAGCGTGATGGGTGTTGATCTCTTCTCAGGACCTGACACTCAACCTTGTTGAACCTGATGCAATTTACCTGGTCCTATTGATCCAGTGTATCCAGAACCCTATGTAGATCTTTTCTTTAAGAAGGAATGGTAACAAGCTGGATTTCATGTGAGCTAACTAGAAAACGCATCATGGATTTACTTGTCCATGTTACTGATGCAGCAGAAAGCAGACCTCTTCACAGTTAAGGAAGATGAGTAACAAGCTGTAGAGCTGATCAGGCTACAGTCCATGCAAGATTTGCTAAGATTCCTAGTAAACAGATGAAGTTTTCACATTACTCACTACTTCACTGTCCCAAAGTCAAACACAGCATGCACGTTTCAAGTAACATCAGTATTTTTACTTCAAATGAAATATCAGATTGATCCAAACTATGCCCCAAGCCCCAAAGTTCTTAAAATATCAAAGAACATGCATGTTGCATGACTTACAGTTTGCAAGGCTGTTCTGGTCTGGTTTCTCCCTTCCCTCTGCATCCAACTGTCTAACTGCTTTCTGCTCCAATATCTGTGCTGTGTCGAACAGTAAGAGATACTGTTCTGGAATGCAAAATATTTAAATTTTCTTTCCCAATTGCTCTGCTGCAGCCCTGAGCATGAAAACATACACACATGAGCCACCCCTCTACATCTTTCACTTCTGGGTAGTGGAGGGGTAGAGAAAGAAGATATTTATAAAAGGTCAGGCCGCTAAGTCCCACTTCAAGGAGGAATCTATGGACTATTTTGGGAACTTAGATATGTAACACAAGTGTAAACACACAGGACAGGATTCAAGTCCCTGAATGTGGGCATCTAGTGTCAGTTTAGGTATTGTTAATTCATCTGGCCTCCCAACCCCAGACCACGAGGGCAAAGCTCTTCAGCAGAGAGTTCCTTACAGATGTCACAGACAGTATACAGCAACTGAGATGGTAGTCAAATTTAACTACACTCCTACATGTGTAGCACAGGAAGGACATGGATCTGTTAGAGTAAGTTCAGAGAAAGGCCACAAAGATGATCAGAGGGCTGGAGCATCTCCTGAATGAAGATAGGCTGAGAACTTGGGCTTGCGCAGCCTAGAGGAGGGAAGGCTCTGGGGAGACCTTATAGCAACCTCCCAGTTCTTAATGGGGGTTATGGGAAAGCTGGGGAGGGGCTCTTTATCAGGGAGCACAGGGATAGGACAAGGCGTAATGATTTTAAGCTGAAATAGGAGAGATTTAGATTAGATATTAGGAAGAAATTTTTTCCTGTGAGGGTGCTGAGGCACTGGCACAGGTTGCCCAAAGAAGTCATGGATGCCCCATCCCTGAAGGTGTTCAAGGCCGGGTTGTATGGGGCTTTGAACAACTTGGTCCATGGTAAGTGGGTTGGAACTGGATGATCTTTAAGGTCCAACCCAACCATTCTAACATTCTATGTGGATAAATTAGTTGAAGTGATTACAAAAAGTAATTTCATGCTATTGAGCCCATGAGTAGAAAAGACAATAATATTGCTATTTGAAAAGGACAGAATTCTGTAAGATAATTGAAGAATGCTGTTGGGACACAAAAAAGCCAATTGCTTCACTTCCCATCATTCTCCACCTCTGTCCACGTCATAGATGCTCCCAATTGATGAAGTTCAGTCCATTTCCGGATTCACTTTATTAAGACACACTCAAAATGAAAATAAGACCTTTTCCGTCTCCTTACCCCAAATCTTAGCTGTGCTGTGGCCAGCAGAGAAAAATCACACCACAGGAGCAATTCAGATATTCTGCCATTCTAAAGCAGGGATTGCCAAGGGTTGCACCCTTGCACTTGGGGCTGGAAACAAGAATCCATGTGAGTTTTGGCTTGCTGGGTTCACAAGGCAGGAAGAAAATCTTCAAAAAGCGGCCACTCTCATTTCCCACTTATCTGGACAAAACAGTTGATTTCAGGGCTGACTCTGGAACTTTCCTAGAAAAATCAACATCTGCTGTCAGGGCATTTTGGGGAACCTCTCCCACCGCAACATACAACTCTGGTTTGGAAGCCTTACTTCAGTTACAATACTCACGTCAGAAACAAAGATGCTTTTCCAATTTCAAAGGAATTTTTTTTCACATACAAACTCAAAGTGAGCATACCACTTTAATTGGATTGGGTTTACGTGTGTACACATCAAACTGACTCAGAAACAAAAATTTAAAAGCAGTAGCAGGAAGCTATGTGCTAGCATCAGCATACGATACACACAGGTATTTTTAGAAAAAAAAAGAAGGAAGGTTCTCAATGCAGATTAAAAAATAGAAACTTCCACAAAGTGAGAAAGTTTTACTATGACTGTGGAGCCTTCTCCTTCCTCTCAAGATTTAAGATGCTTGAGTGCAAATCTGTGAAGTTGTTCATTTTAACTGACTCTCCATATCCTCACAACTCATATTATTATCAATGTAGTAGGCATATCAACACCACTTAACCATTAGAATAGTTTTGCTCATTACTAGTTTTGAATTTGAAACAGAAACTTATGTATTATTTGAATCTATTTGAAATTCAGTTTTTACCCTCTTCCCATCTAAAATAACTTTTAAGCTTCAGCTGCCAGTTCACAAAGACCTTGCTGTTTACAGCACCATCTATCAGCCCCATCTATCAGCTCATATGCCTATATCACTCCCAGTGAAAGAGCAAAACTTTGGAGTCTCCATAAGGATGTTCTCTTTGAACAACCAGCTACTTCATGAGCAGCGATATCAGAACAGCTTCCTATTGCAGAAAAGAGACTGGAGCCCACCTGACCAAAGATGCTGAAAAAGCACTGCCATAGCCTCCCAGCATAGCTCAAGCAACCATTCCTCAGAGCTCCAGTCCCAGAAATAACTTGCTCAGATGAACCAGCTTTTCAGGAGAACACTAGAAAGCAGCACATTACACATAGATGTTACAAAGCAGCTACAGAGAGATGATGTACTCTGCTTTGACAATGTAAGAACTAAACAGATCTTAAAAAAGTAGTAAGATACTCCATGTGCACTTTTGTGCCTGTTTTCTCACCTCCACAGAGCATTCCCTGGGCCACTCCAAGATCCTGCAGATCACAAGTCTTCCCTATGCTTCAGACCAACTCCCTGTGACTATGGCTGCTTTTAAACGTTACCCATCTCTAACAAGAGCGTTTCTTCTCTTCCAACCCCCACACTTCCTGTGCATCTCATTTTTCTTCCCCAGATAAGTTTTTTATCTTATAGGTTAGCACCAACTCCTACTTTTTTACATTTTATTTCACTTTTTTTGTTCTGCATTTCATAATGTTTCAAACTTGATCCTCTACTGAGCTATTTAAACTAAAAGAGGGTAGATTCAGAGTAGATGTAAGGAAGACAATTTTTACACTAAGGGTGGTGAAACATTGGAGCAGGTTGCCCAGAGTGGCAGTAGGTGCCTCATCCCTGGAAACGTTAAAGGCCAGGTTGGATGGGGCTCTGGGCAACCTGATCGATTTGAAGATGTCCATGCTCACTACCAGGGGCGTTGGAGTAGATGATCTTTGGTGGTCCCCTCTAAGCCAAACCATTCTATGATTCTGTAATTTTTAAATTCATCCTGTTCTCTCCGAGTTCCTGTAGTTTGCTGCCCTGATACCTCAAGCTGAACAGAAGCCACTGAGCACGGGTGGTGTTACCTTTACAGCTGGCTTACTGGGGAAACAAGCCACTTCTGAGCAAATTGTGGGCTCCACCATTCAGCAGTGTCTAAATAGCATCAATATCTCACTCAAACATCTTTTATTATACATAGAAAGATCCACAAACTGACAAACACATATGTTAACTCTACTAATTTCAAAGAGATTTCTGACCAAGACATGCAGTGAGTAGAGTGCTAGTGCTCATGGTAAGCCACAGATTTCACAGAGCTGAAGGCACAGAAATTTGACTGCATCCTCTAACAATATGTTCAGGAGGCCATAGAAGCTGTTCAGACATCCGAAAGTATCTTCAGGATGATAACACCATTAGGTAAGACCACTGCATCTAAAGAAGCTACTAACGTAAGTATTTATCCCTTCATTGCACAAGTTGATGGAAAGATGAACAAAGATTTTGCTTTTCTCAAGATCTCAGTTACCAAAACATTAAAAAGTAGCAGACCTACAAATGCAGTTGAGTAAATAAAGTAAAATAAATCTCTGGTTTACTGCAGGGATAAAATGGGCACCTGCTCAACAATGCCAGAGACGAAACAGTCCCAAAGGGACTAATTAATAACAGGTGGAAACCACTGAAGTCAAAACAGTTTTACATCAAAGTGCAGCTACTGCAAATAAATAAAGAGAGGGCACATGGATCTTATTTTTCTCAAATGGGTACTTTATTCTCTTGACCAGCTGCCAGCTTTGTGGTGTTCCCCACACTATGACTCTGACACAGGTTTTCCCTTTCTGTCAAAGCACACACAGATGGCTGAACTTCTTGTACCTGGCATACCAGTTCAAGGCGTATTGGACAACATCTGAACTATTTCAAATGAGGCTTTTCAATTCATTCACACTATCTGTTTTTCAACAGTAAAGACCAACATTTTCCAGCAATGTCCTAGTGAGTGATGATTCACAGAATCACAGAATGGTTTGGGTCAGAAGGAACCTTAAAGATCATCCAGTTCAAACCCCTCTGCCATAGGCAGGGATACCTTCCAGTAGATCAGGTTGCTCAATGCTTCATCCAGACTAGTCTTGAACGCCTCCAGAAATGGGGCAGCCATGACTTCTCCAGGCAACCTGTGCCAGTGTCTCACCACCCTCACAGGAAAAAAATTTCTTCCTAATATCTAATCTAAAACTTTCCTCTTTCAGCTTAAAACCATTTCCCCTCCTCCTAACCCTGCATTCTCTGACAAAAAAGTCCCTCCCCAGCTTTCCTGTGGGCCCTCTTCAGGTACTGGAAGGCTGCTATGAGGTCCCCCAGGTCCCCCCAAAGCCATCTCCTCTCCAGGCTGAACAAGCCCAACTCTCTTAGCCCATCCTCGTAGCAGAGGTGCTCCAGCCCTGCGATCATCTTCGCATCCCTCCTCTGAACTTGATTCCTGTGATACCAAAAATGACTGGACGGCAAAGTACTTCCGGGGAACTTCCTGATAGACCATCTGCCACGGATGCAAAGCCTCGAGGAAACATTTTTCACCTCGAGGCTGCGGTAGCCGAAGTGGTGGGACCGGGGTGTCTCCATGAGGGCGGTCACAAAAACAAACCCCGCCTTAAAACCACAGAGAAAAGCCTCAGAATAAATTAGGAGGTGGGAGTGGACTGCGAAGAAAAGTCTCAGCATGCATTTATTTGGGGTGGATGAAACTGATACAGAAAATACGGGCAAATATATTCTCTTCTGGAGTTTTAGAAAGCAGCATCCTTTATTTCAGCGCTGGGTGCATGAGGGAATGATTTTCATCAATCATACGTAAAGAGACAAGGGCTGGGGACAGAATGTATTTCCCACTCACATGCATTTGTATAAATTTTCCCAGAAATCTTATGCATATTCTATTACTTTCCAAGGAGTAATTTTAATGTTATTAACAACTTCGCAACAGTCAAACGTCTTGCTAATTGGAGCTTTGTAGCCAGCTCTGTCTGACTTTGAATTTGAGATAGGGAAAGATTGCAGACAGAGGTGATTATGGAAGGAAACACACCTGCTCAGCACAGACCATACTTAATACAAGACGGTATAATTTCTCTCTGAACAGAGTCTGGGAAAATAGTATTTGAAAAAACCCATGCTATCAAGAAAATACGCTATTAGAGGGGCGTTCTGTCTAACTTTCAAAAAAATACAGTTATCTAGATGAACCTTAACTCTGCATTAGCTTAAATCAAAATATTCCACTGTTTGTAATAGTAACCACTTCTTGTATCAAAACCAGCCCAGGCGGCCCGCAGCGCTCCCGGAACGCTGCGCTTGGGGCGCTGTTTCTGGGGGGGAGGACAGGAGGGAGGGAGGTGGCGGGGCGGGGTATGTGTGGGGGAAGGGTTTGCGCGCGGCACCGGACGGGCGGGCTGAGGCGCGGCGAGCGAGGCCGGGGCTTCTGCGCGCCCGGGGTGTCAGAATGAACCTGGAGCGGCTGAGGAAGAGGGTGCGGCAGTACATCGACCAGGTGAGGGGCGGGGAGGAGGAGGGGGTGTCGGCCCCTGGGGTTTCCCCTCAGGGAATATCCGTGTGTCCCCCCTCCTCGGCCCGGCTGCGCGGGAAGGGAGGCCCCGGGGAGGGCGGGGAGCGGGGCGCCGTAGCCGAGGTGAGTTTGGGGGGGGCGGTGGAAATTGTGCCTCTCTGTGTGTCTGTCTGTTTCGGGGGGGAAGGGAGGGGGAAAGGGTTGCCTAGCAGATCCCAGGAAACATATTATGCCTCAGAGAGTGCAGAATCATAGAATCATCTAGTTGGAAAAGTCTCTGAGGCCATCAAGTCAAACCGTACTTGTCCACTACTAAACCTTATCCCTGAGCACCTTATCTACCTGTCTTTTAAACACTTCCAGGAATGGCGACTTAACCACTTCCATGGGCAGTTATACCAGTGCCTGGCAGCCCTTTCAGTGAACAAATTTTTCCTAATGTCTAGTCTGAACCTTCCCTGGCGCAACTCCTGGCCATTTCCTCTCATCCTATCACCTGTCACTTGGGAGAAGAGACCAACACTCACCTTGCTACAGCCTCCTTTCAGGCAGTTGTAGACAGTGATGAGGTCTCCTCTCAGCTTTGTTTTCTTCAGGCTAAACAGCCCCAGTTCCCTCAGCTGCTCCTCATAAGACTTGTTCTCCAGTGCCTTCACCAGCCTCGTTGCCCTTCTCTGGACACACTCCAGCACTTCAATGGCCTTCTTGTAGTGAGGGGCCGCCCAAAAAAAACTGAACACAGTACTCGAGGTGCGGCCTCACCAGTGCTGAGAACAGGGGCACAATCACTTCCCTGGTGATTGGCTATAAAGGAAACAGCAGCAGCCCATGCTCATTGCATTGGAGAATAATCCCGGCCATTTTTCTCTGATGGCAGTCTTATCTGTGATGACTAGAGCACCACCAGTGCACACCAGTGTGTGTTCCAGAAAAGTCAAGTCAGTTGAGTGATTAAAGAAATGTTTCATTAAAAATATGTGCAGGAGAAGAAAACTTGCTTTATTATCTCAGAACCTGGAACTTTCACTGGAACTGGCTGCTCCGGGAGGTGGTTCAGTCCCCATCCCTGGAGGTGTTTAAAAAGTGGGTAGATGAGGTGCTCAGGGATATGGTTTAGTAGTGGACAGGCATGATTGGACTCAATGATCTCACAGGTCTTTTCCAATCAAGTGATTGTATGATTCTAAACCATATCCCTGAGCACCTTATTTATCCATCTTTTAAATTCCTCCAGGGACGGGGAATCAACCAGATAATGCTCCATTTCCCCTCATTGGAGTGGAGCACGATCTCTGCTGGGAGCTGGGCGGGTGACCACCTCATAGCATGACGGGACGGTTCATAGTTTCATAGAATCATTAAGGTTGGAAAAGACCTCTAGGCATCAAGTCCCACCACCAATACACCACCACTGTGCCTACTAAAGCATATCCCAAAGTGCCTCATCTACATGGTTTTTGAACCCCTTCAGGGAAGGAGACTCCACCACTTCCTGGGCAGTCTGTTCCAATGCTTCATGGGGTGTGCCAGTTAGGCCGTGCTTACCTGGTGATTACAGATGCCCATCGTACTCACCTGCAACACTACAGACGGGTGTTAGAAGGGCAGGCTTGTTTTCATTTGTTGATGGATTCAGCAATTATGTTGCTGCAGGGCAAGCAAAAAACACCAACACACACAACAGGAAAAATGCATTAATGAATTAGACTAAGCATGGCATGAAACTGTGCTGCTCTATTTCTACTTCAAAGACTTAGTACTGGCATTGCTACTGAGAGAAACCCATCCCTTCAGTTAGCATGAACTTTTGTACGTGTGGCCGACAAGTCTGACTCAAATATTGATTGGGGACAGAAGGTAGTTTGGTGGATTTTATTGTTCTGTTTTGCTGTATTGAGTTGAATTAAACTGGTTCACCAAGCAGTATGGACACTTGTATGGTTCTGAGGAAGAGGCATCAAGAAGAATGTGGGAATGCTTCTTTATACAGTATAGTCTGCTATAGCACTGTAGAATTGCTCGACAAAAGTCCTATAGTGCCCTGTAGGCCTGGACGATGCCTTTTTTTTTTTTGTGATGATGAGTCTTTTAAACCTTGGTTCATGTCAACCCTATTACATGTGTGGAGTTTTGGTTTGGGATTTTTTAATTTTTTTTTTCTTTCTGGGTGTTTAGGTTGAAACCAACTATTGTTTTGGCAAATTTGCTGGGCCTTCTTAATTGCCATCAAGTAGGTAATATGGGGACACAGGATAGAAGAGACTACTTAGGTCTTGGAGTGTAGTGCTTTGTGATGACCAGGGCACCATCAAGTGTGTGTTGGGGAAAAGTCTGCCAGACTTCTACCCCAAAGGCATAAAACGGTCTCTAAGATTGCAAACAAACTCCACCACTGTAATGTTTCAGGAAACAGCAGAAGCAGTCAAAACTTTTATAGTGTTGCAAGTTGTTTCAATGGCAGATTATCTGTTAAATGTCCAGCAGGTCCTGGGAAGCATATTATGGCTTAGCATGGAGAAGGATAAAAAGGAACAGCAGTAGCCCCTGCTAATCATCTTGGAGGATAAGCCAGTCAGTTCCATGAAGTTTTGAATAATCTCAGTCAATTCTGTGAGAACCCCAAGTCTGATGGCAGTTTTAATCTGGGTTAGTGGAATATACTTGCAAACTCTGCTTCCATTGGATCGCTAGTTCTTGACTGGAGAATGGAAAAGGTCTTAATCAGAGATGGTGCTGCTGAAGTTTCCTGAAGTAATTTACATGTCCTTTTTTATATACAGTATTATCTTTCTTCTAAAATGTAGCATTTCTTTTAAGTGGAAGAAGTGTTGTTACTTTTTCAGTGATAGCAAATCAACTGATAACCTATTCTCACACTTATGTAGTGCATGACATTAGTTAAAGATATCTTCATTTTATTGAAAATAAAGAAAGAGCCCCGCCTCAGATTTCTTTCCTATATCCTTTAGAAGTGACAGTACTGGCCCTTTTAAACTATATTTTTGAACGTCCAACAATCTCAAATGTCAGTCTCCGTTGATTAGAGACTACATGCATAAGATATATGTGAATGATGTATAGTATATTTCCAAATAATACAGAAAAGCTAACCTCAAATAAATATTAATTATTTCTGTCTTGCTTTTACAGCAGCAATATCAAAGTGCCCTGTTTTGGGCAGACAAAGTAGCTTCACTATCTCATGGTAAGTAGCTGCTTTTTGCATTGTTCTTAATTAACTTCTTTCTGACAGTGCTCTGGTGTGGTTTTGTTGTTGGGTTTTCTTAAGCTGTTTAGCTAAATGTTTTGAGTTTGTGGGAGTGCTTTTCTGAGATCCTTGGAATGCCATTTTTCCAAGTAGAACAGGGCCTTTTGAACTTTGTGTTAAAATTAACGTTTGGCCAGTCCTTAAGGTTTGCCTACTCCCAAGAAGCAAAAAAAAGAGCAAGCTGTAAGAGACAACGGGGGTTTCCTACAGAATTCATTGTTGCTCTGGGTGATGAGTTGAATGCAGGTTTACAGAGTGAGATGATGCTGGTGACCTGTGTCTGCCTACAGCCATGACCCATTTACGCTTCTTAAAATGATTCTGAGGTCTTGATCTCACAAAAGCTTTCGTTGCCAATGAAGTAGCACAGTAACTTCAAGCTGCAGGAGTATAGTGCTTTCACTTATAGGTTCTCACAGATCTTTTTTAAGAGAAACAATTCTGGGTTGGTTTTTTGTGCCCTGTGTGTAAGGACAGGGTAACTGACAACTGCTACTTTTTTATAGATCTGTGTCACTGTTGTGTCTTCTTCATGACACACCTCTAGTATGAGATTCTTTGTACTACAGAATCACAGAATGGTCCAGGTTGGAAGGGAGCTCTGGAGGTCATCCAGTCTAACCCATGCTGAAGCAGGTTTTCCTGCAGCAGGCAGCTCCAGAGAAGCAGACTCCACAACCTCCCTGGGCAGCTGTTCCAGTGCTCCACCACCCTCACAGTGAAGAATTTTTCCCTCACGTTCAAATGGAACTTCTTGTGCTCCAGTTTGTGCCCATTGCCCCTTGTCCTATTGCTGGTCACCTCTGAAAAGAGTCTGGCTCCATCCTCCTAATACTTGCCCTTTAGATATTTGTAAGCATTGATAAGGTCCCTTCACAGTCTTCTCCAGGCTAAAAAGACCAAGGTCTCTCACCCTCTCCTCATAAGAGAGATGCTTCAGTCCCCTGATCATCTCTGTGGACCTCCCGTGGGCTTTCCCCATAAGTTCCTTGTCTTTCTTGAGCTGGGGAGCCCAGAACTGGTCACAGGACCCCACATATGGCCTCACTAGGGCAGAGTAGAGTGGGAGGAAAACCTCCCCTGACCTGCTGGCCACACTATTCTTGATGCCCTCCAGGATACCATTGACCATGGCCAGGAGGGCACGTTGCTGGCTCATGGTTATCTTGTTGTCCACGCTGACTTCCAGGTCCTTCTCTGCAGAGCTGCTTTCCAACCTGTCAGCCCCTAACCCGTACTGGTCTTCCCTGTCGAGTGCACTATCTGGTGTCTTTGAAGTTAAAATCTGATTATTTTTTCATTTTAATTTCTCACTGATAGATATTATAAGTTGTTTGTACACACACACATATATATATTAAAAGAACCCAACTTTGTAACTCAATAGGATGCTAGAATTGGGTGAAAATAATTTTCTAGTGAAGCAAAAGCGAATTTTCTGTATGGAAGTGTTTAAAGATATATTATAAATTAATGGTTTATAATTTGTTCTTTTATTTTAGAGGAACCACAGGATATCTACTGGTTGGCCCAATGTCTTTACCTGACAGCTCAGTATCACAGGGCAGCACATGCCCTTCGATCACGTAAGCTGGATAAGGTAAGTCATTTTAGTCAGAGCCTTAATACTGTTACCCCACTTTTAAACCTGTCCTGCTAACCGCAGTGACTTCTTCACCATCGCAGTATAAGGTTTATGTGAAAAGTAATTAAAAAGCTGACATGATGTAGTTTATCTGAATCATGTATAACCCTGTGTTCAATCAGCCAGATTGAAACTGCTGTCCCTCAAGGAAGGCCAAAGAAGAGAGAATCATAGGATCATAGAATGGTTTGGGCTGAAAGGGACCTTAAAGATTATCCAGTTCCAACTCCCCTGCCATGTGCAGGGACAACTCCCACGAGACCAGGCTGCTCAAGACCCCATCCAGCCTGGCCTTGAATGTAATGGCAGAAGGTATGAAAAGGTGGAGTGTCACTTCAGGTGTAGTTGTTTAAATTGTCCTAACTCTCTGCTAATGATTGGTAAAAGGCAAAAGTGAAGCAAGTGTCATTTGAGAGTTTAATAGTAGAGAGAGTGTTACAGACTCTGTCATTTTGGTCAGGGAAGATTTTTGGAAGTGAAAGGGATGAAGGAGCTGTACAACTGAAAGAGAGCAAATGAAATCTATCAGTGTAAATAAACGTGCTCTCTCTTTATAACAAACATATATGAAACTTTTCTTTTTCAGTTATATGAAGCATGTCGGTACCTTGCAGCAAGATGTCATGTGAGTACACATTTTGTTCTCTATGGGAAACAAACCAAACTAAGTAAAAGACATGTCTTGAGAAGATTAGGTACTTGAAAGGCAATCTAGATGTCTGTGCTCACTGGAAGCACAGATTTAGGTTTTGTGACACTTGATTTCATTTTTTAACTTTCAGTGTGGTCACTGGCGTATCCATCATGATACTGTCCTGCAGAAATCCAACTGACCTTTTTCTAGGAAAGAAAATATTCCTCTAATATTTTGTGGGGGAAGAATGTGAACCATCTTTGTCTCACATCTTCGTGTTTATACATTTTTAATTTGTTTGTTGTAGTCTGACCAGAGGAAATGTAATTTATGGTTGTATAAATATAATCAGCGGCTTCATACTTCTTTATAAAGTGAGATACATAAATAGTAAAATGCAGTGCTTTCACAGGAAAACTGAATCAATTGGTAGATTAAATAAAGAAATTTGAAATTGAGTTATCTACTATTTATAGAATGAGTTCATTGTATTTTATTAAAACCTATAGTAACCATTTTTAGACGTGTATGTTTCTGTGATGTAATAATGCTGAATAATGGGGTTTTCTGTAGGTTTTGCATATTACAGGTGACTATTAAAGTAGTTGTCTGCAATTGTAAAACGTCACGTGCAAATAAGAATATGCATGCATGAAAAACCTGCCAATAAGCACTGGTTGTTCAAAGGTGGGCCTTTGAAATGTGACACTGTGTCTTTGTTGGTGCTTTATGTACAGCTGTTTCAAATCCCAGCCTTGTCTTTTTTTTCATGCACATGTTTGGCCAGTATGCCGCAAAAGAACATCAGCAGGCGCTGGATATTCTTGATATGGAAGAGCCAATCAACAAAAGACTTTTTGAAAAGTATTTGAAGGATGAAAGTGGATTGAAAGACTCCACCACTGACTGGGAGATGTCACAATCCTCTGTAAGTGACATTTTTTTAAATGAGTATTTTTATAACTGAGAAAAATGTGTGAAGTCAGAAAGTGATTTTGCAGCCGTATGAATCTGCTGCTCTTATGTTTAAGCTTTTCTTTTTTTAGGTAACATAATTTTCAAAAATACTGAATTGTTCTCCTGTCAGTCAGAAGTGACGTCTTAGCTTGCCCCTATGAAAATAACTTGGTTCACAAAAATGAAGAGTGCTTTTCAACAACTTCCCATAAATTATTTGCAGACTCTTTGCAGGAAGTTCATGATCTGTCATAGGTTTTTAGAGTGTTTTAGCTCTGTGCTGCAATTTCAGTCTAGATCATGTAAAAAAAACCACAATTCAATTGGGCTGCAGGTTCATAGAATCATAGAATTGTTTAGTTGGAAAAGACCTTTGAGATCATAGAATCCAACCGTACCTGTGCACTGCTAAACCATATCCCTGAGCACCTCAACTACCTTCTTTTAAATCCTTCCAGGGATGGTGTTTCAGCCACCTCCCTGGGCAGCCTGTTCCAGTCAAGGTTCCAGGTTCTGAGATATTAAAGCAAGTTACTTCTCCTCCACATATTTTTAATGAAATATTTCTTAATCACTCAACTGTTGTTCTCATTGAGGCATTTTTTGATCACACTTGAAAACTGTGATGTAGAGGTGATGTTTTTGAAGCTCAGTGTGTGCCTATACAGATTTTTTTCAGTTGAAAGGGATTGGTACCACATGTAGGCTGAAGAGTCTGTGAAGAGTCTACTTTTGGAGTTATGAGTTGAAGTTTATTAGCTGAAACTGCAGTGAAGGTGATTGACAGATGGCATTTTCCCTGTAACACTGAAGCAGCGAAACAGGTTAAATTGTTGATGTGAACTGATTTGGGATGCTGGTATTAATGAGCTTAAGAGAGAAATGGATTGCAGTGAGTTACTGTGGTAATGGGGACAATAAAGATACCACTACAAACAAAGGAAGACATCCTCAGTTTTGACTGTTCATTCCTGCTCGCTTTTTCATGGTACTCTGTCCCCGGTGTTTGGGTGGCTGATTATTGAACTAAATTGGGAAACTATTTTGACTGAAAAATAACCCAGCCAAGAAAACTTGATTTCCCCCAGTCCATACCTTCACAAATGCTTGTGATAATGTTCGCTAATGTGAGGATAGGATTAGTTTGCCACAGGAAAGAAATACTGAAATGGATACTACTTGCAGCAAATTTCAAATCAAACTCCTCTCTGGAAGTCTAGCTTCTTCAAACTTAATTTGATTAGTTTACACAGAGGCTTATTGCAGAGTAAGAATGACTGGTGTCTGAGCTGGTAACAATATTACCACTTTAGCAGCCCCAAGGGGTTTATTAGTTAGTTGTTAAAACAGCTGTGCTTTTTCTAGTGTGTGGACTCCTGAGAGAGTTTGCCTGTCTGGTCAATCTGATGGCATAGATGTGTAATGTGTGAACTTTCTTCAAGTAACCCACTGACACTTTTGTGGCCTTCTGACTGGAACACCCATCTAGGGAGTTTTGAAAACATATTAGGTATTAGACACATTAACACAACTTTATGGTAAAAAATGATCTTTCACTACTTTCGTTTCTGAAACATCTGTGTTTTGGGTTGAAAAGAAGGATATATTTTTCTGCTTGAAGTAGCTGAGTCCATTGATTTGGCCTTTTTCATCTCTACTGCGATCATTCTTGTCTTGTCTAAAGTGTGTGGTTTAATAGTCAAGCAAGAAGTAAATTACCTTTCAAAGTGATTATTTCTCCATATTGAATGTGAAGGGAATTGTATAAATATGTCTAATATTACATATTATTCATAATATGTAATATTATAATAGTCATAATATTTGTAATAGTACTCATATTGTTGTTATTGTTGCTATTATTATTGTTATATGAATATGTATAAATAGCTTACAACTCAATAGCAGAGCACTGGATGCTGGAAGCAGAAATATAAGATCTGTTCTCCCTGTACTTACAAGCACGTGTTAGTTTGGCAACAGATAACCTGACAGAGCATAATTTGATATTTTAAGATAGTAGAGGTAGTATTTTGTTTAAAGACAGCACTAGAAAACTAGGTTCCATCATACATGAAATGCTTTTTACTTTTCAGGGAGCCCATTTGATTTGTGCTCAAAACCAAATTGCAAACATTGATTCAGTCTTTGACCTCCAGCCCTGCTTTTCCACCAGATCAAGAGCTCTATATGCCTTTTGCGAGGGAAGATCTATGATGCTTTGGATAACAGAACCCTAGCAACATACAGCTACAAAGAGGCCTTGAAGCTGGATGTTTACTGCTTTGAAGCATTCGATCTTTTAACGTCGCACCACATGCTGACGGCACAAGAAGGTCAGGATAGCAGTATATCTCAAGTACAAGTAAAATTTAGCTGCTTTCTTAGCATGCCTTTTTCATGGATAAATGCTAAAGCAATACTACAAGCAACAGGCTTCAAAATGCGAGTAATATAAAATGTATGAAATGAATGAAAAATTATAATCTGCTCAAATTTAGATTTGAACTTTATTTTTCAGTCATGCAGTGCTAAGCATTAAAAGAAAGTAACATGGTCGCAGTAGCTCCCAAAGCTACTGTGCTCTTTGCCCTGTCTAAATGGTGTTTTTCTTGTGTTCGCAACTTCACAGGCTTTGAATCTGCTACATCTTACTGGTATTTGCTTGCTTATAGTAGGCATTCCTTAATATGGCATTCTGCGTAATCAAATATGACATGTACAGTAAATAAAAATAGTGGTGCGTTATGTCATCTTTACTAAATTTTCTTTTAAAGTGTAGAAGGAAAATTAAGAATTCAATCATTAATTTCCACAATTAGTAGTCTTACCTGTTGTAGTGTATCTGCACTGTTATCTTCTTTGTAGTTTCAGGGTGAGCATCATAAAATTCTTTGCGTCTCTAAGTTCTTAAAATTTTGGGTCTTGCTATTTCTTCTGTAATGTGGCCACTTTTGTTTTTTTTTAATTCAAATAGAAAAGGAACTTCTTGATTCTCTACCTCTTAGCAGACAGTGCACAGCAGAAGAACAAGAATTGCTTCACTTCTTGTTTGAGAATAAATTGAAAAAGGTAAACCCCAAAATTGACTAAAAAAGCTGGAGAACTGATTGAAGGTATTGATTTCAGATGTAAACTTTCTTGGGTTCTATTTATTCTGAATGTTGGAATAAATAACAGCTTTGTAGGTTTGGTTATTTTGAAGCAGTAAATATCGCTTCATGGGAGTAGTGCAATGGTGTTGTGTAAACTTATTTTCTGGTATGGTGACAACTTGAAATTCTGACTATTATTTATTTTTAGCTTTATTTCTTGGCAAACTTCTAGGTGGGGAAAAAGAACATTAATAATACAGACAAAATGTCAATTACCTGAAAGTACTAGGATACAGCAACATTATTCCAGAGTGCTTTTTCCAAAGCTAATGTGAGAGCACACATAATGCGTGAACGCCAACTATATATTGCTCAGTATTTGTTTCTGCAGCCTGCCCTTCAGATATTGACACTGGCAAGCATCTTTCTTGTCCTAAATGAGCTTTTAAGTGCATTATAAGCAACCATTTTACCAAACATATGTTTTATGGACTTCTGGTTTAAACCGGAGAATTTTAAGAAGCTCAATCCTTCTTAAATATTCTTTTAGAGCTAAAAATATTAATACATACACCATCTGATTTTTAGATTGGTTGATGTTTCACATGTTGTTTTTTGTCTTTCAGTATAATAAACCCAGTGAAACACTGATTCCTGAATCAGTAGATGGTCTTCAGGAAAACCTGGATGTGGTAGTATCCTTAGCTGAAAGACATTATTATAACTGTGATTTCAAAATGTGTTACAAGCTTACATCTGTGTAAGTATGCAAAGCAACCTTGAGGGTTTTTTTCTCATATGATAAAGTGTAATCATGATACCTGGGCTTAGAGCGAATATCATCATTAGATGCATTGACATACGTAACAGTTTGATGCAAAGTTTCAGTCATTTAAAATGTGTAGTTTGTGTCTGGCAAGACACCTTATTTTTTGATATGTAGCAGAAATATCCACAGCAAAACTCCAGCACTACTGCACTTCCCTTCATCCATCCTCTTCCTTTCCCTGGTACCTTCAGTTTTCTGTGTTCCCTACCTACTTCCTGTTTGGCTTTCAGAACAAACAGGTTTGGATCATTTGGCTAGTTAGGAAGTGTGATTTCTTTGGCTTATTAAAAGTTATGTTAGTTTTGATGTCCCAAGTATTGCATCTCAGTTGTTATATATCACAGTAATCTGCTGCTGCTCAATTGTCAGACGGCTCAGAACAACAACATCTCAGCTGCTGGAGATGTGAACACATGGTTATGGAGCTGGCCTGAAAAGTAATTTTTTTAAGAAAAATTTATTTATGTATATGTACTGCATATTAGTAGTATAAAGTAGAACAGAGGGGTTTGTTTCTTTTTTTTATAGTACAGCGTTTACTTAGCTGAAGGAAGCCATCTCTTTGTAGAATATCCCATGGAACCCAGTACAGGCAAGAATTTTGGAAAGGCTGTAGAGAATGCTGACAGTTACAGAGAATTTAAACATCTGAGTAAAATCATGATCCTGCTCAGTAAAATTATACTATTGCATCTTTTTTCTGACATCTTGTCTAGCAGAAAGTGGCAGGAATATATGTCTCCTAAGGAGGAGACAATCACAAGTGCAAGAGCTTGGAAATGAGAGCTCGTGTGTTCTTTTATACTTTTCGTTTGAAATACTTTGAAGTACTTAACATAATGTCATCCAAATTTTTAAGTATTTCAATCTGTACTTCTCAGAGAATGGAGTCATAATGTTGTTCTTCTGATTTAAGAGATAATGTGAATAGATTTGAAGACAATCTTTTGTTTTTCTCTGCTTAGTTTACTGAATGCCAACGCTTACAAAAAGGGCACGAAGCCTACAAGCCGTGTCCTGCATGCAGTCTGCTTTCTGTGAGACTGTCTTCCATTTCTAAATGCCACAGGAAATAAAACTTTAAAACTGAGCTTCCTGAGGCATGCTGCTTAGTGTTGACCTCAGAAAGTTGAAGACTGTTGCTTGAAAGGTCCTATCAAATGTATGGAAAAGATGAACATAAATGTTGTTTGCTGGTTAAATTTTAAGTGACTTGCAAACAAATGTACATTGTATTCTGGTTTTTCAATTGCGTATTCAACTCTCTAGATTTTTCTGTTATCCTCTTCTGTTAAGCTAAATGAATAGTTATTTTTCTTGTCTTAAGGTAGCCTTTGTTACGCTGTTAATAGTTACCTTCTAGTCACAAATACTTTTCTGATGTTTAAAGTGATAATTAACTGGAATATTACACACTATAAAAGCAACTTTCTTATAACACATTAAAATTTTTTAAATGTGCACTACAGATTTTTTTATTTCTTTATTTTTTAGAGTGATGGAAAAAGATCCTTTCCATGCAAACTGTTTACCTGTGCATATTGGGACACTTGTGGAGCTTAATAAAGCAAATGGTAAGAAACACAACATTTAATATGAGTCAAAAGAAGATTAAAATCTTCAATTTTAAAAAAGAATTGAGGATGCCAAGAACCCCTCTTATTATACTATTTAAAAAATAAGGTATATTTTTCCTCCTGTGTGCAGTTTCAAGAAAACAGTGGAAACTGGCAAAGAAGGAAGTTTCAGAGTTGACAGTGGGATGGAGGGGAGTACTTGTGCAGAAAGTCTTTATTCACTCACGATCATGAGTGTCACTGTCTTTTAAACACTGGGCTAAGTAGCCAGAAAGTTAATGAGCTATACTGTTTCATTCCTGTGGTTTGATTTCTGTTTTGAGGTGGTCTTCCTCGAGTATCCATGTGTACTTTTTCTGCTCAACAACAAACTGAAATACAGTAATTTAAACTAGAAGGAACTCTTCAGCTGTGTGTATGCTTAGGTGGACAAGCCTTTTCCATATTAGAAAAAGTTCTTGACTCCCTTTGCTTTTGCTGTTGTAAAGGCCTCTTTTTAATTCAAACAAATTAATAATTGTGCAGCACCTTTTTTGGAATTAGCTTACTTGCAACTGGGATGGCTTTTTCTCATTTCAGACTGCATATAAACATGCAGAACAAGTGAGGGGCTTGAATGTCTTTAACAGCAATCTGAAAACACAATAAGGAACTCTTATGATTTGCAGGCTGTCAAAGGATGGTGCATTGTATGTACACAAATAGGAGTACTAAAAGTTCTCAGTGTTTAGTAAATGTACTTTTCAGTTACTTTACAGTTAACTACAGCTGAAAATGTGGCTAAGACTCTGATTTTGCTTCTAATCCTTCCTTGAGAAGTGTTTCATAAATAAGCTGATGTTCTGTAAGGCAGTTTTCAAAGCCAAAAATTGATGCAAAGTGCTCCAGGACAAACTCATCAATTTAAGAGCACTGCACTCTGAAGAAACAGAATTTTTTATGTACCATAATGCTATTTCTTTTGAAATTGCATAGGCATTATAATTATTACCCTTTGTCTGATTACTTCTGTAATTGGAAAATTGTTAGTTATTCTAATAACTAATTATTATTTTTGTTAGAAAAGCAATCACTTAGAATTATTCAAAATAATTTAGTCATTTATTTGCTTTTGTCCTACATTTAGCAAATTAATTCACAAGACTCCTTTGAAATTGATCTATCCACTATGTTATACCTTTTAGACGTAGGAAGTGTTTTACCTTGCCAAGATACATTCAAGTGTAATACTACAGAACATTTATTTTAATATATGTTAATGACCTAAGTTGTTGCAGAATTCTTGGGGGATGGGATGTATAGCTGCTTGCTTATGAGTTGTGAAGACTTACGGGTTGTTGTGGAGGGTTTATTAGTTAATTGCAAAACCGAATATATTTCCAGGCAGTTTGAAGCATTACCACTAAACAGAAAACATTTTTGTTCACTTGTGCATTAATAATGTCAGATGTTCTGGATGTTTTGTGGAAAGGCTAAAGGGTTTGAAACACCTTAATGTTTTAGCATGTTCTAATTTGCTTTTCTTGTTTCTTCCCACTATGTAGAGCTTTTCTATCTTTCTCACAAACTGGTGGACTTGTACCCAAATAATCCTGTAAGTTGTTCTAAGCCTTCATTACCAGGCAGTTTTTTCTAAGTGAAAGCAGATAAAAGTTGTAATGTTATAGTAAGTTTGAGCAACAGAATTCAAAATCTCTTTCTGGATGGAGCTAGTAAAACTGGTTCACTCCTTTTGTTCTCAATGCATTCTAATTGTCTTATACCAAGGTTCGTTGGGGTTTTGTTTGTTTGTTTTTTAAACAAAGTGCCTATAAAATTTATTCAATCTGAGGTATTAAGTTTGAATAATAATTTAAAACAAATTCTACAGTAATAAATATATAGGCCTGTCTGAGCAACTTTTTCCAATGTTTAATCATCTTCACGGTGAAAATTGTTTTCCTTTTACCTGTTATGAATTTCTCATGTTGCAGCCTGTACCCATTGCCTCCCATCCTATTGCTGCATCTCTGAGAAGAGTCTAGCTCTGCCTTCTGTATCAGTGTCATTACATAACTGAAGACAGCAATAAGCTTTCCGCTTAAATCTCTCTTTATAAGACTGAACAAATCCAGTTATATAGGTGCCAGCAGTTCTAGCTTCTCTGTCATATCAAATAATTTGAAGAGCTGACTATGATTTCACTGAAAATGTTCTTAACTTCTCTAATTATAATCTGTTGCTCTGGTTTGCATCATTTATGATGCTGTTTCACTAAGATCAGTGTGATATATCTAATAATATTCTAATTTGATTTTAATGTGTAGGTGTCATGGTTTGCAGTAGGATGCTACTATCTCATGGTTGGCCACAAAAATGAACATGCCAGGAGATACCTCAGGTGAATTTTTGTTCCAGTTTTCCTTAGTGAACCTGTTGCTCACTTGCTAAATATTTAATGGTCGTGATGGTTTGAAAGCTCATAATGTAAACAGGAGCTTCAATAAACAGTTTACTACTAAAATATTCCTTTTGTTGACACTCCTGTTTTTTAATAGTATAGCAGTTTAGAGCTCAACTTTCTAGATACTTTAAAAATCACAGACTTACGTGGAACCTCTTTCAGCAGTCACCTTCCTGTTATGGGCAGGTGTTGTCCCTGCATTCCCTCATGTTGCCAAGCTAACTACTGCTAGGGAATCGAGCCTCTGTTCTTAGCCTAAGGACTCTTGGATGTTCTCCCAGGTTCAGATTCTATATTTTAAAAGAAAGAGATAGATAGAAATTCTGACATGTGGCTGTCTCATTTGTTCTTTGCACAGGCAGCCTTATATTTCTTTTATGTTGGTCGATCAGTGCATTGCTCTGACCTGTCAGTCTTCTGTATGTGTACTGATGATCAGCATTGTGGAGCAGGAATTTGCTGTGAAATAGGATGTTTGTTTTGGTGCTAAGCTTAAACTGAGAAGGCTTAAATCAAGGCTTTTGGTTTTTCTTGTTGAGATCTTTATAGGCACTATATGTAAAGATGGGCTAGTAATTTAGACTGTTTAAATGGCTGTTTATTAGGAGTAAAATAAAATTTCTGACAAGTATCAGTGTGAAATTCTTCGAGAAGCCATCCTGAGTGACATAGGTGGTTTTGGTGGTGAAATAAAGCATCTGTAAGCATCCCTATCCAGGAAGGGTCTATGGGGGGGGGGGGGGGGGGAGAAAAAAATCAGAATTCGGGGTAGTTCTGGCAGAGAGGAAAGAAGTCTGATAAAAGTGAAGTGGTAACAAGATGCCCAAATGTTTGGGGTTTTTTTCAGAAGAATGATAGTGTACACCTACAAAGGTAGGGACAACTCTGGATTAGGCAGTGTTTTTTAGGAAAGGATCTGGAGATGCCATGGATAAAAGCACAAGCTCCCGTATCATTGTTTTGGAGTCACAGGACACCATGCTGGAAGCATGCCAAACAGGACAGAAGGCACAGCTGGGCAGTGTCCAGTAGCATGTAAGGAAAGGATCATTGTGGTTGCTTCGGAAGGAGCTGTCTGCATCCTTCAGGTCTTACAAAAGGGCTTACCTCACCTAAGCACTAGCTAAGAAAACAACATTTGTGATGGAACATAATCTGTCTCTTTTGACAATAACATAGCTGTATTGTAATGTGTTGCTGTTGACAAATCAACACGTGTGGAGAACACAAAATGTGGATGTGAGATGTTTTGAATTTAGTTCAAGAGAAACCATTAAACAAGCATTCTGGAGAAGGTGGCCTCGAAGAAAGTTTCTGAAGGGATTGGAGGTGTCTAGGATGTAGGGTGGGAAGAAGCAAGTATTCGGATATGTAAAGTTCTGTCCTAGGAGATGGAGAACAAACTGTTCTCTAGGATCTGCGATGAGAAATAATGAGTTTGACTGAGACAAACAAGATTTAGATTAAATGTTAGCAAACAATGAAGTATTTAAATGTAGTTAAGCAACAGAGTAGATTACTTGTGGAACATGTAGGATCTCCGTGTTAGAAGCTTTTAAGAGAAGACTGGGCACATCTGTCATGAGCTTATTAGTTATGAATGCCCTTCCCTTCAGACTAAGAAAATAACCTATAGAGCTTTCTAATGTCCTTGTCAAGTCCATCTTTCTGTAAAGAATCCAGGTTGCAGTCTTGATTCTCAGGTTGAAGCCTTCAGCTCAGGACTTGAGTGACATTTTGTATACTTTTCTGATGCACAGCAGCTGTCTGCGATGTGACAAGTACTCACCTTCATTAAGGCTGGTACAATTATATGGCAAAATTTCAACAGGCAGTTCAACCTAAGTGTTCATTTGGTGTTTTTACATCCTGCTTGTAAAACTTGCATTTGCTAGAATATATTTCTTTTGAAATGTATAGATAGAATTTTGTAATACATTGTGAGTTGCTATTAATTTTTCTGTATTTTACACAATTCACTTATTGTTTATGTTCAGTGATAGATAATTCCTGCCTGCGCATGAACAGTAACAGAAATAATACAATGATTTCTTGAAAATATGTGATACTTAAGTGCTAAATAGTTTGAACTTTTAAAATTAGCTTTGTTTACCACTGCTCATTACAGAAGACTATTTTAATTGATGTCTCTGTGTCATAGCATTGCTATGTTAGTAGTCATCTAAAGCACATGAAATTTAAATTCAGATGTATTTGCTTGTTACTTGCTCTTGTTTTTAGCAAAGCTACTACACTGGAGAGGACCTATGGACCTGCATGGATAGCATATGGACATTCATTTGCAGTTGAGAGTGAGCATGACCAAGCAATGGCTGCATATTTCACAGCTGCACAGCTCATGAAAGGGTACATCAAAAATGTCACCTTCAGTAAAAATAAAATGAGTGGTGTAGAATACTGACACATATTCCCTTTAAACAGTGGGGATATATTTGCAACAATTATCTGGTAGAGATCAAAGGAGAAAAAAATCAAACAAGTAATTCCATCAACTGTGGTTAATTGCATTATTCGTGGTTACTGTTGTGATTTTATAAGTTCTAAAGTCAGGAATTTTATTTAGGGAATCTGTGTTCTACCTGAACGTTTTCTGAAATTTGTGAATCCTGTTTGTTGTACCAGGCCATAAACTACTTCATAGTAATATCTTGAACAGCTGTTTCATGCTGTGGAGGTTGTAAAATGAATAGTTGACTAATGTCATATTGTATATAAAACTACTGTATTTGATTGTAGTTTACTGGTGAAAGTAATCCCTTTAATTATTGCTTCTTCCATATTCTAGTTGTAAATGGAATGTATGAAGGAAGCTAGGAAAAAAGTCCCCTCAGAACTAATATAAATACTGAAAAAAATGCATGTAATTCCAGAACGGGTTTCGAATAACTAACAAAGGTATAAATTCTTTTAATTGGACTCTTAGGTTAGTAGTCCATTTAAATCAGGTTTTAGTGGGATGTACATAAACATCATAAACGTATGCAAACACAGTTGGCACTTCTTTATAGTTTGATGCCATTCCTGATAAGAGTGTGTCTGCTTTTTGTGGCTCTTCTTTTAGGTGTCATTTGCCGATGCTCTATATTGGACTGGAGTACGGTTTGACCAACAACTCAAAGTTAGCTGAAAGATTTTTCAGCCAAGCTTTAAGCATTGCACCTGAAGATCCTTTTGTTATGCACGAAGTTGGAGTGGTTGCATTTCAAAATGGAGAGTAAGCTTGCAAAACAGAATTAAATACAGTCTTAAACATGGATTATTCTGAAGTGTAATGTGCCATTATATCTACTGAAGTACTTATGTTGATCTACTGAAGTACTTATGTTGAACTGTAGTTTCTTCTGGTTCTAGTGTGAATGGTGTTTACCCTAAACCAGGGGTGTCAAACTCTCAGCCTGTGGGCTGAATCCAGCCCTCCCCCTTGTTCTGTCCCCTCAGCACCTTGTTTCTCCCCGGCGGCAGCGCCGAGCTCCTTGCCCCTGTGCTCCTGCCAGCGCCAGTCGTGTGTGCAGCATGTGACGCGCATTACACTGCAGGAGCAGGAGAATGCCAGGAGTCGTGAGTTTGACACCCCTACCCTAAACCCTTGCTTTCTACTTTGTTCTTCATTGTTTAAGATTGAACAAAGAAAGCGTTTAATACTTGAGGAACACAGTTATTGGTTATTATCTTGTGTGTGCCTGACATTGGATAGCTGCATGCCTTGAAAAGGCATCTGTCTGCACACACTAAGTGCACATTTGCTGTAAAATTTTGTACAGCATAACATTTTGTCAGCTCAAGAAGTTCCAAATATATTCTGAAAAAAACTGGCAGATGTAAGAACTGTTTAGTGATTGTTTTATTTGTTTGTTTGTTTCCTTCTGATTTTTTAACGCTGTCTTGTTAGCTCTTCAGAGCACATGCAAAACATAGCCAAATGTCAGTTTCTGAGTTTTACATCAATCATGTGACAATAATATCAAAGAGCTGTGCCTTGTGATACTGTGTGCTCATACTGCTGATGAAAACTTTTCACTAATTTGCTTTTCTCTCCTGCTTCAATTCTTAGCTGGAAAACTGCAGAAAAGTGGTTTCTTGATGCACTGGAAAAAATCAAAGCTATTGGAAATGAGGTATTTTTCCTAATAACATGCACGATCATAAGTTTGTAAAACTCCATATCTTGTGGGATATCTTGTGACAAAATATGCTGTGCTAATTTTAAGATACAAGCAATACAGTATGTTTTATTTAAAAACTACAGCCATCTACTTGTAATTGTAGTATATTGGGTTTTTAGATAAGAATCATTGCACACTATCTTAAATGCTACAGGAAAAGGCAAAAAGTATGTTTCTATATGAAATTACAAGAAAATAGGCATTGACTGGAGAGTGGAATCCAGGTCTCATTCTCAGTCTTGAATCATAGTAGACCAGTGGTTCTTTACCTGAGGGTGGAACTGGGTACACATGAGAAGATGGTTTCTGCCATCTTAAGAGTTGGCCATTTCTTGAATTACTTCCACTTTTATCTGTTACAATCCTGTAGGTATGGATTTGTTGTCTCTCTACGAGATAGAGCCACTGTGTGGAGAATGGGCCCCAGGAATACTTAATGAACTTATTGAAAGTAATCAAAATAATCACTGTCAAAATGTTTGTTGGGAAACGTGCTCATATTTCTGCTTGCAACCCTGATTCTCAAACGCTGGGACAACAGATGAGTTTGTATCTACTGGTAGAACTGCTTAGTTTATTTGTGTGTCATTATCTTTTCCAAAGAAACACATTTTACTAGAGTAACTTAAGATGCCTTTAATGAAAGTAGTACCACCTTGTGACAGGCTTCTTGTGAATGTTAAGATACGTTATCTCAGTTTTCAGCTTTATTTAGTTAGTCAGGACACCACCTCGTGCTGCTACAATTGCTAACATGGCATCTTCTATCAAAATATGAAATTCCTTCTAGAACAAAATAAACCATCTATAAAGTGGAAAGCACTGAACAGTCTATAATCTTTGTGGACAAGGCACACGTTTACTAAAACAAACTGCACAGATACTTACCTATTTGCCAATATATAAATAGAGTTTTCCCATTTTAGTTAAAGCTGTATTTTTGTTCACGCAAATGCCACCAACTTTGTAGATCAGGCTTCCAGTTTATGCATGCGCATCAATTCTTTTATGTGTGGCATTTTTCTTGTTTATTGAAAACTGCTAAATATCAACATATCTATAAAGACACGAATGGAAATTTAGAATTAGTGGGAACCTAAAATAATTAAAGATACAGTGATACTCTTACATTGTTATAAATCACAAATTCATAATGCAAATTATTTTAAATTTCAGTGATAACTATTTAAAGGGTTTCAAGGATTGGCTCACATTGTCTTCTGTGTGCCTCATAAATGAGCTAATTTATTTAGAGCAGATGAAGTTAGACTATATGTTATATCATATGGAGAAGACAGTAAAAATACCTTCAGTATTTATGATTATTTTACAAACACCTGATCTGGGGAATCTTCAGTGCTCGTAGTCTGAGTGACGTAACGTGATTTTTAGTTAAATTTTGTTTGATTTGAATCCAAGTTTTACTGTCACTGACCCTTTAAAGAACTTTAATTGGCTTTGGGTAATGGAAAAATTAGAAAAATGAGTTATTGAATAAATGTTTTGAGCTTAAATTTGTGTTTTGAAAAGAGTTGAAAATGCTTGTGATGGTTTTTTTTGGTCAAAAATTAATTGTCTTGTTCATTTGTATGGGTTTTTTAAAGTAGAAGAAATTCAGTTACAATCTGGAAGCTGCAGTTTAATTGTCGCATTATTTTGCAGGTAACAGTTGATAAGTGGGAGCCTTTATTGAACAACTTGGGGCATGTCTGCAGAAAACTCAAGTAAGCAGAATGTACTGGAACTATATTTACAGGATTACTACACAAATGTCTTTTCTCTAGGTCTACTTCTCATTTACACCAAGATTATGTACCACACGAGAGCAGTGTAGAAGCACCTTAAAAGAACAAGATTCCCTATATCATCCTATGAACGTAAATTGATTAATTACCATACATATCCAGTTTACTACACGTGAGTTAAAGTACTTAATGCAAAACGCTTTCCTTAACTATCAATTCTTATTAGATAGAAATTTGGTTGTAGGCTTTCAGATCCTTCTACGGGTCTGAATTCTAACTGGCTGCTGTCCCACTCCTGGCATACTTGAATATGTCCGCTCGTTTAATTAACATGAAGGTGCTTATTAGTTGCTTGGATGAGTGCTTCTGTTTCTTTTTATTGAAGTGAAATATTCAGTGACATTAACATGGTGATAAAATACTGCTTTATGTTTTTTGAGAACAGAACTATTTCATATTTCATTCTATATTTCAGTTCTAGGAAGATAAAAAGAAAGTGTGACGTACATATGCAAGCTTTAACAGTTTTAACAGAGAAATATTTTGTCATTAATTACCTTAATTTGATTTTAACCAGTGTTTTCTTTTGTTTAATCAGTACCATATTTTTTTTTCTTTTTGGTGTCATGGTTTTAATTGTCCAGTTGGTGTGTACTGTAATTTTTGTTTCAAAGCTGCTAATGAGAATGTGATTATGGTAGAGATAAGTTGTACTTCTGTTTTGGCTTTGGTAGTAATTCCTTTGTGCCCTGAATTGCCAATTAGTCTTCATTTTCATTATCACATAGGGATGTATCATAGTTAGCCCTTCTGCCAAGATCAAACAAAAGGCACTGCTTCTGGAACCTACTCACAAGTGTAATTGCAGGGGTTTTTTTCAAGTACTTGTTTCAGTTATAATTCCTTTTGTCTCTCTTTTTAATTTCTACAATAAGTTGGTAACTGCTTACATCACACTTAGGACAGCTTGTATTGTGTTATTCATTCATGTTCAGAAAGCCAAGTTAATGTATTTCTACATCCTTCTAAGCCATCTTTTTTAGAAAATCAAGTTGAGAATTTAGGAAGCTCTACCGATGATTTGACAACTTAAAAAATTCTGTAATAGTTACTTTACTATCATTCATAATACATGCTATTGTGAACAAAATCACTGGATATATGTCTGCTTACTAGCATGATTGTGGTTGAAATGTGAAAACAGCATAATAAAATACAGTGGTGGTTAATTGGACAGGTAGATATGAGGAGAGAAAATAAAATTAAAGTTTTGTGCAGGAAGTAAACTATTGCATAATTTTTCTGCCTCAGTTGATACTGAATACCCTCTAACAACTTCATATGTTGCTGTTTGCATAATTTCAACTACAGACATGAAAATGTCTTTTGAATAGACAATTACTGTCTATTTTTAACAACTTGGTACTAGGATGTCAAATGTGACAATTTAATTTTTCAGAGTAATACCATAAAGTACATTTAATCCTTGTTTTAGAAAATAACAAATGCAACACGCAGTCTAATTAACAGATAATTTTCAAAGGAAGAGTGACTGGTATTTGAAAGAAACTATTGATAGTGTCTAAACCTGCTGTTCTGACAGAGAAGGGATCAAAATGGAAGTGACAAAAGTACCAGTGTACTTCGCTCTTAAGGGCTGTGAAATTTATGCCCAGAGAGCTTTTCTCACTTTGAACAATGACTGATTTAGTCTCATATGGCTCCTTCACTCCCTTGGGGAGGAAAATGAAAGCTACAGAAAGAAAGCTAATGTTTCAATGAGCAGCATTAAACATCTAAAGCAATTTACCATATCAAATTGCTAAGATAATCTCCAAATGGAGCCTGGCTGTAGGCAGCTGTTGTGCTACAGAAGGGGAACAATGATTTCTCAATTACATTGAGAAAGAAGATTGTCAAAATCCATGAGTCTTTTGTGCATTCTATTATATTCAGAGTACAAAGCAATAATTTTTAAGTTCTTGCAGAATTGCATGCCACTGAGCAAAGGAAAATATCAACAAAATACTCTGAAGCTTGCTAATAGGTCTTCTGTATTTAACCCTAACAGGAAATACGACGAAGCACTGGAATACCATCGCCAGGCTCTAGTATTAATTCCTCAGAATGCTTCCACTTACTCTGCCATTGGCTACATACACAGTCTAATGGGCAATTTTGAATGCGCAATCGACTATTTCCATACGGTACGTAACTGGCTGGTCATAAATTCTGTTATTTACCATTTCATTCTGTTTTGGTTTTGGAACAGAGAACCAGCATTTTATCCAGCCTCCAAATTAGTGTTTATTTTATAATCTTAAATTTTTATGAAAAATAAGTTTTCTATTGATTAAGTAAAAAAATGGCCACTCGGGGAAACTTAGTACTTGGATCCTTCTTTGTTATTGAATATTGTAATTGTCAGATATGTTTTATATACATAAACTTCTCATGCAGCTGAAATGATTTAAAATACTTCCAACCTATCGTCTTGAAGTAGAAATTTTATAGTAAGTGCAACATATGTTGTACTTGACGATTTGTGAATGATTGTGTGCATATCCTTGTCTGGCTTTAGTTTTGTGCTTTGCTTGCTTACTACTTCAGTCAGTTCACACAGCAGTGTTATTTTGGTTGTGCAGAGTTGTGCTTTTACTGTGACAACTATGCTCTGATAGCATTGTCAAGCAACAAAACAAACTTTGAACTGTTGTGGACTTCAAGACGTAAATGACTTTATTTGCTACTGTGATTTTTTTAATAGGCCCTTGGTCTTAGGAGGGACGACACATTTTCAGTCACAATGCTTGGGCATTGCATAGAGATGTATATCGGTGATTCTGAAGCCTACATTGGTAAGTCTGTCACTTCTGTGACTCTTAAAGTCATTTGAGTCCTTTGAGAAGTCTTACGCTTACATTAAGAAATACTGTCTGCCATTACCTAGTGAACTTACAAAGCAGAGTATGTTTTTGATTGGTTGGTGGTGGCAGGTATTTTTAAAAGGCTAAATGAGTCAGAGCTCATCAGCAATTGCAGATGACCACTGGTTTTTGTAAGCATCACAACAGTAAATTCTTACCAGTATAAAGAAAGAAAACACTTTGTCATTTGAGGTGGTGATGGTTTCTTTTATAGAAAACATTGATTTTATGGCAGCTTAGAAACCAAAAGGAATGGAGGAAAAAATAAGTAGAAATCTGGAGTTAGAAAATCAGAGCACTAAAGCTTCTGTAGAGAGGTATGGGCAAGGCATTTTCATGACAGAACTCTGCGCTGTGGAGACAGGATAAATTCTTCTGCCTCCAAAAATACAGCTTTACAAATGATAAAGTGCTTCATAACAGTAATATGTGATATCAACACAGTTTCAAATATTCTACGAAAGCTTTCTGCCCCACAAAAAAAATTTAGAGCAACATATTCTTGCTTCATTGAATTTACTGATTTATCTGTAGTGAGCACAGTTGATGTCCTGTCAGACTTGTTAATGGAGTTGAAGCCAGTAAAAGCCATCTGTGTCCTCTGTTGCTTTTCCTGTAGATGTTTTGCACAATTGAAGCAGATGTTTCTCCTCAATACTGTCTTGCTCCATATGTAGTCACTTAACACATCTGGAAGAACCGTGCAGCTGTGTAAGATGCATTAATGCAAACCGAGGGAATTGGCAATTACTTCTTATAACAGATTTTTGAATATGAGTTGTACTGTGCTTGTTTCAAAGAGAAGGCTGATGGGATTTTTTGAGAACAACTATTCAGATTCAGTCATTAAGCAGCAACAGCTCCCTGTCAGTCTAAAAGCAAGAAAATCATGGTAGTTTCTGGATGTTTGTCTCTTTGAGATACCTTTGGAGTAGGAATGTTCATTTGGAATAAACTAACAGTTTTCCTGTTTTCCTAGGAACAGAAATCAAAGACAAATTAAGATGTTATGACTTTGATGTACATACAATGAAGACATTAAAGAATATAATTTCACCTCCCTGGGACTTCAGAGAATTTGACATAGAAAGACAAACTGTGGATGAAAGTGGCATAGTAACATTAGAGACACCACAGGAAACGAAAAGTACAGATACCAGTCGCCCACTGGAAGAATCATTTGAGATTGAAATGAATGAAAGTGATATGATGTTAGAAACATCAATGTCGGACCATAGTACGTGACTATAAATGCTGGTAGAGAGCTCATTTTGTTTAAGTGTAATATGTTTGTTTTAGCATTTTTGTTATGGTGTTATACTTCCAAGAATTTGCTATTTTTATATGAATTCAAACTACTACTCTGTACTTAACACCAGAGAAATAATGCTTGCCTTAAAGTTGGTTAAAAAGTATACGTGTATACGTATTTCTACAAAATTAATCATACATGATGAAGTAAAAAATAAATTCACTTTCTTTTCTAAAACTGTTTACTGATCCATGTGTCTGCCATCAGTAAGACTGTGAAGGTTTAAAAATAGTACTTAACATGGAACCATTTACAATGTTGTTAAAGTGAATAGCCAGTCTAATATAGTGTTATTGTGGCTTCTGAGTTTTCATCCTGTCTGTGAGGAATGCTTTCTTAATAAATAGACCAAAAAAAAATCCATGAAGTTTTATACTTGCTACTTCATAAATATGTATTTCTTTAAAAATCAATTTCAGTGGTTTTTCATCCTATGACTCTAATTTGGCATACGTTAAACTGATGACAAAGTATGTTGCCTCGTTATACTTTCTCCTACTTACTAATTTCAGTTCTTTATTGTTCTATTATGTATTACTGAAAGATCATTTAAGGACTGTTTTTGGTAAGCTGACTTGACAACAAACACGAATTGCACAAACATTAAGATAAATCAGTCTTACCTTCAATTAGTGTTATAATAAAGTTTTAAGCCACAGTCTACTACTGTAGGGACTGGAGTCATTCTCTTTACAGAGTTTTTTGTCCACGCGAAGGATTAACTAAATAATACACACACACTTTTTACAAGTGTATAAAGTGTGGCATTTTTAAATGTCACTTGTTTACTGAAAAGTGAAGAAGGAAAGCCTATGCTTCTGCAACAGGAACAGTGATTTGTCCATGCACTAAGCCAGGATAGGTCTGTTCGCCTTCTTAGCATGCATATTGAACGTATTTTGTGTAAATTTTTCCCTTCCCTTCTCTCCTTGCCTGTTCCACATATGTCACTGTGTGGGGCTTAAAATTAAAATCCTAATGCTACAAGCTGTCATATTTTTTTCTTCTGTGACTTCCACCTCAGTTGGGGCTCCAGCCCCTTCACCAGCTTCATTTGCCCTCCTCTGGATGAGCTCAAATACCCTCAATGTCCTTCTTGTAGTGAAGGGCCGAAAACTGAACACAATATTCAGGGACACCTCCCATCATACCAGGCTCTTCAAGGCCCCATTCAGCCTGGCCTTGAACACTTCCAGGGAGGGGGCATCCACAACTTCCCTGGGCAACTTATGCCAGTGTCTTACTACCCTTACTGTGAAAAATTTTTTCCTAATGTCTAACCTAAGTCTTCCCCCTTCCAATTTAAAGCCATTTCTGCTTGTCCTATCCCTTGTAAAAAGTCCCTCCCCAGCTTTCCTGTAGCCCCTTCAGGTACTGGAAGGCCGCTATGAGGTCCCCCCGGAGGCTTCTCCTGGTTGAGCAACCCCAACTCTCTCAGCCTGTCCTCATAACAGAGGTGCTCCAGCCCTCTGATCATCTTCGTGGCCCTTCTCTAAACCCATTCCAACAGTTCCATATCCTTCTTGTGTTGGAGATTCCAGAACTGGACACCATACTCCAGGGTGGGGTTCCATGAGTGTGGAGTAGAGGGGCAGAATCACCTCCCTGACTATGCTTCTTTTGCTACAATGCAGGGTATGTTTGGCCTTTTGGGCTGTGAACACACATTGTTGGCTCATGTCGAGCTTTTCATCCACCGGTATCCCCAAGCCCTTCTTGGCAGGGCTACTTTCAATGTCTTCATTCTCCTAGCCTGTATCGATACTGGGATTGCCCCAATCCAGATGAAACACCTTGCACTTGGCCTTGTTGAAACTCATGAGGTTCGCAAGCTCACTTCTCCAGCTTGTCCAGGTCCCTTTGGATGACAACCCGGCCTTCTGGCCTGACGGCTGCCTCACTGAGCTTGATATAATCTGCAAACTTGCTGAGGGTGCATTCAATCTTGCTTTCTATATCATCAATGAAAATGATTCATCTAAACCTTCCCCCCTTCCAATTTAAAGTCACCTCCCCTCGTCCTGTCACGGCCATGGGGGCTCTTACAGGTGCTTTTCCCCCCTCCCTAAAAGGAGTTTGTAGGCAGGCAGGGGGTTGGTCTCTTCTCTCAGGCGATCAGTGACAGAACAAGAGGACATGGTCTCAAGCTTCGTCAGGGGAGGTTTAGGCTTGATATTAGGAAAGGGTGATTGGCCACTGGATTGCCCAGGGAGGTGGTGGAGTCATCGTCCCTGGAGGTGTTTAAAAACAGATTGGATGAGGCGCTTAGTGCCACGGTTTAAATGACGAGTGGGTGCGAGTTTTGGGTCATAGGTTGGACTCGATGATCTCAGAGGTCTTTTCCAACCTTCTGATACTGTGGTACTGTGATACTGTGATGGGGAGGCTGCAGCCCCCACCGCAGGCGGGGGGGGGGGGGGGGGGGGCGGGCGCGCCCCGCTCGCTCTCGCGAGATCCCAGTGCGAGGGACGGTGACGGCGGAGGGGGCTTCATGCGGTCGGAGCGGTAGTGCGGGCTGGGGCTGATGCGGGGTAGCAGCGGCGGCGGCCGCGAGAAGTGGCTCATGGATGTCCCGCTGCGGCGGGAGTCGCCGCGCCGCGACACGGATGCTCCACCAAACCCGACACCGCCGCCACAGCCGCCGCTTCACCCGGCGCCGCCGGGGAAACAGCGCGAGGAGAAGAAAACGGCGCTGAGCAAAGTGAGGGGGCGCGAGGGAAGCGAAGGGCGGGGCGGGGGAGGATGGGGAGGGGGCGAGCACTGCGGGGTCCGGGGGGGACCTCGAGCTCAGAGGCAGGCGGGGAGCGGGGGGGCGGGGCAGAGAGGGGGGCGCGAGCGCAGCGCGGGGGCGAGGGAGAGCGCGAGGGCAGAGAGGGGCGGGGGAAGGGGGGCAGCGAGAGGGAGCGAAGGGCTGGGGAAGGTGGAGGTGGGTGGGAGGTGAGGAGCTTCCGTAGTGGAGAATGTCAGGAAGATGTGCCGGGGGACGTTTAAGTTGGATATTAGGAAAAGATTCACGCAGAGGGTGGTGGAGCACTGGAACAGCTCCCCAGGGAAGCAGTCCTGACAGTATTCGAGAAGCATTTGGACAGTGCCCTCAGGTACACGGTGTGAATGTTGGGGCTGTCCTGTGCGGGGACAGGAGCTGGACTCGATGGTCTTTGTGGGTCCTTTCCAACTCAGGTCATTGTGTGAGTCTTATGACGGGAAACCTTCCATACGAGGTAATGCTTTGAGGGACGGGTTTAGTTCAGCCTTGAGAGGAGAAGGCTTAGGGGAAACCTTGTTACAGCACATAAAGGGTGTCTGCCGAGGGGATAGAGGCTTCCTTTTTTCACAAGGGGTCACATAGAAAAGAGAAGGGGTAACGGGTATAAGTTGCTCCTGGAGAGATTCCGATTGGATTCCAGAAGGAAATTTTTCACAATGAGAACAGTTAAACATTGGAATAATCTCGCCAGGCAAGTGGTAGATTCCCCTACACTGGACACTGTTAAGGCTCAGCTTGACAGTGGGCCATCTCATTTAACCTATATACCACCTACGAAGGTTGGACCAGATGATCCATGCGGTCTCTTCCAACCTGGTGTTTTGTGATTTCGTGGTCTGAGGAATTTTGCAGTGAGGAGTGTGGCAAGGATAGGCCCTGTTCAAGAGTCTGAGTATAATTCTGGGAGACTCGAGTTCAGATGGATGCTTCTTCATCTGCTGAATGTGAAGTTTTATTCACTCAGGTATTTCGAGATTGCCTAGCAGCAGCCCTGCAATTTTGCGTGGCTTTTCACCTTTCATGCTTCAGAAATACGGAGTGGCTGTTGCTGTGGCAAAGCAGCTTCTGCAAGGACAAGAGCACTTCTCTCTCCCTCTCTCTATTTGTGAACTTTTCAAAGAATACTTCTATAGAATACTCTGAGATTTGACTTATTCCTATTTTCTAAATTGGAAAACTAAATCACAAAATGATTGGGGTTGGAAGAGACCTCTGGAGATCACCCAGTCCAACCCCCCCTGCTAAAGCAGGTTCTCCTAGAGCAGGTTGCACAGGAATGCGTCCAGGCAGGTTTTGAATATCTCCAGAGAAGGAGACTCCACAACCTCACTGGGCAACCTGTTCCAGTGCTCTGCTACCCTCACAGTAAAGAAGTTCTTCCTCATGTTCAGATGGAACTTCTTGTCCTCCAGTTTGTGCCCATTGCCCCTTATGCCATCACTGGGCACCGCTGAGAAGAGTCTGGCCCCATCCTCCTAGCACTTTAGATATTTACAAGCATTGATAAGGTTCCCTTTCACTAAAGCACTGAGAATCGTTATAGCTTAAACATTAAATTAAAATCAGATATGGGCAGGAAATGCAAATAGATTGTCTGAAGCTTGATGACCATTTTACTGTTTGCTGTGCTGGCATCATTCTGTCCCAGAGGTTTCCGTATGGTTTCCTGGCCTTTTATTATTGGCCAGTTTACCTGAGTGGGGTGCTACCAGACCCCTAGCTGGCCACTCTCTCACTCTTTCCTTGGCAGGGCAGGGGAAGAAAATAAGATTAAATAACTTTTAGGTTGAGATAAAGACAGAGAGATCGCTTATAAATTGCCATCATAGGCAAAACAGATGCAACTCAGAGAAAATTAATTGACTTGATTGTTAATTTAAAAAAATGAGTAGAATGGTGAGAAACAAAGATTAAAACTAAAATACCTTCCCACCCTCCTCCCTCCCCTCCCAGGCTCTACCTTGCCTGCCACCAAGCAGTGCAAGGAGATGGGGAATGGGTGTTGCGGACAGGACGTAACAGATCCCCTCCACTGCTCCTTCCTTCTCATGCTCTTCCCTGCCCCAGCATGGGGTCCCTCCCAAATGCTACAGTTGTTCATGAACTGCTGCAGCATGTGTCTTCTCCATGGGCTGCAGTCCTTTAGTATAAACCTGCTCCAGCATGGGCTCCTCTCCATAAGCTGCAGGTCCTGCCAGAAAACCAGCTCCAGCATGGCCTCTCGGCAGGCTGCAGCTCTCTTCAAGTCAGCTTTACCTGCTCTGGCATGGATATCTGCTCCACTGTGGGCCTCCATAGGACAGCCTGCTCCACCATGGTCTTCACCATGGGAATCTCTGCTCCAGTGCCTGGAGCATATCCTTCCTTCCTCCTTCTCTCATCTTGGTATCTGCAGGGCTGTTTCTCACACTTTTTTCCTCTCACTTTTCTGTCTCACACACTGCTGTGCAGCCTTTTCTGTCCTTCCTTAAATATGTTTTCCCCAAGGTGCCATCATTGTGGCTGCAAGGCTCAGCCATGCCCTGCAGTGGGTCTGTTGGAATCAGCTGGAACTGGCTGTGTCTGGTACAGGCAGTCTTGGCCACTCCTCACAGAGGCTGCCCCTGCAGCCCCCACTGCCAGCACTTGGACTCATAAACCTAATATATGAAGATAGTGTTGTAGTAAAAGAATTAAAAGTCAGTTTGAATCATTTTAAAAAGAGATACTGTGAAAATTTTGTGTCTATTTTTTTGATCATTTGTTAATATCTTTTGTTGTTATTAGCTAAATTGCAGTAGTTCTCAAGCTCTTCATCAGAATATTTCAGTTATACTACAGTTTTTACAATGTTAGCAGAAACTGAGATAGGGAAATGGGTCCTTCTGTCAGCAGGTCCAAGAAGGTAAACCACTAGGAGGCTGATGCGCCAATTGAAGTTTCCAATTTGAGGAAGAACTTTTAAAGAGGAGTAATATGATTTGTTTCATCTCTTTCTACAGTATTTACAGTCAAAGATAAATCTCCATTTTCTTTTATATATGCAGGTAGTCATTCGACGGCTTCCTCCTTGTCTCACTAAGGAGCAACTGGAGGAACAGCTGCATCCTCTACCTGCCCATGATTATTTTGAGTTTTGCACTGCTGACCCCAGGTGAGGATGAGCTGTTTGTGCAGGTGTTCAGGTGCTTCAAACCTAAGGAAGGTATTTTGGACATACCAGTCACCTGTTTTGTTAGTTACTTCAAGTATTTGTGAAAATCTGGGTATGTGTGCAGAGCCAATGCATTCATGCCCTTTTCTTTTCCACTGGTAATTTTAAATCTGTAGGGTTTTGTATATGAATAGGGCATCATTTGATTTGAAACCCTGATGCTTCTTTTAAACTTCGTTGGTAAAATGCAACAGACTTTTATGGGTCATGAGAAAGATTCAGCATAGGGCAAATATCACAGAATTTTTTCAGTGAATGCTGATTGAGCTTAATTTCTTTGTTTGCTTACATGTTTTTGTATTTATTTCATGCAGTTTTTCAAATAATCCAGTTTCATTCGTGTCTCATGCAAAACTAAAAAAAATGGTTAATTTAAAATAAATCAGAATTGCAAGTATATTTGTACAATTTACTTAGTATCACAGTGGTAAAATATGGTTTCCTTTGAACAAAACAATTTCCAGAAGAGAAGGAACTTAACCACTAAAATAAACAAAATACCGTGAATGATACATCTGCGTGTGTTCTGAAAAACTAAAGATCCATCTTGCCCATCTTAGCCTATCTTAGTGTGTGGTGAATCACCCTTCACAGGCCCCAGATTCTTTCCATTGACTACAGAGGGATCCTGGATGTTTGTTTCTGACCAGCTTTTAAAGTTAGGGGTGACCCCACGCAGAGCAGATACCCTTTCTTTTGTGGTGAATTGTTTATGACAAATTGCACTTGAAACAGTCTGGTTCCTAGGCTGATTTTGTTTGAAAGGATGCTACCACTACTTACCACCGCTGTGTTATTAGATGGTTAGCTCTGACTGTATAGATTCTCTCAGGGTCAATTGCACAATCAGAAAGAAACAAGTATCTGTGTTGCAAATCTTTATGGCAGTTGCCTGACCTGGGTAGTTACACATATGTGGAACAACAAAACAGTAGGTGCTTCAGCTTTCCTGGTAGTACCACAAAGGGTGTGAAGTTAGGAAAAAGGAGTATTTAGTCTGACTGAACGTCTTTGTACTTACTTACCTTTCTCCTCTGAGCCTCATCCATATTTCCAAATGGCTGTCTTCATTTGGGAAGGGGAGTATATCAAAGGCAACTCAAATATTCAGGAAGAGCGTCTCTGTCCTCAGTGTATTTAGCTGCCCAAATGGATGTTAAAAAAATTACAATTTTAATTTTCCAGAAAAATTGTTGGCATAAGAATTTAGAGATTCAGCCATCTTACAAAAGAGGCACTGACAGGAGTTGTACATACAGTTTCATTTTCTCTCTACTTTTATGTGATGAAATTTGGAGTGCTCAGATTTCTTGCTGCCCATTCACTTAATTCCATCTATGTCAAGTTCCTGATGAAAGATACTGTGGTTTTTCTATCCTGCTATGGTACTGATCATATACTTTCATAAAGCTAGGGACAGAACTTATGCGTATATATAAAAAAGTTTATTAGATCTCATATATGACACAGTAATTTGATCTTGTAGAGGGACGAGGACATGTTTAAAACACTTTCAAATTTCGTTTGCCTTGAAGAACAGATGTTGGTGATTACATATAACAAAAAGTCTGAAGAAAATAAAGCTATATTTCTTATATTGTTTTCTACTGGACTTTAAGATGCAGCAAGGAAAGAATACACGTTTTTGAATTTTTTTTCTGAACAAGAAGCCTCTGATATCTGTTACTTGGATGGTCACTAGCCTTGAATACTGTGTATGAGCCCTGTAATAAAATAATGATCTGGGGGAAAACTGTTCTCTTCCTCCGAAGTTTTGGATTCTCTTCTGCCTTGAAACTCTCTAGAAAAAAGCATTTTCATCTAAGTTTGAAATTTTTAGCATGAACTGTCTTGAATTTGCTTTTATTTTTTTGCTTCATCTGCTGCTTAAAAAAATTACGCTTCCATAAAAAAGTTGTATTTTTTTCAGGATGGGTGTATCTTCACAAGGTTTGTATGGCTACAGCTTCTTTCAGCAAACTGCACAGTTTAAATGGACATTTAGCTCCAGTTCTGCAGACCATTGGCTTGACTGATGATTTGTTCTTAGGCTGGTCCAGGATCATCTTGCCCCCTTTGTCCACTGTGTTTGAATGCTGACACACAACCAAACCTGTGTGCATCTGTTTATGGTTTACTTCTTTACATATTCATACAGTCTAGAATATACAGTTGGAAAGAAGATTAATACCATGAGTCTTAGTCTCCTTTTATCCAGCAGTGAACTCCTATAGAGAGTTGTGTTGCGGTGATCTGTCACATTACAGGCAGTTCACAAAATTTCAGAAATCTCTCTGTATGTGTCTCTGTGCCATTCCAGCTAACAGGAACTACAGGACCAGGTGGGCATGTTCTCTCTGCTGTACCCTCTGTCTTTCATTGATCTAGATCTTGTACCTTATGTATAATGGCAACCAATCCATAGAATTCAGTGATAGTAACAACATGGAAGATGAAAAGCAAACTTGACATTACCTAACAAGAGAATGATCTGGAGAAGCTACTCAGTTAGGAGGATTTGTTGGAAAGAGAAAGGGGTGTACAGGTGTCTGATGCAGAAGGAGGCAAATTTGCCCTGACCTGTAGCATCTCAGTTTAACCCCATCCTGTGGAACTCTAGATAACAAAGCGCTCATTCAGGTTTCTTCAGTTGCAGCGTACAGTCGTCTTCTTTTTGCACAATCCTATTAAACCATAGAAGCCCTTGCCAGAAATTGGTGCCAGAAATGATGGAGGTTGAAAATAGTTCAGGAACAGTTAGACAAATACTTATTTAGACAAATAGTTATCTATATAACCTATTAAACACAAGGATACAAGTTCTGTAGTATGCAGTCTCTAAGCTGCAAGTAGTTGAACTTATATACCAGGTAAAACATTGGTGTATAGTTTCTCCTTTTTAATAAGCATTCTCTACCAGTTGCTATCGGAGAGAGGACTGGAGAGGTCTGACTGTAGCTGTTTGTGCGCTTTTATTTCCAAGGTCATCTCACCCTAAAGGACAAAACAAACAGTTGCAGTCCTACTGTATGCTTTTGCAAAGTATGCATTATCATCTCCAGTTTTGCTGTTTTTACAGTCTGAAGGTTTTTGTTTATGATGTCTTATTATCACAGGCAAGCTATAAAACTTTTTTCTTTTGATTAAGTAATGTCATTAATGTATAACACTTTTTCAGTTGTGTGCATTTCACTAAAATAATTTCAGAAGGTGACTGTTGCATTGTGTTTCATCCATTTTTTCAGATTTGTCTGATTCACTGAATTGCATTTATTCTGTCTTGTGCATTGACATCAAAACACAAACAAAACACTTTTTCCATGACTTCAGGGATGTTTGTTAGATAGGCGCGCTATCGCTGATAATAAAAACTCTGCCTTCCTGATAGTCTGTCTTGTTCTCAGACTCCTTATATTGACTGTTTTTTTCCAGATACTATTTTTTTTGTTTACATGAAAATGTTTCTGAGTCTTCTAAAACTTGAGTCAAGTGATTGAGCACTCTATTTCCATATAGAATTTTGGTCATCCCTCAGGACTGGCACTGAACACTAGGACTTGTTAATATAGTAGTGTGAGGTTACAAAAGTAGTGAGATCTGAACAGGAGCTTTGCTTTTCTGTAAAAGGCAGTGAAATAGTCAATGTCACGCCACGTATCACAGGCAATGATTAAGTTTCTTGCAAACAGCACCTCTCCATTGCCCTTCATAACTTCTTCCCAACTTTCTGCTCAGGGTTATTGTAGGCAAATGGCATTGACATTGTAGGATGGCTGTGTGCACTCAGGAACTGCAGCTCTGAAGGAACAGCACCTTTAGGGCTTCAACAAAACCACCACTAGCTACCATGTTCTGGATAGAAAGAGTGACAAGTCTGCCATCACAACTGTGTAGTCTTTCTGCTTCTTCACTGCTGGGCAAATTGTGCTCATTTTTATCTGTAAAATGGAAAGGCTAAGTTAATTTCATTATGCCCATTCCATCCACTATGTGAATGACCATAGAAGGTGAGAGACGAGAGGGTGAAGCCAAATGGATTTTAGCTTGATGTGATAATGTGGATGATGAGTCATCAATTTGATCAGAAATTATGAGACACATGAATGGATGGAGTTTATTTAACACTCCAAAATTTAGATTTAGAGATGTATGTATTTAAATTTGTATCATGTATGTATATATGTTGATATATATACATACACACACCATGACTGATAAGTTGGTAAGTATTTTTACTAAGATGTGATGTCTTTATAGTTTTTATGTTTCTGTTTATATTGTGGATAAGTATTTAAAGTTGCTTTCCTGTGTAACAGTTTTTACACTATTGTGCTAAAAACTTGGCAGAAATAAACTATTAAAATGTTTGTTATTAAAATTACTATAAAATTAAGGGTTTAAAGAGATGATCGACTAAATATTATAGAAATACACATATCCTAAAAGGTTGAATACTCTTGAATTCATGGCAGAAAACAAAGAAACAGAAGAAATTTATGTAGTCAGACTCATCTGGCTTATTTCCATAGAGATTACTCTTAAGTAATCCCAGAGGTGCCAACATCATATGCAGTGCATCTGCCCAAAATATGATATGGATGGGAAGCAGCATGCTAGACAGCAAACATATGGCAAAGTAGAACCAGCTGTCTGATTATGAAACTAACCATGCAGCCTCAAAACTGAATTTCAAATGCCAGGTGAAATCTGTGCTGTAGATAACCTGAAAGAAAGGAGGCTCACAGAGTCCAGTGGCCCTTCTGGAGGACTCAGCTGGAAGGCAAAATCCTGAAGAACAGAAAACTGTATTTTATCCAATAATTGCTAAATATAAAGTACGAAAGTAGAGCAGGACTGTTTTTTTCCTAGGAGAGGGTAGTAGCCGCAGAGGTGGGTTTTCAGTAGATAGGTGAAGAGAGAATCCAGGGTGGATGGAGGTGTGGGATCTGCAGTTGGAAGACAGGTAGAGCAAGAGACAGTATTTCATGTGCTTAGCATTTCTGATTTGCTCCATTCAGTTAACTTCCCTTCAGAGAGTGAATTTCATGCTTTTTATTTTTTGGCACACTTGCACGCTTTGCTGGGCGAGAAGCCTAAGACGGGTCCTGAATACTTGGTAATCAGGCTTTTGTACACTAAGCACTCTGACATCTGATTTGCTCTTATGTTTCTCATAGGAGAACCAACTCTTTATTTGTAGAAGTGGCTTCATCAGAGAAGGAACCTGTAATTGCTAAGCGTTGTCATAGCTGTGTTTTTACAACCTTCTGTCCTGATACATAGCAACAATAATGGACAGACGGTCCTATTTTATTGTGCCACTGCACAACAATATCTTACTGTGCACCAGCATGCTTTTATATTTTCATGTTTTTGCTGATGTGAATGAAATTCTTGAAGGTGTTAATGAAGTACAGTAACAGCATTGGATCCTTTATTTGCAAGGTAAATTCTAAGTCTCTGCTTTCCAAAGTCCTGTTTATACATTTCAGACTCAGTTTTTTCTAATAACCAAAGCAAAATTGTCTCTGTTTTGAAGGATACTCTCATAAATCTAAGCTGAAAATGTTAGAAAAATACCCTGTTACACACCAGGAAAGGTTTGTGGTGCCAAAGCAGATTAAACAGATGGTGTTGATTACAAGCTAAAGGAAAGAAGGAAGGAATAAACCTTAGTATTTAGTATTCTGCTTCACAATGGTCATGTGCCCCACCATAAGCTTCTAAGTTACTGTACAAAAAAATTCCAACGATATAATGAAGCTCTTTGCTGTGCACTAAGACAGGGAAGAAATGCCACAGTAATGTAGTAGCTGGGACGCTTGTCTGAGCCCCAGTCTTTGATCTATGGGAAGTTATAGTATTTTACAAAAACTGATCATCAGTAAAACACGAAAATAGTCGTTTAGATTAGGAACTGAAACTCAGTTTCTCAATCTCAGATAGTGATAAATGGACTGAAAAATAGTGCTTCCTTAAGATTCCTTTTTTTGTCTTGTGAATCTTCAGCACTTAAAGTGTATAATCGTATCAGTCTCTAATATCTGGCCTCATTAAACAGCAAAGAACATGAAGCATAAGAGTAGTCCTGTTAACATGACAGAGAAGGAATTCTTTTTCCTGGGGGCCACCAGCTATCGAGGAGACTTCTTCACTCTTCCAGCTATTAGACAGCACAGCTTTTCTGCTTTGCAGAAAAGCCATGTGCCACCATTGCTTATTTGGTCAGGCTGTCTATAGGTTGCTTGTAAGTGGGCCATACCTTTGTGTATGCTGTGACAGATGATGGAGCGTGTCATGCCTATAGCGTCTTTCAGCACTGCTTTGTATCAGCAGCATAGCCCTCCCTAGTCATGCTCTTATCAGGCATTTGTATGGTGACCTCCTTACCGTTTACTCAATGCTATTCCCATGGCAGAGTATCAAAATATAGTGAGTATATGTGGATGAAGTATATCTTCCTTAGAACTAGGTGTTTTATCTTCTGCAAGCTGTAGAAGTACTATCATAGCTGTATTTGCAAAACATCTAAATGAAAAAAACTTTATTTTTTTGTTAAACATTTCTGCAGGCTACAATATCAGACACTGATTTGGTGCATCTTTACAAAATCATTGGTTAGTTATTGACAGCATGTCTCTTTATGGTCCCCTTCTAACCCCCAAAGTGGAATTCGTATGGATGCACATTTGAAGAAGAAAACAAATACTTGTTTCGTAGTAACTGCGTTGCGCTGAGCTGCCACGTGAGTGGATCGTGTGATCCACTTTTGCTCTTTCTCACTCATTGTGAAATATGGCTCTGAAATAGATACGGGATTGGAATATGGTTCCAGCTGTGTGCGTTTATTTGTCTCCTGCTGCTGCTGGTGAGTTTGTGTGAAGACAGTCCATGTGTGGCAATAATATTATGAACATGGCTATTTTAAAGGCTTGTGTTCAGAAATGTTCTAAACCCTGGTGTAATACACAGCCATCACTGAGTGCAGTTTAAGCCAAACTCTTTCATATCAGAGTTGCAGAGGTTTAAAACATGTACATGCTGTGACTCACAGTAACAGGTGATGAGTGGTAATTCATTAAATTACCTCAGCTTTCATTGCTGTTGATGGTGTACCAACCCCGACGTTTTTATCAGGCACATTAAAAATTTCCCCCCAGAGTGGAATCTGTGCCAATAAATTCTTGAAGAATCAGAATTATTTTGGGTAAGTACCTGTTCGTTCTTTTGGTAGAGGTGCTTTGTATTTTCACAGTTATTGTTCTTCACAGCTAGACTCTGCATATATATTCATGCACGTGTGTCAAATGGACTCATTTGTACATAATTCGACATGTTATCTTGCCAATTATTAAGTTGTATAATCTTTCTTAAAGGTGGAAATGTCTTTAATTACAATGACATCGTGGCAGCTGCCAGTTCACTTGGAGCCTCTTAATTCCCTTCTGCTTTTTCAGCCACTGACTTCCTCAGCATGCTCAAGAAGTTTCCAAAAAGCACTGTTATTCCTATCTCTTAAATAATGAAATACAGGACTTAAAGCTTTGATCCTGCAAAATGAAAGTGTATATGTTGCGATTTAGGGAGACAAAACAAACTATAGAAATATTTGTCTCACTTCAGAGTGGATTCCACATTCAGGAATTCAGTTGTTCAGTTACTTTTTGTCATATAATTAGCTATTTAGCTGCAAAGACTTTGATATGTGTGTTTGAGGTAGCCATTTCCCAAAAAAGATGAGAATTGCAGTGTGATCTAGTTTTACTTTCTTCTAGTCCTGAACAGAAAAGTAAATAACAGAAAATGAAATTGTTTCTTGTTGCAGCCTTTATCCTCATCTCTACTCAAGAGCATACATTAACTTTAGAAATCCCGAAGACATCCTTCTTTTTAGAGATCGCTTTGATGGCTATGTCTTCATTGATAATAAAGGTTGGACTATTTGTGAGATTAAATGTGTATATATACATATACCATTTTAGAACATTTCATTTCATTTTTCCTATTTACACCATTTTCTTTGCTCAGTTAGTTATATAAATATCTATTAAAATATAGCACTTAAAAAGTAAGGAAGTTCAAATTATATTTGTCCATGTAGTCATGCTTCTATGTGTGGTGTGCATGCTTTATCTGCGTTTGTGTTACTTGAGCAATACACTATCAAGATCCTATTAATTGTCTTCTGAAAGCTTCACAGTCCATCACAGCAGTAACTGAACACATTGCAAGCATGAATTGTTACATCTTAAGTGTGTTTCTGTGAGATAAAGTTGTGCTACTGACTCCCATTTTGAATAAGCAAGATGAAAACTTGTCTTCATTTTGGTTGCCCAATTTGAGACATGTATGGCTTGACTTTTTAGAGCATTTGCCAACTAGTTGAGTTCCAAGAAAAAGAGCAACAGAATTAGTGGCCATCTTTAAATTGTTAGTCTACCAAAGTTTGCCCAGTTTTCAAAAACTCTGTAATGTAGGTGTGGATTAATTCGGCTCTCCTGCAGTAGTGTGAAACTGCCATAGCAAGAAATGATGCCTTCTCTTTAGGAGTTCCTTATCTCATACCTTCTGTGAAAGAATGCATGGGTTGTATAAAACAGACTTAAATTTGTTGCTTTCCTTGAACATTGTCCATTCTGTGCACTCAGTGTTGTGGGGGGTGCTGTGGAAACTGGTCCTGCTTGCTCTTACTGGAGAGTTGATCTCTGCAGAAGCCATCTTCCAAACAAACAAATATCTACCTGAGATATTTTGTAGACTTCTGCCTTAGTTAGATTTGGATGGATTTTCCTAGAGCTTGAGAACAGTACATTCCTTGCAGTGTATCATTCTCAGATTTCAGGTTCTTTTGTAACATAGGAGGCAGGGTAACTGCCAAGATTTTCTAATTTTCTCTGGGTTGCTTTAGATGTAAAACTAGAAATAAATTATTTTTGTAATTCTACCAAGATGTCATTTTGTCTAAATTAAGCATGTTCTTTAGTGTTACACTAGACTGAAGCCAGAATATTCTGTACATTACAAAACTGAGCGTGGACACAGCAGGCCAGTTTGGCATGATTGTGGAAATAAAGAGCACAAATTTTGATCAAAAGTGCCCTCTGGTGAGGTTTGTGGTGCCATTGCGTTTCCAAGGCTAAAATTAAAACTGGGATTATCAGATTCAATAAAGTGAACAAGTATTCCAGCAGATTTAAGCCAGGTTGTCAGTGTAGTTGAGCCAAGTGTAATCTGGAACATGCTGCGAATGGAAACTAGATGAAATTCAAAAGCTACACACAGTTCTGCTTCCAGTCCAAAGAAGAATCCAGTATTAAGGCAGAATTCAAAACAAAGGATCTATGCCAGTAAACACAGGCATGCAGGTCTGTAGTTCATCATAAAAAAAAGTCTTTCAATTCAACATGATGAGTTTTACAATTTTGATTCCAAAAGAAGATGGTATGTTTTTTGATTGCGTGTTACCCAGCATTTATTTTTTTAAGCTTTTTGGCAACAAAACTTTACAGAAGCAACTCAGTTGTTTCAGATTAATTTACCAGTAGTACTTATTAATTTGTCAGGCTGAGATTTTAGGTAAATTTTTCTAATCAGTGAAAAATTAAAAGGGAGCTATAAATGACAATGCAAGGATTTTCTAGTTGTCTTCATTTTAGAAGGTTAAAAAAATGTTACGTATATAATATAAAAAAATATGGGTATGGCATACAAAAGCAGAGGGCAGGCAACACCCCACGCTGCCAACATGTCCAAAAAATGTTTAATGTTTACATACATAATTAAAATACAAATGTATTTTGGTTTGAATCTAAAATACTCCTTCCTGTAATTTTTCATTAGAAGTCTGGGATGGGATTGCACAAAACTTCACCTTTCATTTCAAATAAGACTGTCCAATACAAATTTCAAGAGTTTTGAAGATCTTACTTGAATATAAGGAATGTTTTTCCCCCCCTCAAAAAAATAAGCATTGATCTCTTTTAAGGTCTGGAGTATCCCGCAGTAGTTGAATTTGCTCCATTCCAGAAGATTTCAAAGAAGAAGCTGAAGAAGAAAGATGCCAAAGCCGGGAGCATTGAAGATGGTAAACATATATTCTTGGAGTCACAATGGAAAATAGATTCCATTTCTGTCACGCATTGCAGAGGATTAACATAATTCAAAAAATTTTCTTCACAGATCCAGAATATAGGAAATTTTTAGAGAGTTATTGTGCTGATGAAGAGAAAATCTGTGCCAATCCTGAGATTCTTTTGGGAGAGATTGAAGCCAAAACAAGAGAACTCATTGGTCTGTTTTCTCGATTTTTCTTATTATTGAGACTATTAAGTATTTTATTTTTATACCTTTATGATGTTACCTGAAAGAGCTGACCTGTTCAGTCTAAAAAATGTTGAGATTATTGCATTAAATTTTTTTACCCAGACAAATAATAAGAAGCACTCCACCTGTTCTTTTAAGTCTCTATACATGGAATCTCTTGACTCCACTGGAAATTTTCAGTACACAGTGGCTTACAATTAAGTCCTTAATACTTCTGACAGATGTATTATAATATGGAAGATTTATTTTTAAAAGATAAAATATCTGAATGCTTAACAGTTTGTCCCGATATTAGCTGCTTTTATTGAAAAACATGAAATGATCTCTCTTTGTTCTCACAGTCAGGATTCTGCAAAAGCTTTGAAAGTAAGGCAACACTTTTGATTTCTGTATGCATGCAGCATGGCTTTCATGGTCTCTGGGGAAATCCATAGTAAGACCAAGACTGAAATCTTCAAAGCCAGTATGCAGTTTTCAGGATGACATGGAATATTGATGTGATGTATCTCCAAGTGACAACATGCAGAGCGCTTACTCTTTCCCTTGGCATGAAAATTTAGTAGAAAAATGAAAATTACCTTTGCTGGTATTTCTTTACAGTGTAAAAACAGCCACCTCTTTGGACCAATGCTGTTTGATTGTCCCTGCCTGTGATAAGCCTTTCTTTACAGTGTCATTAATTATTCTTTATATGCATGAGTTTATAGTTGACTGGCAAGTTCCGAAACTTAAACAGTTTAGAGGAAATGGAAATGTTAGAGAATTCTGTTACCAGTAAAACTTGCTTGTTGCTTTTCTAAATAGGGAAGTTCCCCAGCAATGTTTATTTACCCCAGATCTTTCCTAATATTTGACAGCAGAGTAAAAGCAGTAAAAAATTTCTAAGACAGTTTACAATTTCGAGAAAGATTTATTAAATTTAAAATATTCTATCAATGAAAATGATTAGTCTTGAGAGTTGCAGATTTCAGAGTAACAGCGTTGGCTGAAGGCAGCTTTACTTTAGGAGTTTTAATGTTTTCTGTTAAATCACAGGAAATGAAATTAGTTGCTATATTTTTTCTGCTATTCAAAGCTGTGGCCATTGCTATCAATATAAAAGTGAAGATCACTTCAGTAGATAGCATGTGTATAGCAAAATGATTAAAGGGTTTAGTTTCATGACAAGTTTCAAAGGTGTTACTCCTACTGAAGTCAATGAAAGACGCCTCCAGGACTTGGTTGGCAGAATCGGGCTTCACATTCTCAGCATTTCTCCAGGTAGCACTACCACAAACCAACATGTTTTATGCATCACATCGGATATGTTAGCTCTTCAGTTTCAGCGTGACAGAGTAATATAAAACTGATTTTCTCTGTAACAAGTTGAAGCTAAGCTCATTCTTCTGGCTTCTTTGGAGAAAGCAAGATAAAATATAAAAGTTACAGGCTTCATTTTGTGCTTTATTTTCTGTTAAAATTTCTTAAACATTTTAAGAAAAAACTCTTGGATTTTTATTTGCAGCGAAGCCCATAAATGAGAGGAATAAGATTCAAGTTTGACAGACATTCTTTTTCGCCTTCCCATTTTGATAATACTCATCATATTGCCCTTCTTCTTTGAACTTCAGGTTATAATTTCTGATTAAATATCTTGCACCACAGGCTTAGGCATGACTAGTGTCAAGGTTTGAACACCCAGTGTGGCTTGTCCTTTCCCCAGACCCTCCAGTTGAATTTGTAGCCCCTTTCAGTATGTGAAAGTGCCCAGAGGCAGGCATTGCTCAGGCAAGGAAACTCAGAGGAGCAGGAGAGAGAGTCAGAGCTGCAGATATGTGGGACTGGTAAGGAGGGTGCTGGGGACCTAAAATTTGACAAAATTTTAGGTGGAGAGGGTGGAGGAGAGAGGCAGCATGGGAGGTCTAGGAATAGAGGAAGGAAGGTTTCAAATCAACGTTCTTTTTGGGCTGCTGCTTTTGACTAGTGATATTTGCTAAAAATAAATATTTAATCCTATCGAGCCTTTCTAGTCATAACTGTATAATGAAGTTTTGTCATTAATGAATGGGTTGCTAGCAGGATATTTAGACTTTCAAGCCAAAAACATTCAATTGTTTTAGAGATACGAATTGTGTCTAGATTTCAGCTATGCCATTTTAAATTTCAGTATTTTTTCCGTTTTGTTGTTTCTTCTAAATCCTGTCATGCATTCCAATAGTGAAATTTTCTTCTGATTTGAGGAAGAGTTCTATAAATAATTGTAAATTATTTCTAGTAGTGAATATTTTCTGTAACTCTGTCGTGGGACATCTAAGACTGACAGAATTTGTTGTAACTCAGAGCTATAGGCACGTGAATTCAAGCTTGAATTCACTACTGACAGTTAACGAATGCTATACATATGACAGAATTCAATTATGGCCTGCTGAATTTATGTAGAATCTGAAGATGGTTCATGCAGATAGCCTAGGCTGGATTTCAGAGTGTGGAGACAGCTGTGTGACATGAGAATGACTGTGTGATATGGTAGATGGTGCATTTTTTAATTTGTTGGGAAGCGAGAGTTTAATGGAATCTGCTGATACTTTGCTGTGTAGCCTGGGACAAATCAGTTATCTCTTAATCATCCCGTTTTCCCACGGAGAGGTGAATGCTAAATGGTAGTTAAATGTCAATGTTAAATGAGAATGAAAATGTTTCCTGAATGATGTACTTTGAAATCTGGAGTTGAAAAATGCTGTGTGAGATTACAGTAATGTGGTCTGTATATGAACAGCCATAGAGCTAGGTTTTGATATACAAAATTAAAATGTAAGAATAGATTCTAAACGCATTTCTTTCCTTTTTGGTGAATAACAATTTGTAAGTAAGAGAAAAAAGCTATTCTCTGAACTGAAAAGATACTATTTTTAATTAAACATTAAATAATCATGCAGTTATCTCTGTTGCTTCTAAACCTTATCAGCAAAGAAAGCAACCAAGCAACCAACTGATTCTAAAACAAAATGATGGGAATGCCTTAAAATATATATATTAAAAAAACAGGTTTATTAATTATTTTGCTCCCTTGTAGATAAAGCTATAAACAAGGGGTTAGTACTGAAATAAAGAAATGAGTACATATTTTAGGAGTTGAACACTATATCACAAATTTTTTGTGTTTTAGCTAGAAGAACAACACCTCTATTGGAATATATTAAAAATAGAAAATTAGAAAAGCAGGTACGTTCAGACTTTTGCCTGAAGTTCAACATTTATGTTTCACATGGTTTTCGGTTGGACAATTTACGATTAATCATTTTGAACTCTTCAGAGAATACGAGAAGAGAAGAGAGAAGAACGAAGGCGAAGAGAATTGGAGAAGAAACGTCTGCGGGAGGAAGAGAAAAGGAAGCGCAGAGAAGAAGAAAGACGTAAAAGAAAAGAAGTGGAGAAGCAAAGAAAGATTTCTGAAAAAGAAATAAGGATCAAGGTACCTTAATTAAAAAAACAAGCCCAGTTTTTCTGTTAAAGAGTTATCCACAGGTTCTTTTGGTATCTTAGACTTCTTACACCATGCGCTACAGTGCAGTGTGGAGATACCAAACCAGTTTAGATTGGGCAAGGCAGTAATGTAGGGCTTTGACTAAGTCATGCTGTTGAAAATTGTGACTGATCACCTTAGGTACAATGAGGTGCTAATGCAGTTATGGCAGGTAACTCAGATATCTTTATACAACATTGCCACATGCTGTGCCAGCATAACCTGACAGAATCACATTGTTCTGTGCTAACATATTGGAAGATTATTTCAAGTGTGGCTTTAACCTTTCTCTCATGTAAATCTTCATCTAGCCGTATGTGCTGAAATTTTTTTTAATTTATGCTTAGAACTGATTTAAAAGTACGCTTAAACGAAGTTATGACAGTCTTACTACCTTATAACAATCTGAATAGCTGTGCTTTTAGTGCCTTCATTTAGACAGGTGTCTTGTTCTATGTCTGAGTATTTAAAACCTTATTCGTATAAGATGATGTAGATAAAAACTGCTCATCTGAAGTATATTTTGTGGCATTGGAAAGGTTTTATAGGCTGTTTTGAAGAGGAAGTTTGGTATAAAAGTCTGTAGTTTAATGGAACACAGGGTCACTCCAGATCTTGTAGTGATGAGAGGAGATGTGTATTTCTTTCCTTTTCCTTTTCTCCCTAGATACCAGTTTCCTTCATCTGAATATGAAAAATACGAAGTTCTGAAGCCAAATTACACCATTTCTCACAGTATTCTGCTTGAGAAACTGGCTGCCATTGCCCTGAATGGGCACACCCTCTGCTGGGTAAAAAACTGGCTGGATGGCCAGGCCCAAAGGATGGTGGTAAATGGAGTCAAATCCAGTTGGAAACCAGTCACAAGTGGTGTTCCCCAGGGTTTAGTGCTGGGTCCAGTCCTGTTCAATATCTTTATCAATGATCTGGACAAAGGGATTGAACGCATCATTAGTAAGTTTGCGGCTGACGCTAAGCTGGGTGGCACTGTTGATCTGCTTGAAGGAAGGGAGGCTCTGCAGAGGGATCTGGACAGGCTGGATCGATGGACCAACAGGATGAGGTTCAGCAAGGCCGAGTGCAGAGTCCTGCACTTGGGACACAACAACCCCATGCAGCGTTACAGGCTTGGGGAAGACTGGCTGGAGAGCTGCCTGGTGGAGAAGGACCTGGGGATGTTGGTTGACAGATGGCTGAATATGAGCCAGCAGTGTGCCCAGGTGGCCAAGAGAGCCAATGGTATCCTAGCCTGTATCAGAAACAGCGTGGCCAGCAGGACCAGGGAAGTGATTGTGCCCCTGTACTCAGCGCTGGTGAGGCCACACCTCGAGTCCTGTGTTCAGTTCTGGGCCCCTCACTACAAGAAGGACATTGAGGTGTTGGAGCGCATCCAGAGAAGGGCGACAAGGCTGGTGAAGGGGCTGGAGAACAAGTCCTACGAGGAGTGACTGAGGGAATGGGGGTTGTTTCGCTTGGACAAGAGGAGGCAGAGGGGAGACCTCATCGCTGTCTATGGCTGCCTGAAAGGAGGCTGTGGCGAGGTGGGTGCTGGTCTCTTCTCGCAAGTGACAGGCGATAGGAGAGGAAATGGCCACAAGTTGCACCAGGTGAGGTTTAGATTAGACATCAGGAAAAATTTCTTCACTGAAAGGGTAGTCAGGCACTGGAATAGCTGTCCAGGGAGGTGATTGAGTCACCATGCCTGGAGGTGTTTAAAAGGCGGGTAGATGAGTTTCTTAGGGACATGATTTAGTAAGGGGACAGGTATGGTTGGACTTGATGATCTCAGAGGTCTTTTCCAACCAGATCATTCTATGATTCTATGATATTTCATATATAGGCATAAAGAAAAACATACTGGAACTTCAGAAGGGAGTTATTCTTTAAAATTTATTACCCAAATCTAGTTGCCCAAAAGACCCCAGTATTTATGATATATCTGTGGCAATGTGACCTTGAAAGCAAATTCTGTCTGCTAAAGAAAAGGAAAATATTACCTGAGAGAAATGTTATAGAAATTTTAAACAGAAGAGAAAAATAACCTGTGCTCATTTCAGAAAAACTGGTGGAAACAAAAGACTGATGGGATGTTCTACTTGTTCTTGAGATTTTAGAGAAATAGTTTGAGACAGCTGATCCTTCTATAAAGATTATTCTTGTAATGCTACACTGCTCAAGCCCTGTGCGGGTTATTTGTTGTGAAAGGAACAGAATTATTGGAAATCTCCAAGGTGAAAACACAATGTGATCTTTTCTGCTAACGTCATAATTTTTTCCTCAGTCTGTTTTGCTGTCAGGGTGTATTTGTACTAAGCACCTACTTTATATGCTGGTCTGTTCCAAGTAGTTCATGTGTAACACAGTTTATATCTAATATTTCGTGGAGTGAAGTATTAATCTTACTGCTTTGTCTTAAGAGGTTCTGCTTATTTTATTGGCAATAACACTGAGATCTGCAATAGGATTTGTGAGAAATCGTAGACCGTAATAATATCTTCATATAAAAAAACTTAGCAGAGAAGAGTTAGATAAGTGCTTTCTCTAGTATTCTCAGCATATTTGACAGTGTGCAGTTGAATGCCTGCTAATGAGTGTCACTGCTTTGCAAAACTGCCCTCTTTAAATAACTTTTTAAATATTATACTTTGTAAAATATATTCCTAGCATTTAAATGTCTTCTATCATAGTAGTTTTTTGACGTATTGAATACATTATTTAAAATGTCTGTTACAACAGAGGAGAATAATTTTACATCATAGTATAAACAAATATTTCTTAGCTTCTTAAGAAGCCTGAGAAAGGAGATGAGCTGGCCAGTGAAAAGTACAAAGAAAAAGGTGAAGAAGCTGACATTGAAGAAAACAAATGGGATAAATCACTTGGATCTGGGAGTTTAAAATCCAAATCATTGGAGGGTTCACTAAAAGAAGTTAAGGAAAAGTAAGTAATACTTATCTTTTAGGCTCTGAATTAGATGCTGCATGTTTTCCTTGGAAGGCTTAAACATGATACAAGCGGTGTGTTGGCTGAGTGTTTTGTCAGCAAAGAACCAGTTTCGTTCTGTGTGTGAACAAATCTCTCGCTGTCCTTTTTGTAAAAGGTGTTTAGTAACAGTTTACTGACCTGATGGCAGTATTAGCAGATGCATTCTGTTATTTGTGAAATGTTTTCAAATCCCAGATTGGAAGGATTTCGGGGTGAAAAGTCACTCAGAGTTTAATTGTTATTTCACCTGCTTCCCATCAAGGGCTCAGGTAAGATCCTCCCTCCATTACTGATGTAAAAGACTAAATTTCCTTAGGTGCCATACTCTTCCATCACATTTTCTTCATTTTTGCTGCAGTAAACATATAAATGTGTTTGATAAACAGGACAATGGCAGAATATTTAAGGTGTGAATGACAGCCTTGTGATAGGTGCAGAAGGCTGTATAACTCCCATTACCTTTTGTGTTGCAGTATAATAGTAGGAACAAGAGGTGTAGGTCAGTTCTGTAATTACGGTAGCCTAGAAATGTCTTACACATGGTTTCAGCAGCTGGTTCTCTCTCTTGTCCTTTGACATGCGTGTCCCATTGCAAGTAGGAGTCACCCATAAGATATGTAAGATACATACCTAAGAATAATTTGCTGCTGAGATAAGTAATGCTTTGTTCTTCAGTAGAAGTTTTCAGCCAAGCTTTCAAAAGTACTTTGCAAAATGCAAGAGCTGAATCGGAGATATCATGTATGTGTGCAACTTGTACATATGGACAACTTGAGCGTTGAAATAGTTATATTATGTTCAAAGTTTATAGGAAGTCTGGGATTTGCTCTAGGAGCCTTGTAGGCTACCTGCCTGTTCTGAGGAGTTTAAATTTTGCCTTTAACCACTTAGGTTCTTGATTTTTATGAAAAGTCTGCAGGAGCTGCAAATGTTCTCCTAATGGCAGACACAAAAATAGAGAAACTTTAAATTCTGGAAAATAAAACCACTGAATTTGCTAATTGAATAAATGGTCCACCAATAATATCCTATACACACTATTCATCTTTTTTTTGTCTGTGACTCAAGGACTTCAACACAATGTCAGTGTTTCAGTATGTTGAGTGTGTCCTGAAAGATGCTGACAACTTCCATTTCCTCTTCTTTAATGGAAATTCAGCAACCTTTTCATCGATGTTTTTCAACAAAGGAAAGAGAAGGCCAACAAAAACACTTCCAGGGGCAAGTCAGTTGTTTGCTAGTACGGCTTTATATATATTAAGCTTTTGGTGGTTCCCCGTGCAATTTTTATTATTGATCCTGTAAGTTTAATAAGGCATTAATGTAGATTTTCCAGCTGTAAAACAGAATCCTTTTGGTTGCTAAGGTACAGTGTTACCTTGTCTTTCCAGGTGCTCATTTCATCTTGATTATTAGTGGGTGTCATTAGGTTGCAAGCTGTAAGCTATTTCAGCTGGATCGAGAATTAGAGTTATAACTACTTTGTCACTGACTCAGAAATCAGTAATGAACTGTAACTTCCAGCTCTGCACACAGGAGACTGAATTGCCTGTTTGAAACCATATTTAAATGCTCAGTAGTAATAACTTTCTACCATAAATTAAAACCTTACCAGGTGCATGAGTTTACATGGTCACATATGGATTTGAAACTATACAGAAGTGGGCTTCCATTCGCCTTCCATTCATTTCTGCTTTCTGCTTCTCTGGCTGTGGAACTTTCTCTTCTGCCTGTATTCTGTAGTTGCTTACCCTGTCATTTCCACTCTTGCCTGCCTGTTAGTGTGACTGAATTTCAGAAAGCTACTTTAACTGCTCTTGAACTGGAGTTTGTTTCTCCATCACCTGCCTGCTCCAGGCACGTCTGTTCTTTCCTCACTCACAGTAACAGGCAGAGGAAGAGACAGGTACCAGGCAATGCTACAGCAACAAATCATAGAATGGTTGGGGTTGGAAAGAACCTCAAAGATCATCCAGTTCCAACTCCCCTGCCATGGGCAGGGAGACCTTCCAGTAGATAAGGTTGTTCAGTGCCTCATCCAGACTGGTCTTGGAACATCTCCAGGGATAGGGCATCCAGAGCTTCTCGAGGCAACCTGTTCCAGTGCCTCACCACAGTCACAGTAAAAGATTTCTTCCTAATATCTACTCTAAATCTCCCTTCTTTCAGCTTAAAACCCGTCATCCTATCCCTGCAGTGCCTGATAAAGAGCCCCTCCCCAGCTTTCCTGTAGGCCCCCTTTAAGTACTGGAAGGCTCCCCTTCTTCTCCAGGCTGAACAAGCTCAACTCTCTCAGCCTGTCTTTGTATGCGAGGTGCTCCATCCCTCTGATCATCTTTGTGGCCTTCTCTGGACTCACCCGAACAGATCCATGTCTTTCTTTTGGAAGGTCATGCTCTGAGCCTTGCTAGGACTTGAACTTGAGTGTCTTAAAATAGCATGTTAAACATGAAACAAAACAACTTACAGTCACATACTCTTTGATAGCCGACATGGTGTTTTATATATATGTATCTATGCTACAGGTACAGTATCTCTGTGATTGTGATTGATTCAGGTGCCTGTGACAGCTGGGACATTGCTTCCACTACGTTTTTATTGATATTAAACTGTTCTAAATGAGACGCATTTGATCACTACAGTCTCCACCTCTCTTATGTTGTCAGCTGATTTCCAAGGTGTGAGCAAACTTTCAAAAAACAACTTCCCTGTTTCAAATTTAACTATTTATACATATGTAATATAATAAAAGAAACTGACTGTATTTACTCCTTGAAACTTCAATCTATTCTGTAATCTTTTTTCACTATTTGCCGTTTGGCTGTATGAGCGCTTGCTGAACAGAAACAATGAAGTGAAAAGGAGAGCTGAGAATTGTATCAGACAATCAGCAAAATGCTGCAAACTAATACTCTTTATAATATAAATCCCTTGCAGCATAGCAGAAATTAGATATTATGTTGTGGTAAGGTAATAGTCTTTTGCCTAAATAAAATATGCAAAGGTTGGCTAAATTACTTGGAGACGTAATAAACAAAAGCCTGGAACATAGGTGTTCATTTTCACCACTGCCTTCTGTAATTGCACTGTCAGCGAATATTTTTTGTTAAACGGAGTCATAAAACTTTGAAAATTGTTACATGATACCTGCACAGTTCCTTAAGGCCCTGAAGATTGCTATTCAAGGGAGTGCTTATGTATGTGAGTCACCTCAAGAACAGGCCACGAGAGCTAAATCATGCAGCGTGTGTAAGGAGTATTGGGGAACTTTATGGGTTTATATGAAGAGTGATGAGGAATTATTTATGGATGGCAAAGAGGGATAACAGTTGAAGAATGGGTCTTCCACAACAGTTGCGTAAAAGTCCCATTTTGCTTGCAAAGCTCTGTCTACTATTTTGAACTGAATGAGTAGGCAAAAGCTGGGCATACATGGGTGAGACATTCAGCAAAATTGCACATAACCCTTTTTAATGAGAAGAAAACAGCCTTGCTATACAACTGATCTGTTGAAGTCAAAGGAAAGCTTTGTATTGTATCTGTTTCTACTGTTAATTGCTTGGATTTTCTTTCTTTTTATACACATTCATAGGTCACAAAATGATAGTGACAAAGAGCAAAGAGATTTGGAGAGAAGATTTCGAGAAAAAGAACCTGAAAGACAAAGGTATCGATTGGATGATGGCAGAAAGCATAGAGCTCACTATGAGTTTGAGAAGTTTGTGAGAAGGAATGAAGAAGAGCTGAAATGGGGGAAAGGATACAACCAAGACAGAGGAAAGAAAGGGAGCTACAACTACAGCTTCACTGTGGAGGCAGTAGACAAACTGGGTAAAGAGGACAAGTGTGATGACATGGCATCCAAAAAGGAGCGCATAAGAAATAAGGTTCTTTTATTCATTTAGGATAATATTTCATTAGTTAAATATGCTTCAAGATAACAGGTTTTACTTTTGCAAACTCAGCGTAATGGTGCTTTTTCAAAAAAAGCAGGTTTTTATTTCATTTTCAGTAAAGCCCAGACTTCTTTCTATTGTTGGCAGAGGAGAAAAGCAGTTAAAATAAGTTAAGGTTATAGGTCTCTACTTGTTCATATTTACAATATGTTGAAAACTTTCTGTCTTCCTTTCAACCCTAGCATTTTTACAACACTATTCTTGGAAGCCTTGTATTTATGGGTGTGTTAAAAACTGTTACATTTCTAATCTGTAATGAAATTTAAAAACTGTGGCATGCAAGTCTTAAAAAAAAATGTGCTTCCATTACCCAGCTCATAAAGTAATTATATTATGGATTCGCCAGACATTGCTTGCTAGAGGAACTATGAGGACTTAAATAAATAGCTAATTCAGAGACAGTAGTATTTATAGGGTGTTAATGTGCAAATTCTCTGGTATTGTATACCTGCCAGTATGGAAAAGCTGTCATTTGGTTAGGACTAATTATCCTCACGGTCATTGTCAGGGAAAGAGCAGGTGCAGAACCAGTGCAGGCAGGGCCTGTAGTAGAAGATCTGTCCCTTATTGTCTCCCAGAGACACGGACATAATTTTTCTCCGACTCTGATTTCATGGATGTGCCAGGGTCTTTTCAGGAGGTGGCTCTCATTGTCAGCCTCATTCTCTCTCCTTCTGATCATAGATTTTCCACAAAAGATGACTGAAACACTGTTTTGTGTAGAAATTTATAATGCATGTGTAGCTCTTCTTTCAAACGAAGTGACTGCTCTGTCACGTGGGCTGAAGCTGCCAAACAGTAAATTGATCACATGCAGAGCAAGGCTATACAGAGTGTGTGTACAGCCAGTCCAGGTGGACTCGCTGTACATGTCACGTAAGTCACCTTGTGCAAATGCAGAAAGCCTGGCATGTCCTGCTTTTTGTTGATGCCAGGGTCAGCTTGGCAGTCTGGGTGAGATTTACCTGCACATACTCATTAGCCACTTTCCATGTACACCAGTGGCTCAAGCTGTAGGACAGTCAGAACAATGGGTGCTTTAGAAACAGGAAGATGGGATTTTGCTCACATTTGCCACGCTGCTCTGGAAATCTGGTGAAATAATCTTCATCCTCGGAAGAGGTTGACAGGTCTTGGGGGCCTTTTGTCAAGCCTTAAGAAGCCACCTCCTTTTTATTTCTTCCTATTTCACTTCTGGTAGCTCGCTAAGTTTCCGAATTAGTCCTTAGTTCAAGTCCTAGGTTTGTTTCCTAACAAAACAAACAATATCAGTAAAGTTTTTTGCATTGTGGCATCTTTTTCTTAGAGTATTTACCACATGGGTAAGAGTTCGGGACTGAATTTTCCAGCTTACCTGTAGAATTAACAATGTCACCACAAGTTTTTAGGCAGAGATTGAACTTCTTTGTGAAATTTGTAACAATTAATTAGAAAATGGGACATTTCCGGTGTAAGTAACAATTATACTAATTTTCATGCTTTCAGCTAGCTTTTCAGCTGCGAGGCATGGAGTTTGTGATATGAAAAATCATTTGGACCCTTTATCATGAACTTTCCAATGGGTGCGGCTTGTCAGAGGATCTAGGTTCACGCAGCTGTTTGTGATGCAGAAAGATGTCTGTTACGCATTTCCTACCACGCTACAAAGCACTAACCTAGAATGATCTAATTGTGTGGCCCAGTAGTAAATCTTAATATCTGAATTTGAGGTGGAGATTAAAGTGAAGCAAAACGACAAACGAAGGTGAAGCAAGAAGAAGGAAAAAGGGAAATCGCATATTGGGAACAAGAAAAACAGTATGTAAGACTAAACCACCAGACTCCAAATTATAGGGAGAGATAGAAATTAATATGTTTTGACACAGGACAATTTCAGCACTCTGCTACTGTCTTAAAATAGGCTGTTTAGTTTTGTTTGCTAGACTGAACACAAGACTTCAATTCAAAAGATCTGGTTTTGGTGAATGTATTGCTTCATAACATTAAAAAGTGATATTTGTGCGTGTAAAATAGCTAGGAAAAGACTTCTTAAGCAGAGTTTCAAAGCAGTATGTTTTATTATTGAAATTTTGAAGATCAAAATCACTCTCAAGAGCTATGGAACATCACCATTTGCAAGTTTGAGGTGTCTTTTCCTTGTAAACTGGCTCCTCCTTCCATTTTCCAGTGATTAAGTCATTGTGTGTATGATTGGGTCACTCACAAAGGCTGAGTGTGTTCAAATAGTTTATTATCCATGGGTGAATTCCTCTGCTCTCATACTTGGTATGGAAGGCCTGATGAAGTGGAGCAATAACTGTGCAATTTTATTTTAATAAGTGTAATTAAAATTTGCATTTCGTGTTTAAATTGTGGTAATGAGTGCTGATTTGAAGCACCACACGTATCAGTTTGTAAAGTTCAGTTGAGAATAAGTTTTCTAGATATTACCTGCTAAACCATTCTCTGGTTTGTCTTATTTTTTATGCTTATACTTAATATTTGTCAATCATCTGCAGAGCTGTAGGTGTGCGGGCTATTGTTCGTCCCAGTTGATGTCAGTGAAGGCAGCAACATTAGCAACATTTTTCAGAGCTTTACCTGTAACACTATGTTTGATAAGTCTGCAGTATATCTTTTTTTACATCAAATGTCTCATAGGATCTTTAATTTTTACAGCTTTCTTCGTTTATTCAGAATGCTTGGCTTCCAAGAATAGTGTTGTAAACAAGACAGATCTTGAATACTCATTCCTGATTTTCATCACATCCCATTTTTTTTCCTGAGTCTTACGAAATGTAAAGTGATGTAACACAAAATCTACTTTCTTGACAAACATTCATCACTTTAAAATGCCACACGTATCCCACGTGGGCTTCTCAGAGCCTTAACCATGTCTGCTACCTTCTAGGATCGCCCAGCCATGCAGCTGTACCAGCCAGGAGCTCGCATTCGGACACATACAGCATCTACAAATAAAACCTACGACTACAGTAGGAAATCCTTTGAAGATGCTCTTGATAAAAAGTATGAGGCAGATAACTCTGCTGGCGGTGGTTCTGAGAAGAGCGAAGAAGCAGAATAATACAAACCGGAGGAAAGACCTGTGAAAAGGGATGAACTTGAGATTCAGTGTCATCACAAAAAAAATCCATAGGACTGGTTCAGAACTCCATAGGTGATTGCACCATCAAAATGATGATAGCTCTGCCTCTTCCTTTCTGTAAAATAAAGCGAATAGTGCCTGGAGACATATGAGGTATCTTACTGCAAAGGAATGAAGTTGCTTTTTTACAAAAGGCAGGGCAAATGCAGCTTGCCTAATTTAAAAGCAGTTCGGTATTTTATTAGATTTACCTTGAAACAGAAACCCTTTAATAGTTTTAAAGGAGCATTTATATAAGGTTTTTCAGAAGCTCTTTCATCTTTTCAAGTCTAAAGAAATGAAACGTAGATTTGTGTCAGTTTGAAATCCGAGGCACTTTAACTGTATTTGGTGCATGATGTGAGGGTCGCAGGACCCCTTCCTGCAAATGGCAGTGGCAGGGACTACTGCAGGGAGCTGCATTCGGACTCGGTGTGACTGGCCCTGGGAGGAAGCTCAGGAGCTGGTAGCATTTGCAGGAGGTGGCCCACAGTTTGCACAGTTGTGAGAAATGTCTGTTGGTATCTGTACCTCATTGTGTTTACATTGTTTTTCAATTAACTCTAGTATCGGGTAAGTGTTGGTAAAGCTGCAAGTGTGTTGTTAGAGAGTTTGTCATTTTCTGAGCCACTTTTGCCTTTTTTGTTTTAATAGATTCTTGTGCTTAGAACAGAAAAAAAAGCTAATGCAAACCTCAGCACTTAATGTTCTGGTTTTAATAAATTAGCTGGGTTTTATGGTTTTGACACTGAAAAAAAAGTGATGACTTTTTCTATGCCTGTGTTTCATATGAGTTGCAGGATTTGAGAAGTGTATGATACATGAAGGTTCTGCAGTTCTATTTGCTAAAAAAACCTCGCATATGAATGTAAACTGCAAACTACCATTTTGTAAGACTACGCCAAATTTTGCCCTCTCCTGCAGGCACACATATATATGTGTGTATGTATATATTTAGAGCTTTCATTGTTTTCAGTGATAGCCGTGCATTTATGGAAGGGCAGAACATGTTCATTTATCTTTCATGGCTGAAAATTTCTCAGATGTCTGAAACTGAGACCTGCTTTGTTGTTGAACGGTAGGATATTTATTTTTACATATGTTATTAGATGTTATTAAGCATAACATCTAATTCTTCTAGACTGAAGAATTATTTACTGTATTTTCCAAGATATTAAGCATTAAGCAGAATAAAAGCAAAAATTTTGACTATTATGAGATGTGATCTTCTGCAATTTTTTCATCTGTTACTCTGCAAAACCCAAATAAGATGCCATGCTACTCTATATTCTTCAGAAGCAGATAAAAACACAGTTGAGAAGAATTTTAATATCAAGCTACGTGGGTGAGCTTTCAACTTTTTTAGTTTACTTTTATTTCAAGTTTAAATAACACTACTATTAGAGAATCATTTGGGTTTAGCTCTATCTGAAGTTTATGTTGTTTGGCAGGTTTATCCTGACTGCAGAGAAAGGATTTTGTCTTGGTGTCCTGGCTGAATCAGGCAGCATCAGCAAAAGGCAGGCTTGAAAGAGCCATGAAAGAGCCTGGCTTGGTCCATGGAGAAGGAGACTTGCCAGGAAAGTTCTCCGGCAGTAGAGCCGGACAGGGTTGAGATCTTCAGCAGATGAGGGTCTGCTCAAAAGCAAGCATTGCCCACCGGTTTGGATGGCCAGGGGAGGGTGGAGGAGGGGTCTTATCCATATGCGAAGAGACATGCAGGACCCAGAAAAGCACATGCTCACAAGCTGAAGCTTGATATCTTTTGGCCAACGGTGGCTTTCAGGCTATTCCCTCACCTTCTCGTGCCCAGGTTATGAGAAGCTCCTGACAGCATTATAGGTAATTAAATAAACAGTTTAGTTAGCAGTAATTTTCCATTTGGGGGCATCATTTCCAACTGGTTTAGTTACCAGAGACTGGACGTCAAGCCTCAACTTAGTAAAAGCTGTCCAAGTCTAAACACCCGTGTCCATGAGGTCAAGCTGCCATGTCCTCACTGACCGGGATCCCTGCAGCCTGTTTGTTCCCTTATTTTTGCTTTCTTGTGAATGCAGCCTCCTGCATGGGGGGGCAGAGAGCCTGTCCTTGACTTTCATATTCACATGGAAGGAATATGCAGGACACCCAGATTTGGACATGGAGAGAGTGCTCATCAGTGTCTGCACCATGGCTGCATCCTGAGGAGGCCCCAGTGCTTGACGGCTTGGCTGTGCTACTCGAGGAACACTTGAGATGACCTCTGTTATTCAGCAGGTACCAGTATCTGATGGGGCCAGCAGAACATAACCAGCCGCCACCAGCAGGACCTGAGCATTTCTGTAGCCGTGCAAAACCTGCCATGACAAGCTCAGGAGAGACAGGAGCAGCGAGGCAGCACCAGGAGCTCAGGATGTGAGGGACTGCTGCCCACGTGCTCTCCACTAAAGTGGGATACTGAGGAGATGAGAAATGCCTCCTGCCCGCAGAGCAAACATCCCTGCTGAGCTTCCCTTCTCTGTGCTGATGGTTGTCTCAGGCAGTGCCAGCAGGACGGCCTGTACCTGTGGGAGCAGGTGTTGAAGACTCCAGAACTGAACATAGTACTCCAGGTGAGGTCCAAACGTGTGCTCCAATCTTTCCTGCACAGGGGTGCAGCAGGGCCTCAGCCTGCTTCCTTTACCGGGGCAGCCAGGCAGGAGAAGTTGCCACCTGCTCTGCACTTGCTCATTCTTCCATGCTTTTCCCGATGACACCAAATAAATGCAGGCTCACAGCCTGTCTTTGTGCAAACTCAGTGTGGCGTGAGAGCTTCATTGCCACAATAGTAACTTTGTTTTGCAAATTCTGCTTGGCTGAAAGTAGACACAGCATCCCTGATGAATGGGAATTGTGTCTGGGTATGTCACAGCTGACTTTGGTGCCATCTGCTTTCTTGCTTTTAAAACGTTTAATAAAAAAAACCACTTCACCAGCTTGATAGCGTCCCTGAACGTCTGTCACCCTGTTTGTTACTGAGTCCTTAGGTCATCAACTTTTTGCAATATGGAAATCACCCTGTCCATCAGACTGGATTTCGGCTCCATTCTGTCATGAGCTACTGCTTTAAGAGAAACTGATATGGAATATATTCAGTAAAAAAGCCCTCCACTCAGGTCTGTTGCAGTTTTAAAGAGGAGCTTATTCAACTCCAGAACATGATCCTGACCACCTCTGGATGTTTTCTGCTGTTTTCAGAGAGTCTGGGAAGGTGGATGGCTCATCCATCCCCCAGCCATGGTTAAGCCAACACCATTCTTTGTGCTGCAGGCGGTTTCTCTGCTGGCCTCTCTTTGCAGTGTTAATCCTGAACAGCCCAAACAAAGGTAGACTCATAGAATCATAGAATGGTTTGGGTTGGAAGGGACCTTAAAGATTATCCAGTTCCAACCCCCCCCTGCCATGGGCAGGGACACCTCCCACCAGACCAGACTGCTCAAAGCCCCATCCAACCCGGCCTTGAACACTTCCAGAGAGGAGGCAACCACAGCTTCCCTGTGCAACCTGTGCCAATGCCTCACCACCATCATAGTGAAACGACATTCATATGTGAAATGTTAACAGGACAAAAGCCACTGACTATGCACAAAGTAATATTGAACATCAAAATAAAACACACTAAAAATGAAAAAAAATTAATTCAGTAATTCCCACCCCTTCCCAAACCTGATGTAATGCAGAATGTTAAAAATAAGCGGGAAATGTGACTTGCAAGTTGGTGGTGCTGTTTGAGTCTCCACTGATGAAAGGAGAAACTTAAACCTCGTAAGTGATTATTACTTATTTATAACTGTTTCCTTTGAAAGAAATAATATCTGAAACAAATCAGAAACATATGGAGCCTTATCTGGTATTTTCCAGGTAACTTGTAAGGATGTGCTGTGTCTTCTCTGCATCTGCTTGGACTTTTCACTGAAGCTCATCAGCTGCTTGAATACTGAAAATGTCATCTTCTTACCAAGATTTGGTTTCTCCCTTTACAGTTTATCTCTCTCCCAAACATCTTCATTGCTACATAATTAAAAAAATAAATATTTTCCAGATATATTTTGTGATTTACACTTCATTAGGGCCACATCCTGATCTCACTGAGCGCGTCCCATTTTCACATCTCATCTATAACTCTGTAAATACTATCAGAGAGCCATTACTTCTACACATATAAATATTACAGTATTTTGATACAAACCCACACAAGCACAGAAGACGTCAGAGTGCAGTTGAGAATGCAGAGTTCTTTGTCAAAACCCGACTAGCAACCTTGATTAGAGAAATTAAATACTCTCCACGACTGACTTCAGAGGGGTTTTAGATGCAAGTACAAAAAAGGCATATTGACTTAGTGGTCAGTCCATGATTGCCTCCCAGCAATTGCAGAAGGCAGGATATGGAAGTAGGAAGCAGTTTTAAAGAGATGCTTATTCAACTCCGAAACATCATACTGACTTATGAAGTAGGAAGTAAATTTCATAGAATCATAGAATGACCTGAGTAGGAAGGGACTCACAAGGATCATCAAGTCCAACTCCTGTCCCTGCATAGGACAACCCAAGTATTCACACCGTGTGTCTGAGGGCACTGTCCAAATGCTTCTTGAATATTGTCATGCTTGGTTCTGTGACTGCTTCCCTGGGGAGTTGTTCCAAGCCTCCACCACCCTCTGAGTCAAGAACCTTTTCCTAACACCCAGCCTACATCCCCTTTGGCACATCTTCCTGCCATTCCCTCGAGTCCTATCATTGGTCACCAGAGAGAAGAGATCAGCATCTGCTCCTCCTCTTTCCCTTGTGAGGAAGCAGTAAATGGCTATGAGGTACCCTCTCAGTCTCCTCCTGGAGAACCAGGTTCAACAGACCAAGTGACTTCAGCTGCTCCTCATTCGACTTCCCCTATAGACCCATCATCAGCTTTGTGCTTTCTCTGGAGAAAAGCTTACTATTGGAATCTTTTTCAGCAGTCAGGAAAGAATATTCAATATTCAATATAAATTATAGGATTTAAATAATGTCCCTTTTCAAAACATCTTTTGCTATTGGTAGGAGTCTGTTTGACAGCTTTTCAGGGTGTGCAGTTTCAGCACTGACAGAGATTTTCCTTTCCAGTATCAGAAGGGGGCCTCCAGGAAAGGTGGGGAGGCACACTTTACAAGGGCAGGTAGTGATAGAATAAGGGAAGGGGTGGCTTTAAATTGGAAGGGGGAAGATTTAGATTAGACATTAGGAAGACATTCTTCACAATGAGCGTGGGAAGGCACTAGCACAGGTTGTCCAGGGAAGTTGTGGGTGGATGCCCCCCCCCCCGGAAGTGTTCAACGCCAGGTTAGGTGGGACCTTGAGCAGCCTGGTCTGGTGCCCCTGCCCATGGCAGGAGGATTGGAACTGAATGATCTTTAAGGTCCCTTCCAACTCGAACCATTATATGAATCTATGATAATAAACCTTTTTTAGCTTACTGGTGTTCAGCATCAATGAAAGCTCAGGAAGACACTGGTGTCCAGACTCATCCTGCCTCCTTACTTCTCCACTGGTGATGGTGAAGCAGTGGAATTTTTTGCTGGGGGAAGGAGGCTGGCCATGGAGCTTGTGGAGGGTCTCATGCAGAAGGGACACCATGGTGCTCGCTCCTCTGAACCTGTAAGCAGCTAAATTCACCCCTGTCTGCCAAGACTGCTTCTATGGACCCAGTGCTTCTGCTCAGCCTGCTCCCTGTTCTTGCAACAGCAACAGTGTCAACATATCTGTTCCAGCCTGCTTATGACAAATGGTTACCTGTCTAAGCCTTTTGCAGGTGCACAAAGCTTTCAGAAAGCCTATAGCTAGAATCACAGCTGTGACCTCCATGTAGAAATGATATTCCCTGGCTGGCTTTGTAGCTACCCTAATGAAGCTTAGTGGCCACCTCTGCCAGTCTGCTGGTTAGCACAGCATCACTGCACCAAAGATCACTCAGAATGATCTGTGGAAGAGAAAGGATTTCCACACTGTCTTTTATTTTACATAGCACAGCTGGCTTGTTCTTCTGTCAAATTCCTCTAGTTGTTGAGTTCAGCAGAGATGAAATCCTCTAGAGTGATATAAAATTATTGAGGGTGAGTGGTGGGAGACAAAGGGAGAACAGGGCAAGCTCAATACAAGAGCATGATATGATCTTTACGTGCGTGACTAAAGCCTCAATTCTCCAGCCTGGTGAATTTAACCTGCCAACGTCTGCTCACACCAAGCCACTAGTTTGCAGGGCTTGGGCTGTGCCTGCTCCTCAGGTAGAAAGTTCTGCCTAGAGAATGCTCTTGGGAGAAGGATTATCATTACATCAAGTCAGTTTCTAAAAGTTAATAAAAAGGAAGGAGCAGTGAATCTGCTGCTGGGATCCTACAGGTATAAGCCGAGAGGAGCAGCCAGAGAAGGCCAGCTGGGTTTCCTTCACTCTGATCTCACTACCCCACTCTGACATCCTAGTGCTGGAGGATGAGTGAACTCCCAATCGACCACAACACTGTGTCCCTGCTGAGCTGCCAGTCCTGGCAGGGGATGGAGATACACTGTTCACATGGGCTGCCCACCAACAGGGATCCCACTTCTACAGGTGGATTGCTGCTGGGAACATGCAAAGGAAATAGGAGGCAAAAAACCTTGCTCCAAAAAAACACATGGGAGATGATACACATGAGAAGTTTTAAATGGATATTTCCAAATTCATTTGAGGTTTTACACACTCATATTTTGTCTTTTTTTGTAGTTCATTCTTCTGTATTTTCTGTAATGTAGTCAAAAGACTGATGAAAATACAATTACTCATATTAAGAAAATATGTTTGTTCATTATGGAAATGTATTCTGAGCCAAATATTCATGGAGATGACTGAAAGTATTTTCATAGAATTTTCTTGACGTAAGGCCCAGTAAGAAACTCCATGTGACAAATGACTTATTTGAATTTTACCATTAGGAAACACTATTTAAAGATGTTTTCAAGAGATCAATATGAAACTGTGAGTTCCACATCACGCATTTCCAAGGTCAAGCCAGTTCTGCACAGATCTCATCAGAGTTTATAGTATTTGGAGGTGAATCAAGATTATAGTAGGAAACCTTTCACAAAAGACAAGTTTCTGAATGTTTATATCATCATCATGCTTTTTATCAAGGAGTGCAGTGATAGGAAAAGGGGTAATGGTTGTAAGCTGAAAAAGGGAAGATTCAGATATTAGGAAGATATTTTTTTCCTGTGAAACAGGTTGTCCAGAGGAGTCATGGATGCCCCATCCCTGTATGTGTATCAGGCCAGGTTAGATAGGGCTTTGAGCAACCTGACCTAGTGGAAGGTGTCCTTGCCCATGGACAAGGGGTTTGGAACTGGATGATCTTTGAGGTTCTTTCCAACCGAAGTCATTCTGTGATTGTATGATGAATACGCTTTTCCTCCTCCTTTTCCCTTCTCTCTCCTTCTTTTCTTTCTTCCCTTCTCTCTCCCTTCTCCCTCCCTTTTCTACCTCTCCCTCCCCTTCTCCATCCTCTCCTCCCTCCTTCCCCCTCCTTCCCGCTTCCCCTTCTCCCTCTCCTTCCCCTTCTCCTTCCCCTCTTCCCTCCTCCTTCTCCCTCTCCCTCTTTCTATTGCCCCCTTCCCGCTTCTGTCTCCTCCCTCCTTCCCACTTCCCCTTCTCCCTCCTTTCCTTCTCCCTCCTCCTGCCTTCTCCCTTCTTTCTCCCCTTTTTCCTTCTCCCCCTCCTCCTTTCTCCATATTCTCCCTCTCTCCATACTCTGCCCGCTTCTTTCTTCACTCCTCCCTTCCCTTCTTCACTCCTCCCTCTCCTTCCTCCCTTCATCCTTCTCTCACTTCCCTCTCCACTTCTCCCTCCCCCTCCTCCCTGTCTCCCTCCTCCATACTCTTTCTCTCTCCCTCATCTTCTCTCTCCTCCTCTCCCTCTTTCCTCCTCCCTTTCTCCCTCCTCTTCTCTCCCCCTTTGTCTTCCTTTTTGCCTTCTCCCTTCTCTCTCTCCTTCCTCCCTTACTCTCTCCCTCCTCCCCTCTCTCCTCCCTCCTCCCCTTGTCCGTCCCTCTCTTCCCCCCTCCCTCCGGTGCGGCAGCGCCCCCTGCCGGCTCGGCGGGTGCCGGGCCCGGTCAGTGCGTGTGGGTGGGAAGGGGTGAGGAGTGGACACGGCCCCCCCCCCCCCGCGCGCTCCCCGACTCCAGAGCCGCACGTGACGCGCCCCGCGCGCTGCCCCCTCCAACCCCCACACAGAGCTGCGAGGGGGAGGGGGCGTAGGGGGCGGGGCAGCGCCTAGCGCCGGCGCTTCCGGTTGGGCGGCGCGCGGGCCCGGGGCAGCGGCAGTGCGGGCGCCATTGGGCCCCCCGCCCCTTCCCCCCCTTCCCCCTCCCCTCATCGCTCTCCCCCTCTTCCCCCTCATCCTCATCCTCCTCCCCGAGCGCTACCCGCTCGGCCCTGCTGCCTCCAACGCCGCCAACACCGCCAGGGCTGCCTCCTCCCCCCCCCCCCCGCCGCCGCCCGGGAGCGGTGAGTGCGGGTGTGTGTGTGTGCGCGCGTGTGTGTGTGATCCATCCCTCCCATCCCTTCAGCTCCCGCCCCACGCACCGAACTGGGGCCCGGCCCGCTCTCCTCCCCCTGGGCACCGGGCCGGGGCCTTCCCCTTGTCCGGCCCCGCGGGGAGGGGGGGGCGTGTGAGGGGGAGAAGATGGAAGGGGGTGGGGGGTGCTCGGTGCCGGCGGCGGGGGACAAAACCCGCGGGTAGTAAGTGGGGAGGGGAGCAAGAAGCGGGGAAGCGGTAGTGTGGGAATGAATGGGAGGGGTGAGCGGCCCTCCTTGGCTCGGTGGGGAGCAGCCCCCTTTGCCCCGGGGTGGAGTTGCCCCTTTATCCCGGGAGGAGCGGCCCCCTCTTTGCTCCCGCGATGAGCGGCCCCTCTTCTCCCGGGATGAGCAGACTCCTTTGCCCCTGAGATGAGCGAGCTCCCTTGCCCCTGGGAGGAACCGCCTTCTTCCCCCAGAGGAGCGGCCCCTCTGCCCCTGGGATGAGCTGCTCCCCCGTCCCCTCCCCCCTCCGGGATAAGCGGCCTCCTTGCCCCGAGATGAGTGGCCTCAAGGGGACAGGCAGGGGCAAGGGTGGATTCTCTGGAAAACCCGAGCCCACCTCGTTGCTCTCCTCTCCGAAAGTTAAAGCCGTGGCCGGCAGAGCGTGGAGCAGGTGGAGCACTCCACGAGTTCTGGTGGCCTGGTAGGGAAACACTGCGAGACGCCTCGGAAAGGGGACTTTTGCAGGGGACAGGTCCCCAGCGGGACTGTCCTCTTCAGTCATGACAGGATAACTGGGAGAAGGGACTGCGCATCCTGATGTTTTGGGGGATGGATGGAGCGAGTCGACTATTAGTTGCTTTTTAGAGCCGACTTTTGAACTGAGGGAGGCTTGTTTGTGTTAACTGTACTCACATTTTGGAGCTTGGAGAAGTTGCCTGTAGTAGCTGTTGCAGGTGTTAGGAGGATTTGATGCTTGACTGTGCCGAGGGGAGCTGCATTACGTGGTAACAACTCAGCACTGTTGGAAGTAAGAGAGGTAGCTGGAAGCTTGAATTGTACTCAATTGTTTTATGAGTGAGGAATGTAGAGACTTTGGATTTCATTTTGCTCCCTTTGAACCTCATTTGCAGTCGGGATAACATACATGGGATTCTTAGTCTGGTGTCACTGAGCTTTGCAACCTTAGTTCACAGTTCCTGACTGTGTGCTCTGGTGGGTCCAGTGGTATTTCATTAGCTCATGTTCAGTGCTGCAGAAATAAGGTTTCTGGGGCCGTTTTCGGAACTTAGCTATGCACTTACAATTGGAAAGTCCTCTCAGAAGTACATGGCATTGTTTTTTTCTACCACGAATCTGTTGCAGATACATTGATACTACTTTGCAGTTTACACTATTGACAGATCTTGTGTTAAGACTTCGCGTTGCTGCGTAGACTTGTCATTCTTTTAGCAAAGGTGGAAATTTTGCCAGACAGCTGCAGTTCTGTTCCTTTTGTGTTTCTTATGTAATCTGCATGTCCAGCAAATATTGTCACTTTGTAACTTTCCTCTGACTTGAACCCTTCCTGGAAGGTGGAATCGGTAATTCAGCTGTTTACTGTCTGCATCTGATCTTTCTCATGTCCTCCCAGCATATCTTGCCGTTTCAGTGGCTGCTCAGGTCACGGTGTTTGTGTGCCTTTTTGTAGGTGTGTCATTGTAAAGGCTTGGTTCAGCAGTCATTGCTGGTGTAATTTAGCCCAAATAGATGGGCTGGTAACTAGGAGTGTGATTGTGAGGATTCCATCAGATTCCTATGGATGCCGCTGCATTAGCAGGAGCACAGTGCTGTCTGTCATGTTCACGGTACGTTGGATCTGACCCTCTTACCTGCTGCTAGCGTTGTGAAGTGACTGCTCTGCCACACAGTGGGGATGTTTTTGTGCATCTTCCTCTGGGAGCCAAACTTCTGTTTCTTTTGTCAGTCACAACACAGCAATGTAGCTTCAAGAGAAGTACTGTGTTGCTACCAGCCTGCCATTTACTTTTTGACACTGCAATAATATGTAATTTTTCCTTTTGCTTAAACACAGCAATATTCTGGATCTGCTCTGGCTGGTAGAGGCAGCAGTGTAGCTGTATCCAACTTTATTGTGGTGGGGACAAACTTTACCATCTGCCTTATTCACTGATGAGGGAAATGGCTGAACTGTTTGCCTGCAAGAAACTTCCAAGGTTGATGAAAACAAACAGCTGTCTTTCCTGTGCAGTGACTTTGCCAATCAGAGTAGAGTTGTGATGTGTGGTGCCCCTTAAAGGCTGAAGGATTATCATAGGAAGGTGAGCATTCACAGAAGTACAGGCTGACTTAACCCTTGATGTGCTTGATGAACGTAATGACAGATAGAATGGTATCTTGAAGTTAAGCAGGAGGCAGTTGAACACCTCTGGTTCCCACTGGTGTGTTGCCTGTCATTTCAAGGTTATGTAGGTGGCAGTGCCATTTTTAAGTCTTAGCTCACAGCAAATGTTGGGAATCCAATATGGATGTAGGGAATCACAGTAAACAGAAGACTTTCTTCTTGAGGGCTTTACCATCTGTGGTGGCGTCACTGATGTGTGTTGCATGTCTTCATTCTCTGCTTGTGTCTCACTGGGCTTGGTTCTTTATTGAGAGGAAAAGAGGTGCAGATCCTTCTGCTAGTAAGAATCAAGGCAGTCTGATTTTGAAGAAGGATACAACAGACTACTTGTTGCTGTGTTCTGAAATTCTACATGTCATATTAAAAGCAGCCTGTAATTTTCTATGCTCATAGGCTGTCTAGATCTTTGCCTTCAAGCCCTTCATTGCTTCCCTCTGGCACTGCCTCATGGCAGTCACAGCTTATTCCGTATTGCAGAAAAAGTGCAGGGACATAGTAAATGTTGCAACACTTAATGTACAAAGTGCTTATTAAAAATAACTTGAAGTGATTGGTAGATGTGTAGCTATGAAATTGGAAGGGAGTTGAGAAGTGGAGACCCCTTCTTAAGCGCCAGAGTCAGTGTTGTGCCTTCCCTTGGGTGGATTCTTTCTTACACACAGCATCTCCTGCACATTTCTTTTCTATCACTGGGAGGTTTTTGAGAGGCTGTAGGAAGTCTAGCTTAATCTTTAGTGGGTTCCTCCTGAATAATGGGATGCTAAATACAGGAATTGGCTCTGAAGTGGACATATGTACTGTCTGGGAAGATACCAGGAGGGTCTGTCTGCTCTATGCATTAGCTTAGGCCACTCCTACTGTTTAGTCTAATATGAGCTGAACAGAGATTGCCGATGCCATTTGTCTGCAGTTGCCCTGCAATATCCATAGTCACCTTCAGGATTTGCAGTTATCTCATTGTTCTTTTTCTTTCTGCTGAGTCATGACTTTTGGATTCTCAGGTGCTGAGAACCAAGTAAGGAAAGTAGTGATGATTGTTCTCTTTCTCAGTTGTGTGTGGGTCCTCGTTACTGATCCTTTTACCCTGCTGGTTTTCTGTTCTTCCTGTAGTGGAAGGGGTTATGGCCAGAACTGCAGTGCAGGGGACAGGAACTGGTGTAAGGATCTCCAGTATCTCTGTGGAGAGAGGAGAGAGCTAGTGGTTGAAACATACATGGTTCCACACATGCGTAAAACAAGGAAGGATGGGGAGAGGCAGCTTTAGAAACTGGTGTTCCAATTGCTGAGATCTCTGGGTCACTTCAAGCAGCTTTTAACCTGGGTGAGGGACATTGATCTGTGTCACATCAGGTCAGCAAAAACCTTTAGTCAAGCTAAGGGCTGAGCAGGTGCTGATACTGTTACTGTTCTGGATATCTGTGGATATAGTAAGCTTGTAGACAAAAACACCTGTTCAGGTAGATTTTAGTGAAAGTCTTCACATCTCAGGAAGACTCTTAATGAGTCTTGGCTGCCTTAAGCTTTAGTATCGCAAACTCCACAATCTTAGTTGAATCTTAATTGTTAGTTTTGAAGTGGAGACTGGAGGCGGACAGGAAAAACATAAGTGCTGAGCTTCAAGCTTCTGCTCCAGTTGCAATGTGTTCTCAGAATAGATGGCTGTATCTGTATTTGTTTTCCCAGTGTTGCAGCCATGAAAAGTAGAAGGGGACACAGAAATAGTAATTAAAGAACATAGTGTGCTTTGTAGCCCTGACATGGCATGCAGCACAGTCTCAGCTGTAGCCACTGTGGCATGGCACATCCCTTAACTGTGAGTTTGGGTAGGGACAATGCTGAAGTGTCCTTTTCACAAAAGAGATAGGGCCTAGCAGAGTGTTCAGTGTGGCCGGAGCACAGATAACTGTGCTTGGGCACGTGGCAGCTCTTTTGTTTCTCCTAGGAGTCTTCAAGTATTCTAGCAGCATCTCCCTTCTGCTGTGTTTCATAGGGGGCCTGTCTCATGGCAAGTTGATTTTCATCTTGAAATCTATGCATTTCCTCAAAGGGCTTCAAATGGCTAGAATGTTATTTGGGTTTAGTATTTGATCAAGTTCTCTGCAGTGCACAGGGGATACCCTGCCAGTTCGACCACACCAGTTATTTTGGTTACCCTTTTTATGTGTCTGAGTTGGAGCATTGCAGAACAAGGTCCCTTTGATGTCTGTAATGAAGCATTTACGCAGAGGGAGTGTGGTCCGTCTTTTTGAGTGTTGCCAAAAAGATGCCGCTGAATAGAGATAACACCACTGTTCATGTTGGCCCAAAGACCTGGTTACTGAGTGTATGGCTTCTAGCTTGGTGGGCTCTGCTGTCATAGGACGGTTTAGAAAACAGTGACATGCTGTTCCTCAAACTTTCACCCAACTAGACAAGTCAGGATAGAGCACAAAACAAGTTCTGATAGCAGGAGTTGATGAGAAATGTGAAACAGGCAGATATCTGTGTGACAAACCTGAGTATAGAAGAGGGCAGTAATCAGAGCTGTGTAGAGACTTTGAGCTCAAAGGGAGAAGGGATCAGGAGGGATTGACCACAGAAATCTTACAGACCACATATGTGCTATGTCAACGGTGTCAAACTCACAGCTCCCCGGCCCTGCCGCTGTGCAGAAACAAGATGCAGGGCCAGATTAAACAAGGTGGACAGCCGGATTCGGCCTGCAGGCCGTGAGTTTGACACCCCTATTCTAAGTGAATAAGCAACATTTCAGAGTTTAGTCCTTCAGAAGTCTTTCAGTTTAAAAAATTTAGATTGACAGTTTGAGTTAATAGTGGCTCAGCACTGTTCAGGTTTATTACTGGTATCATAATTGTACTCCATGGAGTCATGGCCTAAGGTGTGGCAATACCAAAGAGTTGCCTTGCTCAGGAGTATGCCTTGATTCAGTGGAGATGGCAGCAGAAAGAGACAGTTTCAGTAGATTGCCAACTACAGTGTGCTGAAGTTACACAGTTAAAAATGGTGAGTGGTGACAGTGCAAGAGAAAGTACCCTCAAGTTTTTAACATTTGTTCTTATGCCAAAGACTTGAATGTCAGCCTTTGAATGTCTGGAGATGAAAATCGGGAAGTGCTTGTAACTTCTCCAGCTCCAGAATAACCTCCTGGTCAAAAAAACTTAGCAGCAACTTGGACAATTTGTGGAAGGGAGCCAGGGTCCTTTTCTTACTGTTGCATTGGGAAAGAAAACGTAAATTTCCATTGTAAAGTACGATACGATGGCAGGTGGGATGAAGTGTAGTTGAGAGGAGTGAATAGCAGAAAACACCAGAAAGGACAACATTTAGGTGGTGTGTAAACAGGAGGGGAATTTCCTTATGAAGAGTATGGAAGAGATGCTGTGGTAAACTCTGTTGTAAGCTGTGATAAATTCAGTTTGGAAAGGCTTTTTCTTGGTTTTGCAGAGGGAAGAAAATGAACACTCGGGATTACCACAAATTTTGAAAAGGACAAATTCCTTTTCAGTTCTGAAAATGTGATCAGTGCATTATGTCCTTATTGCCCTAATTATGTTCTGCTGCGATTTGGTAAAAAGTAAAATTATTCTTCTTTACCTTATATGATCAATTCAGAATTTTTAGGTTTCTAATTGAAATATTCCTTTCCTCTTGTCACGTCAAATCCCCCAACATGAAAATAAACCCTAATTCATACAGACCTCTGGGTCTTTTGGAGTGCTAATGCGTGGCTTGCTTAGGGTTTTTTCAATGGACAAGTTGTTTGTTATTGTAGAGTAACAGACCACTACTGTTCTCTTTCTGGTTTGTTTTGATCTTTTATGGGAATATAAACTTTGTTATATGATGTTGGGAAGTGTTTTGTGGTTAACGCTGCATGTGCTGTGGACTACGTTTTTGGGTATGTTTTGTATGGCTGCTAATAGTGCTGGGAAACTACAACTTATGCCCCGAAGGTCCTTCCAGTTTGGTATTTGTACAGCAGCGCAATTGCTTCTTATGTATAGCTGGATGCTGTTCATTTATCTCGTAGATGTATATCATAAAGCTCCATCTGTGGTCCTGCCATGCTTCCCAATTGGAAATCTGCCTATTCCTGTGGCATAATGTGAAGTGTTTCATGAGCAGCTGAGCTAAGGAACCTTCATTCTTAGGGATTTTTTCCCTCTGCTCCTTTGCCAACCTCCCGTTCTCGCTTGTTTTTTTTTTCTTTTTAATGTACCCATGTCACCCTGTAGCAGCATTAATTTGCTGTCATTCCATCCCTTCCCCAAACCCTAAGCAGCTCATGGTTGTATTTTCAACTCCTTTTCTTTTTCCCTCATTACAAACTGAATCGGACAGTGCTTTTTCTGCAAGTTTTAAGACTATTTGCATACTGACCAGTCATGTACTGATTACAGGCTAAACAGAGCCAGTAGCTGTTAAGTGAGATATTCAGCCTCAATGGAGGCATTTCTCCCCTTTTCTGCTTATTTCCTGGTTTTCATGAAACTTGTAGAAATTTACACTCACACTGGATTGCTTTGTCCAATTTGATTGGCATTGACTGTAGGGCAATGGCTTTGCATAGGCCTCATTTCCATGAGAAACCAGAGTAAAAATGCTTTAGGAATAAATTAAGAAAACTTGGTTGGAATGCATATTTTTAGATAAGACTAATACATATTTAGACAGGGAAATTAATGTTAAAATGACACAGAACCTTTGTAGGTTTCAAAACAGTGTGTCCTACAAGACCCTCAAAATTAGATTGATAGCTTAGCATGGCAATAGTGTAACATCTGTTTAATTTGAACCTACAAGAAAAAAGCTGTTCCTTCTTACCGTAGAGATACCTCCCACATTTACATGAAAATGACCTACAGAATATGGTTAGACTGGGTTTTCTACTTACTGTAGGAGCTAATCCTGGTAAATTCTGTTGAAATAGTGGAATCTAGCCAAATCATTAAAAATTATTTGCAGTTCAGATGCTGCATTTCAGATTTTGTCTTTTTTGTTGTTGCTGATGTGGGGTTTTTGTTGGTTTGGGGGAGGAGTGTCGTTTTTTGTTTTGGTGGGTTTTTTAAGATCTTGCAAAACCAGTAATTTTGAGAAATTTCCACCTTTCTATTTGGGGTGAGGCAAACAGTGCTTTGAGTACAGAGGGCTGTCAGCTACACCAGCGGGGAAAACAAAAGTCAGCACTTTATTTTAATAGTATTTTTGTTGTTATTTGGGCAGCAGATGAAATAATGGGATGGAAAAAAATCTCTTCATAATGGAAAAAGTCTTTATCAGCAGCTTTTGTTTTTCATGTAATTAGTGAAAGGAAAATGGTGTTTAACAGACTAAAACACAACCTAGGCTTTGGGCTGCTATTTTCTTCTGGATTTTTTTTTTTACTTTTATCAAAACCAGCTAATTTATTTTGAAATTCTGTGATGAAGATGCAGTTTTGAAATGGCTTTATCTGAGTGGCACTGTTTCAGAGTACTTTTTGGTTATAGTTTACCTATGTAGTGTAAAAAACCCCACTTCCAGTCTGGGAAGAAAAGGCAACTGAGAATGCAAGTCACATTTATAAAATGAAACATAAACTTAGCTCTTCATCACCTGAATTCTTTTTTTATTATTTACTTACAAGTTTTGTTTACATAGGAAGGCCTACTATTAAATATAAGCTTTGTTTTTCATGTTCTGATGTAAAATGATGTGCAGAAGATAGAGAGACCTATATTTTTGGATTTCTTTATGAAGCAGTTGGTACCTATGCAAAAGAAATCCTTTTTAAATGGAGGACTAAAAACAGATGTGGTTATTTAGAAATGATAAATTGTGGAGATTAACATGGGCAGCTAACTATACAGACTTTTTTTGTCCTTTATTGCAGGAACTGAAGCTCACTCTTTAAAGGGTGCAGTGCTGTGAAAACTGTTACTGAGTGTAGAAAAATGGACATGATGCAGATACTACATAAAACCACAGACCGCTTGGAGTGTGATCACTGCAACTTCAGAGGAACGGACTATGAAAACATACAGATTCACATGGGTACCATACACCCAGAGTATTGTGATGAAATGGATGCTGCTGGTTTGGGTAAACTTATATTTTATCAAAAAAGTGCAAAACTGTTTCACTGCCACAAATGTTTCTTTACCAGCAAGATGTATTGCAACGTATATTATCACATCACAGCACAACACGCAGTGCCTGAGAAGTGGAATGAGGAGCGGAAAGAACAGGTAGAAGGAGAGTCAGATTCCTCCAAGAAAAGTGTCACATCAGAGCCACAGAAACCTACCCTTTCTCCTGAACTTCCCAAATCTGAACCTGTTGTTTCCCCCAAGCTTCAGAAGTCATCAGCATCCCCAGAGCCCCAGAAGTCTGCTCAGGCAACTTTCTCGGAGCCAGAGAAGTCAGCCCAGGCCACGTCCCCAGATCAAGAAAAGTCAGCCCAGGCCACATCTCCAGACCCAGAGAAGTTAGCCTCAGCAGTATCCCCAGACTCAGAAAAGACGTCAGCTTCTGTGTCCCCAGACCCACAGAAGCCATCTCCTGCTGTATCCCCAGACCCACAGAAGCCATCTCCTGCTGTGTCCCCTGACCCACAGAAGCCAGCCCCGGCTGTGTCTCCAGAGCCCCGTCGACATTCCCCAGCTGTGTCTCCAGAGCCCCGTCGGCATTCCCCCGCAATGTCTCCAGAGCTTCGTCGCCATTCTCCTGCTGTATCACCAGAGCCCCGTCGCCATTCTCCTGCTGTGTCTCCGGAGCCCCGCAGATATTCCCCAGCTGTGTCACCAGAGCCAAAGAAACCTCCTCCAGCAGTATCCCCTGAACCGCGAAGGTATGGCCCAGCTGGGTCTCCTGAGTCCCGGAGGCATCCTTCTCAAATGCGTAGGCCTGCTTCTGCTGCTTCTCCTGAAAATCGGAGGCCTGCTCCTGCAGTTTCACCGGAGTCGTGGAGACCTGGTCCAGCTGTTTCCCCTGAGCCCTGGAGATCGACACCTCACGAAGCACAGAAGTCTTCCACGGTTTCTTCCTGGTCTCTAAAGCCTGCCATGTCCGTGTCTGTAGAATCCCGGAGGTCTGCACCTGAGTCCCGAAGGCCTGGCCCCGTTGTGTCCCCAGAACCTAGGAGATTTGTTTCTGACTCATGGAAATCTACGTCCTTTTCTGAATCCCAGAAATCTACTCTTGTTTCTTCTGAGCCATGGAAACCCATCTCATCTGTTTACCCTGAAGGCTGGAAACCTGTTCTGTCCCCTGACACGTGGAAGCATTCTCCCCCTGTTTCTCCTGAGCTTCGGAAATCTAGTCACACTGTTTCCTCTGACTCTTGGAAGCCTTCTTTCTTTCCTGAGGTCCGTAAGCCTGGTGCTTCGGTATCTCCCGAATCTTGGAAACTCTCTGAGTCCCGGAAATCCATGTATTTTTCTGACACTCAGAAATCCACCTCTGCTGCGTCGTCTGAGGTTCAGAAACGGGCCCATTTCCCTGAACCTCGGAAAAGAGCTTTGTTCCCAGAGTCTCGTAAATCTAATCCTACAGTTTCTACTGATGTCCAGAAACGTGCTGTCTTTTCTGAGCCCCAGAATCAGATCTCTGCTTCTGCTTTTTCTGCTGAAGGCCAAAAACATGCCCTGTGTTCTGAAGCCCAGAAATCGGCTCTTGTTTCTTCTGAAATGCAGAAGCACAGCCTATTTTCTGAAGCCCAGAAACTTGCTCCCATTTCCTCTGAAGTTCAGGAACCTTCTTCCTTTCCAGAGACTCAGAAATCTACTTCTCCTGAAATTCAGAAACACGGCCTTTTTACTGAGTCCCAGAAACCTACTCCTTCTGTGTCTCCCGATACTCCCAAACAAGCTGTTTTTACTGACTCCCAGAAATCTGTTGTTTCCCCTGACGCTCAAAAGCATGCTTTATTTTCTGAGATGCAGAAGCCCGCTGCTGTTTTATCCTCTGATGTCCAGAGACATGCTGAAACTACTGTACCTTCTGAAATCCAGAAGAACCTCTTGTTTTCCGAGCCTCACAAGTCTGCTCCAGGTTTTTCGTCTGAGCCCCAGACACCTAGTGAGTCTGGTGAGAGTGACTTTCTTTCTCACAGTTTAGATGATCAGAAACCACTGGATGATTTATTCTCACAGGATGAACAATCAATTTTAGCCAAAGAATCACCAGAAGATATGTTATATTCATGCCCAAAAAAGAAGCCCAAGAAGGAAAACCAGGAGAATTCAGATTCTGAACTAAATAGCACTGAGTGTGGAAAAACAGAGATGGACTTGATGGAGATAAAGGAGCAAGAATCCAATAGCGACCAAGAGCAATATGATATGGAGTCATCTGATTACGGCAAAGAGAGCAAAATAGATGCAACTACTCCTGTGCAGCCACAATGTGTGCTGCAGTTTACCGAAGAGAAAGAGGCTTTCATCTCCGAGGAAGAAATAGCAAAGTACATGAAACGGGGCAAGGGAAAGTATTATTGCAAAATTTGTTGCTGTCGTGCAATGAAAAAAGGCGCCGTCTTACACCATTTAGTTAACAAGCATAATGTTCAAAGCCCATACAAATGTAAAATATGCGGCAAAGCTTTTCTCTTGGAGTCTCTTCTTAAAAACCACGTTGCTGCTCATGGTCAGAGTTTGTTGAAGTGTCCACGTTGTAATTTTGAATCAAACTTCCCCCGAGGCTTTAAGAAACATTTAACCCATTGCCAAAGCCGTCATAGTGATGATACTCCTAAAAAACATTTGGACAGCCTTGAACCACTCGAAGAACAAATTTAATCCGTTTTTTTCCCCTTGTGCTAAGAAAAGCTGAATTTGCAGAAGTGTTCAAAAGTGTTGCTCTATGTTAACTGAGTAGTTTAGCTGATCTGACAAGTCAGAAGATGCATGGTTTATTGTACTATGTTTAACTTGTCTTATAGCTGTATTACTGAAATGATGTACTTTCAAAAGTAATTTTAAATACGTGTTCATGTCTTTGTATTACCCATCAGTAGAGTCATATTTTATTTTTCAGATGTGCTATGCTTTTGAAACCAAAATGGATACAAATTAGTTTTGTAAAGATTTGTAAAACATGCAGGCAATGAAGGACTGGAGTGGCAAATGATTCATATATTCCTGTGAAGACTGAACTTTTTTTCACATTTGTCAAATGTCGTATTTTTCAAAATGTTTTTATCAAGTTCTTTGAGAATTCGCAAATTTATCAAATTTGAGAAATCAGTTATGAAAGTCTCATCGAATGGGGAATGTGAATGAGCCAGGCATGAAAAACTCCCAATCCTTCTGGAGTCAATTCTGCCCCAAGGTTGTAATTGAGTGTGTGGTTGTTTGTTGGAAATTGATTGCACTCAATTATCTGACTGACTTGTCTCAGATTTGGAAGCGTCAAGGTACTTACTTTATGATTCTGTATTTTGGCCATGTTTTACGCATGTACTAATATACATTAAATTGATGGATTAATGTCAGACTATGTATAGCTCAACACTTTCTCTTGATGATTCAGATGTTTGTAATGTCAGAACCCCCCTAAATTTCTTGTATTTGGTGAAATGTTATGCTTTAATGTTTTAAAAATAAAAAGAAACCCAACCTGGCATTGGCCATTTTTCTTTTTTTTTTTTTTCGCAAATCAAGGGCAAAGACTTTCATGTTCAACATTATCTTTTAAGTGTCTTTGGCAATAGGAGATGCAAAATTACCCTGAAGTTCTGCTCGGAATACTTCAACTTTCCAGTCATCAGCCTATGAAAGCAAAGTTTAGTCTAAATTTCCTGTCTGCTTTGGGAAGACTCATCAGGTTTAAATGAGGGAAAACGTGGAAAAAAGTTTCTGTTGGTACAAAATTTTATTGAAGCCTCATGAAAGTTGAAGGACATTTCTGGTGTGTATTTTTATTTGTCTAAACTAAGTATTTTTTCACTGCTCCCTTATACTAGTAAGGGAATTTGAGTGCTAGTTTGAGATCTTTTAAGATGTGTAGGAGGATTTGATCTGATGTAACTAATTTCTCTAAGGGAATTGTAGGACATCAGTAGACGGAACAGACTCTGGATTTATTGTTTCCCTTTTAGATGACCCTATTAGAGATGCTGAGGAAAAGGATGAATATTCTTGAGGACAAACAATGATCATTCTTTTTTGATGTAAAGAAGAAAAGCAGGTGAAACATCTCAGTATTTTCCAGTGAAAGAATTTTCTTGCTTGAAATATGCCTAATGCTATAACGTAGTCCTTGGATACTCTCTGAAGAATGAAAATGCTGACATTGAAATTGTTACTAATTTTGTTTCCTGTGTTAGAGTATGAAGCAAATACAGAGGTCTTCAGTTTCCAGGAACTCCACTGTGTGTGAAATCACTGGAATGTTTTATCTAAGCCCTTGGTCTTGTGTGCTACATCTCGCTCTTTCTGTTCTTGAGCACAGGGCCAGCTTGGGGTCAGTTTGGTGTAGTTCTACCTCCAGGTTTGCTTAGGAGGTGATTTGTTTTGGAAACAACATGATCAGGTGAGGAGAGAATGACTGGACCAAACACAAAACAGAGGTTACTGACTGTACAGATGTTTCAGATAACTGCAGCTGCTTCGCTTTCTGAACCCTGTGGGCTGCCCCTGCCTGAGAAAAATATAGTTCCATCCCTTAAGTGTAAAGAAGACAACTCTAATTCTGAGGTTTTTTTCCCCAAAAGGCTATTTATAGCCTATACTGAGAAATGTGGTAGACAAAATATTTCCAAATACAGTATTACAGTCTCCAAGTTATGCAGTGATTCACAGGTGATGCACCTAGCTAGGAAGTAATTACCTTGGTATCACAGAAGAAAGATGAGAAGCCTGTTTGAAGCCAGTGTATTAGGGTATAGAGAAAGTGTAGAGCTCTGGATAGAGTTGGGGCAGGAAAGGAATCTCATCGAAGTAACTCAGATGAGTACAGTTATCTTGGAATTTGTATTGATTTTTATAAATAGCTATTTTTTTTTCCATCGTGCTTAAGAGTAATCTTGGGAGTGGATATAGCAGGTTGTATATACTTAAAATTCCCTTTCTTCTTTTTATATATTAATACATTGTTTGCTTCATCTCATGAAATTCTAAGTGCAGAAAATATTGTAGAAAATAATTATTGAAGGTTTACCTATGGATTCATAGTTTTGTACTTCAGAGGTTGTTTTTTATCATTACTGTTGAGTGATGTAGAACAGCTCACTCATATCTTACATGAGTGCACTGAGGTCACCACAAGCATTGCTATGCTCATACTTATGTATTTTTAAAAGGAGAAGAGAGGAAGAAGTTTTACTGTTTCCTACCATAATGCTGTTACAACCTGTTCTGAAGAAACTAAATTGAATTCTAACTTTCTTTAGTAAGTTTTGTTCAAATAATTATATTTCTGAAGTATAAGCTTAAAAAATATTTTTGTTGCTTACATTCCATGGGGAATGAGAAATGTTACTCAAGAATGTACTGCAGCTAGATAAATAAATTTAAAAGCTTTGAGAATGCAAAATTTAAGAAAGTGCATATGAAACTGAAAAGCAAATCATAGAATCATAACGTCACAGAATCATCAAATGGTTTGGGTTGGCAGGGGTCTTAAAGATCACCCAATTCCAACCCCCTGCTGTGGGCAGGGACACCTCCCACCAGGCCAGGCTGCTCAAGGCCCCATCCAACCTGGCCTTGAACACTTCCAGGGATGGGGCATTCACAGCTTCCCTGGGAAACCTGTTCCAATGTCTCACCACCCTCATTGTGAAGAATTTCTTCGTTATCTCTAATCTAAATCTTCTCCCTTCCAATTTAAAGCCATTCCCCCTTGGGAACCAGAATTCAGGTACGGGGAGGCTGCTATAAGGTCTATCTGGAGCTGAACCATCCCAACTCTCTCAGCCTGTCCTCATAGCAGAGGTTCTCCAGCCCTCTGATGAGGTTCTTTCTGTACTCTAACTTTTCTGTGTATGCTTTGTAATAGACTTCAAAAGCATGATTATATACTTTTTAATCTTTAGAGTTCTGATAAAAATGACAAAAAAACCCATGTTGAAGGTGATATTCTTTTGGAAAATTAAAGAAATGCAGGGAAATGTACATAGAAGGAGTCTTAAAGCTCCTTCAGTTCTCCCTCCTTCTGCAATTTCCAAATATGTGATGTTACTAAGGCTCAGCAATGCAGTTGCTATAGACCTGAGTTGGCCCAGTGACATCCTGTGCTGTTTTGTTACAGAGAACAAGAAAGCCGATAATGACCAAATGAAGAGATTGGAGAAAATCAGCTTTGCAGTTGAAACAATGTCTCAGCATGTCAGTAACACGTGTTGGTACAATGGCCTCGCAGGTGGGACAGAAGATTTTCCAGGAAGACTGTACATATACTAAAGAGATAAGGTAATGACTGCTGCGGCTTTTGCTTAAGGGGTTATTGCTCTTAGCTGCCTAACTCCCTTCATCTGTGCACCATTCCCTAACTTCGTTTTGTTGAACTGTTCACCTGTGATTTCTAATGCAGAAACTAGGCTGTAAAATAGTTCTTACTATCAATATTTCTTTTTAAACTAGAATAGTTTCCAAGTGCTTAGTTTTCTGGTTAAATGAAGGATCCCATTGTGGTACAGACTGGTATTAACATCTAGAAGGGGCAGAAGTTGTCAGGCAGGGCTGGATGGAAGATGCTAATTACCTATTTCTTAGTGGAAGCCCATACAGACCCCTATGCATAGCCTATATGGACCAAAATATTCCTCCTGTATTAATGAGTCCTTCACCACATGTGACTTCAGGTTCCTTCCAAGACTCTGCCACTGGGAGAGTCTTGGGATTTGTATCAGCTGAGCTACAGGCTTCCCTGTGAAATAAAATGCTTTCTACATCTCTGTATGGTTAATCAATGTGCATTAAAATGTTATATTCTATTCCTTAAAGTTCAGTTATTTTGCTGCCTAAAATCATTATTTCTATGGGGATTAAACCAACCTTTAAACTGTGAAATACTGTTTTCCTCTTGTTTTCAGATGCTCTTCTCCTCTGTACCCAACCTACTGTCCCTTATTGTTCTTCCTCTGCTTCTAAAACAGCATCTTTGTTTCAAAGTCAACAATTTCAATATCAGAAATAACTGGCAATATGGAATACTGCCTTCTTTTAAAAGAAAAAAATATACCTAACAGGAGGGTGGGGTTGACACAAATAAATCCTTAAACAAGTGAAATGTTCTTGATATGCATATAAGATAAATATGCACTGGATAGAACTCGGTAGGTGTGTGGAAATAAAATGTGTCTTTCACTAGTACTACTTGCTCAGATGTAAGAGATTGTTTTGTTACAGCTTTCTCTCATGGCTCACTTCCTGAGGGATGTGGAGCTAAAACAATTTTCAGAACTAGAAACTGAACAGATTTCACCCCATTTTGATTGTGCCAGTCTCCGTGGTGTCAGCTGCAACTGTAGGAATGCAAAGTGTTAGAAAAAATTAGCATGAAAAGCCACACTCCTGTGTTGCAATCTTTAGTGTACATTTTAATCTATACCAGAGAATACTTTTTGAATTGTTATATACAGATTGTTATAATGAATTGTTTAACTGTAATTCAGTGTGGATGCAATTGCTTTTAAAATGACCCTGTACTCTGATATAGTTTTTTGTGCATTACTTTACTGTGGCATTCATCACAGAATCATAGAATGGTTTGGACTGGAAGGGACCTTAAAGATCATTCAGTTCCAACTCCCCTACCATGGGCAGAGACAACTCTCACTGGATCATGTTGCTCAAAACCCCATCCAACCTGGTCTTGAACACCTCCAGCGACTGGGCATCCATAGCTTCCCTGTGCCAGTGCCTCACCACCCTCATAGCAGAAAACTTCTTCCTAATGTCTAATCTAAATCTCCCCTCTTTCAGCTTAAAACCATTACCACTCCTCCTATCACTACACTTGCTGATAAAGAGCCCCTCCCCAGCTTTTCTGTAGCTCCCTTTAGGTACTGCAAGATTGCTATAAGGTCTCCCCGGAGACTTTATTCTTTTTTTAATCCCCTTATTATAAGATTCTTTTACCTTGCTCTGGGTCCATCAACACATTTCTTTGGTAGACAATACCTCTGCCGTTCCTGCAAAGAAATTTGGCTGAGAGATGAGTTCATCAGCCTTCTCACAGAAACACCAGCTGTGTGACTTTGTGCAGTGAAGACAGGCAGTGAGCAGGGAAGGTGCCAGCTGTCTCCTGGGTTGCAGACCTTGCTAGACCTAAAGCTTTCCTCTTATCTTAACAAAAGGTAGCTTGTGTAGGCTCTATGATGGCTGCGGTGCGGCCCCTGCCTGGACAGTGTGTCCACCTGTAAGATGAAGGATGCGGGATGCTGGATGCAGAGCAGCTCCTGCCATGCCGTTGCCTGTAGCCTGCATGACTTCTGTGCTTCTTCAACCCCAATGGGGCCTTGGAGCTCTTTGCCTCTTGATTTAGTCCACTCTTCCTTTAAACTCTTTTAAGAAAAACTGTAATATCGATCGAGATACAAATAAAATGACAGATGGATAGGGAACGATAACAGTATTGTGGTTTTGCGCACATGACAACTATCCCGCCACAAAGATCTTGATTTCCTGTTACACCAAGGGCAGTTTTACTTCTTTATTGCTCACTTCTGTCCTGAACCTGGTTTGGGTGAAGTTGTCCATTAGAGGGAGCTACAGAGCAATTTATCAGTAGATTTGCTTTAAGGCATCCTTTTTTAACATGTTAAATACGAATATGGAGTAAAAATACATCAACGATGGGTTCAGAAATACCTCTGGGCTTTTTTCCATATTATGGTGAATCGGTTTTAGCCCTGCTAGAGCTGATTTCCTCACCGCTGTGTCCAGAGTCCTCTGTTTTAAAGCACTTGTTTATTTTCTTTGACACCCCTCCCTGCTGTGCAGTTATCCCATTCCCATGGCACATGCATTATTTACAAGGGGTTTTAAAATATTTTTGTAATTGCCAAAAAGTAATCACTCTTGTCTTCCCTAGGATGTTACTTCTCTTATCTTCATAAGAAAAATCACTAAGGGAATTACAGAGAAATTTGTGGTCTTATTGAAGAGCCAGGCTGTATTCGAAACCACGTTATGGCTGCCTGCTGTGCAGGGGCCCCGGGCTGGGGATAAGCTCTAAGTGCAAAGAGGATTTCAGTTCAGTCCACTGTGGCTGGTGCACACAACAGAGATGCAGCCTCTGGCTGAGAAGAGAGCTTGAAATCTCGGACCTGTCAACTGACAGAAGCTGAGAGGGTAAAGCAGGGCCGTGAGCCCTCCACACAAGTCCTTCTTATACAGCATTTGTTGCTGGACTCCACTGCTTTTGCAAAAGACCCCAGTACAACTTCTCATCCAAAATGCACACATGGGAGGGTGGCCAAAGATCCATGGTCACGCAGAAATGCACTGGAGGGAATAAATGAGATGAAAAGATGCACGTGAGACACCAGATTTTGACTCAGGGTAAGCTTTCCCAAGTCTGAGCAGTGAGGGGGCAGTCTCCAAGCAGGAAACCTGAAAATCAGAACCCACCTGCGGCTGCCACTACCACAGGAAATCTGCCTGCAAGGCAGCTGGTACCACCAGCCTGACTTATTCTTAGGATGTTTCCACTTCCAGCATTGACAGTGCTCTCTTGGCTATTGATGGGCAGCAAGACAATGCCTGTGCTCCAAGGCACTGCCTTCAGCTGCAGCCTGCTCACCTGCAGTCAAAATTGCCCTTTAAATCCTGAGGAATTTACCTAAGTGAGACCATGCACTACTTATTGAGGCAAAAGCTGTTTATGGCTATAAAATAAAAACAATCCCTGAAGCTTCTGTCCTTCATTATTTTATGTTGACTTGCTGTGGTCTGGGCCAGCTCCAGCACTTTTCCTTACTGCACTCGTTACTCCAGACTGTGATGAAACTGGATAAACCAAATGACCAACTTGGCCTTGACATGGTTATGATGTTGTTGAAATCAGGGGGAAACACAAGTGTACTGCCTTGGCCATGAGAATCTGAACCTGCTCCATTTACAGTAAAAAACCTATCAGAAGTCCTTAATTCCCTCACTTTCAGACTTCTCTAGTACACATCCATACCAAGAAGCTGAACAAAACATCAGAAAAAAGACGTTAAAGGATTTTCATAATTTGATCTTTGAAACTTGTCAGTGAGAAATTCTTTGAAATTTAACTTCCCAATAGAGAAACCCAGGTAAAGCTGTAAGGGATGTTTTAATTGTATTAAAAACAGTCACCAAAGACAGTCACAGCCCTTGGAAGCAAATGCTGCTTTTGAGTAATGATCTCCTCTTGCAAGACAAACTGACAAAATAAGTGTGATAAATGATCTTAGGCGGGATCACTGGCACAGCCCTCATTCTGTTTCTGAAACAGCAAGAAAGGATTCAAATACCTATGCATTTACTACACAACTGGAATAATTTATCTATCTACACTGGTTTATGTCAGTACGTTTATGTCCAAATAGCTGAGGATTCCAGTTTTGCTGATAAATAATACAGAAAATTAAGCACAGCATAGTTTACATGGTTTTGCAGCAGCTGCAGGATGCATTCTTTACACTTAATATAAACAAACAGATAGGAACCCGGCATAGGGAAGGGTTCCCCTGGTGCAAGGGCAGCTGGGTGGTGCAGACCCAAGCTGCTGCCAGGGCTGCCCAGTAGAGAGAAAGCAGGCGCTGGAGCCTTTGATGGCTCCTGGCCTGGGCTGTATCCTATCCAAATTTCTTAAAAGTGGCTATTTTATTGTTTGGATATAAACTGGTTGCTGATTAGATGCAAGTAGGTTTGTTTAATTAAAAAAGAAAAAGGCCAGCTAATTGAGTTAAAACTATGTGGTTTATGGGAGAAAATGCCAAAGTTAATTACGGTTACCATCTGTTTCATCAAAACACTTGTTCGCTTTGAATACCTCTATTGTCAGGGCTGGTTTTAATATCTTTCTCAAATTTATTTCAGTGAGGAGGTGCTTTAAAGTTAAATTACGTTGTTCCTCGTGATCTGTAGCAGACAACAGAGTCGTGGTGTCTGCAGTGACCTTTTGGTGCTATTTATTTTAAAGGAAATATTGCTGTGGCTTTAATCACTGCAAGCTTTGCTCTGTCTGCAGAAAGCTTGCAAGATTTCTTCCAGGGATTTATTCAAGGAGATCTTTGTGTATGTATTTCTGTATGAGGCAAATTGCAAACATGAATGGCCTTCTTTTCTCCAGTATCTCCTTTCCACTACCCAACTGTATTTAATTCCTGCAATATTAATTCTCAAAGAACCCTATGAAGCATTCACCTCTCCCATGGTACTTACGCACACAAACACGTGGATGTGCACACACACCTTGCTTTTAAGAGCTATGTCATGATATTCAAGTTAGCTGTGTCACGATATATCTTTAAAGTCTTGCAATACACTTGTATAACAGAACCTGGAAGAACTGGGTGACTGGACAGAGCACAAGTTTTTACCCCATGAAATTTTTTGCAGTATGGGGTCATTTATTGCAGGCTCCTGCTGTGCTGCTAGGCTGCCTGCATTCTCTGAGGGATGCTGAGGGATACCAGTTCCAGCCTAGTTTCCAGGAGGACTGTGGGGTGTTTGAAATTAATGTTATGTATTGCTGTCTGTCAATAGAAAAGGTCAGACTAGTGCTTGGTGGTAGAAAAAAGGTGGCTGTGAAGCTGGCAACAAGAACACAAACTTATTTTAACAGCCCGTCCGTCTTATTAGATGCACATTCTCCTGTATATTCATTTGACTGGCAAATGAGAAGGTATTGCTGACTGAATATTTGTAATTTCCAAGGCTCAAAGGAACACATGAATTCATGTCTTCTGAATCCTCTGAATTAAGGAAAATTCAATGGAGATTTAATCTGTTTCTGGAAGGAAAAGAAATCTTCACTCTGCCTGCTTTCTTTTTAGAAACAAAAACATCCTTTATTCTTCTTAGTAAAAGGACCGTATTACTACCACTCAATGTAGTGAAATAACGACTCCTTGAAAATCTTGCTGCTCCTACATCTTGGATAAATACTAACCTAATGGGAGTGATAAAGAATTAGGCAGTAAGATTAGGAAGAGAGATTGTTCCTGAATCAGTCCATTAGGATTAACCAGGCTTTGTTCCATGGCAACCTGGCTAAGAATAATCATGACTGCAAATAGTACTGTTCCAGTTTCTTGGGTGGAGCATGGAGTGAAATCGCTGGCCTCCAAACGCAATTGTTAATGTTCTTGGCGGTTCTTAAATATCACTGTGGCCGTACTTCAGCAATTCAGTTAGAGTTGTTCTTTTTGCCATCATATGTGATGCATGAGGAGTTAAAAAATCTGCAAACAGCCTGGGTTCTTAATGTTCTTTTATTTTCAGGTTAGTTTTGGTGGCATTTGATTTCTGATATTAGCAGTTGAGGTTGACAGTATTGTCTCTGACACCTGCCCTGAGTCACAGGTGGCATACAGAGGCGTGAATGGAGTCTGGGAGAGAGATGTGGGCTGGAGAGGTCAGGATGGCACATCGGTGGGTCCTCACGATAAACTGGTTCTCAGGAATGTGGATCTCTGGTGGAAGAGAAGTTCAAAACGCCTTTTCTGTTCAGTCATGATGCAGTATGCACATACCCAGTTCCTGTTCTGGGTGCAGCTGAACTGCGCCCAAGGAAAGGAAACATTATTTGTGAGCAATTTGATTACATTGATTTTGTCAAGGAAGAATCTTGAGAATCTTTGAAAATTCATAAATCTTACATTTCTTTGTATTACTTCATATTATTTTATATTACCTTACATTTTTTATTACTTTCTATTATTGTTTTTATTATTCTACTGTATTCTTCCTCTACCTCACATTGCAATATATTGATTTCAAATATATCTACCTGTCTAATCTGTGCTTGAAAACTACAGTGCTTTCTAAATACACCAATCTAAGTTAGCCTGACTCATTTTACATATTTGATTATGATGTCATAGACATTTCAAAAATGATGACGAGCATGAATTTAATTGCTTCACTGCAGGCAACACCAACCTTACACAAGGGTTCAGGTAGCATTTTTTTATGTATGCAAAACCACAGAAAAACCCTCTAGTAAGGAAAAAACCCCATATGTACTGGCTTATGGTTTAATGTGTACTTCCAAATGGTCACTTATTTGTCCTAAAACCAGCCAAGGCCCAGGAAGAAGGTGTATGCAGGGACACCACTGCTTTTCACAGTACTCTTTGTGCTACCCGTTATGTAGATCTGTGTGTTTGGGGAAGTATTCCTGCCTCTCCTCCCCACATCCTTTACAGGGCTGTCAATCCAACAGGCCCAGCTCTTCTGAGCACACAGCAGCCTCTGTCTTCAGGGAGTCTGGCTGATGCCAAGAGCAGATAATGTCTTGTTTAGCTTTAGCTGTCTGTCCAGGTTCCTTCATCAGTCAGTGGAGAGTGGTGGGTACCACCAGGAGATGGCTTAGGCACCCTTGGGGCAGGCCCTGGGGATGGGGGGCTGCCTCCTCCCCGAACAACTGCCCTCCCTCCCCGAGCCACAAAGGGGACACAAATATCTAGCCAAGAGCTGTGCCAAATGCATAAGGAAGGAGAAGAGATGATTGACAGCCAAGGTGATCCAAACACAGATTCATCAACAATAAAGCACTGTTTATCCATCCAAAGGAATGCAGAATACAGAAGGAGGGATGGAGTGAAGATCACACATACTTTTTCCCACTAACTTTAGTCTCCCCTATTAAGTTTTGGCAAGATATTTTTGATTGAGTTGTTCTCATTCTTGAGTTCAAAGAGTCATCCTTTATTATGTTTCTTCCAGGGCGTCAGCGCCAGGTGGAGATGACAATTCCCCTCACACAAACACACATACACAACCTCTCCACCTGGCTTCCTTGGCAGGCCAGCACCTTTCAGGCTTTGGTCTTCTCTGTCTTTTGTCCTAGCTCCAGCTCTGGAGTTCTCACTAGCCAGGCATTCATTAGGGAATTTCCCAACTCACAGAGTCCCTACTGTTTTGCAGTGGGCTTGTGATGGTAGCTTGTGCAGTGATTTCACCTTGCCTTGCCATATCACTGCCTTCCTCATCTTTTTTCCCTCTCCAGAAACTCGCCTCTAATATAACTCCTTACAGCCACGGTGGATAATGGCAAATTCATAAAAATTACAGCATCTTTATGACATAATATTTACACCAGCCATATTTACCACATGGTGCTCAAACTCTTCAAACATGTAGTTTAATTGAAGAGAATTCTGGAGTCTGCTTACTTTTAAAACAGATTGAAAAAATGAACATGCGATTTATCCTTGGGGTTGTGTACAGCCCCGTGTGCCTTTGGGAATGCAGAGAATCTACCTTTGAAGGCTATGGCTGTGTATAAAACATCCATAAGTCTTGTGGAGACATGACAGCTAAACTTTCTAGGGTGTGCCATTTGGAAACTCACATGCAAGTTTGCAGAAAGCCCATCTCACTGATTGCAATCTTCAGGCTATTGAAGATGACCTGTGCAGAGCAGGCCTGCCGCACACACACTCGGTATGTTGGGCACAGGCATGGGTCACAACGAAGGACCCGTCCCATCTGAGACTTTTCACAAGCAGCATAGTAAGATGAAAGAGCAGTACGTGTGTGGTCATCATCTTCTGCCAACCAATATTTTCTTGTCCTGTTAGGAGCATTGTTATGTGCCATACTTTTGCCATGCGGGGGGGCAGGGGGGGAGCGGTATATACTGCTTGCCAGCTGTGTTTTGGTACCACCCCCTGCCCTGTGTCCTCACGTCTGTACAGCTCTCAGGCTGTTAGCCAATTCAGCCAGTTGAGGCTGAAATTCTTTTCAAGATACTAGTTTAGGAAATATTTATGCAGGAACAACAAAGGAGGAAATGTGGCCTTTAGTGTCCTTTGGCTGGAAGCTAAAATGAGGTTGATCAGTGGGAGAGATGAGCAGATGCTCTGCAGTCCAGTGCTGGTACACAGCTGACCCCAGAGCACAGGGCCGTGCTCTGGGACCATCTGCAAGCCACAAGGGACAGGGCTGTGTTCTTCAAACACACAGCCCTGGGCAGTTCACACTCACAGAACCAGGGGAAAACCGTAGTGTGCATGACAAAGTACTCTCCATGCCCATCGGCTGCTAAATAGCTGCCCTGAGCACGAGGTAGGACTTGTATCACTTACCAGGAGCATTTGTTCTTCTTCAGACTCATTTTTGTTTAAATTTTTAGGCAAAATCAATGTACAGACCCCTTCCCTAAATTATAAGAATTTATTCAATGCTTCATGCTTTTTTGCCAAGCTCATAAAGAATGCTTCCTTTTTAATGCTTTGCAGGAGAGCACTGATACTTTTTTCCAGAACTGATTTAATCTGTATACATTGAAGTTTGATATCCTGCAGATGTTTGGCTAAATTCTAATAAAACAGCCAGAGTGACCCACCATGGGAATTTTATCATAATCCTCCCGAGGGAAAAAATATGTTCATCCCAAGGGATGTGTCATAGGTCAAACAAAAATTGTCATACCTCCTCCTTGCTTTGAAAACATCCTTCATCTTTACTTTTATTTATGACAGATATATAAAAGCTTTTTGTCAGCGATTTGTCTTTTCATTTATTATTTATGTCCTGGTATGGTAACTAATTATTACAAGCTCCACACACTGTTTGTCTTGCCATGATGATGTTCTTAGCATGGCAACTTTCATCTGCTGACTAAACAAGCACAGTCTTGCCTTTCCTCAGCATGGCTGTGAGTCAAACCCAAGTCACTGGGATTTGAGGATCTTAGGGCTCGCCTGTACATGGTTTTTGCATCAGTGCAATTAGACAAGTCGAAGGCAAAGCAGTGTAGCCCCCAAGCATGGGTGACACAGCACTCTTGTTAGAGTGCTTGTATCAGCACAACTCGCCTAAATAAATGCAGTGTAACAAGCAATCCATGCTAGAAGAGCTGCACTGGAGCACACAGATCGACTGTCCTGGTCTGACTGAAACAGCTTCTGAATATCTACCACAGTGCTAGTGTTCCCAGGACAATTTTTTGCTGGTAAAGAGATTTAGAAAGACCTCGTGGGATAAGAATTTGGACATCATGCTGTTCATCAAGAACGTGAGATTTTTCCCTCTGTCTCCTTTTAGATCTGGGAATTATGAGCTTGGACTCTGAGCCTACTGTTGCTTATAGGGAACAACACGATACAGGGAACATCCTCCTTTCATGTCACTTCACACCAAATGATTAGATGCAGGAAACATGCTCTTTGACTCATACCTCAGTGTATCAATATTCTGCTGACACAGAAACTCCTGCAAGGGGCTTATTGTGCAGAGACCTCCCCACAGGACCATAGCCAGGGTAGTTGCCCTCTACCACATGCACTACCGCGAATGACGCATCTCCTGTATGTGTTGTGGGGGTTTTGTTTGTTCCCTTTTTTTAAAAAAAAAGCCTGGTCACCACGTGCTGATGGTGTAGGTACAGAATGTGTTTGCTTTGGCAATGAAAGCAGCTGCAGAATTTCCCACTTCTTCCCCCAGCCCAGCTGCTCCCTCTGTCCCTCTAGGTTGTGCTGATGCAACTGTTTGCATGCGGGTAGTATAAGCCAGGTCAGAGAACTAATGATGTTAAAAAGTAACATTTAACACAAAAAGACACCTGCAATTACAGGGGGGACACTGACTTGTGATTGGGACAAGAATGCACTGCAGAGGGCAACCAATTTTTCAATATATCATTACAACAGTTGTTTATACAGGACTTTGGAAAAGAAGCATGAAGCAGCTTGTGTTAGGGGCAAGGGAAGTTAAAGCCACAAAAAATGTGAAAAACAAATTTTGAAATAAATAAAGCAAACAACTAAGATGATATTTGGAATGGCACAAATGTGTTGTCATCCACTATGAGTATCAAACGTACTTCTTCAGTCTGTCTAATCTAATATAAACACAGAGCAGCATGTATATCTAAAAATCCTCTACCAAAAGAATGCAGATAGATACCCATCTTGCCCTGGGGAGATGATAAGAGAAGAGACCAGACCAGGTATGACAGCTCCTAGAGGCATAATTTAATGCATGGTTAGAAGACATTTGCATTCCACTCTGATGAGAGTGGTAAAAACATACCAGGGAGGGGAGGGGAGGGGAGGGGAGGGGAGGGGAGGGGAGGGGAGGGGAGGAGAGGAGAGGAGAGGAGAGGAGAGGAGAGGAGAGGAGAGGAGAGGAGAGGAGAGGAGAGGAGAGGAGAGGAGAGGAGAGGAGAGGAGAGGAGAGGAGAGGAGAGGAGAGGAGAGGAGAGGAGAGGAGAGGAGAGGAGAGGAGAGGAGAGGAGAGGAGAGGAGAGGAGAGGAGAGGAGAGGAGAGGAGAGGAGGAGGTAGATCTGCAATTAAAGCAAACTAACATTGACAGTTGGTTTCTCAAATTGTTTTCTCTCATTTTCTTTCATTTAAAAGAGAGAGCATGTGAGTTCAGCATGAAAAAATAGAGGTAGCATTAAAGCTTCATTTTGGATTCTAAATTTACTGGAACAAATGTGAATGCTTTTATTGCCACTGAGATATTTAAAAGCAAGTCTTCCTTCAACCTGTTTTTTTGTCTCATAGCAAGCTGTTATGGTTAAAAAAACCCACTTCTTTTCAAACATACACAACATTAAGCCAAAAGACTGCCTGCAAGAATTCTTGTTTGAAAGAGTAACTTTGACTAAAATTGAGGCTCTTTCAAGGAGCTCCTAGAGCTCTTGTTTTGTAGTAGGAGTTTGAATTACAGAATTTTTTCCTTGACTGATAATTGATGAACCCACATGGGTTTGTCCCACCACTCTGAAGTGCTATTGGCAAGAAAAGTCAGGCATCAAAGTTGGATGTGACTCACAGTGAGAACAGGAAACAAGCTGTCATCTGCTTTTAACCGTGGCTCTCCAGACCCTGGTTTGCCCACAGATTATCTCACTTAAGGAAAGAGAAGAGAGAACTTCAGGTTCTGCAGATACAAAATCTTCCTTCTGTGACTAAAACAACACTGGCTTCTCTGTGGCTCTTCAGTGCCTTTTTATTTTGATGTTAAATTAAGCTAACGGATACATAATAAAGCTTCTGCCATGTTTGAAGTGTTGTTTAGTTGTAGTCTATACAATGACAGTTTCTAAAACAGCTTTGCTCTAAACAGGAGAGGATTTAACACACATTTTTATCTCATACTAAGAAAAGATTTCTGAGTAGGATTAGCCAAGGAGACAGTGTTTGCATTTTTCTTCCTTGAGTTTAAATCCTGGATTAATAACACTGACTTTCCAAAAAACTTGGTGTTGTTTTCCTTGTCAATACTTGAAATCCCATGAAATCACCAGTGATAATTTTCCTTAGGTTTGGGGATGAATCTTGAAGGAGTTCCTGAGAGATTTTGGCTACGCATAGAAAGAAATTGGAAAACTGTCCCTTCTTTCTTTGGCTTTGATGCAGGATATCTCCTGCCTTAGTGATAGGGCCTTTGCTCCTGCCCATCATGCTCTGACAGGAATGTCTGCATCAAGCCAGCCATTTCCATCCCTTCCTGCTGTTCCCTCTTGCTGTCTCTCCCACCTGCGGAGTTGTGGTTTTAATACCCAATGTGCTGTTCTCTTAAAATGTGCTTCAGTCTATCTTGGCAACTTTTGCTTGTGGCGTGCAGGGAAATATTTAAAAACCCATCAAAGAACATATTTCAGCTGTTGACTTCAGCAGTTCTTAGGAACTACATCATTTCCCTGACACTTGCAATCCAGTAACTGGAGAGGAGGCAAACTGGCTGGCTTTCAGCCAGGGAGCTGGTTTCTCTGCACATCTCTGCAACCATTCCAGTCCATTGCCACAAGCGCCACGGGCAGTTTCAAAAAGAACAAAGACATGTTAAAGATATTTCAGTCTTTGCAGCTCTGTACAAAAGAGAGGCAAACAACCCATTGCTGCTTCAGGGAGTTAAGAAGTTGCAGTACTGGGAAGTGAATGAGACTGTTTTCTGATACTTCTGCACAGGCATTGTGGAAAACAGTGGTAGTGATTTTTTTTTTTCCTGAGCTTCAGATCAACCCTGTATTCCTGCTCTATGGTTCCCTCACCAAGCAGGCTGGCACACACTTAGATGAGCTGATGGCCACAGAGGATGAAAATTCATGTAGAATGAAGCATATCCCGGGGGAGACGTGGTCTCCCAACCATGTGTATGATGGATATTTTTGTGGATCCTGTCCTCCTTGTGTGTTTAATCACAAAACAAACTTGCTGGAATTAAAATTCATTAATAAAACATTTCTCATTCATTGGATATTAAAAAAATTAGGCACAACTATGACTTAACAAAAATGTATTACATGCCATCAAAATACAGTGGGGCAACATTTACTATGGAGAAAAACCAGGCAATTTATTTACTTTTCTTTTAACCACATATATTTTGACAACTCTCTTTTACAATGCAACTCCCTGGTAGGTTTTGGATAGATCTTTATGTTGCATTGTGACCATGGCAGCACAATTATTGCTAAATAGCAAGTGTCGTTGCTTTAATTTTGTTTTTGTTAGGACATGTGTTTTTCTCTCTTTGTTCATAAGTTTAGACTCCTTCCCTGCTGCAGTTGTAGGCACTGGAACCAGCTGAGATTTGCCACAATATGGTATATATCAGAGAGCGAGTTTCATCTCTGTAAGATGTCTGACTCTCTTTTTACCAGCTCTCCCAAGGGTGATCACTTGGACAGTCAGGCCAACTCCTGCTGCAGCAAAGGTAGAAAAAGGCTCACACCAGAGCACTGTTGTAAATGAAGTTGCCACTCCTTAAAGCCATAACCGAAACCCACCAAAGACAATGGGTCTTCGGCCCTTTGAAAATTTTGTTTCGACTTCCCAGTCCAGTATTTGGTATTGGGCCAAAATCTACCTGAGTTCCCTTGGAATTTTTTTCTTTCTGAGTGGCAAACAAACATAGCAGTCTGGCTGTGCAGGGTAACATGACAGGGCTCGGATTTGTCTATCTCTGACCAGGGTAGTTTGGTGAAGGAGGAAAATACAATCAGGGCTGGGTGGCAAACTTGTCTTACCTATAACAATTTTTTTCTGCAGGACTCCCTTTCAGTACAAGTGAATAGCAGGCAGTTCCTGCATGAGTATTGCTCACTGTCAGCTGTGCAATAATTCTGAGTTTTTCCTTATAGGATCTCAAGATCTGTTTGTTGAACATCCCTCAAGTCTTGTTCAGAAGACAAAAGTATTTTCTCAGAAGACTTTCTACATGGTTTATATCAACAACCATCTGATAGCTTACGCAAGCCATGAACAAAGACCTGTGTCAGAAGTGTCTGTGGTGTGTGCATTTAATTATTTTGGATGTCCTACTTGAGATGTTACGAACCCAGCATTTGAGAGTATTAGGCATTATTTGAAACTTACTCAAATCAAAGCCAGTAACCCAAGGTAAGCCTGGTGGGAAGGGTCCTTTCTGGGACTGAAAACACGGAAGAGAAGGTCTTTCTAGTCTCAGTTCCTCTGCCCTGTATCCAGGATTGTCAAGAGAGTGAAAGAACTGCATTTATAGAGAAGGGCCTACTTAGCTCTAAGCTGGACCATGTTTCCAGAAAATAAAGGTGAAAGTTGCTAGCACATCTTTGCTGGGCATATGCAACACATATATTTTCAGACATTTGTAACCTGGAAATAGCAAAAAGCACATTTCATGCCAAACTGCAATTCTTTCCCCCCAAGGATGGTGACATTGCAACCTTTATATATTTTCTAGTGAGAAAAACAACACATTGTCCCTTGGTTTTATTCTATAGTGCCTGATCTCCCACAGCAAACATGAAAGGAAACACCCTTCCCCCCTGCCCAAAGCCTCAGATTAAATCAAAGTTAGAGAATGGAAAATTTCAGACCATCTGTTCAAAGTTATAAACAATTGAAACCAAGATATTTTTCTGGCCAGAGCTATCAACTATATCTACAATAATTAGGTTTAGTTACATTTCTTTTAAACTATGTTTCTTTTTCCCCCCCATACTAATACATCTATGATTTAGACTTCCAAATGCATTGGAAATGACAAAATAAACAAACAAACACAAAAATCCCCTTCCTGCAAGGGTGAACAGGGACAAAATACTCTTCCAGATTCAGAAACAAGGGTGCTGCTCACAGTGAAGACAAGCCATAGCTGCCTAAGATTACAAAAATGACTTGCACTCAGATAGCTTGCGGGTTTCTTGCCGTCTTTTGACAGCAGATTACTTTGATCCTCCTTCCATATCTCTTTGACATGAGAATCTGTGGTTTCATTGTGGTCTCAGAGGAGTTAACAGCACAAAGTTTCCAAACCCTTAAAAAAGAAATTAAAAAAGAAAAGGGTTGGATTTTTTAATCTTTTGCATTTTTTACATTTTTTACATATTTGTGGCTATTGCTGTGTAACAGGTGACCTGCAGAGGAGTACTTACATTGAAGTGCTTCAGTGGCTACTAACTCAGCAGTTTCACCCTAGCAGGCAGCAAACCTCAGACTTGGGTACCATTTGAGAAAGTCTGCCAGGGTGAGGAAGATTTCGTAATTAACCACATCCTCAGTGTATCACCATTAGATAACAGAGGGAAATGTGTTCACGGCTTGCTGCTTCATCAAGCTGCTGTAGTGATTCATTCCACCTCGACCAGCACTGGGAGAGCAGAAAAGCCCAGGCTGGCAGCAGAGACATGAAGGAGACCACCCTTACCGTATGAGTCTTTTTCACATGGTGCCTCTCCCGCTGTGTTTCCACAGATGAAGATTTACCCTGTGCTGCTCCAAGAAGCCTGTCTTCCATTTTGAATCATAGAATCATAAGGTTGGAAGAGACGTCTGAGATTTTCGAGTCCAACCATGCCTGTCTCCCTACTAAACCATATCCCTAAGAAACTCATCTACCCGTCTTTTAAACACCTCCAGGGATGGAAACTCCACCAACTCCCCGGGCAATCTGTTCCAATCCCTGACCACTCTCTCAGTGAAGAAATTCTTCCTAATGTCCAGTCTAAACCTGCCCTGGTGCAACTTGCCGTCGTTCCCTCTCATCCTGTCGCTTGTCACTTGTGAGAAGAGGGCAGCACCCACCCCATCACAACCTCCTTTCAGGTAGTTGTAAACAGTGACGAGGTCCCCCTCAGCCTTCTCTTCTCTAAGCTAAACAACCCCAATTCCCTCAGTCTCTCCTCACAGGGCTTATTCTCCAGCCCCTTCACCAGCCTCGTTGCTCTTCTCTGGACACACTCCAGCACCTCAACGTCCTTCTCATAGTGAGGGGTTCAGAACTGAACACAGGACTCGAGGTGTGACCTCACCAGTGCCGAGTACAGGGACACAATCACCTGGTCCTGCTGGCCACACTGTTTCTGGTACAGGCCAAGATGCCATTGGCCTTCTTGGCCACCTGGACACACTGCTGGCTCATATTCAGCCGGCTGTCAACCAACACCCCCAGGTCCTTCTCCTCCAGGCAGCTCTCCAGCCACCCATCCCCAAGCCTGTAATGCTGCTTGGGGTTGTTGTGACCTAAATGGAAGACTCTGCACTTGGCCTTGTTGAACCTCATCCCGTTGGTCTCAGTCCATCGATCCAGCTTGTCCAGATCTTTCTGCAGAGCCTCCCTTCCTTCAAGTAGATCCACACTTGCACCCAGCTTGGTGTCATCCACAAACTTGCTAAGGGTACACTCAATGCCTTCATTGAGATCATTGGTAAAGATGCACCCAGCATTGAACCCTGGGAAACACCACTCGTGACTGGCCTCCAACTGGATTTAACTCCATTTACCACAACCCTTTGGACCCAGCCATCCAGCCAGTTTTTCACCCAGCAGAGGCTGTGCCTGTAGGAGATGTTTGTGGTTGGGTCAGTCTCACAAAGTGTCTGTGTCAAAATGTGTGTTTCTTGAACAGGGGGATTAGCTGGATACTAGTCCCTCTCTGGAGTAGTAATACCCAGTTCCCAGCAAATCCTGCTCCTGGAGACAGGAGACCTCTTGATGAATTTCTTGCAGTCATAGGGGAATTTGCCTAAAAGAAAAGAAGCTGAAACATGGTGCCCTGCTCTTATCATTGTACATGCCACAATGATGAGTTGTTCTTTGTGAGATCTCCCACCCAACTATGGCCATCTGAATGCTACCTACAGCCCCAGGGCCTGGACTCCTGTGATCAGGGAACAGCAGCTGCATGTAGGCATCTCCAGAAGACATTTCATCTATCTTGTTTCAGACGTCCGCCTCCGTACAGAAAACCTAACCAACCATTTTTTGGATCAGATAATCAAGCACTTAGAAAGCTGTACTTGAGCAAGATGCATCCACCTCTCTATATTCAGAAATAAATCTTGTATTTCTCTGAAGGTGTGAAAGAAGATTTATATCTTGAAACATCTTTGCATTTTAATTTTGATTTCATCCCCCAGTATCATTCCCTGTCACCCACATGTAACCTGTCTGTGCTTATAGCACTATGATTGATGAAAGACTCTGTGTGTGCGTGTGAGTGTGTGTAGTTTCAGGGTCTGTCATCTGCCTGTTAACATATGTGGTGGGTGCATGAATTACTGGCAGTACAGCCTGGTGCTCTGAGTTATTTCAGGGAGTTAGTTTTATTTTTGTAGGATGCACCATATTTTATATTACATGTCTGCAACATTGTTCATTACCACTGCAAGGCATCATTAACTTGAATAGCCTCTTTAAACTGCCTTCAGTGGGCCTGTCTTTCCCTGCAACCACATTCCCTGAAGGGGTGAAGCACTACTCAAATGTGCCATTTACTTGACGACTTCTCTCCCAGGAGATATGCCAGTCTTAAGGGTTAGACTCAGTGTGTGGAAAAGTGCTGGGATTTTCCCACAGGAAGAAAAAACTTTGGTTTGTTCAGTCAGTGAGGGTTAGTGTGCATTGCAGCTAGAACTATAATCTTATGGTTTAGGCCTAGTAGCAGGATGCTGGTTAAGTCCATATTAAAACATGGCTCAGTTGTTCTTTGTCAGTAGTTCAGGGCCAGATGGCAAGGCCTTATCCTGGCCTGCATCCAGGGAAATATTGCACTTTCTTCTTTTGTACTGGCTAGCCCAGGGTCCTGCCAAGCTCCCCACTCCTCAGTCTCTTTACCTACCACTGAGCAGGCTGGTCAGCTGTGCGTTTGAATTCTCACTCCTACTTTGTCTGTCTTTATCCACTTTGCCAAAAGGCTCCCTTTCCCTCCAAAGGGTGTCTTCTCTCATGCATTAACATTGTAGTCCCGTATCCAGAAAGACGCCTAAAGACAACCAATATGTGTTATACACAGGCAAACAAAACATTTAACGTGCATTTCTAAATCCTTTGATGATAATCATTTGTGCAACGTACGGGAAGCAGGGGTTGGTTGTAATTCTCGTCCCACCAAAAAAATCCTGTTTGCTCTACCAGTAATGATCTGCTACACATCCTGTTTTCCTGCAGCATTTGCTACATTCACTTAGTCTGCGCTGAGGGCACAGACAAGGATGAGAAACTAAGAGGTGCTAAGCTGACAACAGACGTGGAAGGGAGACTTTAAAGCACAGAGTTGACTACACAGGGTGAGACAGGTAAACGAAACAGGCACTTGGCCTAGCAGCTGGTTGGGAGGATGGTGTTACACTAACACAATCAGAGTTATTTAGAAGCAATTAAAAACTACAGATTAAACACCTTTGACAATAGCATAGTAGCTTTATGTGCCTACAAGGAAGACATCCTTAGGTAGACAACTGCTAGCTGTGCTCTCCAGTCAAAATGGAATCTTTCTATTACTTCCCATCAAAGGTTTCTACTTGCACTGAAAGCGGTGGGTTTTTGCCTTTGTTAATGCTGGAATCTCTAAAAAGTACAAATATCTTAAAAAGGGAGAGAAATATTTTCTCTCTGATTTGTAATATTAATATAGGAGTAGTATTGTAGTTTTGAAATGCTGTGGGAATTCCTCACCTTACATAAGCCTAACAAGCAGTGCATTTGTGTAGTGCCAAAGTAGTCTGGCATGCCAACCTGACTTTCACGAAGCCAACGTCCTTTAGTATTAATTCTGTCTCTCTTGGGATGTTGTTTTTTCTCTTTTCTTATAAATAAGCTTCGTCTGCTAAACAATGTTTGTTCTTTATCAAACTTTCCATTCTTAGGAAAGGAGGGGCCTTTTTCCTCCTTTAGGCCATTTATTCTACTTCTGAGGGTTACTCATTTTCAGTATACTGGCAGGTAGCGTACAAAGCAGGGTTTAGCAACAGATTTTCTGTGTCTGAGTCACGGGAGGTACTATGGAAAGAATGTAATGTTCTTTAGAAGGAATTAGTATTTTCAATTTAGGACATATGCAATGTAAAAACTAGCAAAGAAGCAGTGATGTCACCATTTTCTTCACATAGAAAATGACATCAAAATTGTGCTGATATTTTAGTAAAACATGAAACCTTTAGCATATTTCATTGCATCTACTTTTTCACACTGGCAGTGACTTGTTTTGAAATAGTACCTCCTAACTTGTGTAATAATCCTATTCTTTTTAATACAAAGCAGTAAACAGTCTGAGATGTAGTTCCCTGCTACACAATTACACGGAACAGAAAACTACCATGAGTGGGAATCAGTTTGAACAATCCCTGCATAAACACCTGTCTGTAGGAAAGGTCTGTCTCTTCTGCAGAGACTTCTGTCTTGGCCTGTTGCCATGACATTAGCTTGTGGAGGTGCCGAGCCATTGACTGTACTTTTGTTAAGCAGAGCTGGTCAGAACTCATTATCTTCCTCCTCTTCATCATCTCCTTGCTCTGTGACTGTCAGCAGTAGCCCAGGCTGGCTATTAGCTGCTCAGGCTTGTATCTGAGTAACCTCTAAACCAGTTTTATGGAGTTTAGTTAACCCCACTTCCAGGAACAAGGATAGGTAAAGCCAGCATTCCTCAGCCTGTGACTGGCTCCATGAAACATGAGAATGCAATCCAGGAAAAGGCTGCGGAATAATGCTGTTGTCCACACAGTTACTCACCTATATGAGAGAACAACAAAAAGAAGTAGCAGTAAAGAGACAAACCTTCAGACTTTGGCCCTTTTTGTGGTTGTACATGCAAATATTTGTGACACTGCTGTACAAACTTCTGTGAAACTTTGACTAAAAATGTTGAGGAGCACTGGAAACAACACCATTCATTTTCTATGATATTTTTTCTATGCAAAGGGTAACTAAATAGCGTTTCGCAAGGCATCTGTGTTTCTTCTGCCTTGCAAATGTGACCCTCTGCAGCAGCAATGAACATGATAAACAAGCTGGGGTGACTGTAGCCCTGCTTATGAAGCACCTTGAAGAGGTGCACGAAGACTTTTCCCCTTTCAGTGAGAAAGCCATTCCCATCAGGCATTATCAAAGTGACCTCTCGATCCTCCTTACAACCCCTCCCTAAAACCCCTTACCATAGCACCCAGCCTAAAAGATACCCACCAGCAAGCACAGTGGGCTATGATTGTTGCAAATTGCATTGACTCTCTTTATCTTAGCACTTGATTACACTCTGTCTCATCTCTTGTACTGCTATCAAACTGTAAAGGTCTGGGTCACTGGGTATCTCTTCCTTTTCTGCTTAGTCCAGCAGGGTCTGGCTCATGATGAGGATATCAAGGAGCTAAAGCAAAATAAGAAAGAAAAAATAAATTGCAAAGAATTAAAACAATAAAGAGTTAAACAAAGGAAGTAATAAGTACCCATATTTAGCACCTTGTACATATTTTTAAATAGTAAAGGAAAAGATCACCATAGGAATAATAATTGTTACTATTTTTGCCTTGTGTAGATCTTTTCATCTAGGAATCTGTGAGCACACTAATTAAAGACTTTCCGCATTATCAAGTACAAATAATTCCCATCTGGAAGGGATGGGATGCTGAGAGCGAAGCAATATAATGCCAACGATATCCTCATCTGACATTAACACTGCAGATATGGGGTTAAGCTTCTATTTTTAATTAGCTAGCAACCTTAGTATGAGACAATTGGATTAAGTAGGTCCTCATCTACTGTTTGATACACAGGCAAGTAGTCACTATCAGATCATGGATGTTTGTTATGGGCATGTACCAGCAAATCTGTGACTTCTGAAGTGACTCAGTTGTTGGCCAGAAACGCCTGCATGCCACTCTGCTTAGTGTTAGCATTAAAGCTAGGATTCAGCTTCAGAGCTGAAGGTGGCAACTTCCTTCTCATTTTACTGCTCATCATGTGTGGTAAAACAATTCCTTCCTCTAATTTCTTATTGACAACATTAAGATTTCAGCTTTCCCTTTGTGGGGTGGCAACCGCCTCTTCTCTGTAGCAAACATCAAAGCAATCAGTGTCAGTACCAACCACACACCTTTTCACTGGAGTCAGGCAGCCACAGCCCCAGAAGAAAGTCTTCTCAGTAGAAAGCAGCAAGCTTTTAAACTTTTACCATGCATTGTTTTATGAAAAGTTCTGCAGGTGGTTAGATGACTTTTGACTTTGCTGTATGGGGAAGGATAAAGACAATCGCTTTTCCCTGTTCAATAGCAAGGTGAGTGGTTCCTACCGCTGTTTCAGAGTCCAACTACCCATTTTCAGAAGTCTCAAGGTCAAGCTGCTCTTTCATTTTCACAGACTAACAAACTCCCAGTATTTCTTGGAGCAACTCTGAGTCAGGCCTGGGTTTGTGCCACAGACTCATCACAAGGAGCCAGTCAGCCAAATAGGCAAAAGGCACCACCATCACTTTTAAACTGTTTCCTTCAGTAGCTGTTTCAGTTCTAATTCCCTTTTTGTTCAACCTGGAGCAGATGGTGGCTCAGAGCACCTTTGGGAGGGTGGAAAATCTTCCAGCAGCACAGTCTGGAGTACTGAACTTCGCTCCTTGCACCTCCTCCCCCCTGCCCAGCTGTGCTGGCCCAGGGGGCTGACTGCTCAGATGGTTCCAAACAGAGAAGAGGGCTAAGGAAGAAAAGTGGCAGATGGCAGGCAAAGTTGGATCAAAACAGGAGGCGTCACCTTTGCGGGACAAGCACTGACAGGAGGTAGGTTTCTTTTCTGGCTACGTTTTGGTTGGCTGTGTTTAAGAAGTGCCCCTGTGCAGAGGACTTCGAGTTTTTTGATTCAAAAAATCTACATCTTTCTGCAATGTTTTCCCTGTCTCACCCTGGCTGTAGGTGTGAAGGGCCAGATGCAGACCCTAAGTTAAAATATTCGTGAATATGAAGCTCAGGTAGCAGGGCCCCTTAAAGCTGCTCTGTTGACCAGCTGCAATGTTTCATCTGTGGGGAATTGTTTCAAGGGATGGTCCATCTTTCTTGCCATGTTTGCTGTGTGAACATGTCTGTGCAAGATTTGTAGTGAAAGCAGCTTTCTTTTCTGTGGCCCTCCTGTGTCGACAGAAAGCTGGCAAAGCTGTTTGTAGCCCTTCCCAAGTGCCCTTCTTGTAATGATGCCAACATGTTTTGCAAACACTGAATTGGCCAAGATAGCTGCTTTCATGTGCACTAATTCGCCCGTATAAAGTGCTGGGAGTGGATGAGTAAAAGAGTGGAAAGAAGGCCTGTAGGAACTGGTATATGCCCATGCAGTGCTGTTGGCTTTGCAGCTCAGGATACAATAACCATCTTGTGCAAATCTGGAGGTATTTAGCAAGACACTTGGTACCTGTTTCCAGCTGTTACTCTTCCCTTTCTTTTATTTCTCATGCTTTGATGAAAGAGTTCGATTGGGCTGGAAGGCTGATGTCAAGTCCTTGCATAATGCAACAATGTGTCAGATTTTATAACTAAATTTTACAATCTCAGTATAGAATGGAGGAAAAACTAGAGACAAGGCCAGTGCATGGTACTAAAGCTTGCTAGCAGGACAAGAAAAAGTGGCAGCGGTATTGAACCTATCTCTAAAACTTAGGTCTTCCCTACTCAAATTGATTAGGCAGCAGCGTTAAGATCCATAAACTTGTGTTTGCTACTCTGCTAGAAGTGCTGATAGCAGTATTTGTATTATTGTCACAGCACTGAATTGTCTCAACTGCTCTGCAATGAGTTCCCTGAAGAAAAGGAGAATTAGCTGTAAAGTTTGTCAGGTAGGGGAAACTGGAACCCAAGCTGATGCAAGTCAAACTTCTCCTTAATTATGTTGATAGTTGACAGAAGGCAATCTGTTGCTCCTGGCTTTCAGCCTGATGATTAGGACTGCTTCAAGCATTTCCTATCTTTTCAATCTATTTTTATCTGGAAGAGGTTTCACAGAGCATGTAGTATCTCGGGGAGAAGAATACTTGAGTAAATCGAACTGTATGCCTTGTTCCAAGTAGGAAGCAGTTTTGATAAGCTTTCCTAGTTCTCTTTTGATAGCTTCAAAAGAAATTTGCCAAGCTAGGAGCTACCCTGTTACATGACCTAAGAGAAGGTGTGCTAGGAAATGTTCCCTAGCCCATTGTCAAGAGTCTTGGCTGGAGCCCGTAGGTCGATTTTACTGGTAAGTTGTATCCTGTAGCACCATGCGCTTGGTGAATGATTATCTTCTGAGAGTCATATTGCAGTAAAAATGAAAAGCTGGATGTGACATTGGGGTCTCAAACTATTAGCAAGGTTGTCTAGAATGTTATATAGCTGGCTTGGGGAGTGGGGTGTGTCTTGCCTTTGGGTTGGGGCTCCACCACATCATCATCGTAGCTGGAAGGAGCTATTAGGAGCACAGGGAGCCCCAAGGCCTTGCTTGATTGCATGCGGTACGGTCTGTTTCAGTGGAGGTAGCTCCAAACTGGGGCAGGCACCGTCTGAAATAAGTTCAACGAGGAGTGCTTTGGTCTTTTTGAATGTCTGCACTAATTGCTTTTGTAATTTCATGGCTGTGAGGTGTACGTTCACCAGGTGCCAGAAACTATAGAGCATTGGCATGTCTAGAACTGAAAATATCTGGGTATGTCTGGGCAGTTCTGCAGGAAAGAAGGCAGAGATTTGCCAGAAGTTTGCTAAAACGGGAGCAAATTATTAACTAACTCTCAGAGGAAAGTTTGGAGAGATAGCTCCCAAACTGCATTTTTGAGTGAAGACCAGGGAGGGGGGAAATCCCCCCACCTTAAGCCAAATTCCTTGCAGAGAGGAAGGGGGAAGGGGACCTTCTTTCCTTCGAAGCAAGCCCTGCAGATTGGCAGGGGATCACCTTGCAGCATCCACCCTTTAGTGGTGGTGGTGTGTGAGCAAAGAAGCACATGGACCCCATGGCCATCCAAAACCCAGCAGCAGACTGGCAGCTGAGGCCTGTGGGTTGGACTGTGGTGACACTGGAGGACTCGCCCACCCCCCATCAGCGCCAAACCCTGTGTTCAGACCAAGCTGAGAGGGCTCTAAAGAGGGATGAAAACTCTGTCGAAGCACCTCTTAGGCAATGCCCTAAGGGCTTACTGTTGTTTTGAAGGAGAGTTATGTTATTTTCCCCTTTTTTTTGCTAGGGTATCAAAGTGATTGCCATATTCTCCAGCTCATTTGCAGAAACTGAAGAGCCAGAAATAATCTGAAAAAAACCTGTCTCCCAGCATGGGAACTTGTATCACCATGGAAATTAAGAAGAGCCTGACAACTTCAATCTCACTGAGAAGAAAACAAAGTAGTGAAGTGTCACAACATGGCAGGGCGAAATCTGTCCTTCCTGTATTTCCAGTGAGACAGACAGTTTTGGATTGGGGTCAGACAGAGTGACAGGGACCACCATGAGCTCCTATCAGAGGACACCACTGGCAGAGAAAAATAATATCTTGAGTGGTTACAGTACATTGAAAATTTCTATCCTGCCCCTTGGAAAAACATGCTAGTTAAACATTAATGTAGTTCCTTTGCCAGTGGCACAGGTCCCAGGACAGGGACAAGCACAGATAAATTATCACAAACTTGTGTTTCTTTCACCTTTCACAGAAGCAGGATTGCATCCTAGCTTGAGGTTTCTTAACTCAATCTATACCTTGTAGCATGAGAGCCCCCGGTATTTCTGACACAGTGATTTTAGGATCTGGTAGCGCTGGTGGAGTGTGGTGATAGTGTGGTTAGATGGCAGAGGCTTAATCTGTTGAGGAAGGTGCTGCTGTGCCGGTCCCAAAGCTCCCTTCTTTCACAGTCTTTCAAGTGTTTCCTATTGCCATCTGGTTTGGCTGGACACTGGTGCTTCTCTGACCCTTCTCTGAGCAGCGTTACTTCATTATAACAGCAGAAAACTAACTTTACAAAGAAAAAATGGATCACTGCTGGCACTGTAGAAGGGAACTGGGTCTGTTCGCTAAGGGGTCAGATAGCCAGCAAGGAAGGGATCGTGCGTAGGGGGAGAATAGGTAGGTACTGGGAAAGAAAGAAGCAAGTCTCTCACCTTTGGAAACAAGGAGCTGTTGGAGTGGGTAGACTGTCTGAAATGAAAAACCAAACCAGCACATTTGTTACTGAACAGCACTCATTCTTGAGGTACAGGCATGCAGGGGAAAACATAATCTGACATTGAACACGCCAGGCTAAAGGTCATGTGGCTTAGTCAAGGGCATGCAGTCCCAGTTCCCGTGTGGCACAGGATTTTGTGCTGCAGCTAGGTTGGGTGTAAGAGATGACAGGTGAGCCAGCAAAAAGTTCGAGTGGCTCAAACAGATGATAATCAGACCTCCTATAAAAAAATCCCAACCCTGCCAGTACAACAAATTAGCTGTGAAAACTTGGCTCAGCAGCAAAAGTTCAGCCTAAGTCAGCACTTTATATTGTGTGGTTGCAGCAGTTTTGACCCAGGAGTTCTAATGCTGGGTTTACTGCACAGTGAAATCATGGATGCAGAAAGGGGAATGCAAATGACCAAGGGAGAGCAAAGTATTCAGCATCTTAGAAACAGTGGCTGATAGGACTAACTCTGCAGAAAACTGCAAATTCTGCTAGGTCTGACTGTGTTCAGAGTTCCTAGCTCTATTGTAAGCACTCATCAGTGCAGATTAACAGCTTCTCAAGTCCAGTATTTACATGAAAAACTGGGAAGAGGGAATATGATAAATTATCTTTCTGTATTCTGATTGCACCTAATTTGGTGACTGACCATCTGGCTACTTTTTTTTTAGCTTCTTTTTAAATCTGTGGCATATGTGCTGGCTTTCAAAATCACTTCCAGATGTAATTTTTTTTCAGATAACAAGCCCCTTTTTCTTCTTTCCCATTAGATATTTAGCTGTAATGGTACTGGCAAAACATTGGTTGGTTGGTTGGAGTGTTTTTAACCATTGCCTTTCTCATACTCTTTGTGGGTTTTTTAAAGTGTTTTGTATTCCAGAATAAAAGTGCCAAATCTCTCAAGTAAGGAGCCCCAGTGCCTACACACTTACGTTCAGAGTTTATGTTCCACATGGTCCTCTGCACAATGTAATGGCCACTTGAAGTACCAGAGAACACAGCCAGCTCCTGGAGCAGTTGTGCTTGAGGTGGGATCTATAGGAAGGAACTTTACTAGAGAAGGGAACCATGTGATGAAGGTATCGGTGTTGCCCTTCATTACCAGATTTTTTTTAAAACAGCTGGAGAGGTTTGCCCTGGAGTGTCAGACTTACACAGTGAAAAGCACAGAATTAATGGAGAAATTATTAAGTAAGTGAAACGGTAAATTCACATGGAATGCCATGAGTTTGACTGTCTAAAATTCATCTGGATTTCTGGACAACAAATTCTCAGTACTATTTAACTCATAGTGAAAATGCTTTGAAGCCAGCTCTGAAATGAATGCATTTCTAAAGATGCCTCATCTCCTCTCATGTCTTTCTACTTTTTGGCTCAGCTTTAGACAACATGCTGGAACCATTGTTCCTATACAATTTATCACAAGCATCTTCTGCCTGCTGGCATTCAGCTTATTATTGAGATGAAGGATCTCAAATATTTCCATTTCTTTTATCAGAAAGTTAAGAATCTCTGCATAAAATTACCAGTACTGGAAAAAAAATCTCTGAAAGCAGATAATGGTTATTCAGGTTACCTGGAAACAGGCTAGTGAAGATAACAGATATTTTGAATCACAGATACTTGTGAAAAAAAATAATTTTGAGTTGCATTGAAACAGAAATCTTTCAGAAATGGCTGGTAAAATCAAAAGGTTTGAGGAAAGCAGTTTCAGGATAAATGAAATATTTGGTTTGACCTAAAATGCATTATTCTTTCTGCTTTGAGCATTTTCATTCATATTTAACTTACCAGAAAGTAAATTTCAAGGAAATACCAAAATAGAAAATTGAAAAGAAATGCATTTCTTTTCATAAAAAAACAGAAGTGAAACAAGTAATTTTCTTTAAAAATGTATTTTTTTCCAAATAGACAATAAATGCTGCAGCATTGCTGAAGCTTCTCCAAGAAATAATTTCCACATTTGTACCTCTAAGTTGGTTTTCAGGTGGGAAGAAGAGTGAGCAGGAGAGGGATGGAAATAGCCATAAGGGGACAGTAGTTGCAGGCCTTACTACCCATGTCCTCTGGTGAGGGTCCTGAGAGCCCCCAGGTCTGGTTTGCTGGCAGAACTCTTAGAGAAAATGAATCTGCCTGGGGCTCCCAGCATACACAGTGCACAGACAGAGGCGTCTTGAGCCAACAGGAGAAAATAAAAACCTCCTGTTCTGAAACTACTTTAATCTGGTGAGGGAGAGACCTCCATATGGATTTTAAAGTAATCAGCAATTCTTATTGACAGTGTAACCCATTTAGATGTCCTTTATCTATGAATTTAAGGAACAGTCATTAGAATACTGAATTTTTGTGACACCCTCCCTGTTTGTGAGCGGCACCTGAGATGCAGCCCTGATTCAGGGCAAACTCCAGAGGGCAGAAATCCTCCTTCCTCTGGGTCAGCACATGAAGAATCAGTCTCTGTCTACTAAGAGCAGAGGGACTGAGGTTTTGGAGTCCATGTTCTGAGTGATTCTGCTAGTAAAACACAACTACTGCCTTGGTATTGCAGCCCAGGTGCAGTTCTGATGCTCACTGTTCAATTTCACCCCAAATTTTCAGACCACATTTTGATTTTCAATCCATGCTTCAGCTTGCTTCTCCTTCTTGATCTTCCTGAAAGTCTTATCTGCTGGCTTTGCAAGATCATTATCAAACAGCTAATACAAAGGAAGGAAAAAATATTTCTGGCAAAAATATATGAGAGATTCTTACTCTTAAGGGCAGGCTATATGAGCTCTAAAACCTTGTTTGCACGTGAACTGTACTGCCTTGTAATGGGTTACCCATAGTGATGTGGAAATGCTTATTTCTGGAAAGAAGAATCCATCTCCAGAGGCACCTTTGTACTAATATGATGGAAGGTGTCACCACAAGGTGTGTGTGGTGTTAACAAAGCAGTATGGATAAAGCCTTGCCTTCATACATAATTCAGTGGAAACTTTCCAATCAGAGTATTTTGGCAGTCTGTCATTATTTGTGAGGGCATATTACTGCAATGTAATGTTTGCTTGCTTTCCAGATATGATATGTACTCTGTGAACTTAAAAAAAAAAAAGTATTTTGGCATAGGACAAAGCAAAGAAACAATAACTTTAAAACACAGACAGAAATCCTTCTGGTGGCAATCACCCAGACCAGTCTTCTGGTACAGCAGGTTCTGGCTAGTGAGGCTCCATTGTCATTTACAAGCAAGCATATTTAAGCAGTTAAGGATATCTTCATTCCATTTTCTTCCAATTTGGCTGGTCTCCTTGTGCTTATTGCTCTCTGAGCACACTTAAGGGACCAACCCCTTCAGTTACACAATAATTTTTTCATCAGGTCACTTATGAGTTGCTATTTACTGAGTGCTGCACTGAAAGCATTTGCTGGTCTCAGGAGAGGCAACGCTTCACTTGTCTTGGGAAGAAGAAGACAGAAGTCCTCATAGGCCAGAAAAGCTAAGCTAGAGAGAAAATGTTTTAGCATAAGTAAGATTTAAGGCATGTAAACTGTATTTGCAAAATATGTCTGTGTGAATTCTGGCATTAAGGAAACTCTAGAAGCCATAAAGAAAATAACTTCCATCAGCCTGGGAATGGTACTGAAAGATTTAAACTAAACTATATTATGGGGTGTTTAGAATGCACCAAGAATACATATAAACATAGGGGCATAGCTGCACACTACATCTGAGGATTACCAGTGGTTTGCCACTGCCAGAAGGAGCATTCCAGCCACTCCATCAGTCCTAACCATGGGCCGGGACACCTCTCACCAGACCATGCTAATCAAGGCCCCATCTAATCTGGCCTTGAACACTTCCAGGGATGAGGCACCCACAGCTTCCCTGGGCAACCTGTGTCAGTGTCTCAGCACCCTCCTTATGAAGAATTCCCTCCTAATGTCTAACCTAAAACTCCTCTCTTTCATCTTAAAATTATTACGCCTTGTCCTGTCACTTCACTCCATGATAAAGAGTCCCTCCCCAGCTTTCCTGTAGCCCCTTCAGGTGCTGGAAGGCTGCTATAATGTCCCCACGGAGACTTCTCTCCTCCGGGCTGAACAAGCCCAACTGTCTCAGCCTGTCCTCAGAGCAGAGGTGCTCCAGAGATCCATTGGACCTGTTTCAACAGTTCCATATCCTTCTTAGGTTGGGGATTCCAAAACTAAACATAGCACTGCAGGTGGGGTCTCACGAGAGAGGAGCAGAGGGGGAGAATCCCTTCCCTGGCCCTGCTGGCCACGCTGCTTTTGATGCAGCCTGGGACACGGTTGCCTTCTGGACTGTGAGTGCACATTGCTGGCTCATGTCGAGCTCCGCATCAGTCAGCACCCCAAGTGCTTCTCTGCAGGGCTGCTCTCAATCACATCATCCCCCATCCTTTATGGAAACCGTGGACTGCAGAGGTACCTTCTCTTGCAGTGACAAGGAGTGCATAGATTGGCAGAGCTGTGATATGGTTGCACCTGGGAGCTAATCTACATCAACTGTGCTGTACAGTTGTGTAACTCAAAGAAGTGTGTTCCCTGGCTATGAGAGTCCATAATTTTCTGCAGAATTCATAATGCTGCATTGTTTTTTTCTTCATGTAGAATTTCTGAGCACAGAGGGAAAATCAGTTTGTTTGCAGGCATAGAGTGTGTAGCCCTTACAGTAAGAAGCATAAACCTTGAGTAGTTGGCAAGCATACTCTAAACAGTGTTATAGAGAAAGCTATGTCTTTGGACTAAGAATAAATCATAGTTAGTTTGCCTTTTTTCCCCTCCCAGTTCATGTGAATTTACAGTATTTCTCATCATGTCAACAAACCAGCCTTAAATGACCAGGGTTTGTCCCATCCATGAAAGCTCAAAAAGATAAGGAAATAATATGAAGATGTTTGAAAGTCTCATGTAAATGCAACCATGTCAGTGTGGTTTACTGCTGGCATAATGCATTATTTTCTGCATATATGTTGCTCTTTTTGAGTTGGTATTTGTACACAACCTATTCCTTAAAACACTGCAACATCCACTGCAGTTACTGCCTCTTGTGCTGCTGTCCCAGCTTGACAGTCACTGCTGGTAAACTGCAGTATGACTGAAATGCTGAGGTATTAGCATGGGAAGGGATTTTTTGGAGTCTAAGCAGGGCTTGTAAAGAGAATATCTTAAACCTGCAAATGTATGTGGGAGGTCTACATAGTGTAGACAACATTAATTTGGGGCTTTTAGGACAGCAAAGAAGATTTAGCCACATATGATTCATTAAATAGTATGAGGAAATCTCCATGCCTAGCTTGGAAAATTTTGATATAAACTGTTTAATTGTAGATGAGAGAGTCTTCTTGAGTGGTACTAGCTCCAGTTCTGATCCATTTGAAAATAACAAATTCATTAGAAAAGAATGAAAGAAAATAAATACAGAAAAACTGTTACACATGCAAAATTGCTGAAGAATGGAATGCTTTCCATGGTGATTTGAAAAGAAAAAAACAACACAACATAAATCATGTTCTTAAATTCGAAAGAGCATTTAAAGGCCACAACAATGTAGAAGCCTTGGCAGGATAAGGAGCTCTGAGTGAAGGTTATTGTTATTACTCATTTTCTGGTAAAGCAGCAGCCAGTTGTGGTAGATTTTATCCCAATAATTTAAAAGGGAGCTTTTAAAATACCTTTACTTAGTTCTTTTATCATTCTCTTAAACTTTTGACTACTTCCAGTTTAATTTTTTTCTGATCAAAACTGCAAAAATTTGTTAAGGAGGACTTGGTTAGTTCAGCTCACTTTTTCACTGCATGCTTTCTGACCATTGTTTCTTCATAATTGTTCTTCATAAATCTTGTACGAGCTTGGTTGGCTTGGTGGGTTCAGAGCCTCTGTTCCCATTCTTTGACAATCCGAGCTCAAGAGAGTAAAAACTACAGAGGTGTTAGGTTTCTGCTTAGTCATCTGTTCTGGTTTTAAGTCGATGTTGCTTTTTTCTTTTCCACTAAAGACTGCTGAACAGTTTGCAAAGAATGCTACACGCAACCAGTCCTCTGTGCTGCAAAGCATTATATTCCTCTGCCCCTGGAAGCTCCCCAGTATGAACACCGGTACCTGCTTGTATCAAGTGCCTAACAGGTTGCACTATAAAATGGTTGGAAAAACAAAGCTGTAGAATTTCTAAGAGAGGAAGAAAAAGAACACACTTGAAGAGAGATCAGAAAAGAATGACTGCAGAATTAGAAACAGAAAACTACTTTGGTTTAGCTAGTCATACAGGATCCATCACCCTGGTCTCCTGTGAAGAATAGACTCCATATCCTCCTGGGTGATCTTCCCAATACCTTTTTGAGAAAACAAGGAAGAATCAAGTCCCTCTGTGGCTTTTGGTTTCTAAATATTTCTCACTGTCCAAGTCAAAAGAAGCTTTCATAAAATCTCTTTTCGACTGCTCTTGACCCTGAGGTGGAACTAAACTCCCGAAGCACCAAACTCCTCAGCTGGACCAGGATTCATTTCAAAGGTAGCTTAGTTTTCAGCTGGGCTAGCAGGCTAAAGGGCCTCACTTTGCATGATAGTTTAGTCCTGTGTAAAAGGCTGTGGGTGCATCTATTTCCGAATAGGATGGGGACAAAGCAAGGGGGATCAATATCTTTCCCGTGGAAGCCCAAGAGGGCCCGAATAGGTATAACATCAAAACACAGCGTAGGGTGCATAAAGACACTTCCGAGTGCTGTGTTGCTACTTGAGAGGTTTGCTGATGGCCAGGATCCCAATACATCAAATATTCTTTTGGAGTATTTTATTTTTTCCAAATGAAGGAAGGTACTTTTTATCCTGTAGTAGCAGCTCTTAAGCTTTGAGGGAGTTCATGGAGAGGCACAGGGCTTGTACATTAACATGGCTCTTTTGAAGTTATATCTGGCTCAATTTGCAATTATCAGAACACAATGAAAGAAATAAAAGTTGGATTGAGTACTTTCTTGAAGTTATTCTGCAATCTGTGGACTAACAACTGATCTGCTATGCCGTAATCTGCTGCGACATGGTTTGTGGTGTGCAAATGACAGAGAACTCTGTCTCTCTATTCAGTAATTACCATAAAAAATTATGTTGGCTTAAAAGTACTTTTCCTCAGAAAGTCCCTGTTCCCTCTTTTGACTATAAATAGATAAAAAAGAATAATTGAAATAGTAATTTAACTTCCTGATGAATGTATTATCCTGTAGAACCTGCTCAATCAAGATGCTAATAATGCTGCTGATAAAATAAGAGTTAGTAAGCGCATGCCAGCACCAAATGTATTCCTGCACTTGACATGAAGAAAGTATGGCTAAGGTTAATCATAAGGAAGTTCTAGTTAATCATAGCTCTGGAGTGAAATAGAAGCGTAAATTAGTGTAATAAGGAGTAATTTTCAGAAAAAAACCCTAAAATTTTATCATTAAGTCCCTGTGAGACTGCAAGTTGTAATTTGCACTGTAATTCCATCAGCTGTCTTTCCTGCTTCTGTGCACAATAACATACAGCATCACTGTGTCATTAAGAAACAATTATTCTAACAACAGTACTAATAAATGCCTTCTGTTAGATGTAGGATTTAGCCAGCAAACACAAACAGACCTTTTAGATCAATACTGGCTAGGATTAACAGTGACATTTAATGTCACCCACTCATTTATGAATTGCCACATTGTCATTGTAAGCCACAGGGTGGAACTAAAAAAAAGGGGAGACAACTAGCAAATGCAAAGTCGTCATTCATGGGAGTGAAGAAACTGCGACTATTTAAAGATGTTAGTCAAACCCTCTAAAATTAGCAAATATTTGAATCCCACATAAATTCCATATTTAAGATTGTAGGACTGAATATTTAATGAGAATTGGGTTGAACAGAATTTTTTCAGGTACTGTAGATTATATTTCCTACTTATTCACAGCCTGCCTGTGTTAACTTAGACAACTCAGGCAGGATTTATGTGCCTCTTATTTCCTGAGGCTTATAATATTCTGTGGGATATACTTTACAACAGTATTTTCCATTCTTATATGCAAATTGGAAGCAATTTAGTAGTGTCTGTAGAGAACCTAGAGATGCTCTGTGTGGGTCAGGTAACACTGATGCTATGATGAAACATAGGAACCTAATGATTCTATAACAACAATTGCCTATTTTTTTCTCACACTCCCCAAACCAAAAAGCAGATTATAGGAAACAGTGGCCTTAGCGAGATTTTTAACTGGTGTATAATCAAAACTACACTGCAAAATTAGACTAAATTTCAAATGTCAATCTTTTCAACAGAAATTTTTTCTGCAATTGCTTTATAGGCATTAGTGTAGGAACACATAAAGTAGAAGACTTTCTGCAGCACTTGTTATTACAGTAGCTAAAGGATCAAGCCCAGGATCAAAATGCAAGGTGTCAGCTAAAGCCTGGTAGCCAGTCTTGCAGCCACACACTGATTTTTGCATATATTCATCAACTAAGTTGGGCTTAAGTTTCTTCCTAGGAATATTAAATCAATTTAGCCTAAATTGAATTGTGTTGTTCAAAATAGGTTTTAAGAACGTAGGTTTGAAAATTTAGCCTAATGATATCCTTTTAATGCAATTTGAAATTTCCTGAATGTCAAATGTTCTGGAAGATTTTTAAATTAGTTGACTGGCTCCCAGGAGAGTCATAGTGGGGTGCAAGGGAAAAGTAGGAAAACTTCTATCTAAAAGTGACACGCCGTTTCTTTTTGGTACATTTATGTACATTTGATCTGTTTTGAATACATTATCCCTGCCTGATTGCCATGTTTTGAGCAGGCTGCAAAGATTCCAGGGACAGTGGATGAGGAGCTACATCCTTTCTTGTATTTGAACAATATCTGATATTATGGGATACTAACTGTGATTTAGCAATACCGACCTACAACCAGGTACCAGTAGCAATGTCATCAACAGAAGTTTTGACAGCCTAATATATTTCCTCCACTCCCAGTTAATCAAATTTCACTTCCTCAGTGTCACTTCCCTGTTGTTTTATTCAAGCTCAAGTCAAAAAAGCAGGAAAAACCTTCATGAGGCCATAAAGAACCACAGAAAATCATATTGGCAACAACAGCTCCACAGCTTATGGTAACAATCCAGTTTGAAGGGTGTGTAAGGAAGTGAACTTTCAAAATGATTAGTCATCTGTAAAGACAGTCTCCTACTTTTAATGTCAGACAAAGTTTTCAGAATTTGGATTCATCTACATGAAGATCAAATGGGACTCATCTGTGAAGGAGGATGAGGTGGGCATTCAGGTAGGCCAGAAGTCTCCTTTAGGATCCATCATAAAAGGTACTCATTTTGACATGGCTAATGGACATCCTATGAACTATGCTTATTGGGTTTTTTTATACAAAATGGTCTATTATTCACAGTGTTGCCTTTACGGCACACAATACTGAAATAAATGAGGAGCAGTATCTGCTATGAGGCACTTGGCACCACTTAAATGTCAAAGTCTCCTAAGCACCAAAGTTTCATCCATAGTTCATGCTATTTATTCATAAGCACAAGCGTAATACCTGTATAAATGCCACACACAGATGAAATCATAGAATGGTTTGGGTCGGAAGGGACCTTAAAGATCATCCAGCTCCAACCCCATGTCATGGACAGGGACACTGCTCAAAGCATCATCCAGCCTGGCCTTGAACACCTGCAGGGATGAGGCATTCATAGCTTCTCTGGGCAACCTGTGCCAGTGCCTCACCACCCTCATGGTAAAAAATTTATTCATAATATCTAATCTAAATCTCCCCTCTTTCAGTTTAAAATCATTATTCCTCTTCCTACCACCGCACTCCCTGATAAAGAGCCCCTCCCCAGCTTTCCTGTAGCCCCCTTTAAGTACTAAAAGGCTGCTATAAGGTTTCCCCGGAGCCTCCTCTGCTCTAGACTGAACCCCAACTGTCTCAGTCTGTCCTCATATAGGAGGCGCTCCAGCCCTCAGATCATCTTTGTGGCCCTCCTCTGGACTTACTCTAACAGCTAAAAGATGTAGCATCTCTGCTTCCATCCCCATCAAGGGAAGAACTGCCAGGGGCTTTAAAAGGCCTCAGATGTACCAGTGGTACAGCCCATGCTGTGCAGCTGCAGACTGTGTGGAGTGGTAGCTATCACACCTGCAGTCTATTCATCCCAGCCCATCTGCGACAGAAAGGGAGGTTTCGAGAGGCAGAAAGCAAGTGCGAGGTTGGCAGTTAACAGTCCCGTTGTGGGAGGCACTTTAACAAGCAGGACCTTGCTGCAAGCCTTTAATTATACTCTCCCAAACTGTCAGAGTTACTTCCCTAAGATATAACTATGGTATGATACTATGTGATAGGTAACAAGGAAAAGAAATAGCAAATATAAATGTCTTTACACATTCAAGTGTTACAAGACACATTTTCTGGTACATTGAGGCTTTGTATCATGCAAGTTTATGTCCAGTGAACAGAGGACATCTTTAAAGCCTGTCCAGTTATTTTGTCCTTCTGTATTTAAAGTAGTAACAGGGATAACACCTTCTTAGTCACGAAGGATTTCTGTGCCCCAACAAATGCTGCAGACATCCTTTATCTCTTTTTTAAAAGCAAAAAACACACACTGCCAAAAAAAACCACCTCACCCAGCTTCAAGAAGAGGTATCTGTTATTTTTGCTCATTCTACTACTGGTTTCTCAGGTACTCTAGGGAACTGCAAAGTGAAATAACTGGTAGAGCTCAACAGTCAGCTAGAAAAGGTGAAAGGCCTCTAGCTTCAGGGAGAAAATACTGATGAAATGTCCAGTGTTTCAACTAAAGTTAGGGCTAGCTCTAGATACAGCCCAAGTAGCTGAATTATTTTGGTCATTAAAACATTAAGTTTCAAAAGCCTCCCTTCGTTGACAAGGATCCATTCTATAGTATGTCTGCTTCAGACGGGCAGCAGTGAGCTTCAGTGATTTATTTGCAACAGATCTGTTGACTTCCATTGTCACCTCTTGACAGTCCAACCACAGGCTTTCAAAATGCCTTTTAATTAAATAAGAGCACGTTGAAATATATTAGATCAGTTGCTAGCTTCTTCTCATGTTTCCCAGTAATCTAGGGGAGGAGACAGTTTACAGCTGTCTATACAGAAGGGTAGGTGAACCTAAACTACAATGATTCATTTGACATGACTAATCTAGCTGAAAGAACACAATGCTTTTGCACTTTAATCTGAGTATTACCTGCTTTTAAGGTAAGTCTTCCACATACCATTAGCAGTTTAGCTTCTTGTGAAAATCTCGGAACAGGGTTTCTTCAGGTTTTACCACAGAAGATGAAATACCTCACCTGCAACATACTTCTATTAAAACCAACCAAACAAAACTTGGTAGCTTGGATCAGGTTTTCCAATAATGTGTGCACATTAAGACACATCAGTACTAATTTTGGCTAAACTGGAAAATGATACAAGATAATTCTGGAACAGCTGCACAATGAGAAGACAAAATGTTTCATTATAACAAAATTGGAAATTGAAAATCATGTGTTCCATTCTTTTACTGTCAAACTGTTCACAATTTAACATAAACTGAAACACTAGTCCCTCTCCCAAAAAATATTAATCTCAGATGTCTTCCATCTCCTGACACCCAGCTGAGGACATGAAAACATGACAGTAACTACCTCTTTTTTTTCCTCAACTCCAAGAAAAAAATAATCTAAACTACTTCGTCTCAGGATGAGGTCTCCAAAGTTTAATCTAGCATCTTCAGGTTCACACACATTCCATAAAACTCAAAGTATACCGAATCAGGACTGTAGTCCTCTCACCCCTCCTTTCTAGCCAATGGTAAAATAAGTTAGCAATGCAATGCTGAAGGACTTCTCTCTCAGTGAGAAGCCTAAAAGGGACCAATTTGACATACCACGACTCTCTGGCAACAGCTGTAGTACAGTCAACACGAGTTGTTTGTGCTCTTCCAAACAGTGCTAGCTATACTAAGAAATGATGGTAAAAGGACCAACTAAAGTACTTCACTTCAGATATTAATTTATATTTGAGATCTCAGCAAGCCATCTCTCTCAATTATTATTTTACAGGAGAAGGGATATAGTTTAGATACAGTTTTCTAAACAACTAGTCAAGACACTGCATAATCAGCAAGGCTCATGTAGCCTCCTCTCCTAGAGTCTCCTATCTCCTCCATAACCTCAGCTGCTTTCCACATGCCTCCTCTCTGCCTTAAGCTTCCAAGAACTCTTCCCTCCCCCTTCTCATCTCACTCATGTCCCCAGACTATCTGGGGATATTTGGATTGGTTCGGTTTGGAGTTTGGTTTTGATAGCTTGGTTTGGAGCTGCATGCACACTGATCCACCAGCACTGTAACAGCCGAGCCTTTTCTCAGTCTAAGCACAAATCTGGATGTCTCTCAAAGGATCTGCTGGCAGCATGAGCTTTACTAGTTTTAACACATATTTTGGTAAGGCAACAGACTGAAAGAAAGTTTAGATATACCAGATCTCACAGTCCGTCACGTTAATAAAACGAACCTTCCCTTTAGAGAAGCAGTCAGGTATAGTTAATACATATGACAAAAAAACCCTTAATCTTAAATCTTTTTAAATTAGGTATTGACCTTTACACAGTGACCCAAACTAGTATTAGTCTTCCAGAGTCAGAAATATTTAGCTGCACAGAAATAAGGTCAGGACGCTATTTTAAGTCAAGCAAAACTGCTCTCCCAGGCCCTTATTTAGACAAACTTCTCCACAAAAAAAAAAAATTGTTGTGTCTTCATTTACTTTGACATGGGCTATTAGAGAGTAGCTGTCAAAGAAAGATGTTACTGTCTAGCAAACAACTCAACTGTATTCTTTCTGTGTCTTACTCTTCGAGCATTAGAGGATACCAGACATCTTGATGATAAAAAAACCCCCACCAAAACAAGACATAGTTTTAACAGCAAACACGCAAGTAGCACCTATATATGTAGCGCACAAAAGTTAATTCAAGCATAAACAATTCACGGGCTCCTTTTATTTCAGTAAAACTAAAGCTTACAGATTCTTAACTCATAACCATTCGGAAAGACACCTATAAAAACTTGTATTAATAAAACCTGACAGGTTTTCAGGCCTCTAAAAAAAATCAAACATAAGATACAACAAAAGTTATCACGTTTACGTTACAGTCTTACTGCCTTAACATACCACCATAAAAAGTGAACACACATTCAGTAACTTCAAGCATACCATTAAAAAGACACGAGTAAGTGCTCCAGTTTTCTGTACCATACAACTTTATTTCAAATTCACATCTTTGTAGGCAATGTATCCAAAATATTTGACTCAAGAGTACCTTTAGACTGTAAATATTCTGCAACAGGGCATCAAGCCTTTCCTATTTCCAAACAAAACTTAAGTTTTAGCTCACGTTATAAAAAGTAACCACGTGGAATGTGACAAGTCATAATGTGAAACCAAAGTGCTTTAGTCCCATAGCGCAGACAGACACTAGTGGTTATGTAGCCATTGGTCAATACATCTCAAACACCAGCAGAGACATCTGCTCTGCTGCACCCCACCTTGCAAAGACCTCTGGACATTATGGTGAAATTTCATTAATTTGCAGCTGAACAGTATGATCGGACCAGCAGTTTCACTTCGATACTTCAGAGAATGAGTTATAAATGAGGCATCTTTTTACCATTTTTCAAGTTCCCTTACTAATTACCAAAGTTCTACTGTATTATGCAAGATAAAACTATGTTCCAGTTAGTCTTTTAAAATCCAAGTGTGCTATATTCCAAATTCCAAATCACTGAAACACTCAAATTATTTCCCCAAACCCCAACAGCTAAGACGCAGTATTTTTGTGCAATTCTTCGCTATTTGCATGTGAAGAGGAAAAGCACCTCACCCAACATTTTATATTAAAGAACTATAAACTCTCAAAGCAGAAAGTTACTTTAATAAGGTTTGGACTATGGAGTATGTGCTCAATTCAGACATGCCATGCTGAAGAGAGCTCATGTTGCAAGTCTTAAGTCAGAAAACCTCCTTTCTAGAGGAGCCTAAAAAGCTATTTATCTTCCAGAGTGAAGGAAGTGTAAGCATTTAATTATCCTCTGTGTTACAGAACAATTAGCTCTACAGTGTAACATGTACAAGTTTACATCCTAATTGGGAACAGCTGAAGGAAAATTCCTGGTCCTGTCCCACAGACGTAAAGACAAGGTGCTCTGCAAGACTGAATTTATCCATCACATTTGTGGCAACCAAACCAAAAAAAAGGCACATGAAATCTATAACAATATAGCTTATAAATTATAAACTGGAGCTGAACCTCTGTATTTTTTCTAGTCTTTTCACAAAAAGGTAATGACCAGCACCCAAGCAGAGATTCTGTTTTTTTTTCCTGTAACTTTTCCCAGTGTTTGCATGCCTATGCAATACTGCAATTTATTAGGTTTTGACACAAGAAGCAGCAATTGGTAATTCATCTGCATGGGAAGCCTGAAACCAAGGAATCGCTAGCATTCCCTTCCCCTGTTGCTACAAGAAACATAAGCCACCAGCAACAGCTACAGCGAGCTGTTGCCTTGACAGTGCACAACTCCCAGCAGCAGTTTCCCTGTGAGGTGTTCAACAGCTTGTGGCATGCATTTAATCAGTGTCTCAAATTTGGATTTTAACGTGTCAAAGCCTATCTACTTTTGGTTTGTTCACGGTCAGACATGAACACACATTCTGAGGAGGCCAACTCAAAACATGTTTTGACAAATGTTGCATTGAAACTGGCTGTACTTCAGCTTTTAAGCACTGATGAGCTTCTACCTTGAGCAGCGTTCAGGATCCAGGGTCATCTCAACACCATACTCTTAAGGAAAGCCTAGTCTGGATACAAATCTGCCTCCTAGATTTCACTGGACTTGCTACCTTTAAAGCACTACCTTTAAAGGTTTCTGAAAGCTTTAGCAGATGGATAGGCTCATCAATCAGATTAAGACTAAGTTGTTAAACAACAGTTAAAAGCCTTGGTTATCACTTCTCTAGAAATACAGGTTTAAAAGAACTCAAACACCATTGCCATCTTTTAACTGGAACGTGTCATTATACTGCTTTCACTCAGAATGATGAACAGGGATATGATTTCAGAATTATGGTTATTCACCTTGCGTGTGAATTCACACATCCTCCTTTTTTTCCTTTCTTCTTTTTTTCCCCTTTTTGCACAAAATCAGTTGAAGGGATTGGCACACAAATTACTGGCAAACACAGACCTGTAGCTATTACATTACAGGACCATATCAGAGTTTCATGAAGATTTCATGCAATGGTGTCTGTGCTCTTTTCTAAAAGAGAATGACTTTCACAGGTGGCACACACAACATAGTTTTCTGATTTTAAATGCAGTGAGTTACACAAACAACATCAACAACAATGGACCAGACTTAATAACTGGAACTGCGCTAGGTCTGGCACTTGAGAATTCACAGTGTTTAAAATAAAATTGCTTTGCCTAAGATAAAACATAAGATACCAAATATATAAAAAGACTCTTTGCTTCCATTATCTTGTATTAGTACTCCGACAGCAATAAGCAAGCTCAGTAGTACCTCAGACAGCAAAGGCTTAAGTCCATGGTTAACTTTATTCACTGTTTGCAGTGCAATGGATTATTTTTTTTTATTATATTCATCATGTCAAATCAGGCAATTTTCAATTTTGAAATGCATAAAGTCAGCACAGACTCAAGTCTTTGCTGGATCAAAGCCTGGATTCTGACAGGAAACCATTATCTATCGTCTCATTTTGGGTACCCAACTCCACACTGTGCCAAGGTGGTATTGCTGTTAAAGAGAAACTCAAGGTATATTTGCATATTACTGAGGTGTTCTTCTTACATAGCAAGTTGTTTGTGAGTAGTTTATAGTACCAGTTAACACTATAAGAGTAGAGCATTTGCACTTTTCTTTCCCCCACTCAACTTGCTAATCCTAGTAGACTCACTAACACAGGTTTCCAACCCCGAAGCCTGCCTTTAGAGAGAAAGGAGCACAGCTTTTGAACACCACAGCGTTTCTCAATGCACTCGCTGCCTCTCATTTCAGCACCAAGGGCCCAGCCAAAGCAGCTACTCTTGGGGGCTGTAAGCCACCAGAGCCCTGTTGACCCACTGGGCTCACTGACCCCACTGAACCGAGTTACGGCAAGATGCTCGGGACCTATCTCCCTGGAGTACACGAGTCTAGATCAGCACCCAATTGTACCTGCCTCACCTTCTGCGCTACACCCTAGGGCACTTTGGTCCACGCACCCACCTCCCAGACATCCTGCTCCCCAGCCTTATCCAAAGACATTGGACTTTGGCCTGAGCTTGAATGATGCTTTCAGGGATTTTTCCTCTTGCTCTTCTTCCTCGGTGTCACCACGAAAGGAGGGTGTGTTGTGGATGATCTGAGTCCTGAAGCGGATCTTATTAAGCCGAGGCTTCATCCGCCCGCTGCCCGAGGCTTTCCTGGTCATCTCCTTGCCCTTGCCTGGCATCGTCGCCCCTTCGGTGCCCTCAGCTTCATCCCCAGTGCTGTGGTGATGGTGGTGATGGTGGTGGGAGAGCCGGTAGCTGATGAGGTTGGAGGGCAACACCTTGGAGAGCCTCCAGCGCCCGCTTCCATTGCCGGCAGCCTCTTCCTCCTCCTCCTCCTCCAGCGCGCCCACGAGGCTCCGCATGTCCCCCGAGGTGCCCTGATGCAGGTACTGCGAAGCCTTGCGCCCACTGTAGTCGCGGATGTCCACATCAGCGTCGTAGGCACCTACCAGAAGCTTCACCACTTCGGCGTGGCCGTGCATGGCGGCGATGTGCAGTGCAGTGTGCCCACCGCTCGTGCGGGCGTTGATGTCCACGGGCAGCCCGTGCCGCTGGGCAAAGTTGACCAGGGTGGCCAGCAGCTCCTGCCTCCCGTGCTTGGCTGCCCAGTGCAGCACAGTGAAGCCAGTGATGAAATCCCTCTTGCAGAGCAGCGCCGGCTCGCAGCTCAGCAGCCCCTCCAGACTCTCCCACCGCCCATCCGAAGCCGACAGCATCCACGCGTGCTCCAGCGGGTCCAAGGCCACGGAGCCGGTGGTGCTCCCTTCTTCCTCGGCCGACGACGAGGCCACGGAGGCGCTGTCCGAGTCGCGGCCGCGGGTCCCCCCGGGGGGTGCTCCGCGCTTCAGCTGGGGGGACCCGCCCCGCGCCGCCTCCCGCTGGCTTCGCCACCCGCTGCCCCCCTGCGCTGCCGAGCCGGGGGCGCCCTCCGCCTCCTCCGCCGCTACCGGAGCCTCCTCGCCGCCGCGCCCACCCCGCCGGGAGCCTCTCCGCTGCTCTCCGCCTGCCGCCGGCAGCGGTCGGAGCTCTCCGCCCCGGCGCCCCGCGGGATGAAGGCGGCTACCCGCATCCTCGCTCGGCGGCGGCGGCGCCTCCTCTGCATCCACTCGCGGGGAGGGCGGCGGGCTCGGGCGATCCGTGCACTTCCCCACCGCCTCCCTTTCCTCCACCGCCTCCTTCTCCCTCACCGCCTCCTTCTCCGTGGGGGTCGCGGCACCGGGGGGATCCGGCGTGCAGAAGCGGCGGCGGAGATGCACGTACTTGACGCCAGTGCCGGGCTCCTGTCGCACGGTGGCCACGGCGTTGACGAGCTCCTTGAAGCGGTGTCGAGCGGCGGCGCGGCGCTCGGGCTCGGCAGGGCTGAGGCAGGCGCGGAAATGCTCCAGCAGCTCCGCGTTGCGCGCCCGCCCGCCCCGCGCCGCCAGGAATTCCACCACCGCCTCCTGCCGCAGCTCCGCCATCACTCGCCCGGCCCCATCATTGCGCCGCGTCTCCTCCCGCCGCTGAGGGGCCGCTGCTGCCCGAGACCCGCCTCCTGCCGCCGGGAATCACTGCCCCGGCAATCGCTGCCTGAGCCCCGCCTCCCGCCGCCTGGAATCACTGCCTCGGGAACCACGGCAGTGGCCCCGCCGCGCCACCCTCCGGCCGGGAGGGACCCGCACCGCCCCCCCCAGTCTCTGTTCCATGTGATGAGATGTTCCAAGGGTTCACAGAATCAATGACCTGAGTTGGAGGAGGCCCACAAGGATCATAGAATCATCGAATGGTTTAGGTTGGAAGAGACCTTAAAGATCACCCAGTTCCAACCTCCCTGCCATGGGCAGGGACACCTCTCACCAGACCATGCTAATCAAGGCCCCATCCAACCTGGCCTTGAACACTTCCAGGGATGGGGCATCCACAGCTTCCCTGGGCAACCTGTGCCAGTGCCTCAACACCATCGTTACGAAGAATTTCTTCCTAATGTCTAACCTAAATCTCCTCTCTTTCATCTTAAAACCATTACGCCTTGTCCTGTCACTTCATTCCATGATAAAGATTCCCTCCCCAGCTTTCCTGTAGCCCCTTCAGGTGCTGGAAGGCTGCTATAATGTCCCCACGGAGACTTCTCTCCTTCAGGCTGAACAAGCCCAACTGTCTCAGCCTGTCCTCAGAGCAGAGGTGCTCTTAGAGATCATCTACATGGACATCCATTGGACCTGTTTCAACAGTTCCATATCCTTCTTAGGTTGGGGATTCCAAAACTAAACATAGCACTGCAGGTGGGGTCTGGCCACGCTGCTTTTGATGCAGCCCGGGACACAGTTGCCTTCTGGGCTGTGAGTGCACATTGCTGGCTCATGTTGAGTTTCTCATCAACCAGTACCCCCAAGTGCTTCTCAGCAGGGCTGCTCTCAATCACATCTTTCCCCATCCTGTATTGAAACTGTGGATTGCCCCGACCCAGATGTAGGACCTTCCACTTGGCCTTGTTAAACCTCATGAAGTTCACATAGGCCCACTTCTCCAGTTTGTCCAGGTCCCTCTGAATGACATCCCATCCTTCTCGTAGTGACAACTGCCCCACTCAGATTGGTGACATACACCACAGGACAAACCCAACATTCACACTATGTGTATGAAGTCATTGTCCAAAACGCTTCTCGAATGTTGTCAGGCTTGGCATCATGACTACTTCCAAGGAGAGCCTGTTCCAGTGCTCCACCACCCTCTGGGTGAAGAATCTTTTCGTAATATCCAACCTAAACCTCCCCTGGCACATCTTCCTGCCATTCCCTTGATTCCTATCATTGGTCACAAGAGAGAAGAGATCAGTGCCTGTTCCTCCTCATTCCCTTGTGAGGAAGCAGTAAACTGCTATGAGGTTCCACTTCAGTCTCCTCTTCTTCAGGATGAACAGACCAAGTGGCTTCAGCCACTCTTTATACAACTTCCCCTCTAGAACCTTGACCAGCTTTGTAGGCCTAAAGAGACCTACTTGGTCAATTGGACATTCACAAATCTATGGTGCTGGATGGAATCCACTCAAGAGTATTAAGCAAGCTCTTGGAGGTGCTCACCAAACCCCTTTCCATCATCTACCAGCAGTCCTGGCTGACTGGGGAAGTTCCACTTGACTGGAGGTTTTCGAAAACGTTGCGCCCATTTAAAAGAAGGGTCAGAGGAAGGATTCCAGGAACTACAGACCTTTCAATCTGACCTCAGTTCTGGGAAAGGTCATGGAGCAAGTCATCTAAGTGCTATCACAAAGCACACGAGACAACCAGGTGATCAGGCCCAGTCAACATGAGTTTACGAAAGGCTGGTCTGGCCAAACTAACCTGATCTCCTTCTATGACAGGGTTACCCATTTAATGGACAAGGGAAAGGCTGTGGATATGTTGTATCTGTACTTAGGTAAAGTCTTTGACACCGTTTCTCACAGCATTCTACTTGAGAAACTGTCTGCCATTGGCCTGGACAGGCACACCCTCTGCTGGGTAAAAATCTGGCTGGATGGCTTGGCCCAAAGGGTAGTGGTAAATGGAGTTAAATCCAGTTGGTGGCTGGTCACAAGTGGTGCGGCGGATAAAAGCACGGTCCCCTATGCAGGTTCAAGTGGGAAACTGCAGTAAGTTTGTAGATCCCTTGGCAGAGCATGAGGTATTTGACCTCGACCAGATAGTTGTGTACCCGTGAGAATGTGGAAACCCCCTGATGGAAAAAGGTAAATAAGTTGCAGGAGCTGTGAGAACTCATGACACAGCAAGATAAGGGACTTAGATGAGCTTGGGTAAAGATTGACATGTAACTGTAGCCAATAATTGCTTGTGTATATGCAGTAAGCACCAATGATGTTAGAGCACATGCTGAAAATATCTAAAAGCCAGCTGTGTGAAACAATAAAATGCTTTGTGCATGATACATGCATGGATGCCGCTTGAACTTTGTGTGTCGTGTCCATCTCAACAGCTACATCTGGTGGCCCCGACATGATTCGTCAATGAACACCAACGCGATTAAGAAACCAGAGCCAGTACTCTGGTGGGGACGGAGCCTGGTATAGCAGAGAAATTGCAGTGTGAAGAACTGCAAGAACCCTGGGGAAGAGGAAGAAGACACCTGAAAAGATGAGCTACCAGGAACATAGAAATAATGGGAGGGACTTTAACAAAAGAAGAAAATCTTGTTCTATTTATGTGGCAGCTAGTGCTTAAGAAACGAGGGATCTCTCTCCCAGATGTGCGCCTTCGACAGATGCCTTTTATGGGGTCGCTGAAAAGGGCATGAAGCTAGCCCTGTGACTGCTTTTAGTGTCTCTATATGGGAGGAATTGGGTAAGGACTTATTTGAAGAGGCTACCAAAGGGCAAAAAGAGGCTGCTGAGTTGTTAACCACATGGCGCCTGTTGTGTGACACTCTTAGAGATCTTAATCAACAACAGAGTAATACCAGCCAGGAACGAACTAAGAAAGAGGCAGAGGGAGAAGGTGACGAACCTCCCTCCAATCTTCCTGCTATAGCAGAGGGGCCAGCATCTGTGGTTTCAGATCCGTTGCTCTTGCCTATTGTACATTCAAAAAAGAAGGAGTGACATGGACGTAATCCGTTAGTTTATGATTCCAAGGATCATTTCCCTATTAAAAAGGGGGGGGGGGGCGAGCTGGACAGTAGACAGCTAAAGGTTGGGTGTTGCCTCGGGAGTAGCAGCATGGACACCAGCAAAATGATGAAAAGATCTTGATAACACCCACCGCCCCTCTGGCGGAAGACCGGAGGAGCGATTACTCTCCTGACTCTGATGAGGATGAAATTAATTCCTTGCAGGAAAGCCTAGGGAAACTTACGGTTATGGGGGGTCGCATCGTCGCCCGTCGCCGGTGCAAGGTCCACCTGCGGTGACATTGCCACCGGTCACCCAAGTAACGGTGATTCCTCGGAATCCGCAGGAATTTTGGGAGGAAGTGAAAGCTTCTGCGGTAGCTAGTGGTGCATGGGGTATTGTAGAACGCATGGGGGCAGTCTCGGATCAGACACGGGCAGGACCAGCCGTTTTTCCAGTGTCACAATATGGGATAAATGCACCCCCTACTATGCAATTGTTACGATTATCAAGCATAGAAACTATGGTGCCTTGGGATATAAAGCGTTTAGCTCAGATTATCTTTCCCCTGGTGCAATACGTAGTGTTTCAGTCCACCTGGAAACAGTTACGTGAGCAGCAAGCTGTTTTAAATTTACAGTTTAGCCAGGATGACCCACGATATGGAAACAGAACAGATGTCCTTATGGGAGAAGGTTAATAAACTAACCCACAACAACAAGCATAGTGGCCTCCCCTAGTATTGGAACAGATCAAAGGACTGGGAATGCAAGCTATTTTGTGAACAGCAAATTTATCAGAACTCAGCAAAAGATATACTGCTATTAGACAGGGAGCTAAGGAGCCTTTTCTTAGCTTTGTTGAAAATTGCAGGATTCCGTGGAAAAACAGATTTTTGATATCCATTTATGGGAGCTATTGGTTAAGCAATTAGCCTGTGATAATGCCAACGCAGATTGCCAAAAAATCATAGAGGCTTTACCTGGTGATCCAACACTTGAAGCAAAGATTTCTCCCTGTGCAAAAGTGGGGACATTAGAGCATAAGGCAATGATAATGGCCGCAGCACACATTCAAAATTTATATTGTCATCAATGCGGACAAACTGGTCATACTAAAATCCAATGCACACGAAATAAACCAGCCAATAGTAAACCTAAACTGCCAGTAGCACAGTGTTTTCGATGTGGGAAAAACCGGTCATTTTGCAAAAGAGTGTAGGTATAAATATAATATCAATGGAGAGCCACTGCAGGGAAACAGCAAGAAGAGTGCAAAGAGCCGCACTCTGACACAAATTCCCCACAACATACCACATACCTTCATGGGAGCAGCACAGCAGCAACCCACACCTCCTCAATCTTGTGTGACAAATTGTCAGAAAAAGTGCCAGATCAGCTGGAATGGAAATATCCACTGCCAACACAGTAACATAGAATCATAGAATCATAGAATCATAAGGTTGGAAGAAACCTCTGAGATCGAGTCCAACCATGCCTGTCTCCCTACTAAACCGTATCCCTAAGAAACTCATCTACCCGTCTTTTAAACACCTCCAGGGATGGAAACTCCACCAACTCCCCGGGCAATCTTTTCCAATCCCTGACCACTCTCTCAGTGAAGAAATTCTTCCTAATGTCCAGTCTAAACCTGCCCTGGTGCAACTTGCAGCCGTTCCCTCTCATCCTGTCACTCGTCACTTGTGAGAAGAGGGCAGCACCCACCCCGTCACAACCTCCTTTCAGGTAGTTGTAAACAGTGACGAGGTCTCCCCTCAGCCTTCTCTTCTCTTCTCTAAGCTAAACAACCCCAACTCCCTCAGTCTCTCCTGGTAGGACTTATTCTCCAGTCCCCTCACCAGCCTCATTGCTCTTCTCTGGACGCACTCCAGCACCTCAATGTCCTTCTCATAGCGAGGGGTTCAGAACTGAACACAGGACTCCAGATATGGCCTCACCAGTGCCGAGTACAGGGGCACAATCACTTCCCTTGTCCTGCTGGCCACACTGTTTCTGATACAAGCCAAGATGCCATTGGCCTTCTTGGCCACCTGGACACAATGCTGTCTCATATTCAGCCGGCTGTCAACCAACACCCCCAGGTCCTTCTCCAGGCAGCTCTCCAGCCACCCATCCCCAAGCCTGTAACGCTGCTTGGGGTTGTTGTGATCTAAATGGAGGACTCTGTACTTGGCCTTGTTGAACCTCATCCCATTGATGTTGGTCTCAGCCCATCGATCCAGCCTGTCCAGATCTCTCTGCAGAGCCTCCCTTCCTTCAAGCAGATCATCAAATTCACCGAGTGCCTTTAGATGCCTGGGGACTGATTGGCAATAGACTAAGTGCCTTATTGATAGGACGGTCAAGTAGTACATTGCAAGGATTAATAATACATGTGGGAATAATTGATGCTGATTACACAGGACAGATTTGTGCTATGTTCTACAGTAACACCACCAGTCACCGTTCCTAAGGGAACTAGACTTGCTCAACTTGTGCCTTTTGTGAGCTATGTTCCTTGGATGAAGCATGTTGTTCGTGGAGATGGTGGTTTGGATCTACAGGGAAACTATCTTTTTTTTTGGTCCCAGACTGTCACGGGCAAGAGACCACACATGACCTGTTCGCTCACCGTGGACCACGCTGTTCCCTCTCAGATAAGACTTTCAGGGTTGTTGGATACAGGGGCTGATGTTACGGTTATTGGTCAGCGTGATTGGCCTCCTACCTGGCCTCTTGTGTCAAACAATATGGGAGTGATGGGCCTTGAGGGCATTGCTGTTAGCCTTATGGCTGCTAAGCCTGTCCTTGTTAGCAAACCTGAGAGTCAAAAAGCTACTGTTCACCCTTACGTGATATCAGCACCTTTAAATTTGTGGGGGAGGGATTGTCTTGGGCAGTGGGACTTAAAAATAACAACGGATTTTTAGCAGGGGTCCCTGTGCTGCAGGGCGTGGTATGACCCACAGTGGCATTGACATGGTTAACAGAGAAGCCTGTCTGGGTGGACCAGTGACCCCTTACTCAAGGAAAGCTTACAGTCCTGCACCTATTAGTTAAAGAACAAGCTGATGCGGAACACTTAGACCCCTCCCACAGCCCATGGAACACCCCAGTGTTTGTAATAAAAAAGAAATCAGGGAAATGGCGTTTGCTACATGATCTGAGAAAAATTAATGAGGTGATGGCAACTATGGGAGCTTTGCAGCCTGAATTTCCCTCACCGACTATGATTCTGATGCAATGGGAAATCGTAGTAACAGATTTAAAAGATTTTTTTTTTTACTATTCTCTTAGCCAAACAAGACATGGAAAAAATTGCATGCACGTTACCTTCAGTGAACAATAGTGAACCTGCCAAATGGCATCATTGGAAAGTATTACCACAAGGTATGAAAAATTCACCTACTTTTTGTCAATGGTTTGTAGCAAGAGCTCTTAGCCCAGTTAGGGAACAATTTCCCACAGGATACTGTTATCATTATATGGATTACGTTCTGCTTGCAGCGCCATCACAAATGATGATAGCAGAAATGGAAACAAAAGCACAAAAATCATTACAGCATCAGGGGATGGTGATTTTTCCAGAAAAAATACAACGCCAGCAACCTTGGCTATATTTGGGCACGAAGGTGTTAAGCTGCACAGTAATGCCACAGCCAGTTCAATTGCAAATACAAGTCAAAACTCTCAATGATGTACAAAAACATTAACTGAGTTCGGCCCTACTTAGGCCTGACAACTTCTAAAGTACAACCATTATTGGATTTGTTAAAAGTGGATTCAGATATTTCAGCTCACGAATTCTAAGCCCAGAAGCAAAACAGTTAATCAGTGAAGTAGAACAAGCAATTTCACAGAAACACGCCTGGAGAATTGATTTATCTATACCAGTCCAAGCGTTTATTTTGATTGGGAATTTGATACTTTTTGCCATGTTGGCACAATGGAACTCTGACTGGCAGGATCCTCTCCATGTATTGGAATGGGTCTTCCTTCCATTCAGACCTAAGAAAACTGCTCCTGACCTGTTTGAACTTTTAGCTCAGATTGTGATAAAAGCTAGAACTCATTGTGTGGAATTGTTGGCACAAGACCCAGAAACTCAAAGTGAATACTTTGAGTAGTGCCTTGCCAACAATTCAGCACTCCAAGCAGCAATGACAAATTTTACAGGCCGCATTCGGTATCAATTACCCGCCCACCCATTAATTAAAATGGGCAATCAAATTCCGTTTGCACAAAAGCATTTGAGCCAGTCCGAGCCTGTGCTTGGTCCCACTGTGTTCACTGGTGGTTCAGGAAAAACAGGAAAAGCTGCCATAGTGTGGTATAAAGGACAGCAATGGCAAAACAGAATTGAGCATCAGGAAATCTCACCTCAAATTGTTGAACTAAGAGCTATGACCATAGTATTTCAACATTTCTCATGTTCTGTTAATGTAGTTACAGATTCTGCTTATGTAGGTGGTTTAGTGCAGCATTTAGATAAGGCAGTTTTAGGTCATGTTACTAATGAGACACTGTTTGGAATTTTGAAACTGTTGTGGACAGAAATTAAAAAACTATACTCTCATATTTTACACATTAAGAGTCATACTATTATTCCAGGTTTTCTAACAGAAGGGAATGCATGAGCAGACCTTTAGTTTCTGGTGTGGTTGTGGGACCCACCCTGAATGTTAAACAGCAAGCTGCGTTATCTCATTCTTTCTTCCATCAAGGGTATTGGGCCTTGAAACGACAATTTCATTTGTCAAACTTTGACTCCCGCACCATCGTTGCCACATGCCCTGATTGCCAGGGACATCATATTCCTCGTTACCATGGAACCAAACCGAGAGGGTTGCAAGCCCTCCAGATACGGCAAACAGATGTTACCCATGTGCAGAATTTGGCCGGCAGAAATACATTCATGTCTCTGTTGATACTTTCTCTTCTGTTGTCGTTGCTGCTGCTCACACAGGTGAAGCAGCGTGAGATGCTATTCACCATTGGCAATGAGCCTTTTCTGTTGCTGGTGTCCCTCAGCAAATTAAGATGGATAATGGACCTGCTTATCTTTCTGAGAAAGTGTCCTCGTTCTCCACACCTGGGGTGTCACTCATGTGACTGCCATCCCTCATTCTCCTACTGGGCAAGCCATTGTCGAATGTATGCGTGGTGTCTTAAAGCGACAATTAGAAAACCAAAAAGGGGGAATGGCAGGGGAGTCTCCAGAAGCACGGTTGAACAAAGTAATGTATGTTATAAATTTTTTACAGGTTTCTGATGATGCTTAGGAGCCTCCAATAGCACGTCACTTCAGGTCTTTGACTACCACCAGTGGGGTTTCCCGTCGGGTTAAAGTCAAGGTTCAAGATCTGCAAACAGGTCAGTGGTCAGACCCCTGTGATCTAGTAACTTGGGGGCGAGGATATGCTTGTGTTTCAACAGGTAATGGCCCTCGATGGGTGCCTGCTCGTTGTGTCCGCCCTGTGCTTGACAACTGTGCCCGCTGACGGATGGATGGTCTCAAAACCTAAGCAGAATGTGTGGGTGACCTTGGTAAATGTGACCCATCAGAAGACCCTGTGCCTCTCTCTTGCGACTACAGACAACCCCTTTTCTACCTGTTTGGTGGGATTGCTATTGGATGTTTGGCCATGCCCAACCAGTGTAGGACCATGCAACAGTTCCGACCCACGGACCAATGCCGACCACTGGGATGATACATATGCACACCTGCCACAAGTCACAGAAGAGCCTCAGGAACTGGAACTGTTGGGATCAACTATAATGGATGCTTGGGTGATGTTCAATTAAACTTATAATACGGCTAGAAAGGAACAAAATGTCAATGCCTGTGTATAGAAATGCTACTGCTTGGTGTGATTATACTTCTGCTAACATTGCATGATCTCTTAATATGCCTGTTGCTTTGCCTGATAGAGCTTTCTTAATTTGTGGAGATAGAGTTTGGAATGGGCTTCCATCAAAACTTAATGGTGGACCGTGTAGCTTGGGGAGGCTTACTTTGCTTACTCCTAATCTTACTATGATTCACAATAAAAGAAAGGAAAAATGCAGCATCCATCAATTTACAGGACAATGTGATGAACAGGTGACCTTCTGGGGAACAGGAAAATTCATAGCATCATCACTGTTACCTGGGTTTGGAGCAGCAGCAGCTTTAAAAAAGCTGACAAATTTGATATGTTGGCTAAGTAAGCAAAGCAAAGCTACTTCCACTGCACTGAGCAGTTTGTTAACTAATTTGCTAGCATTAGGTATGCTACCTTGCAAAATAGAGCTGCAATTGATTTTTTATTGGCATAAGGTCATGGATGTGAAGAATTTGAAGGTTTATGTTGTATGAATTTGTCAGACCATAGTGAATCCATACACAAGAATATTCAGCTTTTAAAAGGAGATCACAAATTACAAATTGACGATGGATAGAATTGGCTAAATAATTTGTTAAGTGGATGGGGATTCTCAGGTTGGCTGTTGTCTATTGTGAAGATGGGATTAGTGATTTTAGTAATTGTTGTACTTGTTTGATCAGCTTGTTGCAAAGGGCCCTGCAACATACTGTTCATGCCATCTTTGTAGCACAACTACAAAAAGGGAGAATTGTGGGAAACTGCAGTGAGTTTGCAGATCACTTGGCAGAGCATGAGGTATTTGACCTCGACCAGATAGTCATGTACCCGTGAGAATGTGTTGAATCCCCCGACCAGATGGCCGTGTATCCATGAGAATGTGGAAACCCCCTGATGGAAAAAAGTAAATAAGTTGCAGGAGCTGTGAGAACTCATGACACAGCAAGATAAGGGACTTAGATGAGCTTGGGTAAAGATTGACATGTAACTGTAGCCAATAATTGCTTGTGTATGCAATAAGCACCAATGATATTAGAGCACATACATGCTGAAAATATCTAAAAGCCAGCTGTGTGAAACAATAAAATGCTTTTTGCATGATACATGCATGGATGCCGCTTGAACTTCGTGTGTTGTGTCCCTCTCAGCAGCGACAGTTCAAAATGAAGTCTGAATCGGAATCATTTATTTGTAACACAAATTGCTCTTTCACAACAATCTTTTTGCAAAGTCATTGTCCAGGTGCCAGTTTAACATCAGTGATTGGGTTAAAGCACTTGTGCACGTGCCTTGAGCTATTTCTTAATTGGTAGCATAAGTTCTGTTTTTCTTTACCTAATCCCTGCTGAACTGCTTTCCACTACTTCAGGGCTAGCCAATTCTCAGCTCGTTATCAAACTCTGTCAAGACCTCTGTGTTATTCTCTGTGTTACTTCCCAGGCTTTAATCCTACAAAGTGGTGTTCCCTATGGCTCAGTACTGGGTCCAGTCCTGTTCAATATCTTTATTAATGATCTGGATGAGGGAATTGAGTGTACCCTTAGCAAATTTGTGGATGACACTAAGCTGGAAGGAAGTGTTGATCTGCTTGAAAGTAGGGAGGCTCTGCAGAAGGATCTGGACAGACTGGATTGATGGTCTGAGACCAATGGGATGAGGTTCAATAAGGCCAAGTGCCGGGTCCTGCACTTGGGACACAAAAACCCCATGTAGCGTTACAGGCTTGGGGAAGAATGACTGGAGAGCTGCCTGGAGGAGAAGGACCTGGGGGTGTTGTTTGACAACCAGCTGAACGTGAGCCAGCAGTGTGCCCAGTGGCCAAGAAGGCCAATGGCATCTTGGCCTGTATCAGAAACAGCGTGGCCAGCAGGAGCAGGGAAGTGATTGTGCCCCTGTACTCAGCACTGGTGAGGCCTCCCTTCAACTACTGCGTTCAGTTCTGGGCTCCTCAGTACAAGAAGGACATTGAGGTGCTGGAGCGCGTCCAGAGAAGGGGAACAAGGCTGGTGAAGGGGCTGCAGAACAAGTTTTATGGGGGGTGGCTGAGGAAACTGGGGTTGTTGAGCCTGGAGAAGAGGAGGTTGAGGGGAGACCTTATGTGTATTTCGCGGGTTGTAGCGAGGTGGGTGTTGGTCTCTTCTTCCAAGTGACAGGCGATAGGATGAGAGGAAATGGCCGCAAGTTGCGCTGGGGAGGTTTGGATTGGACATCAGGAACAATTTCTTCACAGAAAGGGTGTCAGGTACTGGCAGAGCTGCTCATGGAGGTAGATGAGTTGCCATCCCTGGAGGTGTTTAAAACACGGGTAGATGAGGTGCTCAGGGATCTCGTTTAGTAGTGGACAGACACGGTTGGACTCGATGATCTCAAAGGTCTTTTCCAACCAAGCGAGTCTATGATTCTATAACCCTATCAATCTATGATTCCATGGCTTTGTGACCGCCCGCTCCTCCCCATCGCGTGGGGCGGTCCCGTCCGTGGCACCGCCTCCGCCTAGAAATGCTCCGGCCCCTAGGCGAGCAGCTCAGTCTGCGCGTTCCCCTCGCTCTGTGACTCGCCGTGCGGGACTATGGCCGCTCCCGCTGCCCCTGAGCAGCCGGTAAGTGTCCTCCGTGGGGCGGGAGCGGGGGACAGCGGTGGGCATCTCCCTGCGCTGGGGGTACCGCGTGTGCCCTCGGCGCGGCACCGGTACCAGGAGGGGAAAGGGGGTGTACGGCGGTGGCTACACCGTGCGGAGGGGTGGAAGGGCTGCTTGTACCGAGCTCCCTGGGGAAGCAGTCACAGTGCAAAGCCTGACAATATTAAAGCAGCATTCGGACGATGCCCTCAGACACACGGTGTGAATGTTGGGGTTGTCCTGTGCAAGGACAGGAGTTGGACTCGGTGGTGCCTGTGGGTCCCTTCCAACGTAGGTCATTCTGTGATTCTGACGTGCCCCAGGGTCTGCGCTGGAGCACTCGGTGGGGTGGCAGAGGTGAAAGCTGCTCCAGGCAGGGGAGAGAAGGGAGTGGGAGCTTATGGTAGCGCTGTAATAAAGTCTTGGCATGCCATGTCCTTCCAGGCTTTTACAAAACTTCTTAAAGGATCTCATTTTCAGGTGTTGCCCTTCCATGGCGCATTGCGTGTTGCAGGTATTGTAGGTTGGATCCTGGGTAATGAAATACTTTTCTTGGGCGTAATGACACAGCTGTCAGCTTTGAAGCCACTGAACCCATCTACACATTAGTGCTTGGAGCGTTAGTTCACTTTTGGAACATGAAATAAATTGATTTGTTTGGGGCTTGAGTTTTCTGACATATTTTACATCTCAGCAATGCAAAGCACCAAAGGGTTATAGAAGCAACATGGAGGGGGAGGAATTGGGGGAAAAATGTTCCAATCTGGCTGTGTAGTCAGCTGCTTTTGCATTTTCTGGTAGTAGGAAGGTAGGTAAAGTACCTGTCTCAGGTGTTTCTTAGCTCTTTCCTGCTACCGTGCTGTTACACCTCTATTGTGCTGGTGGAGCTGTGTGTTAAGCTGCCCCATGAATTGTAAAAATGGAAAAGGACTGTTACCTTTGAAGTTTTCTTTCCTTGGAGTGATTTTTATCCAGGGCAGTGTTTTGCTCTGATTCTCCGTGGGACACGGAAGGGACCGCTGTGGGAGTGGAAGTGCAAGAAGGAAGAGGGGCTGCTTTGAGTTTGGGTACTGAAAGAGTTATTTGTTGGACTATTGTTAGAGCCCAGCCACGTCCCCGCCAACCTCGGATAAGAGTGAAAGGGTGTCATTCATGTTCCCCGGCTGGCTCACAACTTTTTGTGCATAACTTGCTTGCTTGTCGGGGCTCCCGCCCAGAGAGTCCTTTTCACACATGTTCTATTTAAGGCTTTTATGAATCCTTTACAGCTGCACTATAATACAGTTATATGAAGTTAACTTCATATAAGCCTTCTCTCTTTGTGCATGTTATGTATAGTGAGGTGGAGAGTCAGCACTTCACAGGATGGGTCTCGTGAAGGTGGAAAGGTATTGACAGGAAAAAACATAAGAGCCAAAGTTTGACAAGCAGTACAAATGATTTTGCTGGTTAATGTTTGCGTGAAGAGTGTGAAGAGATGCCGTAAATCAGCAGAAGTGAGTGAGAGCGGGAGGGTCTGCTAAGCAGCAAGGGAAGAGAGGGAAGCACGTACATGGAAAACTTTACAGAGAATACTGTAAAACCAGAAATATAACGTAGTTCTGTAAGGGAAGAGGGTGATTCTGTATTAGGTTTATAAATGTAAATGATGTAAGTAATGTAAATGTAATGATGTAAAATCTATTTGTATTGACATGAAATAGTATTTCCTAGTTTAACACATGCTGTATAATTGAGTGTTTCCTACTCCATTCTGGGAAAGATTTTGTTTTCCATTGTTTTTCAAAAGACATGTAAGATCAATCTCTGATCTTCTTTTATAAATCTGTTTACAATCAGACTGCACAAAGTCTGAGGTGCAAGTATTTAGTATTTCTGATTTTTGAAAATTTGACTTCTGGCAAAGTTTTGGCAGGCATTGCCCACAAACAATAGCATACAGTGCTCATACTGATTAATTAAAAAGGAAGAAAAAAAATCCTTGTTGCAGTCAAAGAGGCCTTCTGATAGCAACTGCTGTTGTCACGTCTAAGACCAGCATTACTTTCTGCTTTGGACAAGCAAGATCAACGGCAAGGGGATGATGTGGTCAAGGATGAAGAAACCGCTCCTCAGTGCTAAAGCTGCAACAGGCACAGCTGAGACAGCACATCTTTCAAAAGTGCATGCAGTTGTGTCTGAGTACTGATACAAGCATGAGTATCTTTATGTATCAAGGTAATCTCAGAGGGCTGCACCAGATTTCCATTTCTTTGTTTTTCCTTCCTTGAAAACTCATAGGTCAAGAGAGACCTTCCCATATGGACCAGAAAACCAAACACTTTCTCCTGCGTAGTAGTAGCTGATCACTCCTATCTGAACCAGCGCTGTCATCATCATCCTTTGCCTGGCACATGGAGTACTAGCTATGAGGAACTGTTTTCTGTCATCAAGTCTTGATTTCCCACCTGCTACCTCTTGCCACACATATATGTAGGCAGCAACAGAGGAACAGGTACTACATGTGCTGGATTTTCAAGTTATTTTAATGCCGGTTGGTGAAGAGAGGGCTTAGTGGCATTTACAAATGAATACACTGCTGTCTGTGAAATCACTTCATCCCAGCAAAGTGTCTCTGCTTATTTGTTTGTTTCTAAATACCTCAGAATATGGTCCAGAAGTTATCTTCTGTAGCAGCCTGTACATCATCCCCTCTGTTCTCTACTGACAAGGCTATGACTTTATCCTCTGCCCATCCTGAGTGATTTCAAGGCATTGAAGAAGATTCTATTCCTGCCTCAAATTTCTTCAGATGGAAACATAGGGCAAAACTGTCACACTTTTTTTTAAGGTTTCTTCTCCAGATATACATGTATGAAAGAAAACTTGTGGCGACCTACGGTTTAAGGCAGCTTCAGCTGGATTATGTGTTGAAGGGGGCTGGAAAGGGAAATACCATGTAAGAAGTCATCGGAAATAGATGAGGGAAGAATCCTCAGCTTCTCATGGTTGGACCGGTCTCTAAAAGTTGTTTACTGCTTCTGTCATACTGAATAAATTACATCATCACTGTGAGTGAAATTGTCAAATGAGTTTTCATTGAATCATCTTTTGGCCAATTTCTATTTTTTCCCTACATACCTTTTTCTGGGGAATGTTTTGTTCCGTTATTGATTCCTGTGTATTGCTTTTTATTTTATAGAATAGGCCGATGTTTTCATTTTTAATGTATCTTCTTTCTTCATGTACTTTTCTTTGTGTTTTTTTCTACCTCATCCTCTTATAGTTTCCATTCTCTTTCTTCTGTGTTATTTTGCCAGGGTTTCCTTTCTGTTCCCTCTACTTATCTCATCTATTCTGTCTCTCAGGCACGTGTCAACATCGAGAGATGTCAATGGTATGCATGCCTACACCACACGTCTATGTTTTAGATTCTGACTACCCAAAAGTGGAAAGTATTTTTCTACTCAATTCCACATTCTGGTTAGTTTTTTACTTACCTCATGTGTTAAGAGGCAATAGCTACATTGATATTTATTGGATTAAATGCAACTTTGGTAATTAGGAAAGTAATGGACTGTAAGGGAGTGATGCACATTGTTATTGGAAGGTTAAAATAGATTTTCTGGTTTAGTGAATGTTCACATCTATTCGTGATAGTGGAAAACTTGGTTCTGGAAGAGCCGTGTTTGGAGTATCTATGGACATGTTGATGTGTTGTGATCCACTCTCATGGCTGGTGCCGAGGCACCCTTCCGAGGGTTGCATGCAGCCTGCCTGGGCATGGCAGGACCCTTGCATCTTGTCTAATCACACAACCATTGATTTTTTTCTTTTTTCTTCAAGCTTTGGAGGGCAAATTTCAGTGACATCTACACACAGAGCAGCAAGCTAGTTATTTGCCTGGATTGCAAGTCTGCTTCTGTAGAGGGCTTATGTAGAGGGACACATGTAGTCCGAGACCCAGCTTTTGCTGTGAAATGGCCCAGTGTTGTGCAGTTTTAGTCTGAAATAGGTGGCAAATTTAAAAGATAACTGATTTTTTTGTTTGTTTCTGAAACAAAAAAACAATTTTTGAATGTTACTTTTGTCTCAGGCAATGATTTTTCTTTGCCTACTGCTTTAAATGGCCAGGATGACTTTATATAAACTAATATACTAACTGAATTTCCAGAAATCCACATGCAGTTCAGTAAAAGTTGTGCTACCAACCCTTTAAAAAGGAGGGGAAGGAAGGAATGAGATGTGATTTGGACCATCTCAACCAATCTATAGTGTGTACTATTTTTTTTGAGAGCATGAATTCTGAGAAAGTGAGAAACAGGATATTTTTATGGGAGTATTACAGGTCTGGTAGCATCCAGGTTACAAGCTTTGAGTTATTCACTGAACAAAATTGGGTAAGATGCTGTCTTCAAACATAATTAAGCTGCTCCATCCAACAGATACTAATTTGACAAGAGCGACTAATCTGATGACTTAATCGCTTTCAGCTTGATTTATATTTCTTAATCTTTGAGTTGTCACCATTCTTCTAAACTGGTGGTATGGTAGTAACTTTTTTTTCAACTGGATGACATTATTTCTTTGAGAAATAGTAAAAATGCAGGATCACAGGGGCAGTTTTGTGGATTTAATTTCTCAGTGTATTTGCTAGACCATTGTATGAGGTGCTGGCATTGAGGCCATTGAAAAATTTAGGCTATTGTTTGTCTATTAAGAGAACGATCCAAGTGATACCACATGGAACAGGTTCACAAAGTGATCCTTCCATAAGGGAGAGAGGTCTCCAAATGAGAACGGTAGCTCTCAGTCCTGTAACATTTGTTGTGTGGGTAATAGAAGTCTAAACGTGCACGAATGTAGGTTTCTAAATCGACGAGACTGAGACTGTCTCAAGTTGAGCTGCTCAGTATTTCCTGAAAGCCTAAATCAGGAGCCTTTTTGGTGAAGCTGATTCATGGAGACTCTGTTGTGCCTTGGGACAACTGTCTCCTTGTATATGATTAACTCAACTCTGGATATTTTCTAGAAACAGCTTACATAGGTTATGTTTCTGTCCTGTTTCTCTATTAAAAATGGGGTTTGAGACCTTAAATTATGCCTTTCTGATCATCCTTCAGTTTGCCAATCTTTTCTTTAAATAAAGAGCCTTAGGACAAGGCATTAAATCATGTTGTCACAAATGATGTAAATAGTAGTATTTCTGCTTGAAATTCTTGTTCACCCATATCCCATATGTTCCCCTGTTGACATTCTCAATTGTCGGGTGATACTCAGCTGGTTTTGGAAGGTGGTGGTTAGTCTTTGTGGTTTACTCTGTCATTACCTCTGACAGAAAGAACTAGAACAAGTGATCTTGTGGTTAATGTGCAAAATTACACATGGGGTGAGTGAGATTCATGTTCTTGCTCCCTTAGTCTCAACTCATATCTAAAATAAAAATAGCCAATATAGAATCATAGAGTGGTTTGATTTGGAAGGAGCCTTAAAGATCAGCCAGTTGCAACTCTCCTGCCATGGGAAAGGATGTGTTCCACTAGATCAGGTTGCTCAAAGGCTCAACCAACCTGGCCTCAGACACCTCCACAACTTCTCTGGGCATCCTGTGCCAGTGTCTCACCACCCTAACAGGAAAAATTTCTTCATTATATCTAATCTAAATCTCCCCTCTTTCATCTTAAAACCATTACCCCTTGCCCTGTCACTGCACTCCCTGATAAAGAGCCCCTCCCCAGCTTTCCCGTAGTCTCCTTTAAGTACCGGAATGCTGCTACAAGGTGTCCCCAGAGCCTTCTCTTCTGCAGCCTGAACAAGCCCAGTTTTCTCAGCCTGTCTATATACCAGTGGAATAACTAGTTATTGGTGAGTTTTTCCAGAAAACAGTAAACTTAGTTTAATTTCTAAATTGTAATTAATGTTTGCCTTCCTTTTGAAAATTAAGTTACAGTGTTAATGACCCCAATGACTCCAGTTGTCTGTTTCCTCACTTAGCTTTGTACAGCAAATAAAGCTGTAATACTGGTTTCCTCTGTGAAATACTTTTTAATCCTAACATAGTCTTTTGTGGATGATATGGTAGTTACTGTTATGGTTCTGAAAATGGTTGGTAAGGTTGTGTGTATCAGTGTTTTATCCACTAAAATCCAAGTAGACAGGAAGGAAATAAAGTTCTTCATTGGTTTCTAGAGTTTTTTTTCCCTTGGAGAGTAAAAAAAATCTATGCAAGGGATTTTGAGGGTAGCCCATCGTGGTTTGGATTTAGGCTGACGACGTGTAGATGAAGTACTTCCCTTCTATGGTTAGGTTGAACCTCTTGTGCTGGCTTTTGGTGTGGAGGCTTAATGGTTTGGTTTAGAGAAACTGCCTTATAAAGATGGCAATAGAGGTGGTTTGAATATCAGACTGTGTAACTACAGTTGTAGATGTGCTGCCACTCTGTTTCAGATATACTTGTCTTTAATGGACTAAATACTGCCAGTTTTCAGTGTTTCTCAGCCCTTTTTAATACTAACTTCTGTATGGTAGAATCCTTGAGAAATTTCAGACATGAGTTGAATGAACATTTTCTTTTTATAGACCTAAGATGTCGTATTTTCTCTTTAAATTGTTCATTTTGCTTCAACATTTTTCCTCATTATATTACTCTAAAATAGAATTACCTGAATATAATAATAATCTAGAATTAGAGTTAGTGCAGTGTGTAGTCCCACACAAGAAGTCCTGAGCAAAATAAGAAGGGAAAAAGTATTTACTGTGAATGGCCATATCCTTTTAGCTACAAGAATTCTGAAACTTGCTGTGCATACCTGTTGTAAAAGGTGACACTTTTACAGGGTTGTAAGTCTTAAATAAATAATCCTCTTACTGTTAGTTATATACATGTTCCTAAGAAGCGGTAATAATTTCCAATACCATGTGGACTGGAAACATAAGAGAAAGAATAGCATGGACCTATCACTGCTTAGGCTTCTGATATGGAATGTTTGTTTTAAAATACAGTTCGTTTGTATGAACCAAGATATTTCGTTTTAGTCATGCATTTTTAGTGTGCTCATTACCTCGATGTCATGATACTAGATTGCTAGCTGTCATTTGAAAATGAATGTGCACCTCTAGATGTTTCTAATGATACATAAAATATTATTTCTTAGAGTTCTAGTGTGTAGGTAATGCATTATTTTACATAAATAATAACTGCATTCCAGTTACTCAGAATGAGTTCTGATTCATAAACACACTTTCCTGTGATTATGGTCTCTATTTTCAATTCTGCCACTTAAATTGTTTTAAAATATTTTTTTCTTCATTTCTAGGAGCAAACCAGCTGAGATCTATTTCCTATCTACAGTGTTCAGTTTGTGTGTTCAGCTGGTCTTGTCTGCTTTATTTTGTTCATGTTTTGGCAAAATGTGGACTTCACGTTGACCCTGCAAATAGTCCTGTAAAGTAAATTTGAATGTTTTCTCAAATCATAGTATAAAGTTGATATGACAGTTTACTTGGTTCCATGTAAATCATAACGAATGAGTTCTAGCTTACTGGTAGAGTTTCTTTGTTGCCATTGCTAATTGCTTTGTAACTCACTTCGCTAACATATTTTAATATTATTTTTCTGTAGGAAAATGATGGCTATCGAACGCTGTCCTCATCTGGGAATATTGGTTTGAGTAGCTTACCTGATCAACTGGTTAAAAAATCCACCAAGGAGGGCTTCTGCTTCAACATTCTTTGCATTGGTAAGTAGTATATGGGTGGTTTTAAGCTTTAATAGTATACCTGTCCTTAGGAAGTGACTGAAATTTAAATCCTGTTGCAATGTTAAACTTCCTTCAGTGTTGAGAGTGAACTATAATTCCACCTCTTCCCCTAGCTTTGCTTATTTGTAGTCATCCTTTGTTCTTGTATTTTGCATTTTCATAAACAATATGAAGACCAAAAATGTTGGAAATGGATTCCATTTGTTTGTTGACTTATGGGCAGCTTCTTGGATTTTTTGAGTGAGTTTACTCAAAATACATTCTATTATCTATACACTCTATGTTTATATCTATACTCTGTATCTATCTATACGCTCCACTCTCGTGAGACCTCATGTATTGCATACAGTTCTAGAGTCCTCAGCATGGGAAGGACATGGATCTGTTGGAGCGAGTCCAGAGGAGGGCCATGAAGATAAGAGGGCTGGAGTGCCTCATGTATAAGGACAGGCTTTGAGTGTTGAGCTTGTTCAGCCTGGAGAAGGTTCTGGGGAGACCTTGTAGCAGCTTTCCAGTACTTAAAAGCAGGCCTGCAGGAAAGCTGGGGAGGGGCTCTTTATCAGGGAGTGCAGTGACAGGACGAGAGGGACAGATTTAAGATGAGAGAGGGAAGATTTAAATTAGATATAAGGAAGAAATTTTTTACTTTGAGGGTGGTGAGGCACTGGCACAGGTTGCCCAGAGAAGCTGTGGATGCCCCCTCCATGGAGGTGTTCAAGGCCAGGCTGGATGAGGCTTTGAGCAACCTGATCTAGTGGAAGGTGTCCTTTCCCATAGCAGGGGGGGTTGGAGCTGGATGATCTTTAAGGTCCTTTCCAAACCATTCTATAGTTTTTACTGTAGTAAAGAGCTTCATTTCAGAAATTCTCAAATTCCAAGGTGGTGTTACTGAAATATTTCTGTACTTGTCAAATATTTGCTCTAGTATTTCACCCTTGTTCATAAGAACCCTGTGTTGAACCCTGTGGTTTCACAGCTTATTAGCTTTTTAAGATCTGTAGGAAAAGAGTTTACATTTTTAAAGAAACCAAAGTGTCAAGAGACTGTTCTGCTTATTACTCATTAACAGGTAACTCTCTTATCTGTAGGATATAAAAACAAACTAAAAGATGCTCATTATGAAAAAAAGAATGCAGGCAATGTTTTTGCTTGAAGAAATCAGTTAACAAGTGTTTGTGTAAATTTGTCGAGCTCCTGTGGTAACGCTTTCTATGCTTAGTAGGTATTTATTTGATGTGCAAAATGTCTTCCCCAACCCTTCTGTTTAACTACAGGGGAAACTGGAATTGGGAAATCAACCTTGATAAACTGTTTGTTTAACACCAATTTTGATGACCCTGTGTCAACACATTTTCTACCGAGCGTGCAACTTAGAGCCCAGACTTATGAACCCCAGGAAAGAAATGTTCTTTTGAAGCTGACCGTTGTAAGTACAGTGGGATTTGGTGACCAGATAAACAAAGAAGATAGGTAAGTGCCCTCCTGTTGTTATGGTGTGCAGAATTTTTGTTCTTCAATTACAAGTGGATTTTTCTTTGGAGTTTGTAGCAAATATTTGTCTTATGTATGTTCCAAATAGTTGGTTGACTGTTTTCTCTGTGTACTAAAGTAAACATTTGTTTGTTCTCCTCTAGGAAATGATTTGAGAAATCAGATGAACTCTGCCCTTTTCTTTATGATATAGTATTTTATAAGTATATGCAAATAGAATGTGCAAGAGTTTCTGTAGAGGTGGAGGAAATCAGGGAGAAGGTCTAGACAACTGAACAGGTTATAAGGTACTCTAGATTATGTGGATTAGAGCTATAGGATTTTTAACAATTTGATTGGAATATATTGAAGACCTTAAACTGGAAGGAACATCACATGGATTACTGAAGGCCTTTTTTTTTTCCTTGTGGACAGCTTAGTCAGAAGCTGGTGTCTTCTCAGAGCTTTTTTTGCATCTCCGCTTTTATGAATTGAAGGCTTTAAAATATTGAACTGTCTCTCAGATTTTGTTTCTTTCACCTAAGTTGTAAAGAATTTTAGCAAGCCTTTGTGCTATAGCAGTGTCTAAATGCTATTAATTATAATTGAAGTCGAGAGGGTCAACAATAAAATTATAAGCATTGTGGCTGATGATATGACTGGAAAAATAGCTGCTGCTAGTGATTTGGATGAATGAGATGCAAGTAGGTATTAGTTCAGATATTGAAGGTTTTGATGTGTGGTATGGGAGCTGCCTTTTAGTCCTTTTTATTTTGTGTATCACAACTACTTCTGAATTTTTGTAGCATTTAATCTGGTTTATAAACTTTGTGTAGTATCAGATGTAAAGGCACGCTGCTTCTACATCTAGCAATACTTTCTTTTAGAAAGCAGAGTCCAATCTGGTTCTGAGTAGGATAAAGTATACTTAAACTGTACTTACTGCAAATCAGATTAACGTTCTTCTATTACATTCCTCCTTTTCAATTTTTGTCTATTGTTTAAGAGCTCTCTCATGTACAGTACTTCATCTTAAGAAGATAAAGGAGGTCCTATTTCTTGGTACTGGTGATTGCATGTTCTTTTCTTGTGTTGTAGCTAAGAGTTTCTTATCTTTTCCTTGTGCCTAAGAATTCTGCAGTTGCACAGCTTGATTGCAAAAATTTATAAAAATACTCTTGGGAAGATAGTTATAACTAATCTTATGTAGCCTTTTTCACTAATAGTAGCTAAGAAATATTTTATCTGTACTAGGTACACAATTTTTTCTTTGAGGAGCCTTTCAGAACTTAAGATTACTCTGTACTTTTAATTTTCTGCTGTACTGGGTAGATACTTGAGCAGTCTTTTGACATGTAAAGCAAAAATCCACGAAACAATACAAGAGAAATTTCTTTCTTAGTCTGTCTCTGTTTAAGAATAGCTAATTTCTGGTTGCTAAATTTTATTTCTTACAGCTATCAGCCCATAGTGGATTATATAGATGCACAATTTGAAGCCTATCTCCAGGAAGAACTGAAAATTAAACGTTCTTTGTTTAGCTACCATGATACTCGCATCCATGTCTGTCTCTATTTCATTTCACCTACAGGCCATTCCCTAAAAACCTTAGATTTGTTAACCATGAAAAGCCTCGACAGCAAGGTAAGACTTTGAAACAGAGTTCTAAGAATTTGTCTTATTTTCTGAAGCATCTTGCAGCTTTTAGGTCCTCTACCACCTTTTGGTTCTATATCCGTGTGTTTGGTTTTGAGATGTTATTTTTTTGGTACTGATATACCTAAAGTGCAGGATAAATTGATATCGCACCTACTTTGCAGCTCATCACTTGTTTATTTACAAATCAAAAGGAGAGAACACAGGAGATTTCTGGCAAGGGTGCTGAAAAAAGCACCACAATGAGGTGTAAAAAAAAATGCAACCACATCATCTTTACTTTTAACAAACTTAACTTCTCATTGTGATGAGATAGAGAACCCTCCATGAGTGCTGTAATATTTCTAATTAAGCTTATTTTTAGTTCAGGATCAAGTCTTGGGAGGGAACTTGGAGAGTTGGCATGTAAAAAGCTCTGCAGTGCTGTGAAAATCTTTGTTAGAGATAACTGAAGACTGAAGTGCCATGAACAGGACATCCTGCCAACATGGCTTTTTCTAAGACAGGCTGAATTAGTTTTTTTAAACTTCACAGTGGAATGTGACAGGAGAAGGATAAGTTCTGTAATCCTGAAGAAGAGAGCAGATGTATTTGTGGGTGATTATTTTTTCTCTATTGCTTATGAACTGGATGACTGGCTAAGGATTGGCCTCTAGCTTTTAGACATTGCAAAGTCTTGTAGTTTTGCTTAGGACTGTATCACTACAGATCAGCCAGTTTTCATTCACAGATAAAGGGAATCATAGAATTACCCCAGTTGGAAGGGACCCAAAAGGATTATGGAGTCCAACTCTTGTCCCTACATAGGACACTTCCAACATTCACACCATATGTCTGAGGGCATTGTCCACCTGAATGCTTTCTTACTGGGAACTAGTGATTATTTAACTAATAGATTATTTCATTTAAGTAATTCTTGAAGAATTATATACAGGTTGCTTTAAAGTCAGGAAATTACATGAATGAATCATGTGGGGGGGTGTTTGTTTCTATTTTTTCTTAAAAAAGAATATATTGATTCATAGAGATACACTTAAACTGCACGATATCAACCTATAATAATTTCAAGTATACGTATTTTTTCCTTCTCTGTAGCAAAGGGGCTACAGGTGTTTTGATTTTGACATAAGGTGTTAAATGAAAATCTTAATTTAGAGGAATAGCATGTTTTCTAATTGGGGAGGGACTAGAGATGTAATGTGCATGGGCAAAGTTCATCCTGGTGTCTTGGTGTGGTCATTCTGCATGGCTACTGAATGAGGCAGTTTCAGCTGCTTCTTCCCATTGTGCATGCTTAAGTGTTACTGGCAGCCAGTTTTCTGGATGAGTGAACTGATGTGAATTGAAAGGTAAGTATTTTTTCTTGGTTAGGGAACTGATCAAGCTGAGAAGTAATCTGTCTCCTTGGACAGCTGTACATATTTTATTTCTACCTGGGAATGAGCAGCTGCAGGCAAGGGGAAGGGCAGGACTGTTGGTTTTTGTGCAAGTTCTGACTTTTAATGTGGGGTTAAAGTGATTCTGTATTAGTGGCCTAAAAAAAGCAACCTGTAGCAAACTTCAGTTTTGTAGTTGAGAGTTGTAGCTGGGGAAGAGGCTGGAAGGGAGCTGGTTTCTGAGTAAGCAGTAGGCATAGGAGGGAGTAGTAGGACTTGGGGCACATCTGTATGTGGTCCAAATTAACACAATTTAATTCTCTTATTAGTACAAATGTTACTTTCAGTTAATGTTATTCTTGGGTGAAAGTACTGAGGTTTTCAAATAAACATTAGATGCTGTGAGTATAAATTAATTCTGTTTGACAGATTAAGCAAAGATAGCATTTTTTTTGGTTGCTCATCTAAAGCCAGAGTAGTATTGCTTTAAAATTTGAATACAATGTTTGTGCTTTAACATCAATGTTGGTAGCTGTAATCACAGTTTCTGGCAATTTTGCTTTTCTTTTGTTACTGGTCTCCTCCTAGTCTTTCTCTGCTATTCCTTATCTAAGAAATTCTCTCCTAATTAACGAGTGCTTGAAAAACTTTCATATTGAAAAGACAGAATAAAGGTTAATTTAATTCTGAGGATTCTATGTTCTGTCTGTTTTTGTGGTAGGTTAACCCTGGCTGTATGCCAGGTGCCCACCAAAGCCACTCTATCACTCCCCTTCCTCAACTGGAGAGGAAAGACAAAAGGCTTGTTGGTCAAGATAAAGGCAAGGAGAGATCACCCAGCAATTAGCATCAATTTGACTTGACGAAGAATTGATATAATGTATTACCAAACAAGTCAGAGTAGGATAATGAGCAATAGAACGAAATCTTAAGAAGACCTTCCCCTCCATCTCTCCTTTCTTTCCAGACTCAACCTCATTCCCGATTTTCTATACCTCCGCCCTGCTGGCAGCACAGGGGGATAGGGAATGGGAGTTGTGGTCAGTTCATCAAAGTTGTCTCTGCTGCTCCTTCCTCTTCACTCTCTTCCCCTGCTCCAGCGTGGGGTCCCACCCCTAGGAGGCAGTCCTCCATGTACTTCTCCAGTGTGAGTCCTACCTACAAGTGGCAGATTTTCATTGGTTGCTCCAGCGTGGGTTTCCACAGGGTGCAGTTGTTCAGGAACAGATTGATCCAATACGGGTCACAAGTCCTGCCAGCAAACCTATCCCAGAACAGACTCCTCTCGCTCCACAGGTCACAGCTCCAGGAGCCTGCTCCAGCACAGGCTTCCCACAGTGCCACAGCCTCATTCAGGTGCATCCACATGCTCCAGCATGGGGTCTTCCAGGGGCTGCAGGTGGTTATCTGCTCCACCATTAACCTCCATGGGCTGCAGGGGAACTCTGCTCCAGCACCTGGAACACCTCTTCCCCCTCCTTCTCCACTGACCTTGGAATAGTCAAAAGAATAAAAAGCATATGGCAGGGTTTTTTTTTGTTTTCCTTTTTCCCTTGTTTTTTTTACTTTTTCCCTTTTTTATTTTTTCTTTTTCTCCTTTTTCTCTTTTTTTTCTCTTTTTCTCGTTTCTTTCTCCTTCCTTTTTGCATCTGTGATCAAAACCTCTGTAAAACTCTTGTATTCTGAAGTCTGGAAGAATGATTGATATTGTTCTTCCAAAATGTTTGGACATTGACATTAATTCCTTGTATCTGGTTCTGAAAAAAAGCATATTTTGTGAGTGGTGATAGAAAAATTTGGCATCTAATACATTCCTAAGTTACTGTCACAACTATTTTAGAAAACAGGGCAGTTTACCTTAGTAGAACTGAATTTTGAGTTCTGGATAATTAGTGTAAAGACTTGTAAGCAAGATTCTTCAGTCTTCATCATTCCTCTGATCACATCAGATACTGGAGAAACTCTTTGTTGCAGTGGTGAGGTGGACAAGATATTGTAACTGAAAGGAACCCAAGGAAGAGCCTGAGGGGTAGGTAGGGTTTGGTGGCCAGCTTCCTTTTCTTTAAGTATTTAAACTGTCAGCTTTCACTTAACATCCAAACCATGCCCCAGGGTGCTATAAACTAAAGCACTCTATTTTTTTTTAGCAGAGATATAAATAGTTCATGTCATTTAGTTAATAAATAGGCTTTGCTGTTCTTTTGAGTACTTCACTGGATGAGACATCCTTCCTTGTTCTTTTCTTAGAATCAATTTTAACTGAGTATATTATATAGTATGTTGTTATCTTGTTAAATGGTGCCAGCAAATGTATTTTTAATCATTTCTGAAGCTTTAATATAGATTGATCAGTAAGTTTGGATTGCAGGGGAAATATTAAAGAGCTTATCACTAAACGATTTAATTCATAGAAGATGTCACCTCAAAATCAAAGCCTTACACATTTCATGTAATTTGTGTCATTAATAGGTGAACATTATACCAATTATAGGCAAAGCAGACAGCATATCTAAAACTGAACTGCAGATGTCCAAGAACAAAATCATGACTGAATTAGTTAGTAATGGTGTCCAGATATACCAGTTTCCAACTGATGATGAATCCGTTTCTGAAATTAATACTACCATGAATGTAAGTAGATGACAAAAACATTGATGTTTCAGTACTAAAGCATCATCCTCTAATGCTGATTCATGCCTGTTCTTTCCCTTTTAACTTCAGGCTTATAGGTTTGTTTGTAACAACTTTGTTTAATTTTATTTCCCCTTCAAAAGCTGGTATGTTTTGGGTTTTCTCAACTCAAAAATCTTCCTGTCCCTCTGCTGTAGTTACCACTTCTTTTAGGAGGCTTCTTCTGTTCTGGCTCAGGAACAGAAAAAAGGTTCTCAGTCGTAAATATTTTTTCTAATTTCTGGGTAATTAATAATTACTAACATAGATGGACAAACTTGCTTTGCTCTTTTGCTCAGCAAGTACTTCCTTATGTCTGTTAGGGAAGACATTCGCGTGTCTCTGATCTTTATGATAGCAAGTATTCCATCTGCTTTTTCCTTCTATTTAGTACTTTAATTTGAAATTAGGACAAATTTTCTCTGGGGATCAGAAAGTCAGATATACTTCTTGGTTTTTTACTCTTTTCCTTTCAGATCATCCCAGGAGTATCTACCAGCTTCAACTAAGCTTAGGAAGCTAGATGTCTGCTTTGAGCACTTTGTCTGTGTTTGCTGTTCACATGCATATGTTTGTAGAAGCACATGAACATGTTTTTGCGTCCTGGGTTTTGAAAGTAGGGAGGAGGAGCCAGTATACCAGGGTGTATGGGTTTTCAGTCTCAATCTCTGTCACTTGTGCCAAGGAGTGAGAATGTACAGGCTGTCATTCAGTAACAGGTCCTTCTGCTGTGGGGAAGGGTGGTGGTCTGGTACTTACCCCTTTCATGCTCTGCTTGTAATTTATTTTCCAGTTAATGATATTTTTTTTTAATTTGATCAGTTGTTGTGGGTCAGCATGGAGAGTCAGTACCCAGCCTGTATTTCTGGCCATTGACTGAGCCCACAGCAGTAACCATACTGTGGGTTCAAACCTGTGATTGTCTCATGACTGTTACTGGTGATATGAACTGTGGCTCTTCTAGAGCGGCTTTCTATTTACTGCTGATACTCCTCCTAATGCAGCTCAGGGTGTAACTGGCTGCCTTTGCCACTGGGGCAAACCTGCTGAATCAGGTCCAACCTGTTGTCCACCCTGAGCCCCAGGTCTTTTTCTGCAAAGTGCCTGTCCAGACAGTTGGCCTCCAGCATGTACTGGAGCATGGGATTATTCCTCCCCACATGGAGACTTGGCATTGCTCTTGTTTGAACTTCACGAGATTCCTGTGGGCCCATTTCTGCAGCCTGTTGAAGTTCCTCTGGATTGGCAGCACACCCATCTAGCTTGTCAGCTGCTCCTCCTGTTTTGTTGTTGTAGCTGGACTTTTTTATCAGTAGTTTGACTAGCTACTGATCTCTTTGAAGTGGTTTTTGGTTTGAAACTGTCTGTTGGCTTTTCCTGGAATGGTGGGTTTTTTCCCCTTAATTTATTTCTAAAATGTTTGCTTTTCAGTTCTGACATAAAAATGCTGAGAGTTAAGATTGTATTGGTGTGACTGTTACAGGGGCATTTGCCATTTGCTGTAGTGGGAAGTACAGACAAGGTGAAGATTGGAAACCAAATGGTGAGAGCTCGCCAGTACCCTTGGGGGGCTGTAGAAGGTAAATGAATTCTCAAAGGTATTTTTACAAGATTTTTGTTGTTGTTGAAGTATAAAGTTCACCAGTACTGAAGGGGGCTGGTTTTATCCACTGATGCCGTATTGGTTGTATTTTAGGTCAACAGTTTAAAGAATTCAGCAATTAACACTGTAGTTGTGTACTCACTGGTAGTTTCACCAGCGCTGATACATCCCTGGAATCCAGCTATGAGACAGCGTATATGATATTTGGTAGGTTAGTATGGTGGTAGTGCCTCTAGGACTACCAGATTTTGAGGTTTTATGATTGTCAGTAATGAAGAGGGGGAAAAAAGAGAGAAATCTGTTGTTGTTCAACTCAAACAGAAAATCAGGACGTGTTGGAATGTGTTCACCAGTAGTTACAGTTAGTACTTTGATGCACATATTAGAAATTACAAGGGAGTATCTGAAGTATAATAAACAAGAAGATACCTTTTCCTGGAAGTACGGTTATTACCCAAAATAATTTCATCTCAGTGCTGTTAAAATATTTTTTGGCAATTTTGCTACTTGTGCATAATAATAAAATCTTCCTTATTTAACTGGTTAGTGGAAAATGAGGACCACTGTGACTTTGTAAAGCTTCGTGAGATGCTTATTTGCACAAATATGGAAGACTTAAGAGAACAGACTCACGCACGACATTATGAGTTGTACAGACGCTGCAGAATGGAAGAGATGGGCTTCAGAGACATTGGCCTTGACAGCAAACGAGTAAGGTAAAGGACTTCATGTGAAGCACTTGCTTTCAGCATCCATTCAGTTCTCATTTGACCGTATCAAGCCTCTCTAGTGCAGGGTTCATACACAGAATAGGTTTTCTAAGAGGGAAAGAATTGGGAATTTTTAAAATCAGTTTAAGTATGTAGGTCTTCATTCATGTATCTTCCTGGAGAAGCATATGGGATTATATGAGCATTGCTTTTAAAGCCATACAAGCTAGTTCTATTTCTGAAATCTTTCCCTTTTAGAATAAACCCGGGTATTTTAAGTTTCTTCATAGGAAATGTCAGTTTTCTTCAGGTACATGTACTTTATGGCTTTTAAATTATTTTCATTATATATTAGCATTTCATTATATATTTGCTTTCTCGCTTAATAATGTCTGATTCTGAACACTGGTTCAGGGACTGAAGGAAAAGCTTTTACAAGTCATTGGTTGCACTGTTGGCTTCCCACATTATCTACCATAATAATATGTCTAGCCTTTTCAGATCAAGAAATCACTTACTAGACTGTAGGAAGTTAATAGAGGATTCCAAAGAAAAGTTAAGCAGAGGGTTAGAGGCACTCAGTTGTTTTGTGTGGTAAAGCTGCTTTCCGCAGAAGACATTTTCAATTTCTATATCCAGTTTGTTTAATCTTTTGTTTCCAGTTCTGTCATGTCCCTCTTGCAACTTCCTTTCATCCTTTTATGCATGGGACTGTATTTTCTAAGTGTTGAGAATCCTGATGGGGAAGAACTGATGCTTCAGGAGCTGTTTGAGCCTTCACAACTTAGCAAAGTGCTGTTATTGCATAGTCATGGTGGGAAATACTGACTTAAACCAGACATGAAAACAAATTACAACTTTGCATTAAGAACAATTTCTAGAGCTTTGAACCAACTGGTTTGTTTACTTCTTGTTACACTTAGTGATCAGGCTGTCTTTACCCATTCTGTTATGGTAAAAATAAATTGCTTTTAAGTGGCTTCCCTTCAAATAGTTGTTTTTAGTGGCTTAACTAATTGTTTAAATAATGTTCCAGATTGTTGGTTTTCCATATTGAATTAAACAGCGTTCTGGAGACTTGCTTACCTTTATGGGCTTCAGTCTACAGGAAACCTATGAGGCAAAGAGGTGCAAGCTCTACCTTGAAATGCAAAGAAAAGAGGAGGAGATGAGACAACAGTTCATGCAGAGAGTGAGGGAGAAAGAAGTAATGTTGAAAGAAGCAGAGCAACAGGTAAGCATTGTCTGTCTGTCTTGAGTTTGTTTGCAGAGTTTTGGAACAGTTAAGTTCTTAGCAAAATTGCAACTAGATGATATTTATAATTTCATAATATTTTGAGGGCAGTAATGCTTAAAATCAAAACTGGACTTACTACACAGATTGGTTGGATTAGAAGATTGATTAGACTCAAGCAAACAAGAGTGGAAGTCTTATGAGGAGCGGCTGAGGGAACTGGGGCTGTTTAGTCTGGAGGAGGCTGAGGGGAGACCTTGTCACTGTCTGCAACTGCCTGAAAGGAGGTCGTAGCAAGGTCAGCGTTGGTCTCTTCTCCCAAGTAGCGATAGGATGAGAGGAAGTTACGGAGTTATGGACTTGGGACTATGGACAAACATCTTGGGAACCCAGTGGCCATCAGTTGGGAATGTTGGGGATACCATGGAGACCCCATAATGACGTCCCACCACCCTGGAACATCTTGGAAACCCCTTGGCCATAAAGGGGCTACCTTGGGAACCCTGTAGCCATGAATTGGAGACTCTATATCCATGTTCCACTACCCCAGAATATCTTGGGAATCCCATATCCATGACCTGGTGATCTTGGAGACCCCATAACCACGTCCCACCACCCTGGAACATCTTGGAGACTCCCTATCCATGACATGGAAACTCCGTAACTGCAACCTCAAATTATGCCAGAGGAACTTTAGACTGGATATTAGGAAGAATTTCTTCACTGAAAGGATTGGCAAGCCTTGGAACAAGCTGCCTGTGGAAGTGATGGAGTCACCATCCCTGGAGGTGTTTGAAAGACATGTAGGTGTGGTTCTTAGGGACATGGTTTAATGGTAGCTTGGCAGTGTTAGGTTTACAGTTGGACGCAATGATCTTAAAGGTCTTTTACAACCTAAAGGTTTCTATGGTTCTATAAATAGTCTATTTTTTTTGAAAGGAGAGATATTACGGTCTAAAGGCTTTGGTGCATAGCTGGGATAAGTCAATAGAGTAGGCAGTCATACGGTGGGGTAAGGGCACAATGAGTATAATGGTTTCGTGTTTCTTCGTCTTCTGTAGCAGTATGCTGGGAAATATTGGTATGACCTAGCAGCACAGTAGGTGCTTTGCATGCATGGGTTGCTCTGTGAAAACCCGGATTTCAGGAAAAAATCCCATGAATTGTTTTTCAGCCCAAGAGAGTGGGGCATATATGTTTGTATGACCTCCAGGTTCGATTATGAAGTATAAGCTCAACCCTCGTGTTGAGAGGTTTGAAAGTGTGTGTGGGGGTTGGTTTTATTTTGTTTAAAAATCTCATCTATTCCCGGCTGCCTAAAAGAGTATTTAGATATGGGGAACCTTTCTTGAATATGTTGTTGAAGATTTAGTCCTATCGAGCTGGACTGGCAAAGCAGGATCTTCTCATCTGCTTTCTGCCGGACTCTGTCACGGTCATGCGTATTTCTACTCAAACACTGGTTTGATTGGAAGTGGAAGCCTGTGTATATTTATTAATATTCTTTTCTGTACCTCAACCTCCCTGCAAAGATGTTGGAGTTTATGCAAGGTGTTCAGATGTGTGTTTTAAGTAAGAAAATGGCTTAATACTTTGTTTTCTAAATCTGTTAAGTCCTCCATCGTACTTGTGGAGAAAAAAAAACAGGCTCAATCCTTCTCAATATGAGGTTACCCAACTGGAAGAATACTTGGCCATGTTCAAAGTAGCACAGGATTAGCACAGAATTATAGAATGGTTTGGGTTGGAAAGGACCTTAAAGCCCATCCAGTTCCACCCCCTTTGCCATGGGCAGAGACACCTCCCACCAGACCAGGCTACTGAAGACTCCATCCAACCTGGCCTCGAACACCTCCAGGGAGGAAGCATCCACAACCTCCTCGGGCAACCTGTGATGTGATTTGTTGTTTTTCTTCTATGATTTACACCACGCAGTTTGTGAGCTCTGCGTGTTGCAATTGAATTATGGATTTTAGTTTTCCCAGTTCGTCTTGTTGAGAAAGTGATCATGCAGTCACTCCTAAAGAATATTTGTCGTATACCTTCACTGCTTGTTCTCAGAGAAGTGTCTAAAAAACTAAAACTAAAAAACCCCAGAATTTTCTGTTGTACTTAGGCTTGCTTTCACATCCTTAATTTTGAGGAAATTTGTAGGTACAATGTGCAGTATTACCACTCCTGAGATACACAGTCATGTTGGACCTTACGCTTTCTACCCTGAATGTTTTTATTGGTATATGTGTTTTTGCACTGCACCTGTTAATGGTTGTAATGGAATAAATAAATTAATAGTATACATATATACACACAAACACATTTATAAAATCTGTCAGCTTCACTGTGTAGAATAGGCATAATATTAGACATTAGGAAGAAATTCCTCACAATGAGGGTGCTGAGGCACTGGCACAGGTTGCCAAGGAAAGCTGTGGATGCCCCCTCCCTGGAAGTGTTCAAAGTGTTGGATGGGGCCTTGAGCAGCCTGGTCTGGTGTGAGGTGTCCCTGCCCATAGCAGGGGTGTTGGAACTGGATGATCTTTAAGGTCCCTTCCAGCCCAAACCATTCTATGATTCTCTGATCACATTTATAATCTTAGTTATTTCTCAGTTCCTTCTTTGCAAAAGATGGAAATTAGTTTGTCTCATTTTTGTACAAGTACAGCTGCATTCAGCTTGAGTTACACCAATACAGATGGGTACAGAAGCAGGATTCTAGGAGAGTTTATGTGTCGGGAGACAGGAGATGAGGAAGGGTGAAGTACCTTTTGGTTATCACACACAACTTCACAGCAGGTTTAAACTGGTGGAAATGTGTCTAGAGAGTAAAACATTAATATGTCGAAAGAATAATCAAAGAACAATTATTAGAGAAAAGCAGTTAACTTCTGGAAGTCTAGAAGTAACTCCTCCAACCAGACTTACTCCGTGTGTGCATATTAATATGTAAATGTAATTAATATACATATTAATAATACATCTATTAAAGTACATACTTGTGTAAGTGAGTGTGATTTCTTGCCCACTTGCTTTTAGGGCGGTAGATTCTACTTGACAGATTCTGATTTAATGGTTCTGTTGGTAATTGTTTCCTTGCTAGAGGCCTCCTTGGTTTTGATATAATAAACATGTAGAAAATCCAGTAGTACATCTAATATTCACTTCATGTCTTTCATGGTTTCCATCTGTACTTTGTGTGCAGTAGCCTGGCTTCTATGAGAACAATCTATTATTATTATTTTTCTTGGTTGCTGTTTTTTAATTTGACCAGTTTGGGGAAAGAACTGCAGTTTCTTATGAGTGTTAACAAAAGTTGGGGTAGGTTTTACTGTGTCGTTGCGGACGATTTTTGTATTGTGATATCGCCACCTTTTGTTAATAGATGGAATTTTTTTTTTGCGTGCTTTTCTTTAAACAGATCCGGACTAAATTTGAACATCGTATGCTAATGCTTGAAGAAGAGAAACTGGAATTAGAGAGAAAGAAAAACGTTCTGCAAGATGAAATAGCTGTGTTTATGGAGAAGAAAGCTAATGCTGAATTACTCCAGTCACAAGCATCTGTCTTTGCCCCTGTTTTTAGTTTGAAGAGAGGCGAGAACCGCAAAAAATAAGTGCTGATGCTGCTCATCAGAGGCAACAATAAAAAAATTCTTCACATATCACTTTGATAACTTAAATTCCAGTAATCTTTGTATGCTCCTATTCTTTTATTTGATAGGAAGACAGAAGTGTGTAAAATGATCTCATTCTTGGATCACCGAGTATAAAATTTACTTTTAGAGTAATTGCTGTGTGTTCTATGAGCATTCCTATTTTTCCTATTTTTCCATGAAGGAACCAAGGTTTTCAACTTGAACTTCTGTACTTTGATGTCAGAGAAGAAGAAACTGTGAATGTTCATGTACAGAATGAGAGGGAGAAGTTAGAGAGGGAGAGAAATTCATCCAAGAAATTCCAGAAATTTGATTGCTGCACTTAGGTTTTGAATGTAGCTTTTCTTAGTTTTATGAAGCAGTCTGGTGCTGTCCCATAATACAAGATGTGTCTTCCTAGTACAGATCTATGAGAAGAAAGAGATTGGTAAAACTGACTATAAAATTACACCAAGTGCAGAATATGACCTGATAAATATTTTCCTTTCTTCCCTCTCACCCACTTCTTTATTTTTCCACTCCCAAAAGAAAAGCTTGATTAAATTGTGACATTTCTGAAATGTATTCAAAAGTAGTCTCCAGAGTAACATGACCAACTTGTTCCTATATAAACATTGAATTAAATGTCCACACACAAACATTAAATTAAATGAAATTATTTTTTTTTCTCTTCCCTAACCAGAAGTCAGTTAACTTATTAATTTCCTTTACTGATAGGTTACAACTTTACTGAGGCTAACATTTTGTTGATTAATATCTTAATGAAAGTAGATTTTTTGGTACAGGAATTATTCATAACTGCTAGATTATTAAAAACTCCAGAAACTAGATGTGTGCATGTATTTCCACAAATATCATCAAGACAGCTTTGACATTTTTAGGGTGTATGGTAGCAGCCTACTGGTGTTTTTGCCAAAAATTATTGCATTTCAAATAATGTTACTGACTTCCTTTTCCGAAACTTCTTTCTTTTCACATATGAAAGTGGAATTCTTGGTTACAGAAGTCATTAATATTGCTATCATGAGTAACTCTCAACTTCTGAAAATTTTACATTTGTTTTAGCATTTCTTCTGTTTTAACATTTTTTCTTCAGAATATGTTGCAGTATACTTCCTTTTGTTTGTCAGCCTCAGCTTTAGGTAATACTGATGACAGAAGAAAAGATACTGATAAGTTCTCTTGAGGAACCAATGATTCACAGTGTGCTTTTGGAGGCATTGGAGTTAGTTTCCTATAAAAGGGTCTGGAACATATCTGTTGCTGCTGTGTGCTGCAAAAGAATTTTGAAGTGTGATTTCACACGTATAGTGTAGCCATTACTGTCATTGCCATCATGGACTTCGTATTACGAGCCTGCCTTGATATGCACTTGCCTTCCATATGAGTGGCCAACTTACTTTAAGTGCATCGTACCAAAAAAAGTCTCTGCTATAAGCAGTTCCATTCATAATATGAATGCTGTAGTACAAAAGTATTCAGTGAATATATCCACTGTAACCTTTCCAAAGAGTTATTTTCATATGGTACGGTATATTAGTCTACTAAATATTATTTAGTACAACTTCTGACATAATTCAACCGTTTACTGATTTTGCTAACAGCTTTTTGTTTGTAGGCTTTTATGTACAAGCACTGTCCTAAATTTCAGATATGATCTTTATAACTGAAATTTGAGACATTTTTGTGGTGCTGTACCTTTTTATGATAGTTTATCTGACATTATTGATTTAATATGGAAAGTACCTGTAACTTTTTGATGCTTGTGGCTGTGGTGTTCAGTTGCATCAGAAGCTACAAGAGCTTCAGGTTAAAACAGGTTTAAAATTTTTTTTGTATTTTCAGTAGCCATGGTAACTAATGGGAAGCTATGAGAGGTATAGTTCTCTGAAGCTGTTTTGTGTGACTTTGTAAAAACGAAATGCTAACTTGATAGAAATAAAATACATTGGTTTTGCTTAAATGTTTCTGTTGTCCTGCTTCCTTTCATGTTAATCTGAAAAATATAAATATTTTGCATCTCTTTTGAATGACTTAAGTCACTTATTGATTGGAAAAAAATAGGTGATTTGTGCATACTATGCCAGAAAGGCAATACAGCTTGTGATATGTCTGCCACATACCACAGAATCATGCAATATCTCAAGCTGGAAGGGATCCGTAAGGATCATTGAGTCCAGCTCCCTGCTTCTCACAGGACCACCTCAAACTAAACCATATGACCAAGGGGATTGTCCAGATGCTCCTTGAACTCCTGACAGGCTTGGTGCTGTGACCACTGCCCTGGGGAACCTGTTCCAGTGGCCAACCTCACCTTCTATTTTGCTCACCCAGTGATCCGTTATCAGGTAAGACTGTTTTCCTTCAATTCTGTGGCAATGGGAAGGAATTGCTGCTAATATATATAAACCCTTCATTGACCAGGAAAGAGTTAAACTGCTAGCTCAGTCAGCTCCACAGGCACATCAGGCTGTAGCATAGGAGGGGAAGGGTTAAGAGGAGACACCCATTTAGCCTGCACTCTCAGACATCTATTACAGATGCTTCTTTCGAGGGAAGAAAATGGGCCAAAGGTCAGGCCCTGTGATTGCTGTCTGATTGCTCCTTCCTGAGGAAAATGTAGCTTGATGAAATATTGTATTTTTTTGTTTGGCTTTGTACCATTGACTGGGATGTTTGCATCTGTTTGATTAGAAACAAGGGATACGGCCTCCTTGAAAGAGGTAACAGCCAAATGAAAAAGAAATGAGTCCTTTTTTTGATCTGAGCAGTAGGTTTGGAAGTTTTATCAAGTAATCTTGAGGAGAATGTAATAACAATTGAGTGATGCACACTGTCAGCACTCAGTTATCCCCGCGTGGGTTGTCCCAACCACTGATGTTAGTTAGCTCAAGCATGAGCATTACAAAACTGCATCAAAAGACAGATTTAGCTGTCTGTATTGTAACTACTTTGCTGAGGACAAAGCCTGAGACGGTTAAGTACTGTTTGACCTAGATAGCTCTGTGCCTGGCCAGTACTAGAGGATCTGCTTTGCTTTGACAGCTGGGAACCATGAATAGTAGTACTGGACAGATACCATATGTCTTGGTCAGAATTGGTTTATGTTCAGTTGTACACGTTAGCCCTGCAAGACTCAGCACCAAAGCAAAATTGGTGCAGGTACCTGTGCAGGTCTTTGAAACAAGTGGCAATTAAAGGGAGTTTGTTGAGTTACAGCACAAAATGATGTAGCATAAAATTAGAGCGCCAGTGGGTTTTCCTTTTCTTCCTGATACTTGTTTAAGCAGTGGAAAGTCATCTGTAAGTATGGGAAATTCCATAGCTGTTTTACTTAGGTTTACCTGAAGATGAGATATCAGATAAGCACACAAGTGCACATCGCAGCCTGACATTCAAATGGAGTTCAAAGAATTGTAAAGGAACCACTAGCAATATCTCCTAAAAGTGGAGAATTAATAGGGGTACTAGATAAAAATGTACATGCCTCACTGTAGTTTATCTTAGCTATGTGCCTTTTAATTGAACACTTCAGAGAGGTTTATCCTGCAGATGAAATAGATTCAAGACCATCTATTAATGTCTCTGTGATATCTTCTGCAAGTAGCTACTGCGAGATTATTTATGGCCTCCACAAGTTGAAAGCCTTTACCTTTTTAGGTCCTTTCCTTAGGACCCTTTCCATATATATTTTGCATATTTATTTTTAACTGTATCTTTAAAATTACTTTGCCATGAGAAGATACAGACAGGATGCATTAGTGGGTTTACCTTGAATCTCCTACTGCTAACATACATTGCCTGCATATTTATTGTCAGAAACATCCCATTGTGAAATAGGCTCCCCAGGGCAATGGTCACGTGTGACACCAAGCCTGTCGGAGTTCAAGGATGGTCTGCATGTGCTCTTTGTCATGGTTTAGTTTTAGGTAGTCCTGTGAGGAGCAGCAAGTTGGATTCTATGATCCTAATGGGTCCATTGCAACTTGAGCTGTTCTATGATTCTATGATTTTTATTTATGGAAACACAGGACTCTTCTGTAACAGCAAAAACATCATCTCTATATAGAACGAAAAGTACTTAAAAGAAAAATTACTAATTTTTCCAAGACTTTTGTATAATTCACATTGTGTATCACTGCAAAAACTAGTTGAGTGTAATTCATAGACAGATAAATTACCTCACTGGATTTTTATAAGGTACTGAGACATCTAACTCTCCTTGTTTTATTTACTAAATATGTTTTTTAAAATCCAGACCCTACCATCAAGGCAGCAAAACACTGATGGGTACTTGTGGAATTTTAAACCAGAAAAATAAGCTTCAGCAGTATTTCACTAGGGTGCGCTCAAAGAACATTGCTGTCGCTTTTGGAGACAAGGGCTGTGACACTGGCCCCGAGCAAACCCTGTAGTTGAACCTGCTTTTGTGATGGGATTGGAGCAGATGCCCCTTCCAACATCAGTGATTCTGTAATTATGTAAATCATTTAGCATGAGCAAATTCTTTTTTTCCCCACAGAAGAGAATAATAACTTATTTTCTGTAGAAACAAAGCTGTAAGCACAGGAGATAATATAAAAGTATGAGCAATGAGAGCTCAGAGCTCGTGTGGTTGATTACATAATTTAGGGCATGAAAATGTTGAAATGAGTCTTTATAATTTGAAAATTTAATAATACATTTTCATCTCATTCTGATCTAAAAATCTTTTAAAAATACTTCCCAGAAATGTGTGTGAAAATAGCATATTTTTCTATATGGGTAATATTATCGTCCTGTAAGCCTTAAACCTTCTGAAAAAGAGTGTAATGGAGCTACACAAATGTCTTTTGGCATCATATCCTTAAGTATCTCTTTTTGGGAGGTACCCATACTTGCAATCCATATAATCCAGTAATCATCTCAGCATTTTTATACATCACAGTTTATTAGTGTGGCTTTCATAAACAAGGAACCCACCAAACTGATGGTTTCAGAATTAAATTCTTTCAGCATAGATTTGCCTTTCTCTAGTTTTCCTATCTACGCATGTAGGATTTTGATATGTTCTTATTTATATATACAGATCCATCCTTTTTTTATAAATGTATATACACAGAGAGATGTATTTCATGCCTGCCTGCCTAGATACGTGTATATGGATACAAAGGTCATTCACAACAAGTGCCACAGTTAGCTAAGAGTGGTACCCAGGCTGTCAATTTAAGAGACTATTTTAGTTCTTAACACTTGGTCTTAATGCCTGTCATCAGTTTCTGTATTCCTTTGTACTGGAAGTAAGAAATCTTTACTAACCCATTGGTCCACATGCTTTTGAAGGGGCTGATCCCAGCACCCCTAAGATTGTACTCTGTCCTTGCAAGGTGGAAACATGGAGCTAGTCCTTCCTCCTCAGGAAGATGTTGACTCCTTCACCTTAAGCTGAGAAAAAGCAGAGACCCTGGCCAGTCATCATCTCCCGAGAGAGAAGAGAAAGTAATTAGCATGTTTAGAAAGAGGATGAAACGTTGTTGGTACTAGCATAGCCTTTTTGAAGTTGATTTTTCACACTTCTACTTACAGCTGTTTTGTAGAGATGGCAGTTATTTGCTTAGTTTTGGGAATGCCAGAGATAGATAGGAAACGTGGTGATCTCAGTGCATTTTGGTACAACCAACTATGCTGTCTGACAAGGTGTGCAAACAGCCAGAGAGATGAGACACACAGACTGTGTCAGTTCTTCCTCTAATGTTTGTTTGCCACTCGTCATGGCGTTAAAGACTCATTTGACTTTCAAGCTCCAGAAAAAAATTCTTACTAGCTGCTGTCTAGAAACACAGCAGACAATACTGATGGACTGTGCCGAGGAATACAAAGTATCAGTGTTGTTTTATGACTGTGTTCACAGTAGATGAATGACAACCAAGCTTTGTCATGAGGTCAAATCATTCTATATCCCTAATAAATTTAAAATGTGTAAATGCACAATACAGATACCTATGTGTGGGAAATAATTTCATTGTCTGTCCTGATGGAGTTTGAGACTGGCATGTGTGTTTTGACTCCAAAGTTACAGAAGTTGTTTTATTCACTTCAGCTTCTCAAGGAAAAAGATCTCTCAGGCAAGTTAGAGTATCTTCTGACTGCTTCTCAGTCTTCAATGTATTTATTATCACAAAATATGTTAAGAAATTGGAAGATGCTGCTTGCAATTACAGTTGCAAAATGAGGACAACAGTAGGTAGGGCTCAGATTTTTAAGAATAATTAGATTCTTTTTTATTTGCCCCTACTCTGTGAAAATAAGCTGTAGAAGTAAATCCGTCATAGCTTTAATATATTGTTGTAGTCACACAGGAAATCTGTGATGATCTGAGTGCTTGGGCTGACTTCCTCTGCTGGCACTAAGCACAGGTCTGTTCTCCCCAAACTTGTACATAGTTCTCAAACCTGCTGTGGTTTAGGCTGATAAATGAAAAAGAGGAGCTATTCTGAGGGGTAATCTACGTAAGGAGGTGGATAATGCAATCTGAATTCTGACTACTTTGGATTAAGTTTGTGTTAGACCTTTATCGCCCTAAATCCAGAATTTAAATGCCTTATGCTGTTGCTTCTAGATTCCTCAGTCACTAAAGTTTTAGAGAGATACTCATGTGCATGTTTTATGTCTCCAAAACCATACTGGGGTTCCTGAAGCAACATGGTCCATGGTGTGAAACTGAAGTGTCTGGGAGTGTATCCTCATCAAAGGTGAGACTTCCTCACTGATCTGACATTTATCCACAGTTGTCAGTCTATCTTGCTCACATTTTTCAGCTTTATTTGGATAGTATACATTTAGTATGTTTTGATCATGAAAGAAAACAATTAGCAAGTTTAAGTTCATGTCAGATTTGGCTCATTGCTCTAGTATGGATGTAGTTTTTTGTACTAAATTAAGCTATTTCAACAGGAGATGAGGAAGACTTACCTCAAGACCTGTCTAGCCTAGTAGACAAGATCATTATCTGAAAGGAGAGAAAGCTTATTTCAAATCCCTGCTCCAAGTCAGGCAGAGCGAAGTGTTGGGTTTAAAATTTTTCAAACTCTGAAATTATTTGTGAATTTATTTCCCATAGGTTCTTATGAGCCAGGGCTTTCTAAGGTTGCTGAGTGACGATACTCTTTGGCGGGGTAGGTGTTTATGTGTGACTCCTGGGAGGGTCTGGAGTCATAAAAGAGGAGAAACCCTCCAACTTCTAACAATCTCCATCCCAAACTTTACCTTCTGGGAAGATGGAACTTTGGCCCTGGTAGCTGCCACTTAGCAGGGAGGCCTTTGTAGCCTTCCTGTCTTGGTCTAGCCTCAGGCTCATCTCTGACCTCTCTGGTCTGGCTTGGGTGGAGGCTGAGCCAGTTTCTAACCAAATGCACAGTATCTAGGCACAAAAGGCTTTCCACTTAAGCATGCAGACAAAGACTTAATTCATATTTATGTGGCTGAGGAGACTACCAAACCTTCTGACTGACAGCATCTTGTGATGAGGTGGTGTGGCTTCCCCAAGGCACTGCAGGCAGGTAGGGTCGGAGGAAAGGCTCAAAAGCTGCTCATCTCCCTCACAAATCTGTGCTGGGTAAGATCTGTGTCCAGCCTGGATTCTGTAACTGAAAAAATCCTCAGGACAAATGTGGGATGTACTAAGAATTTTTGGGATGCTACAGCTCAGTGAGCGAAAGATTGAAGATAACCAGGAACACTGATGCTCAGGTTTTGAAGGAAAGAGGAAGATCCTGATTAAAAGACTACATGCTATTTATCTTGATGTTCAAGGAAGCATCATCGCAATATTCTAGTGGGGCTGGAAAGAGTTCAGCTGTTTAATTCAGTTATTGAGAATATGATCACAGAAACTACAGATCATAATAACCTGAGGGCACTGCTGGTAGCATTCCTTGTAAGTGAAATGTAATTGTGGTAGATGTAACAGGAGATTTCCCCAATAAAGGCTTACATGCCAATAATACGTTTTGAATATATGGTACTTCTCCTGTGAGGTCAGGAGTGATAACAATGTTATAATTGAGTTTGTATATTGACACAGCTTATTGGATCAATAAGTAAAGATACTGCATTACAAACTGTGAATTAACAATTGCTGCAAACAGTTGGTGGAGGTTGCTGTCACTCTAAATAGGCAACTAAAGGAATTACAGACGAGTATGCTCATTGCTAAAAGCATTGTTTTGAAATTTGCCTAGACAGGGTGTTTAGAAAAACCTCATACAATCATACATGCCTTTAAAAATCATTTACAGCTTTAAAATTCTTATAAAATGCACTAATATACATGTCACATCTCGGAGGTAACACCTGAAGCAGTAAATTCCTTGCCCATAATAGAAAGACAAAACCTCCAAGCAGAAGTGTTAACTTCACGTTGTGGGACCTGCCCTTCACACCTTGGGAGGCCGTGGGTGCATCGGTGAGTTGGCTGGTAAGGAAAAAAATATTTCCTGTTTGGAATGAAGTGATGTTGAAAAATGCTAAAAATGGCAAGCAGTTCATCCAAAACACTGCAGAGGAATTTACAGATGTGTGTGCTTTCAAATAAATTACTATTACCCCAGTCAGTATTTGGTCAAGTTTTAAGCAGAAAGGCTACAAAATTATCTCTGATCTTGTGCCTATGCCAAGTGTAAGAGAAAAACAGGTCAAGGTACCCTCTAGGTGCGTATTTCTGGTGTTACCCTTAATCTGCTCACCTTCAATAGCTGAAACCCAGTTAGCAACTTAAATTTACTAAAAACATTTTTCAAATAAAACCTTTTGATGTAGATGCTCAGAAAAAAATTGATGTGAGGCTAGGGATTTCTGGGGTTTGAAACACCAGATATATTTGCAGGAAAGGCTGTTCTTAAATAACATTAAAATTGTGCTGGAAATGTGATTTCTTGGAAATTAGGAAGGAAAGGTATATTGTGGTTCCTGTCAGTCTGAATTTCTTGGTGCAGTTTTTGTTTATTTCTTCTCTCTATATTTTAAAGCCAGTTTTAGTCTAGTTTATGGAGGCTGCCAGTGAGGGGGGCTAAATCACCATCCCAGAGAGGCTTCAGCTCCTGGAGCTGTGTCCTGTTGCCAAAAATTATGTTTAAACATAAAAACAAGCTCCTAGGCAAAGGAAATCTGTGAAAGCTCCACTTTAGGAAGCCAAAATTAAAGGTTTGTCAGGATTTTACTCCTAAGAAGCAACTGGGATGGAAAATCCTTGGGTAGTTCAAAGTCCATGTGAGTGCAGTTGCAGGAAAGATTCAGCAGCTTGTGATGTGAAAGGCTGGATGGTGGGGATGAGGTCTGTGGTGCGAGTAACCCAGGGGACAGAGAGAAGAGCTACCGGAGCAGGCATGGCCTGATGTTAGTGAAACCCTTGACCTTCCTGGGGTGGGAAATTTTATTTTAAAAGGCAGATGTTGAAAACAAAGTCTCTTGAGGTTTTTCCTGTCTTGTCTTACTTGTCAAAGATATGAGAAATTATTTTGATTTAGACCAGTTTAACAGTGTATTTTCTCACTGTGCACATTTTATTTTCTTTTAATTCTAGACATAACAGCATATCCTTCCTCTTTTCATGTTAGCTGCTTGCTCATTAAATCTTCTGGTGGAGGATCTCGGCCTTAAAGCTGAAAATGTGCATTGCCTAAGTTGAAAAGAATGCTCTTTAGTAATACACTCAGCGGTTTACATCCCCAAAATATCCTTCAAAACAAAAACTGCACAGTTAATGCCCCTGCCTTGCTGCATTGACACTAGAACTGGAAGGCACTTTGGCTCCATCAGGCACTGTGCATATGGTCTCTGCGTTTTGATGCGATGCTCTACAGAGGTGTCTCAGGATGGATTTTGAAGTAGTTCAAACTAAAGATTAAAGACTCAGATATAACTAGGTAAAACATTAGAAATCTCCCTTTTTAGAAGAAAGAAATCCCTTCTTGGATATCTGACATGACTTCTTGTAGGGTGAGAGGGGTGATATCTAGTCCTCTGAAGGGACAGAATAAGATGGCATCAGTCCTGTTGCAGAAAACAGTAGAAGAAGAAACTTCTTCACCAGCTGAAAGTCAGCAGTGGCAGGAGGAGTATTTTCTCTTTTGGTCAAAGGCAAAAGGAGTACTTGAATCCTGGCTCCTAAATTACAGTTTTCTACAGGTCCCTGAGGGGAAAGCATTTTCTTCTCCTGTCTGAACAAAACCCAATGAAATAAAACATGTAATTTCATTTCATTCTGCACAAATTGCTCCTCTGGGCGCAATGAAACTTTTCGTTCTCAGGCACGAGTCGGTCAGTGTGGTCTCACCTGCCATGTGGGGTTCATCCTTCAAGCTGCTGGAAAGGTTTCGTTTTGGGCTCCTGTGCTAACGCCTCAGGCATCTTAATTATGCTCTGCGATGAACAGCATCCAGAAAACAATCCTTACAGCTGGGTAAGGCAGCAAGGGACACTGCCCATACTGGCAGATGGACAGGAGGTTGTATGAGTCCCAGCCTCACTTGGTGGCTGGAGGATTGTCCTCAGAGCCTGACGGGGCAGCTCCATCTTCATTGGGGAACAGGTGAGGATGATTAGTAGCCATTCAAGTAAATGCCATTCAGGTAAATGCCCCAGTTGCTGGCTGGTGGTAGTAGGGGAGGGGCTACTACATAGGGGCCAATTTTCAAATGATTTGGGGATGAAAATCAAGCCTTTTGGCAAAGAAGCAAAATAACCTACAGCTCCTGTTCCACAGCTGCTTTTTCCCATTCAGGGTTGATACACAGCACCAGCTTGCTTTTTCTTTCTGTTGCTCTCCATGATTTCATGTATAGGTCATAAGGGTCTGACCTCTTTGCCGTAGTGTTTGCAGTCTGCCAGCGAGTTGCTGGCAGTGGGATGAGCAGTCCTATGTTTTACCCTGAAGGGGTGTGACTCTTCCCTGGGAATGCAGCATGGGGGCAAAGCTGGTTAACTGCAAGATTTTGGTTCACGTAGCACAAATGTATCATGGACAACAAACAACGTTTGCCATCCTTTTGTGAAAGATTTGAGCATAAGAGCTTGTTCAGTGCTGCTTGGGAGGGTGTGCTCTTTAATTTATTAAATCACCACTGTTTTTTTTCACTGTTGCACAGTCTGTCACCTCTGCAGCACAGGGCCGTGTGCCATGGCACCCAAAGAAAGGCAGCAGGAGTAAGGAACCTCTGCAGTGCTGGAGCACCTTCCCAGGGTCACCTGACTGTGATGGAGTGGCCTGTAGCCTCCTGCCCAGTGGCCTGAGCCTATGGGGAGCCACCAGGGTCTTGTGGCTCTTAGCAAGGCAGGGCTCTCACCCGGGGGCAGGAGAGGAGTTCTGCAACCTTTCCCCCTAGGCAAAGATATCGCAGCATCAGTTGTATGGCAAGTTGTCACAAGTTGCTCCAGGAGAGGTTCAGACTAGGCATCAGGAAAAATTTCTTCAGTGAAAGGTTGGTCAGGCCCTGGAATAGCTGTCCAGGGAGGTGGTTGAGTCTCCATCCCTGGAGGTGTTTAAAAGATGCTCAGGGATATGGTTTAGTAGTGGTCCGGTGCAGTTGGACTGGTTCTCAAAGGTCTTTTCCAAACAGGCGATTCTATGATTCTATATCAAAATAAATACAAATATCAGTGTCTTCAAAACTGCAGTACAACCCCATCCTTTTAGTGCTGTGCGATACCCACTGAAAAAGGGTGTGTGCTTCCCAGACTCCTGTTTTACTTTCACACATGCTTACACTCATTATTAATCTCTTGCTTGTAGACTTACTTTAGCCTCTGCTTTCTAAGTGTGTCCTTCATGAATTATCTGGGCTTGATTATTTTCCTCAGATTTATTGGCTTGCACTTTCTCCAGGTTGAACTTCACAGTTATTTTTTGTCCACACAGGATTTGTAAGCTTTTCAGGTCCTATTGTATTATTTCTCTGTCCTTGCTAGTGATTGTAACACCTCCCAGCTCCACCTTGGCTCCAAAAGCAGAAAGGTACTTTCTATAAAGTAATAAGACATTAGCTTGACATCAATTCGGATACATGCTCCTGTCTAGACTGCTCTACTGCTGTATGCTCTGAAGAAATGAAGCAGTGACAAGTTGGTGGGGTGCCTTGCCTCACAGCTGAGTGTCTGAGGTCATACTTTGTGCTCCTCTTGATGAGCATGGTGCAACCAGCTCAGCTGTGAGCGACTGGGTGGTCATTCAGGCTGATTCCATGGATGTGTCACTGCTGTTAAAAGCTGGATTATCCTCAATGGACCTGTGAGGAGTGTGGGAATCTCCAAACCTTTCTGACTGAGACTGAAAGTCTGATGTGGCGGGGAGACAACTCTACTGGGGCTGTTTTTACCAGAGAGAGCTTTTAGCTTTTCACTGGTGCTTAGAGGTTGTGCACTATCAATATGACAGTGTATTTATTTAGTGACATGGCTGAAACCTGATCAGGGGCACTTGTCAGGAAGCACCTGTATTTAAAATGTAGAAGTGGAAGGACCTGTAGTTTGAGGAGGTAGGAGAGACCTGGTGGTGCTGAGCTTGGGACTTGAACCTGCTTCCCTGCTCTTCCCTGGCATTCTCATGGGCTTTAGGATCTCTACCTGTCCATGTTCAGCTCTGAAATGAGGACAGTATTTCTCTGTGTTCAGGAGAGCTGAAAATCAGGTTTCTGGGCCTAATACAAGCAGCTATCATAGACTGAAATTTTACCATTTTGTAAAACATGGGATAGGCATGGTAATTACTGTCTCAGAAGCAGGACTTGCTTTAGACTTGCACAAAAATGGAGTAGGTGATAAGAGTCGGAGTTGTGGGCAATTACACAGGTGACTCTGCATACACATCCAAGCTGAGGGTCTTTATTTCAGAGGAAAAGCACATCTTGCTGGATGCATAAAGTATGATAATTCTCCAAATGGCAAATTAGAGCAGAAAGAGTGCTCATTTAGTGTAATTCTGCCCTTATATTTTCACAAGAGCTGAGTAAATATATTAACAGCTCGGAGATGGAGATCCTTTGCACTTGTTGCTGTTGGATGTGCTTGTCTACTTTGTGTCTGTACTGCTTCACAGGTCCCATGGAGTTACATGAATGGATAGCAGATACTTAAGCTTCAGACGTCCCCCAGGGTGGAGGACAGAAGTGGGCTGTGGTTGACTGGGAGAGAGAAGAGCTGAGTAGCAACCATCTGCATTATGACTCTGCTCCCCTGAGTGTTAGTGCTAGGGGTGATTTTGCCATCAGCATGGTCAGACAATCATGTTGATAACCATCCCAGGGGAGCAATGGAGGTGTCCTGTCACATATTACCAGGGCCACCCATTTCCACTTGCCTTGCCTGGGACTTTTGCTCTGCTCTCTGGTTTATTTCTCTTTTCCCTCCCTCTCACAGCTTTGCTGCAGACTTTCTGTTGCTGGCTGGGGCTGTCACGAAGTTTAGGAAGGACTTGGTACTGCTGACCAAGAGCAGCTTGTCTAAGACCGGTGACAGCATAAGGAGATTAAAAAAACCCCGTGTCTTAGTAGCTCAAGGGCAGCTGTGCTGATTGTTGAGGCCAAGCTCTGTTTATGAAGGACCTCCAGCCCTAGATAGCGCAACAATGGGGAAAGCAGAGATGCTCCTAGAGCACTGATTTGGTGCTCTGGTTATGCAGGTGAGGAGGGGTAAAGGCTCTGGACATAGGTGGTGTTAGTTCTTGTTGCAGAAGGCAAAGTGCTGGGGCAGCGCAGAGGACACCCCTCTGCCATCCAGACTCAAAACCCCACCAAACATCTGCATCAGTAAATAAGTCCATGGTTATTCTTCATCTGCTGGCGGATCCTGGTGTGTCCTAGTTCTGCACCATTGGCTTTTTCCTTCCTTCTGATCAGCTTTGACACGTGAGCTCATGGTCCTGTGTAGACCTCGGGCTGGAGCTGCACTCTTGCTGAGCATCCTCTGGATGCTGGAACAGCCCCCACCAGTCTTCAAGGTGATCCACTTCCCTCTTTGTGCCCCTGTTCCTGCTCAGCCCAGAGCAAACCCACAGAGAGGCAAAAACATGGGGTGGTCTCAGCAGCATCAGGGTGATGCTGGGGACAGGCATGGCAGCGTGGGATCTGATCTGATCTCTCATCTCTCTCCCTGGGTTGAAAACACTTTATAAACTTTTGAGAAAAGGAAAAAAAAGAAAGGGGAAAAGAAATAAATTTAACACATTAATAAAATGACCTATCCAGAACTAGGCTTCAAAATGTATTCAGTTAAAAATATGAGAAATGCTTTAATAAACACAAGTCAGTATTGTAGCAGATAACTTGTGAAAACCTGAGGTGAAAAACTGAGTTACGCTTATTAGGATACAACGGAGATTTAAGTGAGACGTTAAAGAGATGTGTTCTGAGAAATATATTGGATTTGCTGCAATTTTATTAAGTCAGAGGCAGGCCTGGCACCGTGCCTTCCTTCACTTCGCTACTGCATCGTATGAGTGCTTGATGTCATCAGAAGAGGAAAAGGAACAGGCACCAAGGGTGGATTTTTATACTCATATTATCACAGCTTGGCCCAAGGAAAGGCAATGACTTAAAAGGGCTAAAATCAAGCCTGAAACTTATCCAAATAGAAACCAGACAGTTTTTACACTCACAGATGATTACTGGCATTGCTATCCAGCACCCCAGAAACAGATTAATGTTTAAATTACAGCACTCTCTTAAGGGAGGATGGTAGTTTTAGACTTGCTACAAAGATATTTTGTGCTACGCTCCTCTTAAAAACATTATTTAAAGGTCTCTTCAATTCAGTTATGGTTGTGCTCAAGCCATTGGAAAAGCCTGTGCTGCCACGTTGCCTCCCGTACGATGACAGAGGACACAGTGTGATAACAAAGGAATACTCTAATCTGCATCAAGCTGTAATGAAACTAAATTTTGCCTTAACTGCATTGGGTTCTTCTGCCATCACTGTGGCATGCCAGAGGCTTTTTTTCCTAATTGAAAATGATAGCTCCCTGGGTGCCGGGGAGTCATGTGGCAGCCTTTTATTACCGGGTGGGTTATGTGCCCGCTATATTTCACACATCGCCTGGAGAAATCCGGCAGATTTTATTGATATGGGAGACAGTCCTTCATGGGTTTCTTTTGGTCTCTCTCTCTCATGCTTGTGTTCTCAGTGCAGTTAATTTCCAATTTTATTAACATATGGGATGTGGTAGGAAAGTTTCAGTACAAATATCAGCAGAGAGCTCAGGAAGAAAAATTCCCTGCTTGGATTACAAGGATACACGTGTATATTTCCATTATTTTAGTAAAGGAAAATTTTGGAGGGAGAAAAAATACCCAACCCTGGATTTGTTTGACCATGAAAAAGTTCAAGAAAAAAAATTCAGCTGTCCTCAAAAAGGTTAACTTACTCTCTCAAGCTGAGGAGATTAATGCAAGTGCAAAAACTAATACAGTTTAGAAACTAAGTCAGGTTTAGAAAGCGAGATAAGGGTAATGACTAAGTAAATCACTTTATAACAATTTAGCATCAGTGGTTTACAACTAATGAGGTACTGGGTGGCTGTCCCTTTTCCAAGCTGCCCCAGTGAGGGTGTGCCAGCAGCTCCCTTGTCCCCTGGTCACCACCAAGATTGCGTCCTTGCATTCCCCAGGGCTGCGCTGAGCCGGTGCGACACAGTGCCAAAAATCACTGACCACATGCAGCAGGGCTGCAAGACAAACCTGTAAACCTCACAGGCACTAAAATCAGTAGGATGCTGCACTGTGGGGTTCCAGAGTACAATTTGGTTCTCTTGCTGCTGAACAGAGCAGCCTTTTCTGCACGATAGAGGTTGCTTTTCATCTAACATGAACCTGCAGTAGCCGGTGAGAAAATGGAATGACTTGGGGAGCTCCTCCTCAAACCATGGTCACTCCAGAAGGGGTCCTCATCTGCAACCCTCCCTGTGGCCCAGAGTGGACTGGAATACTACATTTAGTTGTCCTAATTCTGAACTGAGATCCCCCACCCAGGATCACCTGGTTGATTACCATTAAGTCGCCAGCAAGAGCCAAGCCCTACTAGCCAGCTACATCTGGGAGATGTTATCCCACCAGCCACTTAAGTACCTGTCAATGTCTAATGTGGCACTGCTTCAGGCAACAGCCAATATTGAGGTGGTGATGAGATTCTCCACATCCTTGGGACAACCTCCTGAGCTGCTGGCCCCGCTCCCAATGCAGTGGCTGACCCCAAGGAGGGGGGGACATGAGGACTGAAAGGTGTCTCCAGCACTGTCTGTCTCTCTCTGCTTTGTATAAATAACCACTGCTGGGGCAGCAATTGATGACCTGATCCTCCCCACCCCACTTACCCTCCCTTGCTGTCTTTTTCTGTCTCTCTCAGCTAATGAATATTTATTTAGACAAAGTGAAGCAATGCTTTTAACATATTGTCTCGGACAATATTTAGCATTAATTAGGTATGTGTTTCCAGAGCACTTTACTGTCCTCTGTGCAAGGTAAATGGATGGAGGTGTAATATTGCAATGGTTCTTCATATTAAACTGTGGGAAATGCTCAAGGATATGTTTTTCTGCCTTTAAGTATGAATGAGCACTGCTCTATTTAATGAAGGGCTCTTCTATGAAGACTAGGGTGTTGAGGAATGAGGATTTAGTTTTTTGCTTCATTTTCCTTTTAAAATGCCTGTTCCAGAGTCCTCTGACTTTAATAGAAAGTTTAGGCATTTGACAGTTTCTTAAGTGAATGGTATTGCTGCATTTCCAAGCTAGTGGTAGGTCATCAGAGGAAATCCAGAAGCTACCAGAAGGGCTATGCCCCTCAAGTAAGGGAGTCATTCACAACTCAGACCTCAGGGCAACTGCTTTACAGTTCCTGGTGTTGCTTTACAGCTGATATCTGAAACTCTTGCAACACAGCCCATTCTCTTGCAAGCCCAGGTAGCCCTGGACCAGCTTAAATAGCAATAGCATCAATCAAAATGGCACGCAGTGCTACAGCACTGTAAGAGCTCAGCAAAAATGCCTGACTTTTTTAGGGGATGGTGCTAAAGTAGCGATGGCAATATCATGGTATCACAAGGTTGGAAAAGATCTCTGAGATCATCGAGTCCAACCTATGACCCAACACTAGCACCCATTTATCATTTAAACCATGGCACTAAGCATCTCATCCAATCTGTTTTTAAACGCCTCCAGGGATGATGACTCCACCACCTCCCTGGGCAGCGCATTCCAGTGGCCAATCACCCTTTCAGTGAAATTTTTTTCCTAATATCAAGCCTAAACCTCCCCTGACAAAGTTGAGACCCTGTCCTCTTGTTCTGTCACTGATATCCTGAAAGAAGAGACCAACCCCTGCCTGCCTGCAACCTCCTTTTAGGTAGTTATAGAGAGCAATAAGATCTCCCTGAGCCTCCTCTTCTCCAGCCTAAACAACCCCAGCTCCCTCAGTTGCTCCTCATAGGGCTTGTGCTCCAGCCCCTTCACCATCTTCGTTGCTCTCCTCTGGACACACTCCAGCATCTCAACATCTCTCTTAAACTGAGGGGCCCAGAACTGGACACAGTACTCAAGGTGTGGCCTGACCAGTGCTGAGTATAAGGGGATGGTAACTTCTCTGGTCCTGCTGACCACACTATTCCTGATGCAGGCCAGGATACCATTGGCCCTCTTGGCCACTTGGGCACACTGCTGGCTCATGTTGAGTTTCCTGTCCACCATCACTCCCAAGTCTCTTTCCACTTGACCACTCTCCAGCCATTCTGTCCCCAGCTTATAGTTCTGCATGGGGTTGTTGTGTCGGCACTTGGACTTGTTAAACTTCATCCCATTGGAATCAGCCCATCTCTCCATATGTATAAATATACAAGTAAGTCTATATACATATATGTGTGTATGTTTTATGTGTGTGTAAATATATATATATTTATCACAGTAGTGAAGGCAGGATCTGTCATGCTCAACTTGTGCAGCCACCTGCACTGATGGGTGCAGCTCACTGCTGGCAGAAGCAATAACCACCGGCTTTCCGCAACTCATCCACTCACAGGAGCTGCAGCTTAGCAGCCAGGTTGTCAAAGCCTTTGGAAAAATCACCTGCTGAGCAAGTTAAACAGGGACTAGTTAATTGACTGAATTTTGGGAACTGACCTTAGTACTTCTCTTATGGTGTGATGAGTCCCTTTTGAGGGGTGCCCTGGCTGGTCCCTAAAGGTCTCAGTCATAGGAGCAGAGCTAATGGGTGAAACCAAAACCCCGGGTGCCTCCTGAACAGACAGCAGGGCCCTTTTAGATTGGGCTACAACTGCTTCTCATTAATTTCCCTTCGTAAAAGTCCAGATTACCATGGCCACTCCTGGTGTATTCACTTACTTTCAAATGTCCTTTTAATTGTAGATTTGTGTAAATTATTTGGCTATTCTACACCAAATGGTATGAGGGTCCAACAATTTATACACACACACAATTTGACTCACTTTTTCAAATCTATAACTTTTTTCTGCCTTGTAGAGATTCATGTACGTTTTACTGCTTGAGACGTATTTAAAACAGAAAATAAAAATAACACATTAATCTTTTCCTTCCTCTACCTCCCAGATGAGCAAAACTGCTGGAGGAAACTCAATCCTGTTTCTTAATTTACGGATAAATGCAGAAGCCTAAATCAAGCTCTGAGAAGATTAGGTTGCAAACTTTCAGTGGAAAATCTTCAAGGAGACCAATTCTGTGAGCTACTGAAGTTGTTGAGCCCTCTGAGTTGCCACAGATACCTCTTCTCTTCAGGACAAGACTAAGGAAAACTGTTACCTTCCCTGTGAAAAATGCCACCTGATACAAACACCAGTGTAGATCCCATGCCTGCCTGGCCAGCTGCTGCGGATGCCAGCTCTGGTGCATGGCCCACATGGTGCAGTGCCACGGCACCCACCTCACCTCGTCTTAGAGCTTGGCGCTGTAATGTGAAGTAACGTGCAAGAGAGATGTGCTGAGCAGGTTTGAAGGCTTCGACATTTTGCAGGGTCTGGCAGAAGAGCTACTTCAGATCCAACGTGGGGCAGCCAGCACGAGAGGAAACCCCCAGCACACGATGATCTCAGGAAGCTGATGATGTTGGTTGCATTTCATTTTTCAGCTGTGTCCTGCGACTGTTCCTGCATAAGAGTTTTGGACAGTCCTGGGCAGTGCTGCTGTGTATAAACCTGCTAAGCCAACAAAAGAAATAGGCCAGGAGCACAGCAAGTGCTTTTCTGCCTTCCTGAGGTACCACAATGTGTTTCATCAGAGGAGAACAAGCTGGGAGCAATACAGACATAACAGGATTAAAATGGTGGTTGCTCTGTCATTTTCCACGCTAACCTGGGTGCCTGAGAATTGCTGAAATATGACTGGAACGCCACCATGCTACATCTTGTTTAAAAAAGTGATTTGTTAAAGGAAAACCCACACTGAATAACTGAGTCTGGCCCATTAAAATAATATGTAAACACTGGCCCCACAGTTTAACTGTCACATATTTTGATAGCTTTTAGGAACTGAAAGGCAATTCTCTCCCCCCTCTGCATTATCATGTATCCTCATCAGAAGATAAACAGCCTCCTTAGCCCAAAACATTTTGCAATTTGCATTTAGATTGTTTGGTGCCAATGTTTAGGATAAGACACTTCCCAGCTCTGTCAAACAAAACCTGATTGTCATTTAACAGAGTGGCAGTCAATTTATGTTTCCATTAATGCATATCCGAGGAAATTATCTGAGGAGGGGAGGAGGGAAACCCTAACAAATTATCCCTGTATCTGCTAGGCTGATTTTCCAGTGGGCAGCCAGAGGGCAAATTAGACATGTCCATGAGGAAGAGAAAGTGAATGCCTTTCTGCTATTGAGGAGCAAGAGAAGGGTGTGTGTGTGTGCTTACAGACCCGTCGGCTGTGCAGCATTGCACAAAAGAACCAGCTCCAAGAGCCTTACAGAAACAGCTGTGATGTGGGGCAGGATTTGCATGCCTGAGTCACAGATGGCAGTGGGGATGTGTCAGTCTTCATCTCCCAGCCTAACTCAGCAGCAGAGCCGGGGCCCCAGCGTGTTTCCCTGGGGCTGGCACAGCATGTGTCCATGCAGCAGGTGGACAGGTGCTGCCCTGTCTCCATAGGGTTGTGCCTGTGCCCTCCTAGGGAAACATGACCCCCAAGCACTTGTTGTGGTCCTGCTTGTCCAGGTGGAGTGGCAGAGGACACACTCTATTGATGATGGGACTACCCTCCACTGCTGCCATATACATCCCAAAACTGCACTCCCGAGACCTGCTGGGGCATTGCATGCACTGACATGACTGACATCAGATTTACCAAGCTCTTATGCAGATGGGAAACGCAAATTTTATACATCTTCCTTCTTTGACAGTAAGTTGAAGGCACTCCTTCCTTCCCTCCTGTCTTAATAGCTTCATTTTTCTTCTTCCTCATCACCTAGCTGTGCTCCCCAGAACTGCTGGGTTCCCTATGGGGACCTCATGCGTGACAACAACCTTGCTGCCAAATGCAGCTCCCCCATCGCTTATCCCTATCTTGTGCTGATATGCAGCCCTGATGGCACCGACCAAGCCTGAGGTTTCCCCAGGTATGGCATTTCCCCAAGGACACTCACCCTTAACTAAACTGAGAGGGGTGGATAAGTACCACTGGGAAGTCCCAGTCCCTCACAACACTCCTTGCTTGTGGATTTTTCTGCACAGACACACATGCATGCACACAGGAGATTGCAAAGCTCATAATCACAGAATCATAGAATGGTTTGGATTGGAAGGCACCTTATAGAACACCCAGTTCCAACCCCTTTGCCTTGGGCAAGGGACACCTCCCACTAGAGCAGGCTCATAATCCTACACATAAGACTAGTTATTTTGCCTTCATAAAAATGCATACTCCACATCTCGGCTCGTGTGAAAGAGCTATTGGTGCTGGAAACAGTTTTCAGTGACTCTGTTGCAAAGTTGGAAGGACGCTGGCTGTCATTCCCTGGGGCAGCAGGGGTCTCCATTGTGTGACAGTGAAGAAGAGAGCCAAATGGGGATGGGTTCAACTGCAGCTGAGCTCTACTTATAAACACAGGGGGACATACAGGCTGCCTACTGCAGTGGGCTGCAGGGAGGGGTAAGGGGCAAGAGGACTGCCCCTGGTGCAAGTCCCTTGGTGGCCTGGCTTGTGGCTCCTCCATAGCACCATGTGACACATGGTGTTACTCAATGGCTGAGAAAAATCAAGTCATTTTCTGAAAGGTGGGAAGACACTTGCATCCCAGTAATTGGAAATACATCTGTGATTGCTTGGAAAGTTATTTTTGCAACATGAAAGGCTGGGACATGAGGACAGGGCCTTCTCCAGACTGTATCACCTCTTGGCTTCCCTGCTAGTACAGCTCAGTTATTTGGTTTGGCACCAACTACCCAAGCCGTGTACATGCCAGATTCACCATGTTGTAAGAAGTTGCTGATGTCAGGAAGAGCTTTTGGCTGCAGGCAAGCCCTGCAGATGTTGTCCAGGTGGTTCTGTTCTCCAGGAGTGTTTAGGAACATTCAAGCCATGTAACAATTTTACGATGATTAATTTTCTTTCAAAACATGACTGGGATTCCTATTAGGTGCTGGAGCAGGAGCAAAGAGCAGAGTGTTGATGTGAAGGATGGGTGAGGTGTGTGGCATGTGCTGGCAGTGTGGGCCAGAAGGGTGCCAGAGGAGCTGGACCCAGTGAAGCGAGGAGGGGACTGGCACTCCATTTTAGCTTGGAAATAGCTGGCAGGTTCCTCTGTATGGTGTTTTGCACTGTGTTTCTTGTAAGGCAGGGCAGCTGGTGAGGCCAACCAGAGGGAGAGTTGCTGCTTGCCCACATTCAAATTCTTGCGGTTCTCATAATTCTGACTCACGATCCAGCTAAGGCAAAGAGAAATTCGTGTCACCTCGCTGGAGGGGTGGCTGCCTTGAGCAGGCCCATGACAAAGATGCCCTGGTGAGCTAGCTGACAACGGCTCTTCCCTGCCGTATGTGCTCCCGACTGGAGTTGTGAATCACAACCTGCAGTTGCCTCGTCCTCAAAGACATCTCCCAGCCAAATCAAGGCAAACACATCCAGATCCAGCATGTGCTCCCCCTCCAAACGCTCTACTCTAAGCTGCTGAAAGGGAAGCTCAGGCCATGTGAAAAAATGAGCTTACACTCCTCACCCGGGTTCAGATGTCCAGGGTACAAACTGCACCTTTCCTCTCTCCTGGTTCCTCCGCTGTACACAGACTGGAAGACATATGGACTCTGCTGGCACTATGTCCAAGGCAGAGGAAACAGGAAGGGGGTTGTCCTCTGTCCACAAACCTGCTCAACCCACCAGGCGACCTCTGAGCACCCCTGAAGCCTGCGAGCAGGACTAGAGGCTGCTCTTTTCTTTGCAAACGCTTCTGCCGCTTCTGCCCTCCCAGCACCTCTGCCACAGTCTTGCCCTTGCCACATTAGTCTCTCCTCTTGGGTTGTCCCTGATCTCTTTCTCTGGACCTACACACCTTTGTAAGTTAAAAGTGTTAATTTCTCAAGATTTTGAAGAATACCAGATCTGCCAAAAGAAGATTGAGAAAGAGATTATAACCTTTGCTTTGGTATCTCTTACTTTTAAGTGGCCTTTATGTAGTAATTGCTACTGAAAGCAAAGGAGATGTAGAGTCTACTCAAAAAAAGCAGGGTTTGCAGAGGGGCTTTTCTTGTTCTCATTGTGAACCTCAGAGCCACTTGCATTATTAGTTCACTTTACCATCCAATAGAGAGAGAAATCTCAGTCAAATTGCCTTAATGTTTATTTTATTTAAAGAATCAGAAACACAGTCATTGTAGTTCATTTGTACTCATATCCGCCAACATTTCCTAAATCACATTAACATTCATGTATAACAAAAACACTTTCTGAGCTGTGCAAAGTTCAAAGGAATTGTTCAATTACTTGAACCCATTTCTAAGAAGAGCAAACCTGGCATTTTACAAACTGAGGCTGCCAGAAAGAGTCTTTTCCCCCGTGTTTTAGGAGATGCAGATGCCTCCTCCTCCCCCCTTCCCTGGTATGACAAGTAAAAATTAGACCACAGCACGAGTTGAACCTCTCTTAGTCCAGGACTTTCCAAATGGCACTGGGTCATATTTTTTTATCACTGAGCTGTATTAAGTTCTGCACTTGTGCTCCTAGTATGGAAATGATTTGTCCAAAAAGATTATTTAGTAACCCAAACTGTGATGATAAGCAATAAATAGGGGCCAAAGCAGCTGTTATCAAAACAGAAACATGCCTTCCCTCCCCAGTATTTTTCTTTGCAGGAGGCATGACGGGTTGTCGTCCATTAAAAAAAAATCAACCTTCCTGAAAAATATATTTTAAGCACTGATTTCATGACATGACATCTGCATATTTTCCTTGGTCTTTTCACACACCAACTTTAGTCCTGTTAGAGTATAGCATGAAAAAGTGGAAATCTGGAACCATTTTAGATCTGGCTAAACACAATAGGCAGCAAGCAAGCTGTCATCCTATTCCATTTTTTTTGAAAGTAGTAAATACAGAACAGAATATTGAGAACTTTAACCACTGTACGTTGTCAGAAAACATCTCCTCACGTCTGACAGATCTAGCCCAGAATTTTTATTAGAATCGATAACACGCATTTTTGGCGTTGCCGACTCACTAACCGTGCAGTTTAATGTTGGAGGTGCAGTGATACCAGTTCTAATCTGGACCATATATGTGGACAGATATGGCTCTAGTCTCAAGCAAGTCTTTCCAGAAGACATTTCTTCAGTCTCTTATTGGCTATAAAAAGGCAATTTCCTGTCAACAGTAACTAAACTTTTAGTGGCTGACTCATTACAATCTGGAATATGAACAAATGCAGCAACATTAAGAATAAAAAGGAACACCCTGAAAACGATGCTTCCCTGTTTGAAGGTGCTATACTTGGCCATGGACTGTGTTTCTGGAATTGCTTTGTTACATGTGACAGCAGGAAGAAACTTATTTTACAGAGAACAGAGTCACGTAGCTGAACTTAAATAGGAACACTCACTCACATGGGTTTTGATATGTACTAGTATACATGGCTTGAATGGAAACAAAACTTACACCTTCGCATATGAGATACTGGTTACACAGTAATGATGTTCACCCACTGGGCCTCTTCCTTTTAATAAGATCATCTCCAGGTTACAGTGCCGCTGACATGCTTTTAAACAACCACCACATGCGGGCTTTGGCAAACAGCCAGCCGCTGGCAAAGGCAAGCTATGGATACAGCTACGAAAAGCCTTTCATCACATTTCATTGCTCAAGAGCTGATATCTCTTTAAATACTCTCACAATCTCATTATTGAATTTTTTCTTATACTGTTTCATACGAATAACTGGCTGAACTTGCTTTTATTGCACCTTTAAGTCCCTGGTAGATGGAAGCTTATATTGCCTGATATGGTTTGTATTGTAGCTTGTTCATGTTAAGAAATTGAACAGTCTCAAGAACTGTACATTTCTACAGTAAGAAATCACATTTCGATAACGCTAATTACAACTGTCGCAGATCAGCTCTTGTCTTCGTGATGCAACGACAGAGGAAAACTCCACGGTCCCTGCGTGTGCTAGAACCTGCAGTGTTCTTCTTATTGCCATGAAAAAGTCAATTAAAACAACTCCTCTGGGAATTACTTCCAATTCTGGAGTAATTATCACTCTCCAGACAGAATGCTGTGCTTCAGTGTGTGTCTTCAGCCACTCTAAATATGAAGGAGAGAGCAAGCATGTGTGTGTTGCACAGACACGCTCCTCCTGTTATATCTATCAGTGACAAAGTGGCATTTTCTCTTTTCCTCTACGGAGCATAAACAGGTAGTCTGATCTCGATCTTCAGGTACGTTTCTAATTTCACATGTTAAATGCAAACCTTGTTGCAGCCTCTCTGTTTAACCAAACCAAATCTTTAACAATTAAAAAAAATAGCACCAGATGTATGAAAAAGAGGAAATGTCTGATCTAGTAGGAATATATATAAAGTAGAGCAATTCTTACAGTAAAAAGGTACGTCATACAAAAAAGCAATGGAAAGTGACACTGAAGGACAAAAATCCATGCTGCATATAGTAAGGGCAGAAGACAGCCAAAAGGGATTCTGCTCAAATAACCACAGTTTAATGGTGGAGCCGTACTTCCTCCAGGACCTCCCCAGCAGCAGTGCCGGGACAGCGGATGGTATGGGACTCTGAGCACTAACACACTCACTGACAAACTTGCGCAGCATATCTTTGAGGTATATAGAAAGCACGATATTAACGTTTTAGACTCCTCATTCTTTCTTGCATGACGATGCACCGATCTTCAGCTTGAGTTTTCTCCACCCTCCCCTCCCTCTTTTTCCCTCAGGAAAAACATAAACCCAGTTTAAGAGCTTCCTAGCACACCTCCTTGAACTCTCAAATCCATCTTGCATAGGCCAGTAATAAGAACACTGCAGCTCTGACAAATAAGTTACAGCAATATAACAACTTTCCTCTTAATTTTTTTTAAAGATATCTTCTCTATAATTTACACAAAGGGTTAACAGCCAGAGTTTAGGTTACGTACAGTCCAGATGGGCATCCTTTCAGTCTGTGATTCCAGGTGGAAGGCACTACTTCAACATACCACTGTATGCACCGCACACGGTCTCAGGAGCACAGCAGGGCACTGTGTCTCCAGAGCTGTAGACTGAAGGGCCTGGGGGGAGTCTTTGGAAATAAAAATGGCAGTGGTTATCAGTCCAGTTTCCCTTTGCTATCTCTTCTTGTGCTATGCAGTTTCCCCTGAAAGCTCCTCCAGTCGAGAGAGCGGCGAGCCATCATCAGAAGCTCTCAACAAAGCTCCCGGGGAAAAGGCCCGTCCTGCCGTTCCTCTGCAATGTCCCTTTGTACCAGCCGTCCTCCCATTTCTTGTGCACAAACACAATGTCACCTTCTTTCAGTTCAATCTCTGCCTCGCTCTGTGGCGGGTATGGGACCACAACACGATACCTTTGGAAACAAAAACACAAAGATCTGGTCAGCCAGCAGCTGAACCTGTCCCTGATGGGAACAGTCAGGCACCATGCATTCCAGAGATTGTACAGGGTAAGATATTTATGTGTTTTTACACCGGCCCTAGTCCCCACCTTCAAGGATGCTCCCCTGGATGTGAAGGGCTGTGTAAGTGGACAAGGCTGCTTTTCAGGAAAGGAACACTTGCAACATTTCATGGAGGCTACCTTAGTGGTTCCCCAAGTTGACACTTGCAAGCCACTGTTGACTGTCGAGGACCTTTCCCTATTTCTAGTGCTGACCTGTAAAATCAGACCTAGAAGCCAGAGCTTCTAGGTTCTTTTCACTCGGAGCGCTAATGTGTCAGTGCTGGCAACTGCCTGAAACCTCATACCACATCAGCCTACTCTAGAAAAGAAAAGGGAGGCAGTTTTCCTCCTCCCTTCCTCCATCCAGCGCTTGGGCAGGTTCCTCGAGGGTGGCCTCAGAACCTCCTGCTAGCTCACAACCTGTACACTACAAACTTCAGGACATGGGAAACTTTTATTTATTAAAAACCTGACTATATGTCGACTCAGAAACAATCATCACACCACCCTGTCTCTACCTTCCTGTAAACCAGAAATCTTTAGGAAAAATCCCTTTGGAAACCTCACTAAGTTGTGTTACGAAATGGTTGTATCTGATACACCTACATTTTCTACTAACACTCAGTATGACAGGGAGATCTGCAATCACCTTGACTGGAGACTTGCTGGGACATACTCTGGAACCAGAGAAAGCAGGAAGGTTTTGTCAAATGCTGGGCCTACTTGATGCCTCTGCCTCTGCTGTAACATGTTGCATTCAGAACTGCATCTGCTCCATCCAAAAAAGGGGCTCAAAGTGCTCCCAATCAACAGCCCATGATATTGGCAGATGTTAGCTAAAGCTGTTCACATTTTACTTCTTATTTTGTGTCTTGGGAATGTACTTTATGTCCCTCAAACCTAGGGAAGGGAATCTAAAATGTATCAAATTACTTTGGAAGCACTCTACAAACCAAGTGATAGCCCCCATCCTGAACCACTCACAGGGCTCTCTGGGATCTTAGTTTTCAAGTGTCATTTCCTTTTAATGAAGTAATGATGGGTCTAATCCTGATACAGCTGTTCTGCAATCAGACTTATCAGTAGGTGTCCTCCTGAGAGCACAGACCAGTCACTTCTACGTTGGTGCCCTGGTGTGCAGAGAAGCGAATTTATTTCTGCTGCACTGTTATTTTTTTCTTTAGCACATGTACTATTGCAGTCATCTGGAATTTGGTTAACAATCAATAACTGTCTTGCTAATTGCAAAGTAATGAATATAGTAAGATAGTTAAAAGATGTCAATTGATTACCTAACGCCTGTCTCCTGGGGATTAATATTTTCACAGCTACTGCATGGCCACTGATGCCTCAGTCATGTTTGTTACAAGGTGAGTATTTATTTAAAATAATATCTTGTCCTTGAGGACTAAGTCCAATGTGCCCTGCAGGCTCTGGATCACTCTCTGAGGCCATTCCTAGTGAGATGATACCAAAGCGGGGCACTCTCCAGTGGCAATCACTAATTTTCTTTGCAGATGTTGCTCAGGTACCTAGTGACTGTGGTTTTGAAATTAGAGACTCCACTTAGATGTGGCACCAAAAGTATTAGCTTTGGCTCTATGTTTGGACATCTCCACAGCCAACCAACCTGTTACTTGGAAAAGCATTTAACTCCACTTGGAGTGGAGATTCTGCTCTAAAAGCTGACTATGGCCTTTTTATCTTGACACAGGAACACATACATGTAGAAAATATATGATTTTAAGTACTATCAAAAATCTGCCAGGCTTCTCTTGCCCTTGGTCAATAAACCTAGTTGTCACTTTCTTCCTCTACGGAAAAGCAAATAACAGAGGTTGAAATGCGTGCTGCTCTCTGGCTGCAGGGATATAGTCTATCACGCTATCATCTGTGGAACTGCTCCACTTTTATTATGAAGCTTTGCCAATTACAGCCATTATGCAAATGAATGCACACATTATTTCAAACACTCTGCTGCAGTGTTGATTAATTAAATTATCAGAGTGGAACAACTGTAGCTAAGATGATGCCAAGTTTCAGATCTCGCACCTCTATGCACAGTTGCAGAGCACTGGACCTCTGCACTAGGATCTCAAGAGACTTTGAGAAAGAAAAGGGTTGGACCTCAACAGCAGTAGGCGGTGCAGAGGTACTCAGGGGCCCTTTTACCAGGTCAAGAAAGAGAAACAAAGAAAAAGGTTGTGTCTTGAGCAGGGTTGCCCCAAAGACCCAGCTGGGACTGCCAACACCTCATGTCATACCTTAGGCAGAGAGTCATCCTTCTAAACCCAAACTACATCCTCGGAGTGAGGAGCTTCTAGTCCCTGAATGGTTCACATGAGGATGGAGGTGATCACGATCAATAGGAATGTGCCCATCATCATAAAAGGGGTTCTACAGCAACTCCTTAGAGATTTAGAAAAATACATCTCAGTCGCTCCATTACCAAATGAAATATTTTTTCCCATTTAAGGAAACCTCAAAGTTTAAATTTAATTAACTATGATACCTCATAGGATAGCACCAAAGTGTTTTTGATGGAATAATGAAATCTTAGATATGAAAGACCTTGCAAATCGCTTAAGAAATCCTCCGTGAGAGACAGAAAAAAGATGCTATATTTTTTCCTTGACAGACTTTTGAAGGGAGGCCTGGGAGAGGCAGCTCAGTGAGGGCTGCAGCGGGCAGCAGCACAGCACCACTGCCTGCCCACAGGTCGGTGCTGGGCTGCCCCTCCAGACCTCCAGGTGGCATCTCAGCCTAGTTTATCCTCCGAAACTGAACTGCAAAACACATATATTAACCATATTTTTTGGCAGATCTTTTCTGTCCCTCCCAGACATCCTCCCTCACTCCCAAAAAGGCAGTCCTGTATACTGCTATTTATATCCCCCCTTTTCATTTTCCTTACTATAAAACTGTAGGTTTTCTTGCAACAAACTGCTTCTTGGTATTTCAAATGGATCTCAGAGTGATCTCAATTTTATCTGTGTCACTTCCAAATTAACAACTTTTAAAAATACTAATTAGCTGGGCAACAATTGTGATGACAAGTGTTGCAACCACCTCTACCTCTTATTTATGATTTTTGGTATTTTTTATTGTAAATCATACTTTTGGAGAGTTGTAATTCTGCCAAATATTAACTATCCTGGCCCAAACTCCACAGTAGCCAGCTGTGTCAGGCTAAGGGTCCTACATTCATCCGAAATTGTATCATCATCTTCAGGAATAACATGAGGTGTTTTTCAGGTGAGGGCTTCCACAAACTGCTCTCAGGTCCCCATACTTGGGAGCAAAGACTTGTCCTGTGGCCCTGCTGGTCTGTCAAGGATGGTGTTCCTTCAAAAAATCACCTCCCCTTGGCCAGATTAAAAGCCTTCAAGCCACCCAAAATGGTGCACTAGGGCTGAGGGCAGGATGGGAGCCTTGGCAGCAATCAAATCCCTGAGAGCTGGGAATAGGTCCATCATCCTGGTCCCTCTGCTGTCACCCAAGACCTGGGAATCTCACTGTCCCATGCCTTCCCAACACACATCCTTGCAGTCAAAAGAGAAATCTCTCCCACCCAGCTCCCACATCCCTACTGCTGCTGACAACTGCAAGGTGCAAATAAGACTCCTAACCCTGAATAGATGTTACCTGATGGAAGTTCTGGCTTTGTTTCCTTTAAAAAAAGCAAATTGACTAAAAATGACACATATGTGATGCATAATGACATGCACTACCTTAACAGAACAATAATGTTTCACAGCCACGAATGTGAGATGGAGAAACAGGCAAATAAATTGTCCATGACTTCACTTTTGCTTGTGTGCAATATAATCATGATTGCATATCACTTTTCCCATAGGATGTCTGCCTCATTTCGTGCACTGGATCTGAGCCAAGGCTCTGACATGGAAGAGATGTGTGGCTGCCAAAGCCGCTGCATCTTTCGCAGAGGTTGGAGGATGACTAGTGAGTGACCACAGTGAAACCCAGAGTAGCGCAGATGCGGGGAAAGTGGCTGCTCTAACTCCTTCAGCTGCAAAAACCTCGTGCCACACTTTCCACAGAGCGAGACTCATCTCATGCACCCTAGCTGAGTAGGAGTCACTTGTCTGGTCTAAATTACTCATGCAGACTCTCTATGAGTGTGCACAGACAGCCATTGAACATTATTGATCAGAACTGACCAGTAATTAAGGTCTGGGCCCAGGCCTATATACTGAGGAAAACACCCCCAAATACTGTGTATCTGATGAATGAGTGAATACACCCATCCAGAACACTGATGGAGCTAGAGAAAGTTAAGAAAACAGCTGTACAATGAGGCAAATTAAGTTTGCAAATCTCCAATCCAGTTCCATTTAAAGTGCTTGAGTTCGGATGCTTAATGTAGGATTCTGTCTTTCAGAGTATCACGTACTCGGGACAGATTTCAGGACTCCAGTCCTGTGACTTCAACAGGTCCCTTGGGTGTTAGGGATACACAGTTAGTTTTGTGGAGGACACATAATTAGTGAAAACGAGGCATCCATCCCAGTTAACCACTGCTCTTCCTTATCAGTGGAGCTCTATTTGTCCATCCTTTTCCTGGCAGACTGCAGAGATCTACAAGTCAGAACCTGCTTCACCATATTAGGGTGTCTGAATTAGCAGGCTTAGAAGAATAAATCTTAGTTGGAACTTTTACTCTTCTGCTGGAAATATTGCAGGCTTCAGTTCCTAAGATGGTTAATTCTAGTATCCTTAGTCAGAGAAGCACTTAACCATGTGCATATACTGTTCAGTCAAAACTTACCCCTGGGGTCATTTCTGTAGTATCACTTTCCGGGAAAGAAAAAAAACATCCTTTGCTTTCCCTTTTGGCAAAGAAGATACACATGTGCAACAAAATTGAAGTCAATGGGCATTAAGCACATGCTTGAATGCTTCCTTGAATTGGGAGCTCAATTTCTAATGTGGCAGTGATTTGTAGAAAGGATACGTGGAAACATGGAGGGGGCTATTTTAAAGGTCAAACTCACTGCTCCCATCTTATTCTGCAAGCACTGTTGTGGTTACAACTTGCTCGAAGGCTCCAAGAAAATCATAGAAACATGGCACGGATACGTCAGTCGTGACAGTAAGTCTGAATACAACTGCTTTATCAGAACATAACATGGCAGAATTAGTGCCAGTTACTATAAAAGAATCAACAAGGCGTGACGTGTTTTACTCAGGTTTGCATCTGGGAACAGAGCCAGGCAGTGAGGGGAACATGACTCACATGCACACACACACACACTTGACTCTCCTGTTTTGCTTAACGTACAGTCATATTTTCTTGAAAGGGGTGGCAAGGAAAAAGTATTTGGCATTGGTGCTACAAGGCAGACAGTGCACCCTTCTCCCACATGAACCCACAGTATCAGTGGGATATGGGTAAGTCCGTGTCCCAGGCTCTGCCTGACCACAGCGCATCCCTGTACTGGTCCTGTTTCTTCCACCAGTAGAAACCGAACAGAGGAGCGGGTGGAGAAAAGCATGTGGGGCACACGGCACACGCAGCCTGATGGGATACTCAGTTGACAGTCAGCTGCTGCAACACAAAGTGACAAGGACACCACCTGGGAAATTTCTTTGCTCTGCTCTTTGGCCTGCTGGATGCTTTATGGCAGAGAACAGCAGAAGGAAGGTGTTTTTTATAAACTGATAGTGGGAAACTACACCCAGAAGGCAGAGATGGGCACCAACTATCCAAGCAAACCAGTTAAATGTCAAGGCTAAATGACAGGAGCGCTAGGAGCAATTTCCTTTCTAATCCAGCCATCCATAAATAGATTTTGGAACATCAAACAGTAACATAAGATAAAATATTTGTTTTCCTTGCTCTTTCTATGCACAAAAAATGAACAAGAGCATAAACATTAACAGTGACTCCAAGAAGGCAAAGCTCACTTCACCTTCCTGTCCGACCGGTTGCAGTTCCCACAAAGGGTTGCACTGTCAGGCAATATTTCCTTTAAATTGTGAGCATTGAGGTGCAAGCAATCGGAGCCTTTTAATGTGCCTCTGATATGGTTAGTGACACCACCGCTCGGGTTCGATCAGTAGCCTGGATGTGGCGGGTGCTGGAACTGAAAGCCAACCTCTGTGGGAGAAGTAGTGGTGCTCTGCTGTCTGCATGAGCCTCATTTCGAATGCTGTAAATATTAAGGAATGTGCTACTTCTTCCAACCTTTCAGTGCTCGGGCTCTATGTGCACAGATGGGCGTTGGGAGACAGAAAGCCAAGTACAGCTAAGTGTACTGAAATGCTTTGCAGCTCTTTAAAATTTCATCCAGCATCTGAATCTGTTTATCTAACCTTTTTTTTCCCTCTCCTCCCTTCTCTTTCTCAGAGAATTGCTCCTACTGTGCGGATGAAACACACCAATACGCAAACAAGCAAAATATGGAGCTGAGTGATGTTGAATGTGAGTTCCTCCATTGCCAGATGTGAAAAGAACAAGTGGTTTGAAAGCCGTAATTTGTTTTAAAAAAATATAATTTGGTTCTTCTGAGCAATTTGATGTTTTAATGAGCACAGATGGATGTGGGATGAATTTCTAGGAGACAAGTGTTTAATGTATCTGCTTAGATTATTCCAGGACCAAGCATTATCCTTCCTAGTGCATGAAGGTAATTAATATTTCCCATTATGGGCATGAAAAAACCCATATGATCAGTTAAGGAATGCAGATACACCAGTGATATGGAAGTTAATTCATAAATCAATTAGAGAATCTTGCCTGCTGTGTATAATTAGGGTTACTTCAATTATAGCTTATTTTCGGATTTAAGACTCAGGAATAAAAGAGCTTAAAATCAAAATAAGTTCCCTACCACCACATACTGCAGTTGGAAGTATTTACTCTGTTTTAGCAGTCTAAATTTATTTACTCCTGATTTCAGCATGACTGAGCTGTCACAGCTAACCCATGTCCCTCTGGTTCTATTCTGCCACTAAAAACTGTCATCAGTTAAATGTTTCACTATCTGGACCACCCTGAGGTGAACTGAGAAATTTGTAGGATATGGGACTCACCCTGACCTATTAAATAATGTGTCTGGACTTCTCTACAGTAAAGCTTTGAGAGCCAGCTCTGGAGACATCAGGGGATGTTCTTCCCGGCTTGTTTGCATGCCTACGTTTAACTAAAGGTGCAGCATTCCACTGATTTAATTATACTGGTGATAAATACAATTTATATTGATTTAGCTTTTCTTATAGTCTTAATCTAAACTGATGTAGACAAAATTAAGTGCACCTAAATACAGATAATTTTTTCACTCCTTTTACAAAATTGCTTTTCCATAGATTTTAAGGACAAGAGAGTAACTTGACAGTCTTCTCTCACTGCCTTCATTAAAATGCTGAAGGACTTGCCATAGTTATTTCTGCTTCAAGTCTAATAGCTGTGCTTCAACAGCAGTATCTCTTAAAAGAGTAAAAACATTCCAATGTCTGTCCCTTTTGCAATCTCTTACTGATTGTTACCAAGACATTCCTAAGTCTGCTCTTTGCCAGGCATACCAGAGCTCCCTTTACCACTCATTGCAAGTATATTGTTTCAAATTTTCTATTGTTCTTATGATGCTTCTGTGAGGCCACTCCGCTATGCTTTAGACTTGGCTCTTCTGAAATACACTCTTATATTGGTAAGGAGAACGCAGAGTTCAATGCATTGAATCAGTTCTGTACCAACAGGTCTACCCTCTTTCTCAGCTACATTTCAGTCCTGTGTTCTGCAACAGCAAAGACTTTATGTTGGACAGTGCAGGTCAAAGAACCAACACTTGCTGGGCTACACTACTTACATACACAATTATTTTCTAGTGATTACTAATCAGGAGTTAGATTTGATGCTAGATTTGATGAATCAGTTTTCAATCCATTTAGTATCTGCTGTGTACAGTTTACTTAGCAAGATATTTCATGGTAACAAACCAGGTGCCTTAAAAAATTTGCAGATGTTACAGTGCCATTGTTACCTTCCCAACCAAATTTCAACCCACATTCAGTAAAACACTGTGTAAGGTATGAGCTTTCCTGCACTATATTATGCCCTGCACCTTCTACCCCAACTGGATTCAGGGTCAGGTGGCTTGCCCAGTCCACTCCCTTCTGCCTCTCAGACAAAAAGAGTTTATTTCAAATTTCTGGAACTTTACTGTTGTTCCAAAATAGTTTTTAAATATCAACTCCAGAGAGTTCCCTACATCGTTTTTTGAAAACTCTTTGACGCTTTTGCAAAAAACATGTCCTCCTCAATCACGTTTTGAGTGGAAAGTACTTCAATAGCATTGTGTCAGTGCATTATCTGTTCCCTTCCCAGTCCTCAGACCGCAGTCCCATAGAAAATATTTAGCTGAAGCAAACGTGACTCTGCATATGCAGACCTAGCTTTTTCTGTGCTCCTGTTTCTAGTCAGTTATGTCTCTCTCCATTTGGTTTTATATTTTGGTGTTCCTGCTCTACTCTACTCTTCTTTTTGGGTTTGCAAGGTCAGTTACTCTAAGATGCCAAGGTGCAGAGCAGGCTGCTGAAATGAACTCCAGAATCACTACTACATTCCTCTCTAGAAATGAGCTACATTTTTCAGAACAGGTCACTGACGATGACACTAACTATAAATATCCTAAAGAGGGAAATGGTCTTTGATATTGCAGAATAGGACAGAAGGGGCCTTGATGAGCAAACACATTGCCCCTATCGCCCCTGGGCAGGAAGTGCCACGTGACAGCTCCATAAGCTTATTAAAACATAGGGAACCCACTTAAAAAGTGGTCTTTCACCAACTGTACTTACACCAATTGGACTGAGAAAGCACTACTGTCCTCCATATTTAGACCACAGCTGTACCGCGTCACGGGCAGATGCTGCTCACCACTGCTTTAATCAATGAACGTTAAACCTGCACCGTGTGTCAAATGATTTTCAATGGGCAGCTGCGTGTAAGCCCTGTTTTCATGACAGCTGAGTCAGTCAATCCACAGAGCAGGAAAATAGCAACAACCCTTGAGGAAGTTAAGCTTGCAGGCCTCCTCCAAATGCTCCCTGAGGATGCAGGCGATCTCAGGAGATGCACAGCTTACCTTTCCCGGGGCAAAGGCTTGGGCTCTGGACGAATAGCTGCCATGGAAGAGAGAGGCTGCCTGGCAGGAGAAGGGATGGAAAAATTCAAATCCAAGGAGCCTGTTTTCCTGTGCAGAGGCTCCAGCCCCATGGCTCCCTGCATTTCACTCTCAATAGGGCATGAGCCGGCCCTGCCATGGCTGGAGAGGGAAGAGAGCTCAGGTCCAACTGCTCCTTGCAGGACTCCTTCGATGGCTGCCTGGGGATCGTGTGTAGGGGACACAGATGGTGGGGAACGTGACTTCTTTTTTGTTGATGCTCCTGCTAGAAGTTTCAGCAGCCCACTCTTCTTCTCCTTCTGCAAAGGAACCAAATGAAATATGGGCAGTGAGCATACCAACTCTTCATTTTTCTTTTGGAAAACCTCAATGTGTGTGGCAGAAAAGCTCCCCAAACTGCCACAACTGAAGGTGGATCCAGGCAGAACTTGAGCTTTCAGTAATAAAGATCCTATGAAAATCCCTCCTATTCAACAGGGCTTCAACTAATTCAGCAGAGTAAGGACCTAACATATTGAAAAGATTTTCTCCATTTTCAAACCTATCCAGGCACTGATCATGTGCCTCTTGAAAGAAATAGTACAGTTACAGCGGGATAGCAAAAATATAAACATCCCAAGGAGAACAGGCAGCAATCAAAGTGCTGCCCTCTCTCTTCCACAAGAATCCTATCCCTCAATAGAGAAACTCCTGAAAAGTAACATATCAGGTTCTATTGCTAAAAAGCTCTGCTGGGAAGCACACGAGTCTTAGAAGGGATTTCAGATTCCAATGTAGGAGAAGCACTCATCATTACTGCCTCGTTTACTACCTGATGCAGATTTACTGGAGGGAGAAAGGACACACAAGACACTGGTTTAATAGCTCTTTCACGTGTGTGGTCCTCTTTACATCCTGCATCAAACTGTACCTCTTTGCACCTCCCTTCCAGAAGTGGGCCACTTCTCCTCATGATTTAGGTAAAGTTATCACCTTGATGTTTGAAGACAGACCATAAAATTCACAAGTGGCAATTGCAGTGGCAGTGCATCAGAGGTTCCAGATTTCTACAAGGGTTTCTGATACAGAGGAATGAAAAGAATACAACAGCACCCTTTCAATTAATGTGAAAAAAATAAAAGTTCTGCCTGCATTACTGAAGAAACACATCTGACCTTACGGATTGTATAGCAGTGTGAGAAATCCTGTTGCACATTTACTTCAGGCACACACAAATACCAAATATTATGTCCTTCAGCTAGAAAGTGTATTGAATGAGTGTGTGCAGAAACTGGCCCTCCTCCAGTACATGCTGCACAGAGCTAGCCTAGAGTTGCAAGCACCAATGCTGTGCAGTAAATTTTCCATTTTTTTTAATAACAAAAGAAATTTCTCAGAAGGTCTGTTAGATTTCTTCCTCTTCTGTCAGAAGTGCAAGACACTACCCAAGACTACTGTGAGAGATTCAGGGCTGTGAAGTTCAGCTATATTTGATAATTTGTTCTGTATCTGTAACAGTTTCCTAGTTGATAAAAACAAACTCAACCACTGCAATACTTATGGAACAGAAACTACCTCTGTATCTTGAAGCAGGAACACTCTTTGGAAATACAAGCCAGTAATTTATTTACTGTTTGTAGACGAAATGTCTCATGCAAGATTTAAAATTACTATCTTTAACGTGGAATTTCTGAAGGAATTTCTCAAAGGAGCTTTAACAAATAGGAGGGACACAATAAAGTTAATGTAAGCTTTCAAAAGATGCTTGGATTTACTATAGTAAATATAGTTGGACTGCCTGATATCTCTGCTCCCAGCATTCTTGTTTGTACTCTTTAGCTGTCACAGACTGGTAAGAAAACAAAAATACCTTAGATGTTAAGACATAGAAGAGCTAAAATGAAACATAGTTGTTATCACAAAGACCATGTCCACTCATTTTCTAAGAGTAGAGTATAAAACTACACCTCCAGATCCCACATACTACTGATTCCAAATATATGCACTGTTTAAAAGGGCGTTTGTCACTTACAGGATGAAAGGATCCACCCTGCCAAGATGTTCATTCAGGCAGAATCTGTGGAAGCTAATGGAAGCTGGCCATATGGCACCATCAGTTCAAAAATACGAAATAAATTCCCCTGGAAACAATAGAAAAGCAGACCAAATGCCCCTGATAAACATCTTTCTCAGATGGGAAAAGATGATTGTGGTAACTGTGGTACGTGTTCATGCTGCAATTAACCTGAAGCACCAAAAAACACATCAGTGTTTCTCTTACTCTTTAATTAAGAAATATTGCTGCTGTCATCATTACATCAAAATTTAAAGCTCTTCATGAGATTGCCAAACTCCCCTTTCCCTGTGGCACTGAAACAATAGCTCTAATGATCCCAGCATACTGTGTCAATATGCATTTGAAGGTGTCTAAAGGTCAGCGATGGAACACAATAGCCATTGTGGGGCCCTGGAGAAATGGCTATTGTGCAGCAGTGAGCACTTCGAGCCTTTTTAATTGGCAGCTTTGTACATGCAAAGTAACTATGTGAACTAAAGCCCTGTATAATGAACAATTAATATTCCTATGTGGTATCAGCTTTTCTAATTTTTGCTTCTAATTTAAATACCTTGGCAAATTTTCATTAGAAAAACCTTGTGTGACTTCGACCATTTAAGGCATAGAAGTAAAAATCTTTGGAAAGAAGGAGATGGACATATTCACGCCCGTCTGCATTAAAAAGTAGATGAGTCTGACAATCATTCAATTTTTTTTACAAGAATGGCTTCCAATCTACATGGTTAGCCCTGTCACAAATTTCTACACTCAAGCTACTGCTCCTCAGATAACAGAGAGCTATAATGAACTTGCTGATATACCCCTTGTTCTACTTCAGCAAAATGAAAAATAAAGAATTGATTTTTAGCTCTTCTAAGTCCACCGAGTGTTTTCCTAAACTTTTCAGACTGTGTTCTCTAAAGAGAGGTGATGACTTGCTTCAGTTGCTAAACCTAGTCCTGCTAGTCAAAACCTGAGTAGTCCCATCCTTCCTGTCATGGCAAGATATTTAGAAGTGAACTGATACAAAGCACTTGGCGTGCCTGAAGATTAGGCACTATATCCAACTCTTTCTCCCTTTGAGCCTGGCAAATGCTCTCAGCCTGCTGGTATCACGTTGCCAGATCCTCTGCCGACGCTCTCAGAGCACTTCAGGCAAAACAAGGGCTGTCAGGAGCTGATAATTTACTGCGATGTCTCTCATGAGAAACAGATTGGGATTGAACTTCCTGTGATCATCAGTTCAACCTAAACCCCTTCATGCCTCCTGCCCCCATATGTAAAATAGGACTAAGATAAAACTTCTCTTTGTGCCATGGGGATTCATTAATGACTTCAATGTTACAAAGCTGTACATTTCTTTGAGAGAAACTGGTCTTTTTCCATGGCTTTAACAGTAAAAAAAAAGAAAAGATTTGGAATGGGATGTTAAGATGCAGTCCCAGTAGTGATTTATTGCAAATGTCAAAGTATTATGAATTAATTTAATATTTAGTGTAATAGCAGCTATCCTTCACAAGAAATTAATTTAGTATTTATATGGCTGTCCAAGACAGTCCCTTTTTCAGCAGTTTCACTGTAAATCAAGGAAGCATTAATGGTCATAAATGCTTTAGAAGAAATCTACACTGATTGGTTACAGACTCTGTGGGTTTTGAAAAGAGATAAGAAGTTTACAGGGGACATATCTGATGACTTTCAGGAATTAAGTTTTTGAATAAAAAAACGATAGTTTACTTTTTCCATTCACAGATGATTGTTCAATTGTTTTCTAGGAAATCCGTAATCTACTGAAACAGCTGTGTAATTATTGAGTTTTCTTTGTCTAGTAGCTACATTTCCAATTGACTGGAAACTGTGTTTGACGTCCCTACCTCCTAAACCTGCCAAGGTCAGACCTTCACATCTGTGTTGATGGATGAATTCACAGTATGGACAGCACTTCTTCCATCTCCTGGTTACTGCCCACATGTTCAACTGAATTTAAATCATCACCTTTGTGTTGCTCAGGCTTTATTCTAGGAGGTTCAGAGCCAAAACTTCCAAACCATTAATTTCAAAAGGATCAATACCTTGTTCAAAAAAAGCAAAAGAGTAATATTAGCTCTTTCAAATAAATCCCAGGCTGTTTCTAGTTAAGAAAAAAAGCACCGTGAACACAGAAAGTATAGGTAGGTCAGAATTTCTTACTTCTCTAATGAAGCCTACACTTGACTCTCCATTCCTACAGTGTAGCACAAAGGAATCTCAGTGGAAATCAGTCTCTGGCAGAACAGGAGCGAGACAGGCAGCATTTCTGTGCCCCTGAAGCATGCACCTGGAGAAGCCAGCACTAGAACAGGTGCGAGTTCCTCTTGATATGTCACTAGGGGAAGGTTAGGAAAAGTGAACACAGTCTCAACTTAAGAACTCATAAAGGACTAGATCAAAATTGAAATCTCAGATATGTAAATGTTGAAATATTTTGCTTCACAGTAATTGGGGATGATTTTTCCCCTCATTAATAAACCCACTTGAAAATAATAACTAGCTCTTCTTTCAGCTTCAGAGATGAGATGAGCACTGAATGCAGCTCCTTCGTTGATGACTGAGTGATAGCAATCCCCTGTCTGCAAAGTAATAATCATGCCATAATCCAAATACCAATTACATGTTCTGACTATATTAATACATATCTTTTTTTTAAAATCATCATAATAAACAGAAAATTCTGCTTTAGTTTTCTTCATCTGCAGCTCCTAATACTTAATTTCCTACCTATCCAGGCTCATTAAACAAATGAGGAAATCTTACTGCAGCTGATAGAAAAACTGGCTCCAGTCATTGAAAGAAGGTAATTTCTCATGCAACATCAGTTGCAACATCAATAGATAAGAGAGCCAGAAGGAGAAAAAAGGTTTCATTTAAAAATGAAGAAAAGAGAGACAGAGCTGTTTAAATGCTGCCCTGAGCCCTATAGAACAAATGAGGAACTCATCTATCAGTCAGTACCTCCAAACCACCACTCTTATTGCTTGTTTAACTTGGTCAGTACTTGTTTCAGTAAATTGAAGCTACTGTCTGTAGAACAGTGCAGTTTTATTCTGATTCCAACTACTGGTGATTGATGCTTGCATTGAAAGAGTAAATGGTATTTTGGATTATGCCTTTTAGGAAAAAAAGCTATTTGCATTTTTAAAATCTGTAAAATTATTTGACTTGAGATTTTGGTAACGATTTAAAAAGTGCAAACCCCAAACCAGCATCATCTTAAATGAAAGGTTCAGGTCTGGAATGTCTTTGGTTATGTATTTACCATTCACAATTTGCCACTGCTTCTCATGAGGCAGACATCACATACTGAACAAGACAACAGTAATTGCTTACTACACAATTACTTCTGATTTTAGGGTAATACTAGTTTTGTATCATATATTGTATGGAAATATTTGCCAAAGATTTAGTTTTTAATGGAGAGAACTTCTTATGGCCAGAAGTTTATTATGATAATCTTGGTTCACAAGGTACATGCCAAGGGATAAAAACGATTTTAGGATCATAATATCATTAGCTTTTAAATCTCAGTGATGATAACATGCATACACACATGCACAAACATATTAGACTTACAGTCTCTAATTTGAAGATAACCAATATTAAAGTCAGGAGGAAAGAATTAAAATGTCTTGCAGCTAGAACTGATTGGGAATTTCAAATGTTTTGAAAATAAAACTAAGAAGAAGAAATTAGTGTTCAGGTCACAAAATAGCAAAGCACATAGGCATTCCATCATGTGCTGCTGTTGAATTGGGGCAGATGCAAGGCTCTAGAGACTACTAAAAGAGATAGTTGAATATTCTATCTAGATGGAATATTAGATCTTTCAAACACTGGAACAAAGTTAAAGGCTAGCTTAAAGGAAAAAAAACCTTCAGAGGAAGCAAGGAGTCTCAGCTATCAGTGAGCTTCCTGGAAGCTGCTGAATTCATAAAAGGTAGAAGGTAAAAGGAACACTAGCACGATTAATGGTGAATGAAGGACAGATGATCTGCTACAGTGATATTGTCTTTTTTTGGCGTTCGATGGAAGGAGAAGCTGATGGATGGATGGATGGATGGATGGATGGATGGATGGATGGATGGATGGATGATTTTATATTTCATTACTTTTCCTGGTCTGGTATGTAGGAAATAGGTGATGGTTATGAAAAGGATGGCAAGCTTTTAAGATAGGCAACTTACTCCATGTTCCAGTAAGAGTTTTCAGTGATAGTTTTTAATGGGAACAGCTGAAACAGAACACCAGGGAACTAAAAACTACAGCCATGATGAAATAACTCACAATTGTTTACTGATGCAAGGACAACACCAAAGTAAGTGATGAAAACATGGTTCTCATGAAACCTGTGGCAGCATTTCCACTTATTTCCAGGCAGTCACTATTTCTAGAACCAAGTTCGTATGGCTTTAGCTCTGATTTTAGTCCACCTCTTTCTTTGAAGTGTAAAGAACCTCTTTGGGACACAAAAGAAGGGAGCAGCCATGATATCCTTGTACACATTTGACATTCATCTCCCTTCTTCACTGAGAAAACCACTGAAAGTTTGATTTTCCTACAATGAGTAAGAGAACTTCAGCACAAACCACTGTGGTCTCCTTTTCTCTATTCCACCCTCCTGCCTCCCTGGCTCCTTCACTCCTCTGCATCCGCTTAGCCTATACAGAGAGGTGTACATGTTTCCCTTGGGGAATGTGGGCTCCCGTCTCATTTCAGGAGAAAACTCCATCAAAGGAGTTTCAGGCAAGCGCAGCAGGTGTGGGTTGCCCAAGCATGAACAAGAATTTCTGGTCAGTTGTATAAGAAATCCTCATCCTTTATTTCTGAAAAGAAACTTCAGCACCCTACAGAGCTGGGTACATGCCATGAATCCCAAGTGGAAGCAGGTACCTTCCTCAAAGTGAAAAAAAACAAGATCCAAACCACTCTTCCCTTAACAGTATCTTCTGCTGGCTTAGACACATTCTGCTTCTCAGATTTGGTGAATTCCATTTTCTAGGCACTTAATTCTACCCCCACATTAAATGGGAATTACAAATTCTTGTACAAAGCAAGAGCCTTAAAGGTAATAAAGCTCCATAATCAGCAAAAGTTAATGCCCATTGTGAAAGTGGCCAAAAAGTGAATTCAGTATGTGTTCTGGGAATACAAATCCCAAATATTCCCATGCTACTAATGACTCTAAACTGCCCATTTTCACACAGAAAGGGAGTCACTCCTAAAATGTGACGTTCAGCACTGTCAAAAAGGCAAAAGAGAAAACTGTGAATTGTTAGTAAAGGTCTAGAGAAAGAGGTAAAAAACATCTGTAGAAAACAGTGCCACGGGAAGCCCTGCCATGACTACCGTCCTGCACACTGTGTCTTATTCTGGTCACCAAAGCTGGAATAGGATAATAGAAAAGTATGAACAGCACAGAAGGGCAGTGAGGACCATGAGAGGTGTGGAACAACTCCTGTACATTGGAGATGCCTGCATGGAAAAGCAGACAACTGACAGGAAATATGAGAGTGGCCTACCAAATCCCTGCCTGCACAGAGAAGGTAGCTTGTTATTTACCACAACACAGGAATTAGGGAGAACCTAATGAGATTATCAGGCAAATTGTCAAAATGAAAAAATAGGAAGCACTATTTCACACAACACATAATTAACTGGAGACTTACTGCACACAGTATCATGGAAATATGAAGAGGTTCAAAGGGGTTTAGACAAATTAATGTTGAACAGAACTAGCAAGGGCTATTAAAATAATGGTATGGATCCAGGCTCTGCTTCAGGAAGTCTCAACAAGGTAAATGAAACAGCACTTGCAACATACACAGGGTGACTCCACCTTGCTACAAGAAAGAATGATTGCTAAGACAAATAAAAAAACAGCTATTAGGGCAAGAGCACAGCAAACAGGAAAAAGCCAGGAATGAGTCCTCCCCTGTGCCCTCTCAGCTTTGGGAAATCAGCTATTCAGAGACTTCCGCAGCTGCAGGGTCTGAGAGAGGGCAAAAGGCAGCCAGCAGGATGCCGTGTCAGCCAAAGAAGAGACACAATACGTTGGGAACTGCAACCCCAGAGCACTTTGACAGCCCTGCAACTACTTTTGGGATTCCTCAGCTTCAACTCTGTTGTGCAAAACATCATAGAGCAAGAGCTGCAGTGCTCACTCTGCACGAAGGAGCCACAAAAGTATTGGCGGACAAGGCCCTGTGGCTTCCCAGAGCCCAGCTTGCTTCCTAATCTGGCATTGCATTGCCTTTGTACTCACCAAAGGCTTCTGTGGAGCCATCGTGAAGGTCTCCTACCTAATGCTACACCATGTCTCAAAGACCTACCCTAAACTGAAGCCCAGTAAATGCTAAACATTTGCTTTAATATAAATCACATATGACTAGATGATTTAAGCAACTGTGGTTGACTAACTGTGCTTTCCAGAAAATTTAAGCAAAACAGCTGGAAAAGAACATGATCATTCTTCTGAAAATTTAGGTTCATTTATTCAAATTACAGGAAAATTTATCACAGCTTCACTGACAGCAGAGGATTCTGAAATAAGAAAAAGATGTAAAATTGCATTAACTGTTAGACAAACTGCATAGAATTAGTATTTTTAAATAAGAAGATTTAGACTGACTGGTTAGCTTGCTGCTCCTTGTCTTTCGTAAGGAAGTGAAAATGATTTATTGGTCCTGGGGAGCACCGGGAACAACAGTCAAATTTTGCAGAAAGCCAGAGCAAGCTCACTCATTGAACACCTGAATGAAAGAGAATCAATGGCAGAAGTCAGGATGTGCTTTGACATACTCTAATCTCACACGTAGTTAGCTCTGGCTCTCTCCATTCACAAGGGACAGATTTCATTTCAGAAGCAAACAATTAAAATTGCCTGGTCTTGTTTTTTGATTTATTAAACGACAGGCAACTGAGACTTGTATTTTTATGGAAAGCAGAAATACGTAGGTAAAAGGTTCGGATTAGCGGAGGTTGTCTTGTCCCTTGTTGCTGGTGTATCTATTCCAGCTTGGTTGATACTGTTCCAGCAGCTGTGCCACCTAAGTGCTGTAATTTCAGCACTTCCAACAAACTAAATGGTATTAGGCTGGCCTGCACCCAGCGGGAAGACTGCTTTTGGAAAATTCAGGTATCACAGGAGGTATATTCTTCTCTCAAAATCAACTCCCCACGGAAGAGAAAATTTGCCAGGATTTATGCGTTCAAGACACTGGAACAATTTACAGTGAAACAATTCCTACAAACAATTCATCAATTCATAAAAGATGCATTTAGCCAGAGACTGATTTGTCAGCTGAGACTGACAGAACATATCACATCCACATGGGCTGTGGCCCAGAGGTGACAAAAGCAGAAGCTCTTCTTGCTTAGGCAACATATTTCTGAAAATTTGCTGGTCTTAACACTGCTGCTGGAGCAGCCTGGACTGGCTGAGAGGCAGGAAGGAGAGGGGCCCTGACGGATCTCAGGTGGTCTGACATTGCAAAAACAGGTCCCTGACACCATCAAAGCCACAAGCATGAAAATTTTGTTCTCTGAAGGCTTCCCTCCAGTTTTGGCACTCCCACAGCATCAAATCTGAGCATCTGAAAAATGATTCCTAATGTATTTCATGCATTAAAAAAAATCAGGTCTTGACCCTGCTCCCTCCTGACTTCATGACAGCGTGTCTGAAATAAGGCAAGTGATACTTTATTAGCATCAAGAAGAGAAATACCAACACCCTCAAGCTGATGGCTTCTTTTCTGGGAGTAAGGGGGAGCTCAGCCTGTCCACGCCTGTGGGAGTGCAGGGAGTCCCATCTGCTCTGTATCCATGGGCATTGCAGGCCCCGCTGCACCCAGCAGCACTGCACAGGGACAGAGTTATTGTCCAGTGTGCTGAGGTGTGATCAATTACTACAGCGCATAAACTCTGCAGGCAAAGCTGCTGAGGTTTCTGTAACCTTCCCTGTCAGCTGTGCTACAGGCATTTTCAATCCTACTATGATACTAAGCAATGCCCTGTGAATTACTCCTGGGACTAAGGTGGCTGAAGTTCTTATCTTTTATAGGGACCAATTGACAAAGTATGTTCTTTACAAAATGAAGAAAGAATCCCAGAATTGTTTTAAAGGATTGCAAAGTAAGTGGCTGTCAGTGAATGCCAGGAATGCCAGGCATGTAAATGACAATTTCTTTTATAAAGGAACCCAGGCACTGCAGCTTTCCAAATGTCACAACGCTTGAGTTGTAATTAACAGTAAGATTTGCAATAGCAAAAGGCTTGCTAGAAGCTGCTTAAGCACTGGCAGCCTTATAATAAGAATATCCTCTCTTCAGTAAAAATTGGATTTCATCTTTTTTCCTTCTTTGTCTTTTTGTTACTTAAAAAATAAAAATGGAACCATCAAAGACCATTTGCTAAAAAAATCTCCCAATACTCTTATACTAAAATCATCTCTCTATGAAAATAAAACTCCCTTAAATTAAAGAGCTGAGCAAGAATGATTATCAATGAAAAATAGAGCTAATAAAGGGAACAACTAGGGTATAGGTAAGGAAACGGGAATCAATAGCATTGTGGGTTTTTTCCTTTTGTGCTAGGGCTGGTTTTGCATTGCAATCCTATCCCTCCATTCTATTTTTCCTTCCTTTGCCTGTTTTATCTGATTATTTTTCCCTGACACATGACCTGAAGGTATGACCATATAATTAAATGCAATTGAGTTGCACTGATTTAACTAATTACCATGTCACATGTGCCATCAAACCCAAAGTCCTCCACTTCCTCATCCTACCCGGACTGTGAGACAAAACAACATTAGCTTGAACATCAGGCTTAAGCTGATTTGGGTAACCGAAAATATCCAAGGACGTGCTTTATGCCAAGACTGGTAGAAGAATAATTCCAGTGGTGCAGCCAGTCAGCAGCATCTCATATGGATTACACAAATAGTCAGATAGATCTGTAACCTCAAGAGCAATAGAGAGCATTTGTTGCCTGTCTGTAGTGTGCTATGGAATGAGGCAGTGACATCTGGTCAGTGTTTTCACACGTGACTACTGCAGAAATAATTAGCAATGACATGCATACATAGTATATTCCTCTTCACTCTGCCAGCTAGTTTACTGATGCAGAAGAGGTCAGTATGACCTGAAAGAAAAGGTTGATCCTGCCAACTAACAGCAAGAAATGGTCAATTTTGCCACAAAAGCTCAAAATGCCTCTGTGAATATGTTGGTCATACACCTCACATCTGAAAATGATGGAAACTATATAAAGACAAAATCACTACTGCACTGAGGCAGAAATGACAGCTTCGTCATAACAGTCTATCCCTGGGCCTGTCCACCACAGATGAAGCTGAAAAAACCTTTACCCAAGTGAGATCAACAGTGAAAGATTTCCCCTTGACCTCAGTAGTTGATGGTCTGTACAGACTGACAGTCTTTCTTATTTTCATTTTAGCAAAACAATGCGGGTAAACATTGACTTGGCATTGTCTCATCCTCAGTTTGATCATGGTTGATTGGAATGCCTCTGCCTATAAAGATAACAGAATTAGTTGTCCATTAGTTAAGCAATTATGACTTGTATTCAAGCTCCTCTACTATGATTACTTTGCTGTATCTGACAATTCATCCACAGCAGAGCAGGCAATATGATTAAAATATTGCACAGGCTTGTTCATTCAACTTCTTCCTGTTAGGAGAGAAATATGTGTGTTTGAGGGGTCCCTTCCAATCTTGTACTCTCCCTCTTTTTAACTCAGCAGCACACGTGCAAGAACTCATACTGCAGATAACCAGATGCTACTGGTTGCTTTGCAGTGTTTTCCAGTTAATGACTTTCTGTCAAACTAAGATGACATTTCAAGTAGGTATCAACAGGGCTTGTTGTCTCAGTCCCAGAGTCAGTCAATCATTTCATTAACTAATTGGTGGGTGAGATAGAGAGGGCACTTCTAAAACCAGTAGTGGGCACTAAGCTGATCAAGCTGGAAAATGAGCTGGTTTTAATTGGGCTAGAGTTAATTTTTGTCATAGTAGCTTGTATGGTGTTATGTTTTGGATTTGTGACCACATAAGGGTAATAAAACACCCTGTTTGAGTTATTGCTGAGCAGTGCTTGCACAGCGTCAAGGTCTTTGTTTCGTTTCTCACACTGCCCTGTCAGTGAATGGGCTGGGAGTGCACAAGAAGTTGGGAGGGGACACAGCTGGGACAGCTGACCTCAGCTCACGAGAGGGATGTTCCACACCATATGACGCTGTGCTCAGCAATAAAAGCTGAGGGAAGAAGGAGAAAAGGGGTATATTTGGAATGATAGTGTTTGTCTTCCCAAGTATCTGTTGGGTATGATGGAGTCCTGCTTTCCTGGAGATGGCTGAGCACCAGCCGGCTGATGGGAATCAGTGGATGAATTCCTTATTTTGCCTTGCTTTCACATGCAGATTTGTTTCGCCTATTAAAGTGTCTTTATCTCAGTCCATGAGTTTTCTCACCTTTACCCTTCCAATTCTCTCCCCCTTCCCACTGTGGTGGGGAGTGGTTGAGCAGCTGTGTGAGGCTAAGCTGCCTGCCAGGGTTAACACATAACAGAAGGATAAAAAGAGTAAGAATTCAGAAAAAAAAATTCCTAAAATGGAGAAATGATCCCAAATCACCATGGTGAAATCTGCAAAGACATGAATGACATATTACTGTTAGGAAAGAGAAATCAAATGCACAGATGCAAAATGAGGCTGGCTCTGTAAAAAGAGAGTTACACGGGGTCACAAACTTGGTGTGAGTCAAGATACTGCTGTGAAAAAGGTGGACTTGATCTGGAAACATATTAATAAACGCCTTACATATAAGACATGGAAAATGCTTATTCCATCCTAATTGGCACTAACAAGGTCCCAGCAGAACTCCACTCTGGGGCACCGCTCTTTAAGGCCCCAGCAAGCTGAAGACTGCCCAGAGGAGAGCTGGAAGTGTAATCAGAAGCCTAGAAAGCATTGCCTGTGAAGAAAGGCTAGGAACTGGGCCCAGTGAGGTTGAAAGAAGAGAATTCTTGAGAACTGAATGCATAATTAGTTCTCAAATATGTAGAAAGTTGTCAGGAGAAAGCTGATGAGCTGGAGCAGGATATGAAGAAACAAGATTAATTTTCAACCATAAAAGATTCAGAATGGATAATTGTGAATTTTCTGGCCCTAGGAATACGAAAGGAAAGGAAAAGATTGCTCAGGGAAGTCGCAGAATGATCTTAATTGAATGATTTTAAGAAAACTTAGACATCTGTGGTGGATAGTTGGCATACAGGTGACTTTCTCATGGCTAGTGAATGGAAAACCATTCCAGGTGTGTGGGGCCACCATCCTTCCCGACTTCTCTGTGCCACTTGCCCTGCTGGCCAGCTGTATCTCTCAGCCAGGTTGCATCTAAGCCTGCCAACAAGGCATATCTGGCTTAGATATAAAACCTGTCCAGAAAAGTTTTAAAAAGTTGGAAAATCAGCTCTCTCTTTTAAGTCCTGATCAAAGCCAAGCTTATGCATTTCCCTTGCCACAGAAGGCACCATTGTGTTCGTAGTATCTGCCTGCCCAACCTCGTCCTTTTTCTGTCTCAAAACTTAAGACAAGAAGAATAACATGATGTTTTACAGGAGGGAATAGAGATCTCTGAAGTCATCAAAAAGCCAGCTAGTTCCATTTTAAAATATACAAGTTCTGAAATGATCGTGAATTTGGAGTAAAAATTACAGTACATGAAATCTACTTTACTGCAAAATAAGCTGGCCATGGATGGACTCACATTAAATTACTACTCCTCTCCCTGGGGCATCTGGTGATGATGACCAATACCAGTTTGCTGCTAGCATGCTGAATATCATGAGCTTTGAGTGAAGGTTAATATTTTAGCTTCTGCAGTCTTAACATATCAGTGAATACAAACCAAACAAAATATATGCAAAAAATAAAAGCAACAGATTGAGTCCAGCCTTTATAATGAATTGGTTTTTTAAAAGGTTGACTGCTTGACACCCTATATTAATTGATTAAAGGCAGTCTGCAGATGTAGTGTCTGAAAAGCAACTTTTGCATGGTGTACTTTTTGAATTTCCAAGACTGTTCTTTTCTCCAGAGGGCATAAGAGCAGGTTTTTTTCAGTTCTTCAGAGACCAGCACTAACTCCATGTCTTGACTTGGTCTGAAGGGAATGTACTAGATGCTTGAGACATTCTGTCAAAAAAATAACAATCCAGACTGACTTTAAAGTGGCTTTACCATTTGGCAAAATAAAAGCTGAGTGTTTGTGAGTCTTTCTGCTGCTACTGCAAAATGAAAAGTAAACAAAAATGTGCAAAATAAGATAAATATCCCTTTGCTATAACTTGGTTATGCCCTCAAGTTACATGACAAAACCAGAAACATGCCGCAGATATCTGTTGTCTGTTATAACGTGCTGTTCCTACAATACTGAAGTCTGTCAGAAACTGCCTTTGTCTGTCAGAAACTGTTTCATATAGTTTATGTAATTCTTCTAGCAGATCTTACCAAAGTATTTCTGCATTCGTGCTAGATATTGTAATTTTTAACTTTAATGAGTAACCGTAGGGAAAAATAAGGGAAAATACCAGTACCTGTGTGACTGAAAAAACAAATGGGCAATGAAAAGTTGATTACAGGCAATTTTTACAGGAAAGTTCAGACTTTGCCTCCATAAAACAACTTGTATCTCAGTGAATAATCCCTGTTGCCTCTTGGTGACTTAAGACTTCCTGACTTGTGGATTCATAGTTGGAAAACCACTGAGTAAAGAAAATGAGTCCTGGACATGTGGGAGACCAAAATGCAACCAACTCTGACACACTGCAAGTTGTCTCATTGTTTTCAAGGCATCCAGATTCTTACTGCGTTTTCCTGACAGAATGGTTTCATCCTGCACATTTTGCTTCCTAGGAGTGGTGGCGCAGTGGCAGCCCCGTGCCAACACTGTGTGTTACTGGAGGACAGGGACAGGCACAGCACTTGCACTCTGGTGTTTTTGTTTTTTTTTTAAAACTGTGCATAAGAATTGAGAGTTTGATTGAGAGGAAATGAGGGATCAAATCATGATCTTTAAAAACAGAAGGCAGAACCTGTGGTGGGGTGCTCAGCTGCAAAGTTGTGTGATCTGGAGTGGGGATTGGTCTCTATGATCCCTCAACAGCCAGAATGTGTCAGTATCTCACATCGATACTACAATAGTGTTTATATTTCACCTGACTAATCCAAGGATGTGCTTGTCATCCCCTTCTACAGTCTGGCCGCATCCAGTCATCTGGTCTTGCATGATTCCTTCTGCAGGCAGGGGAATGCCATGGGAACACCAGTGCCAGGATGTTCACAGGCAGATATACACACGCACTCGCGCATGCACACACCTCCAGCCTTCTGCTTTCAGCATTCCCTTGCATGCTCTTTCTTTTGTCAGTTCTACTTTCTTCTCCAAGCAGCACTAAGGATGTAGGAAAAGCCTGTGGGTCCTCTGTGTTATAAAATTAGGTCTCTACAGGTGCCAGAAAAATACTGTGCTTTGACATCCAAACAAATTTGTCTCCAGTTAGTAGATAAACTGAATTTCCTCTTGAAGCTAAAGCACTCTCCATCTTCTCTTCCCCTGGATCCACTTCCCCCTACAGCCACAGAATGCAGCAGAGAACTACTTGAAACAGCATTAGAGAAATCCACTGTGGACACTTGAGAAATCCTGTGACAGCACTGTGAGACAGATAAGCAGAGGCGGGGGAGAGGAGAGAAGAGGAATAGCTTTTGGAGACTGCTTGGCAGCAAAGTCAATGCTTGAAATATCTGTGGGGAGTTTGAAAGCATTTCCTAACATCAAAAATGTGAAGAAGAAAAAGAAATTTTGATCAATGGCTCATTGCCCTTGATCTAAGCAAAGGAATCCTAGCCAGTCAGAAAAAACAGAAATCTGTTTTATTGTAAAGCTGAAGTTCACTATGTTTTGACAGCTGGGGTTCATGCTTATGGCTGGGTTATTTGCCAGCCTTAAAATATTCATCAGTGAGTTGCCAGGCTTTTGTCCTTTTGAACTGAACTCTAACGATGAAGAAGAAGGTGCTGGAGAGATTCTAAGCATGAGTTCTTTGTCCTAAAACAGAACTTTGTGGCCTGAATTCAAATGACAAGAAAAAGAGGTTTGCACCCCCTGGCCAAGTTTCTGGTGAATCACTTGCTGGTCACAGAGCCAAGATTCACTTTCTGAAGCACGGGAAGCAGTGGCTCATTTGTGATGAAGGCAGCCTCCTTGCCTTTGTTGAGAGGAAATGGATTAACAGTATGTATTCTGTGCACAGGTCTTGAGAGCTGAACTAAAATATTTCAGATTAAAGAATCCTTACCAAAGAACAAACTGGAACACACATTATACCAAAAAGTCAAATCTGACTGGAAATGGTCAATGAAATGTTAGTTTTGGTGGCTTCAAAACCAATTCACATTTCTTACAGAGTAGTGAAGCAAATTAGTGTCACAGAACTTATCCTTTTTCTTTTTGACGCAAAAGACATTACTATTGCCATGTTATTTCCTCTTAGTGCTTTCTACATTTTGATGCAGTCATTCTAAGAGTTTAAAACAGGCTTTTCTGGTCTTGTGTAACTAGTTCATTCTCAAATCTCATGCTGCTTTCATTTAGTCACTTAGTTGTTATCATACCATTTCATACACATGCAGCCAAGGGGATTTTCTTAGATGAACCGCTTATAAAGTGAAAAATAGTAAGTCATTTCATATCTGTAAGAAAAGGTGAATTCCTTTTGCAAAAGTTCAGGGGCAGACATATTGACTTTGTATCTGAAAAATCTACTTTCATCAACTCTGTCCTTAGCTTTCCTTACTCGTCCCATGGTGACTACTATTTTTGTGTTGTCATTTTATATCTACAAAGTCCTTGCAAGTGCTCAGCACTTCACTTTTGAGACGGATATTCCATTTTATGGATAAGTAATTCAATTTCTTTAGGGGATATACAGTGATAACAAACCCTTTTCATTCAGGGACAAGTTAATATGAGAAGAAGTTGTAATGCAGAGGCTAACACTAAGTAAAAACTGAAGATGCACTACTACATAGGATCAGGTCCTTCAAGCAGTTTCAGTTCTACCAACTGAAAGGTTAAACAGATGCCTTTAATATGAAGTAAGGCTAAAAAGCATCTCAGAGTTTACAAAGCCAAATTTTCAAAGGAGCTTTGATCTAGTCTCCAAACACATGTAAGGCCAGGATGGGCGACTAAGCTTGCAAGTGACAGGTCTGCATTGAAGAACATCGCCTGGTGGGACCAGGAACTGGGCTGCAAATCAGGGGAAGGCAGAGAAAGGTACTTGCAGAAAGGCAAACTGGTGGAGAGGGAAAAGTCTCTGGCCATGGCTATACCGGCACACGAAAGAAGGCCAGGATTTAGCATCAAACCCTGGTCTGCATTAATTAACCATTGTAGTTTTGGCTTATATCAACTAGTACTCTCCCAGGAAAACTTATGGGCACAGTTCAGGCCGCGCCACATACCAGGATTGTTCTCAATAAGCAACCTGGATGCAGCCACCCTGTTTTGGGTGGAGAACAAAGCTTAGAAATGTGTATGCAATCCATGCAGGGACACTTGTAGGGCCAGAAAACAGGCCTTGACTTGCTATATTTTTTAGTGTAGTCCTTACACTAGGATCACACAAAACATCCTACATAATCAAGGAACACAGGTATTTTGAGCAGAAGGACCGACATTTGAGAAAATGAGTGACACTGCTGAGAATAGACAGATTTTTACTGATTCAGTCTTCACATGCTAAACTGTTGGCGCATGTTCAAAGCCATTTTCTGAAGATGCATCTCTTGTTATCTTAATATCAGTACACAGAAACCCAGTGTATTTTCCCTATTTGTTTTGACTTGTTTATCCAGATTCTCTATATATTCCAGGAACACAGTTACTAATTTTAAAGCTGCAAGTAGATTTTTTTTCTCTGAGCACACTTTTAAAAAACATTTTATTTTCTGTTGCCAATTTAAAAATATTTCTATATGCTCTGTCTAGGTAAAACAGTAAGGAGTTGATGCGACTCAGTGATGAATTAATAGCTTGCTAACTAGAGCGAGCTCTTATTTTCCTCTTTAGCAGATATTGGGCCAGACATTTTGGAAGAGTTTAATCAAAATCCTCATCGAGAGCCAAATGAGTGGATTTTAAAGAAAGTTTAATTACAGTGGTCAAACCACTCAGTGTGATTTGCTTGATTTGATTAACGTAATGAGGAGCACATTTAATGAGAAATGCATTAATTCATTCAAACAAGTGGTTTTATCAGAGTTATTAAGCATCAACCCAGATTATGTACAGCAGAAACTATTACAGCAATAATTGACCAGGGTGAAAGCAGTAGTCATGCCACAATTACAAGCTGACAGCTGTAATCTACCAGCTGAACTTGGGCAGTGCTCATCATGACTGAAAAAGCAGGGTCCCCATTTAAAAAAGCTCCCAATACACAGAGTTTTTCTTCCATTCCACAGCTGGGATCTCCATCCCTTTCTTTCAGATGTTTAGAAGATCCAGGAACTGAGATTGAATTCTCTGGGTTTCAGATGGTTACATGTGCAGGTATTATTAACAAATGATGAAGCAAGAGCTCAAAGGACCCCTAACACCACCCCAACCCTTAAAAGAAATGGATTGTTCCCCATTTGCTCTTTCTTTTACCTCTCTTCTGTGCCTGTGACACCTTTGGGGCACTCCTATTTGTAACTGAGAATACAGTGACTTTAGGGGAGAATTATTTAAGGGTGTTCAGGCACTGGCACAGCTGCCCAGGGAGGTGGTTGAGTCACCATCCCTGGAGGTGTTTAAAAAAAGGATAGATGAGTTTTTAAGGGACATGGCTTAGTGGATGATGGGTACAGTTGGACTCAGTGATCTCAAAGGCCTTTTCCAACCAGAAGATTCTATGATTCTATGATTATTTTCCTTCTGAGGAAGGAAACCTTCTTGGAAAAGAAGAAAAATTGGCATCAAGCAGGAAATATTTGAGAAGAAGGAAGCATCTACTTTATGCCTTGCTCTCTTCAGCTGCCTTCTTTAGATACATTTCAACCCCTATATTCTAACTTTCCTGCTTCAGGACCACTCCCATGGGCTTTACACAGCACCCTTCACCCTCCCCACTGGCATTCCCTCCGTGGTGACCACTGCTATATCTCCTGGCAACTGCTAAAGCTCTTCTTTCTTCTATGGTGTCCTGACCTCCATCACGTCTTTGACTTCTGCCTTGTTCCCTTGCCTTTATTTAGACCCAAACTTGTTCTTCCTGTAGTGTCTGCACTTCCTCACTGAGCTGTCCTTCTTACTACTTTGTACTGTGTCCATATATCACTGAAACAGCTTCGATTTTCAAGTGCTCTACTGGTAAGCCTGCTCAGTTGCCCGGACACTTTTCAAGAACAGTTGCACAGTGGATTTAAGTACTATCTATTGCTCAGTCTTTCATTAGCTGCCACCAGCAGCAGGCAGAGAGCAGCTTTGAAACTGTTCCCTAAGTGGAGATAAGGCTGGTCAAGGTGTTGAGAAGTGGAGCACAAAGGCCAGTTGCAGATAGGATCCTCCAGGGGTAGGTGCATACCGACAAGTGAAGACTGACGTGGAGGCCATATTTTACCTCCTGCTTAAGTCAGCAGGAGTATGACAATAGAACACTATTATTAGGATGCCTAAATGAATGTAGGTGCCAAGGTTCTCCTACAGGTTTGGAAGTTTGGATCAAGACCTTCAAGAAATACGCTGAAGTAGAGTACAAAAGATGTTAAAAAATAGACCTAAGGATTTATTTGCTATATTAATAGAATATCAGCATGAAAACCATTCCTACTGACCTGAAACTGTAATCTTTAGGATTATTTCTGCCACTCTACCTTTAAACTGCAAGGAAACAAGAGTAAAAATTGGAATTGGAGTTTCTTGATTTTAGAGAATTCTTGGGATTTGCCTATATCTGATTGATTCACAACAACAGGAATCTGTGATATTGGCATATAAACATTAGCACAGAGGAAAGCATTGACAGTGACAACCCCGCCAGCATGCTCAGCAGGGATGTTGCCAAGGTAAAGACAATTCTGCCTTGGAACAAGCAACCCAAATAGCTTACACAGACTCACTACAGCATCTACACCTCAATTTCACATTTTGTATCCTAGAATGGAATCTAGGTGGGAAATCATAAAACATAAACTGGTAAAAGATCATATCTTAAAATGCTTTTTTCCACTATCTCCCAGCCCAGCCTTCAAGCAGCCAACCCCTTGCTAAACTTATCTTCTGAAGAAAATTTCCCAATCTGACAATATTAGTGACAAATGCAATAATTGCTACTTATCTCCATAGCCCTCAAAAAAACCCATCTTCCACAATAGAACCATGAAAACCAAGGAATCCTCAGCATGTTTATCCCCAAACGCAAACTACTTCTTCTTACATACTGTGTGTCCTCTGTACTGTAGTGAACTCACACCAATCATCAGTTCCTCCTCGAGGGAATCCTACAAAAGAAACTAGAAAGACTAAACTGGGATTAAAATTAATAGTTTGATGGGACACCAAAACCCGTTGATTCCAAATTAACAATTTTACAACATATTACAATTTACATCAACTATGACTTCCTAATCTCACTTTCTCAGAGATAATTATCTGTGCATTTCTCTGTCCTGTGTTTAGTAGAGCCGAAGACCTTATTGCTGCTCCTCTTACTAACATCCCCTCTGTTTCTTTTATCTCAAAGTTCCTGACTGATTAATACAATGAAACTGAACTCAGATAAATTGCTTCTTATTTTTGCTTATCTGGCAGTTTGCCAGTTATGGCTCTACTTCTCTTTTTTTCCCCTCAGACTTATCTGGGTTTTTTCCTATCAGGTATACTGACAACAGGTATCACGTCTCTCCATGGATTTTCCTTCTGACTGTTCCTTATTTACCATAAAACTTTCTCAACCAGGCTACACTTTGGAAATTACAGGCATGGTCCCAGAAATGCATCCAGTTCTGACTCACAGTTTCCTTTTTGAATAGTTATCTGAATTTCAGTCTGGCATTATCCAAGCTCTCAACTGCTTCAAAGAAATATTTGAGTTTATGCAAAGAATAGGAACACAGCTTAACTGGCCAAACATCAGTCACTACTTCTAAAAGGAAAGGAAGCACCATTAACTTAGATCTTCCTAAAATGAAAGTGAAATATGATATGGAGGAGATTCAGGAATATATTGTTCAACAAAGAGCAGTTATGCATCACCAGGTCCAGTCAGAGATGAAACTTCTTATTGTCACTTCTCTCTGATACTTCCCAGGCACTGAACTGGTCTTTGGCAATGCTCATTGCAATGATGTAGTATGTTATTTACTTCTCCCTTCATCCATGGAGCTCAAAAACTCCATACTTTACTTCCTTGCATTCAAATTCACTAACTTAAAGCTGTAACAGCTTAGGAAAGGTTAATTGGTATCTTAGGAAGGGACTCAATATAATTTCAGTGTACAGTCCCACATGGGCTTGCAGAAGTAGCAATTATTGTTCTGATAGCACAACATGCAGTTCTTGATGCACACTTGGAAGTCATTCTTTGTAAACAAGTACCTAAATTTCTCATCCAGGGCAGAAGTTCTACACACTTCTTCTCTCACTGAAAGGCATTTAGAAAAAATTCAAGACAGAATTAAGGAAAGGATTTTAAAACTTATATTCCTCATGATGTGAAACTAGGGATTACCTGTGACCCTGACCACATGTGAGACCTGCAACCTCAGCACTACCACGTATTACACAAAGTAGATGTTTACCCCATTTGTGTCTATCACCACGGAAAGGCTCAGGGAATGTATGGAAAGGATTTTTTTGCAGGAAAAGCAGGCTCATACACTTCTTCCTCCTACTAAGCTGCAAACCAGGATCTTGCTTGCAGCAGGCAGTTTGTATCAGTGGGCTCTGCTAGGCAGTAGAGAGATAAGCCTCAACAATGACAAATGTGAACCGCTAACACAACGTAAACACCTGGTGAAAGTAAATTATTTGCCAAGAACCTAAAAGGCTGGCTGCTTAAGGCAGCTCTCCATGCTGGCTTTCCTTAGCAAGGTGCACAAGGGATGGGCACTCAGCTGTCGGTCCTGTTGATCCCTCCTAAAAGATTGAACCTACAGTGCATTGTAGCTATGTCCTAATGAGGTGTATTTAATTCCCTTCCCCCTCTTTGGCTGGACCACTGCAATGAAAGTTTCTGCAGGCAAATATGATGTTTATGGAGCAGTAGAAGAACCCCTGTTGCTCACGAGCCAGCATTTTACTATGACTGTGGCACCTGCCCCAGGGCTGGTACCACCGTCAGTTTCTTTCACGTAGCGAGGCAGATGGCTTCGGACTTGGCCATCTGGTTTTGATGACCAAGAGCTTGCTGTAAGATCTTCCTGCACCACTGTAAATTTGCATATCCCTGTGTCGGTCATTGAAAGAAATACAAAAATTCAGCTCATTAGTGGCTCAACCTCATTTCCCACCCACGAGAGGGTAACACGAGAGCAGCATTGGGGATAGTGTGGGGGTAAAGGATGAATCATAGAATCATTGAATAATAGAATCACTTGGTTGGAAAAGACCTTTGAGATCATTGAATCCAACAGTAGCTGTCCACTACTACTATGGCAATGTCTGAATGAATGAAGCGTGAAAGTAATGTTAGATGAGCATGCCCAAGCTGGCAGATGATGAAAACCAGCTTCTGCCCTCCCGGGCAGCCACAGGCTCCCTCCTCAGCTGCCCCCTGGGTGGGAGTGTGGGGCACAGTGGGGATGAGGTGGCCCTTACCTTCTCATTCTTCCTCTCCTCAGTCTTGCTAGCAGGTCCAGGGGTGACAGGTCCACCCAGGGGCCCACCACCCGCCTCGCCGTTGAGGTGGGCTGCACTGACGTTGGGTGGGGTGATGGCAGCGGCAGCAGAGGTGAGGGGGATGAGGGGCCGAATTCCAGGGGTGGACGGCTGGTGGCTGTGCTGTGGGGAGATTGTGGGGTGAGGTCGGATGGCTGCTGCTGGCAGGCGGGAGGGTGAGCTGGGTGTCCGTAGGGGTGAGACAGTGGCAGTGGGTCGCTCTGGGGCTGGCGCTGGTGGGTGAGCTGCAGAGGGAAGACAGAGCACAGTTAAGCCCCCATGCATTGCCAGACTTGGCCCTTCAGTGGCCATCGCTGCCACAAGGTGCCAGGGTGCAACAGAAAGCTAAGCTCTTAGCCTTAACCCAGGATGTCTCAGCCCGCATGTGTTTTTAGCTAAATCCTAGAAATCCCCCTCCTGGTTGTGAAAGCCTTGTCTGTAGTCACCAAAATGGCTGGTCCTCCCTAGTGATGTGGCTGGGGAATGGTCTGACCATCCCTGCCCATGCCCAGAAAAAAATAAGAAGTCTACTGTGTTTCAAAACACCTTAGCTCCTGCTGAACTGTTTTCCAATCCTCCAGGACCTTCTCTAATCTGGTTTTGGAGCAATGCAACATGGGTCCTAAAGGATTAGCCCAGATGATCCACGTCGACCTCACAGAAGTCCATTACAAAGGAAAGTCTCTTGTTTCAGCCCTAACAAAACGACCAACAGCAAATCACTGTGCTGCACAAGATAAATTAAGCAGAAATCCACTGGAGGATTTTTGAGTTCAGCCTCGTCTCTGCCAGCACAATCCCTAAGGGACTGTGCAGTGCCTTTTAGTCTTGCTGCCCCTGATGAGCAAACCCTGCCTACAAGCACTAGGAACCAGGAATTAGCGCTCATCTCTTTAACGGTAACCGTGACACACTGCCGAGGTCAGCTTTCCAGGGATTCAAGAGCCTGTTGCATGCCTCATGTTGCAAAAATTGTGACAAGGTTCCAGCTTCATTTTCACAATTATGTTGCCTCTGACTTCCAGTTTGGTTGAATGCTTAGGTGTAACCTACATATAGCTCCACTGCAAGTATGTACAGACCAGAAACCAAGTACATACTCAGACATTCCCTCTCTTAAATGATTCAACAGTAGGGACTGGCTGGAAAGCACCCATTTCACAAATGATTGCAAGGTTTCATAATGTGTTTTAGTTCTACTTCAGTGCAGAATTCGAACCTTTAAACATTTTTCTGAGTACAGCCTACTTACTCATCCCACAATAGCCTCTACTCTGCTCAGAACATTCACCTGAGATATGAAAACACAGGATATGGTCACTATGCTGTTCTCCTCTGTGAAGAACAGCTCTGGACAGCTGTCTATTCCCTTGGCAATCTAAGCCAGGACAACTTCATGGTTGAAGTCTGGTTGAACTACACCCATTCCTGACAAAAACCTTTAAGTCCAACAAGTTAACTGGTTTTTTGACCAAAAAGCATTTTTCTGGAAATTCTCTGATTCACTCTGATCGGTGGTTTTCTTACAAATTCATCCGAATGATGAATTTTCACACAGGATCAGCTAGAGTTCACTTAATCTTTAACTAAACAATAATGCTACAACAGCTGATACCACAATTTTCAGTTTCTATGGTTAACAGTGGCACCCATTACCAGGGACTGAAAAGATAAAGAGTAACATTAATCATACTCACTACATCAGCTGAGTGCTCCTGCCAGGAGGGAACTTCACCTCTTTTCCTTATACCCTATTATCTGAAGTGATATTGAATGTGATGGGCCAGTGATCATCAGATTAGCACCTCCAAAGTTTACATGATTCTCCCACATGGGAATTCCTTGACTCTATTAACATCTCTTTTTATTAATGTTGCTCTCAGCAAATCAACCAAATTTTTGTTAACCAGTCTTGAACTTTATGTGATTTTACCATGTAACACGAGGAAGGGCCTAAAAGTTGTTATTAAGACACCTTCCAGATTTTTCCCACTATTGGTTACCATTTCCCCCTCCCTGGACTACCAACCATATATACTGGAAAGTGCAATTCTTTTCCAGAGCGCCAGACGGGGCACCGATGTTTATCTTGAAGTGATTCCCTCTTTCTGATATTCCCATTTGGATCCTGTGTTATGAGCAACGACTGCTGACAGAAATCTAATTTTCTGGGATGGTTAAGCTTGCAAGGTCAAGGTTTTCAACTACTGGTTGTAGTGAGCAATGGCTTTCCTAAATTTAGAGGAAAAGCACAATAATGGAATTTCACTGCATGTACCCAGATGCAGAAGACTGATTTGATAATCATGTTAGGCACATTACTTCTTTCATACAAGGTTCGGTGTTTCCAGACAAAAAGGAAAGCAAAAACATGAGAAACAGTAAAATAAATGGCCTGAGAAAAAACAACTCTGAGCAGAGCTCTCACATTTTATTCTGTTATTTCATCTGCTTAGTGTTACAATGTATGCCTTTGCTCTGGGATCTTTGGATCTGGACTATGCTGCATCAAACATGCTATTAATTAGCAATGCTCACTGAAGGCTATTTTTGTTCTACACCATTCTTATTTCATTTTGAGTATATTCCTACATTAGTGTCCTTGTCCAAAATTGATTTGTTACTCATGTATATTGCAAGGCAACAGAAACATGACTCGAATACTGCACCAGCCTGACTCTCTTGGAAAGCTTTTCAAAAGTCAGTGCGCATTGCCTGGAAGGGCTGGAGAACTCCCCGCTTAGGTTTTGTAGCAACTCTGTGGTCCCTGGATAACCCTGCCTGCCAACTCGTTTGCACTTTAAGATGTCAGAGTGACCTGGAGGAGCAACCCAAAATCAGGGAAGTTGCTTGAGGTGTAGCACAGAAGCATTGTGGAAGGGAGGTGTGGGGCACGCCAGGTGTGTGGGGAAAATCTGTCACCTCAGTTTCAGGGGAGTCCGTCTGCCTGTTGACATGGGCACGGGAAGCACTAGGGGTACCAAATGCTTCTGAGTCTTGCCCAAAAGGGGACATTTCTCCCTTTGCACTGTGGAAGCAGAACTGCTTTTGGAAGGGTGTGACTTGAGGGGAAAGCACCACTTTCTGAACTAAGCAAAAAGAGGATAAATTGATTTTTCCCCAGTGTGATACGGATGTCATGTTAAGTCTTGCCACTGTTTGTTGAGCAGAGGAGTCTTCACTGTTCAAGATTCAGATTCACACATATTTGACTATGTTTTCTTCCCTTAGGTCTGGACTGTGTAGGAGGTGATATTAAACGGTCATAACGATGCCTTCAGGCTTCAAAAGGTATGAATCCATGACTTACACTGCAGTCTATTTCTCATTTGTGCCTGCACTGCTCTGTATCTAAGACCTCAATTTTCAGCAGTTACAGTCCTTACTGATCTGCCTTTGTAAACACCATGGCTCACATCCCTATAAAATATCAAAACCAAAATGTTTTAAATTTTGCTATAAAGTTCCACCACAGGATTTACTTTTACTTTATTCAACATCAGAGCTGTTTAACATCAGGGAAAGGGGAATCAATTGTACTCTAGAAAATTGTGCTGTACATCAGAAAGGGAACCTGGAAAGAACAGAGGCCTCCTGGTGAGAGAAGCTCTTATTCTCATTTTAAAAAGGTGGCAGCATTTTTCAGATCTTCTGCTTTATCACTAACACTGGGTCCCGTTCTGCCTAATAAATACCTTTCATCCCTGAAGCCCAATGAAATGCTTCTTGATTTAAAGTTGTACATTACTTGCCCTGCGATAAGGGCAGTATTTTTCCATCAGCAAGCCAACCGGACTCAGAGCTGTTAATCTCCTCAGTATGCAGGGTGCTTGCCTTCACTCAAATAAATTGTATAAATATTTGTAAACACTATAATCTATTTCAGCTGTAGCAACAGAACAATCTGATAAACACAAGGTGGTTCCCAGAGATCAATAGAGGCCCATAAATATTACAAGCAAATAAAACACATTCTACCCCGCATTGACTGAGCTCTGACTAAAATGAGAAAGCAAGTTGTGGGGATGCTTTGAGAGGCTTGTGCTTGAGGGGTACGACATCAATCCTGCTGATGCAGGGCGAGAGGCACCGGTGGGCGTGCACGTACCCATCTGCATGGCATTGCGGGGCTGGCTGGCTGGCTGCTGGGCTGAATACTTCAAGCAGTTATTCAACTGTGGAGAGGCCGCCTGTAGCTGGGGATGCGTCTGAGGCACAGTGATAGGAACAACTGGTCTGACAGCTGTGGCAGCGTTGGTGTGACCAGCCCCAATGGGGTGGATAGTTCCTGGGGCTCCTTTCGTTGCTGGAGCTCCCCCTGCTCCACTGTTCCTGGGTTGCCCAGCTCCCACTGGCACCCTGCACGGAGACAAGGCACAGCATAAGCATTCTGCAGAGACCCCGATGCTGATAAGCATTCCCAGTCACTGAGGGCATTCAACATCATACCCTCTCAGGTGTTAAAGTAAAACAAGACATAGATATATATTTATTTTTCTAGGACATGGTCATAATATGGTGGAGGGCATTTTCACTCCTTTATCCTATGGGAAGAAATGCAGGGTAAAAAAAGAAAAAGGTAACTTTTCTTATCACTTCTTTTCTTAAGCTACATTTCTGTCTGAATCGTTTCTAGTAAAATCACAAATCTAAAATGAGAAGAAATGGATATCTCCCAAATGTCATTTTGTGTGCCAGAGGGTATTTTACAGGCCCTAATGGAGTGATAATTAAAACAGACCCAGAGATCTTTTGTTAGGATCAAAGATGCATACAGTCCCACAGATAGAAAAAACCAGATGGATAACACCAAATCTGTGTGTGGCTGTTGAAGTGGACTGAAAAGCAGCAGACTCAGCAGGGCTTGGCTTGGCTAACACTTCCATGCCCATGTAACCAGCCCTAGCTCAGACTTGCTAAGGAAATGCAAAAGGGAAGGGAATGTAGCTGACCTTGCTGAAAAGGAAATCCAAACAATAGTCAAGCTCCCTTGCAGTGCTCTCTTAAAATGTATGCATAGTATTTCATGGAAGTGGCTGGGGAGACCTCAGAGGGCAGGAACAACGCTCCTTCTCCTGTGTAATGAGTTCAGTCTACATCAGGTCTCTTAGCACTGAGCTAGAACCTCTCTGACCATGGCAGAGAGACACTGGGAGGACAGGACACCAACAGACAAGCTCAGCTAGTATTCACCAGCTCTTTCTCTGCGTTTCTTACTCAGGTTCCTGAGTAATTTCCTTCTCCAACAGCTGGCGCCATGAAACAGGGGGATCATTTTGAACTATTCTCATCTTCCAGGCTGCTCCATGTCCCAGGATCCTTCTCCAGGAAAGGACAGCAGAGGAGGAATTGGAAACGAGACAGTGCAAGTGATTAGCAAGGGAGGAGAGGATAACACAAAGGGTACAAGACCAACCTATCAGGGGTGGAAATGGGAAAACTTCTTGAGCTCTAAAATTGATCTGTGGTAACATAGAGAGAGGAAGAGCAGAAAAGAGTATGCTGAACAATCCAACCCAATTCAGAGGACAAGAAAGACAGAATAATCAACCCTAGGAAGAGAGTGAGGAGAGGAAGAGCCAAAAGAGACCTAAAGACACTGGAAGATATGGTCTAAAAGTGCAAAAGATAGCCATGCCCTCTGCCCAATCCTCTCTCCCCCCAAAATCACAGGTGGAAAAACAATACTGTGGTACTATTGACTTGGCTCATCTCATCATTCAAGGTTTGTCTGTATTACATTTTGCTAAAAGAATCTGATCTTTTGCTTTCTTCAAGTTGTTTTTTTTTTCATCAGCCTCCAGGTAAGAAAAAGCTGGGAATCTCACCAGATGGAAATCTTGACTGTCTGTCATCTGCTGTGAAGAGCTGACAGGGTAGCAGCAAGGTTCAGCTGAAGCTGACTTGGCCATCTGCACTAGACTAAGTTTGCCAGAAAAGAACACCTTATAGACCACTGAAAACTGTATTCAGGCAAACACGCACACTAACAGATAAGGAAACAACCTGTGACTCCCACAGAGCTGGATAGATGTGGCAAATTTTCTCTGTTGCCCTGTGCCTGTCTATCTAAGGAGTCTTGCCCTTTTTTCCACCATGCTCTGCTCACACAAGTGCCTTGGCAGCTTATAAGTCTAGTCCAGTATTATTAAATTCATGGGCACCTTAATCTTCTTGGGTTTTGTAGGGAGTGACAAAAAACCATGCATGAATCTAATCCTCTGCTTTGCTGTCAAAGGGGAACAAAGAGAGTCGAAAGTGCAGCAAACAGGAGATTTTGTTGCTATCACATTTTTCTTGCTGTTCTCACTGAAGGTGATTTACACAGGAACTTCATTAGCTCACAGGATCATAAATATAATCATAAAGCCGCTTTCGCCTTTTGTGGAAAGCACTTTTGCCCTTTAGCACTTCTCTCTGTCTTATTCTAGCTGTGACACGCATTTAATAAAGCCTTGCTGATTCAGATCACCAACACTTAAGGACAAACTTCTTTACTAATTAAGAGCTGAAGAGGCAAGGAGTGAAGGCAGCCAAGGGGCTCTATAAAATCAGGTAAACACATTTAGGTTGATAAACAGTGAAGACTCCATGAATTAATAGGGTTTTTTTTAACTGAAATAAAATATTAGGACTGTCAGCAGGTTTAGTTGTCTTCTAATTTGCTCCTAACTTTTGGTCTTGCTCAGTCCACATATTACAAACTTGACATAAACTGAAGATGGAACAAATCTGCATCAATTTTTCAAGATCAACACTATCTTGAGGTGCCTTTCTCTGGAGATGAAAAGTGATGGAGAATGTGTACGTGTAGGAGAGAGACTGAGAGCATATGAGGAGTGAGTTTGATTTGCACACCCATGGCTGCCCTAAAGGAGATATGGACACACACAAGGCAATATTAACCTGCAAGGCGCATGTGGGGCAAGAGAGTTTAGGACAAGCTAATGAACTTTCTCCTCAGCTTGCAGACTATTTCAGAGTGGGCTCTAGATCAGAAACACCCTTTGATTTGGTGTTGTCCAATACTGAATTCTGATATTCCTCCCCAAATATGTTATTCTTTCTCTTTCTCCTCTTCTGCAATTGAGACAGAAGCAGCTAAAATCAGACAATTTACTGAACATTCCTACTACTTCTGAATTTTAATGACTCAAACATTAGTCTTGATCCAAACGATCCAAGACCTTTGATTTAAAGAAAACAAAATCTACATGAGGAGCTACTGAAAAGTAAGACATAAGCATTCCTTATTTTGTTTATCCCTGTTTATCCCTGTTTCATGTCCATGTTATTTTATAACAACAAACAAATCATTACCAGCTTCTTTACAATAGTAAAAACTAGGCTCATCGACTTTGTGAAGTCAGAGGTTGTAAATCCCATCATCTAACACAACTAGTGAATTCTTCTGAGAACATGGATAACTCCAATGCTGCAATCAGTAAATTCCATTATCCAAATAGAAAATACTTGCAAAATTTCTGGAAGGGGAGTGCAATTTAAAAGCAGAGCTACATTTCAGCCTCCTCCAGATACAGAATGCCTCTCAGCCCCAGCTCAGGCATGTCCACCCTGGCCAGTGGTCCTCACCTTGAAACTGGCGTCACGTAGTTGCCTGGGAAGACGCCAGACATTCCACTCCTCAGAGACGTCCCCTTGAACCAGCCGTCCTGGCACTTCTCAATGACCCGGTACATCTCACCTTTGCGGAGTTCCAGCTCATCGTTCTTCTGAGGCTTGTAGGCATACAGGGCTAGGTAGCTGGGGGAAGAGGTCACAGAAGAAGAAAGCACACAGCTGATGTCAAACACTACCTGTGCCACTTTGACTCCAGCCCCACAGAGCAGAAAGTGAACAGAAACTGTTCAGAAATGGTTGTTAAAAAGGGGTATCATTACAGCACATCAAACAAGGAATGGCAGAGACAAGATCAAATGAATCCTAAGACAATACAGTAATAACTAATCACATTAAAGTCAGGGAGTAATTTTGAAATGAATAGGACGTAATTTCTTGCCCAGGGTACAACCAAAGCAAAACACTGGCACAAAGTAGCACTGAAGTTAAGAATTTAGCAGCAGTTGCAGAAGGACATAGTAATTACAGAGACAGCCAGATTAATCAGGACTTGGATGTTTTCAAAGCCTAACATCTGGATGAAGCACACATTCATATACTTTAAGGTTGGAGCCATTCCTACTACGGATTTTCAGAAGAAACTTTTCTTATGTATAGGCTACTTTATAAAAGTCTAAGACAACTTTTTTTGCAGCTTTATTCATGCTATTTATTTCTGCCAGTTTCAGAAACAACACATCCAACTGTTCTGATCCAGGATAGTACTTCTTGTGTTACATGGCTAAAACAAAAAGTGACAGAGGTCCCAGTTCTGGAAGGGGATTTATGCTAAAGTAAGTGAAGTGGTAGGATTTGACTTTGGTTGTTTTATATGCAAGTATTCTAATAAATATTTAATCTAGTACCCAATATGCAGAACTTTTTATTTACTTAATTACAGATTTTACTTATTCCCTTTGTTTAGAATCTTTCTTTTTATCTCTCTTTTGTTCTTCCTTTACTACTTCAGGGATGTGACTAGTGTTATGAAATGACTACAACTTAGAGTCCCTAAAGGTATCCTTTCTGTTTAGAGAGAACCTTGTTGAAAATTAAGAATGATAGCTTGCACTTTGGGGAATATTGAAAAGTCAGGATAAGATAGCAAGAATGCACATACAGAACAACACTTTATTTGTAAACACCAATATTATTTTGGTACTGTCACCTTTCTACAAAAAGGGAATTCTCGTAATTTTTGATTAAGGTTGCACCTTCTTGAGTTTTTTTTTTGCTTTGTGCCTTACAGAGAGTGCAGAGAAATCAGGGCAAATAGGGAAATACTTACGTAAAGTGCATTTACACTACAAAGCGCAGCAGAATGCTCTTAGGCTCTGAGGTAGGTGAGAAGAAGTTTGCTGCCCACCTTACAGCAGCAAACCACAGAAATAATGAAAACTATAACCATTGTGATTGTAGATGTGCAGCCAATAAAAATGATACACAGCTTTTTCCTTCTGCTCTCCAGGAAATATAATTGAGGAATAAATCCTTTTAGTTTTTCTGATTCTAATCCTTTATGTACCAGTACATTTCCTTATTTTCATTCTGAAGGCAGTAAATAAACAGCAGTAATGAGCAGAATATGAAATATTAGGTAACAGCTCCTTGGGGCATCCTTAGGCTGATGTGTCTGGCTCTGGTTACCACGTGCATGGTGTACAAAGACCTAATCAGAAACAGTATTTCATTAGTCAACAGATGGGAAAAAACATCCCCTCGCATCCTTTGTTTAAGCCTATATAATCAGATGGTCCTGAGCAGGTCTGTAGCTGTTCACCTGATGGAAAATATGAGGCAACATATGAACTGAAGAACACTAAAATGCATCACCCTGACACAAAATATATACTTCAGTGTGAATCCTTCAGCAGAGTGCCCTAGGACGTAATGGAATATGCCAAGACTGCACTCACTCGAGGGAGCAGAAAGTGTGGCTTTGACTACTGCTTTTTAGTTGCTGCTTACACAGGGCTCATATTCAGAAGGTATAGATAAAGTAAGGGGTTGAGGACAGAACCTTTAAGATAGACTTAGTTGGGTCTTTCCCCAAGGAGCTACATGTAATAATTTAATATAGAGGTTGAGATGTGGGAAGAAGGTACAAGAAAAATTACTCTAAAAGTGGATCATAATCTTCTTTCCCTTACAGATATCTCCAGCTCTCCTACTAGTTTCTTTCTGTTCTTCCCTACAAATTCCCCCAACTCAGTCTCCCATAAGCCTGAATAACCAATATTACAATGAGCCTAAGCATCGTCCAGAGACAGTATCAAAATCCTTGCAGAGAATAAAGGACAGTGTAAAACAGTCCAGCCTGGACTCTATGGCAAATCTGACCAGTCTCTGTATTGCTAAACTGATGAAAACTTCTATATGATAACCACATAGCATGATCCTGGGACAACAGAGGCAATCAGTACTTTCTTCATGGACCAACGATCTCATCACCTGGGGCAGTGAAGATGACCATCCCCGGGCCTTTCCTCTATTAGTCTACAAAAATACATGGACTTAAACAAACTCAGCAACAGGCCCAGCCTGAGTCCATTGTCTGGCTGTGGCTGCCATGCTTGCCCCACTGGGACAGACATACATTCCATGTGTTGGCAGAGAGGTGGTAGATGTCCCACCAGCTCTCATCCGTGGCTGAAAACAATCTGAGTTCAGGCAAGTTCCCTCTCCAGAAAGTATTTCTGGGCTTTTCTTATAGCGAGGGATCGGGGCTAGTGGTTCCTTCTGCTGAGGTTGATTTTACCTTAAGCCAAAACCTTTGGACTTGGACATGTTTCACCATTCTCTAGATTTTAGGCTTGAAACCTCACTGGTAAGCTCTCTACAACTGAGAAGAAAGCGTTAAAACAGCGTCAAATCTGAAATCTCACAAAACGTAATAACAAGTTATTCTGTGCTAAGTGAAACAGTAAGGCTAAGGGTTAGGGAGCAGCACATAAAAGAAGCCAAAATGTTTATAAAAAATTCCCCCCAAAAGCCTAAGTGAGAAGGTAGCTCGTGTTCTTGGCCTTGGGGAGCTGCCTGTGACTGCACTTATAATGCAGAAGCTCAGGGTTCTGTCTAGGGTTGTACCTCGCCAGTTCTGCTACAGCTTTCAGATAACACTTCCCTTTTGACTGGAACTTGGCTCGCAAATGCAAAATGACAGACTGGATTATGAAGCTGCTTCACAGGGGAGACGACGGGAGAGGCATGGGAAGGAGAAGGGGAGGCTTGCTGAGGTACGGAGGCAGGGGCACTGCCAGAGAGCTGGAAAATGTCCTGATTCAGCAACTAAATCTGGAAATACTGCCAGTTACTGCTTCCTAGTCTAGGCAACATCTGAAATAAATTTGTGCCCCACTATATGCCACATAGGGGTGATGATGAGAATTCTCTGTCAGGAAGTCAGTGATGTGCGGTACCCCTCAGATATGAAGATCTCATCTCAGCAGCCAAGAACAAATTTGTTTTGGTTCTGTTCCAAAACCCCTGTTCTCCTTAAAGTAGATTTGATATGTTATTTTAGGATTTTATTTGTGAATTCAGACTTTGTTTTAGCTATATCATAAATTCATAGAATACCAATGTGCATATGCATGTGTGTCTTTATAGCTCTGCTTTCACAAGATATATGTGATGAGAGGAAAGGGTTCAGCAGTTTAACTAGACAGGTACCAGATAAACCAATCAGGCTAGAAGAGTTTTATTGCAATGAAGTCTACTCTTTTTGTTCTATATCTAGTCAATCTTCTGTTATTCCACACACTATTCAATAAGCTCATATGCCCATGATAACCTTGCACTTTAGAAGGTCATTTGTTGCCTTTGTTTATGGCACTGGAAAAATGCAATTGGGTTATTTTTTCTGGTTGGTAACAAATATATCTGGTGTTTGATTGCATGGGTCTACACCTTTTAAGAGTTTTAAATGAAGGAAGAAGATTTTCTGTAGCTGAGAGGCTTTCCATTTGCTTCACAGTGATTCATAGAGCTGTAAAAATCATATAGGAGTCTAAAGGGACTCACAGAGAAAGGGTAAGTCTTGCTTTTCTTGATTCATTTTTGAATTTCAGCAGAGGCTGGGTCATGTATGAACTTGCGATCTCTCTCTTCTCAGAATGTTCCTGAGCTGATAGTCAGGCTTTCAGATGTCAAACACATGCACACACACACGCGCGATTGGAAAGAAAGAGTACAGAGTGACTTAGATGAGCTGCTTACATATTGAGGGGGAGTTGAACTTTCGATGGTGTTCCCTGATCTCCAATTATTGCACTTGTCCTGGGACCAGTCACTGTGGCTGTTCCAACTGAAGAGGAATCCTGAAAATACACAAAGAAGAACATACAAGGATTAAGATGAAGGTCACTATTTCATTAAATGCTATGACGTGAAGGCACAGAGGAAAAAAATATCAATTTCCAGATTTTCTAACTTCATGATACTACATTTAAAAAAGACATCTTTTAGACTTACACATTCCAAAAAAATATTTCTGACACAAGGGAAATTAGGTTATTAACGGTGTTTCTATGTACCTGTCAAAGCAATTTAGTTGTACTCTGTGTACAGATCTTGAAAGTTTTAAAACGCAAAAATACTCAACTGCTTTGTAAAATCAGTTCAATATGAACATCCCTGCAACAGTACCTCCTTCAGTAAAGGTAACCTTTTACCCTTAAAAGCTTGTTTTAAAACTTGTGCTCTTTTGGTTAACGGTTATGGATCTATGGAGAAGAAGATACTATTTGATTCCTGTAATGCAACCTCATCTCTGTATACTATTTTTATCATCTGGAATATTATTCTCCTTAAGAAAAAGGAGTATTTCTGAACAGAAAAAGTAGGAGTCCACTTTCACCACAGCAAATAAATCCCCACTCTTATATACAGAACTGTGCAGATCTTTTCCAGCTACTCATGTTGAAAGGCAATTCTAAATGTAATCGTTCATTTTTTTAAAGCTTAATACTCAGCAAAACTATGTAGGGCAAACTCATTTTAGTTGTCTCACTGAAGTCTATGTCAAAAGTTAATCCTGACTGGAAACTTCTCCTGAAGTAATGCCAAGCAAGGCCTGCAGCAACAGACCTTTGCTGCAAAGACAGGGCAGAGCTGGGCTGATGGGACCTGTAATGGTTTACTTGAACAAGAGACTTTTTTAGTAAGGCTAACCAAACACTGTATGCACGTCTATATGCAGAGTGGCTCTAGAAAGTAGGATCTAAAGCTTATGCTGAAATTGCAGGTTCAGACAGAGCCTGTCAAGTACAACAAAGATTCTAAGCTGTTCACAGACCTCCAGTGCAGTTTCCTATTTCCAAATACTATCTAACAAACAGTAAGCACTGATTTATTTCGGAAACAGATACATAGGGAGTTTTTTGCACTTACATATGGCACTGAATTAAGCCAAGACAGATACTCCTACTTAATCAATGAATTTCAAAGTCACCTCATTCCAAAGAAGCCCACATAAGTATTACAGTGTCATGTCTTGATATTGCATTGCTAACCAATGTTGCTTTGCTGTATATTAACACAATATCATTGGTAAATCATGTAGCAAGATATGAAGACACTGCCCTGAGATTCCATAGTTTTTGTCAACAAGCAGCAAGCTGTCTCTTCTCCCATCGACATCTATGCTTAATCGTGAAGTTGCAGTGACAAGTACATCTCCTTTTTCTCATTATTTCCTGTCACTTTCTGGCTGCTTGCTGAAACAAGAAAAGTTCAAGGCAGCTCTTAGTTCTATGTGCAAAAGTAAGCATTCTTTCCAGTTCTATGACTAAGGCTTTATTAATCCTGCCTGTCACGTCAGTGAGATAATATCAACTTACAGAAAAAAATACCAATCCACCCAAAAATATAGAGATAGCTGGAAAATTATCCATCATTTATTATTTTGAGCTGGTTAATGGGGTCAGGGATTGTGGAAGATGCTGGGCAGACACACCCGGCAACTGCCTCACCCAAGAGGTAAGTGACAAATCAGCTGGTTCAAACTTCTTCATCTTGCACTTATTTTGAGCTAGAGAAACTGCCTCCAAGAAAACAGAAAACAGACCAGTCCCCACCCTTTTCTGGTAGGGCAAAACACTTTGTTTTTACCTCATGAAAAAACAGAGTTGAGTGAACAGCCTCAGGGTGCAACTGTAAAGTCAGAAGAGATCATAGCAGTGTAAAAGACACATGCTACCTCTTTCTTAGCTCCTATGCTCCTCTCCTGGCACACCTCAGTGAAGACAAAGTTTCCAGAGGTGCTGCTATCCCAGCCACGAGTGCAACTGCAGGCACCCTGGACTAAGCCCACCTGACTCTGCAGAGAGATGAGCGAAGCATAGCTGCCTAAGCATAGTATAGTATAATATGCATCCAAACTCTAAATCAGTGCCTGCTTTGTGACTGTGCTCCAGCTTTTCTTTAGCTGCTCTCCACTGTAGACTTTGACATGATGGTGTACTTGACCAACTGTCTATGTATGTCCCCACTTTTCATCATGAGGTTTTACTCCGCAGGACCCACTGGTCTTCCACTGCATTTAATTCAGCTCCTCCGTTCACATCTTGGCATTTACTCTGCAGCTTCATCTGACTCTGTGCTCCTTGATGAATTCTGTCAGTATTCTCTCTTTGGCTGCCTGATTGCTACTATGCATCTGAATGTTCATTTGCTTTGCATTTAAACTACAGTCCCTGACACAGTTGGTGAAGGCTTTCTAATCCTCCTCTTTCAAGGTCCTATTCTGTCTCTTATGTATCATTAATTAGCTCATTTTATAAGATACAATGCTGCCAGATTATTTTGCAAGATAATACTTGCAATAAGGTTTTGAAGAGACTGAATTTTGAATTCTGTTGGAAGTTTACCTTTCCAGTTTCCATTCCTAATATTTTATGTGGGTCTCTACCAGTACTCTACCAGTAACACTAATAATCCTCCTGGAGAACACAGCAGGCCTTTCTCCAGCACAGCTGGCAGCAGGGCTTCATTTGTTTTCCCTCTTTAGCCCTAGAGCCAGGCTGTACTATTGTGCTATTGTTATCTAAAGAACAAGGTACTAAACATGTCCTCTTTTCCTTTTCACCTGCTCAGGGGAATGGAATCCAAGACAGTGCTCTGATTTTTTTGTTCTCTGCTTTGATATCTTTTTGGGAGGTCTGTGTGCCACATCCTTCCTTTCTGATGGCACGTCCCTACAGAATCCACCTTTCTGTGACACCAGGCACGCAAACACAGCCACACACAAGCATTACACAGGGAGAGCCCAAACACAGCAGCATTTATATCTTAATCCTTTTTCCACCTCTTCTACTCACTGTTTCTAAGCCTTCCCTGGGAGGGAACGTCTCTGATAACTACATTTTCAAGAGGCATGTATGCACCTATTAGCAAAAACACGCACTTTGCAGAGTTTTCTCGGGGAGGCATCAAGAAGTACTTCACTGTTTGATGTCCATGGTTTCTATTGCAATTTAAGTAGTAAGAGTCACTTCTGAAAATGTCATTTGGTGCCCCTTTCTGTCCTTATGAGCCTCTAATGCCTTTAAACTTTTGCCCTTTGAGTTTCCAGATGTGACCTGCAGGGTAATCATGCTGTAGCATACCTCCTGATTAGAAGGCTGTTTACTCTAATGGCAGCATGCAGTTTTCTGAACTAGACACAGCCAACTCTTATCTCATTTACTTTAGGCCACTAGACAGCCAAATCCGACTTCTTCATGCTCCCACTCCAGTCTGGCATCTTCCAGGTACCACTTACTGCCGCCGATGCTTTCAAGCTCAGCAGCAACAGCTCTTCTCTTACAAGGGACAATACAGCCCCTGCTGCCAGTCAGGAGGGAAAAGCAGCTCTATGAAGGTATGGTGAAGACCACCTCTGGATAACTCTGCACTAATTTCTGCTTCTTTCTGCCCATTAGCAGCACAGCAGCGTCACCTGTACTGCAGAAGTGAGTAAAACTCCTGGCCTACACACACAGCCACAATGATGCTGCATGACAGATGTCTCACTCCCAGCTCATGCGGTGCAGCTTGTTTTTGTCACCAGCTACTCTGTAGTAGTAGGTGATTATGTATCCATGGGCTGGATAATAATATAAAAGGACGTCATGTCTGTAAACACAGCAGCCTCCTATGACCACTACAATATAGCCCACTCAACTGAAGCTAGTGCCTTATAGAAACTCAAAACTCATGCCTTAATGCCTCCTTAAAAATTGTCTGTTTCTTCCTTCCAGCTCCAGGTTGACTGTTACCAGGACACTTCATGCAAGGGCCAAGTATGAAGAAAAGCTCTGTGCAAAGGTTAAACTTGTCCTAGTGGCAGTGTCGTCCTCTGGAGCAAAACAGCAGTGGAGCACAGGGTTTCTGCTCTCAGCACCCACACAGCATTTCGAACATATTTTTTAGATGCTTAAGTAAATCACACACCAGGCACACTTCAGGTGTCATGCAAAACGAAGAGAGTTGAACCTAGCTGACAAAAATCAACTTTGCAGATGATTGCCCAGTTTGAGGATCGGCGTTTTCTTGTGAGAATGAACAGTCTGATTTCACCGGAAGTCATTGCAACATTTCTAAGTTCAGGTGGATCTCATTCCTCCTGAAACTGATAAGTGTTATTTGCAAGAGAACTACAGGAGCATCAAAACAAATTTCCCTTTAATGTATATGTAATAATATATTTCTATTACAGTTTATAGCATATACTCCTGGGTAAATAATACACTACTGAGATGTTACTGCCTCCTGTGTCAGCTCTGACATATATTTAAAAGCAACCAGCCTGGCAAAACACTACTGACAAGCCCACAGAGACCAGGAAATTAAAGGTAATAGCCATTCGTCTGGGCTGAAACTTCATCTCAGATTCGTTCGCTTTCTCTCTTCCTATCCATACCTCTATGAAAGCATAAGAACTAGTAGACTGGTCTTCGATCATAAACTATCTCATGCTCTCCCTTGTAGATATACTTTAGATTTACACCAGTACTTTAAGACCACATTTGTGGTTTAATTTGAAAAGACATGGTACCTTCAGGGATTAGTGAAGGGTCTTGCAAAAGCACAGGACTCAGTCTTGGAGGGAAAAAGAATTCGTGAAGACAGTGATAAAACTAGAAACAGAGTACAGTGATATTGCAGGTTGCAGCAGCCTTCCCGGAAAAATAATTGCTGCTGCTATCAGACAAATGTTCTTATCGGCTAGAAAATCACCAACCAGAAATCTCTATTTTGACTTCAAAGTAAATCCAGCACTGTCTCACCACAGGGCACTTATCGGATTCATTAATTCAGAGGAAAAACTCTTTTAATGTCCTGAATGCATATTTATGGCTTACTTTAAATTCCTCTTTAATATTACTTTAAAATAAGAGAAAACCACTCATACATTCAACTCACATAGGTTGACATACCGTCCTCTGGAAATATCACAAAAAATAGTCTAACGGTCTTTAAGGTTCCTCTGACTCATTTCTCTAATTCACTGACTTCATGAAACAATGACTGTGGCAATCACTCCAGGCATTAATGTTCCTGGAAATAATGTATAAGCACTTAATGCATGGTAGTGCCACCAAGTATTGATGAAAAGCATTGCACGCAAGATCAAGCAGCCTCATCAAATGCTAATTACCAAAGTGGGAGCTGAAATGGACTTACCAATTCTAGAATAAGACTTTTTTTCCATAATGGTATGTGTGTAAAAACCAAACAAATCTGCACGGTAACAGCTGCAGTTGCATAAATAGCAGCATAAATACCAAGTTCCTTCCTGCAAAAAATTGGAGCTAAATTTATATGATTTAGCATTCAATGAGAAGTTCTTAGAACCTGCAAGTGTCTGCTGCTGTGGATGAAGGGGAGGCAGACTGTTCTAGCACCATGCTGGCTCTGATTATTTTTTGGTTCATAAGAGGCCAAAAACTCTGGACCATGTCTTCTGTGAATAGCTCCTGGAGCTATGGAGAGCTGAAGAAGTCATATAAATGTATTTTCTGAGCTTCCATTTTCACTATTCTGCAATCTAAGGATGGTTGCAAGATGAAAGAAAAAAACCCACCCAAATATTTTTTGTCATCTTCTTTCAAATGTTCATCTGACATTACCACCCATAAAAGCATTTATTATTCTGGTTTGCAGCTTCTCAGTTCCCCTAAATGAGGACTAATTAAGTACCCTGTGGATGAACATCATGAGAATTACATTTTATTCAGCCTTGTTTCTCTCTCAGACTAACCCTTTCAGTACTGAGCACCAAGGCCTAGCTCTCCACCAGGAGGTTTTAAATGGTTTTATAGTAAATAGTTTCTTGTGATTCTGGGATCAAAGAAAATGAAAAGTCAAATGCAGGGAGACAGAAAAGCTTAAAGTAAAAGCTTGACCTCTAAATGATGTTAATTTAATCCCGCGTTGATGATTATAATTTTGATAGCTGCACAACAATCTCTTTGGGGTCCTGTGCAATGCCTCCTGTAGGAAGTCCCCCTTCAGGGATATAGTAGTGGTAAACAAATTAAAAAAAAACAAACAAAAAAGAGAAAATACACGTTGTAGTCATTTCTGTTCAAATGTCACAACATGCACATAGCGTGTGCTGGATGGACAAGGTTTTGTGGTATAGTGTAAATACCAAGAGAGTGCCTTGCTTGCTCTTGAAGCTTCCAAAGTAGTAACTGACTGGCAGGTAGCCTTAGGATTAGCCCTGTGCAAAAATGATTTCAGTGGTAAAATGTATCTGGGTTACTACCCTGAGGAGCATCTGGAAAAAAAAAATATTTTGTTTTTATTTTACAGGCAATGGGATTTCATACACAGTTGAATAACCCTTCCAAAGCACAACGTTCTTTTCCTAGATCCTGTTAAAAATTAAGTTTTCTGGTTCTTGAAAAATATTTCAAAATGTATTGCGATGAGGCAAATGATAGGATAAAGAGAAGACACTATCTCTAAGCTGGTAGTTTCTGAAAGGCCATTTCTGCTTTGACCTGGATTCTTGGTGGCTTATGCAATCTGTTGGTAGATTGAGTAAGCTCATGTGTCTTATTTGTAACAGTTTTGACAATTAAAGTAATATATCCCAATATGCACAGAGTATAATCAAAGACCTAGAGGTAACTAAAAAAAAAAGCAGCATATATGCCTGCCCAAACCTCTCTGCTTAAGAAACTTAACTCCTTCCCACCTACAAAACCCCTCAATGAGAGATCTTTATGAAGTTATGTGGAGCAGAGATGCAACAAATAGACAATGTTTTGATTCACTTCTAAATAACCTGGATTAAAACCGGGAATGTTCAAAGATCATGGAGTAGTTTATGTTAGACTTTAGCAAAGTCTCTTACGCCATTTTCAAGGCATAGTTTGATCTAAATGACAGAAACACAGGCTGGACTAATATTACTTCTCTTTTGCCATCTTGATTGGTGTAGCCTCCTGAGATAGCCGCCCTTGGTTTCAGCTGTCTCACTCTCATTAAAGGATGTCCAGTAAGTTCTCATTCTCAACCAGCAGCAGAATAGGTTGGATAGAATTTGGATTCCAGCCCAAAGCTGAAAAATGTCCAAATTTCTCTTCTTTTCTCAGAGCCTGTTGTGCACTTGGAAATTCAAGGCTCATTTTTAGTCTCTGGATTTTATGTATAATCTGTATGCTTCTCATGGTCAGCACATTTAGGTTATCAGCCAAAGCTCAACTGGAGTTCTGCTATTACATTTTCTCAGCTAAAATTCAGTCCTTCTAAATAACTGATAAGAAGTCACATTTCCAAATGATTTATATAGCAAGACACTTCAAGGAAGATTTTTTCATTTCAAATACTGTCAGTGTCTGGGACTGGAAACATGCAAGACATTGTTCTCAGCTTTTCCTGAGCATGTGGCCTCTGGTGAGGAGCCTGTGCTAACACTTGCACATACAAATGGACTTCTTGTTCGTGGTGATGAGTTGTTCAAAACGTAAGTTCCTTCTGTGGGGAAGATCCTTTCTTCCTCACTCAGCTGTTATCCCTGTGTGCACAAAGCCACACTTCATTATTTATGAGATGCATTTTCTGTCAAAAACCAGGGGATTTGGAGCAGTACTGACCTATGACCTTTCCAAATAGCAGGGAAGAATAATTCATAAGGGATGAAAATGGAAGCAAGATGAGCCATCTGAGGCCTAGGTACAATTACTGTCCAGGGGGACCTTCCCTGCTCCCTGTGGAATCTCAGTTACGAACTACTCCTCCGCACCAGTAACTTAATTCAGCTTCAGCTCCACCACAAGCCTCCAGCATTACTTCCATCTTCAATAAAAATCCATTTTGCCAGTATGATAGAACATTCTACATGATAGACAGACATTATTACCTTTTAGATGGAAGTCTTACGCTTAATGAGCATTACTCAGCATGCAACAAAAAGCTTACAAGAAGTAAATTTGGCTGCAGGTGAAATGAAGATCCCAGCACTGCCTCTTTGAAAATAAATGCTTTGTATCCTGGTTATTGTAGTCTTATAGTCAGTATTTTCTTCAGTCATGTTGCCTTGAATTTGATTCTTCTGCCTTTGAGCATCCCTAGGTTTGTAGTCAATGAAGTTATTTTTTTAGACCATCACTCATTTCAAAATGTATCTTGGCTTTCGGGAAACAGTTGAGTTCATTCTGCTTAAAGAACAATGAACCTGTTATGGAAGGCCTGTAGTCTTCAATTATTAAATTATAGATAAGCAGAAGTACTTTCAAAACATGTGATTTCATACTCTGGTCTGCATGTCAGTGCTCAATATGCATAAATCTGGAGAAGCAGGAGGCTTATAATAGTCTAACAACTCACAAAAACAAAAAAAAAAGTCAGTTCAGCATTCAAGTCTGGTTTCGAGTCACAAAAATTGACAAAAGTAACAGGAATATAGTACCATGCATGAAATTACTTCTAAGGGGTGGAATATTTTCCATATTTACTGAAACATCTAAAATTCGCACCTAAATTTTAAGTTCCTACAGTAAGAAAGCCTTGATGTCTCTGTTTCTTCTCATGTCAGCAGAGAGAAAGCAGGTGCCTCAGTAGATGCCTCAGGTTTACAAGGAAAATGTATGCTTGTTTTAAGAAGACTTTTTCGCTGGGCATCAGCTGGTTTCCTGGGGTAAGAACTGGATGCCATGCAATAACTCCTGTAATTGAATTCTGCTTGTTCAAAGGACAGGCTATAGGAAAAATGTGTCAAAATTTTAAAATCATAGAACCCCCCACAAGCTAAATACCAATCCTGATATATACCAGAGAAGTTCACACTTACTAAATTGAATAAAATTCCTTGACTTCTTTTTGTGAGAAGATCTGTTAAATAAACAATGATAAAGTGCCTGGAAATTTCAAGGACATGACATAAAGACACAATAAACCTAATTTAGATTTTAATGTTGAAAGGAAAGCCATAGATTTGTCAGACAGTTAGCACTGAATCTGTACATATTTTTTTCTTCCCCTATAAGTAAGATGCATTGGATGAATTTGCTGCCATGAGCTAGCAGGGGCCTGAGATGGTTACAGAGAAAACCACTCAAGGGCTGCGATGATGAGTTGCAGGGCAGGAAGAACCATAGAATGGTTTGGGTTGGAAGAGACCTTAAAGATCATCCCTTTCCAACCATCCCTGCCATGGGCAGGGACACCTCCTATTAGATCAGGTTGCTCAAAGCATCATCCAACCTGGCTTGAACATCTTCCGGGATGGGGCATCCACAACTCCTCTGGACAACCTGTTACAGTGTCTCACCACCCTCAAAGGAAAAAATTTTTTCCTAATATCTAATCTAAATCTCCCCTCTTTCAGCTTAAAACCATTACTCTTCGTCCTTTCCCTACACTCCCTGATAAACAGTCCCTCCCCAGCTTTCCTGTACTGGAAGGCTGCTGTAAGGTCTCCCCAGAGCCCTATCTTCTATAGGCTAAATAAGCCCCAACTCTCTCAGCCTGTCTTTGTATGGGAGGTGCTCCAGCCCTCTGATCATCATGGCCCTCCTCTGGACTCAGTCTAACAGATACATGTCCTTCATGCACTGAGAACTCAGCACTCGGCTGAAGTCTCATAAGAGCAGAGTAGAGCAGGGGAATCACCTCCCTCAACCTGCTGGTCACACTTCTTTTGAGGCAGCCCAGGCTATGGTTGGCTTTCTGGGCTGCAAGCGCACGTTGCCAGCTCATGTTGAGCTTCTCATGCATCAGCACTCCCATGTCCTTCTCTGCAGGGCTGCTCTCAATCTGTTTTCTGTCCTGCCTGTATTTGTGCTTGGGTTTGCCATGAACCAGGTGCAGGACCTTGTACTTAGCCTTGTTGAACTTCATAAGGCTAGCATAGGCCTTAAGCCTTTCCAGATCCCTCAGGATGGCATCCCTTCACTCCAGCATGTTGACCATGCCACACAGCTTGGTGTCATTGGCAAACTTGCTGAGGGAGCTCTCAGTCCCACTGTTAATGTCTGCAATAAAGATGTTAAACAACACCAGTCCCAGTACCAACAGCAGCGGTACACCATTCATCACCAGGCTCCACTTGGACATTAAGCTGTTGACCACAACTCTTTGAGTATGACCATGCAGCCAATTCCTTATCCACTGAGTAGTCCGTCCGTCAAATCCATGCCTCTCCAACTCAGAGAAAAGAATGTCATGTGAAACAGTGTTCAATGCTTTGCACAAGTCCAGGTAGATGTTGTCAGCTACTCCACCAATTCTGCAGACTTATCGTAGAAGGCCATCAAATTTGAAAGGCACAAATAGCTGTCACAAATCACCCCCTTATTTTTCATATGTTTCCAGGAGGATCTGCCCCATGATCTTGCCAGACACAGAGGTGAGAATTACTGGCCTGTACTTCCCCGGGTCTTCCTTTTTCTCTTTTTTAAGAATGGGGGTTATGTTTCCCCTTTTCTAGTCAGTGGGAACTTCCCTAGACTGCCATGACTTCTCAAATATGATGGCTTAGAAACCTCATCTGCCAGTTCCCTCAGGACCCACAGAAGCATCTCATCTGTGCAGCTTCAGGTTCCTTAGATGCTCTCGCACCTGATCTTCTACAGTGGGTGGTTCTTTGATCTCCCAGTCTCTGCCTTTGTTTTCTCTAACTTGGATGGTGTGGCTTGAGGCTTTATCAGTGAAGACTGAGGCAAAAAAGCCATTAAGTACCTTAGCCTTCTCCATATCCTAGGTAATCATGTTTCCTGTTCCCTTCTGGAGAGGGCCCACATGTTCCTTAGTCTTCCTTTTATTGCTGATGCACCTATAGAAGCTTTTCTTGTTGCCTTTGATGTCCTTTGCCAAATGTGATTCTATCAAACCTTTAGCTTTCCTAACCTGATCCATGGCTGCTTGGACAGTTTCACTGCATTCCTTCCAGGATTCCTGCTCTCGCTTCTGTCCTGTGTAAACTTCTTTTTTGAATTTAAGTTTGCCCTTGAGTTCCTTGTTCAACCATGCAGGCCTCCTGGTATTTTTACCTGACTTGCTCTTTGTTGGGATGCATTGCTCCTGATCTTAGAAATCATAGAATCATAAAATCATCTGGCTGGAAAAGACCTTTGAGACCATTGAGCCCAACCGCACCTGTACACTACTAAACCATGTTCACTAAGAAGCTCACCAACTCATTTTTTAAACACCTCCAGGGAGGTGACCCTTGAATATCCCCTTCAGAGCTTTATCCCATGGTATCCTACCAAGCAGATCCCGAAGAGGCTAACGTCTGTTCTCCCAAAGTCCATGGTAGTGAGTTTGTTGCACACCCTCCTTGCTGCCCTAAGGATCTTGAACTCCACCATTTTGTGTTCACTACAGCCAAGCCTGCCTTTGAGCTTCGCATTCCCCACCAGCCCTTCCTGTCGGTGAGAACAAGGTCCAACATAGCACCTGTCCTCATTAGCACTTCTACCCTTGGAGAAGGAAATTATCACCAATGTACTCCAGGAAGCTCTTGGATTGCTTATGCTCTTCTTTGTTGTTTCTCCAACAGATATCGGGGTCGTTGAAGTCGCCCATAAAGATCAGGGCCTGTGAATGTGAGGCTGCACCTACCTGTCTATAGAGAAGCTAATCCTCTCACTCTTCCTGGTCTGGTGGCCTGTAGCAAATACCCTCTATAATGTCACCTGTCCCTGTCTTCCCTTTAATCCTGACCCATAAGCTCTTCGTTGGTTCCTCATCTATTCCCGGGTGGAGCTCCATGCACTCCAGCTGCTCACTGACATAGAGGGCAACACCCTCTTCTCTTCTGCCTTGCCCGTCCTTCCTAAAGAACCTGCATCCCTTCATCCCAACACTCCAACCATAGTATTCATCCCACTACGAGATCACAGCCCTGCAGGCATGCATATGTCTCTAACTCCTCTTGTTTATTCCACATGCTATGTGCATTTGCACAGGGACACTTAAGTTGGGCCCCTGATGAAGCTGACTTACTGGCTGGAAATTCTTTGTGCTGCTCTTCAGATGCTCTTCTGCAGACCTGTGATCCTTTTTCCAGGCTCTGGGCATCTACTGCTGGCACTGGCATCAAATTGGTAAGAGTGGAATGGATTGAGGTTCTACTCCCCCAACAACTTTAGTTTAAAGCCCTTTTCACCAGGTTGGCAAGCCTTTCATGGTTCTTCAAGTGATGAAAGAACATGTAAGACATCTTCCTGCAGCAGACCTCACCGGTAAGTTTGGCAGCTACACCCACAGTCGTCCTACCAATCTGCCTGTGCTCTCAGAAATACCCATGAGCGCTTCTGAAGCAGTATTAGAGTCAGTTTGCAGGTTGTTGAACAAGATGTACAGGACATTTACCTTAAAAAAGCCATACACATTTTAGAACAAACCAATCCAAAGACAAGATTCTCACTGTCCCAAAAACTTTGATGTAAGAACTCAAGGGCCTGCTGTTCACGCTTCTTTGGCTGATGTTCAGCTATGTGAAAAAAAGAAAAATGCTGAACTGATTTTCTGTCTAAGGCTGCAGCATCATTAATTGTTTCAGACACATGTCAGACCTTAGCAGATGGCAGAGTAGGAACTGAACTTTTGACATTTTTAATTAAAATTTAACACCTTTTAATATGGGATTAATAATTATATAAATATATCTGCATAGTTTTAATGTGCATTTGTTAAGAGGCAAATTTGAGACTCTTTGTAGACCTAAATAAGAAGGCTAGAAGCAGTGAAGGCATGTAGGTAGCTCTTGTGCATTTCTTACTAGCCATACAATGTGAGACATTTTTCTGAAGGCTGTAAGGCTGTTCCTACAGTCAAGAGAATACAGTGAGAACTTCAGTGCCACTTTTTTTTTTGCAACAGATACACATTTCTAGCAAAATTTGCAAAGGAAAATCTTTAAAAACCTAAAACTAGAAAGTAAATAGTAAGGCTCCCAAAGCAGAGATATATATTCATACAAGTAAATGCCACACTTTGGGTGATTGCAATAACACTTTTTGTCAGAGGGAAGCCTCTTTTCACTAAGGTAGATTTGAACCACCAAAACTCTTTTTCTGCTGCCATGATTTTGGCCAAGACAGTTTTGGCCGTCAGTGATGGAGGCATGTGATCAGTTGCCTTATCTGCAAATGGCCTCTATGTCCTGAGGCAGAGGAACCACTCCTCAAACCTGTTCCCACCATGGACACACTGGAATGGCTTCCTTATAGCCCAGCGCTAGCTGTGCTTTTAACCATGACACTGATTACGTCTTCCCATCTGCTGCAAAGGACCCAACCAACCTTCCTGCAGGCTGGATTTTGATAACCATAACTTGTTACCAGGAATACAGGGCCCTTCTAATGCTCTACCATCTATGCCCAAATGCCACAAAGGTCTATGAAATGAGTGGGGTTTTGCATACCAGTTGTTCTGTTAAAACAGGGGAGAACAGTCAAGGCAACTTCTGCTTCATGGTCTAATTGTTACAGTTTACTAGCTCAGAATGAGACTTCACATGACTCTAGTAAAGAGTGTGCACAGTTTTTTCCTTGACTAACACAAGAACAGAGAAGTCACAGTCTGTCACATCTCTGTAAAGTCCAAATGTGTCACTCTGTGTGCCAAAAACCTGGATGTCATTTACTTGACAAGCTCGGGACCCTCACTCATGCCTAGTTGCTTGTGCTGCTTCACAGATGTCCTAGTACATCTTGGCACACACACTGCTTTATGCAGGGGCTATATCCTCACCTTCACCCTTCTGATGAAGGCTGAAAGGAGGGGGAAGACCTTACAGCACAGACACCCTGTCTAGAAAAGGCATGTGAAAGAAAAATGAGCTAAATCACAGTTGGACCAAGCTGCTTCTCCGATTCCTACATGTGGATGGGCAGCAGAGGGAGGTGAGCAGCTGAGGCTGGAGCAGACAGCAGTCCCTTGGCACACCATTTTGGCTGGCCATGTGGCACACATCGGCAAGCATGCAGGCACCCTGCCTTCCCTGGTGTCCCTGCAAACCTGCACTGTGGCTTGGGGGCTCATGACATGGGTAGCAGTACGGCACCAGGTGTCAAGAATGACCCCTCTCTGGGGCACCAAACTGGTCTCACAGAGGAGACTCACCAGTGCTACAAATGGTCACAAACAGGCATTCCTGTCCAAGGCAGTCCCTGCAGTTTGCTGCTTGTCCCCTTTCCTGTGTTGCCCTCTCTCAGCTGTCTACAAAGCACACTAGTGCCAGCAGTGGCTGTAACATGGACTGCTTCCTGCTGCATCAGGGGTAGGAAGCCAGCCATATTTGTCCCTATATTGGGACACAGGTGCAAGGGGTGTAAAGGCATGGCCAGGGAGAGGAAAAGGGCAAAAGTGGCTTTTTTCAGCAGAGAAACAATGGGTGAGAAGACCCTGCCCACCTTATCTCAGTGCTAGCAAGCACGGCAGAGCACAAGGAGCTGATCTGTAGAGGGAACCCGTGGCTGCTAATCTGCACACCAAACATGTAGATGACTGAGAAGGAAGACCAAGGCAGAAGAGGTTTGGGACCATTACTGTTCTCCATTCTCTTCTGTTCCTTCAAACTACGAATTACCAGTCAGATTCCCTTATCTACAGAAACAGTGAGCATTTGTAAGGGGTTTCAGTGCATCCCTGATGAGTTTGGCTCCTGTTTCTGTTCTGCCAGCTGCTCAGGAGCTTATGTAGGGACCTGTGGGGATGTCCAAGAGGCTGCACCTCTGCCCTCTCTTTTGAGAAGGGAAAGCAGGAGGTCTACACTCTCAGCATGTTTGATGGTTTAAAAACTCCTTGGGTGTTTCTGAACAGCAGCTACTCACAGGGTACAACACTTTTCAAAGCATGGCACATTTGCTTATTCTCCAGTGATCTGTAGGGAAATAACTACTCTAAAAATCTTTCTTTATCCCCAATGTGTGAATTTCATAAAGACATTGCTATCCTGCAGGGTAACAAATACATTTAGGGTAACAAAATTATTTCTTTCTGCAACAGAAAGTGATGCAATATGAGCTGCATTACTTCAAACAAATTGTAGGATTACTTTTTCTTTTAAAAACATGTTGCATTATCATGCATCAAATTTGGCCTTATCCTCTGGCTCCTCACGCCTGACCACTGATTAACACAAGGATAGGAATGACACATGACAAGTATCATCACATCGGGATGACAGCACCCTACAACTGCTTCCTGCCATTTTGAAAGAGGTGAAACAATGGCATGTTGTCCACCAAGGGTGTGCAAAAGCCATCTCCACCCTGCCTTACCTGGGCAGGGGCACTGGAGGAGAGGTGGGTCAAGTCTCCAATCCTGGCAGCTGCCCGTGGGTCGCTGGAGCTGATGAGGACAGGGGCACTGATCTCCATGGAGTGCCGGTTGCTGGCAGCCTGGGAGGACTTGTGCGTCATACTGAGGGCGGTGAAGGAGTGGCGCTTCTTGGTGTTCTTCTTGCCCTCTGCCTGCCGCTGGGCTGCCCCAGCTGCCGCGGTGCCAGCCAACGTGGAGCACGGTGCCAAAGCCGCCGCCGCTGCTGCTTCTGCCACCACTGTCTCTGCCAGCAGTGGCATGTCACAGCCGGAGGCAGCAGCTGAGCACGTCTTGTCCATCTCAATAAGCTGCTTGGCAGATTCATTGAGCTGTGCATGGAGCAAAAGAAAAGTTAAAAAAAAGATGAAATAAAGAAAAGAAGGGGGTCTATCAACAGCCTGTCACAGCTTGCTGATGGCACCTACCGGACTTGCCTGTATTTTTGTCCCTGAAGCATCATGCTCCCTTCCTGGCGGCCTACCCAGACCTTGGCAAGAGGATACTGCTGAGCACCAAGTCGGGGAGGCTGACTCCCTGGGGTAGAGGAGGATTCTGGAGTGCTGTAGGTGCCCAAACCCTTACAGGGCTCACCACAGGGAGATTCCGCCTTGGCAAATGGGGCACTCTGGACAGGTCCCAAACCCAGCCACGTTTTATCATCCATTTATCATCTGTCACCTCTCAGTAAACCAGACAGGTCCCCGGGAGACACACTAGCACACCTTGTTTCCCCAAACCTGCCCCAAACCTTCCATAATACAACACAGTATTTCTGTCCAGCTCCAGGCAGATGTCCAATTTATTTAATTTTCTGAGACTGAGTTATTTCCATCTCCTTCTTAATGCAAGGCAGAATAAGGAACATCTAGGAGAGTTAGGCTAGAATCAGGCACCACAAATTGGTGCACATCAAGATATGACATTTAAAAATGTTTTTTCCCAATGTAGCTTGTCCCAGGCTGCAGGGGCAGAGTCAAGGGAAGGAGGCAGGAGCCTCTCCATCATTATCTTACTATGGCCAAGTTCATCATAGGCTTATGCTTGGTATAACTTCCAAATCCTTCCAATTTAATCTCCTTGACTCCCCTCTGTCACAGATTATCCGAACACAGGCACAAACTAAACGCATTTTCTTGAGATGCATCGCTTTGGCTGGGGGGGAGCATGATGACCAGTGGAAGACTTGCTTCAAGTCCAACTTAAAAACTTGGTCTCACCAGTCCTCCTGAAGGGTTTAAAATTTGGCCTACAGCCCACGGAGACAGCAGGGCACCTGAATATTCAGGCCAGTTTTCAGCCAGCTGTTCCTCATTCAATCCACATCCACAGATAAACTCATGCCTATAAACGCTAAAGGCAAGCTGGGTGGGACAACCCTGTTGCTGAAGGCACTTACCTCCTAGCCACCATAATTTATACAGGAAAGCTACTCCTTATACAGCTGAAGAGTTTTGAGGCATATACAGGTGCTACAGTGACTGATGGTAGACCAAGTGCACTCTGAAGTAAGCAGCACTTCCCTTAAGCGGTGCTAACAGTTGAGGGAAAATGCCACATTTTGCCAACAGACCTTTATATTAAACTAGGATGCACTACAATATGTTAACATTTAATGAATAAAACCAACATATGAAAAAGGGACCAACGGCTAACGCATACATGCTTTTGCGTACACTGCTATTCTGAGTCCACACAAACTAGAGGTGCATGCAATAGTATTCTGGACCAAAATTACGCTATTTTTGTTTCTGTAACCACTGTATAAATTACAGCAGCAATCAAGAAACTCAGACAAGGACAAGGTCTTCTCAGGCTTTAAATAAAAAGAAATAGTTGCTACTCTAAGCCAAGCCAATTTAGAAATCTAATACAAGTTAACAAAGGGGAAAAGAGAGGGATGGGACAGATAACATTAGAAGTTTGCAGTTAAACAAATGTGCAATTGAGTAGCTTTTATAACTCCCAACCACTGTCATCATGCTGTAAATATAAATAAGAAATAGATATTGCCAGCTTTATGCCAGTTCCTTCTAAGTTTGAAAGCACTTATGAGCACTTCCATGAGGACGCATTCTGAGTAACAGGCAATAAACCCACTGACACTTAGAAAGTAAACATCAACTTGCAGAATTCTTCATTCGGTGACAGCTTCCATCAAGTCAACCAAGAGCCTCCAATTAATGATGCTCCACTACTGTCAGAGCTGCTGGGATTCCTGCAACCATTCAATTAGCAGGTCATTTTCTCAGCTGCACTCCCCAACTTGAGACCATGCATACAGCGAGCACAGTGAACTGCACCTGCCAATTTTTGCCAATAGCAGCTGATCCCATTTCAGATTCTCCATGAATGTCCATTATTTCCCACTTCATCATGCTCTAAATTGGTATAACCTAATATTTGCCAGCAGGCTCCAAGTTGCAAGGAAACCAGATGGTTCCCCTCCCTTAAGTAGGTGTTACAGCTCTGCTTACCCAATGGATGGAGAGAGTCTAGCTGAATTATTTGAAATACTAAGGGAAAAATGAGAAAGACGTCAAATATGCACGATTCTTTTCTACAGCAGAGGATGAGGAAATATTTTGGTAGTCAACAGCAAGCAGGAAAAGAATATAACTCTTTGACATAAGAAAGTGCAGAGTTAGAGAAAAAGAATTTAGAACTTTCTGATTTTACAACAATTCTCCATATGGGCAATGAAGTGCTCCAGCTCTTGATACCAAAACTCTGAATCCTCTTGTAAGAATTACATTATAAATCCCACTGGCTCAAATCACACCTTTTTTTCTTTTAAAAAAAACCCAAACCCATCACTTTTTTTCAAAGCAAAACCTAGTTAATAAGGTCAATAAGAGAGCTAGCATCTAAACATGAAATGATAAAAAATAGCCTTGTATTGATATAAACAAAGTGATTCTCAACATCAGTAGAAGATGAAAGGGAAAAAGAAATCCCTTTTCCAAAACAGTCAAGAAAATTCACTTCTGGGAATGTCAGAGTCTTCCTGAAATACTGGGAAAAAATTATTTTGGTCTGCCAAGATAAAAAATGCTTTATAGATTTACAGCTTTATTTTTGTAGAGAACTGTTTTTCAACAGCTTTGCCCACAGATGCTGGAAAGTACTTCCCAAACACGCTATGAATACCACAGAAATGGTTCTGCTTACTACTATGTAAAAGTGAATGGGTGCTGTCTCTTCACAAAGAACTTTTAGAAACCTTTTTTTAAACATAAATGTAATTGCAAATTTCTTATTTTAAACTCAGAGTATGTAAACAAGCATTGCTTTCTGGTGTCTGCCAGCTGATCTTCAGGCAGATCTGCTTCCAGAGGAGAAGCTTAATGGAAAGTTCTGACCCACAGTCAGTCTCAGGAATTCGACATTTCTGGAAGGCTGTAGCTCTTACAACAAACCCTAATGCCAGAACTCAGCTTTCTCACTTATTATTGATCCCTCCTTTCGAAAGAACCTATGTTTGAAATTCTGGTCTTGCTAATCCCAAATCATAAAGCGTCCTTAAGATTGCAGCAGGACTATTTTTACCCCAAATGCATTCTGTAACAGGGGGATGTCCTAAAAAACTCAATATATGATTTAGAGTGATAAAGTTTAAATTTCAATGCCAGCCAGTCAAACATTCCCAGCTGTGCTGCAATTCTTGGGCTGGGAATGCAAAATTTTGTGAAGGCAAGCATTATAATAGCTGAGAGACCCTACTATGAAAGAGATATGATGAAACAGTACAGTAAAACTGTTCACAGGGTCTCAGTGACTATTGACTGTGGGTGCTGCATGCTGAGATAAGGACATACCAGCCTCAGTTCATAGAGCTACTGTGCTTGTTTCTTAGAAAAGCATTTCCCAGCTGCGAGGAACCATACTGGAGGCAGCTCCAGCTCATCTGGTTTTGAGAGCAAAGGAGGGCGCAAGTGGAATACCTCTGCGTGCAGAGTCTTGTTCACCTTCAAACAACCTTTTCTCACAAAGGGAGCAGTAATCAAGCTCCATTCATTAAAAATTTGCTGACCTTGATCAGGGAGCCACAGCGCACTCCCCGCCACAATGCAAGATGTCATGACTTTGGCGTCCAGCCAGCCAGCCCATGCAATATGAACCAAGAGAAAGCATTTTTTTTTAATTTCTTCTGGCTTTTGCATATGTCTATTTTAGATATTCTACTTGAAACTTTACCATATGTGCTACAAAGGTACAAATATTAAGCTACCTCACTAAGAACTTCCCCATTGCCAAAATTATTTTTTATTAGTCTCTAGGTAAACATATTTTTTTCTGCAGAATGCATTATAGTGGCTTTCTCCCTCTCTCTCTGTTGCACATGCTTGCACCCACTGTCTCACTGCCCCCTTCCCCCCACCCATACCCACTTGCTAGTTCATGCCAGTTCCTGATACATGTGGGTTTAAAACGGACCCTGTAGAGAGTTTCAACATATTTCTTTATGAAGGATGAGGGAATACAAGAGACCAACTGCCATCTGCACTGACTATCCCCATCTGGGACTAAATATGCCCTTTATACCCCAATCTGATTTAATGAACTATAGTTTCAATGGGCAGCATTATGCACCTTATTACGTATCCCAGCTGAGTTGAAGAGCAAGGAAAAAGCTACTTCTTGTCCAGTGTGGGTCATAATTAATTATAGTTTTAGTCCAAAATAACAAATTATTACTGTGGAACTTATTATTATGGAACAAGATAGACGCATGGGAAATTTAGGTCAGATTTAAATAATTAACCATTACTGCATCTCCCCTGACAAATATGCCATTCGGTTTACTAATCCATGGTAGTGTCAAGACTGTTTTAGCCCAGTTTAGACCTCCAGGGACACCTTCATTCACAGGAGTCACCACAGCAGCTTGGTTGTTATAATTCACTAGTATTGTTGTCTTCAGTAAGACGGAGAAGAGTAAGTCTTATTTTGCTATTGAATACTCTTACTTTCTAGTCATTTAGGTCTGAGTAATGGGTTCACTTCTGACTGATATCTGACGTATCAAAGAGAGGACCTTTCTCTGTTTCTGGTTTAGCAACACATTTCAGTGCATCCTTGATACCATGCACAGACCAAAGTGTCACTAATAGGACTAAAATGCCATTCTTTTCTGAATAAGGAAGGATTCTTAAATTCTCAGTTTCACATGGCCCAAGTATTTTGTTAAACTGGAGACAGTTACAACTAGAAAGTACAGTTTATCAAGGCTGTCAGGAAAACAATGCTTCATTTGCCACAAAAGCTTTTTTCTGTCTTTATGGATAGTATTAGCTAAAGGATGGTGCTGTTCAAATACAGGTACAAGATCAGAAATATGCTAATTAATGACAATTTTAAAAGCAAAAAAGTCATAAACCCTCACAAATCAATGCATATCTATTGAAAAAATAAAAATTGGTACGAAAAAATATCATGCTCAAGGTTTTAGAAAGGAACTGCTGAGCAGAGCAGAAAGAAAAACTAAAATTTTATTAATAAGACTCCTCACAAAGTCCCCCTGAAAGACTGAAAATATTTTCACCTAGGGACTGCTACTTTTTATACTTCACAGTTCATAAATATTGAGAAGATCATGCACATCTCTATTTTATGCCTTGCAGAAACTTTGGCAACTTGGAGTTCCATAGCTGATTTTGTGATTAAAATAAACAGTCTCAATTTATTGCTGCGTTTTTACTTCAGAGTAGTTACTTTCAGGAAATATTAAGTTCTTATGCCCTTATTAAATTAGTTTCACTAGTACTGTAATTTATGTTCTGAAGCACAGTGAAGTTATTAAGCAAGTAACGGCATAACTATACAAGGATCTCCTGTCTCTTCTGGGTCTCTTAGAGGATAGCATCTGTGAAAGTATTTTCATCCTCAAAAAGCAGCATGTCAGAAAGCTAAAGTAACTTTCCTTACCATTATTCCTACTGGTAAATGCATGATACAACCTTTCTTCTACTGTAGCCAGGTAGCAAAAATACCCTTTGACTCAAATGGGCATACAGAGAAAGCACATAATACTTTACACGTTCATTGGGTAAGTTAGTACAGCGGACACACGGCAGTTCTAAGGGCTTACTAATGGCACAGCAGCACGCAAAGTCATGCCAAAGGCTATTCAACCAAATCATATTGAAAGCATCTGTAATTTTCATCTTTTACATGTTTTGTAAATTCAGATTTTAAAATGGTTAGAGAAAGCCTCCCCAAGCTCTCCATGGGTAGTTTAAATTCATTGTACAGAACCTACAAAATCCTATCTCAATTATTCATTTAGGCACCATCCTCTAATGAAGAATCATTAGCAAGGCACAGCTTAAGAAAAATATTATATCTAAAGCAAAGCATTACTAAATGTTTTTGTGTTAATATCTAACAATCCTCTTTTCCCTTTTCTAATTTATTGCTGGGGAAGGACAATAAGCAAATGTGGAACATAATTTCTGCAAGCGGTTTATCCATCATGGAAGATAGATTTCTGAAACCACACACCTGTGATCGAGAGCTGAGTTATTCCATGCACCCAGAAAATACAAGAAGCACAGAACATGTTCTTGCCTGAACACATTCAAAAGGAGCGGTGGCTGCAGATCAACTTTGCTAGGACACATCTCAAACTTCAAGTGTTCTGTTCCTCCAGTCATAGGTTGAGGCATAGGTCTCATTCTCTTTTCCAAAAGCCTGCTAAATATTTTAGCCTGTTCTCAAGGAAGGAAGTCCCTAAAACCATACAGCAGGTAGCCTTCCTGAAAAGGATCATACACGTACACAACTGTGTATAGTCTGGAAAAAGCCAAACATTTATATATAAACCGGAAAAAGCAATCATTTTTGTCTACAACATGGTTCCATGAAAGGCAACAGTATTTAGCAATCTATTTCCCTGTCTTACAAGATCTTTCTCGTTTAGCAGCAATGTCAATTCTAACGCACTGAGAGGCCAGAGGAATGTTGCATATTAGAACCTCATGTGCTTGGACGAGCGTGTCATCATGATCTCGCAGAATGAAAATAAATGATCCGTGCTGCAGAAGTAAACACTAAGCCTTGGGTGGTGAACTTGGAATTTTTTTTCTTTCCATATTTTCCAAACAGTTTTAAGACTGAAAATGGTTTGCAGTGATGGAGAACAAACACATGGGTTGGTGAACCCCAGAAAAACATGAAGTCTGCTCAAGAGCAAAGCACAGATAGCAACTTTATGGAAACCAACATCCAAACGGCTGAGAAGAAAATAAAACTAAACGCAACAGCATTCAAAATAGATGAACTGACTAAAAAGAAGCATGCTTTCTGCATCCCTCTCCACTCTCTGGAACAATTCTAGCTATCTAGCCTTCAGCTCCAAGTATGAGGACTACATTATGATCAGTCATCTTTAAATCTCAGATCTGTTGTGCGTCTTCAACGTGCCTGAGGACTTCCTTCTCTTTTCTTCCTACTCGTCCTCTATGGACACCTTTTTTCATAATGAGATGCTCACGACTGCACCAAAGCTCCTCTGAAAGCAAGAAATATAACCAAATCCATCTTTCCTTAACATCAGAAAGAGTGGGAGAATCCAGCCTATTTTTACTTATAAATTATTCAGAAAGCTAAATAAAAAGTGCAGTCATAAATTCATAGGCTTGATTCTAATACCTTTGAAGTCAATCTCAAAACTCCAGCTGCCTTTACCGGTGGAAGGACTAGTGCACATCTGGCACCAATTTCAGTACCAGAAGAATCCTGTTGGAACTTGTGAGAAGTTTATTGATGACCTATTTTTTCATTAAAACCCAAAAACTCATTGGAACTTAAGTACTTCCTGGGAATATGCTGATTTTGACAAGATGTCCATCAGGAAACCCTATCTGAGATGACATTTCTCAGCCAAGACACAGAAATGACCAAGGCTATAGAGATTTGGGAATTCACCGAGGTACCTCTTGAAAGGAGACGGTAGTGAGGTGGGTGCTGGTCTTTTCTCCCACATAACAAGTGATAGGATGAGAGGAAATGGCCTCAAGTTGCACCAAGGCAGGTTTAGATTGGTTATTAGAAAAAAATTATTTACCAAAAGAGTAGTGAAGCACTCGAACAGGCTTCCCAGGGAAGTGGTGGAGCCTCCATCACTGGAGGTGTTCAAAAAGCCTTTGGGACACGATTTAGTAGGCACAGTGATGTTGGACTTGATGATATTAGAGGTCTTTTACAACAATAATGATTCCATGATTCTATCTGGGCTCCTGGCTCAAAGTCCCTGTGTGGAAGAACAGCCACAGGAGACCTGAAACAACACTGCCACACATCTAGTATAAAGCCAACAGCCTTCTGGCTATGCTGAGTCTACCTCACTCTTGTTGTTGTGAAGCGGACACCTTTGTGATTCTCACTTTGAGTCCACGTGCCCACTTACACAATGACAGAAGATGCTGTTGCTGGCAAAAGTGTGAGCAGCCTTATGCTGGGCAGCAGCCTGGACAAGAGACCAAGATGTACTCAGGAGGCTTTCAGACACAGTACAAATGTAGTCCTCATGCCTTGCTGACACCTGGCAACTGTATGAGCCCTTTACCATTCGTGCTCATTACTGCAAGGAAGGGAAGCCCTCTGAAGCAGCTTTGTGCTGAAATGTAGAAATTTTCACTTTGAGCCAGCTGGACCTCAAAACCTCAGCATGGTCTAGGAAAGATACTGCAATTCCTGGAGCAGAACTGTATGGATCACCAGTGATTTCTAAGCAATATCTGCAGGGCCTATGTACCTTAAAAAGATCCAAGCCTCATGTTTTTAGAGTTTTCTTGCAACTTTTTTTTTCTTGCAACTTTTTACCTGCTTCTTTAATGTTCCACAAGGCTCCTGGTGCTATTGTTTACTTGGTTGATCAGCAAAACCCTTAAATTTTGAATTAACTGAAAATTGAAAAGTCATATAAGGCAGAGGATTTCTCTAGAGTCAACGTACACATCAAGCCTAAGAGTCTCAAAGCAAATGCCTTCCAAATTACAGTGTGTGGCCCAAACTAATTATAAATGGGATTGTGAACCAGGCAATATCATGCTTATGTTGTTGCAGGGACCCTTGTCTTCTTGATAGCTGCACTGTGCACACATGCTACCAGACTTGACATCAGGCCCTTTTGCTTGTTCTCTGAGATATGTTCCTGGAAACATTGTTCTTTAGAATACTGGTTTTGTAATATTCAAGGTTGTGTGAAGTAACAATACCATGTCTTTTTTTAAGGAAAACACTTCCAGCTTAATGTGATAAAGGATAAGGATGAAAGAAAAAAAATTCTGTTTGTTGAAGTCCTTCCTGAATCTGATAACAAAAATGCCCTGGTGGACAACGAGAAAAAGGCCTAAATGCACCTCACATCATCAATGTTATCTGCAGAAAGTATGAAGTCAGATAAATCTATGAAGCTCTTGGAATCGCAGTACAACAAACACATGGGAAAACCAAAGTAATTTTTCAAGTACTGCAAGGTTTGCCTACAGTGAGTAAGCAAGGAGTCTTTGTTGCTGTGATTTACAACTTTGCATAGAATACAAAATCTTGTGCAATTGGGGAAAATGAAGTTTTATGTGCTGCAGCTGAAGATTACCTGTGGGGATTCGCACACAAATGAATGTACTTCTGTCTCTATCTCTGGTAAAGCAGTGAAATGAAGAATGAAAGCAAATGCCAAGAAAATGTTTTTGTTTGATTGCTTGTAAAAGGAACCAAGATATACACATTTCAAGTAGACATTAGCACTAAAGGGCTGTGATAAACAAGTCTTTGCCCTGTAGGTACTATATATAGGAAAGAGACATTTTGACTACATATTCTTCTGGCTCCTGCTTCCCAGACAAAAGACAGGGAAGGACTGCTGGATGTGGTACAGAATATTTGCAACAGAATAATGTCCCAAGGGGATGTATATTTAGATACTGTGTGTGTGGACCTCCTGCTATGGCTGGCGACAAAGCAGGGTTGTTGGTTGTGGTAGAGAGTTGCAGCACCAGGTTCAGGGTCATACGACGTTTTTCACTGGGAGCAGCCAATATCAAAGAATGACAGCTAACTCTCACAAAACCTCCCGCGTTACCTGAGAGCTGTGTCCAGGCTTTAGACCCATTATTTGCCAGCTGGGGTCAAAATATAGGTCAGGACGTGATTGTTTCGCCCAGGAGCCTGATAACTCCCTAGAGGGACTGTTACGAAATGTTTCTCTGAAACGGGAGAGGAACTATGAGTGTATGAGAGAGGCAGCAGCACACCAGGATACATGGATTGTCCATGTGACAGGGAGACAGGCCATCTTGTCTTTCAAAGATGAAAAAAAGTTGTTCTGAGAGACATATAACTTGCCAGTATGAGTTTGCATCTCATAGTTGCCCTATCCTGTGGCTAGTATGGTGTAAACTCTACTTCAAATCACTTGCACATCTAAAGTGCAAGATACACTGATGTCTGACACAACAGCACAGCTCTCTTTTCCCTCTGTGGGAGCCCAGCTTTGCATCCTCCTTCACTTCATACAGCAACCAATTATTTTTAAACAATTTTTGCAGGAGGTTGTCTTACCTTGGAGACTTTCATACTTCTGTAACATTTGGTAAAAGGTAGATAACAGATTGGACTGGCATTAGGAAGCACATGACATAATCATACACATTTCAGTTGTGTAGGAAGCCTGACCAGACAACTAAAGGCTCTAAAAGCCAGTTTGTAAGACACAAAAATGTGCTCTCTGTGCTATATGATGAGGTAATTGGGTTCACACCACCCCCCCCCTCCGCCCCGATCTTGTAGGAGAAAAATCTGACAAGGCTGAACTGTGACGAATTCCATTGACTCCATAAATTCTTGACTGAAAATGGCAGCATTCAGCCTCACACTCATGGCATGACTGACTGCACCTCACCTAGAGGAACCGTTTGCAGCCTTCTTTGGAAAACCCGAGATGTTGAAATATGATTGGGTACAAGGCTGAGGTCAGAGTCAGATTTCTCTCCGCTGACTTGCCAACAGCTGCAGCCAAAGGGGTCACTGAACCTTCTGGCTATCAAACTAGAAAATGTTATTTGTTCAACTTGTTGAGTTTGATTTCTGGTTCAGCGTAAATGACACGTACCCAACACTGTGAAGCAGCTACTACTGTTCCCTCTCATACGCTCATCTAAGGCTGGATTCATGCTCTGGTTTCTGTTAAAGCCTGCTCTGCCAGAGGTGTCACTGCTAGATAAGAGGTGAACCATTTCTTTAGCGCCAATGAGCTTTGAGCAGATGTCTTAGGATGCTCAGGCACATGTCTCACATTACTGCAATAAAGTATGATGATTGCTGGCATTAGTCACTTTTATGACATCCATATGCAAATGTTGTTTATGTTAGTATGCTACAACTGGAAGGAATTTGGAAAAGCACTGCTATAGGCCATGCTGTTTGAGTTCTGAAAAGGCAAAATTAATGGGCTAGCAAAAAACTACACAGCAGGAAATCTTTCTGAAAGTGCAGAACACTGGTGTTTTTCTTCTGTTTGTGGAATTACTCAAGCTCAAATACTTTCCTAACACATTCCTTTCTGAAAATGGACCGCCCTGGATGGCACCTACATTCTGTAGGCAGAAAGACAAATTGTCTCAAGGAAAATGAATTTTTGCAAACTGTGACCACACCATGGGATGTAGTCATCTCGAGACATTTGTTAATAATACTTCTATTATTTTGGCCATTAAATGCTGAAGAATTCCCACCATGGATCAGAATTCTAACACAAAATAGAGCAACAAGACAGCTTTTGGCTCAATAAAGTATAAACTGAGGACAAGAGACAATACAGAGATATAGACAAAATATACAATGAGACAGTCTTATCAGCAAGATGGACAGAGGCTTTTGAAGACCATAAGTCTTCTGTGGGCATCCTAGCCAAGAACGATTTTAGAGAAGAGTCTGGAGAAGCAATGCTGGTGCCAACTGTCCACTTTTTTGAAGCATTCATCACAACAGTGAAGAACAGAGAACTATGGAAGAAAATGAGAATTTGAAAGAACTGACAAATTTGTCTGATCAAAGACAGAGACTGAGCTTTCAGTAGTAAGTAAAAGATGATAGGTAGAGAGAGAACTGAGTAATAAGAAGTTTGCAAGTAAGGGCAAGCTGTATGTGCTCTACAGGACAGAAAATGCCTTCAGAGAAAAAGAAAGAAGTGACAACCAATGAGCACTTTGAATGGTCATGAATAAGGTAGGTCTGCATTTGTTGGATACAAAAAGGTTGTAGCTATAGTCAGGATATGAGATGACGAGGGTCTGAACTTCATGAATGCTCAGCAGTCAGGGTGGCCTAGGACTGACAACCACATGCATGAATGGAGCCAGGAAGTGATTCCCATTGATGATGTCTTTATTACTTGTCATGAGCACACATTGCTTCCTCTTTAACCAATGACCAAATGGGAACAGTAACACATACAACTCTGACCATTTACTGCACTAAACCTCAGGTATGTGTTGAGTGAAAGTTGCTCTATGCAAAAGCAATCTGATGTGTCAATGGAGTGGTGTGGATCTGCCTTTGCTCTAACCTTAAACTCAGCCCTCAGGAGTGCTCTTGTGCCATGAGGGACCTCTGTAAGACAAAATTATGTTGTACCACCTCTAGGTGGTGCATCTCTAATAGCTCTCCTTTCACTCCAATAATTCACATAGAGAATGAGAGGAAAAACACGCCACCAAACGAATACAACCACACTTCTCTCTGCTAAGGAATGCACCTATGGAAAGAAAAGGCTTTTGCTGGGAACGAGCAAGTCTTTTTAAGCACTAGACTAGAGCAAGCAGAGAAGATGTTGAGAACATTACTTCTGCCCTCAAATGGAAAAAACACTGTCCTTCCTCGTGGGCTAGGAAAAAAAAAAGAAGGCACAAAAGGAAAATATGTCTGTAAATTCCTTACTTTGCTGCTGACGTAGAAACAGATCAGAGAAAAGGAATCAAGGAGATTACCATGAAGAAACATGCCACTGAGCCTTGCTTTCTCCACCAATAGCAATGTAAGCAGGTCTTGAACCAGCAGTGCTCTCCTTCTGCAGGGTTGCTTTCTTCTTGAGAAACAGGAACACAACGGAGAGCTGTCCTTTGCCCCATTGTTACTCCCTTAGCTATAGGGCAAAAGAAGACTATCCATATCCAGCATGAATCCACCACTGCCTGAACACTCTGGTGCCTCTCCTGCTTTGTCCCAAGGTTTCCATAAAAACTGTTACAGAAAAATTCTATTATGAAAACTTCTCTTATGAAATCTCCTGTCAATTTTATTCAATTGTGTCTAAACAGATCAGAAGATTTCAAAGTCAGATTTAAAGCAGGACACTTCCTCCAGCCTTACTTAAACTGAGGCAAATATCATTAACCTCATTTATGGGGTACCTAGTGTTCCTTTAACATAAAATTATAGCTTAATAAAATAATTAGATAAATTGATGGATAACCAGGAGGTAGAGGAGGTTCACAGAATCACAGAATGGTTGGGGTTGGAAGGGACATTGGAGATCACCCAGTCCAACACCTCCCTGCTAAAACAGGTTCTCCTAGAACAGGTTACATGGGAGCGCATCTGGCAGGTTGTAAATATCTCCAGAGAAGAAGACCCCACAACCTCCCTGGGCAGCCCATCACCCTCACAGTAAAATTTTCCCTTATGTTGAAGTGGAAAATCTTGTGTTCCAGTTTGTGCCCGTTGCCCTTTGTCCTGTCACTGGACACCACTGAAATGAGTCTGGCCCCATCCTCTTGACACTTGTCCCTTAGATATTTATAAACATTGATAAGGTCCCCTCTCAGTCTTCTCTTCTCTGGGCTAAACAGACCAAGTTCACTCAACCTCTTCTCATAAGAGAGATGCTCCAGGACTGGTCACAGTACTCCAGATGCAGCCTCACTAGGGCAGAGTAGAAGGAAGGACAATCTACCTTGATCGGCTAGCCACATTCTTCTTGAAGTATCCCAGGATACCACTGGCCACCTTGGCCATGAGGGCACATTTTTGGTATATCACCATGATATGCCATTTTTGGCATATCACCCGCAGGCCCTTCTCCACAGAGTGGCTTTCCAGCCAGCCCCTACCCAGTATTGGTGCGGAGTTTTTTTCTTCCTGAAGCACAGAACCCAGCACTTGCCTTTGTTGAACTTGGTTGCACAAGGGCCCACATTCCTCACCTCACCTTTTTGGTATGATGACTTACAGCAGAGATCAACAGCAGCATCACCTGCAGAGTATCTGTGGATATGGGCGGCTGCCCCGGGAATGTTTTTCTGCAGTGAGTGTGAGGTAACACACATCCTCCTTTCCCCTGTTCCCGCTTACTACCCTCTATCAGCACGGAGGTTCATGTGGCTATGCAGTAAATAGGATGATGGAACAGTTATGAGTGGAAAGCAAAAAAAAGCAACAACAAGTTAAATGAGTAGTTTTCAACAAGGTGAGTTCCCCAATTCATCTCAGCATGCAGCCACAGTTCTGGTAGTCTTGGAATAAGGAAGGCAGAAGGAAAGTGTACAGATGAGGCAAAGGCAGGACAATCCCTTTGGCAGCAGCCCTTACACTTGTCAGAATAAAATAACCCCAGTATCACACACAAAAATGGTGCAGCAAAACATAAAATAAACAATAGTTCATCTACTTTGTAAAAGAACAAAGCAAGCAAAACCAAGGACTTGTATATAATTTCTTTTACAGGACAGACTAAACACAAAGGGGTGAGCCTTCAAGAATCCTGTGTGTTCTAGATAAAATATGGACAAGATGGAGATTCCCAAATTAATTCTAACTATCTCCCTTTGTTTCTGATTTTCATTTTTAATTTGCTTGTACTGATCCTCCTCTAGTCTTTTGAACTTGTTTTTCTCAATGTTCATCTCTAACACCTAACAAAATGTTAGGGGATTTGAGACATAACTCAAACATCTGGTTTTGGCATAACTAATGACATTTTTAAGCTAGAAATCAAGTTCACATGTTATTTTCTTGTCTAAAGCATGCATTCAGCACACACATGGACTCCCAGGTCTCTTTGTGCCATAATAAGAAGTAAGGAAAGAGGTGAAGACAGTTTATCCTATCAGGAAACTATAATTCTTGAAACTATTCCTTTTTGTAAGCTTAAAGGATGAAGTTTAACCACGTTTTGTGACTCTTCACCATGGCAGAATAAATTTATGTAACATGCTATGTTCTGAAAACAAAGACCAGAAGGGCCCTAATAGGCACCCCTAGGCAAATAATTTACAGTGTCACTGACATCAACTGTTCATCCTGACCCTCTGATGGAGGTCATCCCACACACTACAGGCATAGTGAAGGACAATGTGCACGTCCACCTCCTTCAAATCCTTTCACAGGCTGAGATTTTAATACTGGACTCATTCTTTTTTAGTACTCTGCACTGCTGTGGCTGACACATGGAAACATTTTGCTGTGTGCTTGGAGTGGCACAGAAGAAAACCAGTTTGCCAGAGGCATTTCCCAAAATCCTCACACTCTTCCTCTGTGGTTATATTTGTGTTGAAGGTCTCCACTCTGAGAGTTTTACAGCACCAGGAAAGCGCCACAAGAAGGAAGCTAATTAAGATGTGCAACATACACTAACAAGGACACTAGGAAAAAAATGAGGAACGCCTGTGTGAGAAATAACGAAATTCTCCAGGATTTTATTTTTAATTAACTGCTAGACAAATCATGTATCTGTTGACATATATAGCTTCTTAATATACATTCATGCATTAGCTCTAGGTGAGACTGAAAGATACTCTTTTTTTAGAAGGAAAAGGTCCCAGAAATTCATCACTCCTGAAGCAATCTTTAGAAGCTTTCAGAAGTGATCAAGGGCTGGAAAAGACAAAAGCACTGCTCTTGTGTCTCCTCTAGAGAGAGCAGATTACTGATGATGCACTCTAGAGCCACCCCAGGGCCCTGGAATATCTAGTACACTCAATGGGGAATGCTAATTTCTACCCTTTGGAAGCCTGTGCTGTTGCTGAAATATTTCACCCCAGTGGTTGTGTGCTATGAGGACACTGAGCACCGATAGGAAGTCCAAAACATTTGTTGTTAATCACAGAGGCAAATGCTTACCCTAAGTAATGTGCTATCTATTTATTTGGCCTTTCTGAAGTCGATACAAGGCCAAAGGGGCTGATGCTTTGTTGGAGGTATTATTCCACTTGAAATGTTGTAGGACTGCATGAATAACTATAGTAAAGAGCGCACCTAAGCCTCCCAAAATTTGTTGCATGTATGTCTAAGTGTTGCCAAAAGGTTATTCATTAAGTGCACCTTGTTGCCTCTGAAAGAAGGTTCTCTAGCAAAATCAGAACAAACATTGATAGGTATATGACAGTCAGGTACTTTTGAAAATTGATAAATATTGCCTAAAGCATCTAAGAACTGACTTGAACATAGATACTCTTTGCTGGTGAAATGGCAAGTTTAAAGCGCAATGAGCATTGGAAGCCTTTCCCTTTCACACCATGCAGATTACAGACTCACAGCCTGAGCAGCTATGAGCCCTGCCTTCCCCTCCTAATGGATGAAGAGAAACAGACTCTTCTACAAGGAGGCTCATCTGACACGTCTCCATTAAGCAGCAATGCCTATTTGTCTCCCTACGAGCACCTGATTGTCTCTCTCAATGGTAACAGGGAATCCAGACAACTAGCTCAGACACAAAGATCTATCTGCCATTGATCAGATGAACTGTACCTAGAGATCTGCAAGGTCTCAAAAAGGAACTGGAAAATTATTTCCCAGTTCAAAAGCACTACTTGGGGCAGAACCACTGTTCTGTTGCTGCTACTGCTTCTTGCTGTGCCTCGCTGATATGACTGCACTTCACCAGATGTTTCTTCACTCCACATCCAACTGAAAATTTAGAAGTTTAAAAGAGTGGAAAAAAGGATGAAAGGACAGCAAAGAGAAAGGAAACACTAAAATGAAGGAAAATACCAAGTAAGGTGCAACAGTTTGTGAAGACATAGACTTTGCACAGAAATAACAGAATTGCAGAAGACAGAATTGCACCCAGGACCAGAAAACATGTACAAGCACAGTTCAGGTGAATTGTAGGTAAAGCAAAGGGCTGGTGGTGTGCTGATAGCACAGGGAAGTGGCAACACATGCAAAGCACAGCAGGCGAGATCCCAGTCAATTTGCACTGGGAAGGATGACAAACAGGATTCTGCAAGGGAAGTGCTGGAAATCCTTGAGTGTACTATGGCCAGAGATCAAAGTCTTGTTATCAGATCGAGCAAAACTCAGCCCATCTTACTTAGGCACCTACCTTAATTCTTGACAACTAGGAGGCAGTGCTTAAAAAAAAAATGCCCCAGACAGACATGAAAATGACACATATGCTTTTGAAAGACTCATAGAATAGTTTGGGTTGGAAGGGACCTTAAAGATCATCCAACCTTTGTGCCATGGGCAGGGACACCTCCAGCCAGACCAGACTGCTCAGGGTCCCATCCACCCTGGCCTTGAACACTGCCGGGGGTGGGGGGTGGGGTGGAGGGCAAGCTGTGCCAGTTTCCCTGGGCAAGCTGTGCCAGTGCCTCACCACCCTCATTGTGAAGAATTTCTTTCTAATGTCTAATCTAAATCTTCCCCCTTCCAAATGAAAGCCATTCCCCTTCATCCTATCACTACTTGCTCTTATATAAAGTCCCTCCCCAGCTTTCTTGTAAACCCTCTTCAGGTACTGGAAGGCTGCTCTAAGGTCTCCTTGGAGCCTTCTCCTCCCCAGGCTAAACAACCCCAACTCTCTCAGCCTATACTCATAGCAGAGGTGTTCCAGGCCTCTGATCATCTCTGTAGCCATCCTCTGGACCCATTCCAAGAGTTCCATATCAATCTTATGTTGGGGATTCCAGTACTCCAGGTGGGATTTCATGAGAGAGGAGCAGAGGGGAAGAATCCCCTCCCTGGCCCTGCTGGCCACGCTGCTTCTGATGCAGCCCGGGACATGGTTGCCTTCTGGGCTGCGAGTGCACATTGCTGGCTCATATCAAGCTCCTCATCAACCAGCATCCCAAGTTCTTCTCCACATCACCCCCCTTCCTGTGTATTGAAATCGCACATTGGCCCAACCCATGTGTAGGACCTTGTGCTTGGCCTTGTTGAAACAGGCTTATTTGTCAAGGTTGTGTGCTTAAGTTGGCTGGACTGGAAACCTTCTGTAAATAACCCTAGAGAGTTATTTTTACAAAAAAAGAATCTAGGAAATTCAGATATTACTCATAATTGGGGGCTAATGGAGAAGATATTCCTGAATGTGACAGCCAGCCAATTTCTGGTTCAACAGTCCTTGAAACAGGAAGAGGTCATAACGATTTGAATGTGGTTTTGTTTAATAGAAAGATTGATCATAACATATAAATCGGAATAACTTAATTGTGAATTCATTCGTGCGAAAGTAGGCAGGAGGATAGGCAAGAGAAGACCTGTAACTAAAACTGTCAGTTCCCAAAAGGCAAATTTTCACAATCTACAGCTAAGTCTAAATTTATGTCTGGGTTCTCACTGTGGCTTACCACAGGTCTCATGATTGTCTGGGCTGGAGGATGACTCAAATATGACCTCACTCTCACCTATGTCTGTGCAGGCTTCCCCTCTGTGGTGCCCACCCAAGACAAACTTTGTGGGAACAGGCTCCTCAATGCAGAAATCAGAAAGCAATCCTGCATCGACTTGTCCAGACATAGCCTGAGAGGACTGAGTGATTAGAAAAGGTCTACAGAGCTGAGCGGTTCAGCTAATCTAACATAGTGGAAACCTGGGATTTAAGTCAAAAAGTGACAATGTATCTCAATTTTGTATCCTGAAGATGGAGAAAAGTCTTACGGAATTTTCATGAATGATCACCTCATGAAGGCTGCTAGAAATTAACAGAAAACTTAAAAGAAATTACCCAAAGTCATGCTAATATTAATTTTGCATAGGAAATTAAATCAAAGAGCAAAAGATTCTTTATTTATATGAGCAAACCAGAAAATAAGAAATTGAACTGTTAAGCAGAAAAAGTGGGCTATAGATTAAAAATGCTGTGTATATATAATATATATTATTATGTTACTTTATATATTTTTATATATCATTATGTATTTTATGTTTAATCTTCTTCTCCATTCCAACTGAAAATACTCTCAATTTTCGTGATAGACGTCACAGTTATTTGAAGTTCTTTAAATTATTTTACTTTGTGTGTGTGTGACAGTATTTTAAATAATAAATTTTTATTCATAGATTGATGTGAAAATAGTAGTAGCTATACAGGTTCTTACTGAGATCCCTCTTGCAGCCTACAACACAAATTCTGCGCGTTTTAGTTTGAATGTGAAACATGGGAACTGCATTTTGTACTCCATTTACATAGGAATGTGATACCAAAAAGTATCTTGGAATATTCTACAATATTCTATGCAAGAGGAAAGCAAGTGGGCAAACTTTTTAGAAACTATGAAGATGCAGTAATGAAAGCCTTAAAACAATGTAATTACAATATTTGAAAATGCATATCAATAAAATTTTTCAACAGAAATTGACTGAACATCTCTTCAAGCTTACTTTATTGTCAGTTTTACAAGGCTCTTATTCCATTTTTATCTGACACACAAAAGGAGATAGAACAGAAATAATCAATTCTGATGTTAATGGGTACAATTCTTAACTCATTAGTGTTACACCTACTTACTACTGGCATGAATTTACTCCTCTGAGATTAAGTAAGTCAGCTTTTCTAAAATCATCTACATCAGTTTCCTTCTACCCACCTTTCAAAAGCCTCTATTTTTATTAGCATTAAATCATACTAGCACGGCTAAACCAAACCATTTCAACAGTCCTCAAAATCAGAGGATTTCCTTTTTGGAAAGGGTACCAAACAAACATTACTATCTAATGCTTCTTTTTTTCTTTCTTTGGAAGGATTTCATAAAGGATATTCTAAAAGGTGCAGAGTATGTTGCCACAGAGACCAATGATGGGTCCAACATTAAGGCTGAATTCACTGTAAGCATCTATGTTTTTTCTCTCCTCAATCTGTTTGGTTCCTCCCTTCAGCTGCAGGACAGATGAAGAGAGGAACCAAACAGACTGAGTAGAGAGAAAACACAGAGAAGTGGACAGGGCAACAACTGTCTGTTTTTGTTGTTGAAAATAGCCAAAACATCTATTAGAGCAAAAAATACATACAGACACACATTTGAGTTCTTGAGAATATGTCTGTGATGAATGCCAGACTGGGGAGTTCACACCACCAAGAAAATGTTGAAGAATTCCAAAGTCAAGCAGGTCTATAGGCTGGGCTACAGGAAATGTTTTGCTTTTTTTTTTCAGAGCAATTCCCTGCATCTTTTATTGGAAAATCTAAGTCTTAACATTAAATGAAAACACATGCAACCCCCCCCAGACACACACACGCTAAACTCAACTATTTGTATTCATTTGCAGGCTAATCAAAGGCTATGTTGAGCAAAAGACATAGTTCAGGACAAATTCTGCTGGGAAGATGGGTCTCTGTGACACTGTTTCATGATCATAGCTGGGATCCTGGTGAACATGTTCAGGTTCCTTTGCATGCACTAAGCTGTTTTAGGATCACTGGTAGATCCAGTGGTACAGCACAAAATCGTTAAATGCAGTGCTCTGCTCTGCACAGCTAATTTTGGAATGAAAAAAATAATTGTTTTCTTTAAGAAATGTGTTTGGTTTCAGATTTCTTTTTAATATTTTTTTTTGTTTTGGCTGAACTCATTTCAAACACTGACTTGTAAGAATTCTTTTGCCCTGTGTCTCTAGGGAGTCTTGTAGATCTATGCTGCAGGTCATTGTAACCATGAGCTCCGTGCATTCTCCTCTTCCCCCTTTCTCCTAGACTGCTTTTCCATCTTTTTCTTCTCTTTGACTGTAAAGAACAGGAGAAGATCCCTATTACCCTGCTTCACTGCTCTGTAAAAAGAATTTTTAAAATCCTAATATTACTTAATCACAGCTTTCAGTGCCCCTGCTGCTATAAAACATTATAACAATGGGCTGGCACTTCATCAGTTGTAATTTGCTGATATTACAGTCACAGTAAAGCTCAACATAATTGCCTTGCTCTACCACTGACTTGTTAGGCTTCTTGATCTCAGTCAATACGTCTTTGCAAGGGGGCTACAGACAGAAATTCTGGACTAACAGTTCAGATTTTTGTGTTTCCATTTCCAGCCTATCATCTGAGCAGTAAATGTCCTTCCAAATACTTGGCACATCAAATTCTGGAAGCACAGGGTGGAAAGAAGATGAAGGAGCCTAGGGAGATGCTGCAGGCTTTTTGTGGGTCAGGTGACACCCTCAAGTGCTGGGAGGCCAGTGGGGTCCCGATGAGGAATTTGTTGCTCACCCCAGCAGGGCTGTGGTACACCCCTCCTTCTCACCCATGCAGCTTGCACGTGCAAACACTTTGTAACAGAGCACTTGCAAAAGATTTTCTTGCAAGCATCTGTGTGAGGAGTATGGGAAACCATTGCCAGGACAAAGTGTCACCAAAGCAGGGCCACAATACTGATAATAGTCCCTGTTTGTAGCTCTGGCACACTTAGCTCTAAGATCCTTGAACCCACTGGCTTGTTTTCTAACACTCTGGTTGCTACAGCAAGAGTAAGAGGTCTTGTCTGGGCTGTGGGGGCGGCTGAGGACATCAAAGCCTGCCATCCAGAGAGCAGGGCTTTGGATGCCTTGCAAAGTCCCACACACTTTGACCATCGGCTCACACAACTAGAAGGCTACCACGAGAGTTAAGCTTTGCTTATTCTGCACATTTTGCCAAGATTTTGAAAACCACTTAATGGACTTGGACATACTCAAGGAATGTTTTTAGATTCAAGTACTACTTGTTTAATTGATTTATTTTATAAACATTGGAATAGAGATTTCCAAAACTTCTTTGGGATTTGGTCTGCTGATTCCATTTATTTTTTAATGTAAAGTAAGATATGAAGCTGGCAACAGCAACATAATTGTATAATTCTCGTAGTTGCATAAGCTCATCTCATATTCAGAACACGGTCTCCATCCTCCAGCATGTGAATAAAATAGGTGGCTGATGTTTCTGTCTGGAGGAACATTTCCCTTTGGCTTTACAAACCATGGCACAAATATTATGCCCATGTTACCCAAGTTTTGAATTTGAAAGCCTCCAGTTTTCAAATTTATACAGACAAAATATGTGCGTGTGCATATATATACAAATACATGCACAAGTGTATAGGGTTGTATTTATTTTATATACATGTGTGTCCAGGTATGAATGTCTATGCACACACATATTCCTACACACATTCCTCTTCCTTGATGCTCTCTGCCTGTATGTTTGCATCCCTTTAGAAACTTCCAGCATTTCTGTTCTGATTCTGCACAGCACTACCTCTTGTTCATCTATGGATGTGCAAGTGCTTGGAGAACTTTAGCGAGACATCATTGCACATGTTCCCAACGGGCTGTTCCTCTGAGGCTTCAAGGCCTTCACCCTGTGAGAGCTGTAATTAAGAGGAACAGAAACCTAGGGGTGGGAAAGGAATCAGGATGTTTGACTGTGCGTAGGCAGTGCAAGCACTTACAGCCTGCAGGTGAAACCATAACTGCAGAAAGGTGGTGGGGTGCAAAGGCGGGTGGCTGGCTGTGCAGATGTCCCCAGTTCACTCCTTTTGCAGCAGGACAGTAACATCACATTCCCCAGTGACAAGAAAGAGAAAGGAAAAAGGATGAAATCTGGGAGAAACCCAGCTCTCTCATTTAAGCACAAAAAAATGAATGTCTTACACATTCAGAATAGAAGAAAACTAGTCATTAACTTACGTGAGGCAGCTGGTTTCCCAATAACTGCTCCTACACATTCTGGTTCTAATATTATTGCTCTTGTCAACTGTGGGAACGCAATGTATATTAATGATGGTTTATTCCAAATTGGTCATTGTTGGAGTTAATAATTAGGTAGTCAGGCACTAATTATCTCCATTTTGTCTCAAATCATTAACTAAGAAATCTGGAGAAGCAATTTTGGAGGCAGGCATCAGAGCCACACACAGTGGGGCAGGCTCTGCTGTGGGCATAAGAGATGCTTCGCTCCAGAGGGTATCACCAGCCTCTGCCTGGGAGCAGAGTCAGGGTGATACCAGGTGCAGAGTGGCAGCACCTCAAAAAAATACATACATGTGTGGTATCCATCAATTTCTTGCGTTCCTGGTTCACTCATGAAGGTGGACAGTTCCCTAAAGGCATCACCCGGCACCTGGACAACAAAGCATCTCTAGCTGGGCCACTTTGGGCCACCATTGCTTGCTGCAGCTCTTCTCCCAAGTGGCATCCACCTGGATGGGCATCAGCAGGAACATGGGCAGCAGTGGGAAGACATGGCACAACGGATCTACTCAAAGGATGTGAAGTCTCAGTGTTTACTCTGAAACAAGCCTCTCGTGGAGGAGGAAAATGTTCAGGACAAGGATGAGTCTGGCTCACAGGGAACGACAGACCACATTTCAGAATTTTCAAGGTTATCTTGCCCTTGTAGGTACAAACAAACCCACAAGATGTGAAGACCAGCACCTACCACCACCTGTTATGAACTTACCTCAACATAGAGGATAGGAAAAATGCCAATCTTGTCACCCAGCATTCCTTCTGCCCAGTTGTCATCTACCCTCCTGATGACTGTCAAAATTTCATCCTAAAATCAGAGATACACAAAACACATAAGCAGATTTTTTTCAGTAGAAAGATGCCAGTTTTTAGTTACCCACCTGACAGCTCAGGAAGAGACTATACAGAGGAGACCATAACCTAGGTAGAAATGTTCCCTGAATCCTGGGCCAGCAGCATCCCTTGCCCAGCCCCCCCTCCCCAAGCATCTCATCCAAACCGCACTGAAGAGCCCTGCAGTTTGGTGCAGCTCATGCTGGCTGCCAGCAGTTCCAAGGACCTGGGGACAGTGGGTGGGAATAGGTAACTCCTGGCTTCATTGCAGGGACAGGGAGAATGTCTAACCCAGGAGTTCACCTGTAACCCAGTGGAGAAAACTCTCTGGTATGAAGCTGCCCCTTGTGCATCTTAGAGCCCATTGTGGTGCTTGGCTGCTCTAGAAAGCAATTCAAAGAGAAGCACCAGTGGAGCACAGGTAGTCCTGGAAACACTTCCAGCAAGAAGCATGAAGTATAGTACAAGGTTCTCAGCAACTTGCCTAAACTGCTGGTGCACTATTGTCAGTTTTCCTTTTTCAAAAAAATATTAGGAGATAAAAACACAAGGCAGGTAAAAAGCCAAGGTTAACATAATAAAGTTGTATTCAACTGTTGAATCAACTTCAGTTTAGATATAAGTTTGTTTTCTAAAACTCATGGCATTTTAATATTATATTTAATCTAAGGAATCTTATAAAAAACTCAACCAAAGATGAACATTTTTTTGCAAATATAAAACAGGAGATTAAGCAAAGTGCAAGCCAGATTCATACTACTCAAAGTTAAGAGAAACTTTGCTAAAACCTAGAATGTACCTGTCACTACAAATGCTCAGGTGACTACAATCAGACCCTGAGTTCTCCCAGTTTGAGCTGTTCAACTTGTCAATGGATTTCTGCTACCGTGACTGTCTGCTGGGGCTGTCATACTAAACCTGGCCTCGAGCAAGCACCAGTTGCTACAAAGGCAGCGGAAGGCAACCCTTTCTGCAGGGCACTGCCCATATGTTCAGATCTCCTACAGCTGGAGGAAAGGCTGAGAGAATCTGCAAAGTGAAGTTTGCCGAGATGCCATTCATCCTTTCATGGCATCCAATCTTCCTTCATTCCTCTGCAGAAATTTATATAAAGGAAGAAAGTTCCATGCTGTTCTCACTTTATTTTCATCACCCACTCCAGAAAAATAAGAGCTACATATGGTCTATCACCCTCCATGTAACAAGTTATCCATGTTAACTGGTCAGGTAAGGGAAGCTGTTTTTTGTAGATACCTCTCACGTAGAAAAAACACCCTATAAATTCTGGACACAGGATGTTCAGACTGTGGATTAAAGTTGATAGAAAATGACCAGAACAGGAATGTGATGTGACGTACTTTGCAGTTTTTTAACATGTGTATTTTGAACACATGCACTTTGAAATAGTTTAAATGTTTCCTTTGAATTATTCATCTGAATGATCCATTAGGGGAAAGCTCAGAGAAACAGCCACAGACTGAGTCCTTCAGCTATTTATTACAGCTGGAAGGATGCAAAAAGAATTTGTGCGTTTAATTTCCTGAAGAAACAGATAGCATTCCCTTCCAAAGCCCTGTCTGCACGGACCATTTTTGAACTGTGAAAGCAGATGACAGTAATACATCTCTTGAAAGTTTTCACGTGCTTTTACAAAAGACTGATTATCATAAATATAGAATCTAGGTAAAGAGGGTAAACGAGGAAAATAAAAGACTGCAAAAACTTGCTATGAATGTTCATACTTTTTATATTTATTCAGCTATTTTCTTAAAAGACTCTTTAAAACCCCAAAATGTGATGGGTCTACACTTTCATTAAATGTTTATGTATGCATATATAATCTTATGTGTGTATGTGCATATGTATGTGTGTGTTTGTGTGTGTGTGTATTTGCATATACATACACACATATGACAAGAAATGAAGAAAAACTTACTAACTATGAAAGCCCAGAAGCACTCAACTAGAGTTTGTTAGAAGCACTGTGCAATCTCCAATCAGGAAGCAGGCTGGACAGGCACCTGTCAGGAAATGCTTATCCTGACTTGATCCTGCTTGAGGATAGGGCAAGGAACAAGTGACCATTGAAGACCTTTTCTAACTTAACTTTCTACAGAACTATGAAATATGGAAGAATTTCCATACAACAGTCTTAGCTTGGCTCTGCCAAGTCGGCTCCTGAATGTGGTCACATAGGAGAAAATCAGATAGCTGCACATCCCAAGATAGGAGGACATCCAAAATCTTTGTGTGAAAGCAAAGTGCAAATCCCTGAGAATGCTTTCCATTACAGAATTTGTTTCAGAAGGGTGTTGAAAATCTCCAGGAATTACAGCAAATCCCAAAATGCCTTTTTAAAATTCTTTACTAATAGAAAGTTTCTTTGAAATTTCAGCCCACAACTTCACTCTATGCACTGGGCTGGTGAAAGCTTCAACATGAACTATTTTAGTACCTTAAATTAGTTGGATAGCTGTGCTACTTATAAATTCCTAGAAAGGTTCCCAAAAGGATCATGAATAGTAAAGAGCCAGAGATCTCTTGGCATACCACTTCAACTTTCTGAACTTCACTATTTCACATGTAGTAAATTGATTTCCAGGCAGCATAAAGGAATCCAAGCCTCAAATCTCATTTCAGAAGCCAATGATATCCACTGTAGTATGACAAAGATACCCCACGCTCTTTTTATGCCTGTTGCTAAAGTCTTTAATTTGCTCCCTCCTACTTGCTCAAGTCTCTCTCTGTTCATCAGGGCTGGGCAGCCATGCGACAGGCACGTGGGACCTGCAGTTCCAGCATATAACCATTATCAGAAAGGAAGTCAATGTCACGTCACTTAAAAAGCAACCTGATTGATGGAGAAATGAACCCCTTTGCTGAGGAAACAGCATAAAATTGTGTCCAATAATAGTCATGATTCACAGCCTGATTTTTACTCTAGTCATTAACGGCCATTAACAAAGCAATGCAAAGCAGATGCAACTCCTATTGTGCAGAGATAACTCCATCTAGAGCACTGGGGAGATCTCAGCAATGGCAGGATGGCACCACAGAGCACTCGGTGCACCCACCGCCAACACTTGCCAGCTGGCGCAAGAATCCCCATCGTTGGTTACCACTGGGACAGTCCCTCTGTGAAGAGCAAATGCTTCTGGAATTGAGTGCTAAGGGGCTGGAATACTGCTGTACAGCCAGGACTCAGTATTGGATGTGGTGGCTCATAGTTCAGCACAACATTTGGTAAATGCTGCTTTGATCTGGGAACAAAAATGTTGGAAAATGAAGGAAAGAGTTGATGTGATAAAAACCATAATGAGCAATAAAGCACGGGAAAGAGTTGACACTATCTTGACAAGTTTGAGACTCAACTGGCACTGGATTCAGCCTTCAAAGGGCTACATGAGCTAATGCATGCAAAGGATGGCCAAATACCACCACAAGTGTGTGGGCTGAATTTGGACTTGGTCTAAGGCTAGAGTAACTACACAAACAGACAGTAATGCAATTACTCCATATTTGGAATTATAGAATCATACAATGGTTTGGGTTGGAAGGGACCTTAAAGATCATCCAGTTCCAACCGCCATGCCATAGTATAAAACAGAGTACTCTTATGCAAGACTTGTACCAGAGAGCATGTAGCTCAAGAGAGGATGGGTTATTTTTTTTTTAAATAGAGACAGCAAGAGCCCAGGCTCAACTGGAGTATCACACAAGGAGACCTTAGAAAGCTGAGTTAAACAAGAATACCCCCAGGGCATGCAATGAGGGTCTGTAGGCCACATGCTGATTACAGCCACGCTAGTGAACATGAGGAGTAACACTTGTATAGACAGTGGAGTTAAACTCACGCAAAGCTGACATAATGCTGGAACCCATCGTTACAGAGGGCAAAATAACTGCTAACTGCCTGACTTGGCTGATTACTCCCCTACAATGAGGAAAAATACATTAAGGTACAAATCTGGGATGTTTTATCCTCTTCTAGCCACTGCAAAGGAGGGAACAGTGGCAGGACCTGTGTATACGGCTACTTTGGGAGAAAGAGCTACAGGGAGCAGTCCACATGGTGTAAGAGAATGACAGGTTTGAGCTCTCTTTGTTGCAGTGGATATTCAAGACAGAAGTTTCGCTCTCCATCCCAGTTTTACACTTACACATACAAAATTATTATAATTGATTTATCTTTGGCCTTTTAGCTGGAGAGTGTTGTGTCTACAGGAGTAAATGGCAGAAGCCCTCTGTAGCACTGCTTATGAAGCAGACTTCATTTCCTTGCAATCCACCTCTGGAACAACAGGACATTTTAATCTTGAATAAAATCCCCCAACCTCTAAAAAGAGGAAACTCAAATATCCTTCCTTTGTTTTCTTTTACTGCACTGACGAATATTCTGACTGCATCATAATAAAGGGGAAGGGAAAATGCAAAGTCCAGCGAAAAAGCAACAAAACATAACGATGTGGAAAATCCCTATGTTCGAATTCTCTTCTTGTAGTTTCTCTTTAAAGGGAAACTCTTCTTTATTTTATGGTTATAAGTAAAATCCCTTTACAAGTGTTTGGTACCCTTAAATGAGTTGTGGGACACATAAATAGGTTATACTAGTTTGTATAAACGTTATGCCAACATAACCCCTCTACCTGAGGAAAGAACAAATAGCTTAAACGAAGTTGAGATCAGATCCAGCATCTTCAGACACAAACTGAGACATTCAAATGATGCATATTGCTCCAAGTGACAAATCACATCCACAGCAGTGCAGTGCCCATGACTTTGCAGAGGAACTGCCTGCATCAGCAGATGATCTAAAATCTGGGCTAAACAGGAACCTTCATCAGTGCAGGTGACAGCTAAAATTAGCATTGAGAAATCTGCTGAAAACCTGACAGTAAAGTCCTGAGATAAAAAACAGATTATTCACTGTCAGGGAGAACAATAGGCAAGATGTAAAAGCAGTTACAAGGTGACAGTGCAGGTAGTGGAAAGAGCTAAAGAAGAAAATAGCAGTAGAAGAGAAACCAAATCCTCTCGGGGAAAACACAGTCATCAGGGATAAAAGGAAGCAGACAGTAACAGGAGGAGTGAATAAAAAGGAAAATTGAGGGATTGAGAGTAGCGCTATACAGCAGAAAGAAATGTTCCATGTGAGAATGACATCGGACAGCCAAGAAAATGAGAGCTATCAGTATACAAAGACAGAAATTGTAAGGAAGGTATGCTAACACATGACACCAAATAGATCAAATACAAAAGCGTCCAAGCAAAGACCTGCTCTAACAAAAAAGACCACAGCTGTTTGCAATACATATTAAATTTCTTAGATTTGAGCAAGTAATGAATACCTTAAGCACACAAGGTAGATTGCTTCTCAGAGAAGTCACCATCGTACCTCTGGGCAAGCAGTGAGTTAAACAATGTGCCAGCAAACACATATTTACTGATAGGATCTCAAAGCCAGCTTCTGCCTAACTTTCTGTTAGTGCATAGCAGCTGCTTCTCACTAAGCAGCTCACTTTGTCAGACAGATTCGCAGCTCGAGGGAGGCTGGGTAGTCACAGGGTTTGCAGTGTTTGCAATCAAACACTTTCCTTGCTATGGATGAAAAGTGCTTACAAATCTTTTGTTAAATAAATATGAGAAAGCATACATTCTAGGAAATTGCGTTCTGCTAAGAGACATCACACGCGTGAAAAAGATGTTACATTTGGTGAGAAAATTATATGCTGCAAATAATTCATTCAGCTATAATAAGTAGCCTCAAAGGAGGAGGTCAGTAAAATCCTAGTGAAGGATATTTTTATAATCTTTTTCATATTCATTTCCAGCATAACAGTTAGTACTTTATGTGATACTATAACAACCACAGACAGCTGAAATAAAATAGAAAATGACAATGAACAGGTTCTCCATGGGACTCAGTGCCGTAAATTAACATTACAGGATATGTTTTATTTTACTGCAGGTTTATTGATATCCATGAAGCCCATCTAAGGTCAACACAAATTGCTAGGGAGGGGAGGGGGAGACAGGCAGTGGGTGGAGAGGTAGGGGAGAAAAGAAAAATGTGACATATTAAATCCTGAGGAAATTACAATATCTCAGTTTTCTCTCATTCCAAATGGAATTTATTAAACATTTTTGGTTTAATAAAATAAAGACTGTTTTTTAAATGTTAGTTTTAATGTCTTAATGTTCTTAAAACAAAAAAACTGTGCAATATATGATGATAGTGTATTTGAACTGCTAATTGGTATATGGTATGGTGCAATATACATTTTGAAACTGAATGGCATTTTCAACCACCAGAACATCTGATTCAATAAGGAGCATTAAAAGACATATTTCCATTATATTTTTCTGAAATTGAGTCATTCTTGTAGAACATTTCCATGCAGATGAAATGAATGCTTTTTAGACTGAAAAATGTTCTCAGAAAGTGTGTAACCAGTTCTAATTGTTGAGTTTCACTGGCTTTATACCAGTCTTGCTGTACATGGCACAAGCTATCTCACTGGCTTCTCCTTCAGAGAAAACAGGAGCAATATCCCAATGATGCCTAACACTGGGATTGCCCTAAGGGGAGGCTTTACTCCCACTCAGTCCTGCAGCGTGGATGGTGTGTGGGACACCGCAGGGCCACCAAGCAGGCTCTAGCTCCACAGGGGAAGGGTTTAGATGTTGGGAGAAGACCATGCCCTTCAGTATGTTAGATGAGGAGGTGTTCCATTTAACAAAGGAAATTCAGCCCCACCAGCCAGTCCTTAATAGGCTGCCGGAACTCAAGGGCTTTAATGTTTTAATACAAGAAACTAGTTGAAAGAAACAAATGAAGTGCAGGGGGTCCTTGGACAGAGCTGACTGTGGAGGCCAGGCAGATGTCCTACTGGTCCCAGCACAACCATGCTCCAGACTTGGCTGTCAGTACCCCATGCATCCGATTAGTCCCTACATAAGCAGCTTTCCAAATTTTAAAGAAAAAAACTTATTCTCCTACCTTGGTGAAGGTCAGGCAATCCTTGTCTTGATCTTTATCTTTTATCTCAAAGTCATAAAGTGCTTTGCCCTGAGGGGGAGCTTGTGGGAGGGGCTTGATACACTGGATGTAGCTGGCAGGGAAGAAGCCGTGGTTTCCATTGAGCTCCCCATGGTACCAGTTCTCATCAACCTTCCGCCGCAGTATGATGATGTCCCCCTTGTTAAACTTGAGGTCACCAGGCTCTTTTCCCTCGTATGTGTAGAGGGCTTTGCCGTAAGGAAGCTGAGAAACATTCTGGGGAAACAAGATACACATCTTTAAGCAAACTCTAGCCAGCACCAATTTCCTTCTTAAAGTCACTTTCAGCTAAAAGCAATCTGGTTATCCATGACCAAACTACCCCAACAACTGCAGCTGACTACTACATAATGTTATACCCTGTATCTTACAGGAAAACCAGGATGCATGTGATGATAAGACTGAGAAGGTAAGTGTGTTACGTCAGAGGAGGCACTGCAGTTTCTTGAAGCTCAGCTGAAAACTGCAGTATCTCTTACACTATCAAGCAGCAGCTGTTAACTTGCAAAATATCCTATGTAAGCTGGACTTGGTGCTTAAACAAGTAAAACCTGACATGTCTAAAGGTAAAATACCAGACATTTTGACCATCAGGGTTGCTTTGGTTTCTGAGGCTCAGAATATCAACAAAACAAATCACACCTGAAGATTCACACAGTTCTAAAAGTTGGCAAGTTGAAAATCTTTCATTGCATTTGTTTGAGCAACTGCAAACATCTTTGAATTTGAAGCCTTTAATTTAGCCTTTGATTCTGTAACCAAATACTCTCACTTCGTTCAAAATCCCCAAATCTCACGGTGCTCACTGAGGGTTACTGTAAACAGTTACGATATTCTTTGTTGCTTATGAATTAATGTCCCTGTGGAAAAGTAGAACAGGTAGAATGCCTTAAATCTTTCTTGTAGAACTAAAACCAGCTCTGAGGCTATCAGTCTCATTACAAGAAAGAAACAAACTTAAAAAAAAAAATCACAGCTCAAGAGAAAAAAAGCCTAAAAGTTAATAGTTTGGTGTGATAGAAAACTGAAAACTATTTGAGGGAAACTACTTGATCATGAAGAATTTTTCCAAGAGTTCTCTTTGGCCTGGTGCAAGATTATCTGTCTCGCTCAACCTGCAACTGCATGGACAGTTGTTTGGTGGAAGAACCGATTCACAAAGCCCTTGCCCTTCCTGAACACTTGCTCCCTTCTTGCTACCTCACACAGAGCAGGGTAACTGCTGAACACAGCTGCGTGCTGCTTTGGCCCTATAAAAGCTCTTTAATCCGTACTGGGGGAAAAAAAGTTGTATTGCTGTATTAAGCTATGCCTTTTTTTATTTCATTTAACTTGAGCTAAGAGTCAGTCAGCTTGCAAGCCTCAGCACAATATGTAGCAGTACATACTACAGGGGATGTTAGAGGAGTTCTGTAAAGTCAACTTTTTGTAAGATCCCTTCTTTCAGAGATATATTTGTAAAATTGACACCATTTTCTGTTGCATAGATGTGCCTACGAGCATTCTGTTCACTGCTCTGTACACTGGTTGTCAATGGGGTGAGCTACAGGGACAATGAAAAAGTAAAGGTATGTTTAATAAAATACCCTGGTATTCCCCAGAGCGTTTCTTATGGCTATACCTCTGGGTGACATTTCTGTGCATAAGAATAGCACTCGGATGTTTCCTACAGGGAGAAGGTGATGTGGTCCATCAGAAACACTCCATTTCCCCACTCCAGCCAGAAAATAAAATGCTGAGATGAGCTTTTATGGTATTTGTTAAAGCAACAAGCAGAGGCATTTTTCAATCCCGGGGGCTGCATTAAAGGGACTTGCTCTGGTAGGGCAGGTTTTATGATCCTACACTTGCACCTTTGGGCAGGAGGAGGAGAAGCGCCAGCCTGCCGTCTGTGCTGCCTGCCAGCACAGCCTCCTCCGGCTGCTTCTGGGCGCCAGATGGTTGCTGCAGCAGGCAGATACCACAGTGTTCAAAAAGTCAGTGCACCTTCACACACAAGTGTTAAAATTGACTCATTTTTATTAGGAAGGGTTTTAGTAGCTGTGCAGGTCTTGGGAAGCATGTGCAACAGATCTTCTTGCCTACACCACATCGTAAAGGAGGCAGTCACACAGGCACAGCTCTACAGAGCACTATCTGTGTTGTCTGGACAGGGATTTAATTTCATTCAGATGTGTCCCCAGCTCTTGATTTTCTCGTTATCAATTTGCAGTTCCTCTTTTTCCTCTGTATTCTTTTGGATTTTGCTGTATCTGAATGAAGGTACCCAGATAAAAGACCAGTGTTTTGGAAGCATCTTTGAATGCAACAGAGAAAGAAAAGCAACAGCCAGCTAATAAAGCATGCATCAAACAGTGTCTGCCAAATCAATGGCAGCATCCTACTGATATTTTTTTCTCTGCCAGGATGGTTATTTCCCTTGACACCAAAGCTTTGCCCCTCTCCCAGCATTTTCAAGATTAAGCTTATGATACCATCAAACTCGTTAGGTAAGACATAGATTACATTACCTATTTGAAACTAGGAAAAAAATATTAAGCTGAAAGACTACGGAGCTTTGTAGCAATTTAGAAATAAAAGAATCACTACTTTAAGTCATGCTGGGAGAAGACAATTTATCAAACACTCAGTAAGACTTTTGCCAGGTGTGCTCTAAACCACTGCTGATCCAGGCACACGCCAGGTAAGTACGCTCTGTATCACTTACCCTAGATGGGGCCTTACTATTCCCAAGATTTTTGCAGCAATTCAAGGTTAGATCACTTTCTTTACTTTTTAACCACTTTCTCTTCCCAAGCCTCAATTTACTGTGTAAAAAGTCAACAGCTCCCAAAGCTACAGAAAAAGAAACTAGACTTTATTCAACCTCACACATCATCAATGAAATTCTTAGGTAACACATGCTGGGTTTTTATTGCTGATTAATTGAGCTGGCTGGATGATGATCAGATGCCTGGTTATACCTTTGCCTGATGAAAATGCAGACCTCTAAGCAAAACAAACCGCAAGACAAAGATTTTCATTTGAAATTTGACATTGTTTTATTTGGAGACCCTAATAGGGCACCTCATGGAATTTGCAGTTTAGGTGCTTGTGTTCCTGTTCTCTTTCATGGGCTTAGTCATGCACCATGGCATCTGGGGACTATCCTCCACAAAGGAGATCTGCATATAACATAAACTACAACTGCCAGTGGGAATGAGCTTCTAAAATAAAATGTTTCAATTATCAGCTACAGCTTTTCTAATTCTAAGTCACAACTTTTCTAACAAAAAAACTGTAGAGGCATTTTTTTAAAATGAACACGTTTAGTGGAAAAGACACATTCCTGTTTAAAAAATGCTATAATTGAGGCATTTCCCAGCCTTTCTGTAAGGCCAGAAGTACTCATTTTGATTTAAGCATGCCACGTAAAGCTTGAATTTACTGTGGCCCAGGCAGAGACAAAGAAATAATGGAGTCCTCTAACTCTTTTCAAATAAAGCTACTTTTCCCATTCTAAAGCTGTGTTTGCTCCAGTTGACCAAAGAGAGGAAGTCATATCAAAATTACAAAAATAAAACCCAAATAAACTCTTCAAGCTTCCTTGCTGGTATTTTCTGGCCAAAAAAATCTAGCTTTTAGTGGACTCATAGTGTACTTTCAGTGGTCAGATAGTATCAATGGATCCTGGTCCCTAAGAAGCAGATTTTGAGAAGTTTTCCATTATTGTTCCTACTTTGGTAAACCAGTAAGTCAGAGCAAATCAGCTCCAGAAATCTCCTCTTAACTACACCTGAAAGGAGGAAGCACTATGCATATTTCACAAACAGAAGAAAAATGACCACTGCTGCTGTTTGCTAGTTGTAATGTCCCCCTCCCATCAACAGTTAGGCGATTCTTAGAAACCTTCCTGTGATCCTATGATTATTTCCCTTTAAGTCAAACCTTTGTACAGTGCAATTCTGGCCTAATGCCCCCCCTTTTTCTTGCTTGAATTCCCCAATTCATGGAAAAGGGATCAGCCAGGACTGACCTCCAGCTCACATGCACGCCCTTCCCATTTGCTGTTCAAAATCTCTGTCCCATACACTGTGTCCTGTTTCCCCTCAGCTCTTTCATCCATGCAATGGCATTTAAGTCAGACATCATCATACTCAGCATGCCCAGGTGGTCCTTCTTACAGAATCTTCTAATCTCAAACAGTCTGCAAAGTGTTATCTAAGGGATCAGACTAAAGAAAAGCAGAGACAGGCAATCATTTTGCTCTTGCCAGTGATAGGCACATAGAGATGCTCCTCCAGCAACCACAGGAGCGCTTACACCTTCCTCTTGCTCCTTGCTTTAGCAGAGCTAAGCCCTCAGCTGCTCCTGCGTCTGGGTATCACTACAGCAACAGGCAGTGGACACCAACGAGCCACCATGCTACCCCCTCACTAACCATTTCAACCCCTGCTCCTCAGCCAAAGTCCCTTCTTAGCTACAGGGCCCCATCTCAGGGCCTTCTTGCAACACTGTGTTCTGGAAGGCAAACTGCCTTTCCCAACCTGTCCCCAGCATCATCTTTCTGCTCCTCTCCCCACAGCACCCAGTTCCACAACAGCCACCTCTGCATCTGGAGATCAACGCAGGGACGGCCTGGCTGTCCTGCAAGGAGCTCAGCAGAGATCACCACCCCAATATCTGCCTCCAAGTCAGCTCTTGATCTGTGTTCCTTCTCTAAGGCACGCCTGCCATCACCTCCACCCCCCTCAGCTGCCATGAAATCTGGTCGGGCATAATGCAGACAGCTGCAAAATTAAACGGCCTCCGCATCTGACTGTATTGATTTGCCCTGTTGATTTATTGTTAGGTTAACTGGAACTCGTCTATGATGTGTATTAAATTTCAAAACTCTCTGTGGGTGTGTATAGAAATAAAGAATGTGAGAAATAAAAGAAGGAAGGAAGGAAGGAAAGGATGAAGTCACAGTCAATGGCAACAGCCAGTTTCTTTTTCCTGCCAGTAAATGTGTGTTGGCACAATGCTGAATACTGCCAAAGGTTTCTTTTCTATTTCAGCAATCAATACTGATGTAAAAGCCTGAAGCGTTAATATGCTGAAAACCCGCCTCGCAGAAGACTTAATGATATGTTGGCAACTCAATCATTGTGCATTTGTGTTTCAGCAATGTCAAATGGCAGCAGTTAAGCAGAAACCTGCTGGCAAATTGACAAACAACAGCCATGAAGCAATTAAGTGGCAACGCTGGAGAATTTTTCATTATGAATCCTGAAGAACAAAAGGTGGGGAAGAAAACCCAAAAATGCTTCTTTCCAAAAAATTTTTCCAGTAGGAAGCTTTGTAGAGCGTGAGTTGCACAGGTAGAGTAGGTCTTCAGTTTTCAAAAGTTATGGAAAAGAGAAATTTTCCCAGCAATGCAGGCTTCGACATGGGTCAAAGCCTGCCAGCTTCTGCAATGCGATACTTGATGAAGGAGGTCACTAATCAGTAAAAGGACTGATGCTTGCCCTACAGTGCAGATGCCTACAGAACATGCTTGTCCTACTCCACACTATTTGGGAAATGAAAATAAAAGTTTCCCCATGGAAGCAGTTTTTTTGAAAGAGAAAACTGAGCCTGGATGTCTGAGTGTACCTTCAGCTTCTGAGTCTGTGTACAACCAAGGAGTGTATACACCGAAGACAGCATCAAGGCCCCATGGGCAAAATCATTGGAGAGTCTGGACAGATTTGCTTGCTCACAAACACGCAGAGAGAAAGTCCAAGACCAATCCTTGACAGAGATACACTGCATTATATAAGAAATCAAAAATAAAACACACAGGGGCAAGGCCTCTAGCCACTAAACCCAGACAGAACCAACCTTTCTCTCAAACTGAGTTTGTAATCAGATTTTTGAAACCCAAGAAACTGCTTGAGGCTCCAGCTACAACTCTTATTTGCAACAGCAGCGCAGAAGATTGCTTTTCTGCTGTGTGAAAGCCATGTTAATGCTGAAGGGTAATTTCCCTTGCCCAAGCTCTTGCCCTTATGCAGCTCAAGCTGCGCAAAGAAGGGAAACCTCAGCCTCTTGGCTGCAAGGGCTTCCTCTGCACATAGGAATCCCCCATGAGAGGCTGCCTGCCTCCTAGGACAGCACCCTCACGTGACCTCTGTTTCAGGGGGACGAAGGGATGAAAGAATCAGGAAAATGCAAAATGTGGAGGAGTGCTTAACTCCTTCTTCATTCCACTTCATTAGTCTGGTTCATAGTTAGATTAAGAGGTGAAGCAGGAATGGATGAAGCCACACAGCCTTAGAACATGCTGCTGGAACAGCCTGATAAGAGCAGTACTAGGGATAGTATTTTTTTTTTAAACTGCATGTAATTGTTTTAACAAAACACAGTGACATATTGCTTGTTGCAGTTCTTCAAATTTTTCCAGCTTCTCCATACCCCCATCCTCCAAATACATACTGAAGTGTCTGTTCCTCTGAATGAATGAATACATATTTATCTCTTTCATGAACTACTATCAAGTGTAAACATCCAAAGTAAATCAAACGTTGATAAAGAAGAAAAGAAAAGGAAAAAAGTAATCAAAAGCAAGCATATCTCAATGGTAAATTATAAATAAACACAAACTACTACTATAGAACACAAATAATAATTAAAAGACATATTGTTAATTTTTTGCTTCATTACTCTGAAACATCACACATTACTCTGAATCTCCCTGTCTACGCAAGCAAAGTTTCGGTGGCAATACATGGCACTGCAGTTACATCTTCCAACTAGTAGGAAGCTCCCCACAAGCAGGCTGGGTGACACTTCAGCATATGGTCTCCTGCCATCCATAATAGCTTCACAGAAATGGCAGCAGCTGTGATGGAGAGTACAGGGATTGCGTGGTGGAGCATCCGCCCAGCAGGACTGCTGAGGAGGACGCAGGTTGCTCCCTATTACTAGCACCTAGATCTTGGTACCGAAAGCACCCATTCAGATCAGCTGAGGATGACATAAATCATGACTGTGAAATTCCTGCTTGGATCCCTTTGGGATGGAAAAGTGGAAGGCAGTCTGTCATTTCGAGTAGTCAGCAGTAAGCACAACAAGCAACTCAGTTGTGGCGGCAATGACAACCATGTCTGCTAGGCTTGGCGAGGGCCACAGCACGAAGGGTAGCAGGGTCTGTGCTTTGCCTCCTTGCTCTTTGTCATCCAACCCACTACAGTTGCTCTCAGTTTAACATCTTAAAAAAGCAACACATTTCAGCTAAATTAATAGTAGTGCTTAAAGCACGTCTCCTCTTAGTCAGCCCTAGGAAGAAAGAAAGAGCATTTGTACATGAAATGAGCTGAAGAAACAAGGGACTGGGGCAAACTTTAGCCAGTACAGTTATAACAAATGTATACCACTGTAAGATCTGCGACCTGTAGAGCTTTTAGCGGTTTCTGTCCTCAAGAGTAACTTTCAGGATGATAGATCATAAATCATCATTACGTCTCACAGCAAAAACTCTTAAAAAGTTGTTTGTCTTCCATGTAAGACAGTTTATCTTATGTACAGCCATTCAGAAGCACTATTGCCCCTGGGTTACCTGGCCTGACAGATCACAACGGTGACATTGCAGTATTTGTTTTCACAGAAAGCTAATAATAGGAAAATTAATCAAAAATAATCTAATTTTGCACAAAGTATCAAAGGCAAAAACCTGCAACATGCTACTAGTCAGCTCTGTGTGAACCTGTCAGTAAATGCCTGAAAAATCAGTTTGCAGGTGAAATCAACCTTTTTTTGAACCTTTTTTCAAACTTTTTAAAATCAGCTTTGAGAACAAAAGCAGTTAAGTCAACAATAAAACAGCAAAGAATGAAAACTGAACGTATTCCTTTATATACCCTGGAAAGCATCACACTTATTTATGGTGCCACATAAGTAGTAATCAATCACAATACAAATAAAACTTCTTTACTGTTCTATTTAACTAAGGACTTCAACATAATGGTTAGGCCCTGATCCCAGCTGATGTGGCTGCGGAGGGCTGCAGTCCTCGCTACATGTTCAGGCAATACACACTTGAGCTGAGCACAGCTCCTATGTGGAGTAGAAGGTGAAATGTTTCTTCAAAACTGTTCTGAGGTGCTAGGAGGTCTTGGGAACACCTCTACGCATTCCCAAGATGTGGTCTTCATATGTGAAGAGCAAGTGCCCAAACAGCTCAGAAGCCTATCTGACATTTCCAGAAGTGACTTTTGCAATTAGTGTAAAGATACCATGGGAATCACTCAGCAGACAAGAGACAAAACAAAGGTGAACAGGTACAGCATGATTCCAGCACATCAGTGTTACTCCCCAAAGAATGGGGAACAACAATGTTCATCACCCCAGAACAGCACAAGATCTTCTTCAGCAATGGGCAAACAGAGCACAAAGTGCTCTTTATAAAGAACAATGTTATTTTGTAGTTTATATGGCAAACAGGCACAAACTGCATTTTACCTTATAAGGTCCATCTTTGTACACACCAAGATTAAAGAATGTTTCAAACTTTCCCTTGGCAAACACAGCTGATGCCTGCAGCACGGCTGAGAAGGAAACAGCAGGCTTTCTGCTGCACAGCTTGTCACATAGGTATGTTTGGGATTCTCCGCTTTATGAAAATAAGAGATCAGTTTTACAGTTTCTCTTAGGAAGTTTAAAAACTTGAATGCAAGACCATCCTATGATGAGATCATCTGATCTTGTAATAGCAGCTAAAATAGTCTCACATCTTCTGTGCATCTCACAGGGCTTCAACCTGTAACTCAGTATCTATCAATATTTATACATTCAAAGATCTCTTTTCCTAGTAAGACATTATGTAAAGCAAAGTATTCACAAACTACATGCACTCCTATTAAACAACACGTGATGTTCAGGGTCAGGTTGGATTTCTAACAGTGAATTCACAGCTATTGCAGCCCAGAGAATGCGCGGGTAACACCAGACAGCTGTTTAACTGTGTTAGCACAAAGTCCCTCATGTTCTGCAAAACCTGAAACCATCCAGACTCTCTGTTCTTTAATAAGTGGTACTGTCAACACACTTCTAGCACTGCGTGTCAAATTCTGCTTTCAGTTAATCCAGTTAATCTTGATGAAGCGGTGTGGATATATAGAAATTTCCTAGACAATATAGAGCTTTATCTTACAAGTACTCTCCTCCAAAAAAATGCTGAATGCCTGGAAGCCTGTACCAAGGAAAATATTCACTGATCTCCCATGTGCTGACCATAGCCTTCACAAAGCCTAGGTATGCTCTAAGAATCTGTCTGTCCTTCACCTTTCAGGAAGGAAACAACCACTGGATCCTAAGGGCCAAGTTTTACCCTTATAATCCTGTGTAGGGGCCCTGGTGAAAGGACCATCTGCTGAACACAGACATTTCAGAGCAGAAGCTAGTCTACAAAAAGTCCTAACCAATAGCTGAGAGGACTTCTAACCCAAGTACACAACGTGGCTTCATGAGAAACCACCAGACAAAATATGCCTCGACTGATGTAAGGGCCACAAGCACATCCTAAGCAAGGGCTTCAGGAGCTGGCAGTGGGCTGTCCCAGAAGAAAACAAATAACAGGAAAAAATCATCTGCTGCTGCAACTTAAACGCTACAATCTCACTGCAATGTGCTAGTTGAGCAGTTCAAGGAGGAAAGATGGCAAAGTCAGCTACATTTAGCCTGCCAGAGCCAGGAATAGAGACATACTATAAAACAAACAGGAGCTTCCTCAAGGCTATGGAGAAACACAAAACAAACCCTTATTTTCAGGCCACTATGGTAGTTATATATTTAAGGTTGCCTTGTGTTCTCTATTCGAAGTGTCTCTTAAACCCTTTAAATAAACATGAAATCTCTCACTGATAGAAATCAGACGACACCACTTGAGTTAGAACAAGGACCTGTTTTTCCCAGACACCTGCCAGAACCCAATCCTTGCTCATTGTTTTGGTAAAAGAAATGAGTTAAAAGTCAGTCTGCTGTGCATTTTTGAAAGGTTTATATTTTTTCAGACTCCTTCACCTCCACAATGGCAGCATTGACAGCCCTGGAATTTTACACAATTCTTTATGCTGTAGGTCACAGCAAGAACAAAGACCATTTTGGGGGAAACACTAAAAAGTATTGCATAAAAGCCCATAACATGAATCTCTGCTGTAACTGCTTCATTTGATCTTTCCCAGTGGAAGCTGTCAAAGCATGGGACAGCTTACATTTTTCAGTGGTTCCTTTGTAACACTGCTACCCAGCCCAATACCTTTGGTTTGCTTTCCAGGCTTTCCATATCTTTTTTCTTGGCTCCTTGTCTTATGACTCAAGAGACCCTCTCCCATCTCCACCCTAGAAAGGACTTTCCAGTCCTGCTACAACTCCCCAAAGCTGGATTTCCTCCTGGCAGACACCAGGCAGGTCACAGCTTGGAGGTCCCACTCTCAGACCCTGATTTGCCACAACTTTTCCATTGTAATTTTTCCTCTCTCAAGTGAACCACAGAGAGGGCAGAGGGGTAAGGAAGGGCCTGGAGATGAAGCTGACCCAAAAAATGGAGCAGCCAGCCATACTACCATCTGGCAAAGCTCCCAGAGCTCAACAGAGGGAGCCCCACTCCAACGAATCTTGCCAGGATTGTTACCAGTGGGGAAGAGACTTATTTTTTTTTAACATAAATAAATGCACACCAGAAAAAGCTTTCTCTTCCTCCCCTCCCTTCACGCAAATGTTAACTTAAAGGTTGTGCAAAAGCTTTACCCATAATTTCAATCACTACGGATCAAGAAAATCAGCAGCTGAAACAACACAAGCCACTTTGGAAGCCTCAGCTCACAGGCTCCAGCATCCAAGCAAAACAACTCAGAAAAAAATAAAAATAAGGAATTTTTAAATTTATCTTTCTGAGGTGACATAAGGCTGTTCAAGGACCATGTTGGTATTATTCCTCCATTAAGAAACCTGCATTTGCTGAGGAGCTGAGTAGTCGCTGAGGTATCAGGGTATTGCAACGTTTAAGAGATGAAAAAGAGATGGGTTTAACAGGGAGTGAGCAGGGCTGCTGTCAGGGTTTCCAGGGAGTTAGGGAGAGGAATTAGAAGACAAACGATCATGAAGACTCTCTGATATGGGAATGGGATAAAAACGTGCCCACCCAAAGAGCCTGCCTGTCTAACAGTGACGGTGGCAGGGTAGCTTGTAAACAAACTGAGGTGGGTGAATGACTGAAGGATGAGCAGGCAGCCTTAATTCTGATGAAGGGGAGGATCTGAAATTCCTATTTAAACCCTAACACTTCTGCAAAAGACAGCATTTGATTTGCTTATACTGTATTACTGCATGCTTTATGATAAATAAGTGTGATGCCTAGGAAGCACCTCTTTCTGTTGTGTGTTCCTCACTGCATGTAACCAGAGAGCAAAGCTCTGCACTATATAACTAAAAATATATCCCCTGCTTTCCTCTTGTCCAAAGTTTTCATAAGGCAGCTTTAAAAAAACATACTCTATGAGAACTTTCTGAGACGGTATTAACAGTTTAATAAAAACTGTATTCCCTGAACTGTGCCTTCCCTGAACTGACAAGGCGTTTGACAAATGCACCGTGGGCTGCATACACAGTGGAGCTAAAGAACATGTTTCCTCCGTAGCTCAGTTGTAAACTTCAATAGGTGGATAAATTCCCATGTCAGTAGAGAATATTTACAACTGAACCTTATTTATCAGCAGCGTGCCCTTACCAACAGCCCACACAAATCCTGTTACACAGAAATGGCTACAGCTATTTTCTCATAGTTAAATGAAAATCACAGAGGTTTCCTTCACACCAGGACAGGCTTTACAGGCAGCAAGATGAAACTGCATTAGGAGATGCTAACATTGAAATATTCTTGGCTAAAAATGTCAGCGTGAGAGGAGTTAGCTCATTCACATCTGCACCGTCTGAGCAGCCTTCTCATCCCTTCACTGTTACGCACCTTCTAAAGTGAGAGCACATTGGAGCTCATGGAGTTTGATGAAATGAACGCGCCAACCTACTTGCCAGGAATTTAGATAGATTATTTTCCCCCATTCTGCTGCCATTAGTAATATTAAAATCTCTGTTATTCATTAAAAATGAAAAATATGTGCTTTTTAAATCACAGTCTTTCAGCTCTGCTTATTGAAAGTGCCCCTGTATTCCCTACTTTCCCAAAAGAGGACCATATTTTTGGGGATGCCTGCCCTCTCCCTGGCAGGACTGCCCTCTCCCTGCCTCTCCGCACCCTCCTTTCACTCTGTTCTCCCATCCAGGTCCCTCATTAGCTACAATTTACTGACACACGCTCTCTTCACAAAGACAATTAGGATCACTTTCATGCCTCAGTCCTGCTGACAGAACACACTGGCACCTTCCTGCACGTTAGCCAGCTGACTGCCAGAAGCCCTTTAATCAACTCTGGCTTTGACGAGTGCCAGGCGATCAGAGGAGATGGTTGCCCTGTGCCTCCTGCAGCCTCGCTGTACTGAAGAGGTGAAGGAGCATCTCACACTCTGACACTGAGTGTCCTTGTCTCCTCCACGATGCAAAAGGTCTCCCCTAGCCACCACGCCAGGCTCCGATTAGGAGTAGTTCAGCTTCTCCCCTGTCTGGAACAAACCTCCGTGCGGTTTGATGTTAGGAAGCAGTGTCAGTCAGAGCAGACAAGGAAAACATCAAGGAAGATACAAGGCTTCATAATGCAAATCACGCTTTTATGTCATTCTCCCAAATTCCCCTTTGGGGAGAGGAAAGTTGATTATCTACAGAATATGGGTCAAAGATATGCCTTAAGGATTTTTCAGTGCTTTGGCTGCTTGCTGATATACTAGGAGTTCCTTGATGCCTTTTCAGGTTAATGTTTTCAAAGTACTGTCCCTGTGCATCATCATCATCAGAATACTACAAAAAAAAATTCATTTCCTGCACCCACTCCCAGGAGTTTCTCTGATGTTGAAATTAATTGATGCTTCCTCCTGCACTTGAAGGAAGGATTAAAACGAATGATACACATGTTTGGAAGCACCTTCGATTTCAAACTCTGCATGGTTTCTAATTAAAGTGACACACACAGGATGCTTGTGCTACATTTCACTCCTCTCTGTGGCTATTATTATTATATGCATTTCAGCAATAGTCAAAAGAATCTCCTCTGCCTCACATAATAGGATCCTGATTTAGACTGAATAATCACCAGTCATTGATCTGGGTGAAAAAAGTCTTTAGGAAATGAAAAAAAAAGCAAATACTTGAGATGTAACTAGCCTTCTGACATAGACATTGATATTAATGACCTAAGTGTTTGAAATGTTGGATAACATGTGGAGAATGCAGTACCCATTGTTAAGCACTGGTGTTAATGAAGTACAGGCAAAAAAAACCCCAAACAGCTAGCAAAAAACCCAGCATGATCTGCAAGGATGCATGTAAGTGATGAAGCAGCAACCCTGCTGTCTGGGTTTCAAGGTCTCTGTTACTACAGCCAACTCACCTGTTTTGAGAATTTGACTATTCTCCAAAGTGAGGAGCATCAAAGGACTTATTATCCTAATATATTACTGACATATTTGTCATATTCATCTACCATCCATGAAGATGTTTCCACGGAGCATGGTCAAAGCTGCAGATGTGCTTAGCTACAGAGGCTTTAGGAAAACAGCCCTGTGTGCACCGTGCTGTGGGATATGGCATTGATGCTCACCAACATATCGGCACAGATCAGACAGGGCATGTGGGAGAAGCTTGGCATGCTTGATTCTGCTTGCATTCCTTCCCTTCCATTTGTGGTCCAGGTGTAGCTGTCGATGGCTTCATCTGGGGGTGACTGATGCTCAGAGATTTTAGAGGAAAGAGCGTGGGTAGGTGAGTGTCAGTGCTACTCCTACCCACCATCTCCATCCCAGATTTCTGGTCTCTGTGTATCTTGCTGGTAAGTACATGATTCCTGGGCAAAACTGCCTGACTATAGGCATGTGTTTTGCGGTGTTGCTCAGCTTTACCTTTAGAAACCTCAGGACCCAAATGGCTGGGAGAATCAATCAGTACTGAAAACTTGATCCAACTAGTTACACATCTGCATCATCAGCACCTGCATCTGCCATCAACAAAGCTGCACAACAAACTAATGCCCCTGGTCTTCTGCAAGAAAATTTGGCGCTGCAAACCTCAAAGAGGAAAATATTTCATATGTATTTGCTATTAATATAAAGCCAGCTCATAAATCCAATCTTGCAAAGCTGTGCAGTCATTTTGAAAACTGCAGCCACACACCTCACTAGATGCAATGACCTTAATGTTTTCCAAGGCCTGCTTCTGACTTTGCTTACATGAACATGATTAAATAAATCAAGAGCTCCCCCACTGACCATAATGACAGTATTCCTGATTGTCACTGTTGTGGCAGCACAGTCAAGCTCCATGGCAAGTGACACCAGGGGAAATGCTATGATAGCAATCCTATACCGCATTGTGTGCATCTTTTACCACCTAGTAATACTTAAAATATGGGATGCATTTGCTTCTCAAATGTCTTGTAAAATGCTACAGGCTATAAATAATTCATACAAATAATAATGGTATGCCTGTGCATTTCTTTTTCAGGTTTAAGAAGGGAACTGTTTAACTTGGTGAAACAAACTGGTTTTACAGAAATAGTTTTCACTGCTGGTAAAGAAATGGCTTACAATTAGATGCACTGCATATTAGCAATAGAAAAAGACTTAACAACAAAGCAAAAGAGTGCTGCTCTATGCATTTTTATTACTTATTCAGTTTTCCGTATGGTTTCAAATCCCTTCAGAATAGAATTGAACTCCTGTGCCTCTACCCTGGGCTAAAGCTATAATCACTGGGATATTGTATAAAAACAGGAGCACTGGCTTCTCCTCTGGCCATGTTCTAAAACTGAAGAGCATTTTGCTTTTCAAAGACAGATTTTAGACTTCAGGAAAGGATTAGGATGTATCTCTCAAAAGGAAGGAGAGACTTTGGCCTCTGAGAGGCGGCATAAGTAAGACATGCTGCCGTCCTCAATACTTTCCTAGCACCTATTTCAGCACTCTGGCTTCACCTCTCTCTTCCTTTAGCAGGCTAACACTTCAGGCTCCCAACCTGCCCTAACCCTTAGGTGACCATTACAGGATAGTGAATTCTGGTATGGGAGTCAGACACCCGCACAACAGGGGTAAAGTATGGAGCTAAGTATTGCTCAGAAAAACTACAAACATACCCTGAAAAAGACTACATCCTGTATTTCCATGACATCAAAACCAATTAAGCTTTGTTTCCTTGCTCATTATGCCTAATTATTCCATCATACCACCTCCAAAAAGCTATTCATAGTTACATGTGTCATGTGACCTCAGCATATCTCTGAAGACTAAAGGTTTTCAAGTACATTTTGTGAAATAGCAGCAAGTGCCATGTGGTCAAGTTGTCTGTCTCTGAGATATCCCCTTTGTGGAGCTGCTGGAGAAAGGTGCAACTCCCTTGACTCTATCAGCAATGGGACCTAGAAGAGCAAGCTTGAGAAGAAGTGGCCAAAGGTGCAGTTTTATGATACTGGAGAGCCCATCTTCAGGCAATCTTTGCTAGCTAATGTGTCTGTAGCTTTAGCTCCCCAAACTGACTCCTCAGGATGCAAGACAAGCACAATGCACTGCACAAAGAAGACAATGAGATCTGCACACCTGATGTGAGGGCTCAGATGGGAACCAGAACCTCCTTTTTCAGCAGCAGCTCCCAGGTGGGTTCTATAGGCTCGGACCTATCCTAAAACCGCAGCTTCAGCATGACAGTAAGTGATAGCTACAAGTCTGAGGATGAGCACTGGATCCCTCACTTCAGCAGATGGGAATTACCGTGCTGAATTTCAAAGAAAGGGAATTTAATATCTATATGATGCCAGTGCTTTCTTTTCACAACTTCATCGCTCTGCCTGCCAGAACCTCGACTAAGGAATTCTCCACATCCTGGTTTGAACGTGTCTATGTTTGAATGTTTCAGAACTTGAAAGAATTATGCCTGTGCTCAGAAATTATGTGTATGCACAACACTAACTCAATTGTGGTACAGGCTGAGCAAGGCAAGTAGGAGCAAATCCAGAATCTGGGCAAGCGTAAGAAAACTAAAGCAATTACGGACAGAGACCCCTTTGAGACTGCTGGACTCTCACATGACTGCTAACTCGACTCCTCTGCAATCAAGAGGAAATGTTGCAATAAACATATTTCTTAGGTCCTCAGACATCCTTCCGACAGACACCAGTTCACCACAAGCAACAAAGCACCTCCCACAACCCTCTCACGAACTTAACACCAAGTAGGAATGACCAAAAGCTGTAACTTTCACACAGTAAATGAAGACAGCAAGAGAGCAGAAGCATTGTCAATACCCTGGTCCTCACAAAGGAACAGAGCACAGCAAAGCCTCATAAGAGGGCCTGGCCATCGCATAAGATGATAGGCACCAAGAAAAAATTAAAACTACATCACCAAAGTATTTTGCAGCCTGAGTGGAAGATAAGGCTTCTTTCTGACCACAGATCTAGGGACTGATGCGAGCCAGAGCTCATAGTAAAGACACACCAAGCAGACACTTGGTATGACTCTGAGCCCCAGCACACTCTGACTTGTGTCTTGACTCTGGATGTGGCCAATGCTCAAATCCTTTCAAGAATATTAATCACCTCATTGAAGCTTTTTTTTCACACAACCTGCAAAAGTCCTGCAGCATGAGATAAAAGCAATGTAAGCATGATGAGTGTGACAGTAGCTTTAAAATCCTTTTGGGCATATCAGTACAGTAAATACCTAATGATTCACACTTCTTGAGCACTAAACATGCCATTACCCCTGCAAGAACTTGATAACTGTAAAAATCCCCAGATAGATAGGATGACTGTTCAGCTACTGAGACTCTGCAGCTAGAAGATCAATGTCTCCTCACACAGGAAATGAGAAATTATGTGTTCAATAGTTGAAAAACACAAAATTCTCCATAGAACAAAAAGGGGGAAAAATTATACCCAGTTCCAAAATATTGCACTGAGAAGATGTCATCCCCTCAGTTTCACAGAATCATAGAATAGTTTGGGTTGGAAAGGACCCTTAAAGGTTATCTAGTCCAACCTCCCTGCAATGAGCAGGGACATTTTTAACTAAAACAGGTTGCTTAGAGCTCCGTCCAACTTGACCTTGAAAGTTTCCAGGGATGGGGTTTCTACCACATCTCTGGGCAACCTGTTTCAGTTTCACCACTCTTATAAAAAAAAATTGTCCTTATATGTACTCTAAATCTACTCTCTTTTAGTTTAAAACCATTACCCCTTGCCATATCACAACAGGCCCTACCGAAAAGTTTGTCCCAATCTTTCTCGTAAGTGCTTTTCAAGTACTGAAAGTCCACAATATGGTCTTCCTGGAGCCTTGTATTCTCCAGACTGAACAATCCCAACTCTCTCAGCCTTTCTTCACACGAAAGGTGTTCCATCCCTCTGACCACTTTTTGGCCCTCCTCTGGATCCCGTCCAACAGGTCCATGTCTTTCCTGTGCCGAGGGCTCCAGAAGCAGATGTGATACTTCAGGTGGGGCCTCACCAGAGCAGAGTAGAGGGAAAGGATCACATCCCTCGACCTGCTGGCCTTGCTTCTTTTGATTTTGTCTGCATTATAACACTTGCTGGCTATTTTAACACAAAAATTGCAAGAAACTTTATAAACTTGACTTCAAACAAAGTAATTTCAGTAGAAGCTGAAAAGTGTCAATGACAGTGGAAAGATTCTGTAAACTGAACGCTAGAAAACAATCTGTGTTAATGATGTCCAAAGGAAGTGACAGGAAATACTGTTTAATGGAGATCAAGACCATTTTACCCTTCAGCAGACGCTACATGAAAGGGCAACAGCAGCTTAAGATGTTCCCTTCCATGTTTGCCAGTACTTTCTTTACTCAGGCAAATTGTCAATCTCCACATCTCCTCTGAACTCCCATCATTATGAGTGCACAGCCCCCCTCAATGTCTGATATTTATACATTATCTACATGAATTAAACCAACTTGCATTTGATCGCTGAGCAGCTGGTCTGAAATTTACTCCAGAATAAAATAAAAAAAAAAGCCCAAAACCATATATGCAGCTGGGATTGCTTATGAGTGAAAAATGTGGTATCTTTATAGCCAACAGCATATGTATTCAGTACGCAGATCCACAAATATTGGATTCACTGCCAAAATCATTGTTAAGCAAACTGGCTGACTCTCTGCATTTTCCTCATGAACTAGAAGGAACCTGCTGAAAAGAGGGAGATAAAAAGTAGAGTGCTTTGCAAAAATTTCAGATCATGGATTTATAGTGTGCACGGTGCAGTGCCATCTAGCTAGTCTCAAAGGAGCTGGTATGTCCCTGCAATACAGGACACTTCTGACTAGGATAGGAGCTCGTATCCTGAGAAGGCATCATTACCGTTTTGATAAGCCCTGCTAGTGTGGCTACATTGCAGCAAACTAGCCTGTCTGGAGCAAGGTCAGTTACTCACACACAGCTGTGGTGAGTGCTGTAGACACACCTAACCCTATCCACAAGTGACACCGGAATGAGATCCTGTTTTCAAGGGGATTTAGTGGCCTCCTGAAGTGCAGAAGATGATGCATGCAACTGTCTCTTTCTCTGCAATGCTTAACCAGAACAGCTATATTACTTAGTTTGCAAGATTAAAAAAAAATAAATAATTAAAAAAAAATCAGTCTTCATTTAAGTCTCTCTTCAAAACATTAATGTATGCTAAATTCCCCCCTACGTATTTCAGATAATGGAATCTATGTAATGAGAATCATTTTTAATGGGGCTTCTCTCTGTTTTTACCGAGGGCATATTTTTACCCACTGTGTGGAGCTGACTTTGCACATATTCGTTCAGCTATTTTAGCAGTAGGAGACGAGGTTAACACACCAGTGATTCACTCCTGGAGATCTGGATTCAGTTCCTGGCCTACATGACAAGTGATAATGAGTTTGGTTATTGAATCTCCAGGGGATATTTGTTCACATTACTAAGCAACCGCATAATTTGGCAAGATGTGTTAAGTATGTGCTAAGGGTAAGACCAAGGGCCAGTTGCTTAAATGACTGACACAATGCAGCCTTGCTCACATCACTACACCAAACACCTCCTTTGTGCAGTTCTGCTGGAGATCAGGAGAGCTCTGCAGGTTTTTCAGCGTGTCTGTACTGACACAGGTCAGCGCACAGCAGCGCAAGCTTGTTACTTTAATCAGCTATGCATCTATTTTTTTTCCAGCACTTGCTGCATCCAAACAATAAGAAACCACAATGCAAGCTAAAAAAATATTAGGATTTAAAAAATTAATTGCATAGTAGTTGGTGTTTTTTTGCCAGTTGTTTTGGTTTTGGCAGACAACTCTTCAGGCTGTGGATCTTAAGGCAACAACATCTCTGCAAACACAATGTTTAGAAAGTTTCATTTATACAAAAGGAGAAATGAAATTTTGCATGATCAAAAAAATCCATAAAACACTATGTTGGCCTTTGCAAGTACTGGTAACACTGCTATAACACGTTGGCTAAGTTACTCCTCACTTTTCTTAAAATGGGCAGATTGCTTTGGGAACCAATGTGTCTAAACCATTCACTTATCCTAAGGCTACTTCCAGGTGACCTTCTTTCTACCCTAGTCTAGCTGTCTGTGCCCCACCTTCAACAAGAAGCCCAAGCAAGCTTTCATAGATCTCCTCTAGACTGGTAGCACAACCACAGAGAGCAGGTTGGGTCTTTCAAGGATGATACCTATGGGTACATAATTGCTACGCTATTTTTAGCAAGCAAATGAATCTCCTCTCCTGGATGTCTGTATAATAGATCTGTAAGCTCTGAACATAGTCAAAGAGCAGGTCCATCCCAGGAATTGAGAAGAGAAAGGTAGACTTTGCCTTGTCTGCATTACAGTGGCATGCATTGGTGCTAAGTACCCAGTGCTCAGACTAGCAGGGCTGTCTACATGTTTCTGCACCTATCGACCTTTGAAACTTTGGGGCCAGATGCTGAGGTGTGCGAGAAGATGTAAATACTTGAGGAACAAAAGTGTGTTTCATCATTTCTGGGACTTTGGTGTCTACATCTTTTAAGTAAGGGAAAGAAAGCATTCTGGATCCTTTTCTTAACTTACTGGAGTAGAAATAAACCTTATTCATGGGCCATAGCCATCTGCTATAGATTAAAGTTCAAAAGGGTTAACACTTCTAGAATGTAGGAGATCCAGATTTCACATCATCACCCAGTTGTGTGACAAGTCAGAATTCATTGATAGTTTCTGCAGGAATTAAGGTTCAGCACCTGGTAGGTTTAAATCCATAGCAGAGAAGGAAAAAAAAAGACCAGGAGTAAGCCTGCTCCCATTCCAACAGGAACGATGCTCATTGTGGGGGTGGTTGGTAGCTGAGGAAATCTGGAACAGTTGCAAATCAGGAAATGACTTGTCAGCCAACTCCAAGTCTTTTTTTGGCACACAAGCCTCTTGGGGAGGATAGTGGCAGGAATGAGACATTTATGTCTGATCATTTGGGAATTTTATGAATAGAAAGATGAAGTTCGCGTGCTGTGAATCACAGAAAACCAGAAGACTCTCCCTGCCATGACCAAGAATATATGCATAAAACTTCATTGAAGAGAAGCTATGGTAAAGTGTGATGTTACCCATAAACAAATATCAGTGAGCTTATATTCACCATGAGCCGGGACACACAGCCAGCAATTAAAGAGCTCCCGTTTACATTGGAAATAATGTTATGTTGCAGTTCCAATTTTCACTGAAGGTCTGGACAGTGAGAACATCTGAGCCATCAAGGGAAAGTGAGTGTGATGTTTCATCTCAAGCAGCAAGCTTATGGCAGCCAGGCAGCATATGGGGCCCTACTCACCACCACACTGCCCTTGCCTTTCAGCAGTGCCGTGCCTCTGAAGCACAGTCAGCCACACCATTATAGCAGTAATTTTGACTACAGCACCGTGGGTGAGAAGACAGTTACAGCCTACCTGATTTGCCAGCCCATCTACGGAAACATCGAGTCGTGTCAGAAATGACAGAGAAAACATTTGCTTTGATTTAGAGTGCCTGTCTTCTATTTAGGGGATGCCAGAGACTGCAAGAGTGTGAACAAGTAGCAAAGTGAGGAAGGCATCTAATCTAAGGCCTGAATTTATTTTATATGTATTTTTCTCTCTTCTCTTATAACACTCCACCTTCCCCAGATTATCTTTAAATCAAGTTCTGCTCCTGTCTGATGCAGTTCTTTGGATTTGTATAAACCTGTCTGCTCAAATGCTCCACCCGCAGAAAAGCTGTGCCAACTTCAACTTCATCAAACCAACCATAAATCCTAGACATGCCAGAAAATGCTGCTGAAATGCCAAAGCAAGTAATGTTTTCTAGGTCTCCTGCAGGGAAAATGAGCCCTGAACCCCAAATGAGGGATTGTAAAAATCACTCAAAACTAGAGCTGCTTTTTGCTAATTGGAAGATCATTAATATAAACATTAATATAAACATCACTCTCCTCACGCTTGAAGCTGTCCTTTCTCCTGTCAGATTTTAAGGATGGTGTCTTCATTTATTAGAGCATTAAGATGTGTTCACCTCCTGCTAAAAAAAGCCCTACAAGATAATGACAGGAGAAATATGAATACGCATCTGAGACATGGGCGGCTGGAAGGTCACATAGGTCAGTGTCTTCTCCTGGGCACTGGCAGTCAGGTGTCGCGGAAAGCATCCTACAGTCATGCCAGAGGCTCAGAGAGGTGTCCCAAGAAAAGCATGTTTCTCACCACACTGTCCAGCAGTCAATAGATGCTTGACCAACAACAGAGTGGTAACTGTCTCCAAAGTAACAATGTCCCATCATCCCCAGGCAGACAGGCCTCACTATCCACTGACAAAGGTGTAAATCAAGCCTAACCCACTGGTGAAAAGGCAACCCAGAGGAAATGAGAGCCTTTTTACTTTTGGCACATCAGATATTGAGATATTCAGGAATATGTTAACAAAAGGCCTCTTGACTCAAAAATACACCTCCATGCCATGCGAAACATGAGACATGGCGAATTAAAAAAAATTATGGCCTGATCCTTTTTATGGCATGAATCAGTGTAGTGCCAATGGTGGAGCTGGGGCAAGTCACATCACCTGAGAAACTGGCCCTATTACATTGACTCTACCATGCCTGGACATCTTTGACTCTTGGAAACTACTGAAACAGCATCTGTTGCAGGTCAGCTTTCAGCTGAAGGGATTAAGCAGCTCAGGAGATTGGTAATGGGATATGGGCACTTCCATCCCCACTCCTGGCTGCAATTCAGCCCAGATTTATGCTGACCTTTGTGAATGAATGGCTGCGCCAAGAGAGGGACCTGGTCGACATACTCTTCTTGTCCTCTCAGCAGCCACACTTCTGCACCATGGAAGTAAAGCATGGTGCAGCTTGGTTATCTTGCTGGGGAGAAACTTATGGGAATGTAGTGAAACAGTCTCATCTGTCCCTAGGGCTGAGGTCATGGCATACTGATGGGATAGGTATGGAGCCCCCTTACCTAGGCAAGGTTGTAGAGATAAATTATAAATATTATTAATTCAATGTATTCTATCCAAATGAAAACTGACATTTCCAAGCAACTCCTGGGAGACAGAAATATTCAGAAACATTTTATTCCTACAGGAAGGTAAAATTAATTTTGTTGAAACAACTTCTGCTGGGCTACAGAGTTCAAAGGCAAAACCTTGTTTATGTTCTCTCTGAATGTTAAAAACAACCTTGCTAACCCAACAGAAAAGGAATCTCCTAACTTTTCCTCCAAACCAGGAAAAATGCAGCAGGAAAAAAATAAACATTAGGGATCAGCAGACCACTTTGGGTAAGATCCAGCCAGTGCAGCAAAGCTGTGGGAGGGCACACAAGTTGCCTCACTGTATCTGTAATGCCAGCTTAAGGGCTCCAACTTCCCTCTGTACCCTCTGAGAGGTGAGAACCAGTCATGCCCCCATGGTATATGGCTCCTCTTCCCTCTGGGGCTTTCAGAGATGCTGAAGAGTGGCTGTAGCCCTGCTGCTACTTCTGTGATCCTAATTTTGCTGTGTGAGGGAAAAATAGCCCCTTCTCACTGTGCCAATTGTGTGCAGCACAGGGCTGGGGCCATGCCTGCCATGGCGGCAATGGGTGCACATTCCTGGGAAGGTGCAGGTGGACCCTCCCAGGGCAGCTGGCAGAGGTTCTCTGCAGCTGTAGAAGCAGGACTTGCCCCAACAGGGTGAGGTAATGACACAGTTGGGGTCTGTTGAGTTTCGTAGCTGAAATAGGAATTTCTCTGGAATTGCTCACTGTTTATGAATGTAAAAAAGTAGCGTGCTTATACAAAGCTGAGACTGAAGGCTTGAGCAGTGGGACAGATAATGTAATACTCCTTCTGTGGCAGTGTCATTAAATAGAACTTTGCATAGAAGCCAAAGCACAGCACTGCAAATCTCTCTCTCCCTGGCAAAATCCTCACTGCCTACATTTTTCTGTATTAGTCATTGCCACCAGGAGAATGATTTATTTTGAAATAGGAGGGAGAGGAGACGCTTGGCACTGAGGCTTTGAAGAGTTCCAGTCTTCTGCTCTGAAAAAAGTATTCCAGCAAAAATACCATTGGAAAAAAAAAAAGATTCCACATTAAAAGGAAGAAGAATGAAAGATTTTGTATAGTGTGAATTCCAAAATGATTCACATCCTTACGGTAGTGCAACATCTTCTGCAGACTCTTTCATTGATGGAAATGCACTGAGGAAGGTCAACACAAGGTTTATGCAAAAATGAAAGGCTCCCCCCCCTTCCCCAATGTTATTAGCCCTAATGGGAATGACTGGTTAAAATGAGGCAGCATGCAACAATTGCCTATCACTCAGATAAAGGACAGAGGTACTCAATGAGATGGCAAATGTTGTCATAAATTCTATGTACATGACACATATGACATCTGCAGAGGGGAGTGCATGAGACAGCTGGATACTCTTGTATTTTGAGAAACGAGAAACTCTGCTTAATTAAGCTGTGCTGGCCCCTCGACAGACAGGGCAGAAAAGACTCTACCTTCCTGCAATATCTTGTCTCCATTTTAGTGCAGTTCCCTGAGGGGATTTAAGGCACATGGAACATCTATTAGTTCCCCAGCCTCTTGTCATAAAGGTCCCAAAGAAGTATAATTCTTTGGCTGGTAATACAAGAATGTTATCCGCTAGTGAAAAAGTAAACACACAATAATAATCTTAAAACTCCTTTCTTGCATTTTGCTTTAATTTATTATGAATTCTATCGACATCTAGTCATACATGAGAAGGGCCTTTTACACCAAACCTTAGAAGTGTTCCCTAAAAATGCCGTAACTCAGTTTCTGATGACTATCAAATTATTCACACCTGTACAGTTACAGCTTCATCTGCCTTCTTCTTTAAATGTCCAAAGTAACCAAGCCTTGGAGATGATCCAAAAAGCACACCGGAGATGCCGAAGATGAGCAGCTTTTTGGTTTCGTTCTCTGCAATGTGGCCACCAATGCTCAATTATGCAAGAAGTCTTTGTCATTTCGTGGACTACCTGACTGACCTCTTGTCTTGGCTGCAGGCTTTTGCTTCTCCCACCCACCTAGTATTTCTACCATCATTAGCTGTGCAGGTTTTCATTGAATTTTTCCCATCATTATCTGCTTGATGGGCAGTTGTCAGTTTGCTGCTATCCCTTTTCTGGCTAAGCAGCCCCAGAAGGCAGCTGGGTTTGATAGGTTTGATAGCAAGGCGATGCTGACCTGTTTGTCAGGAATCAATCACAAGCTGCACAGTTCACTGTTTATTAAAAGGAAGCCATCATTTGATCACGTACATGTAGGATGGTCAGTTAAATCAGACTGACATCCCATTGCCAGCTCAGTACGAGGGAAAATACCAGTGCTGACAATATGACAGCTTTCCAGTGAGACACCTGTGAGAATGGGATGATGTGATGGTGAATAGACTATTAAAGCATGCCGTGCTGCAGTCAGAGAAAATCCCAGTGCAGAGCAGTTTAACTACTACAAACATGTTATGTACTTGTCTTCTTTCATTAGATCTTGTCTAACCTTATTAAGCTAACAACCTAACCAATGGCAATAAAATACTTGCTCAACAAACACTGTGTAGCTCTAATTGGCATTAATACGAGATACACGCTGGCCCTCTGTGCATTAGAAAGTTGCAGTCCTTCAGTGCTGGCTCCCCTGTGGCAGACATTGGCAGCGCTGCCTGTACCTGCTGCCTCCAAGGCTGGGCAACTCCCGCTCCTCCTGGGAGTTACGCCGGAGGGACGCATGCTTGTGCAAACAGCAGCTCTTCCATAGGATTGGAAAAGGGAATAAGTACAATTTTTCTACGCCCTGATAATCCTGGGCACTGCTGAGATTCTCCAGCCGTGGGGTTTGCATACTCTGAGACACTCTACCTTGGACTATGGGACCAGTACTGTCAAGGATGGTCCAACTGGGAAAGCACCAAACCTACAAACACACCCTTCATCTGGTTTGTGCCAGTAATGTCTTTTGCTGCCAGTGAGGCACTGACTCCCCTTGTGTGGAGTTTTTACATTCTTTAAATATTGCACAAGATTATATTTGCACATCCAAGAATGATAAAAATTGGCAACGTGCAGCAGATTTACTCAGATTTATTCTTGTACCAGCAGCAGTGAAAATCTGCCTCCATGCTTTACTATATGAAGCACCATTTGTGGAATTATTCATTAACACTTCATTTATAAATCAGACTTTTAAAATATAATTGGCAGTATCTCCATCTTTCAAATTCCAAACTTTTTAATAAAAAACGATTTCTTTTTCAGAGTTCAGTGTACATACAACATAGCAATATTTTTTTAATAATGTTTGTAAAATTCAGCCACAAATCTTTACCACTATCTTTCGTTTATGAATCATAGGTATGCTATCGAGCCCAGCTTTTATTTAAAAGAGAATGTACACATAGAACAACTCCTTTTGAGCCACCCGTCATTTCCTTAAATTGTCATCCCAAGGAAGAAGGAGTACTTTATTTCACTCTTCATAAGTGGGTGGTCACCAAAGTGACTGCTTAAGAAAAATTGCTGCTCTTGGCTCCTCTGTGCGCAGCCAGGGGGCTGGATGCAGCCAAGGTCTGGTGCTAAAGAGGTAATGGGGGCTGGTGGAACTCCCCTGGCTCTCCCTGCCAGCTCCCAGCCCACCCAGATCTGGGGTTAATGCATCAGCTGAAACCTCAAGGAAGGGCAATAACTTGCTGAGATTACATGATTTGACCACATGCCAAGCCCCCGATACCTCCTTAGCCGCTTAGAAACAGATGGGTCAGAAACATTTGAAAAGATTAATAAATGAGGAGATTGATCGTGCAAACTATTACTCGCATGAACTTTTCCCCCTTGCTAGCACCAGGTCTCATAAATCCATCAGCAGTCTCCAAGTTTTCACCTTTCCTAAAAGACCCAGTTCCTGGAGGCTAGTGATGCCTCCCAGTCCTGCACTGGTGAAGAGGAAAATTCATCAGAGGACTTGACGCAGGCACATCCACCAGCCATTCCTCCCGAACACAGACAAACAGAAGCTGGTGGCAAATTCCCCCTTTAATCACATCCAGTGTTGCAAATGTGTTGTGTATGGGATTTTTTTTAAACAAAAACGTATTTTTACAAATCAGGAAGCTTTTAATTCATACCTTCAGGGATGTAAGTACATAAAGTTTGTCTATGTAAAACTTGAAATCGCACTGGCTGGTATTTCTATCTCAAAAAGAGAAGGCATATTTTGCTGAAAATGAAATTACCTCAGAGTGCATGCATTCATTGCACAAATTCATTCATTTAACAGAAATACTTAAAAAATCCCAGTGACACATCAGATGCTCTAATCAAGAAATTAAATCACAATTGCCTGGGAGATAAATATTGCTCTTTACTACTTATAACTGTTAATAAGCATCATCCCATGAAGTAAACAATCTTCATTTCCAGTCCAAAAGATTCTCTTCAGTAGAAGAAAAAGCATAATCTAATTTTTCCAAATCACCAAATCCAGACAGAGGCACAAGTATTTAGTTAAGGAATTTCCTTCTCACATGCTGATCTCCATCACTTCTCACCATATATGACACTCCTGCATATTTCAATTTAGATGGCACACTTGCTCAAATGATTTATTAAATTAAATGGCAAAAGAAGGTGGGAGGCGAGGTGCTTTATGTAGGAAGAGAAGATTAGAATAAATCCAAATGAAAGCACATTGCAAGACAAAAGACAATCATAACTGGGGCACTTCTGTAAATTGTTTTTGAAGTAACATGAATTTAAATTTTAGACATGCCCTTTGATCTAATATTTTTTTAAAAAGAAATACATATAGTACAACAGCTGCAAGCAAAAACTCTTATTAAGTTCTGATGAATGGAAGGAGTACTTGATACCAGCATTTGCAGGACTTCATTGCTTCACAGAGGGAACATTGAGGGCAAGGTTTGTGTTTTATGAATCAGCACCTCCCATCACGAGTGGTGCTTTCCAGGCGAGCACCACCAGCATCTTCATGCTATACAAAGGGCCTAAAATTGCCTAGCTTGGCTCTGAGTTTCCTTGAAAGTAAGAGGAGTTTTGCTACTGAGTGAATAAATGTTACCCAGCGTCTGCTTCCCAGTACTAAGTGCCCTGTTTTGCTATTCATCTGCAGTTGTTTTACCACCAGGAAGGTGAAATGGAAAAATGCCCAGATTCAAAAAATGCGTCTGTACATGGAATGGGACCACGTATCTATTGCATTATAGGCTCTGTAATGACTATGTATGCAAGGAAGAAATCCAAGAAATGTTGCAGACACTGGAGTGGAGAGCCCTGTGCATGCAATATGATCGGGCTATTGTTTAAGACCCATTTTAGGCGATGAAAATATTTCTCTGGCAATGCTGTGAAGGTAAAAACAGCTCAAATTATGTGCTGTGTAAGCACTATTCACATGAATGAAATATGCCCAGGGACTATAAATCTTGTGACAGACCTTTCCTAGCTGTATTATCTATAGCATGTTCTACATTTTTAGATATGAAACACATTTCTTTGTTCCTTTATGTTTGTTTTCCTCGGTCTTCTAATTTCTACTTCACATTACTCATATCTGCTAGGCAGCTGGCTCTGTTGGGATGGTAAAACTGACAATTTCATGTCCTAGCTCCAAGAAGAAAGCAGCTTGCTTGTATCGCTCACAAGAAATTCAAGCATGAAAGCTCACCCATGGACTTGCCAAACCCCCTCTGGGAAGTACTATGGACACACATTGTGACTTTCTGGTTGGAAATGTCCCTTGCAAGGGCTCTCGTGCAAGTCCACATGAGGGGATGGGCTGATGGGGGCCTGCAAGATGCTGCACACAGTATGGAGAGGTTACAGCTCTTTTTAACAACACTGGCAACACCATTGGACTAATTTAGTGCTTATTATCACTTCTTCCGAAACACAAGACCAGCAACAGGAAGGAAGAAGAAGAGCTACAAGGCACAAGCAAGAACAAATTAAGAAGTCAGTACGTAGACAGAGTGCAAATCTTAATCAATCTGCAACAACCACTTTATAGACCCCAAATTACATAGGACTGTATGAAAAATATTTAAGATGACTACATCAACTCACTGGCAACTCTAAACTATCAATTTGTCCAGTCTCTTTCCTACTTCAAAATTAATTTTAGCATTTAGCCTGATGCACTGAAGGTATTTAAAAATAAAACAGCCATCCATAAGTATTATTAATTGCTACCTCTCTATAGAGATTTGGGTTGGTGGGTCACATCCCGTATGTTCTGTGCAATCACTACACTCAAATCAAAAGGGCAAGGTGGGACCAAGGACAAAGCTGCAGCAGGTGGTTCCCCATCCTGCCAGTTCTGTATTGCCATGGGCACAGTGCATCCCACAAGCTGGGAGGAAAAATCACAGGTACACAAAGGCAGCGGACAAAACGCAAGTAATAACTGAACGAAGGAGTGCTCTGCAGACAAGGGAAAAAACAAAAGTCCTTGTTCCCTTCCAGGAAACCTTGCTTGTACCAGTCAAAGATGATAGTAAAGAAGAGCCATTTTCCCAGGGAATAAAATTATTTCATTTTTCTGAAGATAACATTACAAGTCTAAACCAAAAAGGGTATGGAGTTATCGCATCCACTCCAAAATTTAATCTACTGAACATGCTTGTGCATAAACCCAACACACTCCTATGAAATCAACTTCTGTTTATCCATCTGATGTGGTCTTATGATTCACATTAAAGTAAAAGCAAATGTTTTAAGATTTCAAGGTATCTAGAAATAGGAACTTTTGAATGGTTCAAAACCACATACCATTTTAAACCAAGCATACTTCATTTTATTACAATTTAACAACAAATCCCAACCTCTCCTGGCAGAACCTACTTGGGGGATCTTTGCCCTCTTAAGTCTCATTCCTGCTAATTGTCTGCTGAAAGCTGAATGAATATGCTTTCAGGGTAGCCAATGTGCTTTCAGGGTTTTGGCTGTCTGTTGGTACTAAGGATCCAAATTTTCCTTGTTCCTGTTTTTTTTTGGTTGTTGCTGTGGTTTGGAGAAAGATTATGCTCATATTTTGAAAGCAGTCCAAGCCTTCTTTTTACTTGACTAATTATTTCCACATCATCCAGTGGTTCCAACTTTGGAGATATTTCCTGGGTTCCTCCTGGTGGTCATCTACCCCGTAATGTAAAAGGGGGTAAGGATGCCACATTCATTTTCCAGTAACTGGGAGGTATGTAGCTAGCTGTAGAACAAAATTACCCCAAAGCCAACCTTGGCTCTGTTTCAGTTTCAAAGTTATTTCTTACTTCCATGCAGCATTAATTTTGGGATACAGCAAACACTTACATTTGTCCTAATTTTGAAATCTGACTCACGGTTTTAAAACGTTGTTTTCATTCACACAGCAATAGATCTTTCTACTTTAAGGAAACAATTACTACATATTTTCAACCAATTTGAAATTTAACCTCTCAAAACTCCCCTTAAAGCGATGACCTTCACAGTGATCCATTTCCACCTCACTTGAATTTAAAACACTTATTTTAGAGTACAGTCTGCTTAATTTTTCTATTGAGTCAGGCTTGGCTTGGGAAGCCAGTGTTCTGAATGGGATGAATTTCCATCCTAAGTTTTGAACAATATTGCAGAAGTTAGAGAGAGATGGGGCACTCCCTGCAAAGAGGAAGAGCTAGCAACCAGCTACTCACAGCAGGACTGACTTGGCAGTCCTCATTCATGGAAGTAGGCATTTAAAGGGTTTTTTGCATTTCCACTTGGAAGTCAGGAAAGTCTTCCTCCAACTTCTGAAAGACAGAGTAAGCCATGGCGCTGCGATGTTTTAATTGGTTCACTTGGGAGCCACTCAGATTTGAATTCCTGATTTATGTTAATCATGGGTTGAAAATTCTCTTTATGCCAGAGAAGTCCTTATTCTGCCCTCACTTAATGTCATAGCAGGGAAATATACATGAATGAAATTAACATTTATGTTCTTGAATTAAGAGAACCTGGACAGAAAAAAAAATCCCTGTCAGCTAGTGTAAAATTTACCACTTCTATTTTTATTTTAAGAAGAATAAAATAACGCAGGCTTTTGAAAAGGAACAGACAAAGGCTATGTATCCATCACTTCCACTTTGTAGTCTCAGATGCTACAAGCATATATGTGGAGGATAAAAAAAATCAATACAAAACCCAAAGGTTTTTTAAAAATGCAAATCGACTTTCCCATTCCCGAGTTTATCATTCCCTTATGTTCCAAGAAGCTGGAATGGACTAACTTTCATCCTGAAGAAAAACAGGACTCCACTGCATGCTCTCAAAGTTCACCAGACACTTGGAAGAGAAAGGCCCTGCCTATGTCAGTGCATGGCATAGAGCCATTGAAGAGGATTGGCAAAGCAGAAGGGCCAGTGCTGAAGACCTAAGGACTATGCAGTAGGTGTTTTGTTAGCTTTACCTTGGACAAGGTTCCAGCCTGTGGCTGTGAACTAAATGCCCATTACCACTGGGGTGCATGAGGTGTGCTGCACTGCATGTCCCCACTTAACTTCCTTAGAAATGAATTAAACTTTTGTGCTCCCAGACCTCTCCATGACAGAGCCAAAGCACAATTAAATCATAGAATCATCTGGTTGGAAAAGACCTCTGAGATCATCAGGTCCAACCATAACTGTCTACTTGCTAAACAATGTCTCTTAGAAACTCATCTACCCATCTTTTAAACACCCCCAGGGATGGTGACTCAACCACCTTCCTGTGCAGCTATGCCAGTGCCTGACTACCCTTTCAGTGAAGAAATTCTCCCTGATGTCTAGTCTGAACCTTCCCTGGCGCAACTTGAGGCCATTTCCTCTCATCCTATCACCTGTCACTTGGGAGCAGAGGCCAACATTCACCTCGCTGCAACCTCTTTTAGGCAGTTGTAGACAGTGATGCAGTCTCCCCTCAGCCTCCTCTTCTCTAAGATAAAAAACCCAGTTCCCTCAGCTGCTCCTCATAAGACTTGTTCTTCAGCCCCTTCATCAGCCTTGCCGCCCTTCTCTGGACGCACTCCAACACCTCAATGTCCTTCTTGTAGTGAGGGGCCCAGAACTGAACACAGGACTCGAGGTGTGGCCTCACCAGTGCCCATTTACAGGAAGGGTCAGAAGTATGATCTGGGGAACTAGAGGCCTGTCAGTCTGACCTCGGTACCAGGGAAGGTCATGAAGCAGATCATCTTAAGTGCCATCAGACACCACATGCAGGACAATCGGGTCATCAGACCCGGTCAACATGGGTTTATGAAAGGCAGGTCCTGCCAGACCAATCTGAACGAAGGGAAGGCTGTGGATGTGGTGTACCTGGACTTTTGTAAAGCCTTTGACACCGTTTTTCACAGCATTCTGCTTGAGAAACTGGCTGCCATTGGCCTGGATGGGCACACACTCTGCTGGGTAAAAAACTGGCTGGATGGCCAGACCCAGAGGGTGGTGGTAAATGGAGTTAAATGGAGGCCGGTCATGAGTGGTGTTCCCCAGGGTTCAGAGCTGGGTACAGTCCTGTTCAATATCTTTATCAATGATCTGGACGAAAGGATTCACTGCACCCTTAGCAAGTTTGCAGATGACACTAAGCTGGGTGGCAGTGTTGATCTGCTTGAAGGAAGGAAGGTGCTGCAAAGAGATCTGGACAGGCTGCATTGATGGGTCGAGAAAATGGGATGAGGTTCAACAAGACCAAATGCTGAGTCCTGCACTTGGGACACAACAACCCCATGCAGCGTTACAGGCTTGGGGAAGACTGGCTGGAGAGCTGCCTGGTGGAGAAGAACCTGGGGTGTTGGTTGACAACCGGCTGAATATGAGCCAGCAGTGTGCTCAGCTGGCTAAGAAGGCCAATGGAATCTTGGCCTGTATCAAAAACAGCATGGCCTGCAGGACAAGGGAAGTGATTGTGCCCCTGTACTCGGCACTAGTGAGGCTGCACCTCAAGTCTTGTGTTCAGTTCTGGGCCCCGAGTACAAGAAGGACATTGAGGTGTTGGAGCATGTCCAGAGAAGAGCAATGAAGCTGGTGAAGGGGCTGGAGAACAAGTCCTATAAGGAGCAGCTGAGGGAACTGGGGTTGGTTAGCCTGGAGGAAAGGAGGCTGAGGGGAGACCTTATCACTGTCTACAACTACCTGAAAGGAGGTTGTGGTGAGGTGAGTGTTGATCTCTTCTCACAAGTGACAGGTGATAGGACAAGAGGAAATGGCCACAAGTTGCGCCAGGGGAGGTTTAGGAACGTCAGGAAAATTTTTTTCACTGCAGTGGCCTTCTTAGGCCCTTGGGCACACACAAGAAGGCTGCTTGGATGAGACACTTCAGACATACACTCCTGGTCCAAACAATAGCGTCCATGTAGACAAATGCACAGTGACAAAGAAGATATGTGGCATTTACTTCTGACCCAGAAAACTTGACAGAACAAAGTACCACCTCTCCCCAACCCAACTGCAACGTCCTGTCCTGTTGTACAGCTGAAGGAAGCTGCTACATCTCTTCCTTCTCTGAGGTTCATGCTACTGTGCTTACATCAGTCAGCTTAAAAAGAGCGATGTGGGTCCATTATATGCTAGTAATTGCCATTTGCAAAACTCATACTCAAAAGTCTTTTAACTTGTCCTAGACATAGGCAAAATAGGATCAGTAGATTTAGACCAAGGGGGACAAACACAAGGCACGCCGGCCGAATCCTGCCCTCCCCCTTGTTTTATCTAGCCCAGCACCTTGTTTCTCCCAGCAACAGCGCTGAGCTCCTTACCCCTACGTTCCTGCCAGCACCAGTCACGTGCAGTGTCACGCGTGTTATGCTGCAGGAGCAGGCTGATGTAGTCCCCAGTGAAAATGAGTCTGACACTCCTGACTTAGACCAATGTGAAAGAGGTGTGTGTGAGCCACCAGTCCAAAGAGGAGCAGTGCCGCAAGAACGAGAGACCCTCCTGAGTCAGCTGGGGTCACCTTGCTATGAGTCCATCTTTTTCCCTGCTGGCACCCATTCTGCCATCCTGACATGTCATGTAACATTTGGAGCAGTTCAGCACTCTTTCCTCACCATTTACGCTGCCCCGTGAAAAGCTATAATTACCCTGGTACCACACGGTGCAGAGATGAGTAGGAAGAGCAGAACCAGAGCAGAACAAACAAGTGCTTATCGTATGGCCTTTGATAAATGGAAATGGACTTTTTGGAGATCCATGGGGATTTGGTCACTTCAGGGGAAGGCCCAAACCAAGCTGATTTTTCCTGCAGTGGCTGGCACAACTATTGCAAGGTGGGGAGGACAACTATTCCTGCAGCATCGCCTGCCTAGGCAACAGGAAAAGTGCTGTAATAAAGTCTGCCCAGTCCAAACGTCACATTACCCTCCCATGTGCTTCCCAATTCTCTCCTGCATAGTGGCCTCTCTGTCCAAAGACAACAAACACACAGCCCTCTTCCTTGCATATCCTTCAGCTGTTTGAGAGCGCTGCATTCTCCTACTAACTCCAGTCCACTCAAAGCAGTGCTTGTTTATCAGCCCTTCTTCCTTCTGTCCAGTTTCTCCCCCAACAAGACTGTTCTGCTTAATTTGTATCCTACATCTTCCAGTTTTGCCAATATTTTTTCTCTGTTTTATCTATGCCCTTTATATAACCATTTACCAACCTCTTGTGTCCCAACACACTAAGAGAGGGCACTTAAGCTTTAAAAATTCAGCAACTGTTTTTTAAAAGCCTCCTGTTTTGTGCGTCATTCATTCCAACACACTGAAGACCAATTTTCCTTTAATAGGATCTCAGGAACCTGGAGAACCGGGACAGGACAGATGAAGTGGAATTGCTTCATTTCTAATAACCCAGGCATAGTGCAAAATGCTCCAAGAGTCTTTCATTCAGCACTTATTTATTGTTCATAATTCACCTCTTTCTGACAGAGAAGGGCATGACTGAGCTAATTTAATATTTCCATGGTCAGATTCTATTCATATTTGAGTTAAATATCAGTAAATAAAACTGAAGCACCATTTATTAGATTTCTGAAATTGTCACAGGTTAGGTTATCAAACACACCGTGTGCCAACAGTACGAAAATTAATTCACAATCTTGCTCACCAGACAGTGGCCAAGGAATCATTCAATCCAGGTGACCAGTGCTTTTGAAAAGCCCCATGCCCTTCCAAAAATATAGCCCAATTAAAAAGTCCAGCTGAGATAAATGAGAATTGAGTGAATATGGCAGTTTATATAGAATTGTTTAACGGAGCTCAGCAAATCTGTTTGGTTGGGTTGGAGAGGAAAGAAAGTGCATTTGGTGTGTGGGAAACATGGAACAGGAAACATGGAATGGATTTGTGTCAGATTGCTCCACGGCACAAAAGATTAAATCCTTCTCACCCCCAGAAGGGAAATGCTCCATCTCAGTATTTACCAACTGAAGAAGAGGTTGGGGTTTTTTTCTTTGTTTTTCACACAGACTTATACATATAAATCAGCACATAACAACTGGCCATTGCTGAGTCCTGGCACTGCTGGAAGAAGCCTCGAGATGCTGAGAACCTTGGCTTGGACTGATGTTTCTCAGTCCTATAGCCCTGGCCTTCAATAAGCTCCCTAGGATTTATCAAGAGCCAAAAACTTCAAAGTTTCAGAAAGGTCAGAAAAAATAAAGACTCCTTCAGCCACTTCTAGATTCAAGGTATATCTGAACTCATGCTGAGTTTGAGAAATACTAGAAGAAAGATTTCCTTCTCCTAGTGCACACATTGTTTTAGCTTCCTGCAATATAAAAAATGGAAATTATGGAAATGGCATAAAAGAAATCTTAATCTCACAATATTTCCAGTTGAGTTTGGCAGCTTTAAGAATATTCCATAGATAGTTGAACTACTAGATGTACATCCAGCCTGACCCTTTGAAGTGCACATTTTAAGTTCAAAGTGAGTCAGAGTTTAATAAAAAGTGATTTACTTAAATTGCCCACAATTTGAATTCTCAAGGGCCAAACACCCCATTTAATCTGAATGCCATACTAAAAGCCTGGAAGAAACCAGAATTCTTCCAATGCTCAAAGTGAGGACTCGCATAACCCAGGAATGACTACATCAACATTTCCTACTTATAACTCATTACAAAATAAAAGCAGTTTGCAGGCAAGATAATTAAAGCAACGGAAATGTAGGAAAGAGAAAATACCAGAGCTAGTCAACTAAGTGTTTTAGCTGAGCTCATGCTTTTGGGCTATGATTTATTTTACTGGATGTGCCATTCGTTGGACTGTCATAGTCCATGCACAGTCATTGCTGTTTGCCAAATCAAATCATGCAAACACCATGCAGGAATGGATCACTCACTGTAATACAGTACATCAATCAAAAGGGTTATTTTCATGGACTTGGTTTCTAATCAAGCAGCAAATCATTCTCCAGTTTTGCTATCAAGGACCATTACTTTTAGGAAGTGCTTAATCTGAAAAAGAAGCATCTATTTGAAACTACAGGGCATCTGGTAAGATATACTGAAGACAGAGGAAATGAAATATGTGTCACACAATTTACATTCTCTGTAGCGTTTTATGAATAGCTTATTTATGGAGATAGAGGTAGGTTGCTGGCAAGACAGGAGAGTTTCAGCTTTCTATTTGTCTAGTTTTTTGAGTTATTACAAAGGTCACTCCTGCACTTCAATTATCTTGAGTGCCACTTCTGATGGGGGAATTTTCAAATTATTCCAAGGTGTCTCAAATATTTGCAAAGGGCTTCAGGGTACATGTGCCTTTTTAATTTAAGAGCCTAGATAAAATTACTGTTATGCCTCTGTGTTAAAGCATTTTCCCATCAAAGTTGGGGTAAAAGCCTATAAAGCCTTGATATGGCACCATCCGAATGCAGGTGTTCTCCTGCAGACAAAACATCCCTACCAGGGCATGCTGTGTCACCTGAATGTGCCAGCTGGGTCAGTGCCCATATGCCAGTGCCATTTTCTGCATCCACCTGGTCTGCCAACCATCACTTGGGAAATCCCAGCTCAAGGGACTGTATATATGTACAATGCAGAGAAACAAGCATCAATATCAAGGCTGACTTTGAGTTACTACCAAAAGAAACTTATTGGTCTTTCACATAACACAGCTAGCATCTTGAAGACCTAATAATCCCAACAGCTTTGTTGTGCAGAGAGTAGGATGTAAGGGCCTACATAAGCCTTCAGAAACCAGCAGCGACTGAGACACAGGATTTGCACCATCTGAAAAATTTGGCTCTTCTTGTCGCCTGTGAGTTTTGCTTTCACAAACTGATTTTCTCAGTGGTAAAAGTAGGCCACTATGTCCCAAAATACATAATATGTCAGCTTCCTGATGCCTTCCCTGGTCAGAGAACAGGATGGAGAGTGGATATAACAGGCCTGAAAGCTTCATGCTGGAACCTCTGAATCCCTCTTTTCAACTGCTGGGTGTTGTTCACTATAACACTTTGCTCTAGGAGTGATCCCACTGAAATTTGCGGGGTCACTGCAGAAGTGGGCTATTATTTTTTAAGCAAGGAAAAACTGAGAGGAAAAGCGCACACACACTAGATAAAAACATTGTAGTCCCTTCTTGTACAGATCTTCTCTTTCTTGTCCCTTCAGATTTCTTCCATGTTTTTAGGGGAAATATTTTACTAAAAAGTGTTCTTAACTACTTTCACAAAGGAAGAAATTTAGTTGCTGCTTAAGGAATCCCACTAGTAACCATCTTTTGTCGTACATAATGCACAGACGATACAGAATTACTTTGTAATAGCTGTTCAAAATGTGATCAAGTTAATGAAACACGTTAGATGAGTGTGTCTTAATGTGTCCTCTCTGCCGCTCGCTCTGCCTACGTGCGCTTGCTAATTCCTAACAGCATAAGGAAACACTTCTACTAAGTCACCATCAGCTGAGCACATATGTACAGAAAAAACCCAAAGGAAACCAGGTTTTGGATACAGCTCTGACTACAGATAATCAACAAAACATATTTTTCTTTCTCATATATTTGTTATAATTACAGTTTATTGAATCATCTTTGCAGCCTTAGAAAGGGCTCAAGCAACCATCAGTGCTGTTCAGGAGGCAATTTAGAATGCTGTCTGGTATATTTGTCCTTTTTAATCTTCTACCGTGCTCCGCTCTTTTAGGATGCTGTCACTCAGAGACTGAAGAACAAAAAAAAAGGAATATTTAAGTGGAAGAGTGACTGTTTGAATGTGGCAATTCCCTGCATAAAAATGAGTCCCATTAATAGGAAAGCCCAACCTATCTCCAGGCAATATTTCAAGTCCTTGTCTGTTGGTAACCTCGAAGGAATTTAATTCCTTTATATTATTTAAATTAAACACTAGAGAGAGAAATTATGAGCTATTGGTCATGTAAAATGCTTTCTTTAAAATATATAATTAAAAGAGCTAGCAGTCCTCCTAATAGCTATTTCATAATGGCAGTCTAAAAAATTTCTGAATTCATTGACATTTACAAAGTATCATTTTGTCCTACAGCCTTGGTCAGTAAACCAGGTTTTAAACAATTGCCCTCACAGGCTCATTCACTAATAAGTGAAATGAGAGCAGACCCAGAAAGGCAAAAGAGTCCTAAATGATAATATATAGTGCTCATACACTCAGTTCAAAACTTTAACTACATTCAATGGCTTCCCACTTCCTAAAGCAGTTCACTGCATAGTTACTACCTACTAATATTTTGGAAAATCATGGGAGACTGAATCTCTGGGCTAGAATTTTATCTCAGTTACCTGATGGTAAACCCAAAGCAGCTTGCTGTTCTCAAAGGTATTATTCTGGTTTACAGGCTAGGAGTAGCTCTGCCAGTGCAATGCACATTTTGAAAAATGCCTTTCTGGTGGTTCAACCAACCTAGCTGAAAATCAGCTGCATTGTTAGGAACCATCAGAAAAAAAGCAGGACCACAGTTGAAAATGTACATGCCCAGTAACTTCATATTTGCTGCAACACTACGCTGAATTATTTTTTTCTGAAGGAAGAGCCTATTTCTCTTATGATACACTCCTGTACAAAACATCCCAGAAATGCATGACGGGTTCAGCAATGTATTAACCATACACAATTATAAAACCAGAATACTCTTAATGCTAACATTTGAAAATTCCTTTCTTCTCAAAACAGCAGGAAAATTGTGTCCTGAAATGGTATAAAACATCTGTGCAAGAACACAGTCAAAAAAATATTTTAAAAAGAAGAAAACCCACTGCAATCAAGGTGCTAATACCTTTTGGCTCGCCCACATTCATGTGTATACAAAATACATTCTTCTCTGAAAGTGAGGCTGTGGACCATTTCCAGCAAGTACATGTACTATTTCAGGGTCAAATGCGTAGTATAATTTTATTTGGGTCATTCTTAAGCAAAAAGCAATGTTCAGAAGGGGATTCGGGCATCATTTACAGAATGAAAAGAGCCAGAGAGTTAAATCTCTCCAGAGCAGATGACCCAGGGTCACATCTCTTCTATCTCTGGATAGCTGTGTAGCAGAGAGAGGGTGGATGCTATTTATTTATTTGCTTATTTATTGGAACAGTTCCACTTTCTATAAAGCACATGCTCGCTGGAGCAGATATCCACATTGCTCCCTTCCCAGCTTTACCATACGCAGGATGAAGACTCTTTTTCTGCTCTGGTGAGTATACTTAGCACTTTATAACAAAACACCTTCTGGACTAATGGTTGAGAGCAACAATGTTGGTGCCCAAGGCATCTGCCTTGAACTGCGCAGGACAAGGACATGGACCTGATCATCTTTCTGCTGTCATGGGCTTCTCTGCCAGGTTAGCAAATGGTGCTTGAAATCCCTTTAGGCATCCAGTCTCTGGAAGAAAAATCCAAACATGAACCATTCCCAGGACTTCTGAATCCCTTTCCTCAGTTTTTAGCCTGATTTTCTACAGATTACTGGGTGCTACAATGTGCCTGCCTCTCCAGCTGCCCTAAGGACTTCTAGCATGCTGGGCACTTTCAGCCAAACCTGAGGCTGCACAAGAATAAGAGTTCAAAGGCATTGTGATGGTCATGCAGAGGAAATGGTAGTGAACGCACAACAGCGAGGGGAGCAGGAAAAGGGAAGGAAAAGAGAGCAAGAGTCAGTTTTTGAGTTCTTGGATAGAAGACAAGCTTCAGCTGAACTGTGTGTTACTAAACAACAGAGCATCCTCATGGGACAAAAACTTCGGCTGAGGAGTGGATTCTGTGGTGCAACATTGCAACTGCAGCATAATTCAGTTAAAAGTCAATCAACCAAGAGATATGCATCCATTGGAAAGCAGGCATTGTTAGTTTGGCTGATAGCGGAGCTGTTTGCTTATTAGCTGAAACAGAACCTCTCTCAACAGTATGCTGCAGGAAAAAATAATCCAACATGGAAAAGCATCTTCCTTTACTAAACCTAGTGGCACCTAGGTTTAGCAGTGAAGCACAACATAAGAAGCAAGCACAATCAGTAGAAGACAAGAAATGTAGTCTGCCTTTCCAGAAATAAAACTGAAATGAGAGAATAGTGGAAGGAGTTGACTTCACAAAGTTAAAAATTGAACTCATCTTGTTCACTATGTCAGTAAAAATAAATACAAGGCCTCTGCACCTCCTTTTTCATTATAAAAATGTATTTTGTCTATTCTTTCAGATTCTAAATCCATGTGAATCAAAAAACCCCCACTATTTAAAGCTTAATTTAATTTTTAAGTATTTAAGTTTCAGATTTTTATCTGCTAATGTTCTATAATACAGTGTTAAAGACCTCTTTGGTAATTTTTTAAAATAATAATAAAGCTTCTTCTGGTCTACTTCTGACATGGATGCACAGAGAAATTATTTGCATGTTGTAGGAGCTATGTGAAGTGAAATGGATTTTAGTTGTTCTATTTAAAGATGTTAGCATGTTGTTTTATGTATAAAACACAGCTTTTTACCCAAGGGAAGGCTATATTCCAGCAGCTTATTTTCTCTGTGCTCTGTTCTAAGGTTCACAGACAGATCATGCTCGTATTTATGCCTGTTAATGAAGCTGACTCCAGTCCTTTATGTTTTCAAACAACTTAGCACAAGCAAAGGCCTTTAAAATCTGCAAGAAATAGGCATCGCATCCTTTCAGAATAAAAATATTTGAAGCACTCTCTGCACAAGTATGCATGCAAGTAAATATTTTAAGAAGGTAAAACCTACCCCCAAAATAAAGGGGAGAGCTGACTTGAAACATTAGATAAAGAAATTAGCACAACTGTGAGAAACATGGGGGATCTCTTCCCAGAAATTAATCACAACCATATTAAAGTCTGAAAGCATCAACAAATGTTATGAGGGAACCCAAATATCCACAACAATATTTCCTGTGTAGGTAATACAATGTTCCTTGATAACTTTGTTACTCCGTGTAACCATAAATAAACCTCTTTCCCCTGCTTTGTTGTGCAATCGTTCAGCAAAAGCTCATGATAAAACAATGCTGTTTTCCCCGGAGCACACTGTACGCCTCGCATTCTCTACTCCTCCACCTCTCCAAGATTTCTAATTTATAAATTACAGAGGTTTTTCCTGAGAAATGCAGTTATATGGTGTTGAGGGAAATTTCCCTTCCTCTTGGCAAAATATGACTTGTGCACATACATGCACGTAGCTGAAGCTGAACTCCTCATACTTCAGGAATTTGGAATCGCCAGGACCAAGCTGCACTTTGGGCCGTGACAGAGAAGCTCCCATACAAGTCCATAACAGGCTGAGGCTTTTGTTTGGTTTTCGCATTACTAAACTTAAAAAACCTGAAAACTAAAAAAAGAAATAAGAAAATAAAATGAAAAAGTCAAAATGGCAAAAACATTTTGGGGGAGGAAGAAGGGGAAGGGGAGTGAAAGCAAGCCAAAAAAAAAAGCTTTTTTTTTTCACCAGCACTACAAATCACAGCTAATCAAGCTGGAATCACTCTGAGGTAAGGTCCCACATTGAGTTATGAATGGGTAAGTCTCAAGCACTGCCTTGGACTCTACTTGCACGGAGCACCCAAAGGGTAACTGTTTATTTAAGCCTATGTCAAACACTTTGAATTTTTTCAGTATACAAATCTGAGCTAGAATGTCATGAGTAAGTGAATACTGGGACATTATGGTATTTCCTCCTCTGCTGAAAAGGCATTTTGTTTTAGAAAGACAGCTTTGGTTCTGATTAAACTTGGGCACAAGTTCAGGTTAGTACTTTATTTGTGAATAAAGATATTTCCACTCCCTGAAGTCAATTTCTGAAGTTAATTTCTGGACCTTTAACATAATACAATCCCCTCCAAACCAGGTCTGCTACCAATGTCAGCTGCTGTGAGGCTGGAAAAGCCTGCCTTTGAGCAGGCTGTTTGCTCCACCTGGCAGGAACTGCTTCTGAAAGCTGAAGAGGCTTTCGAGGAAACCTCAGAGAGCAAGTAAGACACCTGGAATGGTAAGGTGACATCTGAGAGGCAGAAGACCTGCCAGAAAAGGGCCATCATGGAATAATCAGCTCTGGAGGCTGGAGAGGAGCTAGCAAGTACACAGGGGCTGCTGGTTGTTCCCTCTGTCTCTGCTCACTAATCCACTAATGATTACGGATTCCATGGCAGTGCTCTGATTCAGTGAGTGCCTTGTCTTCTCCTACAATGCCCATACACCAGTACTGCACCATGTTTCTCATCCTTCATCCTATATACCCTGCACAAATGTTTTCCATTCCCAAGAAAAAACCTTTAAGGCCAAGAGAAGACAAATCCAGGCCTGCTTCCACTTTTACTCTGATTGCCTGAATGACAACCTTTTGGTAAATAGGAAGCCATAAATACTTTTTTCCAAATTTCAGTGTCTGCAAGCAAAAAATAGTTAATGTAAGACTCCTTCATAATTTAAGCTCGTGTCAACCTTGCAGTGTTCTTACAAAGACAGAAACCTCCCCTCTGTCTTCCATCAAGCAGTATCTCTCACCAAAACTACAAACCAGCTTAATAATTTCCCAGCTAAACAAACAAAAGTTTTCTTCAGTTAATATTCTATCAATTCACGCAGGAACAGTAGTCTGAGTAATGCACGCATCAAATAACACTTTTTAAAATCCTGTCATGACCATGCCTGTAACAGGTGTGTATCCGTTGCACACCTAAGCAGCTTCAGGAACGAGTTCACCTTCCCCTCAACATCTGAGTGCCAAGAGGATAAAATGAAGGATCAAATCTCATTCCCAGAAAGAAAAAAACCCACAATCTTCTCTATGAAGTTGTTTGGACAAATGCTCCAATTCATGTTGATACAGTTTATTCATTTGGAAGTTCATGTAAGGTGACAAACTTTCAGCTTCAGGAACAGAAACTTTCTCTTTGGATGGGCTGAGCAGGCAGCGGTGCGATAAAGTTAGCAACAGCCTTCGTGCGTGGCCACATCAATGTGTTTTAGGCCTCCCTCTTGCACATTGCAAAGCAGCGAATCCCATCTCATCACCAACGTTTCACTAACACTATATTAGTGCTCTTGGCTGTACTTCTTTAAGGTAGAGGTTTCTCTAATTTACCTATGAATTACCTGCTTCTTGTCTCTGACAAAGGTAGGGAAAAGGATGCATAATAAACTGTGCTCTGAGGTCATCTGAAAGGTGTCAATCACAGCACAAGTCCATCCATGTGTATCAATAAGGCTGTAGTGAGTGATACCCAGGTTTGCTGATGAAGTGAAAATTATCAGTGAGCACATTCAGCTTTTACAGCTCACTGATTAAAGATCAATAAATTTATGAACTGTCCAATGCCAAAAGCAAATCACTACGGAGCTGCTTAAGTGCAAAACACCCTGGGGAAAACAGACACTGCACCAACAGAAGTCACACTGGCAGATACCAGACCTCCAAATCCCCAGGGAACAGGTAATGTCAGCACCCATCTTCCTGACTGTTTGGATGCAGATGAGGTGACTTAATGTCTCACTGTTGTGGCCCGGCACAGTCCTCTACCTCTAGTTCTTCATTAACCCTCAATCCCTCTGTACCCTTGTTAGCACTGCGCTTCTAGCTCCCAAACCAGTGGAAAACCATTGGCTTTGCTTTGGGTGAGTTTTCCAGATGACTGCACTGGCTCAGCTATGTAAGTTAACTACAACCCAAAGTGGGTGGTAAAGTCAGTCTGGTGTTGGCACGGCAAAAGGCCCAGCTGGAGGGCTGTGGCACTTTCAGTGATAGCTCTCCATGCTAACAGTGCTGCAAAGCCCTGTGTCCTGTTAGGAGAAGGTCAAGATAGATAGTTCCTGAGCACCAGATCTTGACCAAGAAGTGCTCAGTGGTGATCCAGAAGACAGGTGACACATGGAAGGCAGAACATCACGTCTGGTGTCTTGCTGCCATGGGGAACGCTGCCAGTATGGACAATGTGATTGAGCAGACAGCTATATCATTGAAGCCAAGCAAAGAGCATTCAGTTTGAGAAGACCAAGTCCAGGAGGGATGAATAAAGGTCAGCAAGTTAACTAAAACATCAGTCCTGTTCAAAACCCCCCAAAAGGTAACCAGAAGCAGATATCTCCAAAAGAGGGTAAGACCAGGACAAGTAGGCATCGTCACTTTCTACTCATCCTCCCAGTTGGGTCCCTTTTCATTATTATATAGGACAGAGGCTGATTGTCTTCGCTGCTCTCACAAGCTATTTTTTATTCAGTTTTAAGCAGGACTGGTAGCGCTAAGCTCCTAGTGCACTCACAGCAATGGCAATGAAACACTCCAGCAGAAATTAACACTGGAGGGGTGGAAAAGAGAAACAATGGGTGTTTAAAAGAGCTTCTTTTCTCAGTCTACAAAGGCAAGAGGCAAGCAATGTGTTGGCTCAGAGTGCATTCGCTGGGTATGACCTCTCAATGATATTAAATGGACGTGATATTTTTAGTTTACACAATTCCACTTTTTATGATGGTTCAGAAAATCTTCTGCAGCCTTATAGAAGTTATTTTGCTGCAGTGCAATCTAACGGCAATCCAGTGAGCTTTCCATGAGCCACAAACAATAACACTGCCTTTTGCCAGTCAGAATTATTTTCTTTATGTCCTTGGTAAGTACACAGTAAGTTATCAGTGTATTCAAAGATACAGTTTGGAGGTAAAAATGCCATATCCCAAGCTTTGCATGCACAAGTACCAGTTGCTTTTACAGTACCACCATCTGTTTTTCCACATACAGGCATTACAACTTCCAGAAGCCCACTAAAACACTAAGCCATTAAACTTCCTCATAGCTTCGGAACATCTGCTTTTTCATTCCAAATGTTTCCCTCTCCACCTTCTACATTTTTCCCTTAGTTAAGTATCAGAAGGAAAAAAAAAACTCCTCCGGAGTAAGGACTGTGCATCTTCAACACATACAGGTTCATGGGTTACAGTTACAAGAGCCTAAAAATTATCTTGGACAAAGTGTGGTCAAATTCCATATTTTCACAACTACACATAAGGGTAATGTGTCACACGATGCTTCTGGGAACACACGCAAAGGCTCAAAAGAGCATTAGAGTGGATTCTCAGGGAATTTATCAACAAAGAGTTTTTCTCTTATTCATTCCTTTAACAACAATCTATCGTAAAGGATAGCATAAGAATATGTAGACCCTGTGGCGTCTAGAGAGAAACCAGATCTTTGTTTGTATACTTTCTAATATAATTTAGATCCCTGGAGATAAATATGTTATGGATTATCCCTATTCATGCCTCCTGAGTTCACTGCACTTTCCCACTGACGAAATACTCTGTCAATCAACGTAGGTCTTGCTTCCTCTTTGTCGTATGCCAATTTTCTTCCACAGTGCCAAATCCAGAACTAACAACTTACAGCAGACAGAACAGATGGGCACACAACTGCCCTGAGCGATGGAGATGCTGTAAACTCTTTTTAACAAATAAAAAAAATATTATTATTAATTGTTTATAAGGAAGTTTTCTGGGTCTGCCTCATGTAAAAGTTGAAGCAGTCACCACGGCATCTTCAAGCCATGTAATCCATGTGTGCAATTAAGAAGGCACATTCAGGGGCAGCTCAGTTTACCTTATATTTAAATAGAACAGAATATCTCATTATCAGTGTCCTACTGAGTCTCCAGAAGTGCTGCACCTAAAAATACACATAGGATCTTGGGACACCTGCCACATACCTGTACCAAAGAGCCTCACCACCAGCAGAACTGCGACAGCCCCATCCAGCCTTCCTGGTTACAGCAGGACTTGGGTTTCTCCAAATCCCATGGTAAATGCCAGTAATCTGATCGGAGAGATCAAAGACCCTGAGAAGACACGGGTAACCAAAGCCTTGCTCAACCACAAGCCAATTTTGCTCTAGGAGACCTCAGCTTGGAAGCATTTGACCCAAATGTTGGCTCTATGCATGTACTGGTATAGTTTTCAAGGTATGAACATTGTATGCATGAGTAGGTATAAAATGCACTTTTATTTGCAGTGCTTGTTTTTCAACACCATCTTAGCCTCCTGAAGCCACACAGTTTCCTCATATATAAACTGTGTAATTGTCAGTTTCATATTCAAAGAACCTGAAAATAAGAATTATTTGCTACCAACACACAAATCGAATGGTTGGGAAAGGGAAAAAAAAGAGAAATAAAAAATCCCCTGAAATATATTACTGAGCACAAAAAGCAAGCAAGCAACAGTATAAACGAGATGATGGTAAGAAAAAATCTCACAGCTCTTTGGGAAATAAACTTTCCTGCATACCACATGAAGATATTGATATAAAATACTGTCTGTGTAAATCAGACTAGAGAAAATGGTGCCTCTGTGTCTGGCTAGCCAATGCATTAAGGATTAGATGACAAAATATGAAAGCTTCTACATATACATTCTGTTAAATGTCTCATCAGTATTGCACAGAGGTAATTAAAATTGGTGAGAGTTCTTATATATTCTTATTGACTTCCAGCTTCCCAATACTTTTTTGCTTTATGTTACTAGGTAATTTCTTTTTCTTGTGCCAGAGATATATCAACTCCTTTAAAAAAGAAAGGCTAAAAAAAAGGCAATACAGTCCCCCAGACAGGTCATTTAACATGTTTTGCTTAATTGATTGGAAAAAACTAGTTAATTCTTGACTTAGACTATATAACTTCTCTAGTGGCTCTATCGTTTATTACACAGCAAGACAGAACAAGGGATAGGTGCCACTAAAGAAGACACTGCCTTTGGGGCAGCGCTGGATGCAGAAGCTCACTCTGTTGACCCCCAGCCACCACTTCCCCCTTGCACCACTGCCCCTTCAGGTTGTGCACTGCACCAATCACCTGAGTAATCCAACTTGAAAACAGCCATCCCAACGTACACCATAAAAATGGCTGCTGCAGAGGATGCAGCCATCCCTTCGCATGCCAGTTCCCTCCTGGGAATGTCTCTCAGCCTGAAGAGGGGATCAAGACCTGGAGGCTGGTGCTGAACGGGCAGATTGCATGCACCAGGGTAGTTTTATGCCTTCTGAAAGCCCATCTACATCTGTGCTGCTGCCAAAGGAGGCGGTCACTGTATTCCTGACAAACACCCTTTCCTTTTACCAGACCTGTCTGTTTTGTACTAAAACCACAATCCTTCTTCTCCTTTTGATTTTGTTTGTCGCACTGATTTCAACCAGATTATCATGACAGGGAGGTCTGTTATGAGTGCCAATACCTCACAGAGATGTGATAACACAGTTCCTAGGTGCTCACTCTTATTCTAAGAATAAGTAGCATGAGCATGAAAGGCAAGGCATTTTTCATTACTGCAAACTGCAAACAAACTGTTTCCTCTAGCCACATCAGAAAAGTATTTCCATCTGCAAATGTTAGCTAACTTATTTTAACTAATGTGATTTTAAGCCTGACTTAAGGTAAGTGTGGACAAGCCATGGGCTTCCCCAGTGGTGCAGCCACAAACAACGTACATGTTATTAAATAAAGCTTGCCCTCACTTGTACCCTACATTCCAAGAGTTCTCCTGATTTGCACATACAAATTTAACTAATGGAACAAATGTACAAATCCAGTGTTCATGTTTGGAGGAAGTAAGCTGGATTTGTTGGCATGCAGGCAACCTCAGACTTGATTTTGCTGGTGGGTTCAGGCTGCAAAGGATGGCTGCTGCAGACACCGTCAGAACATAGGGGACACATACTCTGCAAAGCTTCAACAGAGATTAAATGCAATATGTTTAGGTCAAATGCCATCTAATATGGACCTAATCCTATGATTAGGTTATAGAAAGGTGTCTAGTGGGAGGTCCCCATACACTTTGTGTATCCTTTACCACACGCCTTACAGCGAGGAGAATCATAAGTAGATGGGTACCATAACAAAAATTTTCAAACTTCTGAAATTGCATAAGGGAAATCGGAGGAAATGTGTGTTTCTGTCCTGATCTTCAGTCTTTTGGTGTGTCCTGTCTTCCTGTTTTGTTCTCCTCATGCAACATCACTTGTAGAGGGGACACAGCAGGAGACCAATAACTGGGAGCTGTGTTGATATCCCCCATGATGACCACGGCCTCCTAATTTTGTTCAGGAGCTCTTTGCCATAGTCCTTACTTACAGTCAACACTTCTGCCAGAGTCCTGACTTAAAGGCAGATCTCATCTCAACCTTTCTTGCAAATTTATCTCTTTTCTCACAAGAGAATTAAAGACTTTTTAACAGAAAATGTCACCTGTTGAGCAAAGGAAAGATTTTATCCCACTTCGGCATACACTATTTTCTAAGGAAGATAAAAGTCTGTGAGTTTTTGCCTTGTTGTGTCACCCTTCAGAAACTATATCATCGGCTGCTGGAGTCCCTCCAGCTCGCTGGGGTTTCCTAATGACCCCTTGGACAGCTGGGCACATTTTTCTATTGGTTTTGAGAGGCAAAGTTTGAGCACTGGGGCGAAGCCTTGGACGCTTTTGCTGTCCCAGCCTGTCCAAGAGCCACCCCAAGCTTTCTTGCCATGCTGACACCTGGGAATTGATACTGTGGGATCAGTTAGCGAGGTTTCCCCCAAGCCAAGGAAGCATGGCAAAGGGCTGGGACCTCAAGTTTTTACACTATTGTGGCAGGTAGCATCTCTCAGGTAGTGGGAAAAAGGCAAGAAAGACTTAAAATTAGGGTTTTAGCATAGAGTGCCCTGCATGGGGAGCTTGCATTGGGCAGTATATCCCAAAGCAGGAGACTTCATCTCTGTTTCTCCAGCATCAGCAGGAAATCCACACCTAATTGCAGCAGAAGCGAGACTCGTGTTTGCTGCCTCGGGCAGGCAGTAGTCACAAAGGTCTGACACCAAAGAGTAAGGAGACATGCCTTTTAATCTCCTGAATTTAAATGGGTTTGTCTTCTTCGCAGCAGACAGATGTTACCTGACAAATCTAGTAATGAAACTTTCATAAATTTTAACATGTTATTCTGTAAAGCACAGCTCTGAGAGGCTGGAGAGAAAGGTTAAATGAGCTCCAGTCCCCATTCATACTGCACAAAAACATTCTCTGACTTGGAATAAAGCATGTCTTTATCACCCTCCTCCTCCATTAAAACGAAAACCTATGACCTGCTACCCCAGCTGATGATAGCTTTACATTTCTGGGAGAAAAAGAGAAAGCAAGCCATCAAAATGAAACCTTGAAGACTACCGGCTGCATGTGCTTTAATTCCAATGATGAGAAGAGCATGTGCGTGCCCGTCTTGCAGAGACACAACAGGGATCCCAAATACAGCTATCAACAGTGTATTTTAGCCACCGTCACACAAATCAATTTGCAATCAACAGCAAGGTGTGAGACAGAAAAGGCTGTTGTTCGCATACACGTTCAAGAGGTCTCATCAGTCCATACGAGGACCAAGAAGCGTGCCAGGTCCACAGATCTGCTTTCCATGCTCTGCCACCCCCGCGCCCCGCCCAAGCCCCTCCACCAGTGGTAAGGAGTTACTTCTGTGCCCTGATTTTATCTCACTGCAATTACGGGATGAGTGAAATCTGACTGTATTTTCATGCCACCTGTTGTAAAGCCCAAGAACAATATGCATTGAGACTCGCATCTGTTTCCTATATTGTGCTCATTTTTAATATTGTGAAGCCAGACTTCTCAGAGTAGCCTGAAATTAAAACTAAAAAACAAAGCCATGGCTGCAGTGTAATTTAACAGAAACCACAGAAGCACATGCTTCGTCTTGAGGTTTAGTCCTTACCACACTGAAATTGATCTAGTGGACGATTACAAAGGGATGCATTCAAATGGTCCCCAAAAGCAAGCAGGGTTACACTTATGAAGAACATGCTGGATTTGACACAGACTCCCCCTCTCAAGTAATCATTTTAGCAAAAATAAAGGCCCCTCAATTACTTTAGTACTGTCTCAGACGTTTTGTAGATTCTACTTCTTTAGTTGGATTAGATACTAAATCTACCCTATAAGATATTAAATTTACCCTCCAACCATAATCTAAAGTTTCCACATAATTAAGTACTTCATCTATGCTGTGAACAAATCATCTTTCCTCTTTCTGTATGCTAGCATATGAACGCGTGCATGTGAGCATGTGTTATCAGCATGTGTTATCAGGGTCTTTTCTCCTTCCCCCTGAAAATACTCTCCTCTGCTTATAAATTTTGGATGTGTGCAAATTCTCCCAATCATTTTCTAAAAATGCTTCACAAAAAAATTGAAAACTATCAGCAAAAAGAAATGTGAGAAGGTTCCCTGAGGAAAAAACAACAGCAGAAAGGGTGTCCTGCATCACTCCTGCCATCCTTCAGAGCTGCTTTCACATTTGCAATGACATTGAACACAGTGCCATCGCTCTGAACTGCAGCACAAAGATCAGTTCAAAGGTTAGGGCATCCTATTTAACTCCCACACAAAGTCTTCAACATAAAAACCCACCCTGATCATTCATAGCATAAATCAAGACACTGTCCAGAAAAACCAAAGCATCCCAAGCCTGCCTCAACTGGCATTATCAATAGTTTGTTGTCTTGCCTTATGCCAGCTCTATCTTCACAGCAATAATTATGCAAATCAACTGCAAGTCATGCATACGTATTTGTAATTTATGTGCTCGGGGTTAACCCAGCACCTTTGATGAAGCTGTGGAAGAACTCCTCTAGCAAAGCACAACCAAATCCAAGGACATGCATAGTGAAATACTTCAGAAAATGATGTCAAGAAATACTCCCAGAAGCAGATTTTTAAAATACTCCATTTATATCATGAGTCCCATCATTTAAACTATTTATATCACCCATTTTTTTTAATTTAAGTCCTTTTTTACAAGGAGTTAAGATATCTTACTCTACATTTTTATGAAGATATAACATATATTTTTATGAAAAAGATACACACTTGTCATTTTTATTAGTGTCTGTCAGAGACTCTATTCAGGTTTGAGAATACCTAAGAGAGAAGAATCTGGTTTAGTTAAAGGGCTGGCTGGACAATATGATGCAATACTTAAGCTGGGCATAGTTTTGAACTGAAAGCCATTTGTTGGAATAAAATGAAGACTCAGCATCACATAAATATTCCATGAATTTGTATCAAATTTGCTGAGTTGTTATCTTCAGACAAAAGAAATCAGTGAAAAATGGAAAGGCTTCATTTTGACATTTTGAAAATGAAAGGTTTTGATTTTCTCATTTGAAGTTACTTCCGTATACAAATTTCCCTTATTTCTTAGAATATTTGAATTGGTTTGAAACCAAAATTAAACCCTTCATTTCACGTAAAACAAAATGTTTCACTCAATCCAAAGCAGTTTGGAGGCTGTGGGGTGCAGTGGTTATTAGCCCTCAAGTCACTGAAAATTTCACCTAAGTCATTCTCAGTCTGATACGAAATCATCCTTTTTTTCCTCAGACACACTGGAAAACAAAAATGCCTGTCGTTCTCAATTCTCTGATCAGGTTCTGATATGCTATGAAATGGTTTTAATACAATGAAGGCCTACTCAGCACTGTAAATACGTTTGACTGATAAGTAAAACAACTAGTGCAATAGCAACAGAAACACCCAGAAGTTGGTTAATTATATTTTCTTCCAATTTATAACAGCTTCCTTAGAAACCTCTGCTTTAAGGTCCAGGAATTCAGCTTTTAGGTCTTATTTCAAGACTGACAATGGGATTCAACAAGCCTTTAAAATCACCCAACTTCACAGTTGCAACAGCTGTGGCCTCGTCACACAAGGTGACCTTTCAGCATCATTCAGACTCCAACGACCAGACACATCTCATCCACCTCTGAAAAGTAGGCATCTGGCTTTTAGGGCAATGTAAGGGCTGCCTCTCTAAGCTATGGAAAGAAACAAGCAGTGCAACAAGAGAATTAATCTTATTCCAGGAGAGGTGTCTCAAATTAGAAGAACAGATCTCTGGAGGTTCTACCACTAGGGAATGACTATAGAGAGTGTTTGCCCACTGTGTCTCGGAATGGATGTCCAGTTTTAAAATGAGTCTGACCCTGGCAGCCAGCACAGACCCAAACCTCTCATAGCCTATCGCATTGGATCAGCTGCTCTGTAAGGAAATTGTGTTGTCACTCAGCCACTACAATGACTTCTCTGTAAGATGAAGCAAGAAAAATAACTGAAATATAGGCACAGGGAAAGAACTCATCTAAGTGCTGTCTTCTACTAGTAAGCACACATACTGTGTCTTGTAAACATGGCATACTCCAACAGTTTTTCTTGATGTTCATATTTCCTTCAGGAAAAGTACACTAAAATGCAGGGAGTTGTTTTGTTAAGCAGATGTATAATTTGCTGAGAAAATTCAAATAGTTTCACATTCTGCACTTTACATCAATTATGGCTGGTGTGTCACAGAGCTGCAGAAATCAGAATGAACTCTTTCAGGACTAATTCACAGGTGTGTGAATTGTGATGATTATTACTATTCTCCTTACTTATGCATCTAAGGAAGAATCAGATCTAAATTGTTAGTTCCTAATTTACTCTGAATTCCTGTTATGTCTCTGCTGGTGATATGGGTGATTTACCAGTTTTAAAATACACTTGCCAGATAATTAATGACTAGCAGAGCTTTAGAGCCTTTCTCAAGCTCAGTTAATTTTCCACATGTTCATGTTACAGCCATAAAATCACCTTTTAGTGGAGTTCACAATATAATATGAAAGGAAGAAAAAACACCCCAAAAGATTTATAATTCATATAGAACTGTAATTGCATGGGCATGAAATTAGCAGGAGTCATTATGACTTGTCAATTGTCAGGTAATGCTTGTCATATTTCAGATCACAGATATTAGCTCTATGCCCATTTTCTCTGCAGGTGCCACGCATTTGCACTTGTAGATGGCGCAAAGGAATGGAACGTGCCTGTCCGCGTCTCCGAAGAGTCACCCACAGCTGCTACACTGACATTTCATGACTGCCCTCATTACTATCACCGTGTGTAGCGCAAATGAGACAGCTCCACATGAAACTATCAATTTCTGAGACCTTGAGACTCGTAAAGACAATACCCACTTTGAAGGGAAATAAAATGCTTTGAAAATACATAAAGAGAAATCGTGTATGGAGGGGAATTACTGAAATAACACGTCAATATGTGAAACACTTCTCCAGCCCACCCATTTGTACAATTCGAAAGTTACTCATTCACTGATAAGATGCATTCAATTGTAGAGATGTAAAAGGCAACAATTCTTTTTATAATTACTATAGCAATACACGTGCAAATGGCATTACAATTGAATCTTGCTCAGAAAATCCTTCTGTGTATTGGCAGAACATGGATTTATATGAGAAATGTCTACAAAGAGATGAATTCAAAATAGCAATAAAGGAAGCCGAAGTAAGAAAAAACCCTACGAGTTCAAGCTAAATGTATTTATAATGTGGGGGTTTAGGTTAATGAGAGATACCTGAAGTAACTATTTTAAATGCCTGCTTTAAATGTAATAAAATCGATAGTCATATAAATTAATTTTTAGAAGCTGTCACTGAATAGCAGAGCTCAAAACCATGACGTAATTGTAACCTAAAGCCTCCAAACCAGAAGATAATAAAAAAAAAAATCAAATTCCGAGACTTTAAAACAAACCTTACCATGATGGTGTCTTGACTTAAGAGTTCAAGAGTCAACATGAGTTCAAAAGGATTAGCAATAGTGCAAGCCCTGAGAAGTGCTATATACAACATCCATCTGAAATAAAGCATTGCTGGGAACAGACAGATTCAGAAGAGAAAGCTACAAGATCTTGGTGGCTGCAAAGCTGTATCATAGAGAAGGAGGACCTGGGGTGCTAATACCGGCCCCGCATGATTTGCTGCAGACTACGAAGAGACCCAGCTAATGACCAATTTTTGTGTCACAAAACAGTTCTAACAGACAAGCCCCAGAAGGGACATATACTAAAATATTCCTAGCTGTTAAATTACCTCAGCCATTAACAGATATTTATTTTTGTCCTGACATTACTTAATACAAAACACAACAAATGCTGGTGAGGTTTTTCTACCACCTTCACAAGCAGGAGAGATATGTGCTGTGATATCAATAGCTCTGTGGTGAAGTATAGATGATTATCATATAGATGATTAGCAGAAAGCTGGAGGGATCTACCACTAAAAAAGGATTATTGCCAGTAGTTTACATTTCCTTTACCACTGTTTCAACTCCCTAAGAGTTTTCAACACAAGAGCATTGGTACTGAGTGTGTTTCTTGAAGGACTATGAAATATATCATATTCACTGTTGAAATGGCTGTTCTTACAAAAACTAAATGTGAGCAAAGGAAGACAAAAGCTTAGTAGTTCAGAAAATGCCATGTGGGAGGTGTCTCTGCCCATGGCAGGGGGGTTGGAACAAGATGACCTTTAAAGTCCCTTCCAACCCAAACCATTCTATGATTCTATGATCTCAAAGCTGTATGCCATCTTATACCTTCTCAGTATAATCTGACCCCTTAGCTGTATTAATGCTGTCACGCATACCACACCCATACCCAGAGTCGAGTCTATATCCAGCTCCACCTGCCTGTCTCAGCCAAGGTAAGGCTGTCAATAGCTTTGCTTCTCAAGTCTGGTCCTCACTCACAGCATGTCCATTTCCCACTGCTCTCGTGATGCAAAAGAATCTACAAGAAGTTACAAATACAAGAAGCATAAGAACTGAAGATGGAATTTGTAAGTAGATCCTTTCAGGAATCTCTTGCAGTCTAGTAGCTATGACGTTCTAGATCCTCTAATACATCATGATATCCTAGAATTCCGCACACATGTGAAGAACATTCACTTGCTCACTGCCTACGTTTACAAAGTTTCTTTGTATTAGGAGGCATTCCTAATGCATCCTAATGAATGGACCAACTTAGCAAGTTACACAAATTGCTCTGTAAGTTTACCCTACCCTAGTAGACACATAATGTCCTCTTTTGTGACCACTGAGCTGTAAAGTACTTTACCATTACCACGGATTCATACACGTAACCTTGCTTCTTTTTTCCAGAAAAAAATACAGAACAGAAATGTTTATTGATGATTTATCTTTTCTGCATCATTAACAATTTTGCCATCTCCATCAAGTAATGCCTTATGCTGTTGCTAGGATATCTTTTCTTTCTAACATGCTTAAATAATCTTTACTGTCCCCAGCTCTGCTAACCATTGATTTTTCCCTGATGTCTTTAGCTTTCCTCATCAATTTTCTACACTTCGTAACTTCTAACTTATATTGATTACCACCTCCTACTCCTTCTTCATTTTGCTATAATATTGCTTCTTCATTTCTAATTACTGCCTTCCCCATAACCCTGAAACAGGATGGGGTTTTAGCTGATAGTGTCCCACTCCATAACAGAATCTATACCTACTCATCCAATAAAAAACCCTTTTAAAAACTTTTCTTCGCATTTGTATGGCAAAAGATTCTCTTGCAGTTAATACTAATAGTTTACCTCGCTTTTGTGTATTGACCCCTCTGAGGAACATAGCACATGTGTTACTTGTTCTTTTATGCCACACCCCTCTATGTCCATACTGAATGTAGTCAGGCTGTGATCAGAGGTGCCTCACCAGTCACTTGGGTAGGGCATTTTTATCCATTATAAGAAGATTTTAGAAGGCAGTTACTTCCTGAAGTAAGATATTCCCATCCAGCTTTTATTCAAACTTCAAGAATGTGTTAGTGTCATGTTCATGAGGCACCAAGTCTCTCATGATGCCCTTCATTCGCTGTTCTTCTTCCTTCCACCTACTATAGACACAAATATAAGCAACACCTAACAGATTTTGCTCTCTGGTTCAATGTGCTGAGCAATCTGAGGGACAACCACCAACGCACTTTTACTGAGGCTCTGCTGATTAATATTTATCCACATGCTTTCAAGATCCTGGAGTTTTGAGATATCCATATTCAAACAACCTGCCGCACTGGCTTTACGCAGACTGTAGACTCTCTCCACTCCCCTGCCATTCTTCTTGCCCTCTCTGTCTTTCATAAGCAAGATAAAAATCAATAATCTTACCATTTCAGTGTTAGGAACCAAGCTATTAGATTTTAGAAATGGCATTTATACCATAACTGAGTCTTTTCATCAGGGATAATCTTGTGTTCCTATGGCTTGTCTAAACTATTAACACAGTTTCCACGCGTTAAGATTATCGCTTTATCTGATATTCTATACCACATTGACCCAATTTCTTTGTAACAAAGTCTAAGTTTGAACTCTTTATTACTCCCTCTTTTGTTTCTAGTTTTGTATCTCCCTTGATGCTTTATCTATTTTCCAAGTAGGAACACCAACTGCTCTTCTTCCCACTTTGTACCTATAGGACTCTGTGATATGGGTTGGAAGTGACACATAACTTTCCATAGAACCTAAACTTCCAGTTTCATTCCATAAATGCAACCAATTATCCAAACCCTGGCTCTCCTACTTTCTGTATTTTTTCATTCATTCATGTGAAATGGTATCTAAGAAAATCACACTGGCTTTTTTCCACGTCCTTGTCTGAAGCCTTATGAGCTACATAATTCTACATTTGCCTAAATAATTTCCTCTATTGTTGATAACCACTGGTGGAAGCTTGCCAGCCTTACAGTTTAATTTCATGTTTCTACGCTAGGGAGACAGCTGGAAGATTTCTTGCTGGATTCTCCATTCATTTGCCTGTACGTAGCAGTGTTGGTGATAGCTGAATTTCAGGATGACTAAAGACACTTATAGCAACAGACCACTTCCTTGCTTCAAAAGCTGTAACCCTTCAAATATTTCCCCAATAGCTCTCTCTTCTTATGGAAAGTTCTTCATATAATTTTTTTCAACGGGATCTGAAAAAAGGGTTGGCATTTCTCGATAAGTTTCATGTCTTCTGGTTTGCTGCCCTCACCTGATTGCATTTCTTCAGTTTCTAATTCTTCCTTTTTCCTTTTCATGCATTCTCCCTCTTAGGATCCCAAAAGCACCGGATAGTTCAAGTATGTTTTTCTCAACTCCTGCACAGTGGTGGGATCCAAGTTTTAAGATCATGTATGTTCTCCTTCACTACTATGATGAGCTTGCTTTCATGTACTGGAAATCTCATGTTTAATCAAGAAAAGTCAGTCCCCGGTAGCTCGAAACTCTGGGTCTGACTGGAACGTTCTTCTCCACACAAATGGTTCTTTTCAGGACACGCACAAGAACCTCTCCTTGCTAGTCACATGCAGAAGAGCAAGACCCATCCTAGAGACATTTGAACAATGAATAAGAAAAAGGCAGAAATACAGATGCTTTGGCAAAACACTGTATAGGTCTTTCCACTTCTTCGCCCAGAAAGTAGCCTGCAATTCCTGCCTTGCCTAGATGGGCTCTCCTTAGCACAAGCACTGCCACGTCCCTGTCTATATTTGAGGCAGTATTTAGCTATTCTCATTTTATTAACTATATCACACTGGGAGACTATGACTAGTTCATTTAGAATTGCTGGAGAATAAATGAAGCTTCAGTTCAATTATTGTCTGAAGATTTATACAGATTAGCATAGATATGTCATTGTAATATTTGTCTGAATTCATATAATTTCAGCAGTCAAAACGCAAAACCCATGAGGGGTCTAGGTACAATTATGTATGTGCGCTTACAGTCATCCCTCCTGACTTCACAAACCTACTTGAGGCACCAGAATTAGAAGTACAGCCACCCTTGCCTCCATATTTAGGCAATGAAGAGTGACAGACAGACTGAGTGTCTCTTGAAAAGACCCTGAAATCAAACCACCTTCTGGAAAGTGCGTATTGCTCTCCCCTAACTATATGGAGGGGCCTCTGAGACATAAGTTAAGTGGGCTGGACCCTTATAAAGGTCAGTAGCCAGCAAATACCAGAGAAAATACTTAGTTAATGCTTGCCTTTTTTGAATTACAGTATTTTCCCAAAATAGAGTAGTCAGCTTCCTCCCAAAAAGCTATTTTAGTTGTGCATTTTTCTAACAGGCAGCTCTTGTGATCCTGTTGAGATACAACCAGTGATTTGGTGCATTAATAACACCTTGGTACTAAGGTAACCTAAGAATGTAAAAAGTTGAGGATGTGTGGTGTTCCAGTCTTAATGTGCTTTTCCTGAAAAGCTCTGCAATGAGACCAGTTGTTGAGTGCTGTTATGACACACTCCTGGGCTTTCATTTTGACTTCTTTCACATCTTGTTGAGTTTTCCAATGTCTGAAAAGGCCATTTCAATGTGCTGAGGTCATATGTTAAAAAGCTGAAAGCAGGGGCCCTCACTAATGGTGCTCTGAAAGCAATTGTTTGGCAGAAATTCATCACGTAAACCGCTCTATAGTTTTTTAGGATCGTAAAAGGAAAAATTATACTCTGTCCTCTAAGGAGGCAATGTAAAGATGATGTCCAAGAGCCATTGTTCAGTCACTGAGAATGGGAATAGGGACTGGAAGAGTGGGTGGGGTGAGAAACGCCACTTGCATCAGTGGAACAGCCAGAAGAGCATTGGCAGGCAACAGCAGAGGAGAACAGAGTCAGGGAAGTTGTAAATAACAACCAGGAGAAATAAGAATATTCCTAAATAAAAGTACAGAAGCAGGCAAGTCTCACAAAGCTGTCATCAGACTTATGTTACACAGTCAAGTAATAACACTCAAATTTAACACTGATTTTCATAACTTTCATTTAAAATTTGTGTTAATTCCTGTTTCAAAATGCATATTTTGGCTTAAGAACAGTTTATTTCAGTTTAGGTGGAGCACAGTGCTCAGCAGTTTTAACCAAGCAAAGTAATGTTAAAAATGAAGGGGACTTCTCACAACCTGCTGTACCACTCAAGGCACTCTGCCTTAAAAACATACTAAAAGTAAACAGATGTAATTTTATTTTTCACTTTCTGATCTGTCTGGAAAAGGTTTTCTCCAAGTGCCCAACTGTTAGGAATAACATTTAAGATTGGTTGTATTGAAGGATTACATTAAGGGGCAGCTTTGGTCAGTACAAAAAGGAATCACAAGGGTACACAAAGTTCCCACTTCAAGACCTTTTCTCCCCAAACCGAGCAACGGCACCTGGAGCCCACAGGAATCTCTTTCCTATATGCACAGAGCCAACTTGCCACAAGTTGTCCCAGGAGTAACAGTCCTTGGGACTCAGTGGGGCGTGACAAGGTGATTTGCAACCTCTGAATCAGACCATCACGTTTATGCAACAGCATTTGGTTCTGCTGCCAGGACTCATGCTACTAAAATGGCCTGGACTGCATAGGAAACTGGGATCTGAACCACGCTTTACTATTTTATCATAATAATGTTTACAGTACTTAACTATAGAGTAGTCTTTTTTTAATACTCAAATACTCCAGAATCATACAAAATACAATTGCATGTATGTTCAGAGACATGCTATAGAAATAGTGGCCATCAAGACTTGTGGGAAAAAAAAAAGGGTTAAATAGGAAGCTAGTCTGTGCTTCAAAAGATCAGATATGATTGGAACACAAAAGGAAACCATGAAGAAAGCTGCACCAAAATTTACAGAAAAACCACAAACAGTTCAATTTGTGTCTTTTTACAGTCATCATAGGTAAATTAGAAATGCTAGCAGGAAATAGAGAGAGTAAAAAGGATATCTGGAAAGCAGGGACATCTCACTTGTGTCCTGCTTGCTTCCAGTCTCCATCGCTATTTAATCAGCTTGCAGACTCAGGCTTGTAGAAAGGCTAGGAAAGTGAGACCCAGCTAGGCTGGGGTTTTTAATATATGTGAGCTTAATTTTATAAAGACATGCTTACCATTGTTCATTCAGTAGTGCCACTGACAGTTGCAAAAGAAATGGGAAGCACCATGAAGTTTTTCCAGGACTAGCAATTTGACAAGCAAAATCTTTGCCAGTTCATGACCTCTGACACTTGGCGAGTACTGTATTTTACCCTTAATTAGAGTTCGAGTAGAGTACAAGTACCCATAAATTAGGGTATGAAATATGTTCATACACATAGCTATTCATACTGTGTGCATCAATTGTAAAATATTTTAATGCCCTGTGCAATTGAAGATGACATCAGATCTTCTGAAATGTATACTAAACCTCCGGATCGCAATTCAAAGCATATGTTCTGCTTGGTCTGCTGAAGACATAATGGTACAAAGCTCGAATGCCTTTAATGAATAAAACACTAGTCACTGATACCGTGTGCATTATACATACTTTCCACTTCACAGGCAAAGCAGTTACAGTTTTCCCTGCCTGAAGCCGTACTACATTGGACCATGACTGTATCACATCTGAGAACATAAGCACATTGAGGCAGTGCAGTCTTTGAACAGGAAACGTTGAAGTGACATCGAAGGTGCTTGCCCAAAGCATTGCTGGCAATCCAGGCCTGGCACCTCTAGTTCTGAGTCAGCAGCAAACCCACACCGCAGCCTGTTCCTGGGTCTGCTGTGCAGCCCTGCCCGGAGAATCAAATCACATGTTGACCACCACTTCTGCTCGAAAGAGATGCCACTCTGCTTCTGGTTGTCTGGTCAGATTTCAGCTTAACCAACTACATCCTGCCTACCTCTATTTCTCCAGCAGTTTCAATAGTGAATTATAATACTATTTTTCTGCTGTGAACTATCATTTTATATTCCTCCATACTTCTAAAATAACTACCACAATCCATGCCAAAAGTGCATTCCAGCAATAGTCAAAATCATATTAAGGCTTTAGCCTAGCTAGCAGGGTAAATTTAAAGTACCTCAGCACAAGTTACACAAGAAGACCCTTGGTACCCGTTAGGAGCAGGAGTGGGATCTACCTGTTTTGCACCTGGCAATGAGTGTCCTTTTGCTAATCCAGAAATGCTAAGGAAAGATAAGGTGGAATTACATAAGAAATTGGCCCAAATCCTGTCCTGTCAACTATAAGAGAATAATGCTTCATCAATACTTGCATTGATTTAACCATAGTTATTGCAAATTATTTTCAGGACAAATTTGATGCAATTTCAAAGCAGTGTATTTTGGTGCAGTATCATCAGGAAGAATGCTGGCTTTGTGGTGGTGTTTGGGTTTTTTTTCAGAATCAAGCTAAACCAAAATAAACTGTTTCTCCAGTAAAACATGAATGGTAATACACAGACTTTTCATGGTTTAGATAAAACCGTATCTTAACCTGATGTAAAGGTCTCTCAGCTTCCTTCATTCACGGTGTCAAGTCCTTTGTGCTGAAGTGTCTCCATGTGTCCAGTATGTAGAACCATGTAATGGATAATTACCCAATCACACAAACAAAGAGGAGCTGAGGTGCACAAGCAGATCACAGCTCAAACCAGTCAGCAATACCTGGACACCACTGGAGTGGATGGGAGCTGCAGACATGTGAGATACACGTCCATTTTCTGCGATGTCTGATTCTCATACTCCCAATTACCAACGGTGCGTAAGCCGTGAGCTGGGTTCAGTATAAATCCACTAAGCTTTTCTCAGTTCCACACTTGTATTCCAAATTGACAATGCCCATAAAAACTTTTGCACAAAGATAAATCAATTAGGTTTGCTTTTTTGCTGTTTTAGCTATTTCTGTGTAAATGTGCTTGAAGTTTACCCTGATTTTTATACTGATCAACCGTCACTCTTGCATCCTTCCTGGTTACCGTGGTGTATGTTTAAGAAGACAGAATGTGAGTGGTTCTGCTCTCACTTGCATCTGTGCATAACTTCAGGCATAACTTCATTAATTCAATGTAATTGCACTGACCAAAAGTTGGAACACGTTATTTCAAATTATTTTCGTAGAACACAGTTCATGCTATTAGATATAACCTCATAAAAATGTCAACTTTTTATGGAAAAAAGAGTATGTTGAACTCCAGTTTTCAGTTAAACATTTTTCTTTCTCATAACCCCTTTCCAGCAGAGCAAATATTTTTCGATTAGGCTTAGTAACCAGTGTTTCCTAAGAGAACTATGATGAAGACTATTTCCAAAGTATTCAGCTTTCCATTTCCCGAATCTGACATTTCATTCACTTTAGGGTAAATTTAGTGAGTCAGGAAAGGCCTTCGCTTGTTACCAGAGTCTTCATAATCCAGGTCCTTTTTCCTGGACATAACACATCCTGCTTTACTTAATTTATAAGGTAGAACTTGTAAAAATTCAAAGCAGATTTCTTGCCCCTCTACTCTTCTCCAGCCTATTCTTAGTTATCCATATGAGTCTCAATACATCCAGAAAAGCTGTCTTTTGCTTTTTGGCTGTGGGAAGTGGGAATTATTTCTGAAAAAAAGTATAAATATTTGCTCCAAATGCCTGAACAAATGAGTTATTTCCTGCGACTTGCCTTTTGATACTTTAAATCTGTTAGCATTTTGGAATCAGATCCTCTATTCCCTCAGCATCTCAGATCACAATGTGAATTGATGGCTTATGAAGAAAGGACAAAATAATCCCTGGAAAGACTGAGAACCAAGAAAAAATAATGTAATAAAAATATAAAGGGGAAGAACACAGGCTCATCTGGAAACAGAGGCTGGGATGAAGAAACGTTAGCAGTTTCTGGTAGCTCTATTATTCCAGTGGTTTTACTGTTGTCCTTCCCACATCTCCACAGGGCAGGTTTAGAAAGGCTTGATGCCGATGAGTCCCTCCTGGCTCTCAGGCTGCTGCTCAGGGTTTACTAGAGCCTCTCTGCAGAGAGGTCAGAACACATCCAGGGGGAGAACAAAGACTTTGGTGCATTTACGGCCACTTCTCCACCCTTCAGTCAGGCTTTTGCTCCAGCTTTGCTCTCTTCACTCTGGTGAGATGCAGATCCAGTCTGTGCCTCTTAGCCCACACGTCTTCCAGTTAGATATGAAAAATATATTTATTGGACACTGAAAATTTGCATTAGGTGCATTTACTGTGAGAAAGAGCCAGGAGAACGTCTGCTACACGGTGCTGAGGGTGGGGAGTGACCAGTGGAGAAACTGAATGCATTATTGTCTGGTGTTGGGATTAAGTTACCCTTCAAAATCAGATTAACAGATCCCAGTAGTTCAAGGTAAACTCTAACTGTTATTGTAGGGGCTGAATGTCCCTCAGACAACAGGAGTGCATATGAATCCTAATTCCTGCAAGGGTTGCTCTGAAGCAACCTGACAACTGCCTGGCACAAGATCATTTAAAGAGAGAGGAAATATATCGACATCTGCTTGTTTCAGTCTTTCCTAAAATGACTACACTCCAAAAGCACTAACAAAGAAGCAGATGTAAGACTTTCTGTGACTTATCTCTGAGGCAATTATTTATAAATCTCTTTGATTCATTACGTGCCAAGCCTAAATTAAACCCCTGGTTTAACAACAGAAATGTGTATGGAGCCTTGCACATTGCAATCAATAGTGCATGCTAGGCATTTTGCTTTATAGATTCTTTTTGATAGCATGAAGCAATTTTGCCCCTTTTGAATATTTTAGGCAGAAAAATAATTTTCTCAAAGAAAACACTTTGTCCAGGGACAGTTCCTGCTGCAAGATCTTGTATCTAGCTGCTTCTGGAGGCTTCTGAGGGATCAGGGAAAGCCAGAACCACATGTGGTTGAGAACTGTACAGAAAATACACACATCTAGATGCACACGTGCACACACACTTGCACATGCACATACATACACAAGAGAGTTATGTAGAAAACTGCAAAGTATGGTCTTCTCCCATCTCTTCTCCTTCCCCTAAAAAAATAAAATTACATGGCTTAAATCTCTAAAAATTACCATTCTCCAAGCTTAGCTATTTTGCTTATCTAAAAGACATCTTACTCCAGGTTGCCAGAAGCAGTGCAAATCAGGGAAGACAGGGCAGCTGGCATGCTATGGTGTAGTTTTGTCTGTGCTGTAATCTCTGCTGCATCAGCTACAGAACTGAAGAAGGGATGATGTTGTATTTATACCACGTCTGTCACAACTTCTTGCTAAAGTGCTGGAAAGTTCACATTTGGAGGCTAATATTTTTTCCTCCTCCCCTCCACCCAAACACTAATTGTCCTTGCTTTTTGACGAAAGTCAGCACAGTACAGGATTTGAATTTAAGCTGTCAGTCAAAAGAAATGTAAGAGCTAGAAAGCCTGACACTGCTTCTTTTCTGTGTGCTGAGTAAAGCTACGTTAGGGGTATGTTTCAACAAGAATGTAGAATGAAGGATAAGGGCCAGAATAATTAGCAATCAGACCTTATCTAGGACAAATATTATGAGGGAATAAAGCCATTAAAATATGCTGCTTATTTGCTGATGCTAGAACAGATGTGGCTTCTTTTCACGGGAATTAAAAAATAATCAAAGCCATAGAAATTTTGTTCTATGTTGCTACATTATCTGGCAGAAACTCCACTCTCACCAAGGGCAGGAAAGTTAAAATCAGACCAGTTGATGTGACATAAATGTCCACAATCATACATAGCATAGTGCTGGCTGTAGCTGGGAGACTCACCAACTGAGCGGGGTGATGCAAATTTGTGGGTACTCATAAGCCAGAGGCCAGCCTAGCAAACCATCTGTGTGCCTATAGGGAAATTATCACCCACACCACCGAGTCAGTTGGAGCAGTAAGGACTCCCCCCTTCAGTTTCCCCAGGGCTCACACATCTAAACGCAGCTCTAGAGTAGCCCATTGTAGTGGGATAAATAGGCAAAAGCAAGCAAGGCGACCTCAGCCTCATCCCCCCAGGAGCACTCACTGAGATATGGAAATGGAGGTCCTGGCCTGGGATGGGGTGGCAAGACTCTCCCTGGCCTCAGGGATTCTAAACGCGGAAGGGCTCATGTGGGCAGGAAAGGGAAGGAAGGCTATGTCATGCCTCTTCTATTCCTCATCATGCTATTTTTGGAGGGACTTTCTCTCTAGTGCTGCCCACTTTTTCTCTGGTGATTTCAAGGGGAATTGCTGTCTGTTTTTATTGTCTGCTTTGACATTCATTTCCCATATGGCATAGGAGGACAATGTTTATAAAAAGCTATACATCTATCTGTATCTCATAGATGGAGAAATAGCTCAGCCTTAAATGAGACACATTATTAAATTGCTATATTATGTTTGACATATTATAACCTCAAATAGTAAGAAAGTGTGAAAGAATTTCATTTGAAAAGAAAAATAAATGCAAATAGGAAGGATGATATTGATGTACAAGGCTGCATTATGCTTCAATAATTTCAGTTGAGATACTCATTCTGACTCTGTCAGTTACTTTGCTAAAGGGCCACAAGTCCAACTTGCTTTTTGCTTCTAGTGTTTTGGGACTCGTTATTTGCCATTCACAGTGTTATTAATTCTGGCTGTCTGAACATATTCATTATCAGAGGGAAAGGAGGAAACCAAAGATAACTTATTGGGCATTGTTCCCGTTTAGGTGCTCCTCTGAGATTTCCTTTTGACTGGAATGTCTTTCATTAATTCAGGGGACATTCTGGAATGGATGTCTAATTAGATCTGCTTAATGGATTTCATGTCACAAACACATGTAAATCTTTCCACGAAAGACAAGGTTTGTATTGAGAAATAATATCTTTTATTAGACCTCCTGACAGAATTGAAAGGAAACGGATGAGATTTTCAGTTTGTCAAAAAAACTGTAATATTTTGCTACAAACTTTTCCTTTCTTGCCTCTTTAGATACTCAGAGCTACTAAGACCTGACTACTGCAATCTCTTCATGGTCTTTGTGTATTAGCATTCACTTGGTTTTGACCAAGAGATTTTGCCACATCTTTTTTTTCTTATTTTTTCCAGAATTTCAATCTTCTGATATTCACCTGTTTTATAATCTACTGCACATTATATTCTATGATTTTTTATATTCAGTTTTTTATCTGTTCAGAGGTGGGAGGATCCCAGATGGATTTTTCTTCCAAGTTTATATCACCAAATATCACCAACTCCCAGATATTCCAAAATGCCATGCAGTCACTGTGGTTGTGTGTTATTGTCTGCTTGACTTAAATGTGTATTTGGCAATTGCATACACATGTCATTTTGTATACCCAATTCTTCCATCCTAAAATCTTTAGAGAGAGAGGAGTGCTCTGCTTGGCTTGGTGGTTTGCCTGTTCTCATGAGAGCAGCACTGAAGGTGTACCCACAGGACACTTCCATCCTTCAGCCTAAGATTAATTTTTCTGATGCTGGAGGTATTTAAAGTAACTGACAAAGCAGATTCTACCTAATATATCAGACACTGTATAGGAATCTGTAGCTAATCTCTGGGGGTTTTATGACTGATACTACTGTATGTTGCAAAACATGCAAAATACATTCCTACATTCTGGAATACTTCAGTTCTTGTAATAACTACTTTGGTATATTCTTTGAAGTCTTCAGATGCTTATTGTTCAACAGAAAAGTGAAATCCCCTGTAGATCTTCTGTTTTGAAAGATATCATAAAAATTCTGGATTCATCTTTCAAGCTTTCTCATAAATTTCCAAACCCTCTTCTAATGTTGCTAAATACATTGCTTCAACTACATTCCATGGCAAGTTGTGTGGGTTTATCCTATCTGCCACCAAACCACATATCATAATCCACTTGTGTAGCAGGACCCTACTTTCACAAAGGTCTCTGTGTGTTTGTAAGTCATAAAAATCATATAGTTTTGTTTTGCAAAGAACAGGAGAGATGGATAAATGAGCTCCTGTCTTCTCAAGAGGTAGCTTTATTTTTTAAGCGCATTCGGGTATGTGTGAAAATCAGGTTTAAAACGCCTCAGTTTTAGCATATTCCAATGCTGTTTTTTAAGGGTTAGGTAATGAGAAAACTCTAAAAATCATATTTGGAATTTGGCACCTGAAAAGAGAAACCGGAGAACTGTTTTCTTTATGAATAAACTAATTCTAGTTTTGATTAGTTCATGCTTATTAAAACTTAAAATTAAGCATAACTGATACCCAATCTTAAAATAATATTGTCTTTTTATTTTGGTAAATTGCATCTTTCCCCAGCTCAAAACAAGGAAATAAACTTCCCCTAGTGCACATCATTTTACATCCTTTGCAATATTGATAATAATAATTCAAAACAATATCTTTTCATGGCTCTTCACAGAGACATAAAAGCAAGTAGGTATTGGTAACAGAAACTCACCCAAGCAGATTTGTAAAAAAGCAAGTACATGCTGATATAGTACAATCTATAAATTGGGTAAGCTGGAAACTGGTTGCCACCCTTATCCATTATCCCCAGACGAAAAGCCCATAAAGGGTTCAATTTCAGCCCACATAAGTAATGATTACAAGCTATTACTGTACATAATTGCTGGTCATTGGCCTATAGGAAATGAACGGATGGGCTCGGTTCAGTTCATGTGGAAAGGCGGCCACCCTCTCCTCCCCCAGCTCATCTGTGTCATACCTGGCAAGCAAACAAACAGAGGTTTTCCACTATCAATTAGCTAGTTCTCTCAGACACAAAGCTCAATTTTAGAAGGGAGGAAGAAAAAAGTCTGGAGCCTCATGATAAGCCTAGGGATTAATAAAGGCAGTTTGGTTTACAGGATAAAGTAGAGACTTTATCACCTGCAGTTCAATCTACCAACTTAAAAATACATGAAATCAGAGGACTAGCTTCAACACATGAAATAAAAAGTTAAAATAAAGTCTATATTTGGGGAAGTATTTCTAAAAGATAAAGAAAGAAGGATACCCAAGACTGAAGGTCACGCTTGGCATTTCTCCAACCCTGTAAAGCTTAAAGTACTGAATATAGTGTTGCAGTAACAGAGAAAATAACAGTTGTCAGAGATTTTCTTTAAGAACATAGATGAGGGACAGGGATAGGTCCAGGAGAGAATCTCAGCTTCACAGAAGTGGAGGGAGTTATAAGCTTTCAAATTATCTTCTGTTTGCTTGCTGCTTTGGACACTTTAACTTTTCCCTAAAACTTAAAGCCTCCTTTCAAGCTTCTGGTTTCTTCAGGGTGCAATTTATCACAATCTTATTTTATTTTGAAATGCACTAAAGCATCAAGGCAAAAAGGGAAGATGAACTCTGCTTAATCCCTCTGTTGCACTGCAGCAAGAGCAAGCAAGAAGGGAGGTGTAAGTTTATGAGGAAAATGGGAGAAGAAATGGGAACAGAATAATCTCATTGCAACTGGGTTTGGAGATTCTGAAAAGGCAATAATAAGCTTCCAGAGCACAGCTGTCTGGTCGTAGAGCAGAAAAGCACTTCCAGCTTCAACTTGACATCGTTCAGCATCTCCTTAACTGGCAGGGCGAAGAACACGCTGTTACACAGCTATGAAGTACATGCCACAAGAGATTTCAGCTGCAGTGAGGGCCAAGTACAGACATCAAAGGCTAACATTTGGATGCAAAGAAGTGAGAAACACTTTATTTCTCATAATGAGAAATGGGACTTACGCTTTATCAAACTTCTAATAGGAGTTACATAACAAAAAGCTCCTCTCCTCTCTGCTGACTGCCAAATAGCTATCAAATATTAAAGAGATGAGGAAGAGCTCTGAAAGGGGGTTATATGGTCATGATGCAGCAGCCTTAATGTGCACGTGTGTGTGCATGTGCCTCTACATACGTGTACAAGGGAGTCTTCATCACAGGGTGGATCCTGAAAGTCAGTGAATAACGAATAAACCCGTAAACTTCCCCTGACTCTGTGTTGCACCCCTGCCATTCCCAATTGTCCCAAGAAGCAAGTGTTCCAGAAAGGCTGGGCAGGAAGATAAAGAATTGGGTCAGGTGCTTTTTGCAGCCATTCTGCAAATGAATTTAAAGGGCTGCCAGCGGTGGGCTCTTAATAAGCTCAAGCCCCTAAGTCCCACAAGCAACGCGGCCTGTTAGAGATAGCAGTGGTACATCCCTCCCAATAGCAGGCACTTTTTGAGATCCAGTCTCAAATCACACCAAAATCTCAGCTGTGATTAAAGTAAATCTTGCAGGTTTAAACTGACATACACACCCCTTTTTTTTTCACCTAGAGAGGAGAAAGGAAAAAGGAGGCTGCCTCTCGGGTTTTCAATACTTGGAGTTGCCAATATTTGGGTTGTGCCTAGAAGAACCAAATCAAGTACTGGGAAGAAGAAAAACCATTGAGGGGGCATCTTCATTGTTGGGCGTCTTCAATATTAGCCTTCAGTGTAAATATTCTTTTCTGTAGTGCTGAGTTAGCAGGGAGGTAAGCCCTCCTGACAGTAGATGAGGCTTTTCAAGTGGATCAAAGACCTGGAAGGCAAAGAGGAATGGGATGTTTCCACTGGCTTCCAGGTGGTTTTGTAATAAGATGAAATATAATTTGATACGTTTTGTACTCTCTGCTGACATAGGCATTTTCACAGAGGGAATAAAAACAACTTCAGGACTTGTGGGGAGTAAAACAGAACTGCTGACTGTTTGATTTCAAGTAGCTCACCAATCAGTATAGCCAAGTCACAAAGCACACTGGACAGGTATATAAAGAAATGCACTACAATCAACTATGCTTTTGATTTTTTTTTTTGATCCTGAAGAACAGGAAATGAAAAGAAACAAGGGGAAAAAAAGTAAAACCAAAGAGTATAAAAAATGTTACTCCAACATAAACAAGGTAAAAAATACTTTTTAGAGAGTGCTCCAAACAATGAAAATCAAATTCAGATCTGAATTTGAACAATGTCAGTGTTGGGTAAGTTGAAATATGACTGTGAGGCATGTAACAACAGATTCTTAAGGCACTTATCCAACATTCAGGATATTTACACCTGAGGTGCACTCTGGGAAAACCAGAAAGGATTTATCACAAAACTTACATTTAAATTGCATTTGATTTGAAAAAATATAGACATGTATTGAATAACCCATGATTTGGTACCTGTAAATTTTACAAATTCTGTTTAACAAAGGTTGATAATATTATTGTGGAAGAACATTATTTTGTTTACATACTGGAGAGTATCATGTGTGTGACAGGTTTCTTAATTTATCCAGAAGCCTTTCCAACAAGCAGAACTGCTAGTGAATTTTTGAAACTCTGCCTATTTAAAATATCTTCAATTACTAACAAGGAAAATAAAACAATCTGTTAGTGGTTAACGTCACCAACAATTTGGTGGAGAGAACTTCATGAACAAGAAAAAGAAGGTAGTCTCATATTTTTAAGACAATTTTTAAGACAAATAAAAATGAGATTTAAACCAATTGTTTACATGGCTCCCATGAATCACAACAGAAGAAAAACAAAAAAGCCAGTGAGAAGAAGTACCTCTGGAAGGTAATAATAAAGAAAAAACAGTCAATTGAAGGCAGCAATGTTTTTGATAAAAGGCAAAATTATCCCATGAGAGTCTCCCCAACATGCTTAGCAACGTCTTGCACAGATTTGGCCATTCAGACAAAGCTGCTCTTTAATTGTCCATTTTTGCCATAGTGTCTAAACCCCAAAGGCAGCTGCCCATCTTATGGTCTCCTTTTGAGGCAAGCAGGTTACAGAATACAGTCTCTTTTTGTAAAAATGAGTTTCCTCCCAGTTTCTTTGCTACACCTGTAGAAGTGACCTACCAAGAGAGACCTCAGCCTAGACTGCTAGGATAACAGGATCCAGCTTCACAGAGGAGAGGACAGAGGCCCTCAGCCAACGTCATGCTAGACATGACTGTTCCCACTTCCACAACCTCCTCCTTGCAGATCCACACCTGATATCAGCTGATGTCCAGCATCCACTCTGGAGCAAACCACATAGTTTGTGCAGCAACAGGTTCATTCTTAAACTTATCTCTTCAGTGTATTAGTTCAACTTATATTAAACTAATACTCCAAAGACCTAAGTTCAATGATTAACGTCATATTTACGTAAACAATAACAGGCCTTTTGCAGTAAATATAAACCCAGCAACTTACAGCTAGGTTTAATTTGGTTGAGCTTGCCAAACTTTAATACTAAATGCTGGCATCACAGCTATGCATACTCAGTTTTATAATTCAGCCAGTGTTAGGCTTTTCATCAAGCAATTCAGTATACTAATGTTTCCTCCCCATCCCTTACAAAGCACCTGTGCCTTTGGGATTTCTTTAGATTGGTTTTCCATAGAAATAAGCCATGCTATGAACGGGGTATTAAAGGACAGACTGGTGAGAGAGTGAACTCTCCTTTATAGGTTTATGGTCAACAGGCATCAATAAAAGGAGCACAAAGAAAAGTGGGTTTTTTTTAACTACTACTTAAAAGTGCCAACTATTCCCTGAAGCTCAGGTACTAGACTTAAATGAGCCAAATAAAAAGAAAACTCAAATGATAACAGTGCAGTAACTGACAGCAGGCAATTCCACATTAAGTGACACACCAGGACTCTGATTTTCTACTAAGGTCCACAGAGGATTTCCACATTGCTTTGCCCTCTACGTGTTCGAGGGTGCCCTGCTCAACAGCAAGAGGTATTATTGCTGTAGTGTCTTATGTCTCCCTGGAATAAGATCAAAGACTCAACAAGTAATTTTTGTAGTCACAGTATCACAGTATCACAGTATGACAAGGTTGGAAAGGACCTCTGAGATCATCAAGTCCAACCTATAACCCAACACTAACACCAACCATCATCTAAACCATGGCACTCAGTGCCACATCCAATCTCCCCTTAAACACCTCCAGGGTCGGCGACTCCACCACCTCCCTGGGCAACGCATTCCAATGGCCAATCACCCTTTCAGTAAAGAACTTCTTCCTCACATCAAGCCTAAACTTTCCCTGACGTAGCTTGAGTCCATGCCCTCTAGTTCTGTCACTGGTCACCTGAGAGAAGAGACCAACCCCTGACCGACTACAACCTCCTTTCAGGTAGCTGTAGAGAGCAATGAGGTCTCCCCTGAGCCTCCTCTTCTTTAGACTAAACAGCCCCAACTCCCTCAGTCGCTCCTCATAGGGCTTATGCTCCAGCCCCTTTACCATCTTCGTTGCCCTCCTCTGAACACATTCCAGTATCCTGACATCTTTCCCAAACTGGGGGGCCCAGAACTGTACACAGTATTCCAGATGAGGTCTGACTAGTGCCGAGTACAGGGGGACGATAACTTCTCTGGTTCTGCTCACCACACTATTCCTGATGCAGGCCAGAATGCCATTGGCCTTCTTGGCCACCTGGGCACACTGCTGGCTCATGTTGAGCTTCCTGTCAACCAGCACTCCCAGGTCCCTTTCTGCCTCACTACTCTCCAGCCACTCTGTCCCCAGTCTGTAGCTCTGCATGGGATTGTTGTGTCCAAAATGAAGTACCCGACATTTGGACTTATTAAACATCATCCCATTGGAATCGGCCCATCTCTCCAATCTGTCCAGGTCCCTTTGCAGGGCCATCCTACCCTCTAACAGATCAACCCTTCTTCCCAGTTTGGTATCATCAGCAAACTTGCTGATGATGGACTCAATCCCCTCATCCAGATCATCTATAAAGATATTAAACAGGACCGGACCCAACACCGATCCCTGGGGGACACCACTGGTGACCGGCTGCCAACTGGATGAGACACCGTTCACCACCACTCTCTGGGCTCGGCCATCCAGCCAATTCCTAACCCAGCACAGAGTGCTCACATCTAAGCCACGGGCTGACAGCTTCCCTAGGAGTCTACTGTGGGGGACAGTGTCAAAGGCCTTGCTAAAGTCCAGGTATACCACATCCACAGCCTTCCTCTCATCCACCAGGCGAGTCACATGGTCCTACACAACAGCAGTCTGAATATCAACTTTTCTTTCAAGCACAACCATTTGTACTTGATTGTTTTCAACAGTGCATTAAGAGCCAGCTGGAGCAGGAAGGAAGGATAGTGCAGAGGATATACATATTTTTACTCCAGACACGTTAAACCCACAGCCCTATTATGCCCAGCACTTCTGAGTCATTAAGTAAACCTGTGCTGAAAATCTATCTTAAAAACTGTCAGTTATGCTTCATTTGTACTATCCCTTTTTAATTCCATGTGGTAAACTATGTCTTCTCCTGTAATAATATTGCCAAAAAATAATGGGTCCCCTAATTACTCAGCATGGCTGCAGGGCACAGAGCACAGGTCAGGGTGCAGCAACAGCGGTCACCATCCAATTGCTCCCCTGCCACCAGTGCTCCAACCCAAACTGTCCCCATTCCCTCCCTTTCTTTTTCATTTTCTTTTTCTCTAGAATATTTTTTTCTAACTCATTGCTTCTCCTTTACCCACACACAGCTATTGTATGAGCTTGGGCTGATATCTGGGTTTAATTAACCATACTTGTATAATGTAGCAATACAATTTCGATATGACTGCTATGTTAGGAATAGTGGAGTAATATAATGGTCTACTGAAGCATAGCATTGTCTGTTAAATTGAAGGTGCAGCATCTCCTAAAATACAGCAAGCAAAGCTACCCAAATACTTCTTGTACTATTAAAACACCCTTATTCAATTTCACTCTCAAATAGTCCTCTGAAAAGAAAAACTATATCTTGTAAAAACATAACGTGGCCTGAAACCAAATGCATATTTGTTTATGATAAAAAAAAATGCCCTCCTGTCACCAGCTGGAAACATTATCCACTAAGCACAGAAAATGTATTGGGAGAAAGGACTGCAGCAAGGAAACCAATGTCATGAGATCGGTGTTACAAGAATTGCAGCTCATGTACATGGTCACCCATTGCTTGATAACTCTGGATGTTTTCTTGTTTTATTTATTTTCATGTTCTCTAATGTACTGCACACACATACACACACACGAGGAAAAATACTGCAGAGAGATAGCTTAACTACTATGTGTTAATCAACATGTTTCAAAACATTTCTCTATTCAAGTTCACAGGTAACATTTTTGCTGCCATAGCCAAGAGAAAAGTCACAGCACATAGATGAAGTCAAGATGACAAAGGAGAAATTATATTTAGGCAAATTCTGTTTACACATGGTTAGGGATGTTTAAATATTCTTCACAGATCTGAATGCTGGAGCCAACTCAGAAACAAATGTTCCTGTCCTTGCCTGCTGCAAGATCAGTGCAATGCTGTTAGGGAAACTGCCTCTTTAAAAAAGCAGGCAGCATCTACACTTTCACTCACACTGTTCAAAAGCAAAAACGGGGAGGGACGGGGGCTGTCAGTGTTTTCCACAATAGCTCAGTAGTTGGGGTGTTAAGTCAGAAACAGAAGAGCCAGACATAGCTGCCTGCTTTGCCCAGTTCAACACAGGCATTGCATGGAAGCATTTATCTCTCATGTCTGAGGGAAGGGTCCTGAATATAATCTCCTGCAAGTAATTTTATGATTCTTTTCAAATCATTCAGTTTTCTGTGGAATATGGCTGTGATAAAGTGTGTTCAGCGTTGTGGTGTGGAGACAGGACCCGCACAGGAGCCTGGGAGTCCAAGGCTCATGGCCCAGGCCAGGAGAATACAATATCCCACGGAAAGATGTGGGATAGATGCAGCAGAAGACATTGAAAGACACCTGAAGAGGAACAGCACATTGATTGCGGGGAGTGGGTGAGCATGTCCAAATTAACACAGATATTCCGAACACAATAATCCGACACAGTCTTCCTAATCCCCTTAACCGTTTTCCCAGAATAGCCAAATATCTTGTTTCCTGTAACCATGCTGTTACCTCAGTGGAAGGTCTCAGGATTGACCTTTCTGTATCAGCTAGCAATGGTCATTATAGGCAGGCACTTTGTACCCTGTCACACAAACCAACACTGACAGAGACTTTCAGGACCACACATCCCCCAAGGGTTTTAATATCTAGCAGTGCACAGTTTGGGATGACGGTTGAAGGGGATCTGGAGAGGCAGACTAAGGAATGAAGACCTTAAAAAGAGGGTGAAATTTCAGGTGCTTCTTATCTCTTCCATCAGACTATGGCATGTTTTTCTCACCTTTCAACAGGCAGGCTTGGACACTGTTGCCTTTCTCCATGACTGCTCCCTTAGCATCATTTGTGTGAAGAACTCTCTCTATTTGCAGTAACATCTTTCAGTGACCGACAACAGCCTTCTAGCCGCAGGATTTCAAACTGGGAAAATCCAAGACTCTGCTGGTCCTTAGGATATAGCCAGGGTGGACAACAGGGCCTTCCAGTACTTGCCTCTCTATTTTATTCAGGAGTAGAACATGCCAGTCTGACTGCAAGTCAATCCTAAAAAAAGTTTAATGCAATATTGCGGGGCCAGACAGAAAATGTTCCTCTTTCCCCTTACTATATAATGGTAATGACGGGATATACAATATTTAAGTCAGTTTAGTCAGAAGGTTGTATGGATTACAGAATATCCCAGAAGGCACCTGGATGGCGTGTGTCCAGGTGCTCCAACATGGATCATGAAGCACTTTGTGAAGCACTTAGGAAGGAGCAGGGCTGCAGTGCAGCTGGGCTGACACACACATTCTCAACGACAAGCAACCTGTAAATGCCCTTTGATTTTGTATGCAAATTTTTTAAATTCAGGGATGCCTGTGCTTGCTGCTGTTATACTCCATGGTCCATGGAGTGTCCAGGTGTGTCCCAGACTCCTGTGTGATACAACCTGCAGGAGAGGGGTCACATTGACCAGACTGGCTAGTGGCACTTCCTTCCTTTGGAAAGCTGGGACTTCTACCAGTGTGAGAGTGGCATATATGGGACGGCCCAGTAAGGACAAGACAGGTGTGATTACCTAGTATAGTCAACTAGAAAGCACTTAATAAACCCAAGAGCCATCTAAATCCAGCCTGGCTCAGTTTGCACTTTAAAGTCAACATTCAAAGGCAAAACCTCTCCGATCATGGTTCCCTCCACGTCACAGATGAACCTCCAATTCGTTTCATTAGGACAGCTGGCAGTCAGGATGGGACTTGCCAAGCCGCAAACCCTGTAGCTGGCAGTACAGCTTTATCTCTTTAGCAAATCGGCAACTTTGCTCTAAGACATTACCACAATATGATGGAAAAGTGAAATGCAGTGTTGAAGTACCTCTGGACTTGTATCACTGGAAAACCATGCCTGCAAAACAGTTTCCCTTTTGTTTGCCTGGCACAGGTGCTGGGAAGGTTTCGGAAAGACATGAGCAAAGTCTTCCATCAGCCTTATGTTCTTCTGATTTGAGTTTTTGTCCATCCAGCAAAATCCCTACTATTAAGATTCTGTGTTTCTCTATTCTACTTCTCTACAAACAGTTTTTATTATAGATAAGAGGCCAGACCACAGATGAGAATTGAACTGGCCTAAGTATAGAGTGGATTAATTCTGCTCCAGCTAAAGAAGTTTGCCTGGATTTACAGTCATGCAGAAGAGACTATTGTCTGCTTCTGCTCTTCTGCAAAGAAGGGGGAAACATGAAACACAGGGGAACATGACCATTAGGTGCCCGAGGAAAAATTATATGCTAGCTCCCCATTCAGAAATAGTTGTCATCATTGCAATATGGCTCAATAAAAGAGTAATTTGGGGAACATAAGACATCTCATTTTGTATTTTGGGGACAATAACACCCAGTTCTCACTTTTTGATTTATGGATTTGCTTCAAGGTATTCAGTGCTAGTCCTACAGCCCAGTTAAACATGATTTGTACTATTCTGGAAGCCCAGAAAGGATTCAAAATAGACAACTGAGGATTCTTTTCACACCAGGAAATTCTCATCTGGCACAGGACCAACATGGCCAGCTGTATGCAGTGTATGTGACCTGTCAGGGATACTCCTCAGCGAAAAAGGCATGATCAGACTGTAAATTACCGCAACCAAGCTGGTTTTTTTAAGGTCCCTTCCTCCATCTCAGATATCTTTATGTCTTGCACTGGCTGGTGCTGGTGATATCTAGTACAGCTGCCTTGGAAGGGAGTATGATGAAGGAGGTAACCACAGCCCATTATTTGATGTAATAAACTAAATACTGCAGAACGTGCTCTCCACAGCAGTGGGTAGAAAGCTGGGCACAGAAGGCATCATTCTACCAAACTAATAAGTTTCTCCCCAGGATGTGGCCAGCATTGAGGCCAAGCTGCCTTCATGCCAGGCGAGCTTCCTCCAACAACAGGTTTGGCAGCGCAGCCGTGTTCACACCAGGAGCTCTGGGTGGCAGAGTGCTGCCAGCCACAAATCATACCTTATCATGGCTCAGCTCAACACAGTTATGCTGGCAAAAAATCCCATGGTAGATTGAGGCCAAGTCTCATTAGAGAGCTGTGCTGTTAAACTGGGTGGTTAAAATGTTTAAAACTTGTGAGCTGACTAGACCTTGTGGATTAAGAGCACCAAAAGACACCTCATGCTGTTGCTCTCACCTGATACTGAAACTTAGTCTCTCCTTAAAAGAAGTGCAATCCACATCATAGCAAAGACTTGTGTTACCCTTTGGGAAATACAGCCCCACTGGGAATTCAGCTCACCAAGGATGTGAAGAACCCAAACTACCACTACTCTGCAGCACTACGGGACTGCTCTGGAACAAGACACTTCAATTTTCAGGTATTTCTATATTCATTTTTTGTGAAAACAGATGTTTTCCACATAAATGTTTTAGCCAAAATCCCAGTGTTTTCACAAAAAATCACTCTGAAGGAAATTTTGCAGCCTTTTTTTATTAAGCACACACGTCAACTTGCAGTGTGAGACTGTAAAACGTTGCCCAACTGACAGCCATGTGCTTCCTTAGATTAGAGATCATTTTGACCAGAGTCAGAAGTGAAAGAAACTAGCCTTGTTAGCTCAGCAACTTTAACCAGAGATGTGGATAAAAGAAACCTAAATTAATTTATCCTGTTACACATCTACTCCAACCTTTCCACTTTCTGAACATATGAATGTCATACATGCTCTGTTCCATTACTCTCTTTGTAGTGAGTAGATCTTCTGTATGTTTTCTTTGCTGTGACTCAGCACCGCTTGGCTATACTTTTAAATAAAAGCAGGCCAGGGACTGACGTCAAGTATCAGCTCCTGATGCTGCACCCCTCTTTGCTGTTCACCCTCTGCCTGCTCTGTTTTGGTCTCCTCAAGACAGTTTCTTGACATGGTCCTGGGATACATTACTGCATATCCTAAGGCTGGCATGGTGAAGACTGTCTCAGAGTTGTATGTGTCCTCCTTACAGCATTTCCCCTCTAACGCTATATCAGCACGTGATTGAAGTGTCCCCAAATGCTACACATGCTCTCCTTTCATGGTCCAAAGGCATTGAACACAGGTCCTCCATTTCATGTTACCAAAACATGACTACAGTCTTCCCAGAAACCTGGAAATAAAAAGATGCTCAAGAAATAATAACCGTGCCTTAGGACCACCAAAGACCATGTGGGGCTGAGAGGAGATTTGGGTCCGAGGGCTATGTTGTGTGGATGTGGCCAGCCTGCTCCTGAAGGGTCCCTCAGGTTTGATGCAGGGGTGGTGGAGAGAGCACTGTCTAAAATGGAGGCATTTAGCTTACACAGATATTGCTGTTGGTCCACAGAGCTGAGCATCCTTAAGTCACTGTCCCAGCACTGTCTCACCTGGCTGAACACTTGCATATGCATGGAACTGCAAACCTGCACGTCTAGTACTATTAACGTCCACGGAGATGGCTCTTCTGAAAACACAGAGATGTCACAGACTGAGAACACACTTTGACGTGTGCATAAGTCCTTCTGAAAACCTACTCCTCTATATTCATGCTCTTTTCCAAGCGCATGTTTTTAAACTTATTGAAGAATACCTTACTATTCGAAATCACATGTGAAAGGCAGCATGCTGTATTAAGAACAAATAATTACGTGTTCTAGAACTTTTACAACCCTTAGTTCAAAACAGTTCAGTAGATAATGATATGTGTTCAAAAAAAAAATAAAATCATATATAAATGACATTCTGACAAACAAGACTGCCTTAAGTAACTTAAGAAGAACTGCTCTACAGGAAACATATACAGTCTATCATCTCCTAATTTTAATTTCAAAGCAGCCTTCTATTTTTAGCAAACAGATTTAATTTTAATCTTTTGTTGTTAGTATTGTGTGTCCTTCCCATAGGAATAAAAAACAACTGTAACAAGTGCATGTGTGTGTGTTAAAAATAACCAACTACTTCAGCAAGTAATTCTTGTTGCAGTTTTTTTAGATGTCTGCATTAATGTCCATTAAGATACCAACTACCTCAAACACATTGACACAGTCAAGAAATACCCTTAAAATAAAGTTTCTTATTGATCTCCAATCAAATTCTTAAAAGCTATATATTAATAGGTGAGAGCTTAAAAGACTATTTAATATTGATATCTCTATTTTTTGTGCATGACTGAGGAATAGAAGAGATAAAAAAGATTTTTCAGTATTTTTCTCTTTGAACTGAAAAATAATCTCCATTAGATAATCTTTCCATTTTGTCAAATTAGGAGAGTCAACTATTCAAAATCAAGAGTTCAGCTAAAATGATGTCAAAATACAGTTCTTTGGATGCAGATTTTTTTAAAGTTGTTACTACTTTCTTAAAGCATTTGATAAGATGGGATTCAAAAACTTTAAGTAGTCAAATTAATGCAATCTATGTGAAAATCCCATCTATGGCAAATAAGCTTCAGCATGGACACTGGGACACACATGACTTTTAAGACTTGCAGAAAACTTATCATATTTACAACATATCCAACTCCATGTTTTATAGTGTGACCACAGTTTTCATAAAGTGTGAAAATGGACCTCCAATGTGTAAACTATTTGGCATTTCAGCCTTTCAGCTGCATTAGTATTACTGAAAAAAGAATGTAAATTGCTTTCCCATTTTCACTCTCCTAATGATCACTGCATAGCTGATGTACTTCTAGCTTATTATTAATAACCATTTGAAAAAATGTTTTTAACTATGCATAAATACCAGAATGTATTACTACTTTTTTTTCCTGTCATGCAGAGGCAGATTGAAGTCATCTGCTGAAACTCGGATTCAGAACACCTCCACATCCACACACAGACCATGCCTGAAGGAGACATCAGTGTGGGTGAAAACTACTCCTGTGGGCTCTCACCTTCCATTAGCACTTACCCCTCTATGAAAATAGTTAAATAAAAAGTCATAAGAAGAAAAAAGTGGAGGTCACTCAGCAGCACTGCTGAGAACCAAGAGCTAAAACCTGTTTGAGGATGAGACTAGCAGCTGCAGAGGTTTGTGCTGGAGAGAAGGCAGCAAGGAGGGAAGGATGTGGGCTCCTGTGGTACTGAGCCTCAGTTCCCTGAGGAAGCAGGGGGGCCTGGCACAGCAATGTTAAAAGAAAGAACAACCGTTTATTATGAAAGGTAGTTGTTGCTGAAAAAGGGTCACATTCAGCAAATAGAGCTGCACTACATCACATGTAGCACACTGTCCTCTCCATCCTGGCAAAGAAAGTATCTACCAAAGTGGGTTTCAAGTTCAAAGTCCTCCCAGAAAACAGTTTTAATTGTGTGCAATTCAGATAAGCAATTATACTTAAGGCCATTATGCCAGTTACAGAAAAAACAATATAAATAGTTATCTCCCTGACAGATAAAACACATGGTGCCAAACTTCTTATAACAACCGGACAGGCTATTAATCCCATTCAGTTTGGATGATATAATGCCATGGAATATATTTTTGTCCACATTACTGCCAATTAATGAAGCCTGCATACTGAGAGGGAAAGCTTTGTGTTCAAGGGGAGTACAATTTCCATGTAAATGTAGGACAAATGTTCCAAATGGATGGCAGGCCTGAAAAGGAAAGATTTACTACTCGACATGCATTTTGCCAAAGAGATTTTTTTTAAATAGTAGTAATAGCAGAGAAATGTCCTGGCTGTTAACTAATTGGATTTGTGCAATTCAGGCACCCTAATTTATACTGAAATAGTTTGCCTTCCTTCCCTCTTTTCAGCCTGGCAGATGGACTAGGCAAAAATGTGAAATTCACACAGTCATTGCTACTTGTAGCCCACTTAATTCACAGGCCTTTGTCAAAACTTCTTTAGTCAAGATTAAAAGAGAGGGTACCATATCTATCATAACCATCTGGACTGAAATTTGCCAATCTGGACTGATTGGACAGAAGCCTAAGCTGTAGAGCAAAAACCTTATTTGGGCTCAGTGGAAGGAATTCAAGCACAATGGAGATAAGGTGCTCCAGGAGCTGAGCACATCAAGCCCTGCTCTCTACTACTTGGCTCCTCCACCATTTATGCAACAAGAGACAGGCAAGTGAAAAATGCTAATCAAGATCTTAGCATTTTATATCTTTTTTTTTTCCTTTTGACAACTGGCAGTATTTATACAAAGCAGGAAGCAATTAAGACCATAGCGCATGTGCTTTACTTTTAAAAATGAGAAATCGATTAAGTGATGTACTGTCAAAGCATCACGCTTTCAGTTAAGAAAACTCCTTCTAATGAAAACATACTGCCAGTTACTGAGCACAGTTAGCATATCGACCGTGTATTTAGGATTCATGAAAGCTCCAGTGTGCTCAAATTGCCTCTAGCACAGGGTAGAGGAGCCAGTTTGGAGAGGTAAGGGGCAGGAGATCAGCCCAGGTTGGCCGGTGTGTAAGTTTCTCTCTGGTTTTATCTTCCAGTAGGCAGGAGTCTCCACAGATCCCCAGATTCCTCATGAAAATAAGCAGCAGCTGTTCAAAGGGTATTTGTTAACATTTGTATTGGAAAAAAAGTAGTTAAGCCTTCTTTTTTTCATCTACACGTACCTCCTGATGGCTATCCCCAGCTTTTTAACCTCCAGAGCAATCATCATCATTGCGATCTCCACACAGAGCAGTGCTCACATGCCATCTGCAAATGGTACTGGGGACAGTATCAGGTCTGCATTCTCCTCATCTCCACACTGTGCAGATGCTCCTCCCTTGATTTTGCCCCTCTGCGACTCAAGTGATCATTTTGAGCACTAGAACTGGTTGACAAATACAATGTGGTATTTTCGGTCCTGGGCTATGGATTTTACTCTCCAGCTTGGCTTTTTTCCCAGAAAAAGAAGGGATGCGTTAGCTTTGGATTATACTCCAGCATTTCACCCAAGCTTTTCGTGAAAGTTTGAGTGGAAGCGGGAAGGTGGGTATGCAGAAATCTACAGTGAGGACTCTTTGCTTTAAATAAAATATATAGAGAGACTTTTTGTTGTTAATTATACAAAACATGTTTGGATTTTAGATGTGCAAAAATAGAATACACATAAATAAATAATGAGGTTTCTAGGGGCAAAATACCTATGAAAATTTTTCCTTTGTAATTCTTGGCTGAAAAGAAAAAAATTACCAAGGTCAAACACCTGATTGGAAAAGTGAAGGCTAGTGAAGCTGCCAGAAAAACACACTTCTCTTGCAGATGCTCTGTTTACAGTTGACCCGTGCAAAACTATTGGCAACACACCAAGAAGTAACATATCTACAGAGGCCCTTTCCCATAAAGTGGCCAACTCCTGGGAACCCAACTGGGTCATAACGCTTCCTTTCCATACACACACAGCTCGCATAAAAGCTGCACCAACATGGCTGTACATAGCTTTATTACAAAAATTTTTCAGCCATGTTGCTCTTCTACCTCATACTTCAAATCTTGTTGCAATTCAAGAGAGACTGAGTGAGAGATAAAGAGAAGCAATTTAAATATTATTAGAAAAAACATGGCATCTCTCATGGGTGCATTCATCCCCACAGGGCTGGGTGAATAAGTGGCATTTAGCTTTCCATCCCAGTAAATCTACACCAAGGCATCTTCATTTTCAATGCCAGTGGATAAGAAACAGTGAGGCTGGCAGGGACAAGTTCTCCAGAGGACGGTGTGTTTGCTGACTACAAGCAAACAGTCTCCAGCCGACTGGCCATGCCAAAGCCCTCACCCTCTCCATGGATGCCAATATTGCGTCAAACACGGAGTCTGGCATCCATGCACACATCAGCGCAATGCTACCCTAGCACAGTGTCCTCATGATTAAACAGGCCAGAAAATATCTCTTCCCATTTGCTGCAAGCTGTGCAGTGGTGCTCCTTTGCACGCAGGCTCCTAGCAGAAAGCATCACCAAAAGGCTCAATTGAGAAAATGGCTCAGTACTGAAATGGCACATCAGAATTTTCTTCTGAAATGGGTCTCACACAACACTGATGGGAAAAAGAGGGGAAACAACCACAAAACTGTTAAAACATTAACTTTTGGTATTTTTTGAAAGCATGTCCCACCTGCAGCCAAGTTGTGAGGGAGGCAATAGGGCTTATCTTATTTCTTATTGAGCAAAATTCCTTCATGTAAAACACTTCCTGGTTAGTCTCAGTGCCACTTGTGACTGCCAAACTGAATGCTGAGCATCAAGGCCTTCTGTGTAAGAGTCAAGCTTTGAGAAGCGAGCAGCATGGTAGTGAAGCAGCACAGGAGTAGGTATTACGTATTTGAAAGCTGTATTTATAAAAATCCATTCTTCCAGTAAATAAATTTTAGTACAAACCATAATTTGCACTACACACACATATCTAATATACACACTTTTGAAAATTTGGGCTGTATATCTTATCAGATATTCAGGGTCAAATCTGTAGGTGGCTCCATTGACTTGAATAAATTGACTTGAATTTTCTGATGATCTGAAGTCTGATTTTGGTATATTTAATTTAAATGGAGTTGACTGAGAGCAGACTGACTGTTAAACTAATATGTTTTTATTTTCTTAACAGAACTGATATTAATTTATTTTATGAACTTGTGCATCTAGTTTTGACTCATCTGGCTTTATTCTATTATCTTTTTTTTGAGATAACATTGTATACAGTTTGGATTGCAGTAAATTAAATTTTTGTACTGAGTCCTTGTTTCTCTGAGTTTCAAAGGAACAGAAAGAAAAAGTTCTATTTTTAAACAATACTGTTTTTTTCTCTAAAATAGTTTGTAACTGTTATTTTTTTTAACATTATCAAGGTGGTGATGACAAAGCAAACGATAAAAAATGGATATATAGATAAAACTGATAGAAGAAACAGAAATATCTTCATATTATTTACATGTAAATATTTTATTTTGGCTTATGTATACTAGCTAAAATGCTATGAACTTTTCATATACTTTCACATTATCTGTAAATGAGATTAGCAGCCATTGTTTTCTCCAGAGGGACTACAAATCACATCTAATCACAAACCTATAAACAAACTCAGTGTTTTAATATACGTAAAAGAAAACATATTAAGAAATATTTTTACTGATGTAACATCTGGAACTCCAAAGGAGGGTTCAGGTTCCTTTTAGCTACAGAATCAGGGAAAGAAGCAAGGTTAAAATGTGTCAAGGAAAATGGGAAGCAAATGGAGAGCGATGGGGATAATGGCATGGTGAACAAGGTACCCATATAGAGTTGTGGTCCTGGAAGTCAGGAGTGACCACTCACCCAGAAGCAGAGACCAGCAGCAATGATTGCAGGACTCACGCTCCTAAAGGACTTACTTAAATGGCAATAAGATGCTATCTTCCCCAAGTAACAGGGACTGTATAGCTGGAAGGGGTTAGGTATTTACAATGAAAGCAGACAAGCAGTTATTAAAAGCAGTGCAAAGATAAGGTTAGGCTTGGATGATATAATGTGCTGATAATGCTGGGGGAGATGTCTCCTACCCAGAGTGTTTTAAAGCCCTTGATCACTGCTGCAATACTAACTGCTTAATTAGAGGTGGGACATATGTAGCAATTTACTGGGAAATGAAGTTTCAAGGTGCCTTAAAGGAAAATGACAACTCCTCTCCAGGTTTTCACAGCACTGTTTTCAGAACGCATTAATGTCCGAGTAAATTTAATAAAAACTAAGAGAGCAAAGGTATAGATTACTGAAATGTTGTGGGAAAAGTGCAGAGAAGGAAAGGCATTTTCTGTAGAAGAGCTGGGTCTCTCAGCTGTGACACCCTTTCATGGCACTGAGTGAGGACTCAGTCATAACCTGCTATCCCCCAGCTGAAGACTCCACGGCCAGGCAGCACCAGCCTGGTGAGGCAGCTGACTTCAGCCTCCTCCACTCCTTCCTCTTGTCAGGAAGCCAGATGAACACCCAGACATGGCTCTTACAGCATCCTTGTACAGTAATAATGTGGTTGTGCATTACAGATCTCAAACTATCTCGGAGGAAACAAAAGCCTACAGGCACAGGGAGTGCATTCCCTCCAGTCCCCAAAGTGGGACAGCTTTGGGTCTGGGTGATGCTACAGCCCCCATGCAACAGAGATGGTTGTTTAGCAGCAGCCTGATGAGCTGAGGACCACAAACTCCCTGAGCTCCACTCTACATCCGGATCCACTGCAGAGAGTTCACTTCTTTCCTCACTAAATGAATATTTAAACAAGCCGTGCAAAGTGGGAACACCATTGGCAAAGCAAAAAGGGTATTCTGGGATCAGCTGCTCCCATTCACATTTATAGGATCTGTTCCTGGAAATGGGTTCAAGTCCCCCTAGGCAGTAAACGGAATGGAGCTTCTTGCATCTCAGGTTAGTGGTATAATTATCTGCAACTGAGTAAAAAGGCAGTGGGTTCACCCTCCCTCTTTGGTTTTCTAACTTGGGCTTTTATCTCATTTGCTTTTATTGCAGAGCTTGAAGATGAAATGTGACACAGAGCAAGAGAAAACACTGGAACAAGATGCATAGATTTTTTTCTTTCTTTTCTGGGCAAGAAAGAATTGCTTTGAATTGATTTAAACCGCTTTTTTCCCCAATTGCTTGCTCTAGGTCAGAGAACTAAAGAATGAATAAGTGTGGTATTATTTGAAGTTCGGGATTTTACATCAAGCTCTCCTTACTTCTTTCTATGAAACCAGCAATGCACACACACAAAGCTTCTAATAAATTTACAAATGAAAGTCATATAAAATAATTAGAATGTAAAAAGTACAAGTTAAAAAATTCTCAGTATATTCTTTCTAATGTCACTGTTTTTAAAGGAGACCTCATATATCCATATATGGTATATCCTTATATATCAAATGGCATTTAAGGGTATCACATTTCTTTTGAGGAATAAATAAAGAATTGTAGATGACCTTAAATTGTTTTTGAAATCTGTTGAAGTCAAAGCATAAAGTGAAAAAGAATCCTTTAGGAAGAAACTTCTGCTTCTCCTTGGGCACCCTTCTCTCTTGCAATGTAGTATTTGGCAAATGTCATTAAAGAGAGTTAATATGGCCTTATCTGTCTCAGTGAGATCTGGCAAACTTCACTAGCAGAAAGCTGAAAGCACTGTTTCTAATTTGTCTTTGTATTACAGTCACGTTGCTGGTCTTGGCTAGTTACACTAGACTATTAAAATAAAGTAGCAGATAGGAAAGAGGATAAAAAAAAAGGAGAAGGAGAGAGTGGAAGACGGGGTCAGATGCAGCAGCCACCTGACAGGCAGAAAGGGAGGAGAGCAGCTGCATGGCCCCACAAGTGCCTGCAAAGTAAAATCACCCTTTACCCTCCAAGAAATCTTTCCCTGGGAAAAAGGGGATTAAAACATGGCAGACAAAAACAATGGCAACTGACAACATTTCATGATTATTCAGTTGTCCTAACATGAAAATGATTTGATGATGGTTAAATGCGTTACAAATGAGAAGCTCTCTAGTGTATTTGGCCCAGATTAACAATCTCCATCTACCTAGCACCAGTGTGAGGGTGAAACAGCGGTAATACTGGGAGAGCAACTGCAGGGAAAAGCCTTCCACAGATAGAGCTTCAGACAGCTAGGAAGGAACAAGGTGTCCTGCACATACAGCAAGTCTGCCCACACACATATTAGTCATTTTGAAGTCTGAATTCTGCAATTCTCAGTACCTCTCCTGTAATCAATGATCGAATGAGAGATGTTCATCAAGGTCTAAAATAGATCTCTCCCCTAACTCCTTCACTCTAGGGGCTTACAACAACTGCGTGCAAAATACTGGCAGGAAAACACTCTTGCCTTGATTAGTAATAGCCGTATCCTAGTTTATTCTTACTGGTCCTCCAAAACATGTAAATGCCCCAAACTTCCCATCCTATTAATTATCCCTATCAGACAACAATGAATTTATACTTTACGGGTCAGGCTATTGACTCTTTTCCTATAAAATAATCTTTCCCATACTGCTGATGTCTGGGATAACATAGAATGGACAATAAGCACTGAATACTATGCACTGTGTGGATTTTGACTTCGTTGCCTATTTCAGTGTTATTTCCCAAAATGCATGGCTGTATTATCTTCGAAACCACTATACAAGCATGGCTGGGAATTGCTAACTTTTTAATACAGTGGTTATTTTGCAGAGTGTCTATCATCTGAGAAATTAAATATAGTGGGACTTAAATGTCATAACATGTCTGTAAAGTAAGCATCTATTGCCTTTTTCAGAGAAGGTGACTTTGGACCAAACGTGTCCACATCAGATTGCACATTCCTTCTAAGACTTCCCATACCTGCCCTGCTGAACGTTTTAAACTAAAATGTTTAGGTGATAGAGGAGCTCAGTCAGGAAATTCAGCAAGATATCTTGAAAGAGACTTTATTTTGGTGTTATCATACAGTGCTAGCACTGAACTCTGTGTTGTCATGGAAATCCTCTCTTTCCCCAAGATGTTTAAAGTAAACAGCCATCCCTTAGCCTTTCCTCAGTTTTCATGAATGACAATTTAACTACCACAGCCACCACTTATCCACAGGTGGTTTTGGTAGTTTAGGGGATATTTCTCATATTTTTTTACTTCAGTTTGGAATAGAGTTCAAGATACTCCTCTCTATTCACTGATCTTCCTTCCCCTCCCTTTCTTTTCTATGCCAGCTGCTAGAAAAAAAATGCAGTGCTATCCATTCATTGATAGTCACAGATGGAAAGGTATCAGTCTGAAATCTCCCACCTTTTAAAACCACGTGCAAGTTTTCATTTAAAACTCTTCCAGGTGGTACTTTATACTCTTCAACTTCTGATGAAGGGGAGGGGAGGAGAGAGAAATCATCCCTGCGCAAAAGAGTAACATCACCTTTTTCATTCATCAAGGCTAGTATTACCAGCATTGTCGTATTTGCAGACAAAAGGAAAAACACTTAGGAAAGCAGCATGTTAGTAAGTGGGAGCAACTATCCCGAACACAAAAGTTACCTTCTCTTCAGGGTGTCCACTAAGACAGACAGCAATGCAGATGACACTGCAAGTCATCTCCTTTGGACACACCTCTGTCAGAGTTGTCCAAGATGAAATAACTTAAAATTCTTGCCAGAATGGGTTGATTTTAAGGGGAATCATATTTTTTTTCTGTGCTTTTAATGTCTTAAAAAGGAGACTTCCTTAGGAGGGTTTTCTGTTGGCTCAAATCAACCTCATATCCTCTTTGTTTTAGAATGGAAGGAAATAACCTACACAGAAACTGATCATAGAATCATAGAATCATAGAATTATCTGGGTTGGAAGAGACCTCCAAGATCATCAAGTCCAACCCTTAATCCAACACTATCATGATCGCTAGATCATGGCACTAAGTGCCACATCCAGTCTTATTTTAAAAACCTCCAGGGATGGTGAATTCACCACCTCTTTGGGCAGGCCATTCCAATGCCTGATTGATTACTCGTTCTGTGAAGAACTTTTTTCTGATATCCAGCCTAAACCTTCCCTGGCAGAGTCTAAGCTCATGCACTCTTGTTCTGTTGCTGGTTGCCTGGGAGAAGAGTCCAACTCCCACCTGACTACAACCTCCTTTCAGATAGTTGTAGAGAGCGATGAGGTCACCCCTGAGCCTCCTCTTCTCCAGGCTAAACAACCTCAGCTCCCTCAGCCTCTCTTCATAGCACTTGTGCTCAAGTCCCTTCACCAGTTTTGTTGCTCTTCTCTGGACCATCTCCAGCACCTCAATATCTTTCTTGAACTGAGGGGACCAGAACTGAACACAATACTCAAGATGTGGCCTCACCAACGCCGAGTACAGGGGATCACTTCCCTTGTCCTGCTGGCCACGCTATTCCTGATACAGGCCAGGATGCCATTGGCCTCCTTGGCCACCTGGGCACACTGCTGGCTCATGTTTAGCCTCCTGTCAATCAGCACCCCCAGGTCCCTTTCCACCTGACTGCTCTCCAGCCACTCTGTCCCCAGCCTGTAGCGCTGCATGAGTTTGTTGTGGCCAAAGTGCAGGACCTGGCACTTGGCCTTGTTGAACTTCATCCTGTTGGACTCAGCCCATCTCTCCAGCCTATCAAGGTCCCTCTGGAGAGCCCTCCTGCCTTCCGGCAGGTCAACACTCCCTCCCAACTTGGTGTCATCCACAAATGTACTTATGATGTACTCAGTCCCCTCATCTAAATCATTGATGAAGATGTTAAACAGAATTGGACCCAACACTGATCCCTGAGGGACACCACTGGTTACCGGCCGCCAGCTGGATGCAGCCCCATTCACCAGCACTCTCTGGGCCTGGCCATCCAGCCAGTTCTTAACCCAGCTGAGAGTGCACCTGTCCAAGCCATGGGCTACCACTTTATCCAGAAATATGCCATGGGAGACAGTGTAGGCTTTGTTCAAGTCCAGATAGACTACATCCAGAGGCTTCCCTTCATCCACCAGGCTGGAAATTAGGTTGGTCAGACAGGACCTGCCCCTCATAAAGCCGTGCTGGCTGGGTCGGATCCCATGTCCATCCTGAAGGTGCTGTGTGATTGCACTCAGGATGATCTGTTCCATAACCTTGCCAGGCACTGAGGTCAGGCTGACAGGCCTATAGTTGCCCGGGTCCTCCTTGCAGCCCTTTTTGTGGATTGGCATGACATTTGCCAACTTCCAATCATCTGGGACCTCCCCAGAGAGCCAGGACTGTTGGTAGATGATGGAGAGTGGCTCGGCAAGCTCTTCTCCCAACTCCCTCATCACCCTAGGATGGAATCCATCAGGTCCCATTGATTTGTGTGGATCCAGGTGGCTCAGTAATTCATAGACTATTTCTTCCTGGAACACAGGGGAGCCATTTGGTTTCCTGTCTCTATCTGTGAGCTCTGGAGGCCAGCTATCATCAGGGCCACCTCTCCTACTAGTGAAGACTGAGGCAAAGTAGGTGTTGAGTACCTCAGCCTTCTCCTCATGCCTGGTAACTATGTTCCCCCCCAGGTCCAACAAAGAATGGAGGTTTTCCTTGCCCCTCCTTTTGATATTAATGTATTTATAGAAGCGCTTTTTGTTATTCTTCACAGAAGTTGCCAAATTAATTTCAAATTGCACTTTTGTTTCTCTGATTTTCCTTCTGCATGTTCTAACTATAGTCCTATACTCTTCCTGAGTAATCATCCCTGCCTTCCACAGTCAGTAGGCTCTCTTTTTATCTCTGATTTCCTTCAGTACCTCCCTATTCAACCAAGGTGGTCGTCTTCCCCGCCGGCTTGCCTGTTGGCTAATTGGTATAGCCTGTTCCTGTACACTCAAGACTTTTTCCTTGAAGCACATCCATCCCTCCTGTACGCCCCTGTTTTTGAGGAGTGTGTCCCAGGGTGTGCTCTGGACCAGTCTTCTGAACAGGTCAAAATCTGCCCTCTGGAAGTTCAGCATAGAGGTTTGATTGGTGGTCCTCCTTACATCCCTGAATATTGAAAACTGTATTATTTCATGGTCACTGTGCCCCAGTTGGCCTCTGACCACTACATCTCCCACCAGTCTCTCTCTGTTTGTAAACAGTAGATCTAGTGGGGCCCCATTCCTGGTAGGTTCATTTACCAGCTGGAGCAGGAAATTATCCTCTATACACTCTAGGAATCTCCTAGACTGCCTCTTTTCTGCTGTGTTGAGCTCCCAGCAGATATCCGGTAGGTTGAAGTCACCCAGAAGAACAAGGGCTGGCGATTTTGAGACATCTGCCAGCTGCTTGTAGAATAACTCGTCCCCTTCATCATCCTGGTTGGGTGGTCTGTAACAGACTCCTACCAGGATGTAAGTCTTGTTGTCCTTCCCCCTGATTCGGGTCCACAAGCACTCAACCCTATCGTTGGTGACCTCAAGTTCTACAGAGTCAAGAGACTCTCTAACATACAGAGCCACCCCTCCACCTCTCCTACCCTGCCTGTCCTTTCTGAAGAGCTTGTAGCCACTTATGACAGCACCCCAGTCATGCAAGTCATCCCACCACGTTTCTGTAATGGCAACTACATCATAGCTTTCCGGCTGCATGATGGCTTCCAGCTCCTCCTGTTTATTGCCCAAACTGCGTGCATTAGTGTACATGCACTTCAGCTGGGCTGCTGATTTTACTTTTAATTTAGTCTTACCACCCCTGGGCTGAACTTTGGAGAGCCTGAAACCAATGTCACCATACTTGCTGTTTCCCTCTTTTGCTGCAGCAAAGAAGAGACTGGACATGTAAGCTAAAGAGCACAGCATGCTTAGATAAAATCCTTCCCACTTTGCTGTGCTATCTATGCATTACCACCAAACTGAAAACCAAGGGTGTCCCTGAGGCACCACAAATTGCATTCAGCAAGCTTTGCCAGGGAGGATGCTTCTGCAGGGAGAAAGTCTTTGCAACAGGGCATGCAGCCATGTGCGTAGCAAAACAAAGCTGTAGAGCACAGCAGGGAAAGACATAGAACTGGCGGAAATACTTCAGTAAAGCTGAAATGGGTGCTGCTCCCACTCACACCAGAGCTACCTTTTTCTCACGTCACAAGTCTTCCCTCTGTTTCTTGGTAATGTTAAGAAATGAGAGCGAGACACACAGCAAAATGTTGCACGGAGACTGAGTATCAGCAGCACTGACTGTAGGAAAATGCAGGTGCCTTGCTGTCATTTACCTTCATCAGTTCTGGCACAAGCCATTTTGCCCAAATACATCCTCCCCAATACCCAGTCTTATGCTAGAAGCTTTGAAGGAAACTCACTCATTGTTCTCTGTCTCCCAAAAAAGTAGCTTTAAGATCTTTTTGCACTGCCAAGTGATCTTCCCAAAAGCCAAGCTTCATCCCACGCACAAAGCACCACATTACTATCATGCTCACAGTTTCATTTCACTGCTCACAGAGGACAGGATCACAGCGTTGATATCCCAGGCTGGTAGAATGCTTTGCTACCGTAAGTTCAACAAAAATGTGCAACTATTTAATTGCTTCACTATTCAGGTTCTTTGCTGCCACATGAATTTGAGCTATCAGAGTCTTCTCTGCTCACTATCACTGACTGCCCCTCTCAGCATGCTTGTGCCTGCACAGTCCGTTTCCCAGAACAACCCCACAAACCCAGGGAGAGACAGGCAGCTGCAGTCTTAATGCACCTGCATTCGTTTGTCTTTTATTTAAACTCCAGGAATACAAATGCTTCAAATATAAAATTGTTCTTTTTACTGTGTTCTACTGTGAAGTCAACTCACAAAACCACATCACACAACAACTACAACATCACCTCAGCCTGCAGCAATCCCCTCATTTTGTTTCGGCCCAGGGAGTTATTCCTTCAGGTTGAAATGTGATAGTGGGCTTGACAACATCACAGAGATTTCGATTGTTTAAATATTTGCTGTGCCAAAAAAAAAGAAAACTTATTAGCTGACATGAGAGTGATGCAAGTTGTCTAGTGACACAGAGGAGGTCCTGTTCTCATCAGTTCCCCAATACCCCTCTAACCCATCCTCTAATTTTCGGCTGATACTGGTAACAATGCCTGTGGCATGCTCGATGTGATAATTCTGAACTGCTGGGCATGAGCGAGGAGGTGCCTCAAATCTGGTCTAACAGCTGGACTGTGCAGCTTTTCAGTACACAAAATTCCCAGAAAGATGAGCAGACCATGCACGACAACCTTCTGCTGAGACTGAAGGCCTTGAAAACCCTGGACCTGCTATCTGGCAACAGTTTCCTCTCTTCAGCTTTTCTCTCACACACGAGTCGAAGACTTTCTGTAGCGCTCTGGCTGGGTCACAGACTTGGACAGTAATGTAAAAGTAAGGGTAATTAGCACCTTCCTCTGCTGCTAAGCCACCTATCCTCTCTATAGTTGATTTTCACCTTTGATAGGATCAGGATAACAATGCCTTCTCTGTCCACAGGGAATATCAGAAAAGTACTTCCAGATCAATGGACGGCAAGTGCCACAGAAATGCACTTTGTTAGTCTGTTAAACAGAATATGTCATTGGTAACCATGTAACTAGACAAAGAAATGGAAAATAAATGTTTCAATAAAGCGCAGTAGTCTGGAGCAGTATCCGATGCAGAGCTGCTTATCATCACCACTGTAAATTTTGGTTTCATTCAAGGTTTAAAGCAGCATAACAAGGTAACAAAAATGAAAATTGTCAGGAATGGAATGGCATCCTCCATTGCTTATGAATTACAATGCTAACCAAGAAAAAAAAGAAAAGCCAAGTGTGTTGGAAAACAACGGTTGAGTACATCATACATCAGACGCAATTTTACTTCGGGTTTCTCAGAATGGAGTGTTTCAATTTTCACACTCTAAAACAAATCATATAAGAGCTTTAGATACTCCAGATGGGATGCCTTTTGTTCAAGTTCTTGAAATCAGCACTATAGTTGTGTTTCATGGATGAATTTTTGTTGGTGTGTTATTGCAATCAGTAATGCTAAAACAGTCTGTCAAGCTCTCAAGTATAGAGAAGACAAAAGAGAGAAACTGAAGGGAAAGAGCATACACAAACACCCTTCTGAAACCCATAATACATCGTGTCATTTTCTTTGAGGACATGAACTGAGAAATAAGGAAAAGGCAGACACTCAGAAATGATATGGCCTGTAAATCACAGCTCATCATTCCACGCCATCTCGAATTTATAGATGAAAGCTTGTGGGAAAAATAAAGCGTCTTTCCTATATATTATAAACTGCATGCTGGACTCAGGATCCTAAGTATTGCATAAAACAAATGAAAGAGACTCCCTTTAATTTCTAAACATAGCAATCCAAATTATGTTCTCAATGAAAAGACAGTTTTACAGAAAACAGGCCTGGTCAAGAAAAGTTATTGCTGTTTTCTGACAGAACTGTATTCCTTGACTGGTTGAAGACATCTACAGTCCCAGTACAGACCTCCATATGGCACCTAGACACACGCAGCTAGCAATCCCGACTTTTTAAAAACACTTACACAAAATCAATGCAATCAGTGCTAAATCAATTAAAAACAGCTGACAGTGAGTTCGCACACATGAATGAACCCCCCCCAATCACAAATGAGATTCATCATCCAACAGTAGTTTTTCTAATGGGGCCTACAGGGATCTGGTTTCTGACACAAAACCACTCTGTATCTTCATCAATGATCTGAAAGAAAACACCAATCAGTTTTTGGTAACAGTTGGAAAAAGGAGAAAATTGGAGGGGGAGGAATAAGCACAACTGTGGATGTGTCAATTAGAGTCATCTTGAGCCACCTGATATTGGTTGGTTCTTCTGGATTACATTAAACTCATGCAGCCAGCTGAAAAATCTCAGGCACACTGGCAAAATCTAAGGGAAAAACGATGAGGATCTATGGCAGAAGTGAACATGTTGTTGGAGCACTGTGCCCCATGTTAACTGCTGCCTGTCCTTCGGGGGAAAATACTGACAGATTGGAGTAGGATTGGATTCAAGAAAATGCTCTAAGATTTATCTGAGACTGAGGAAATGAAAGAAAATACTTTCCTGTTTACCTAAGAGAGCTCAGAGGTGGGTCATTAGCAACATTCATGTGGTTACAGAGGAAAGAGGTTCCCAGTGATAAAGCACACTTTAACCTAGCGGGAAAAGTCAGAAGTATCTGACAGCAAATCTAAATTCAGAATAAAAAGCAGAATTCAACACTAAAAAGCCATATTGGACATATTAAGACCTTTTCCCAAGTAAGAGTATCTCATCTGCTTTGCTGTTTTGAACCAAAACAAGCGGTTATACCCATGCAGGGGTCGTATATGCGTTAGATATGAAAACGACTGACAATTTTTTTAAAAAAAAAACAGCTTCCATTTTATAGGCATACAAATCTCTACAGGGCAATGCTGACTGAACTATCATGCTGAAAGACCAGTTTCCTAAGAAAAAGCAAGCAAGCACCATACAATACAGTCTTGAAGGGGTAGAGTAGAGATGAATAAGGCGTGGGGGAGGACTCACCCACTGCTCCCTCAGCTCCCAGTCCTCCATCACTGTTGGGAAATCTCATCAGGCGCAACACAAGTCTTTCAGGTGGAGCCATAGTACTTTTTTACTAGTGCCTCTAGGAAAAAACCACACCCAATTTTGGGCACACAATCCCCTTTTCCAGGAGGAAGGTAAGCCATGGAGCAGAGCAGGGCAGTAACCAGAGGAATGATGATGAAAAAGGAGGTGTCAGGATGGAAAAAGCAACAGATGCTGGGGAAGCCAGTCCTTGCTGGCTTTGGTGTGGCATCCCTGTGTCCCACACCTGCCTCTTCAATCCCCACATTGCCTCCCCCTGACCCTCCCTCATATCGAAGCTGTGGCTGCAAGGCTCTCTAACATCAGTGCTGGGCAGTTACTTTAATAAGTAACTGCACTTAATTCATTAACTCTGCAAGATTAGCAGAAGACGCACACTGCTGCCAAGACCAACCGAGCCAAATAAATTTAGAGTTTTCAGGCCAAGTCACAGATTTGTGACAAGCCAAAACTTTTTTTTTTTAAATGAGGAAAACATTCACTAAGTACTTTCATTCTTCAGACCTTTGCAAACCCTTTGTAGGATTTGCTTCAAACAAGGTTTCTCCTAGACCAAGTGCCAATACAGAACTTCACAAAGACTTTTTATTTTGATGACATTAGTTTTAAGTACATAAAAAAGTGGATTCACAGCAAAAGGTCAGCTTCACACTCATACATGAAAAAGAGCAGGATGTATCCGAAGCAAAGACACATATCATGGCAAAGAGCTGCCAGACCTACTGAAAAACTGTCAGGGTGGATATAGGTGGAAGGGAAATTCTCCAGGAAAACAGCTCAGGGAAACCAAGGCCATTTCTGCTACCTCTGATACCAAACACCTTGGTCTGAGGGACTGGCCCTGCCTGCATGAGGCACTGCCTACATTCAAAAATGCTATGCCAGGGAGCACCTGCAAGCTAACAATCTCTTTATACCCACTAACATTATGGTCACCAACAAGAGTGTTCAGTTATACCATGTGTCTGAACAAATGCAGCTCTGTGTTAATGCCTTCATGCTTGCTTAACTTGACTGCCAGCTGTCAGGCAGGTCAGGAACCTCACGCATTTCCATGCATGCACTTCTCATTAATGCACCACTGCCTGAGGAAATAATAGGTTAGAGAGTTTCTGTGAAGCTAGTCTGGCCTTAAGATATGTATATACACAAATCCATGAGGAGATATTATGCACACAGCTGGTAGGAGGACTTGCAAAGAGATACCATCCATTTGAAGCAACAGGAGGTAGCCAGCCGGCATCTTCCCCTCAGGAACCCTCCTTTCCCTCCAGCCTCATTCATCAAGTTGATCCCAACTCCATGCCCCACCATTCACTGGGTAAACCCATCCCCAGTTCAATGGGGAGTGGGATCTCAGCAAGCCCTCCATTGCCCCCTAGGGAGCTCATTCACCAGCGCTTAGACCAGCATCCAGTCAAAACCGAGGAGTACATCGGGGGATACCCTGCATCTCAGAGTGCTGGGTCCAGACACATGCTTCAGCCATGTCAACTATGCATATAGCATCCCTGATGCTGAAACAAAAAACCTTGCACCTTTGACAGGAATAAGAATAATAAGCAAATCCCAATAACTCAACATTATAATTGCTCATTAAGAAGCTCCCCCAAGTCTGTGCTTTCCAAGCAATATAATTTACTTATTATTTACATAGAAAAATGTCATTACTGTTACGTACCCAAAATACATTAGCATAAGCATGGTATGAAATTTATATGAATGCATTCCTATACCTGAGCTTAGACATTAAGATGTCAACACTTTCTTCAAATGAAAAGGCAGATGTATGGAGGCTGACAGAAACTCATGTTTTAAATGCTCAGAAAGTCCCCAGGGAACTATAAAACCCAAGAAGTATTGTGCATTATTTCACAAAAATGCAAGATAAAGTAGAATTTCTTATAAAAGGTGACAATAGTAAAGTGTAGTTCACATAGTATAAGAACATAAAAGCACGAATAACAACCTAGTATTAGGTATATATAGAAGTCATTTGTAGGAGAAATTGCAGATTTTTATTATGAATTTGGAAAATTCTAAAAAGTATTCTAAAAGTGACAGGAGTTTATTCAGAAAAGTTTCTCCCAAGTGGAGCTTCTTTTAAAAATCTTTTAGAAGAAAAGCTTATCTACACCTTCTATCACTCCAAAAAATTTTCGAAGAAAGGTGATCTCTGTCAGTGCTTGGTGAGGTGGACAAGGAAGGTGCCAGCTTTCTGTGGGTGGCTGCAGCCTCTGTGCCTTGGCTGCCCTAGTTCTTGGTGTGATGTCTTAATGAGAAATTCTCCTTCTCGTGTAGTTTTTTCTGACATGTTGGGGTGGAGGCATATAAAACCAGTGTAAACTAGTACTACTGCTGAAGAGGATGTGCTCTTCACCACCTGCAGATGCTTGTTCCTCTCCCATCTGCTCTTGCCAGCATGAATATTTGGACACTGTGCAGTGCAGGAGCTGACTGAAAATGAACCCAACATGAAACATAATTTATTTCCCTTTGGTTTCACTCCCTCATGCAGCTGGGCAAACCACAGTGGTGGCATAAGACAGTAAGAAAAGGGAGAAAAAGCAGTGCAGGCCAACACATGGAGAGGGGTTATCCAGACCCCCTACCTAGCAGCAGACTGGCACACAAAATTTAAGTCTTTGAGGCAGAACAAGCTTTGGGTTCTACACCTCTAAATACTTACACAGAAAAAAATGGGGTGGGAAGTTTGTATTTAAAATCAGTAAAAGTAAACTTCAGGGAGGTGGTAGGAGGGGAGAAGGAAGGCTGGTGATAAAGTGGGACCAGACTAGCTGTCCTTGTGGGCCTGACTAATGCCCACTGGCATAGCAGCAAACCACCGCAGCACTGGTGAGAGCCAGCGGCATTTGTCAACACTCAGAGGGACCCCAGAAGTTCAGCTGTGGATCTTCATCCCAAATGCTCAGCCCAGCCCCCCACATCTGCTCCACTTTGCTTGGCCAATGCTGTCAATTGTCATTGCAAGATGATCCATCCTGAAAGAGGACCATCAAAACCTGAATGTTATCGCTGGCAGAAGTACCCCGGCACACTGCATATCAAGCTTTTATCTTTCTCCTCCAGTTTTCAGTCACTTTCCACCATGCACCTTTTCCAAATGTCACTCTTGTGTGACAATGTGGTTTTGGTTTGTCAGTTTTTAGGTGTCAAAGTATATTGACACTTTGGCGAACAAGACAGTCCTGCAAGCTGACAAGCATGACTTCTTTGCAGAAATTACAACTCTGTACCCTCTGCCACCTACGCCTGATGTACACCTCTGAAAACAAACTTTACAGCAAGACTTGAAAACTGAATCCTTCCATTTATGCCATTTAAGATAACTGGAGACCATTAACTAGCTTTAAGGAATACATACACTAAGATCCATGGCTATCCTTTCTCTCCTTGATTGCTCAGAACTAATATTCCTTGCTTGTTAAAAACTCTGTATAAAAACTCTTTATTTTCTTCATAAATATTACCCACAAAGAAAGGGTAGTGATAAAGCATTCATACATTTGGGGACAGCATTAGAGCGACGTGGATTTTTGTAACCGATTTCCACATAGCAGGTAATACAATTCCCTGACTTTGTCTTTGCCACTGAGATATTGAAGCTGCTATCAGATGTGTAGACTAATGAGGATTGCAGTATAGGAGTCGAGGCTCGTTATAAACATACTAATCAGTACCATGAAGGTGGCAAATGCAGCACTTTAGACAATGTGAGTAGTAGGTTGCAAAAGTCAGAGAGCTGGTACTTTGGAGTCTATAATTAATAATATTGCTTATGATGGCCAAACCAGTGAAGTGGAAAAAAGATTAATTTTTTTCATTGGATCACTGAATGCTTGCCAGAAAGAGCGCACTAAAATCCAGGCAGTTAAGTTTCTAATTCAAAGCCACAAAATTTTACTCTAGTTCATAAACCAATATAATATAAAAGAGCGGCATTATCAAACAGGCTGTTTTATATTCAAAAAGCTCTTTCACTAAAACAGAAGTGTTTTCCCAAAACTCACTCCTTTTCCCCTTTTCATAGTAAATTAGAGTCACTCTAAAGAGAGAAAGTGACAATTCAAACCCAGAAAAATCTGCATCTTAGGAACTAGCAACAAACCAGTGAGTAACTACTTTAAACCAGAAACATTTTCTAATGTTTCTAGCATGCAAAGAAACCTTTTGAGTGTTTGTTTCTCTTTCAGGAGACAGCAGAAAGGAAGAAATGAAAGAACTGGACTGTAGAAGGTCAAATTTTGTATGAGCTACTAAACAGTCTCACAGTTTGGAGACCCTAAAATTGCACAAAACTGAGGTTTCGTGAATATTTTTAACGTGCCGTGTTTACATAAAATAATTGAAAGATGCTTCACATCGACATCAAAACACATCAGTTTGATACTGGATCTGAAAAGAAAGAAAATCACTTTTCTTTAACTTACTTTCTTTAACTTACTTTCTTTAACTTACTTACTAGATAAAGAATGGTAAGATTGGTAAGACTGTATGCAGAGGCTCATATGCAAATAGAGAGACAAAAAAACCCTGAACCCAAGGTGAAATTCAGAGAATTGAGAATATCCTCTGCTTTCAGCTACAATTAGCTGTTCTGCCTTTACAGCAACAACTGTGGAGAAAATGTCCTATATTTTCTAAGAAAAAAATGTGCTGTTTGTATTTTTAGATTTCACTCAATCTCTTTGAGCAGCCTAATAGTTTTGAGATAAAAATACTATAGAGGCCTCCCCCTGCCCATATCAATGAAAAGGCCTCGGGGAATGGCAGAGCATTAACCTGCCCAATAACTGTATTAACCTTTCCTCAAAGGACTTTTTCTCTGAAACTGTGAAAAACTGCCAACATGTCAGAATATTAGGATGCATCTTCCACCGCATGACCTCATGCCCTTCTGTTGTAAAAGGGCAGTAATTACCGTAAACCAACAGTTTAAGGTAGAGACTACAATACTAAAGATTTAATCAGGGAATTGCCTAATAGGCTTTACCAGTAAAAAGGCCTATAAACATTGCTATCCAGAGTCTTTTCAAAGTCAGTAATAACAAATATTAATTAACTTCCATGAACTACCTTCATGGCTGTGTCTGTAAACTGACATTCAGAAACCTTGAGGATTAATTACAAGTAATGAACCGCACTTCTGCATCGCACAGTTAAACAGAACTCCCTGCAAATGAGTTTGACCTTTCCTGCACCGCGTGCTCAGGAATTTCTTACCCAGAAGGGGACAACCTGCAGCCAGCATCTTCACATGAGAACCAGAATCATGTATGAGCCGTGCTAAGAATCTGGCTTAAAATTCAGGCTTTAAAAATAAAATAGATAGTTGACAGGAAACCCTGCTTTAGTAGAAGACACCAAGTGAGCCACTGGCAATTAAACAGGCTTCCTGCAGAAAATGCTTGATGACGCTTGCACAGTCTTGTGAATATGCATGGAGAGTATTTCGGCACAAACACACAACTCAGTACAGAGAAGCCTCAGCTGTGAAGCTTAAAGTTACCCCAAAATCAGAGCATTACAAGGTCAAGGTTACTGCGAGACTGAGCTAAAGAGTGGATATATTATGGACAAACTGTTCAGCAGCATACTGAGGAATATTTACATACTCTCAAGTGATGGCATTAAAAAGGTGACAGGATGAAATTTTATCCTGTGTTCCATGTTGTGATTTTTTGGAAAAGAAGCAAGATAATAAGATTGTATGGCAACGTTTTGCAAACTGACCATAAAAATTTGTATTTAATGTAATTTTTAGATGTAACAGGATTTCCATTAATCAATCATCAAAACAGTGCTTCTGCACTTTTGCTTGAATCTCAGATGCAGGAGCCAGGAGCTCAGGAGTTATGGACACACAGAAGAAAAAAGAAAGTGTTCATCAAAAGATCTCATTGGCTCAAACAGGTTATTTTGTGTCATTATTTGAAAAAAAAATACCAGTGGTATGAAATAAAGCTAGAAAAAACTTGCTCTCCAAATATGTAGACTCAGTAAGGCATGTCTTAAAAGTCACATTTGGCATCAGAATCTAATGACCCTGATGGACTTGACCCGCAAAATCAAGGAGAGCTGTGTCCTTGCCCTGGATAAAGGGGAATACGTCCTGCTTTAATATGCTCAACTCTAAGGCTGGGAACTGCCTGATTGCTGACGAGTGTTTGCAGGTCAGTTTGGATTTTCAAAGACTTTAGTTGCTGTCTTCAGTCATCACTCCCAGTAGAGAAGAAACAGTTTTGAAATGCCAGAAAATTGGCAGCCTCCATCCAGTCTTGCAGAGGAAAGCCACTAAATCTAACATCACTTCTCTTCACCCACCCTTTATAGGTCAGACACGTCCAACCACAAGTTAAGACTAAAAATGGTTTGATACTAATCTTAGCACAAACATTAGTGCTGCTCTAATACACCATGCTGTGCAGTAGGGTGGGAGATGAAATAATCAGCTACCTGGCTGGCCTCTGACCTTGGCTTTGAAGTACCTGGCAATCCAGGCACCGTTAAAAAAGTATTTAATGATGTCTGCCCATCTGGGCCAAGTTTAATAATAATTATAACATTAAATATGAGTAATGTCACTTCAAAATCCTTCACGAGAAGCTGACAACAACTTTGACTAATGTTATTCTCAGTAAAATAAACACCATTTAAACACTGCCTCTCAAAACTAGGGCATCTCCTGCTTTGTCTTGCAGCAGCTAGAAGGACTCGGGATGCAATGCTCAAGGCAGGTTTTACAATTTTTAATGACTAATTACACCAGCCAATTTTCCATATGACTTTAACTTCATCAATATGATTATCTTTGGAGATACTCATGTACACATCCCACTGGAGCATTTCAAGCAAGGCCAAGGATAACATGTTTGGATCAGTAAATTCAAGATGCGACTGTTTCCAGTGGTTTCCCAAAGGATTTGTTCCCTGCATGAGTTTTTTTTTATAACAAAAGCATAATTCCATCACAAATAAAGAAGCAGGATGAAATTGGCTTTTTTCTTCTGTGCATCTAAATGAATCTAGATGTCTGCAAATTATTAAGGTTCCTTGGAAAATCAGCGACCGTAACAAGAACCTTCTGCACCCCTCAACGAACAAAAAAGCATCACTGAGTTGTGAGCTGAATTTACAGAGCAGAAATACTTGTCGAGTTCATTTGGGGAAAAATGTCTGAGGTGTAAGAAAAGCCTGAAGACAATGATTTACATCATATGGAACCTCTCAGCACTGTTCTCTTTTAATTACCTTCATCGCTACGGAGACAATGGAGTTCTTGTTTCTTTGTTTCAACTTCTTGGAGAGAGTACTGTTGCCCCTATTAACAACAGTACTGCAAATAACATCGAAGGGATAACTAGCCTTATAAAGAAATAGCTCATCTCACTTACAATTTCTCTGCTCAAAGCACCAAATCCTAACCTGCCGCCCGCTAATAAAAACATGGAAAGCCATGTTAGTGGTAAAAGAAAATGGTCTGAAACGCTACCACCACCCCAACAACCACGGCAGAGCTACCGGCCGCCCCTTGCTGCTGCTGCTGCTGCAAGGGGAAGCGCTGCTAGGAGTCAGCTGCAGGTCGGCTGCAGCTTCTTCTTCTTCTTAAAATGCATAGCTAGTTTAAGGACAGATGCGATTAGAAAAACCTGCACAGATGGTTTTTGCCAGAAACTCTTCAATAAGTTACATTTATATCCACTTAAGTTTGGAGTAAAACAGCAACATTATCGTTACAATTAATGAATTCATTCTTTGGTTTGCTCTAACAGTTATTTTGTTGTAGATTGACTTACCTTCTTCAGTACAGCTTAGCAGACAACAGAAGGTAAATTTTCACCATCCAGAGAATTCTCTGTTACAAAAAAATATTCACCAGATAGGACTGTTTATTACCTTGAAGGAGTTGTGGTTAAAATAAAACAAACACAAATTTCCTGGGAGAAGGATGGCCAAAGTTTGAAATGCAAAAGAGATACAATCCTAATAAGGCTATGTTTGGTTCAAACCAGTGGCTCTAACCCTGACATGAACAAAACAAGCTAATCTCATGCTTGATGCCAATGCAGGTCTGGTAATATAAATAATTCAGGTATTTAGCTTCAGGTAAACTAGAGCTTAGTTTGGCATGGAAAACGTGACTAGCTCCTGCCTGAATTCATTCAGCTAAAAAAAAAAAGGTTAATTTTCTAGAGAGAAGCAGCACTGAAAGTGTCAGACACGGCCACGCGCCGTTTGTTTTCCACTTCCCAGAGCTGGCAGGTGACAAAGACGGCAGTGCAGCCTTAAGAGGTTTGTCCTGGCCCCCAGCCCTGGCTGGCTGGGAACACCACCTTGCACCCAGCAGCACCCCTTGTAAACCGGGGGGATCTCAGCCTGGGAAGCTTTATGGAGTACTTTGCCTTCCTCTATTAAATCATGCTGACAGTTTACCAGAGGGGCCAAGGGAGTGTTAATCACTCAAAGTAACGCCAGCCACATCACTATACACTCACAGCCCTGCAGCTGCCCTTCCTCTCATCCTTCTGGCCTTACATTTGGACTATATCCATCCCTGCACATGTAACCTTTACGTAGCTAGGTTATCTAGGGATTTTTCCTTGAATATTTCTTGAATATTTTATATTCCTTGAGCACCATTCACAGTAATTGAATAAAACAATAATTCTCAGCAGCCACATACAGCTTAGTCTTTTTCTAATTTGAGCATGATGATGCCTCATAAATAAATTGGGGCAAGCCAAAAAGTAAAGGCGTTTCAGGCAGTAATGAAATCTAAAATGCTTGCCTGCATCAATTTATTAATGTCACCGTAGTGCAAAAAAAGCAATACAGCATCAAAATGAAACACGCTGCATCTCCAGCTCTCCAATCACCTATCACTTACACACACACACACAGAGCATTAATTAAAGACTGAAAGGCTGTAATACAGGTTCTCTTTATCGAAACTTTCTGCACTATTTCACATATAACCCAGACTAAGATGCTCTGATAAAAGCTCAGTAGAAAAATGTCCGAGCAGCCTGCCAAGAACCACACAGACTTGGCCTGTAGACAAAACACAAATCCACAACTGTGGAAGGGAAAACAAAAATGAGGACAGAAAACCAACGTCTCTTTCATTTTGGGATATGGAAAATAGAAGCATGTTTTTCATCAGCTGATTGCTTACACAAAATATTTAAAATTTGCTCTCTGACAATTGTTGCTCAGAACCAGAGGTCACGGGGCTCCTGACTTCCAGCCTCACTTGAGCAAAATAAGGGATTACAAGAACCTCTGAAGTTACCCCAGTATAACTGTTAACCTTTGGAAAGCAAACCCTTTCCTAGGAGAAAGCCTCAGAGACACACACTACACCTGTTTGAGCTCCTATTACAACAAAGTTATTTTGACATTGAGCTAGTGTTTTGAGAAAAATGCATATAAAGTACCTCACTGCACAGCAAACTACCATATCTCTGTATCCAAGGGCTAGCTATTTGATAGCAATTTTTTTGTAATAATATACTGTGCAGACAGCTGTGTCCTGAGTCTGACATGATGTCCCTACCTTAGTTTGCACAGCCCTGAAGAATTTTTATGGCACTTTACAGCACTTCACTTTCACAGTAGTGTTTTTCAGGAATTCATATACATTTACTTAAATCTAGATTTATGAGAGCATTTCATATTGATCAGCTGACAGTACCATGCGTGAGTAGCAGAACACCTCAATTTTGACATTAGTATTATTTGAGAAATGCTATTTTAACCAATAGTGAAAAGCTGGAAGACAGGCATTAAAAACAAGATCATGAGCCCTTCCCTTAAAATCAAAATGAGCCACCCTGGGAAAAAAAAAAAAGAAAATTTCTATTCTGTTCTGAAATGCTCCATTTGAATTAAAAAATGGTTCGATTTACTTTCCTCCTGTTCTTTTTATCTTTTGTGTTATTTATTTTATACCAACATAAACAGTTTTGAAAACAATGAGCCAATTCATCAGTAGCTCTGTTATACCTTGAGCTACAGCTTTTGGTAAAAAATGGGCCAAACCAATTTATTCAGTTTTATGTTTTAATTGCTGGATGGTCATTGTAAATTGGACACGTGAAAAAATCCCACACAGCAGAAAGCCTAGCTGTCCTCTTTCCTGGGGTTCACCTCTCCTGTTTCCTGAAAAGCCCTTTTCCGCCAGCCCTCTTCTCCACGGTAGGTTGCTGTGGCTTCCCAGGGAACACACTGCCCTCGGGAACACTAATTGCATCTATTTACGGAAGCAGTCCAACTTCTTCTATATTCTAACTGAAGGTACAAAATCTGTCTCACACATGACTGAGAAATAATTATACCATACCTAACTGCATACAGGATTCATACACCTTGTGTCATGACGACCCAAGACATTTATCATATCATTGATGTTCATTAAAATACACCAACTAAACAGGGAACGAATAGCAAAAAAGTTGAGTTGAAAATAAATGACAGTAATTAAGCAACTTTCCTACTCCTTATCTTTTTAATGCCTGCCACTGCCTACTGCAAACCAAGAGCCAGAAACCTCATACAAGGAACCACAAGAAAATTTGACCTTTTGTCATTCATTCTGAAAAAAAAACCCCAAACCCACAGAAAAGTAGTTCTGTCATAAGAGGACAGCCAGGATGAATCAGACAGCTATTCAGATAATTAGTATGTACTTTACAAGTAGATCCTCTTTTGTTCCTAAAGTGGAATTACAAAGGTGGCAGGCCACCTGCTAAGTCTTCAAAGCCCCTGGGAAAGAGTCAGTTAGGAGGGCAGAAGCCACTCAAACAAGATACATAAAGTAGAGTAATATTAATGCTGTTGAACTTTGAAAATCACTGCTAGCCCCAAAGGCATCATTGGGCCCACAGCAAATATAATAACAGGTATAAAGCATGTGTCCTGAAATTCGGTTATCTGGAGTCATAAGTTCAGAAGAAAGACAGAGCAAAGCACAGGCTTTGTTCATGCTTGTACAACACACAGGCTGCAAGGACTGAAGCACCAAGCATTTTGACTTTAACAAAAGGTCCCAACAGCAAGCTCAAAATTAATGGCATTGTTTACTGGCAAAAATCTACACAAACTCTCTTAGAACCTTTCCTGTTTAAAAGAGATACTGCCCAAAAGACAAGGTTCACTCTGTCCTTCTTAACCATGAACCTTCAAAGAGCACATACAGAAAACACGATACAGCCAGCACAGACCAATTTCTTCACTGATGCTTGATGGCAAATGTGCCCCATTCTGGGTGACAAGGACAGGTGTGGTGCCATGTACAACCACCCTCCAAAGACCAAGAAGAGAGAGAGATTCTTCAGCTTTTAAATGCAAAATCACAATGCTATCTAATTCTTCCAGTTCTCTCTTTCCTTCCTTCACTTTTTTCTTTCCTTCATATTATTTCCCTTATATGAATTACTCCATGTCTTCCAGGCCCTATCCCACTTTTCTATATTCTGGCAAGCATTATGGGCAAACAATTTTGTACCATTACTGCTCTATTTGCAATCATTCCATTTAGCATCTTCTTAAAGAGTCAGAATGTTTGGTCTACTTTCAGATTGCCTCTTTGTCTTGTACCAAAATACGACCAATATCAAACCTTGCTATAAGCCCAGTCACCTCTCTTATAGCCTATATGCTGCCATTTCTATTCACCATTTCCGGTGTTTCAATGAATTTCCTACCCATGTAATAACAGTCACATTCCATCCCATGCAAATATCTTTTCATATGAGATTTCAGGAAACACTATGTCAAATGTCCAGTCGTTTTACCAGCTGAAGATCTGTGATTTGTAAAGGGCCATTCAGCAATAAAATGAAAAGGAACCTCCAGCAATACAAATATATATGGAAAATGACCAGTCATCTTAACTGCAACAGCTGCTGAGGAAACACAGGATTTCCTCGATTTAAAATAACTGAAGTGTTTCCATCAGGTGGAAAAGAGTTTCTGAAAAGCTCTGTATTTTGCTTTGTTTCACTGCATTAACTCCAACATAGGGAACAGAACTGGGAACATTTTTGGTTTGTTTTGCTTTTTTAATTTCTGTGCATGCTGCGAGTGGAAAAATGGTCCATCCCTCCTTTCCACACAGCCATTTCATTCACCAAAATTCTCCGTTCCCATCAAAACAGCATCAGGGTTATGGCATGCCTTAAAAAAAACAGAGTTTCAGCAGCACACTGCCATCACTCTCGTGAGCCTTGCCAGGCTCAGAAAAACTCCAGGAGCTGCTGAGGCCAGGCACCTGAACCCTGCTGCTCACAAATCACTTCAGGGCACTGCCAGCACCTTTGCCTTCAGTCAGAGCAGAAATGATCAGAGCAAAAGTACTGTAAATGCAGCATACCACGTGGTTCACCAAATGCGGTCCACAGGCTGCTGGCTGCTTGTAAAGCATGAGTTTTGCTCTTTATTTCCAGATATTAAGATGAAAAAAGAAAATAAAAACCCAACATTTTTTATCCCAGGACTACTTCCTACGTAAGTGGGGCATTCCTCAAGGTAGTTCTACTGTTAATATGAAATTGGAAGAAGTAATACCTGAAACTGTCACTTTGCACTCCCAGTGACATTCTGTGATCACACATGAAGTCACAATAAAAATACTGAACAGTGTGCTCCTTCCTTGACTGATCCATTAGCCACCAAGAGCTCACCCAGGTCTGTAAGCAGCAAATCTCAAAACTTTGCTGTGATCAAAGATGGGTCTGGTGCAGCTGAGTTTCACCTTGCAAAGACTTCTTCCAGATATATTCTGAAGAAAAGAAAATATATTTGCACTATTTCACTCCTGAGCTGGTTTGTATTTTACCACTGAGCTGGTCTGATTACCCACCTACTCTGAGACCAGGAGGCTGGAGGTTGGTTAGACCAGGGTAAGTACTCATTTCCATCCCCAGACCATTCTGGCTGCTCAATAGAATCATAGAATCTCCTGGTTGGAAAAGACCTTGGAGATCACTGAGTCCAACCACACCCATCATCCGCTAAACCATGTCCTTCAAAAACCCATCTACCCGTTTTTTAAACACCTCTAGGAATGGTGACTCAACCACCTCCCTGGGCAGCTGTGCCAGTGCCTGACCACTCTTTCAGTAAAGAAATTCTTCCAAATATCCAGTCTGTGCCTTCCCGGCGCAACTTTTGGCCATTTCCTCTTGTCCTATCACCTGTCACTTGTGAGAAGAGATCAACACTCGCTCTGTCAGAGCCTCCTTTCAGGCAGCCGTAGACAGCAATGAGGTGTCCTCTCTGGTTCCTCTTCTCCAAAGTAAACAACCCCAGTTCCCTCAGCCGCTCCTCGTAGGACTTGTTCTCCAGCCCCTTCACCAGCCTCATTGCCCTTCTCTGGACGCGTTCCAACACCTCAATGTCCTTCTTGTAGTGAGGGGCCCAGAACTGAGCACAGGACTCGAGGTGCGGCCTCACCAGTGCCGAGCAGGGGCACAATCACTTCCCTTGTCCTGCTGGCCATGCTGTTTCTGATACAGGCCAAGATGCCATTGGCGCCCTTGGCCACCTGGGCACACTGCTGGCTCCTGTGCAGCCGGTTGACAACCAACAGTCCCAGGTCCTTCTCCTCCAGGCAGCTCTCCAGCCAGTCTTCCTCAAGCCTGTAACACTGCATAGGGTTGTTGTGTCCCAAGTGCAGGACTCGGCATTTGGACTTCTTAAACCTCATCCCATTTTCTTGACCCATTGATCCAGCCTGTTCAGATCTCTTTGCAGTGTCTCTCTTCAAGCAGATCAAAATGCAAGGCTCAAGGCTTGTGAGTGTTTCAGGAAACCCCATAACCATGGTACAACTTCTGGCTGCCTAGAACAACCATGGAGTGGATTTTGTATTTTCTTTTCTTTCTGTTTATCACTACAAAAGGAAAAAAACCTCAACAGTCTGTGAATCTGCACAGATATAGGGATCTGCTTCTGGTTGTCTGTATCGTCACAGTTCAGCTTTTCTGTTATTGTTTACTAGTGGTGTAATCTCTTTCACAGAGAGATGATATAATAACACGAACAATTCCAAGACACATGGTGAGAACATCCTAAATGAAGTAAACAATGCATTCCAGGTGGAGAAACAGTCAACGCATACTAAGTTATCCAGCAGCTTTTTATACCAATTGGCTTGCTATAATTGTCAGATTTTTGTAGTGTACTGGCCACACACGAAAAAAAAATGGAGGAAATGTTTCAGCAACTATTTTTAAAGCATAATTTGTTATCTTTTTCTTAACTCTCAACTTGCTGTTTCAAACTGCATATACATGGAAAAACAGGCTTCCTTTCACTTGACTAAAGAATGCAATCCAAGGATCACACAATTCAAATAATTGTGTGTTTCCAGAAACCTCTATATGTGGTGACTTAAAATTTACTGAGTTGCCAAGTAAACACAGGACATGGTGGAAAAAAAGAGGGCTGAGAGGATAAGGATGGCCAGGGGCTTTGAGAGCCTTCCATGAGAGAAGATTCAGAACAAACTCAGCCTGGGAAACATAAAAAAGAGATGAAGAAGGAGCTGAGTAAAATCATGTATTGTAAGGAAAAGTTGATTATCTAATGATTATTCACAGTTGTTTATCACACAAGAACTAGGGTCTGTGTGGTGAAAAGTTATGAGTCAACAGGCCTGAAACAAATCAAAGGATTATCTTCTCACAGAAAACATTATTATAATTGTGAATCTAAATGCTATTGGATGCTACTGGCCAAAAATGTATGTGGGTTCAAAAAGAGATGATAAAAAGTTTCTCAGAGAGAAATCCATTGCTGGTCACAAAACTAGGCATGACACCCAGCTCGGGAAACTCCCAAGCTGCTGCCAGCAGCTAGCAGAACGTACCATGGGGAAGAACTGCCTTAAAAACATCCTCCATTTTAGACTTGTTCCCTGACACCCCACACAGGTCACGATTACAAACAAGCTACTTAGTGAAAAGGGTTTCTGTAGGAAAATCCCTCCTGGTTTTGCATTACACTCAAAAACTGAACTACCTTTAAAGGAAATGATGCCAGAAGAAAGGCAACAGCAGTGCTGGTTGTATGCATCTATAACTAGTTTGCATTTTAAAAGCAGCTTTTGCCGCATCTGAAATGTTCTTATTTCCCTCAAGTAATTTAGGATTGTCTTTGAGAAAGGTGGCAGGTGAAGAGTTGGAAGATGGAAAATCCAAACAAGCTTTACATGTGGGTTATCTTGGCAAGGTCTGCGTGGCGGAGCTTTCCTCCCTACCTGCTCCTGAAGATGCAGAATCAGTCCTTCCTGTGCAGTAAGATGGCCAGACTTTGTACTTCTCCCAGCTTCCACTGGATGCACTGAGCAGCCCTTGGACTGCATTGAGGGGACAGCCTCTAGGCACCTCGGAGACCCACCTTCACCCCAATACTTCACTAGAAACTACTTCACTAGAAAGTTGGTCCCACCAACACTCCCTCCATGCCTGCAGCTGACCTGCTAGTTCAGGTGCCCTCCAGGAAGGATAACATAGCCAGGGAGAAAAGCATGCATAGTTTTGCTTTCTTTTTCTGCAAAATACCGTGCATGGAGAAGAGCTACACCCACTTTCCTCCATGCTGGGAAGAGCCATGCCCAGAGCACCCTGCTCAAGGGCAGGTCTGCAGCCACTACTGGCATCTTTTCTTATTATAAAGTGCCAGTCCAGTCCCCAACCGGTGAAACACTGACTTCCTTCTTGACAGGGTGTGCGTAGGTGTCGGTGCCAAATCCACAAGTTAATTAAAAACTGTATTTTCTATGGGAAAACAACATAGCCAACATAATAGAGCTATAATTATATCCAGGTTTCCACTGGCAACTTGTTAATTGAATCTTACTCTGTTTCTTAAAGGAGAGCAGGGCTGCTGTCACGCCCTCTTTTTTTCCCGCTGCTGCAATTTCGCCAGCAATATTCCCACCGAAATGTCAATATGTTTGTGTCCCTGCTCTAAAAGGGGCTCAGTATAATGTTGTGTGACATACACCGTCCTGAAAAGAAGCTGCTCTGACTCACGGCAAATCACTACATGTGTAATTACCTACATCATTTTATATAGAGCATAAAAAATTAAAATATGCTAAGTGTTTCCTCAGCCTTGCTCTGTCACCATGGCAACCGGACATTTTATCTCCCCCCCATCCTTTGTCCCAAGGGACAAAGGAAACCACTAGAGACTTCACAAATCGACATAGATTAAGCACAAATAGTTTGCCAAATGCATTCGCTCACTGACATCTCTTACTTCAGTAATTGTGTGCATTGTGCTTTCTAAAGTGAGCTGCTGTAAACACTGCCGCCTGCTTTCTACCTGGCACCACCCCTACAAAACAGCCCCTAGCCCTTCTCCTCCAACTCCACCAACCTCTGCACACCCAGACAAACTCCCTCAATCTGAGTTGTAAAGGTTTTTTTCCATTTAGCCACTATTTTCCTGTTTACATGCGCATGGATGAACAGAGGAGAGCTCAGTTTGACTTCATGTATTGCTGAGTCAATTACTTTGGCTAGCAACAGGTTGAAGGAAATACCTTCATCCTGTAGGCAGCCCTTTCACATGAGGCGTGTGTCGAAGTGAGGTCTGGGATTTGAAGTGAGGTCTGGGATTTGTGACCCAGATAATGGAAACTTTCATGGCAGTGCTAGTGGCTTGCAAGCCCCTCCTCGGCTGCAGGATGTGTGTGGACCAGGGCTGGCACAAGCCCTCCCCAAGGGGAGCCACCCTGTGCTGCATCTCATGAACTTTCAGTTGCTTAAGGCTTTGCCAGACTTTAACTAATTGAGCTTCGGTGCCTCATGCCAGGTGTTTGGCTTACACTGATAGAGCAGCATGCTTCTATTTCATTGGAAGCGCTTGTTAAAATGATCCCTTTTCTCCTGAAAACAAGGATGGGGAAAATACAGTCTTTGTGGGGACTAAAACCAAAATCTTTCCAATATTCATATGTTCCAGAGTTGAAAAGAGGAGGAGAGTAGCACATATATTTGCATGAGAAAGATGTACCTCTTTCTGCTCCTGTGAACCTTTCACTGAGTTTGAGTCCTTGAATCCCCCCAGCCTCTCCATCCACGTGTGCTGAAGAGCAATACCCATACTGGTTGAAAACTCTCACCCTCCCCACTGCAACACCAGGAAGAAGGCCCAGAAAGCGGTCCCGCCGACTGGCAGCATCCACCCTTTCCAATGCCAGGAGCTACAGCCCCATGCCTGTGCCTCCCCGCTGCAGACGGTTGCTGACAACAAGCATGGAAAATAAGACCCTCGTCCCGCAGACAGCACGTGGGCGACACAACCAGCCAACCATGAAAAGCCTTCCTCCAAATCAATGAGGCTTCTCACTGCTTTCAATGCAAATGAAGGCAAAGAGCTGCAAAGGCGATGGTGACCTCTCGTGCCAGCTGTCAGGAGGCCATGTGAAACGTGACATTGAGTATAAAGACTTACTGGCACCCTGCGCCAGTGATGTCCACTTGCCCCAGCAGTCACCAGACATTGTTCTCGCAGATGTACCAGGCACTCTCCCATTTCAGGTCATAATGAGTTGCAGATGTGACAGGCGTTTCAGATTCTGAGTCTGCAGCAATGAAACACTCAATATAGATGCTTCTGCCTCATTTTTACTTGCTAATTTTTAATAATGACAATTTAACTTCATTGTGCGCTTCGCATACTGTAATGGCCAATTCAGAAATCATCCTAAAGCGCTCTGATTGCTTAACAAATCTTGTAAATAGCTTTCCAGCATTTTTTATAAAGCATGCATTCTGAAATTTCAGTGTCACTTTGACAGTTCTCTAGAGGGAAGTAGTAAATAATTAGGAGGCACCATACTTTGGAGATACAGAGCCAATGCTACAATTAGAAGCATCCCCATTTCACTTTTAAAGAACTTCAAAATCAGCATTAAAAAAAGCTTGTGTAATACAGAATATATTTACACACATCAAAGAATAAGTCACAGGCAAAAGCTTAATTAAACTGAAATTTGGGTTGATCAATTCTTTCATACATTTCAGAAGGGAAAAATACCTTATATAACTCCAAGAAACTATGATAAACGTTGGAAAACCTAGAATTTCCAAAACAAAGCTAAAATCAAATCCTTTCAAAGTTGCAGGCTTTACTCCATCAAAAACATTCACACTTTTCTTGTAACCCTGTCCCATGGTGATGTAATTAGCTCCAATTTTTTGGTGCTCTTGGCACAGTGCTGAAGTTTACTTACATCTTCCTGTGGTACCAGCTCCTACTGCCATTAAGAGTATAGTTAATGCTGTATTAGAAAGAACCTGGAGTTCCAAACACAAGTACAGCTCTTCCATATAAAACTCCAGAGCTGACTCTAAAAGCTGCTTCCCAGTACAGTTTATTTAACATTAACCATGAATACGTATACACAGTATTAAATGCTCCTCATTTCAGCAAGGGCATGCAATAATAGAAGCTTTGCAGATGCCTGCAACACACAGAGCAAGACTCTTGCATGTTATGTCTGGATAACATTGTATTTCAGCATTCGCAAAAGCAGATATATCTTCCAAAGCACATGTTAAAATGCTGTAGAGGAACATTCTTTGTTTTACAAAACCAAGACGTTATATTAAATGACACGAAATTCTACCTTATTCTACTATAAGTAACTTGCACCCCAATTTTACCTGTTTACCTGTTAAAGTAATAACCCTGAGGAAAGGTTTGCAGTACCATACTTCATTTACCGAAAGTAAGCTCTCTAACAGATATGCACATTGTATTCACAAAGGGAACATGTACACAAGTATTTTGAATATATTCTTACACTTCACATATTCATGCCTTAAACATGTATCAATGTATTCATGTTCCGCAAGCATATGGAAATAAATTCTGCCCACTAGGAATACCGGGAGGCAAGATTTTGGGGGCTTTTTTAATGTGAATACTTCACATCCATAAGAAAAAATTACATAAATGTTTCTGAAAAACAAAATCTCCTGAACTTCTTTAAGTAGCTGCTCACAATTTATGTGATTCACCCACTTGTTACAGAAAAAAATTAATTCTGTATTATGAAATGTTACGGTGTGCAAAGTCTCATGTTAATTAGTTCATTTTGGTGCCTTTAAGCAGGGAGAAGGGCAGCGACTGAGAAAACATGCTCAATGCAGAAAAAGAGTTTTGACTTCAGATTTGGAAAGACAAGCATTCCTCTGTAATGCAGATCATTGCAGCACATTTCCAAGAATAAGTAAAACAAACCAAAACTAAAGGGGGAGGGGAGCGGAGTCTAAAATCTAGGTCAGAAGAAGAAACCAGAAAAGTATGAGGCATCCTTTATCGTGAGCCTCACAACTGATTGTGTCAAGGGCTCATCGCCTGCCACACTTGTGCATATGTGACACTAACTCTCTCCCTGCTGTAGAGGGAATGACAGGATTGTTAAACAAAAGGATCTCAAGTGGCACCTTCGGTGAAGGATGAGAGATCACATCAGGGTAATAACATACCTGGCTCTGCTAAAGAGCGCTCACTTTAGGGAGAATTCACTCATGACAGAGCCTGCAAAAAAAATCACTTTTCTCAATAAAAATAAGGTCCAAGGAACAAAGGGGGATCCCCAGCCATACTATGCTCAAGATAAAGCCTAAAAATACGGAAAGCATTTTTTCATAAGCAGACCAGACATACAAACAGTTCTTACACCCCAAATTTTTATAATCCTTGATTTTCAATCTTCATTCTGCTGCTCACCCACCTGGTTTTTCATTTACAGATGGCTTTGAGATCACAGTTTGTTATTTTTTTCAAACATAATTAACATATTTCATACCCTTACATCAACAGAGATCTGACTCTCCGTGATAGAACGATGAAAATGGAAAACTTCAGCACACGTAGCCAGTTATGGGTTTCTGTCATCCTCTTAGAGACATCTTCAATACCTCCTTCTATTCTTGCTGTCCTTTCCTACTGCACCAGGGACACAACTCCTACTTAAAGTCACTATCATTTTTCTTGTCTTTGAATAGAAAAGCAAATTAATGGATGAATGCATCTGTTATTTCCTTATCTTTTGTGTTCAATTAACCACTATCATTCTAAGTGACAAAAAACTGTCTCTTACCATCTGCCCACTAGAAATCTGCTTCAAGAACGTTCATCATCATTTATTAATCCCTATAAATGAACATATTTTAAAAAAAAAACTTAAGGTAGTAAACTTGCTTTTCTTCTGGCTTCTGCTTTTCTGCTGGCTCTGCCATGAAGCCTACAGCACTTATGTGAAGAGAATAACATTGAAGCAAATTACTGGACATTGTACCTTCCCATTGCACCCAGACAAAACTAGAGCAAGTATAAATTCAAGAGCTGTACAAATAACAGGTATTCCATAAGAAATTTTATTTCTAGCATCTTGCAATCTCTTCAACCTGGAAGACTAACTTCGGCACTGTGAGGAAGCAGGGGGACAGAAAGCCAAGACTGACTGACCTGGCCCCAGGACTTGCCTGCTCTAGCATAAGGGTGCTTTCTGTGCTGCCTGGACACAACCTAGAAGGATAATTCCCATGAGGTACACAGCAGCTTGCTAGCTGTTCTCTTTCTGAAAGCGCATATAAGTGCAGGCTGGGGGTGAGACTGGGTAGCAGAGACACGTTGGGGGTATGGGCTGAACCATTCCTCCCACCTGCACCTCCAGAATGCCCCTTTGCACCCACTTGCTGCCTGACTAAGATGCACGTACCACATGCATTTGCACAGGTCTCTAGCTGGGAGTTGTGATAAGCCCTGGAGTGAGAGCAGTCCAACTTTTCCCCTACAAAACTAGCTAGAGGCTCGAGGCAGTGGCTCTTATGGCACCAGGCTAGAAGCACGGTCACTCATAGTTTTGTATCAGACACTTTCAGCTCAGCACTGAGTGATCCCAAGCTCCTCTGATGAGGAGCATTTCTTTGCCCCTTCTGTGAATACAAAAGCAAATTAACTGATAAAGACATCTGTTCTTCTTTTATCGCATATATTCAATTACTTATTATTTACTCCTCCTTTTTCTGGATACACCTAGAGTGAGGTCAGTCATGAGAGTCTTGATCATCCACAGTGCTTAATTTTTGCTCCATCTGGCTCTGACTTGGCTCACTCCAGTCAGCTTTCCCTGAGCAAGTGCCTCAGCACCCTCTTGGGGACAGCTTGCTCTGGGGAGCACTCCCCCAAAGTATGGAGAAGACAACAGGTACTTCACCCCATGCAGCCTTATAACATTATCTGAATGGGTTTTCTATGTTCAGCTTGGGTCTCATGTAATGTGCTTTATCAGGTAACATGCACCTTTAGCTTCATGAAAAAAACCCCACCCTCTAACAGACAGTGAAAAACTCTGAATAGAAAAGAAAAACATTTTTTTAAAAAAAGAATATAACTCAGGGCTACCAGAGCATTATATCAGGCCCAGAGGATGTTCAGGGTTTAAGTACAATGTGGGTAGATGCATCTAGTCTGCTTTGGAGGGAGCTTCCTATAAGCAATGTGGGTGCAAACCAATCCATGACACTTGGCCTCAGGGCTAAGGGTTAGTCTCTTGTGCTTTTTTATGTTCATCCAGTGGATCCAAGAATAAAAGGCTCCGTCATTTAGTCTGTCAATGAGACAGATATTTAAGTATGTCAAAGTACATTTTCCATCTAGTAACTCCTAGCACCCTTTCTCATGCTTCTCAGAAAGCATTGTTCCTCACTGTTTATCAGGAGTCCTGCAACAAATCTGGATTGAATCACCCTTCTTATTTGACTTTTTTTTAGTACTCCTTTGTCACTAACATTGAACTTCTAACAATAGCAACTCCTACAAAGCAACTGTACAATCCTTTTCACTGCAGAGTATGCACTGGTTAACATAGCAGCCCAGCTTTCGGGTTTTGCAAAAACCTGTCCGTGCCTCAGTTCCCTAGGTGTGAAAACAAAAAAAACCAACAAACAACTCTTCTGTTAATAACTCCTTACTTGCAAAGATTTTGAGAACAAAAACATCTGTACCTCTTCCATTTTTACACATTACGATGAGAACCCATTTGCTTATTTTATCAAAATACGACACAGTTTTATGAGTCTAACTTCACACACTAGAGCTATCACCATGCAATACGATGTCAATATGTTTGCTCTTCGTTCCTTCCAACTGCAAAGTGCATAATCCTATATACACAGCTGTGAGAGAAGAATTAAGCTTGGAAAAATAGCTCAGTAGCCTTGAATGAGAATGAGAATTTTGTGTCAGAATGGCAAGGAACCATTAATAATAACAGCTACATTGCTTTCTCAAATGATGTCTTCACTAGCCACTGCTGGATTATTATTCAAATTATGTAAGAAAACAGTTCTGCATGATTTTTACAGAACATAAATCTTCTTCAAGTTTTTCTCAGTTATTTTTTAATCAATACCAAAATAATTAAAAACCTTCAGTGTCCAGAATTTGTCTATATTTGCTTTCAAATAAGCTTCTCTTGTCTGTGAAGAGGCTGTCATCTCTTTTCTCAAACTGTAAGAGATTCACAATAGCTAAGGATTACAGCAAGTTTAGGTGGTCCTTGATTTCTTTATATCAAGCTCTCGTGTCTTTTCCAGAATCCTTAAATCTTGTCCTTCTCTGGATGGCAAATTATCGACTGTTATGTTTATTATTCATTTTCCTGTTTGGTTTGTCCCACGTATCCTGTTTTTTTCATTCCTTTTACAAGAATCTATAAAAGGGCACAATACGCGAAGGAGAGATAACTTTGTAATGTATTTCAGAGAAGATTTAACTGTAATTTACTAAGTTCATTTTGAAATCATAGCATTTGGATCAGTTCTGTTTCCATCTTGTATAGCAGTCACCATCAAAATATTACTTCCTACTTGCAAGGGAAAGCTGTTACCATGGTATTCCCATTATTCCTAACACAGAGACTGGTGAAAAATTGTTAAGCTCCCTAAATGCAAAGGTCCACATGGGTAGATGCAACAGGACTTGTACCTGCTTGCAACTTGAGGGCAAAGGGAGACTGGTTAGTGGTTGGCAGTAGTCTCTGGAGTCCAGCTGGAGAGAATCCTGCACTCAATATAGTTCCCATCTGTTTCCCTGAAATATGTCCATGTTTGGACAAACACCACAAAAATTTCACTGTGGCGTGGCAACAGAAAAACAAGCTCATATCATGTCTCCTCACATCTGAATTTTAAATGGTCCATTTAAAATGATTGGCAGGCCCTATGACTCAAAAATGGAAATTTTGGAGTGAGAACAGCTACATTTTTTGACTCTGCTGTGCTGTGCCCTGGCTGAAACCCACTGTGGAAAAGCATGGAGAAGCATCTGCAGAAAGAATGACATTAGTGAAAGATGATGGGCTTCTAAAAACATGATTAATTGACATGGTCACAGACAGAGAGTGATCCTGTTCCCTGAGAAAGGCAGGAGAGGCCATGGACACGGCTTGGGTGGCTGACAGGCAGCAGAGATAGGGTTTTTTTGTTTTCTCACTTCGACTGCTACAGCAGCAGCAGGGCTACAATATGATACAGAGAAAAAAACGCTAGAAAACGTGGGATGATGTCGTCAGATATAGTTCCCAGCTGCCAAACACAGCTCTGCGGAGAGGAAGGCACTTCTAAGTCAGAGCTTCTCCTCAAGGCACATTTCATGGTGGAACTTCTTCAGACCATCTCCTGGGTCACATCCCCACTTACAGAGGTCTGTCCTGGTCTTCTGGGCATGGTGAAGAGCCACATATCCTTCAGCAGACTAATACAACCACAGACCAAGAATGGGTGTCTTCCAGTTATCACAATTTATTTCAGGTTTGATGAAAAGCTTAGTTTCAGTTAAAACACTTTCTGCCCCTTCTTGTATTGATTCAAGTGAAAGTTTGGAATGGTATTTTGTTTTATTAATATTAATAATAATAATTTCTATTAATAATAATATTAATTTGGTTTTGTTTTGAAAATGTCAGAAGGAAATTATTCAAACAATACAAAATTATTACTTTTATTTTATACTTAGCCAAAATGATTCAGCAAGCAGACTCAGATGGCCTAATACCATATTTCTGGAGAATAACAAGCCAGTAGAACAGTAATTTTTTTGCACAGCCCTAGCCTGGCTTTGATTTCCTGCAGCTCTGTCTTTGCAGCAAACTTAACTTGAATTATCTGCAGCTATGCTGCTTTCTCAAACTGAGCTGCCACACTGTGAAACAGCAGCGTGTAAGTGTTGGGATTAGTGAATGTGATGATTTTGCTAGCAATGCAAACAGATTACAGTGCTAACAATATGGTCAAGTGAAGTTTTTGGATGAAGTGTTTATTTGACAAATATGTGGTTTCAGAATCATTAGAAGGATTCACAACATCCATGTTAATTTAGACAATAATCTGATAAATATTTGATATGTATTACATTGTAAAATATTTCAGAGAATTCCAAGTGCTCTGTTTTAGGACTTTTAAAATATATATATATATTTCCTCTTTTATCTTGATATACTCTTCAGGACCAGCACTTAGCTGTTGCCAAATGGCTCAATAGATCATTTTGCATAAATATTGACAGTATTGCCATCCATCACATGTTCCATGCATGACCTGAACAAGTCTCAGAGCCATTGACTGTTATCTGGTGTTGTCTGCAGGATATGACCTTCTGCTTCATGGGTGGTATCTCTGGTGTCACAGCCTTCCCCGCAGTGACTGGGGACCGGTAGCTGTTGCCTTGAAGCCAGTTTTTCCCTTCCTTTGTGAGAAGAGTAACTGAGCATCCCCAGCACCTCAAGGGGCAGAAGAAAATGGATGTATCTGGCAGAGTTCCACTATGAGCTACTCACTCACTGGCTAGTGAAGCAGAAGACAAATATACTCTTGTTTTCTGGCCTTCCCCAAGCTAACCCACCCCTGGAGCCTGTAGTAGCAGCAGCTGCTGCAAATGCTCCTTCCTCCTTTCTTCTATGCCCAGAAACCAAAAGTGTTCCTAGAGCACAGCCAAGAAAGGAGACAAGCGTGCTATGGCAAACTGTTAGTGGTCATTTTGAAGCAAAGGCTGGTGGGAACAACTGACTGAGCTGCTGGCCTCTGGGGAGTCAGCAAGAATCACAGAATCATAGAATCATAGAAATACGTGAGTTGGAAGGGACCCAAAAGGACCATCAAGGCCCGCACCTATCCCTATATAGGGCACTCCCAACATTCACACCATCTGACTGAGGACATTGTCCAAATGCTTCTTGACTGCTGGCAGACTCGGTGCCATGACTACTTCCCTGGGGAGCTGTTCCAGTGCTCCATCACCCGCTGGGTGAAGAACCTCTTCCTAATATACAATCTAAATCTCCCCTGGCACACCTTCCTGACATTCCCTCTAGTCCTATCATTGGTCACAGAGAGAAGAGATCAGCACCTGTTTCACTTCCTTCCCTTGTGAGAAGGCAGTAAAAAGCTATGAGATCCCCTCTCAGTCTCCTTCAGGCTGAACAGACCGAGTGACTTCAGCCACTCCTCACAGAGCTTCCTTTCTAGACCCTTCACCACCTTTGTGGCATCCTCTGGACATTCCGTGGTAGTTTTATGTCCTTTTTTATATTGTGGTGCCCAAAACTGCACACAGTACTCAAGGTGGGGCCGCACCAGCGCAGAGTGCAACAATCACCTTCCTCAACCAGCTAGCAATGCCATGCTCGATACATCCCAGGACACTGAGATGCCAGGGCACAGAAGGAGAGGAAACTCGAAAGGACAGCTGATCTACTTCTGCTGGTCCTTAACAGCGCCCTGGGCTTCCCCAGGCTGCAGTACCCACCACCACACAGCCAGAGTAAATTCCTCTGCAACATCTACTGTAAGTCATTCTTCAGTGAATCACTATTGCAATCTTTTTCTGTATTAGATATTCAACATTTACACCAAAACAATGTTAAGAATCAGTGATTTAATTCCAACAGGGTGATAGCTACTAAATTGTTCTCAATTTTTCTGTATCCCCTAAAACTTAGGCTTTTATCTCCAATATATATGCTCTGTGATATTAAGATATTAGAAGCATTGAAAATACAGCAGTTAAAGAGTTGTTGTAATTAAATATACACTCAGAAGAAAAGCTCGGATCTGTCACTGAAACTGTTAATCCCACATCAATGGCACAGCATCATGCAAAAATTAAACAGGTAAATAAAACTACAGCTTGTTTGAGCATCCTGCCATATAGTAAGTAGTCAGTCAGATAAACCTTCGGGAGACACAGCTTGGATGCTCTATCCCATCCTCTCAAATCCAAGTCCTGCATAGGAGGCTACGAAATTGCTGAAATGGCTGTTTACCCCCACTGCATCTACCAGGAAAGACAGTTAGGCTCAGCCTGGAGACGATCACAGGGCAGGAGAGGTGATGGCACAGCACAGGTAGGAGGGTGTCAGACCTGTTCAGCTGCCAGCAGGCAACAGGCGCGGGGGCTGACTGTTCCCAGGCCATGCTTATCTTCTTTCTCAGAGGGAGCCAGCTGGATCACTCAAACAGTGGGTTTGGAAGAACAGTGCATATGGGCAGCCACTATCTGTTTGGGGGCTGGACTCAGAAGCAAACAAGGGAGATAAGCTATGGAACAGTGCAGGTTCACCCATTTACTCTTTGAAGATATTAAATCAGTTTGTTCCTGTGGGGAAAAAAAAACAATTTATTTATATATGACCCTGTGTCTACAAGAAGAGCTTTTCAATCATCTTCAGGTGTTCACCAGTATCAAGAAATCCCTGAGAAGGACCTAGATTGGTCATACTGGGCTGGCTATTTGCTTTCTGAGTTTCTAAACACTTGCTAAGGAAAAAAGTGGGTAAATGCCTAGTCTTCAGCAGGATCCTGAATTAATGGCTGCCAGTCCATCTCCTGGCTAGCTGGTCAGGACACCAGACAACTGCTTGCCAAAATGGTTCTATATCCAGGCTCTCGCACAGGACTTTCATAATCAAGATAGAAGCACAAAGGTCCTTGAAATCAATGGGAAACTCTGTTTATAAAGCTGATGGTGTGATACTGCCTCTGTCTTCGCTTCAGCGTCAAGGACACATAGGCCTTTAAGCAAGGCAAGTATGCCTGCCCCAGGCGTGCTGAGAAACTAATGGTGAGCTCAGATATATCTTCCTAAGCGACAATTAATTGACCTCAAAGTTGCAGCAACTCCAGAGATATTGTTGCTGGCTCTATTGTTTTTCAATGTGTCATTCAGAGAAGGTCGGTAGGCTCCTGTAAGAGACATATGAAAGACTTGCTAAAGCAGATTGCCAGCTTGAGAGGGGATTAAATTATGATTCCTCAGACTCCATTTTTATCTTACAATGGATGATTTGTGTGCGGGGCAGAAGAGAAAGGAACAGACATCTGAACATTTTTCAAAAGCTTTTTTATTTTCAAGGGACCTACAATAGACATCATAAACTGTTTGTAATATGAGAGCAGCAGGTACAAAGATAGTGCCTCGTCCTTGCCAGATAGCTTTGCTAGGCCCTGTTGATGTATTAATACCACTGAAAAAACAGCTGTGAATCAGAAATGCAGGCCTCATAGGGTGACTAAACACTGTTAAAGAGCTTCTGAGTTTGGAAATGAGAAGTCTTACACTAATGAAAAATTAAAGAATTTTGCTCTGGAAATGGGAGGGAAAAAAAGCAAAGAGATGCCCTTCCCCGATATCCAAATCTTCAAACTCACTTCCAGAGTGCCTGAAGAAAACAAACCATTCGTTTAGCCTACAACATTAAAAGCTCCAACCACCTAAATATCAAAGTCCCCCACGTTTCCTTTCCCTGTCATCAACTATTATAATTAAATTACATTGTTTAAAAAAAGACTAATATGTCTACATCACACTGAAACTTGAAAGTCTGAATAGAACATGTGAAAACCAAAGCATGCCTCAGTGAGGCTCTTTCAACAACTTCTATTGCACTGCCTCGCAACTGGAAGGTCTTTAAGCAGGCCATGAAGAAAAACCTACAATGCACTAACGTCATTTGGTTATGCTCATGGTGATCCTTGGAAGAGCACATCTTCAAATAAAAAGCATCAAGATTGTGTAGTAGTGGTAATGTAGGCAGCACTGTAGAAGTGCTGTGGAAATCATGAGGATGTGGGGTAACTTTGTGCTTCAAGATGAATGAAGCAGCATCTTAACAGACAATAAAGAATTCTCACTTTAGGAAACTGTCTAGTCATCTAAAATAAAGAGCAATAAATCAGAAATGGTCTTTTCAACTATTAGACCGTTCAGCTAAGCCAAATTTTCAAGAAGACTCTGTGTCAAATTTGACAAATAGTTTTGCTCTTTTTGGGTTTTTTAGTCAAAACTAAACTTTTAATAAAAATAATCATTTTGCTGTCCTAATCCTACATTTAGTCTGGAAGGTTTTTTTTACTTTTAAAAGAAGCTGTGGATAAGCCAAGCCTTTGAATGATGTTACTCAGCACCATCCTTCTGCAGTGGAATCTTCCATAATTTATCCTTCAAAATATTTGTAAAGGAATTTACAGTGATAGAAATGAATTTATGTTTTTGCTGCATGCATATATCTATTGGATACCTGCCTATGATTTTATGCTTTTTCCTAAGCATTTCAGCAGCTGAGAAACCGAAAACCTAAACCGAAGACCCCCTGACAATGCATGGGGGGTATCTGGCATGGGGAATGCCAGCGTGCAGGATCACTCCATCCCTCTTTCACTCCAACTCTGGTGTCCTCAACAGCATCACCACCTATTGGAGTTGGAAGGACCATCAACTCCAGACATCACTGATTGTTCTCATTACTTTCTTTGGACATTTTGCCATCAGCACCACCTTTTTAATTCATTTATGGTAGTGATGGAAACTTAAGGATCCTGCTGCCCATTCACAGTCCTCCCTGAGATATCTTTCAGGCTTCAACAGCTTCTTTTAGTTTTAACAGTGTAAGAACATATCTTCCTCCTTCCACACACGTGGTACATTTGTACCAAGAAATATTATGTCAGAAGAAAGAAATAGCAATTTAAGTTAACAGAGGATGTGACATAGTTTGATGCAGAAGAAACAGGAAGTGATTTCAGTGCTTGTTTTTCTTTGGCTGTGGGTATATAGCTAAACTTTCATCATTCACATACTTCATAATGCACCAGTCTAGATTGGTGAAAGTACAATGCTGGTAACTATATAGTCAAGATAAGTGGGATTTTTTAATTGCACATAACAAAATGGAAATCCTGAGTAACTTCCATAAAGACTGAATATAGCTTTATTTGATTGCTGTTGTTTAAGGTGGAAATAAACATTTTTTCTTTGGTTATGCAAGTTTCCGCAAAAAGCTATTATCAGCTTTTTTAACAGGAACACAAAGGGACTATTTCAGAAAAACGTAACTTAAGATTATCATGAAAGTGCTCATACATAGACATAGGTGGATGGGATTTTTGCACCCACATCTGTTTGTCAGAGAGAACAGGCCTTTTTAGGACACTGTGTAGCAGAAAAATCAGGAGGAAATTCCTGATGCTTTCAAAGAACAGAGTGGTAACTGCAGAACACTTGTAAAAGCGAATAGTGGAGCTGGAAACTGAAGAACAAACATTCGCTTGATAGCGAGAAAAAACAACATTGACTGAATATTGTCCTTTAGAGCTTAGCTAATACACACATATTTGTGAGGTTCAAATATGCATATGATATATGGTCGAACAAGACGACACTGAACTCCCCTACCTCAGGTTAGGAAAAGGGATGGGGACTTACAGGGTCTCCATCACACATTTAAATAGTCCGGCTCTTTTTTATTTCCCTGGGCTCACTCTGGCTGGGGAGAATTCCCCACCTCCGAGACAGAACTGCTGGGGAACCTGCCAAAGTGATGGGTAGGGTAGTTCCTTACTTACCCAGCAGAGTCTGCTCCAAGCCTTGCTACTTCTGACACAAATGTAGCTTAGAAAACTGATGTAATTTTCTATACTTGGGCACAAAAAGCAGAATAAAACATGCAGCATGACTCAATCCTTAAATTGGCTGGTTTGATTAATATATCAAATGGGAAAGGAATTTCAGAAATACAAACCCTTATTATAAAACAATGATGAAACCATATTTACTACATCTGATTAAACACAAAATAGGCAATTTCTTGGATAGCACACAAGATTCTGGATTATTTTGGTTTATTAATAAATCATGATAATTTTGTTCCATTGTTTTGCTAGTAAAAAAGCTAGCATCAATATTGTATTTGTTTCTATTAAAATAGTTATTTATAAGTAGTCTGTACATTGAAACCATTACAGAAACATTGACTTATCACTAAACTTTAACGGACAAATAAACTGGAGACAATATGTTTAGCTCAAAAAAAATTTAGCCTATTATTGGCTTTCAGACTAAGGACACAGAAAATTGAGCCTTTGTATATTAAACAATATTGTAAGCAAATGCAGTTTACCGCTTTGTTTGTTAGCTGGATTTCCATAAGCAACCATAACCCTCTGCATTGTAAACCCTTAATCTGGAGTTGAATTTGAAGCAGGAACAGAGCAATATGATACAAGAGGGTTATTTTTTGTATCATTTCCATCTCACTTGTTGGAAAAGGAATCCAACGGCACCCTGTGATGAGTTAACAAAAAAGGTTTCTTGAAGTTTGATGACATCAGGAGAGCAGACAAGGTGTCCCTGAGGCTGCAGGCAGGACAGTGGGCAGGTGAGGCAGGACAGGATAGCCTGTGCTAGCAGCCAGCTCTAGGGCAGGTATTACCATCTTGTGGATCTAAGTCGAAGCAAGCGCTGACCTTCCTGAGATGGACTTCTTGTGGCAGTACTGGGAAGGACATGCCAGGAGATCCAGCCCCAGCTGAAGAGTCTTTCCACTCCTTCATATGGAAGAGCAGCGCGAGCCTTGTTACCGCCACACAGGCCTCACAGAAATGTTAACAGACTCCAAGCTCATTTCACTATGTAGGAACAGGAATTTCCTCACAAGTATGTTTTGAGCTGGCAAGGCCGCTCACTGTTTCAGATACTGTCAGAGACCAACCATGCAGCAGACTAGGTCTGCAGCAAGGGAACTTGGCCATTGCCAGCAAGTGGCAACCATGCAGCTCCTCTGCACTCTCTCTCCCTGTGCTCATAACAACACCCAATGTTAACTGCAGGAAGTATCTTTACATACGTAACATAATTTTTATCAGACTTTAATTGTGCCTATTTGCCTTTTTTATAAATGTCTTTCAGAGCAAACAAACAGCAGTTCCTGTCGACTTCTGGGCTTGTCCTTTCATGTTTTTTTTAAGATATACCACATATGTATTTGCAGCAAACTAATTTGCTGATTTGGTCTGACAGCATTTTACATGTCTGCTACAGAATAACTCTTGAAAAACTGTACCGTAAATACGTAGAAACAATATCTGGCTATATGGGAAGCTTTGGTTCTCACTGAAAATACTCTGAATTTTCACATATGCTAAAACATGATTAGCATGTTAATAACAACAACAGCTCTCTAGGGTAACTCACAAAGTGTTTTGTTATATAAAGGAAGCACACATCTTGTTATTTAACAAAGCCACATTTGCAAATAGCAATTAAGTTGAGGCCTTTGCCATACAGCAGTTCTCACTAAACTTAAAATAGGTGAGGCAGCCTTAAGCCAGAGCAGCATCATGACCCAAAGGACAGGTGACTTGGACACCTGACCTAAAAAGTATTTTATCAGTTATAGCCATGCAACTTCTATATCTGCATCAAAATTATTAATTATTAAACAACACATTGCTAACATCAATGTTTGTAAAAATTCATTTAACCTTGGTTTGATGGAGTTTCAAGCAATTTACTCTTTTATTGCTCATTTCTAAGTGTTCTAAATAGGGCACTGGCAATAATGAACCAATTTCAGTTCAAGAGCTTGAAAAGCAATTGAGACATCTGCTGTGGCCCAAGGGCTGGGCACTCACATCCTGCCCAGGACGTGCTCCACAACTGACAATGCTCCCTAAAGCCAGGCATAATGCTGATCACGACAGCAGACTACCGAGAGACATGATGGCTAAGCAAAATCTGGATAGCTACAGAAATTATTTTTTAAACTAAAATAAACCAAAAAAAAAGGAAAAACATAGCAAGCAACCTGGTAGCTCTGCAAGTGGCACACTTTAAGGAAAAGGGCAGTTAAGAAATATTTAATTGCAGTGTAGGCTTTTATGGCTATTTTAGATACGAATACTTACACTTGTACAAGAAAAATCTATCCTAGAGAGAGAGAAAAACTTAGGTAATAGCTCTTCTGTGTCCTACCATAAATTCAAAACTATAGCCATGTCTCTGGGATTCTGTGCACCTGATCCACACACATGCAGCAGTTCTGCCAATTTACACTGCAGATGCAGTGAACGTGACATGATCAGAGCCCATCACATTGGCATCCAGTGCCCAGTGGCTGTTCACTTCAGGCTGTGGGATTTCCAGCTGTCCAATCTGAGTTACTGATCGCCCTGCTTGCTGGGCATCCAGAAATGCAGCAGTTGATAACAAAAAAAAGGCACGTAATTAATGGGTAAAGCAATAGTCTAACAAAGCTACAAGAAGGGGTAGAGCTGGCAGATATGTGCCTGTTTTGCCTACATCTTTATGCTAGGCAGGTGCAGTTGAAACAAAAACTGTGAAATTAAAGATGTCAGAAAGAAAGAGGAAACTGGTCAAAGTCTATTAATATGAGACAAAATTAAATGCCTAGGTTCAGTACATGCCTTTGAAAATATCTGACCTAAATTGAGAGAGAAATGTGCTTTGCAGAACACGCAGAATGCTAAACAAATTTTGGATTCATCTATGAAAATAAAAGAGATTATGTTACTATCAGAGAGAGTACAGCAAAGCATCAGCTCTCCCAGAAACCCAGTTACATACACATACATAAATAAATCCCTGACTTGCCGAATTCCCTTAACTGATGTAAACTGTTTTTTTAAGATATTTCTATTACATGAGTAAACATCACTTCTTATATTTTTCGTCGAGTGAGTGTAAGCATTTAAAGAAGACAAACCAAGTTTATTTTAGATTCCCTGAGGAAAACCAAACCCATCTGTCCTCACTCCTTCCCTGCTGCTTCACAGTGTTCACTATTAGTTATTTCCATAACACACCTACATTTATCCTTATCTGCAGGAGGAACATTTATCTCACAAATATTCCTGTCAAATGGCTCTAAAATGCCATCAGATAAAACAAAAAAAAAAGGTTGATCTCCATAGAAATGAAATACCTAGTGAGCCTAAAGCTGATCCCTTGACACCTCTCACGTGGTGTGATACAGCCTACATGGGGACAGAAGTTGAGAAACAAGCATAACAAACAAAAGAGAAGTATAACAGGCAAAAGAGAAGTGTGATCTATCTTTCACTACATAATCTCAGGCTTGTTATCATAACAACACTTCTTTAATAGCTCTCTGGTTGAACATATCACAGCTTGCTTTTCTGTTTTCCCCATCATGGGTGATATATGTAAAAGCCGAAGACCAATACTACTTGTAACAGAGGTGCAGTCCTAGTGTGGGAAGTCCCTGGCACTGAAGAATTTCTCTCTATTATCACTGTTACAGGGCTGACTCTCAAAGGCTGGTGCTTCCAGTCCCACAGCCCAGCAATAGGCCTCAGCCAATGTCCTTTGGAAATTGTTTTTACAGTCACACTTTCCCAGCATCTTTGTAAATCCCAGCAAATAAGATCACCAAGGTCAGTAGTTTAAGTGACAACCACAGGATCACCATCTTCATTTTTTTTTAATAAGAAAATGCTTCAATAACTTTGAAGAAATCCTGCGAAGCATGTACTATCAAATCACACTGGCTTAAGCCAGCAGAGATGATGGAAAGCCATGTTTACTGAGCCTCAAAACACACCTGCAGAGGATGTTTCCCTGGAGAGTTTCACGGAGGTGTGACTTTAGGTCCCTGTACCTGTCACACAGGGCAGCACAAGCTGTATGGGAAGCATTTCCAAGTCCCGTGCTATCTAAACAGGGACTCAACCCAACATTTACAAATGATCCTGTCTCGTGAAGTTCCACTGACAAAATAATATAATGCAGTGTCATAACTATGGTTTTATTTATTTATTTCCAGGACAGCAGTAGTTTACAACATGATTTTTGTTGTGCTTTTGCCTTACATTGTGGAACTTCAGATTCACTCCCTGTTATTTCCACTGAGAGCGCTGCCGTTCACACTGCATACAGATGGCTGAAGTGTGAGCATGGTGTATCAACATCCCGATAAGAAAATTAGGACAGTGGCAATGGAGTTGGTAATTTTATTTCTCAAAAGCTGCTTACTGCATGCCTCACCTCTGCTGCTCGCAAACCTCCGAGACACATCATTCTTAACACACATTGCTACGTCAATGGATTTGGTGAATATATCGAGACAGTTTTGTTTCATGTAACACTGAGCTGTGCTGTTTCATTAGTCTCAATGACAACATCTCAACTTACCTGAGCCACACATTCACATTTCTCTGCACTGACAGCTTGAACACAATTCAGGTTGTGCTCAGGACAATCACGAATGCCATCGGTCTTTGCCTCAAGATGAGGGCTTCTGTGGAGGATCCTGCGCTGTTTTGTTTGCTAAAACTTGGTCTTGTGGTACCAGTTCATGGCAGATGAGATACAAGGAGGTAGCTGAGCCAGGCAGGGAGCCCCACATTACACCCACATCATCCACCATGTGCTCCCACTAGTGCCCTCCCCGGAGTGGCAAAATGGATGAAAGACGGGGTTGGCATCGGGCCCTTTTCCAGGGCAGCTCATGCCCAGCAGTGTAGGCCCAATCACAGACCTCAAGCTGTTCCTCCTGTCTTTCCTGTAAATAAACTGTCTGCTCAAGGCAGCTTCGGCATGACATAGCTGGGAGGTTGTCAATGGAAATCTCTACCAGACAGGTGTGAATGCACTGGCATGACATGTGCTGGGGAGAAAAACCCCAGGCACACAAGTAAAGGGCAGTACCTCCCATCACAGGGGATATCAAGAAATAAAGACTACCCACAAAAAGCTAAGGTTTATTGCAAAGTCTGAAGAAGACCAAGCTGTTTATAAGAACTATTCTCATTACTTCTAACAGCGTGCCTGCAGGAGCTGTTGGACAGATGAGGTGCATTTAGACTCTGGTCCTGCATTTTTTCTTCGTTCTATCTGAAGAATAAATATTTCAATGAGTCTTGAATATATCCTAAATTTCACAATAAGTACTTCTGTTATAATGCTTATTCTACTTGGAAAAGATAAATTAAGTTTACCTAAAGTTGAATGTACATTTGTTTTCTATTTGGCTTTATTCTAAAATCGTGGTATTCTTTAAAATACCAATTCTGAGCACAAAGACATATAAATTGTTTACTTAATTCTTCCTTTTATTTGCTTTGATTTATTTAAAAACAAAAACATACAACATCCTTAACATTCTCACCATAAGCAAACACAGACAAACAGCTTTCCTCAAACTCAAATTAAGTCCTATTTAAAGCACACCACAAGGCTAATTTCTAGTACTGGCAGCACAGTGACACTGATAACCACATTATGCTACTAAGCCGAACTGTGGCTTCTAGAGAAAACAAAACAGATGAGGAGAAATGCATCTACTTCTGAACAGAAGTCTTCATACTATTCCTCAGACATATTTAATGAGCATCACAGTTCATGCATGTGCAGATGTACATATTGTTAGTATTAACATTATCCTCTCTATGAGAGTGCCCCACCAAAATCATTACTAAAAATGCCTTCTACATTAAACACACAAAAATTATATCAAATTTCATTTACTTTACTTCATTCTTCCATACCTCATGCAGCCTGCAAGACCACAGGACAATTCCATCTAACCCTCAAAGGATTTTCCATCGTCATGTAACATTACAAGGTAATGAGTAAACCTTTGAATAAACGTCTACAATTTAACCCAGTCTGCAGTGCACAAAAGCCTGGTCAACTTGCTCTGAAGTCAGAAATTAAAGTTTCCAGGACTAAGATAACACCTTTTCCATGTTTGTTCCTGCTATTATGCTGTCCTTCAGCCACTCCATTCCCAGTCAGTAATTGCTGAAATGGTTTGAATGTACCTTTCATTAAGGATCTAATATTGCTGTGGTTTAGCCTCAGCTGGCAACAAAGAACCACGTCGCCACTTGCTTGTTTCTTCACACCTTCATATCCCACTTCCCCCATCACAGGATGGGGAGGAGAATTGGAAACAAAGAAAGCAAAACTCACAGGTTGGGATAAAAACAGTTTAAAAGGACAGCAAAGGAGGAGAAAAACAATAACAATAATATCAATGAAAGAATATACAAAGTGAATGATATACAGCATAAACCACTCATCATCCAGAAAACAGTGCCCCATTCGCTCCCAAGCTGCAATCCCAAGCCACACTTACCAAGCCATGATTACCGAGTCATGAACAAAGCCATGAACCGAGCTGCAAAACGAGCCATAAATATGATGTCATGGTATCAAATACCCCTTTGGCCAGTTTAACTCAGCTGCTCTGGCTGTGCTCCCTCCCAGCTTCTTGTGAAAATTAACAGGACTCAGCAGAAGCCAGGACAAGTACCTTACTCTTTCAAGTCTGAAAAACACAATTTGAATTGGAGGGTACCTCAATGTATGCTAAATTAAACCTTTGCAAAGCTCGAGGTCCACAGCAGCAACAGACCAGATGGTGAAGAAAATAAAACACAACCTGCCAACAGGAGAAAGTTACTTTCACATATGGTAGCACAGTGGCTACAAATCTCCAATGACAACATGAAAAAAAACCTTCTGCACCTTTGACCTGGAATCAGAATCATGGCTTCATTAACCTTGATCAGTAAAAATAGTGATCACACACATATCTCTGCTGATACACTTCCTCTGTGCGTAAAGTGTCTATTGAAACTAATGACAACTTATAAATGTTTTTTGTTGTCAAAGAAATAAATAATTACAGAAATTGAGACCCAGAGACATCAGTCCCTCCTTCCACTTCATGCTGAGAACAGCAAAATGTATGTCCATTGTTGGAATAAATGCAGAGATCCCACTGTCCATATAAAACCACAGCAAAATCAAGAGAACAGCATAGAAAATGCAGTGCATGGTTGCAAAGGATGATCTTTCTGCAGCAGGAAACATTATCTACAAGTTGGTTTAATATGTTTAAAGGACCTTATCACTGATTTGGTTTGCAGAGGCTTGCAAAGCTACCTCAGCATGCTGAAAGGTGGTGAACGTGGAGTCAGAGCAGGCAAAGGCACCAGGAGGTGCCAGGGCAGCAGCCTCTGTAACAGACCTTACTGCAGTAGAAAATGTAAAATGGAAAACAGCCCTCACAAGGGCTGAACTTGCACCTCGGGATTAACTAAGGCCACTACACAGGACAAAACTGCACTGAGGTCCTTTCAGACCTAGCAGGACAGCAAACAGAAATTAAGACTTTTAATGCTGCAAAGTAATCACAAGTAGTGATTTCTAGTACCTAGCTCAAGTGCTGTTGTCACTGCCTGGGCAGGAAGGGACGGATATCAATGCTGAGGAGCCAGGAGCTAGGTCCCAAAGACCCGAAGCCCCTTTCGTGAGTGCCTCTCATTCTGGCATGCCTACTTCCACCGTGGAAGGCTGTGGGAATGACAGATCTGCGCAGAGGTGTGCTGCATACTGCTGCACCCCAGCATCCAAAAGCCCATACACAGAAATCTGCAGCATTCTGACGATAATCTGTTACCATGCTGAACGCTGAGCTCCCCTGTATGGTTAATTTAAGCTCATTAGGTCTCTCTGAGTCTTAGCAATATTATGTGTTTTCCCTAAAAGGCAGGCAACAAGAGAATTTACCTCCAGTAAGATAACTGCAGCACAGACATAAGTCCCCAGAGAGCACTGTTCCCATCACTAAATTGGGAAAAATGGGTACAAAGACCTGCAAACAGGGTAAATGAATGTGAGTAACTCACGGGAAATGCTGAAGATAATGCCCCAACAGTGACCTGTCACAGCACAAATTATTTTAGTAAATTTAAATAATAGAAAACTGCCCTGACTTTTGCTTTTCAGTAGAAATAAATACCAATATGTGCTAACAGTGTCATCATTTCTCATCTCCACCTTTGTCATTTCAAGTCACAGTGAACTTGTAACTAACTGCAGGGGTGACAGTTTACAGTAGACACTAAAAAAGCGTTATTCACCTCTCATAGCATCGTGGAATCACAGAACGGTTTGGGTTGGAAGTGGCCTCAAAGATCATCTGGCCACCCCTCTGCCACCTTCCATTAGACCAGGTTGCTCAAAGCCCCATGCAACCTGGCCTTGAACACTTCCAGGGATGGGGAATCCACAGCTTCTCTTGGTAACCTGTTTCAGTGCCTCACCATCCTCATGGTAAAGAATTTTTTCCATATATCTAATCTAAATATTTGTACCTTCTTTCAGTTTAAAGCCATTAGTTCTTGTCCTATCTCTATGTACCTTCTCCAGCTTTCCTGTAGGCCCCCCTTTACGTACTGGAAGACTGCTATAATGCCTTTCCAGAGCCTGCTTTTCTCTAGGCTAAACAACTCCCAACTCTCTCAGCCTTCATAGGAGAGGTGCTCCAGCCCTCTAATCATCTTAATGGACCTCCTCTAGACCTACTCCAACAAGTCCATGTCCTTTCTGTGCTGAAGTTCCAGAGCTGGATGCAGCACTCCAGGTGGGATCTTGCAAGAGAAGACTAAAGACACCACTCTCAACCTGCTGACCACACTTCTTTTGATGTACTCCAGATACAGTTGGCCTTCTTCTAGTGCGTTGATCACACCACACCACAAACTTGCTGAGGGTGCACTGGATCCTACTGTCCATGTCACTGAAAGATGTTAAACAGTGCCGGTCCTAATACTGACCCCTGTGGAATGCCACTCGTCACTGGTCTCCACTTGGACATCAAGCTCTAATTCAAGCTCCACCACTTCCCAGATTCAAAGGTACCAGAAATTAAGGGCTGTGTTAAAGTACCGAAGAAGCTGAAGAGGACAAGAGAACAAGCCATAAAAGCAAGCATAGGATTTGACAGCATTCAGTACCATTCTGCTTCTCACATCCTTTTAAAGACAGCAAGAATTCAACACTATGTGGTGTCTGGAAGAATAAAATATTGCTAAGAATTAGCATTTGAAAAATCATGTTTTCTGTCTACTGATGTAATCCTGTTGATATGCCCTTGTAAAACACCTTATTCCTTAACCCCAGGCACACCTGCAGAATGTGTTGTGCTCATACAATGGCAATTCCATTAGCCTTACTCAAAGTGTCATCAATTTGCTGCAGAACTCTGGTTGTTGAAGTGCACTGTGCTCTGCGAACAGAGCAGGCAGGTTTTCTCCCTTGAGACTACACTTACGCCCATCTGCATATTTCCAGCACTACATCTAACTTCACATCTGAATTTGTAACTAGTCCCAGGGAGTTAAGCACAGCCTGTACACAATACACCCTCCAACAGAGGTGAAGATCTGGAGTCCTCACTGCTTCCTAAAAACACCCTATAACACATTTCTGTAAAAGAGTGGTTACAAAAATAAAAAGAAAAACATCCTCCATATGTCTGCTCTTTCCCTGCTTTTTGAGCCTATTTCTGAAAGAAAAATTAACCTACAGAAAAAAAAAAGGCTACTGCAGAGAAAGCTCATTTTGAGCTGTATGTCCACTATATTTTTTTACAGTTTTCCCTATACTTCACTTCTCAATAGACCAAGCCACAAGGAGCAAGACCATAGAAAAATGTTATTCTGAAAGCTTAAAACATGAAGGAATCTTCAGAGAATCTCCTCTTGAGAAGAAAGGACAGTAACATTAACTTCACAGCCAGAGAAACTGAGATAAGGGGAAGTCAACTGAGTGACCTGGCACAGCTGGAAAACTGCTCAGCTTCACTACTGCACTACAGCCTGTCGTAATGAGTAAGACCTTTTTACAGAATAACCTACCAAGAGAGGACTTCGCAGGTAAAATCAGGATCCTGGTTTTCAGGAATCTAAGATCTAAGCAAGTTACATGAAGAAAATGGCAATGATAATGCACACACGTATGCTGCAAACATTGGAAAGCCAGTGAGCAGAGCCAGCAGTACAGCCAGCAGCAGACACGCTGTGTTATGGCTGTGGAGAACTATCATTAGGTGTATTTCTTATTCCTTCAAAACGGTCAGTTTTAACCTTTTCTCAGTAACAAACTTCACATAATTGAAACACTTTTAATTTGTTTGTTTTTTTTTTTCTTGAGACAGCCCAAATGAGGTAGCTAAAGCCAACTTTTAGAAACAGCACAGAAGACAACACAATTTTAAGTGCAGATGCATCTCCCTTACTACCATCTGAAGAATTTCCAGAGAAAACAGAAGGTATTACAAGAAACAAGAAGTAATAAACATTCAGGTAGGGTTCTCAAAGCAAGGCTGTTCATCTTCTCTTTTTCCCAGCCTAAGCAGAAGCTGGAGAAGGGAAACAGCAGAAGGTAGCTGCACCAGGCGGCTCTGGGATCCCAGCTCCCTTAGTTCTCTTCTCACTCTTCCCTTCTCCATCGACAATCTGCTCCTTTCCCACACTAAATTCTGTCTCTGTTTGAAGCTGAAGGCCTCCACTTTCAGTTCACACCCTAAGGCAGGGGGAAGCAAACAGTGTTGGCTGGGGTCCCGGGAACATATATGCCAGCATATATGGGCGGCACGATCCCAGCTCACATACTACCCGCTCGCTGAGACAGTCCACCCCAAAGCAATGATGAGAGATAGGTATTTGCCACGCAACTTCCCACGATTTCTTTTGCTTGTTTGGCACATGTAAAACCTATGTGCATCTGTGAAAGTAATAGTTCATTACTTTCTAAAAGAGCACTCATTAGAAACCAATATATTATCTCAATTGAATGACCCCTCTGACTTTACAGGGTGAAATTTAGTACAGAAGTTAACAAAATGTGTTCTGTAAACACCACAAACAGATTAGTGTTGCCGTATTTTGTTTATCTTTTGTTAAATGACCTCGAGCACTTCTACCTTATATCCACGTACATGTGAAACTCTCTTTTAAAAAATCGCTATTGTCAAGGTGTGTGTATTTAGAAATAAAATTATTTAGTCAGTGATTCTTTTGGCCCCTCAGCATAGTAAGACCTTGTAGAGTATTAATTAAGAATACATATAAAAAAATCTGTTAAGATACTTTTACATTCACTTAATTCTCCATATTTGGGCTCTTCTATGAACTTAATTTTATGTAGCATTTTGAAAATGCTTCTCAAGTGTTAATTACTGTTTTAAGTCAAACAGAATTGTGTACGGAAATGGTTTGTACAGTATCATTTACAATGGAGTTCCACCGTTTGTAGCCATTCTGTTAACGTGAACAGTATGACAAACAAGAATGCATTTCTTATCTAAAAATTAATATAATGGCCATCTGATTTCCAGTATTCACCATATTCACCATTCTTCCTCTTTTACTAAATTAAGAGCACATTCTGAACTGAATTAAACCCAGTGCTTTTATACAAATTAATATGAAACCTAACAAGGGAATTGGCTTTTGCCGTCCATTAGCATGCTTCTCTTGTATGTGAAAAATACAGTCCATATTTCCATTAAGGAACTTGAGAATTTATCCTCCATGCAGGGGTTGAAATATAGCACACCTATAACTGCGGAGAAGTGGAAGCCCATTAGCTGTTACTTTCATCATCCATGAGATCAGCTGTGGGGAGATCACAAGAGAGCAGGGAGAAAAGCCATACAAAGGAGAAAAATATAATCGTTTGTAAAATATTCCCTTTTATGTCATACTATGCCCACTAAATATTTAATTACAAATACATCAGCTGCTGTTAAAAGAATAATAAAAAGAAAGGGGGAAAAAATCAATGAAAAGCTCACAAATGTAATTAATAAAAAAGTACAAGAAGGACTGCTGTTCAAAATGCCCAGGTTAAATGCTGAAGAAAGCACTGCCAGCAGCAATCGCCTGCAGTCATCCCATGCATGATTAGTGACTTGGTGTCACAGAAACTTCTATATTAAAGAAACCCTCTGACCTGAGGATCTTGACACGAGGAGCTAATTGCAAACCATGTAATCACCCATTCCAGATGGCTCTGTAGTGTAAAGCCACACTGCCTGCACCCAGTTCTCCACAGCAATAGCACCTTACAGGTCAGAAGGAGTCTGCATTAATTACTCCCAGCTGTCAGCATCACGTAGAATTCCTAATGGTTTTGGTAGTCTATCTTAAATAATAATTTCCATTAGAATGCCTCAGAGGAAACACCTTTCCCTTAGTTAAAGATGTGAATTACAGATAAATACCCTGCCTTTTAACGTGATTTTATGTGAATACAAAATGAGGTTTTTAAAAACTACTGCACATAAAAAATGAATGTCTTTATTCTGGGAGAAAAAAAATCATTGCTGTGGAAGAGTCACTCTCCTTTACCCCCTCCCTGGCTATAGCAGAGACAGGCACTACACGTTTTCAAGATTTCATATTGCGACAAATTGATTTCTTCCACACTACGTGCGAGACAGCTGATAACTTGCTACCTGAAAGGCAACTGTGCGGGTAGAAAACCACCCGAAAAGGGGAAATGGCTCAGACAAGCGAGTTCACAGTGGTTAACCTCCTGGAACACATTAGCTACACCAAGTCCCAGTTGCCCAGACTAAACAACCCTGAAAACCTCTTGATTTTATTCACTAACAGGAAATGATTCACATACAGTTCTGCAAAGGCAGTCAACAAGAAGAGGTAAATTATGCACTACATTTGACTATGAAACAATTGAGTATAAAAATTATTCAACTCTGGTGTAATTTTTTCTTCCTTCCTTCTTTTTAGCATTTTGGCTTCAGTTGACACATCTAAAATATAAATTGTGATGCTTTTTGTCTTAGATCTCAATACATATCATATCATTTCTTTTTAAACACACATAGCGCACAGACTCCTGACAGAGCAATGCATTGTCAGGTGTGTGAGAGATGCAGAAACTGGGATCTCTTACAGAGAATGGTGCCTGTCCATAAACAATAATGAAAACCAAAGTGCTCTCGGGTCTGGGGCTATGAAAAGAAAGACTTGCTTTTTCCTTTAAAATTTGCTTTCATAAGAGAGATTTACTTTCTAGCATAAATGTTACACACACATCACCGAACCAGCACATAAAAGGATCAAAACCTTTTCTAGCTCCACAACATATCCCAACTGCTCTATGAAGCACAACTATGGACAGAAAATCAACCCCCCCCACCTCCTGTCAAACTACCTAGTGTCAGCAGCAACAAAGCAGTCTTGTTACGTGAAAATAAAGTCAGCCTCCTTCCTCCTGCATGTAGCTGTGCAAATGAAAGACCCAACATTTGGGTAGGACTTCCACGATAAGGCTGAGAGTTCATACATTTTGCAAAATTCTAACTAATAGCCATATATACATATAATAATACTCGTAGCCACACAGAATTCGTAGAGGAATGATACCTAGGATAAGCCTCCAGCATTCCTTTATGTTTTGCTGGTCAAACACCTAGTATGTTGACTTCTCCATTATCAGACACCTGGAGCACTGCTACAATCAAGGACAAACTACAGACCCAACAGCCTGTGCTTATCACCAGCTCCAGACATTGTTGATGCAGTCTGCTGGCAGTTATTTCCCATTGTCCTTATTAGTTAAAAAAAAAGTCCCTAAGGCCCTAGTAAAACCTCCTCATGGCCCATCACTGTTAGGTTCTAATTAAGAGCTGCAGCCAAGTATTTACGCCCCATCCAGCGAGGCAAAACCTGCGTTCAGGATTGCTCTTCTCCTGAGGCAACTTCTGCAGCTCTTCATGCAAAGACCTATCTAAAGAGGGGTGGAGGATGTCTGGTTGAGCAATTTGACCTCAACCCAACTCCACGGGCTGCAAAAGAGTAAGAAAGCAGCTGAGGCTTGCTGGAAACTGGCTGCTCTTCCAAGTCAAGGGAGAAGGCACCTCAAAAAATGGCTGTTAGTGCCAGTTTTAAAATATGGGTTCTGTAATGTCTGGATTCCCACAGCTGGAGGGAGGGCGCTTGGCAGGGTGCAGCACAACACAACCTAACACAAAAACCCCTGTCATGTTGAGCTGACATACATTGTTCCCATGCTCACATCAAATGGATTACTAGCTGGCAGAGATGCTTTCCTGTATATCTGGACATACTGTATTTCCTAGGATATCTCAGGAATTTTACCAACGTTCTTCTGTGCTATTCTAGGGATCTATAAACACTAACAGGGTCTTTCCTGCTCTTTCTGTCATCTTCAGGTTTAGGTCTTACACTTACAAAAAAAATGCTGGTAAGTGAGCTGGTAAGTAGCCTCCACTGAATCCTGCCATGGGGAGGCAGGTGGTTCATGCATCCTTCCAGAATGACCTTTGTTTTTGCAGAGTTGCCTCCTGTAAGAGAAGGCTGAAGGCAATGAACAGGTGATCCTATTCATCCATACAGCTTCGGGTACAAGAGGGCAAAAGCATTCTACTGCCTTATCTACCTTTCAAGAGCAAGAAGAAAATGATCTGAATTAGCAGGAGGCACCAGTAGTGAACAGGGCCCTGATGGGTTGTGGTGTCAGTGTCACCCCTGAGGAAGCAGCATTCTGGGAGACCATCCAATTCACCATGGGCATCAAGACACTTACTGGCAGGATGGCAGCAGCCGTTAGGTAGTACTATTAAGCAATGAGCATCCTGCATATGAATTTGTAAGTCATTTGGTTAAAGCAAGACTTAAGGTTGGGATCTTTTCCTAAAAATTACCATGACTTGGCTTGAAACACCATACAAGGAGGCGAAGAGGCATATATGACCGCAGCTAAGTATGCCTGTGAATAAGGGCACCTGCAGTGAACATCATAACTGGGTATAGAGGGAGGAAGCACCACAGAGTCACGTATTGTTTAGCCATCTTAGAGAGAGATGCTTTAGCAACCTGCAAAGTGGCCAGACACATGGCAGCAGTGTCTCAAGCAAATGCTGGCATGGCTGAACGGCCAGTGTTCAGAGCAGGCTTGTACCAAAGAGAGGTCCCTGCTGGCACACGACATGAGAAACAAAATTCAGTGAAAGGCACTTGCCAGAAAGGGAGAGACTAGGATGCTGCTGCATGTGTTTGGTTCACCAAGACAACACCAGCTTTCCTCCCCTTTCACTGTCCCCACATGATAGCAGACCAGGATGCACACCAAGCTGGTGACAGCCTCAAGTGTGTAGAAATGAACAATGAGTGCCCTCGAGGGCTACTGCTAGGCTGCATCTAAATGAATTATGTTACTAAAAGAGCAGACCCTTTTCAGTCCCATCATCTGCACCTTGTCTTTCCCCTGGACATCCAGAACCATCCTCCTGTTCATCATCCTCCACCTGCTGCCAGCTGTAAAAGTTTATTGTTCCTTTTTCTAACACAACCCTAACGTAGGCATATAGAGTAAAAAAACCCACAGTGCTAAAACCATTTCCTCTAGTTTTACATTTGTTTCAGAGTGGAATTTGCACAATTTGCTAACTATGTGCTTTAACGGGCTTATTAGTCCTGCAGGGCTCACAGGACTCATCAAATCTAAAACTGAAGAGTGTACTTGCTTCTGAATTCTGCAACACTTATGTTGTCCCATAAATCACTGCCTCAACTCCCCAGTTGCTCAGCAGGAGCCAGTATTTTTTACACCTACAGCACTTAGGATTTTAAGGCACATCTACTGCAATCGTTACTGTGGGATGGTTTACCAAGGCAAAGAAGACGCACGGGTAAAAGAACTAGCTATTTTATGTGTAAACACAGCATTCCAATCATTCTGGTAGATGTAACACTTGGTCTTGTTGATATTTAAGAATATCCTTTACATCTTCCAAACAGAACTTTCACTTCATTTCTCCATTTCGTATAAATATTTCAAGAAGAGGGCTATATATAATTAAAGACACCTGTGACTTTTGTAATGCTCATCCTCTCTACAATAGCTGACAAAGAGCAATAGCCCTGAAATTACATTTTATAGTCCCGCTTCTTCCCAACTCCTTCATCTTCTCTCCGATGAATGAGCCAAGAGGAAGACTTCAGCCATGTTCTTAAACAATTCTTGATAGGAGGACGCAAGCCTCTTCACCCGCATTGCCTCATGCTAAATAGATGCAGGCAGGTACAGCTCAAACAGAGTTCAGTAGCTACTCAGAGGAAATTATCTCTAACCTCAAGTCAACCCTTTATTTCTGCAGAGGACACATCAGACACAGGTTTAATTGAGAACATGCTGCTAGAGTTAACCACAGGCAAAACTGCTGTAACTGAGATTAACACAAGCATGCATTTAAAGCCTCTGCTGAATTGGGGCCTTAAGTGAATACCTCACTTGGGAATAGGGAATTATCGTCAGAATACCTGCATCTGTATTAGGCCACTGGGAACTGCTTTCAGAATTGCTTCTGAAATATTCTGTTTTCAACATCCTATTATTGAGTCTACTTGGGAAGCAATGGATTTAATTTAGAGAAACAGTTCAGCAAAACAGATGGGCTGCGTGTCACTTCTGTGCTCCTTCAAGACCTGTTTCCTTCCTGTATTTTGAGAAAACTCACCAATACCACAGGGAACAACAGTTACGAGCCCCATATGCTTTGAATACATAAACCACCTATATTCAAGTCCTAAAGCTGCTTGGCAGCCCTTCTTATGTCTGTTTCAGAGGGAAACTAGGCTATAAGACTTTGTGACCTCTTTGTTTATCATATTCATCTATTCAATACTACTGATGAAGTGACTGCTTTCTTTGATGGCTTGTGATGAGCTTTGCTGAGTTAAATAAAGGGCTCCTTGCTATTAATCTGTTCTGCTGAGGTCTCTCATTTGGCTGAACCTGTTTGTCAAACAACTATAATAGCTATAAATACTTAAGATTAACTCACAGTAGCCCCAAAGCAAAGACAAGCAATAAATTTTCAGGACAGGTGACAATTTCCAAAGTCTGAAGGAAAAGAAGGACTCTCAAAGCTAAGTGGCTGGAGTGATGGTTGCACTTCCCAGCTCTGCTTTCAGTCAGCTACAGCACAGACATGAATATTAAAAAGCACACTTTATCAAGAAACTAGTCAAAAATATCCTTTAAATATTAACACAGAAGGCTGCAACTCCTCAAAATGCAAGAGCAATAGGTGCACAGTTTTAAGGGCTGCTTACTTCTGTAGCCACTGCTTTCACTGCCTTGACCTGACACAGCCTCTCTTGCACTGATGTGTTGTTCAGTATCCCTGTTTATGTTCTTGGGCAACTGGTGGCCCTACTGGAGCAGGGGAGTTGGACCAGATGTCCTCCAGGAGGTCCCTGCCAACCTCAGTCTGTGATTCTGTGATCTACCAGTAATCCACAGGGACACACTACTTGTATTTTGACCCAAATCCTCCTATTCAACCCAGGAGGCAGGTCCGCTGCTTCTGGTGCTTTTTTCAGGTTCCTGGTAAGGACCCTTCTGGCTGTTTCCATCCTACCAAGTGTGCATGTTTCTCAATACACCCAGGGGTCCTGGTCCCCTGGGACACAACTTGGCTGGGCTGAAAAGCCAAGGCACATTACCTCTCCCTTCTGATCCTTCATACAAATGCATCTAAGTGTTGAATGTGGATAACGCTATCACTTATTCTTAAATTGTTGGAAGGCTTCAGAACATTAAATAAGCTGACAATAGAAGATAATTTTAGAAATTTTAATAATATACATTGTAGTTTAGCAAAGCTATGTGTAGCAGTTATATTCGTGTATGCCCAGTTCAGCTTTAATCACTTCAATAGGAAATGAGACAATCAAAATATGATTCAGAAGACAGAAATGAGCCAGGGCCTTTTCACTGGCAAATATTAGAAAACCAGGCTGATCACAAACAGCCAACAGAGATTTGTGTGTCCTGTACAGAAGAAGGAACAGACAGTTTGTATTAGCTACAGGTGAATTTGTCTCAGAAGACAAACAATTTCCTATCATCAGTAACATTCATTATTTTTAAGGTTAAAATAGCAATGTTTTATATTGAAATAAAATGACAAAACAAAGGTTTCACTCTGAGGCAGTGAGTTGAAGCAAGAGCATTCTTTCATTCTTAACAGACTGACCGCTTGCTATCAATCTTCAACTAAAAATGCAATTCTTGAATCAAAACATTTATATATTCTCCCTCACTTGCTTTCCTTCTTGGTACAGGAGCTGCTTTGCCAGCCAGTGGTTAGCAGATGGGGAGTTTCCAGTGATGTGTCTCCTTCGTTTCTGTATTGCTGGTGTACATGGTATTTAAGGGCTACTGGTCCAGCACAGAACTTCTATGTTGCAAATCCTAACCCTTTCAGAGGAACATATGACGATCCCCTCAAAAAAGGAAACCTGAGAAAGCTGTAGCAGCATAAGGATTTATTCCCTCTTGACTTTTCTGAGAGGTTTTAAACAGGAGAGGGCGGTGCAGGCACAAGCGAACATCTCCCAAGAAATAATTACAGCATCCTTAATCATAAGTTTCAATGCGAGAAACTACCTTGGTGTCCCTTCTTCTGAGTTCTCTAAAGGACTACATACTACATGGGTGGAGTTTACTCTGGACAAGTACTGATTTACAGGAAAGTTATATTTTTCCTAAAAATGTCCTATAAACAATAACATCTGTTAGAGGAAAGAAACAGACTTTTTTCAGGGTTTCTCCTTTGCCACTCAAATTCATAGAAATAAGTTTTCAGGGAAACTTGTAGAGGCCTGCAGGAAATAGATTTTTGACACAAATTCTTGCCTATTTTCTCCAGTTTATTTGTCAGTTCCCTCACACTGGCAATAATCTCATACACCATGGATAAATTAAATGCGCTAAATGGCGAACATTTTGTGAACTTAGTAAACATGTCCTATTTTCCCATGGCAGATGTATCTGTTTCCCATATTGGACAACCATAAGGAGAACTCCCCCATATTTTATCTGCTGCAGTAGGCACCAAAAAGGAGAATCATATTTCAAGTCCTCCAACCTTTCTCAGAAAAACTGTGTCTTCTATTTCAAGCCTTCCACGAGGGCCAGGGAAGAAATGGTAAAAAAAATAATTATATTAAGGTCAGCAGAGGCAGTATCATAATTTCCATGTTTTCCATCTTCTCCAGATATGGAATGATTTCTTCCAGCAATACAGAACAAAGTACTATTTAGCAAGAGAAGCAAATTCAGGCTCTGCTTCATTTTTTATCTTTGCAACACAATGGAGCTGTCAGAAATATAACCTTGAATGTGTTCATTTTCACACATTAACCCTTCTAGTCCTGTAAATATAAGCAGTCTTTTTGTCTCATGGGGGAGAAAGTACATTTTAAAGCACTGAAACAATGGAAAACAGAAATTTTAATTAAAATTTTCATTGTACACACGCATGAATAACCCTCCCTTTAGCAAAGAAAAGCCCTTTTCAAAATTGAAGTTATCGTGTTGAAATTATTAACGTAACTCCTGGGAAAAATGCATAATCTTTGCATATCAAATGCCAAAATGACTAAGTGAACTATGTTTAATAAATATTTTATTTCCATTCAAGTTCATACACTCAGTTAATCATTCACTGATAGGTGGAAAAGCTCTTAAGTATTGCAACTTAAGCATTTTAAATTTGACTGACATCTTGTTCTTTGCAGGTCCCTAAAGGACTCAAATCTTCTCTGCTTGGGAGGAGAGCCAGCAGGAATAACTTGGAGAAGACCAGGACACTTAGATCAACAGCACTTTTTACACTACTGCCAAGTTGTGTGTTGTCCTGCTGCTCTTAGGTGAATCACATCCACCTGCACCACAGAGGGGCTGGCACGCCTGCACCGCTGCCTGTGCTGCTGCCTGGGCCGCTGCCCGTAGCTCACCAGTACTGATATTTGCTCCGGTTTGGGTCAGGGGGGGCATTTTCAGTAGGGGTCTGGGCCAGCTACATGATCACACAGCGTGTTTCCCACTGAACTGGCACCCAATAGCTATTTGTTTTGACCCCAGACCCCAGCACAAGGCTGATTCCTTATTTCAAAGTATCTGGTGTGCAGGGGAGGGAATTTACAAGAGGAAATACAGAAAATACTAGGGTCTATCCCTGTATTTTTGACGCATACCCTCTGAAGTCTAACTGTTTATCAGGCCCACTTAAAATCAAATGTTGGGCTCTCTCAATATCAAAGAGGGTGCAGCAAAAATTTTTAATATCATTATTTGCTTTGCATACTTAGCAAGAAGGTTTAAATGTCCCTTCAAAGAAAAGCTGGGAACAACCTCCACCACAAAATTACTATGGGTGCACAATTCTGCATAAGTGAAGAGAACACCCAAAAATAAAAGTGACAGTATTTCTTCCAGTCTCTTATATTTATCACCACTCCTCCACTCTGGATGCAACTACATCCAGCTCTTGGTTCACAATATACGTAACCACAGTCAAAGGATGCAAAGTCCTTCAGTTCGATTAGGGGATAAGTTGATCCACGACATTCACCCATCCCTCTCCTCTCCTCCCAAAATTCAAAGCACATTTGAATTCCAGATCCAATGGTCCTCAGCAATAAGTAAAGTTCATCTACAAAGACTTTTACATTGGGAGACTGGTCTTGGTGAAGGCAGTCACCTTAATAGACATACATCATCTTAAAAAAAATTAAATGAAAGCAAGTTACAAGTTGTATCATTTAGCAGCTAAGTATATAGCAGCTGTATTTAAAAGAAACCACTACCATCCAGTGAAATCAAATTAATTATTTAGACATATTTATAGGATTTATAGGGCAACTGAAGCCAAAGTTAGTTCACTGAAATCCTGATAAAAGATTCAAGCCCACACTGGATCCTATACTGTGAAATTCAAAGTCTTTATTAAATAAAGCCATTAAGTAGGATGATAATCTCTGTGGCCTTAAATATGAATAAGGTGCAATGTAAATAATAAAAGGCAAAAATCCAATTTTCATGCAGTGAACTTTCAAATACTCTGCTGTTTCCATTAAATTACCTTTTATTCAACATATTGTAATGGCACTGAGGGCACATCAGGCTTCCTTGTAATACAATTATTGCTCAGCATAAAAACTAGTTTTAACTTGAAACAGAAATGTGAAATATTTTATTTGGCTTCTCTCATATGTCAAATGACATGAAAATCGAGAACAAAAGCATCATAGATACAACAAAAGAGAAAATAAGCAAAGGAAAATAAATACATGCAAACAAAAAGGAGCCAGAATGTGAAGAAAAAAGAAAGAAACTGGGTACATAATAGTAGTTTTCCAGTTAATTTTACAGCAATTTAATACCAGGAAATAGAACAGGAAAACAATTTCAGGAAAACAGTTTCAGTAACTGAACTAACTAAACTTGGATATAGGCCAAATGGAGCTGTAGCACCCAGTAAAGGAGGTGAAACTCATTAAAGCTCTTTAACCAGAATAAAATCTGGTGTGATATGTCTGCCATGATCCTTCCAAACATGAGAATGATGACAAGAGCTTGAGCACATCAAGTGCCACAACAGCACAGTGCTTGAATCTGGAGGTGTGTTATCTCTCCCTGGCTCTGCTGTGCTGGTAGTGTGTCACTTTGGATGTGCTTTAATTTCTCATCTTCAAAGGGAGCACTGATGTTTACTATTTTCTATAAAGCATTTCGTGGAGTTAAGAAACATTAACTAAAGATATCTCTACTAAAGAACTGGAAATTGTAGCATAAGGTCAAGAATTCAGAATTATTGTTCAGAAACACAATATCCCTACTGGGAAATTTAAAAATCCATTAAGGATGAGGCTATACTTGCTATGGATGTCAAACAATTTTTCCACTATAAACCTTTCTGCAGATAAAAATAATTCCTCCAGCAAAGCTGTGATGGAATAAAGAAAAGAGAGTGACTCCATATTTATTCAATTTATAAGTATTACATCCAAAGAAACCCCTCAGCACAAAAGCACAATTTTCCTCCTAGCATCTTCATTGCATCAGGATGCTTAAGGAATCAACAGTAGATATGTGAACTACTGTAAGCCCCCAAAACACATAAACATTTACTTTTCGCTGTCTGTAGCTGTGTCTGCCACATTCTCTTTTCTGTACTCATACTCTGGTTGTAGAGCCACAGAATTCAAGAAAGGTTTGGGTTCAAAGGGAGCTTAAACATCATCCAGTTCCAATTCCTCTGCCATGGGCAGGGACACCCTCCACTAGACCAGTTTTCTCAAAGCCCCATCCAACTTGACCTTGAGCACTTCCAGGGATGAGGCTTCCAGGGATGAGGCATCCCCAGCTTCTCTGCGCAACCTGTTCCAGTGTCTCACCACCCTACTCTAAGTCTACTGTCTTTTAGTTTAAAACTGTTACCCCTCATGCTCTCACCACAGGCCCTGGCAAAACAAACATCTGTATCTGTAATGTGATCCCCTTTAGGTATTAAAAGGCTGCAACAAGGTGCCCCCAGAGCCTTCTCTTCTACATGTTGAACAACCCCAACTTTCTCAGCCTTTCTTCATAAGAGAGGTGTTCCAGCACTCTGACCATTTTGTGGCCCTCCTCTAGACCCATTCTAACAAGTCCATTCTGTCTCATATGGAAGACCCCAGAGCTGGACACAATACTCAAGATGGGGTCTCACAAGAGCAGAGCAGAGAGAAGAATCATCTCACTTGACCTGGTGGCCACACTTCTTACGTACCCAGGATATGGTTGGCTTTCTGGGCTGCAAGCACACATTGCTGGCTCTTGTCCAATTTTTCCTTTACCAGTGTTCCCAAGTCCTTCTCTGCAGAGCTGCTCTCAGTCCATTCATAACCCATTCTGCACTGATACCGATGGTTGCCCCAGCCCAGGTGCAGGACCTTGCACTTGGCCTTGTTGAACTTGATGAGGTTCACATGGGTCCTTTCCTCAAGCCTGTCATTGTCCCTCTGGATAGCATCCCTTCCCTCAAGCATATCGATGGCACCATTGAGTGCTAAATCCCCCTGGCTATGCCATCAATAAAGATATTGAACAGTAGCAGTCCCAATACAGGCTCCTGAGGAATACTGACCTCCATTTGGACACTGACCATTAATTTGGTCCAACTCTGTTCCAATGCTGCTCATGTACAAAACAGATAGGGAGCATCTGGGGTTGCTGAGAAGCAGCTCTACACCGCAGGCAGTCTGCCACCTAAATAGAGGGGCTCCTAGGGCCAAGGATTGATGGTGATGCAGCAGTGGGACAACATCAAGGGGTCACAGGGGCAATGGCAATGGGGCCGGCTGACCTACTGCTGCCCAGATGGCTGTGCGTGGTAAGGGGCGCTGGTAGCATGGGATCTCACAGGGGCACAGAATGGGCATAAGGTTTTCCTGAGCTCTCACGTCCCATTAAGCCCAAGTAAAAACACGATGCATTCTGCCGCAAACCCAAAGGAGAATAAAAAAGACCCCTCTGCAGCCTGAACCCGTGGCGAGCATGGTGGCGGGGATGCAGCCCCCACGTGAATACGTTATTACTGGCAAAACGATTTCTTTTTGCTTCTTGTCTGTGCAAAGAAAGTAAACACATGAAATAAGAAGGAAAAGCTAAATCTCTTCATGGCACACTGAGCAGAAAATAGTAACACCGGGCAGAGCTTAAGTGAAGTAATACAGCAACTCCACCAGGGCAAACCATTATCCTGAATAATATTTGTATCAGGTCAATGAAGCAAAGCTATTCGAATGATGTTCTTCGAGTGTTTCTTCCTGGGAAGGAGACTATTCCCTTCCAGCAACTCTCTCAAAAACAGCTATGATGAGGTGCTACAATATTGCCACTTACTACGGTAGTGATTTCTCACACCTCCCACCAAAACTGAGTCACAATCCTAAAGAGGCCCCCAAGGCTCCCACGTGCCCCTAGGAACAGCTTGGGCATCACAGATCTATCACTCTTAGCTTTGAAATCTGCAGTCTCTTGGAGCTACAAGAACTGAAGGGGAAGAGGAGATGGAAGTAAAAAAAGAAATCAATTCATCTTTTTTACTACAGAGAAAGGTTTTTGCTCTCTTACCACATGCCTAGCAGCACTGCCAAGTAGCAGATTACTCACTTTCCTTCATTAATTACTGAAAAAAGCTACAAAACCCAAGGCAGCGTTCACTTAAAGTTCATTCAGAGAAAGCCACTAAACAGTGAGGATACCAAACACTACCAATGGTCAGGGTCTCCACATATGATTACTTTCTTGGGTTTGCAGCTATGTGACCTCAAAAAGTAAAATACTACTAGAGAGGTATCTTTAATGCACATCATCAGCCCAGCAAGTACTTCAATACAACAAAAATCCCAAAGTAGCCTTTACCATTGTTGCCTCAGAGTCACTCTAGTCTTTATCTGCTCACTGCCAATTGCTCTGGGTTTACATGCTAATGAGACAGCTTCAGGCTGACCACAGCCTTTGTTCTATGTTTGGCTTCTATTTATTTCACTGGCTTTGGAAAGGAATCATTGATGTGGGGAGTCCTCATCATTATCTGAAAGCTTTAAGTAGTGAGTTGACTTGTCAAGGAAGCACATGTTCATTGAAAACATCACAGCAGCTGAGGAACCTCAACTCCTATTTGGTTTCCTATGATCTCACCTCTTAAATGTGAGTCCAGACTCTTTAAATGTCAACCCTGTACCAACAAAACATTTTCCTCTGACAGCTATGTAGAGGATTAAATGAAATATGCTTCTCCTACTTCCAAGGCAATGTACCAATACTAAAAAAAGTCCACTTTCATCGCAATTTTGACAACCAAAAGAACTCATTTTGAACTGATCAATTTAAATAGGAAAGGGCCCCTCAGACAGGGCAGTGTCCCAGTGCAGAAACTGCCCAGCGCTGCACAACTGTTATCACTTGAATCCTCTTCCTGTGCTAGTGGGCAGGAGACAGCTGATTTCTAAGCAGGTGGTGGCCTACTTGAAAAGTGGTCAAAGCAAGGTGAGTCTAGGAAGTTTTAATTTGACAACAAATTTGCTATGGCACAAGCCCACCAACTCCATTTCAGCTGTAGTAATGAGGAACACGTTCATCTGCAACAGTGGGGCATGCCCCTTGTCTAGTAGAGATTCCTGAGCTCAGAGAAGGGGGAACAGAGACTCAACAGTTGAATTCACCATGCTCTCCAAATCTTACTTGTCTTATTATTGACTACATCCTCAAACTCCAACCTACAATGCTGTCAGGGCAAATTCTCCATAAACACTCCCCTCATATTTTTAAGATTAAACTATTGCACAAGTCCTACTCCCACAGGAAACCAAATACGTAAAATGATCCTCTCTCATCTTCTGCATGGCCCCATGCTGATTTTCAGTATGATTAAAGATGGTACAGTCATCTCATCATTAGCTACTACTGAGCACAGCCCTCTCCCAGAGTCCCCAACCACTAGCATCACCGGTGACTCGTGAAGCATTTCATCACTCACATGGAAGGAGCTCATCTTTTGGGTCGCTCTCTGGAAGGAGCTCATCTTCTTGGTCCCTCTCTGTGCCCACCACACAGAGAAGAATGGCAATGCCCTGTCTGAAAGCCAGGCTAGAAAGGATTCAAATGTGTTAATTTGAAAGGTTAACAACTCAAGGAGCACTCGAGCCTGTGACTACACTGCTGACACTGGCAGGTGACCTGGCCCACTGGAAAGCAAGGATGCACGGGGAGAGGGAAGGGGTCAGGTGAGCCATAAGAACACCCCTTGGGCAAGCTGTTTCTCCCTGCCTCTGCTTGCTGTACGTCTTCAGCCAGCAGTGGAACATTGCAGGAAGGGGACGATGACACAGATCCTTTCCTGGAACTTCTGTTATTGCTACTAACACAGTGTTTGCTTCTGGGGTTCCTATTTTCAGTAACTTTTTAAAGGTGAGCAAGACGTTTGGGAGAGGAGATGCAATAGAGAGCATCACCAACACCCCTGAGTCTCCCAGAGGGCTGCGCTGACTCGATGCACCAAACCCATTTCCTGCCCTCATTCAGGTTCACCTTTTTAGTTTTACACTCTGCAGAAGGTAGCAAATTTGATGATATATTTTATATTTTGAAAAAAAATAATAGAATAGACAAAACTATTTCTTAGCAACAGAGATTTTGACATTATAAAACCTGTGTGAAACAAACATTGGAAGCAGAGAAACTGGAAAGCAGAAGCCCTGTGGCTCTCTACGTCTCTGCTTCTCTTTCAGTGTACTGCTGGCAAGACAAAGGGAGGAAGACACCAGCCTTCCCCTTAGTTACTTGCTTCCTTGTTTTTGAGGCCTGGAATGAGTGGGAGATGGCCATTCAACCCTGGTTGTTGAGTTTTTGTTTGTTAATAAGTAAAAAAAATGACCTCTCCCTGGCTGAACAATATTATTACAGATGCTGAACCCTACAGAGTCCCTTCTTTAAAGTGTGCTAAATTATTTTTAACAGTGATGACTACAGGGATAGACCCACCATGGAAATACATACTCAGATAAAAGTGAGACTGACTGCATATAAAAGGAAGTCCTGTGTTTATCGAAAGAACAGATAAAACTCAATCCAGGAAAAAATAAAGTTTCCTTTCTGCAATATACATCAAAAATACTATGCTTTCCTTTTAGAAAATAACATACTGATTTTTCATTCTTAAAAAGGTATGACTGGTTCAGATTTTAAATTGCTACGTGACTATGAAATATAAATTATCAGATGTTTTCCACTATGCTCTTAACACTATGATTACCTCTACACAGCTGACGAGAGTATGCAAAAAAAAATTACATCTTATTGTTGTCAACTATTATTTTACTGTATTTTATGACATGTATGTATGACTGTATTCTCCAAGGGGTTTTTTTAATTATTTGTTTTAGAAAGGAAGTATGTGAAAGAATGAGGTTCTTCACGTGAAAATTCTTGGCTGAAATGCAAGATGTGCTGGACTGAACACGAAGCCATCTGAGCCTGCCTCTTCTACGGTTCTGCATCCTCTCTGTGTTGAGCCAGTGAGGAACAGCATCCCTAGTGGTGATGAATCCTGCCCACCCGACATGTGGCAGCCCACACTTCTGTCAGGAAAGCCTGTGCTATTTCTGTCTCATCTTTCTGACATTTTAGCACAAAATTGGAATGAGGCTCAGCTGTGAGAACCAGAAGACCCCTTCACAATGGGCCTCAGCATCCTCAAGGGACAGGTGCCTCCCAGCAGGCTAACATCCATTCCCCTGCCTCCCCTCTGGCTGACTCCTGCTCCCCTTGCTATATCACCCTTCCTCCATCACAAGACAAGTGCATATCTGTATTTTCACGGTGCATGAGGAGGCTGCCTCTAAGCACCCCTATCGTTCCTTGAGAACGGATGCTCCATCACTGGAGGGGTCACAGCAGGCACACACTTAGAGATGTAGTAGGAGCAGCCACTCTGCCATGACACAACATGACACCCATGCCCACCACAGAGCAACAACTCTGCATGTTTTACTGAATTGGATATGGACTCAAGAAGAATGCATGGAATGGACTTTTCAGTCGAAAAACTATATATTCAGGGATATACAGATATTTTACACACATACACATACATATATTTTTGTGTGTCTTATTTACAGATAAATAAATGTTAACTGAAGTCAACCAAAACACAATCAATCAAAACAAAATCTTTCCTCTACTTCCTTCTACTTTATTGAGTTAAAATACTTAAAAATTCATAAATTATTTCTATCATTGGAAATGAAAATATATTGATTGTCTTATAAGGATGACAATATAGCAAACCACCTAATACAAGCTGCAATAAAAGCATTTCAAAACATGTAAGAAGGTAGTCAATAAAAAAGCAGTCTGTTAAAAGCTGTTTCAAAATGAAATTAGAAATTAAAAAGCAAATTCATAAAATCTTTTTTTCTATAGTAACTCACAAAGGAGTTTTTGATTGGACTTAGCCTAAATTAATCCACAAATAAACAGTCTCAATAATATTTACTGAAACAATCATTCAGTAAAGTAAATAAAATAGTGCCTGTATTGGGCTGACTCCTCAGCTCTTAGTTGGAAGGCAATCAGACAGCAGCACACCAAACACAGCAGTGTCCCTTTCCTTTTGGTTAGGACTGTAATATCTTTACCCACAGTCCATCCACAACCGCACAATCAAAATTTAAGTTCTCTCTTTCCCTCTACACATCTTGCACCTAAACCCATTTTAATGATACATCAGTTGCAGCAATTAATGAACCTTCGTCCAGAAGGGGTAAGAATTTAACAGCTTAATGAGATAGTAATACATATTAAAATAAAAATTATTCAGATGATGTGTCTATTCTAGTCCTCCCTCTGAAAATAACTGTAGGAGAAATGATCATTAGCATTTTGATAACAATCTTGCCAGCCTTCTGTTAAAATATTTTCACTTTAAACTGAAACGTGGATTTGTTATCTCATGTAAGCAGACCAATCTAAAATTAGCAAAGGCTGATTTGTATTGGTTTGGATCAGATATTTTAAAAACTTGGAAAAAAAAATGCTAACTTGTCTGAATAAACAGACTCTCATGCCTGTTGCTGTAGCAGCAGAAAGACACTGTAATCATTGACAAAGAAACAATCTCTTCTTGTAAATATCATTTTCATACAAGGCCCTTCTTAACCATATACAGCATTAGTTTCACTTGTTTGATAAATTATATTCCATCTGACAGCCAACACAAGGGACCAATTCCTCACTACCACAAATTCTTAAGGTATCTTCCAAACAAGACGTGGCTGAATGCAGGAAAGAACTTTGCACCTTTGTTCTGTTGCCTTCGAGAGCAGAAGAAAATTCCTCAGCATCCCCCAGCTAAGTTATGTTGTGCAATCACCATGGTGAAAGAAAACAGTCCCATCTCTCTCTTTTTTTAATTAGCGAGTCCCACAGCCTTCCCTCTTTTGGCACCCAGCACTGCAAGCCAGACTGCTAAGCCTTCCAGTTTCCAAAACGCAACAAGATACAGACCTGCTGCAGAAACGGCTTTACAGCATTCACAAGGATGTGCATCCCATAGAAACCCCTGCCCTCGGATCAACCATAAGCAAATGGACCAGTCGCACCAAAAAACCCAACTACACCCATGGGACAAGAAGCCAAACTTCAGCAGAGGCCAATGCATGCTTTGAAAGTGCCAGAAACCAGTTATGACAAAAACCCGACTGTGATTTTCACTATTTAACCCCTTGATAGCTACAGATGCGGAGAAGTGAGACCGGTGCCAGACACCAGACCTTCCATGTGACCCCTAGAAGAGGGGCAGAGGAGGGGTGCAGGTCCATCTGCTCCTTTGGGCAGATTAGGCTGCCCCTTGCCTGAGTTCACAGGTGACCCCAGTTAACAGAGACCAGTGCACAGCAAGTTCTGTGGAGCTGACAGAAGTTATGCTTAAAAGACTGGGCAGAAAGTGCTCTTAATTCCAGATGTTTTACATTCTTCTCTCTACTTTTGAAAACAAAATGTCTTTTTAATACCAAAAGTAATATTCCCTCTTCTTGTACTTCCCCTGAACTGAAAGCCATCTCATGTGCATGTATCATTAAATTAATGTTTGTTCTTTTTAACCAAATAAAAACGTTCAAATTACATGCAAGGACAATCAGATTAAATTATTGGGCACACGCTGTGTTTTTTTAAAAAGCTGTTCAAACAATTTTAAAGATTTTTAAGCAATGATCTAGCAACATAAGCAAAACTTCCCCAAAAGAGGAGGTAACAAATTTAACTTTACTGCTGAGGAAGAGGGTAATGGAGCCAAGTGAGTAAAACTAGCACATCAGCAATCCCCCTGTTGCCCCAAATTGTAGTGAAAAGGCATGGCTCAAGCTGTCAGAGAAATTTGAACTGGCGGAAGAAGGAGGATTTGAGGCTGCTAAATGGCAAGAACCTGTTTCCAGGCCCATCTGGACAATGCTCTAGAAAGAAGTTTTTCTAATTGTTTTCACTCTCCTTATTTGGTTTGGGTTTTTTGTTTTGTTTTTTTCACTTTCTCTTTTGCATGACAGTCAGCCCAGTAAATTTTCAGCCAAAGCACCAGTCTGCTCCAAGTAAGAAGCTTCTGTAATAGGGAGCAGTTTGATTTGATGCAAGACTAGGGATAAATAGGTAGCTTTCAGCTGGCACTGCTTTTCCCCATTGCTCCCTCCCCAGCTGCAGAAGCACAGCTGCTGTGGAAGCTGGGGCAAGGCCAAGGTCATGCAGCTTTCTCAAATCCCATAGTTTATCTTTGTCCAGGCTCTCATGTCCTATTAGAATTAATCTTGGGTTCTTCCCATGACAACTTACCCCAGACTGGTAAAACCTGTTGTAAAAGATCACATTTTAACAAGACCGCATCGAAAACGCTCACAAAAATTCAGCTCGATATGTGATGAGTGAGTGCTGGAAAGCTGAAACCACATGCATCCTGCTAAGTTTTGGTCCGCAGAAGTTGCTGAATACCTGAATGAATCCAGTGGAGCAGAGATCAGCAATTACAATGTTGCAATGCTTAAATACATTAATAGAGTGAAATATGAGTTACAACTGACCTTCTGCAGCTTTCTACCTTTCTAAGGTAGAACAGACTTCAAATAAAAAAGTGGCATCATATAGTTACAGATATTACAGGTGGGTAACTTAAGTGCAAAAGGGAATCATGTTTTTATCTGAAATTTAAGCAGTGCTTCTTAACAGACAGCATGAAATATTACACAAAATTGTGAAATTAGAGGGGAAATTCTAAAGACAACAGCGCTCAACTCAAGAAGTAACAGATACACTTTTCAAGCTAAAACAGCAATAGGATTATTAAGCTAAAATTATGAGACAGCAAACTACAATAACTCTAGACAATAAGAAAAGACCTTCCTAGAGCATAAAATTCTCTACACCATAAATAAAATATGGTTGTAGTATTTTATGGAGCAACTTGTTGACTGTACGGACACAGTTTTGTCTAGAAAGAGCAGTATAGCTCATACAGCCTGCCCCTGACCTGCAAGTACAAGCACACAGCATCAACAGCCAGTGACTTCAGCTGGTCTGACCTGTTGGGCACCCTGCCAGCACCAGGAGTCTGCCTGAACATGAACTGATAAGATTAAAAACAAGGAATACAGTGTACTGTTACACAGTCCGTACACAGCGCTCATTGCTGCATCTCAGCACTGACATTCCCCGCGAACAAAGTGCAGCATCTCTGCCAAACCCCACTCAACAGCAGAAAATAACTGTCGTAGCTTCAGGGTATACAATCGGTGCTTTTTAATCTCCCCAAATCCCAACATCCCAGCCTCTCTAGTAATAACTCCGCATTTGTAAGGCAGCTTCCCTCTGAAGATTGCAAGTCCATGAAGGTGGGTGAGTGATACTGGGGCAGGTTTCCAGCTGGGAAATGTGAAGCTCAGATAGTTCTTGCAGATCATTGGAGGTCAATGACCGCATCCTGCACAGGACCACCCTCTCCATGCCTATTCAGCCTTAAAACCACAACAGTATGTCTCTTCAAACAGCAGAGGTTTAAAGGAGGTGGGAAAAAAATGCCAGAACTAAAACATGCACAGGATCTCAGGGCTAAGAGTCTTGAAAGTCTATCTATTTTCTTTTTGAGTAATCAGCTACCAAACACCAAACGTTATCATACACTCAGTGTTACCAGCATTTGTCGTGAATCATTCGGATGGATGATATGCAGAGATTAAACTTAGCATTCTCATTTGACAGCAGGCAGAGTCCCACAGACACATGTCACATTGACACAAAGCAATAGGGAGGGTATGGGGCTATTGACACAAAGTCCTCTTCACATTCCACAACTCTTCTAGCAGTGACTGAGCCACTGCTGGCCATCCCAATTCAGAAGGAAAAGTCCACTGTCGACACTGGCACCCTTTGGTCACATCAGGCCCATAATGTGCTTTTCTAGCATGCAAGTAAAAATTAACAGTACCATGCGAAAATGGGTGAAAATATTCTCATTTTGGAAAACATAATGGACGTAAAGATGAAACCTGAAAATGGTGGGTATTCTGAAAAGCATAAGAACTCAGTTAATGATGAACATATCTGACTCAGCCCTTTGGCATTCCTCTCCTGTGCTTGCTCATTTCTGTGAGGACAGCTTTAATTACTGGGATTTTAAATACTTCTGGCTGTATTTTTTGCAATATCATTCTTTATGATTGTTAATCTCCTGCATTTAAACACATTTTTTAGCCATCTGCCAGATAAAAAAAAAAATTCCTCAAGATCAAAGACTTTGACACATGGAATATCAGTCCTATTTGGATGGCTTTATGACAATGTTCGAGTACTGGCCAGCCAAACTACAGTATCAGAAGCAAATAAATCAGAGAGAAAGAACAAAAATAAAGCAAATCCATGGGCCTATGCATAGCGTGCGCTGCTGAGAAGAATGGCACTCCTGTCTCTGCCCATCTGACCATTAAAAAGCCAAGTTGAGGAGCCTCCTCTGTCCAAGACAAAGTATGTCCCCTACACAACTCACTGCTGCTTGTAACAAATACAAATGCATATAAACGCCAGGCTCCATCCACTTCCTTTTGCATAACCCAGAGTGGGATCTTCACCTGACAGACAACGTACCCAAGAAGGAAAGGTGGCTGTGGAAAATTACTGCAAGTTCTACTTCACACTCAATCCACTGTACCCAGTGTAGGATGAGGCAGGTCTCTCATAAAAAAATAATGACTCGATGTCTCTTTTGGAGAACTCCTACAAATAGACAAACTGAAAAGCCTAGATAGCAAATTAGTGCTGTTCTCTCTGCTTGCAAAACTGCTGTGCAGCCAAGGGTAGTAACCTTTCCCCTGAGCTAACAAATGGCAGTCTTCCACCCGAAACAGTGAAATAGCTTTACGAAGCTGATACATAGGCAAAGTGAAACACAGGGAAGCGCAGCCCATCCATCACTTCAGTCAAGCACGCTGACACATCATTTTCCTTACGCGCACATCTTACTCTGCCATTACCTATACCCCCCCGTCTGGTAACGCTCTGCATACCTCTCCGTCACTTCAGCCATGTTGTCTCTTCTGGGAAAACCGAGACACATGTTTTGTTTTTCTAGGTTGTTTCTTTTTCATGCAAATGTTGTTCTCAGTTTATATTGCAAGCAAGCAAGCAAGCAATAAATCCTGCACCTGGAGTGGGAGATGCCTGGTTGGGGAGGCAATTACTACACTTGCATACATTTAGCTGGCTATTAGATCTTGAGAACTCCTGAAAAAATTCTAAGTGAAAAAAAGCACAATAATTGTTAAAAAAAGACCAAATCCCAAACTCCACGCTCAGTAAAGGTGGCAGATTTACCATAATGCCTCTACAATCTAAGGCAGCCATTTACTTTGACACAACCTGAATTCCCCAAGCAATTCTACAGTGGTAATGGAAACAGAGGAGCCAATAAATTATAACCTTGTGTGTAATGTGCCTACCATTATAAACCACTCTTAGCCTCCTGCTTTATCCCCTGGGGGGGCCATTCTAACATTTGCTGGATTTCCTTTCCCTCACTCTTCCAATGTGCTCTTTAAGCAGTTGGACCCTTTCATAATGCCTAATACCACACTCTTTATTTACGTAGCATCTGTAGTATGTACATCCCAAAATATGCTACACCATTTAGAAACAGACTACTGGATTTTTTTACAGGCTGAAATAAAGTCATTGGGCTTACCAAAGGTCAAATAATACTATATACCAATAACATCCCAAATATTTTCCAAGCATATATTAGCAGTTAAACACCCCTTCCAGATCTCTCACGCTGAAGATGTACACTGCATATCTTAAAATACCTACAGTATTACGAAAGCGTTCCTGAAGAAAGGTCCTGGACATCTTTTGGATCAGCCCCAAATCATCCCCAGCCCAGCCCCTCTCACACTGGGTTTCAGCACTCTGGATAGACCAAGTCTGTGATAAACTATGGGAAAAGAAGGACCGAAGACCGTATAAAGAAATACAATCCCCCCAGAGTCTTGCCAAAGTGATAAAAAATGTGCATTGATTTTAGAAAATAATCATCTATGCAAATAAAACTTCTGCCAAGTATAAGGTGTAGAAGCAAAACACAGGCATAAGGCAACACAAAAGGTTGCCCTGCTCTGTCTTCTAAGGTTAATTAAAATTCTCAGAGAAACAGATCCCCAGTGTGATTCTAACATATCAGTCCGAGGATCTGGGCAAGACTGAAGTCTGATAGAAATGACCTTGGCTCTCTGCCATTACATTTCACAACTAGCAGTTTCCTTCCTAACTGAAAAACTCATAATGGTATGTCCCATTTTATATACCACATTACCTAAAATGAAAGGTATTAATTAGTAAAATAGTGTAATTTGCATTTAAGCCCCAGGCAGCAAATCTACAGTAATTTCTGAAAGGTAAAAAAAAATATATATTATAGAGAATCACTTCAGCTTTCTCAAAGAGAGCTAAGCTGTCAAAGACCAACATAAGAACGAAAGGCATGCAATTCTGCTCTTCAGTATCAGCCTCAGAAAGCTTAATTCCATGCTGGCTTGTACCATCTATTGTTTAGTACAGAGAGAGGTGCTGTACTCCTGTCTCCAAGGATAGCTCAGCAATCAGCTGTATCAGCAGATCCTGGGAGGATTACTCTCCCCTGCTGCTTTTTTAAAAAGCAGATTAGTCCAGACTTTCTTTCACTGTAATGAACCTTGTAAGGATCAAGCACGTTGCATTGATTTCCAGGATAAAATTGTGCGGTCAGTCAAAAGGCCAAGCAAACAGTTTTACAGACACACTCTTCCCCAGCAGACTCACTGCCCCAGAATCACCCATTAGCCTCAACAAGGGAGAAAAAATGCAGTTGTTAACCGTGAAAGTCAAAACGTGATGTGTAACTTTGTTTTCTACCAAATTCAGGTGGGTAGCGGCCCAAGCAGAAACAGATAACAGAACTGAAGATTCTCACTGAAGTGCTATTCAATGAAAGCCAGAAAACAATTGAACACAATGTGTTTATATTTACTATATGATACCTGCAATAACGGCTAGAAAAGTATCTTCTTAAAAATCTGACACTTCATGTTAAAATAATGAAAATTCAACTTCTCTAAAATTTTGCATTAACACATAAAATTACCCTCAAGAAACTTTTCCATTCTAGTATTTCCATACATGCACATCCCCCTGTAACATCCTAACTTGACTAGGATTAAAAGATATGAAAAACAGAGACTGTCTTCTTGCTGGATGGTCACAAAGTTTGGTCTAGGCATGAGACCCTTTTCCTCCAACACAAATCCTGCAGGTGCAGTAAGCCTTCCATATAGATCCTACCTCCTATAAGACACTACTATCTGGGCATCAAACCAAACCGTGAGGATATCATCATTTGAACAACCTAATGAATGCAAACTTCCCTTTTTGTAATGCTGAAGCTCAAGATGACAAGAGTTGTCTGCTACGAAAAAGCCACAATCCCGTTTAGTTGAAAAACACGGAGAAAAAAAAAAAAGCAGAGGCCAGAATCCCATTGCCTTTTTTCTTCTTTAAATTGTGCATATCATTATCAAATACCTGAAGATCATTGGAGCCTACAGTTCAGTAATAAAGGATGTACCCTTTTAGAAATATTGCCAAGCATATTTCACTTCAAACTCCAAAATTGAATTTTATGGAACAATGTATGGTATTTGCCATCATATCCTGTAGGCAAAACTTCAAAACGTTGGTACAGGTGTATTCATTTTTCTCAGGGGGAAAAAAAAAAGGAAATTAATTAATTGAAACATTTACTATAGTGATACAACTTCATAAGGAATCTCTGCATTGACCTTTCCAAATTAAAAGCCTTTACACTAAACTACAGCTCAAGCAGATTTCATGACAGATCAAAGACAATTAAATGTATCCACTATATATACATGACATTAGAAATAAGATGAAGTTCACAGTCTTCAGAGCATCTCCATTTCAAAGTTTCCTAAAGAGGTCCTATAGTAAATTTTATCATATAGAATTATCCAATAACACAGAACACTGTGAGGAATTGATCTTGTCCCCTCTGAGTCAATGAAACCCTCACCACCGATTTTAAAAGGAAAGAGAACGGGCACTCAAGTGCAGTTTTAAAATAAATAAATGCATATGTTGCAGCGTTCTCCTTCAATAAATCACACACCTAATACATAAAAATGAAATTACATTCCCTCGGGAGGGGAAACTTCAGCTTCAAACGACACACGATCCTGGCTGTGAGAGGGGACTCTGCGTGGCTGTAACCAACCGCACCGGCAGCATCCCGAGAGCGGAGAGGGAAACTCGGGGCGGGGGAGATGGAAGCACCGGGTACGGGAGCAGCAGAGCGTTTCTAGCGACTTATTCCTGAGAGCGGGAACCAGCTCCTGCCTGCACCTGACAGGCACCTGGCAGAGGCCGACAAGCGCTTCCCAGGGACTTTAGAATCACAGAATCTGTTGTTTGGAAAAGACCTTTGAGACCATCGAGTCCAACCGTACCTGCCCGCTATTAAAATATATCCCTCAGTGCCTCGTCCACCTTCTTTTACACACCTCCAGGGATGGTGACTCAATCACCTCCCTGGGCAGCTGTGCCAGTGCCTCACAACTGTTTCTTAACTCCGGGAGCCACGTCCAGCTCTGCTGCCCCGGGGGCCGGTGCGGAACCTGCCGAACAGTGGGTCCTCCCGGGGCAGCCTGGATGTTCTGAGCCCATTCTACCCCAAGCCTCCCATCTTTACATCAGGAGTACAACCGCATCCAAGATGCTCCGCGGTGTCCCGGGACCCGCGCACCCCGACGCCCTCGCCCCGGTGCGAGAACCCACCTTTCCCAGCAGGGCGCTGCGGCTGGCGGCCGCCAGCTCCCTCAGGCTAGCTGCGGCCGAGGCGGCGGCGGCGGCGACGGCGCTGGGGGAGGCGGCGGCGGCGGCCGCGGGCTGGGGGTAAGCAGGGGCCAACGCGCTGGGGCTGCCGCTGGCGCCCCCGGCGGTTCGGGGCCGCTGGCGGATGCCGTCCAGGAGGCGGACGAGGAGGATGTTGGCGGGCAGCTCGTCCACGCCGCAGCCCACCAGGATGCGGCACTCCGGGCAGCGCAGCTCGTGGCGGGAGCTGACGATGCTCTCCAGGCAGCGGCGGCAGAAGGTGTGCTGGCACGGCAGCACCTTGGCCGTGGTGTCCAGCCGCTCCAGGCACACGGAGCACTCCAGCAGGTCCAGCAGCGACGACTCGTCCATCGCCGCCTCCGCCGGCTCCCGCTCCGCCGCCGCCGCCGCTCCACCGCTCCGCCGCCCCCTCGCCTCCGCCTCCGCCCCCGCCCCAGCGCCGCCGCCTCCGCCTCCCCTCCGCGGGGCAGCGCAGGGACCCGGCGCCCCTAAGGCCGCCGCCGCCGGCGGCGCGGGGGGGCGGCCGGCGGGGCGGCGGGGGACATCGGGGCGGCGCGGGGGGCGAGCGAGGAGGCGGCGGCGGGGCTGCCCGCGGGCGGCGCTGCTGCCTGGTGCCGTGGGGCGCGGCGGCGATGCCAGCGGCGGCGATGCCAGCGGCGGCGATGCCAGCGGCGGCGATGCCAGCGGTGCTGTGCGGGGCGGTGTGGGGCAGAGCGGAAAGGAGCGATGAGGGGCGGAGAGGGGCTGCCTCCGGAGGACGATGCCCAGTGCCGTGGGGCGCGGTGGTGATGCGGGGCGAGGCGGTCCGGTGCCGTCCGGTGCGGAGCGGGGCTGCCCCCGGGCGGTGATGCCCACCGCTGTGGGGCGCGATGGTGATGCCAGCTGCGCGGGGCGCTGCGGTGCTGAGCGGGGCGCTGTGGGGAGGCCGTGGCGGGGCTGCCCCCGGGCGGCCCTGCCTGGTGGGGAACGGTGCGATGCGGAGTGGGGCTGCCCCCGGGTGGTGATGCCTACCGCTGTGGGGCGCGGTGGTGATGCCAGCGGCGCGGAGCGTTGCGGGGCGAGACGGTGCGGGGTGGAGCAGGGCGAAGCGAGGCGGGGCAGTGCGGGGCGGGGCAGCAGGAGCAGTGCGGGGGGTGCAGTGCGGGACGATGCGGAGCTGGGCTGCCCCGTGGGGGACGCCGGCGATGCCAGTGGGGTGGCAGGAGCGGTGCAGCAGAAGGGCACCTGCCTGCCCGCGCCTCCTCCTTCCGCTGCCCGGCGCGGGGAGAGCCCAGGAGCTCCGTGGGCACACCCGCGGCTTCGGCGGTTCCCGCCAGTGCTCCGTGACTCCCTGCAACCCGACCCAGCGGGCTCGCCTCACGCCTTCCTCTGGAGGCAGACGGGGGCAGGCGGAGGAGAACCCCTTGGGGCAGCCGAGGACACCCGGGCGGAGACGTGGGGGAGCCCCTGCAGGCCAGGCGCCCCGAGGGGAGTGGGGGTGGCTGTGGCGGGCGGCCAGGACAGGGTCCGTGGGCACAACCTGCCCTCTGGGGGTGGGGGGGAGCAGTGCCCGCTCCGCGGGCCGGGGCTGGAACCGCGGTCTCTGGCGGCGCGGCGCCCCCTGGCGGGTGCAACGGGACACAGAGCGTGGCCCCTGTACATCACCCCCACGCCTCCGTCGGGTGTTTCAGCGCGGCCCCGATTAATCGTTCTTTAGAACAATTTAATCCCTTGGTTGGAAAAGACCTTTGAGATCATCGAGTTCAACTGTACCTGTCCACTACTAAACGAGATCCCTGAGCACCTCATCTACCTGTCTTTTGAACACCTCCAGGGATGGTAACTCAACAACCTCCCTGGGCAGCTGTGCCAGTGCCTGACAGCCCTTTCAGTGAACAAAATTTTTCTGATGTCCAATCTGAACCTCCCGTGGTGCAACTTGAGGCCATTTCCTCTCATCCTATTGCCCATCACTTGAGCGAAGAGACCAAGGTCCACCTCACTACAACCTCCTTTCAGGCAGTTGTAGACAGTGATGAGGTCTCCCTTCAGCCTCTTTCTCTCCAGGCTAAACAACCCCAGTTCCCTCAGCTGCTCCTCGTCGCTGATGTATCATACCCAGCCCCTACGGGGGATGGAATGATGAAAATAAGAGTGCCTCTTGTCTGTGCCAGGTGTCCTGTGCTCCAGCCCAGTGCGGTTCCATCTCCATCCAGTTCCCGTGTCCCCAGTGCAGCAGCAGGAACTGTGTTTGGGGTCCTGTGTGAACTGGTGTTCAAGCCCTGCTGGAAGGAACAAGGCCTGGCATTTTGGAGCTATGGATCCAGATTGTATACTAAGCACAAGGAGATTTTAAAAAATAAGGTACAGCCACTTGCGCATGTGGAATATGAGCAGAACTTCCCATTAGAGAAGCTGCAGGAGAAGCCCCATTTTTCAGATAAATATTTCTTTTGGAAAAAAAATCCCTTTTTGCCTAATGGTTGACTATTAGTATGATTAAAGGGCCTACTGAAGCCAGAAGCTACCACTGAAATACATCTTGATTTTGCTAAAGGGAGTTTTCATTTGTGGTCCCATCCCTCTCTCAGGGAATGGTGAGGGAAGGAATGGAAGGAGCCAGGAATTTAATAACTGGCGAAGAACATGGTGCGAAGAACAAAACTTTGGGTTCTTCGACAATGGGTTGGCCAACACGCCAGGCCTGCTGGCAAAAAACAGGGCACACCTGTCCTGTAAGGGCATAAGGATACTCTCCCAGAAGTTGGTCGGACTAATCAAGAGTACTTTAAACTAGCTTTAAACAGGCTCTGAGGGACGGTGTACTGGTGAGAGCTCCTGGTCTGCCATCTCAGCGGAAGTGGAGAAGAGCACTCCAGGTGGCAGCCAGAATTCAAAGGTTATTGGTGGGTTACGAAACACCGCTAGTAGACAGTCAGGACGTGAGCCTACTCCACTTAGGAAAAGGGTGGAAACAACAGCCCAGCTGAAGTGCATTTACACCAACAAACACAGCATGGGCAACAAACAAGGGGAGCTGGAAGCCATTGCTAGGCTAGAAAACAACGGAAACATGGTGGGATGATTCGCACAGCTGGAGTGATGCCATGGTGAGACAGGCTAGGAATGAGAGGCAGTCGGGTTGCCCTCTATGTTAGAGAAAGTTTTGATTGCATTGAACTAAAATATGCAAACTATGGGGTTGAGTGCTTGTGGGTTAAAATCAGTGGAACCCACAGTAAGTCAGACAGTGGTGGGACTCTGTTATCGGCTGCCCAGCCAGGACAAGGAAACCGATGAGTTCTTCTACAAGCAACTGGGAGAAGTTTCGCAATCACTGGTCCTCATTCTTGTGGGAGACATCAACCTTCCTGGTGTCTGCTGGAAGTATAACAGCAGAAAGGAAACAGTCTAGGAGGTTCATCGAGTGTATGGAAGATAAATTCCTGACACAACTGGTGAGTGAACCGACTAGAGAAGGCGCCCCACTGGATCTGCTGTTTGTGAACAGAGAGGGCCTTGTGGGGGAGGTGACTGTTGGAGGACGCCTGGGGCCCAGTGATCACGAGATGACAGAATTCTCAGTTCTTGGAGGAGTAAGGAGGGGGATCAGCAGAACTGTCACCTTGGACTTCTGAAGGGCAGACTTTGAACTGTTTAGAAGGCTGCTTGATAAAGTCCAGCGGGAGACGGTTCTAAATGACAAAGGAGACAATGAGGGCTGAATGCTCCTCAAGAAGGAAATTCTGGCAGTGCAAGAGCAGGCCAACCCCGTGTGCCATAAAATGAGTCAGTGGGGAAGAAGGCCAGCTTGGCTTAACAGAGAGCTCTGTGTGGGTCTCAGGAAAAAGAGGAAAATATATGAGCTTTGGAAGAGGGGACAGGCTTCCCAGGAGGACTACAAGGAGCAGTTGAGATCACACAGGCAAAAAACTAGAAGGGCTAAAGCCCAACTGGAACTTCAACTGGCCAGTTCGGTGAAAGACAATAAGAAATGTTTCTTCAAGTATATTAACAACAGCAGGAGGACCAAGGAGAATCTCCCTCCTTTACTGGATGCAAGGGGAATGGATTAGTAACAAGTAACAAAGGATGAGGACAAGGCAGAGGTACGTAACGCCTTCTTTGCCTCAGTCTTTAATAGTGATATGTTTTCTGGGCTCCAAGCCTCCTGAGCCAGAAGACTGTGAAGGTGAATCCTCTGTGTTCCAAGAAGACTTATTTAGAGACCTGCTTGGCCAATTGGACATCCACAAGTCTATAGGGCCGGATGGGATACACCCAAGCGTATTAAGGAAGCTGGCAGAGGTCCTTACCAAACCCCTTTCCCTCATCTATCAGCAGTCCTGGCTGACTGGGGAAGTGCTGCTTGGCTGGAGACTGGCAAATGTAACTCCCATTTACAAGAAGGGTCGGAGTGAGTATCCAGGGAACTACAGGCCTGTCAGTCTGACCTCGGTACCGGGGAAGGTCATGGAGCAGATCATATTGAGTGCTATCACACAGCACATACAGGACAGCCAGGTGATCAGGCCCAGTCAACATGGGTTTATGAAAGGCAGGTCCTGCCAGACCAACCTGATCTCTTTCTATGACAAGGTTACCCATTTAATGGACGAGGGAAAGGCTGTGGATGTGGTATATCTGGACTTTTGTAAAGAATTTGGCACTGTTTCTCACAGTTTTCTGATTGAGATACGGGCTGCCATTGGCCTGGACGGGCACATCCTATGCTGGGTAGAAAACTGGCCGGATGGCTGGGCCCAGAGGGTGGTGGTAAATGGAGTTAAATCCAGCTGGAGGCCGGTCACAAGTGGTGTTCCCCAAGGTTCAATGCTGGGTCCAGTCCTGTTGAATATCTTTATTAATGATCTGGACAAAGGGATCGAGTGCTCCCTTAGCAGGTTTGCAGATGACACAAAGCTGGGTGGCAGTGTTGATCTGCTTGAAGGAAGGGAGGCTCTGCAAAGAGATCTGGACAGGCTGGATTGGTGGGCTGAGACCAACGGGATGGGGTTTAACAAGACCAAATGCTGAGTCTTGCACTTGGGACACAACAACCCCATGCAGCGTTACAGGCTTGGGGAAGACTGGCTGGAGAGCTGCCTGGAGGAGAAGGACCTGGGGGTGTTGGTTGACAGACGGCTGAATATGAGCCAGCAGTGTGCCCAGGTGGCCAAGAAGGCCAATGGCATCCTGGCCTGTATCAGAAACAGTGTGGCCAGCAGAACATGAGAAGTGATTATAACCCTGTACTCAGCACTGGTGAGGCTGCACCTCAAGTCCTGTGTTCAGTTTTGGGCCCTCAGTACAGGAAGGACACTGAGGTGCTGGAGCACGGCCAGAGGAGGGAGACAAGGCTGGTGAAGGGCCTGGAGAACAAGTCCTACGAGGAATGGCTGAGGGAATTGGGGCTGTTTAGCTTGGAAAAGAGGACCCAGGGGGGAGACCTCATCGCTGTCTATGGCTGCCTGAAAGGAGGCTGTGACAGAGCGAATTTTGATCTCTTCTCACAAGTGAGAGGTGATAGGACAAGGGGAAATGGCCATAAATTGCCCCAGGGGAGGTTCAGACTAGACATTAGGAAGAGTTTCTTTACCAAAAGGGTGGCAGGCACTGGCACAGCTGCCCAGGGAGGTCATTGAGTCACTGTCCCTGGAGGTGTTTAAAAAACGGGTAGATGAGTTTTTGAAAGACATGGTTTAGCAGAAGATGGGTATGGTTGGACTCGATGATCTCAAAGGTCTTTTCCAACTGGAAGATTCTATGATTCTTCTGTGCCTTTGGTGTAATAGAGGACTTTTGTATTTCAGGATTTCAGTTCAAGCACTTGCAGATGCCCTTCTCTTCCTCCCTTAAGTGACATTTTTAAAATTGATTTTTTTTGTGAGAGTTGTGTGGGGAAGGCTGCACAAAATCTTTCTGTCAGTTTTATGACTCTACAGTTAACTTCTGATATACACAGCAAGATGACCCTATTGTTATAAGGGTAATCTGGACAATGTATAATAAAATTTACTGAAGTTCAGTGTGCAGGAAGCCATGAATCTGTTGCTCCTCATGTGTTACTCTAGAATAGGAGAAGTAAGTGTAAAGCTAAAGAAAAGCTCCTGATACAGAACTCAGCTCATTATTTGTTGCTGAGTAATACCCAGTAGTCTAACCCATGTCCTTGCTGAAAGAATTTTCAAACTCAACAGTTTTAAACTATAAATAATACTGATGCCTGGAGTAATGTGAAATACATTATCAAGGACTTGGGCTTTCTCTGGAGTAAAACTGTTAATTTAAGGAGTGATGGAGAGCCTTTAAGGATAAAAGACATTGCTTCAGCAACTAGAGAGAACTACTGAAAAATCTGTAATGAAACGCATAATTGTGTCAGCATCTCAGATTGCTTACTTCAAAGGTAAAAACTTACATATCACTGTCAAAACATAAAACTGAAAATACTTTGTTACACACCAGCATAAATCCAGAGTACTTCCAATGACTAGGAGGGCTCTTTTCATCCATCCTTCCTTCTGGTTGCTTCAGGGCTTGCAGCCAAACCAACTTGTCACCAAGTCTCCCATAGCTGCCCAGTTTTATCTCCCCCAATCAGAAAAACACTGGAGAACCAGCATGTAAAGAGGATGAGAGAGTCCCTTGACCCTGGGAGAGCTTTAAAAAGGTTCAGATCTGAAGACCATTTATTATTCCATAGAAGCAATTGCTGTCACACTTAAAATGAGAGTCTACTGTAATTCACATGTAAAGTACCCTCTTGAACACAAGCTGGTTACCATCACGGAGAAGCAGAAGTTAAAGTTGAAGCGAAGCTACAGCAGATCCCTGGAGTGGACGAGGAGGTGAGGGAGCTCTCAAACCACCTCAGAGGACATGGGAAAGGATGGAGGAAATGGGGAATCTGAGAAGGATGGGGAGAAGGGAAAATAAGAAGAAAAAGAGGTGAGGAGAAATGAATGGAGAAATGGAGTAGAAGGTGGAAAGATTTATAAAGTTAAACAAGGAACTAGAGACAAGTAAAAGCACAATTCTATGAAAAGGAGGGAGAGACTTGGGAGTTGGACTCCAATTAGAGAAAAACACCTCCTGAGTGTCTGAAGAGCCTTTAATATCAAAAGAAGCATTTTCACGCTTAAAAGTTGAACGTGTGTTTGTGAGCTTCCCTGTGACTGGGCTTGAAGGAGAGTTAGGCCAGGCCTGAAGGAAATGAAAGAAAAAAATATCATCCCACATTCTTTCTTTTCTTGCCAAAGAGACCATGAGAAATAGTGCATTAAATATTAAGAAATTAAATACTCAGACTGTTAAATTTGGAAAAGGGTAAAAGATGAAACACTCAGAAGCCTGAGATAAAACACACAGAAGTGAATGGAAAGAGATACAGAAGATGTAACAGGGTTTGGGTTTCTTTAGAAAGATGTGGATTTTAATAATTTCCCTGTCTCAGCTGCCAAAACATCTAGTTTCAGATTATAAGTGTAAAGTGATTATTTGTGAACTAATTAAATAATGTGATTAACACGGTTCTTAAGCAGAGGTGCTTAAGAGGTACACACAGGGATAGAGCTGCACATTTTGCCATGTTTCACTTGCTGAGTGTGTTTGAGGAGACAGCTGATAAGCAACTCCTGTTTCAGGCTGTGGAAGCAGCTTCACTCCCATGCTGAATGAAACAAATCCTTCTTGATGCATTAACTTTGAAGAGTACCTGGTGACAAAAAGAGACTCAAAAAGGCAAAACCTTGTTGCAGGAGAGTAGAGGGGTATTGAAGCATTCCAAGACTTCATTTGTAGTTGTCCTTAAATTATAATAACATTCTAGGTATTCTTGCTAAATATCTCAATTTTTTTTTAAAGCCTATTTTGCCTTCCTGGTTCTTTTTCCTTGTATGATCTTTCTTGCTGTTCAGTTTATAACTGAAGAGAATGGCAGTTTTTTTCTGTCTGTAGCTTATTTACGACAGTATATGAATATTAAACCTTCAGCTTTGCTTTCGTATATTTGCATGCTGATCTTGAAAATAGCTAACTCTTTTGCAGTGTTCTACCAAATGGCATTTGATTATACAGAAATTATTCCCAATCCTTACTTGCGTTCCTGCTTTGCTTGCAAGGGTCTACAGTACAATAACTATACAGTTTACACAGCGAGAAAACATTTGCCTACTAAGTAACAAGTAGCTCTTATTTGTATCATTATTCCCAAACTCGTAAAGCATTATAAGAACGGTAGGTATTATTATTTTAGAATGAGTCAATGTAATTAAGCTTGCAATGGAATGCACAGCAATCTATTTTTACTATTTCATTTTCTCTATATGCTTAAATGTTCACTCAGTTATGCTTACATTACTTGCTTTACGTACATTTGGAATAAAAAAATCAAGGTGTTCTTGGACTTCTGAAGTGAATAGTATTAATACTAAGCAGAGGGAAGGAGTGAGACTTGTCAGCTATGTCTTTTCTTCATTTTGTTGGACCTAAACAATCTTGTACATCTAAGAACAATTACAAAACTGATTTCAGAACATGGTAATACTTCTGCAAAGTGGACAGGATTTACGATGGGATCTTCTATCTGCTCCTTTGACTGGAGATGAGATTTTTTGATAGAGATCTATCTATCTATCTATCTACATATACATCCTCCTCCATTGTAGAAGCCTAGCATTAGCTCTGCAGAAAGACTTTTTTTACATATGGGGAGGGTAACCTCTCTGTTGTCTGTCAAAAGACATTGTACAGAGTCAGTGGCTGAAAATCCTTATGGAAGCTACAGGAGGACCACTATCCCCAAAGTACTTTGGCTGTTATGATACTTGTCCTGGCAATGTACCTATGACAGCCTGAACTTGCATCAAGGTCTGGAGAGTGTATTTGAGATCCCCCATACAAGACAGTCATAAAAAGAAATCCATTTAGGTAGTCTCTGGATTTTTTTCAATGCCAATTTAAAAGACTGGTAAAAGAGGACATATTCCTTTAAATTCTCTTGATGGTATTTTAACACTGAAAAGAACATCTTTGCCACTCTATGTTTTTAAACATTGAAATCAGGAAAGAAAGAAGGACATCCATATACCTCCACCCTCTCCTTACATGTATGCTGGTCGTGTCTGCCACAGGTTGGAAAGATGTATGTTTAACAGTGGAATGGCAGCAAATATTCAGGAAGGCTCTGCAGTTGCCCTGCCTTATCTTCCCCAACAGGTCTGACTGGTTGTTCTGCCACCTCCCTTGCATCTTGTTTGTATCATCAGCATGTGTTCATGAAATTCAAACAGATGAAAATTAGGAAAATGACTGATTATATTGTGGGTTTGTTTCAACAAACTTGTGAATTAAAATGGAACTTCCTCTGAGAATACCTGGTGTCCATTGCAGTCTCAGTATGGCAGCCTATCAAACCACTGCAGTCTTTCAACAAGCTGTATCACAGTCCTCATAGTCTGGGGTTTTGTGGATGTAGACAAGATAGGTTTTGCTTCTTGTGCAGCTCTCACTACACATCTAATCCTCCTGGCAAGGACATTACCTTCTTTGCAGTAAATTTGGCATGAGTGATTGCATCAAATGAGCTTTTAATCTTGGTGGAAATTAGTTTGATGGCATCAAAAGCTGAACAGGAATATTATTCTAGTCCTGAGGAACTTTTTCAGGTCCTGGCTATAGTGATCCACTAGTTCCTCGCACTCTCTAGGAGTCAGTTGCAGTTCTATTAGATGATAAAAAATACATTCTATCTCTTTTCTCTTCTTCATTGATCATAAAGTTGATTAAGTTGTCTTCACTTGGCAGATTTTTCTTAAAAATTGCAAGAAAGATACTTCTGTTAGTGATGAATTCATTTATCTCATTTAACAAAATTCTTTTCCAGTTTGTTGATTTCTCCCTGTTAATTCACACGTAAAATTAGCAACATCTTTGAGGATATCTGACAAAGTCTCTTCTTGTGATACTTCACTGATACAAGACTGTGGAGATACTTCACTGATACAAGATTGTGGAGATACTTCACTGATACAAGACTGGCAGCAGCAGGGAGAACGCGCCTCAACTGGCTAAGCTGCACGGTTGCAGTAAAGCCACCCTAAGTAGCAGAGGCCCAGGTATGGCATCATAATTATTCCTCCGTTATTATTTTTGTGTCATTACTGTGAGAAGACAAATTATTTCCTCACTGTCCTGCCACCAATGAAACGTCTGTCCAGTTGTTTTAGAGAAATCCATTGTGGGGAAGAAGAAGAGATCGCTATGATTAATCTATACATTTGAAATTGCTGTTTTTTGTAGGAGTTTAAAATTAGCTGTTTAATCTTCCTGTGTTGCAGTTGTTTTTAAAGGCCCAGTTGCCAATAAACTAACACATGACATCTGAATTTCTTGGGTTTGTGTGCACTCATACAGACTGGACTGTGTTCAGTTGGGGGTGCTTAATATTCCGGTTTTAGCCAGGGTTACTCAATTAGTCAACTTACAGCATCCAGCCAAGACTACTATTTGCTTGGAGCCTTTTTTTTTTCCAGCGGCTCATCTTGCACATATCTGCCCAGCACTGCATAGACACAGCAGTTGTATTCATGTCACCATGTCACCATGGTGCTCCATGACTGGTTCTCCCCTGCTGCAAGGGAAATCTTCCACTTTCCCCACCCCAGGAGCGGCAGGCACTACTCTTGTGTACCATCACTTCATTTCCCTCCAACTTTAACCAGCATGCCCAGCCAGTGGAAACTGCTGCTGCACCATAAGCTAATCCATGCATCATCAAGCTAACATGCCATCTGCAGCTAAAACATGGAAAAATACTGTGCACTGTGAAATTCTTAATTTCTGTATCACAATTTTGACTTAATAAACAAGATTTTTTTAAAAAAAAAACAAGGAGAATTAACTTTTCTTGCATGTGGTTCAGGAGTAACTTGTTTGTAGAAGTTGGGAAGAATGAGGATTAATTACCATATGTAAGAGAGAACACGTGTTCTTTCAAACAGCATTGACTTCTTCAAATCGAAGAGGGAAAACAGCAATCAACAATGCTGCCAAAATAAATGTTTAATGGAGCACAAGGTTGTAATTTACTCTATAATGAGGCGTACCATCTCTAGGACCAAAATGGGCACCATCTCCGCAGACAGGCGTGTACTTAGAAATATAAAGATGCAATACACAGAGAAGTCTTCAGAGTTTCAAGCTATAGACAATAAAAGCAGGGAATAACTCAATAGACTTTATTAATATTCAAACAAGCAGCTGTCAACACTCCATCTGAGAAAAAGCTGAAACTCCTTACATAGCTTTTACTACTATAATAGTTGGGTTCATTGGCAGTATATTGGAAGACATGCAATACTAATGAACCCTCCCTGCTTCTCCTGGCCTACCTTTTAATCCTTCCTAAAGTGAAAAGCATTTACTACATATGCAATACCACGGTCCCAAGAGGCTTCAGGTTCAAAAGAGTCTCAATTCTGTTTCTTAGCAACATGCATCCAATAAAAGTGAAACACTCTGCAAACTTTAACACGTTTGTGTTGTTTTAATCTATAATGCAGTACTTTGCCAGTGCGAAGGAAGTATGCTGCTACCGGATCTTTATAATCTCTTATAATTAGACATACACATTTTTTGGTTTGCCATGGAAGATTATCTGCTGCAGAATATATTTCTGAAGACACTATTATATATTCATGAATAATAAATAAAGAGGTAAGTTCTGCTCTAATAAGGGCATGTTTGCCAGGATTACACTATGGGCTGTTACATAGGAAGAGATCTTTTGATGTTTCATTTGTAGGCAGCATCTGGGCAGCTTGTGAGGACTTGATTTCTAGAATTACTGTCAGCCAGCCTCCAATCCAGGGCTAAAACGATTTGCATAGCACTTATTCTTTGGAAGAACAGTAGATATGACTTAGTATTTTCTTCTTACCCCTCCAATGGCTGACTTGATGTGACCAAAACCAGTTTTGTGGTTTCTTGACTTTAATGTCACATTGAGGATGAGGAGGACCTGGTCAGGTCTTCAAAGGCACATAGAGAAATATGCACTACCAGAGGAGCTTTCAAAACTTCACTCACTGCAGTGAGTGCTCTTCCCCTCCATCACTTGGCATAACTGCATCCCCAGAGCATGCAAAGAGGAATAAGAAATGTAGTATTTAGCTTCTTGCTATGCTTTTTATCCTACTTCTGTATATACTTATCTTTAAAATTCAGAAGTGACTCATCTCTAGAAAAACTGTAGTAGTAGTATTCTGTAAGTGCCTGGTAATAACAGTTCCAGCACATGCACACTGTGTTTTCAATAGGCAAATATTAGAAAGGTGGAAACGACAAAAATTCACTATTTATAGAAGTGCTGCCTTGTTATTTAATGCAGTATGCAAGATAAAAGAAAATAGCATAAATGCTCTGCTGTCTTCCATCAGTTTGGAAATACCCAGATGAAGAAATCCTGGAGTGTTTCCAGTCAGTTGACATCACAATCGTATTCCCGGGGAACCTTGTGCCCTAATCCTCTACATGCCAATCTTATACACCTTGTTCTCTATGTTAGGCTCTTCCACAGACAAACTCATTTCCTAGCAGTGTGAGCTGTAAAAATCAGTCTGAAATATTTGGAGAATACTAATTTAAAGGGAGACACATAAGTATGCAGCACCATAGATATAACTTAGGAATTATTTAACATTGAAGGCAGCCAAGGAAAACAATACCATGCAGAAACACCAGGTGGAACTAGGCAGAGAGGAAAAAAGGACAGAAAAGGAAAAAAGTCCTCTTTATAGTTTGCCAAGTTTTCTGAAGAGATATTTTTTCTAAATGCAGTTTTTGTAGATAACTTATTTACTTACATTTCACTAATTATCTGCTTCTCTGGATGCATACAAAATTTAAAAAGCTGATTGGCTCTTTAAAGCACCGAAGCAAGCAATCTACTCAGAAATAATGAATATGATAACTCAGTCTAACATGATAACCCAGCTTGAGATCTCCCTTTGCATGCAAAATCTGGTGGCAAGATATAAACTTTCCTCATACTGTGCTCTAATTACCTGAATTTTTATAGAAAAGCTGAACACTTAGCTGCTCTTGCTGAGGTCAACTGAAAGTTGTGGTTGCTGCCTGCATTTGTAAATGAGGTTATAAAAGTCAACAAGCTCTGTCAAAGTAGCAGAGGAAATGAATCATGTGGTGAAAGGGCACAGTGTCTCTCATGGAAATAGTTAATTTAGCTGTCTTGAACCATCTCAATAACAAACCAATGAGGTTTTTCCTTAGTAGAGACCAATGCATTGCAAGTCTCTGCAGATCAATAGCTACCCCCTTATTTGCAGTTAAACCGTGAATAGGAAGATCATCCTCAGCTGTAGTGAAATGCTGCCTACCTGTTTTGCAGAGGGCAAGGAGCCAAAGTGAAGACTTGGAGCAGACTCCCCTTCTTGCCCAATGGAGAGCTGTCAGAGGAGGAGGTGCTTTATGGTGGCAGCTCCAAATCATCTCTGTTCTCGGTAAACAGGAGGGATGTACATCCACCTCTACACAGCAAAATTATATTAGGAAATACTACTTCAGATTTTCTATCTTTAGCTTTTTCTTCTACAGGAAACATAATTAAAGGATCCTGAGATTTGTAGGATTCAACAAAATGGACAATAAAATCTTACTGCTGTTCATGTACCCTGTGCCTATTTTTATAACTTTACATTAGTTTTGATACTAATTTAGATACTACTGTTAAGCTTCAAGGGACTCCCCAAGTTGAAATATTAAATAATCCAGGATCCATTTGAAGGCTGTCTGGTTTGGTTTGGTTTTCAGTATGTCAGTTCATTATGCTCACAAAGGCACCAATAGCAAAACTTTTAAAATTCTGTTTCTGTTTGATCAGCAATAGTTACTGGAGAAATTATGTAAAAATGCATTGCTTGCTATACAGTAATTAATCAAGTATTTGGTGCTCAGAATTCAAGGTGATTTTCCTACATTTGATTTTTACATGGAGATGTTCATGTTTTCTGGATAGAGAATGATCATTCATACTGAGTTTTCGGTTTAAGTACCCCTTCACAAATCAGCATTCACTCTTCATACACTTCCTTGGGATTCACCTTCCTTATGAGCAGTACAATCAGAGAACTCATTTGCTAGATCACTTACAGAAAGAAAACACAAAAAGGTCTTGGATATAATCAAAGCACATTTTCTTTCGTTTGCATAAATGCTCACTATGTACCCAAGTTTCTATTTACAAAAAAAAAAAAAAAAAGAGTTTCTTTCTACTATGCTAATGCTCCCCTTTTTATTTCCCATCTGAGAAGCCAAATTATAATAGTTTATAACTGGAAGGCCAGTTCATACTGTCTTACTCCTTCTGTAATAATTCACCCTTGTGCAGAAAACGTTAATGTGGCCCAGCAGAGCAGCATTTATACCTCATTTGCAGAGCATAAATTGTATAGTCCAGGGTATTGCACATTAGGTTTTCCACCCCATAATTTAAAACCGAACATAATCAATAAAATTACATACTCTACAACGCTGCCTTTCCAGACCACATTTGCATGTTGTCAGTGCTATTGGGTGTTGTAAAAATCTGCACACAGAGGAAATGCTGGTGCAAGAGGACAATAAATTTGAGAGAAGATTTCTTTCCCCCAGCAAATTCATATCATCAACTGTTTACTTAAAAAATTTGGCTAGGAACTCACCTTTTCTGGGCTAATGCAGAACGTAATAGAAGTGTTTACAACCAAACACTTGTTTACAATAGGTGTGCAAGAAATAGCATTCAATAATTACTAGAAAATTATACACTTTGGTCAAAAGTCAGGTTGCTATTTAGAAGCAACATCATCACACGCTTTTTTAGGAAATCAAGCAACAAAAAAGTGGAAAGGCAATCTAATGTGACCTCTGTGACAGTGAGGCTGAGAATGATTTAATCGCTTCATGCTGCCTGTTTATGCAAATGGATCAGCCAAGCCTTGTAATAGTAGCACAATGGGCCAAACTACCATAAATATTTCTGACAAAATGAGCTCGGAAAAGACATAAAGCTTTACTGTTTCCTACTTTTACTTTGATTTTAATATGCTAACAAATACGCTAAAATGCAGAGCCTGGAATATAAAGGTGTCCTCTCAGCTCTCCAACAGACAGGAGAAGGACAGTTTCCCATCAAAGCCTGCAACTTTCAAGATGTGTTGCCCAAATACATGTATGTGAAGATGCTGATGATCTCCAGGCATGTGAGGGAAGAAGCAAAGGGGCAACCACATCATTCGCCACCGCAGAGTCTTGATGCTGGGCAATGGCTAAAACAGATGTCAGGAGCTACTAGGACAAACCCTTAGAAGCGTGGATGAAAAGGAGTCATTTCAAGCATGAAGTTATTCAAGCCTTGTTTATGCTCACAAAATAATCATTATACATCTCTGAGGCATTGACTGGACACAGCAGCGAGGCGTTTTTCCCAAAGCAGTCATATGAATGTGAAGCCTTAGCTGCGGAAAAGTGTTGAATAACAGCATGGGCTGATGCTGCCATCAGTATCTCGGAAGTGTCTGAAGAACAGACCTATGCTGTCAGTTCCTGTCCCTTGTGGTGGACTCTGGAAAAGGAGCTTCCACTTATCTTGGGAAAAGTGGTTTGAACAGCTGAACTTCTTCCTAGCAAAGGAAGAATGAGGTCAAGTGCTTCCTGGGAGGGCTTTCTATAGCAAGTGGGGCTCAGTTTCAGTCTTTCTCTTACCTGTTTTCATTTCAGATGGCTGGCAGCTTTAGGTCTGAAGGGAGTATTGGTCTCTGCTTCCACAGAAACATAGATTTCCGGGGGGGGGGGGGGGGGAGGGGGGAGGAGAGGTGTTAATGATCTTGTGAGGCAAAGAGGCAAATATGTAATGAAGAATAGGTGTTAAGGGGAACTGGATGCCAAGAAAATTCAAAGAGAACTAGGGCCAGCAGCAGTTCAATCTGCTTTGGCTAAATCAACAGCTTAAGCACACTGCCTAATGCTCCTTTGGAGGCACACCCCTGCCAACAATGCTATGGATGCCTATGCAACCAGTACCCACAACAGTGAAAAAGAGAGATATTTTGCAACGTGTGCTCAGCCACTTGAACAAATGCCCTGCTATGAAGGAGGTGGTCCATCATTCAGCATGCTTGTGTATCCCTGCGAGCAGCTGGTACCCTGCCTGGTACTGGCAGAAGCAGCTGCCTGGCTTTGGGGCAGATCTCCCCCACAACACATACAAATACACATATTTACATCTGCTGTCTGCTATTTTCCCACTGCCCTCCTAAACACACCCTTAACCCTTCAGACTACTTCCTCACCTTCAACTAGCACTGCCCTCATCTACCACTGACTAAGACCCCAGCACGTGCTCCAAAAATAACCCACCATAGCTGCCCCATAATACCTGCTTCACGAGCACAAAGCCACAGGCTGATCTGTAGAAACTATCCGCTAGGAGGTACCGGTAGTACGGCTCGCATTGGCCCCTCGACTTAGGTAGTGCTACAGAGTCGTGTGAAGAGGCTGGTGTACCAGTGGTTGAAAGAAAAGCACATTTTCAGTGCTTCTTTCTATATTTTCATAGTATCTAATGAAGTGGATGTAAAGATAATAATGGAATAGATCTGAAAAAAAGGCATTATATATTCACCTAGGCATTTTTTTTAAACAGAATGAACTGCATTCTGCCTCAGAAAAGAAGTAGGAGGCTTTGTAGGAGGCTTGTAAGAGCTGTCTGTCACTTGCTGAAAGGAGCTTTCAGAAATCAGTAAGGTTTCAGGGTAAACCACCCTGTACAAAAAGAGAAGTGAGTCTTTTTTAAAACCTTGCATAAAAAGGAACTGCCATCACAGTGAGAGACTGAAGCAGCTTTATTATTTGATTCCTCAGAGCAAAATTTGCCAAGATTTTTAAATAGCAGATAAAAGGAGAGGAGCATCTGCCAGAGAGAAGAAGAGCCCAGCCCAGGTGGGATCTCTTTCCACAGCCCAAACAAAACAGGCAGAGACATGGTTAGGGATATTGTTTTGTCAAAAATATTTCATCAGTAAGCCTCAGTGCAAAGACTAGAGTAAGTGGGTATGTACAAGCTCAGATGCACCATATCCCAGGAAAACACACCAGTGCAAAAACTAGCAAGCAACAGAGTTATGATGTCTTAAGTGCCATAGGTACATCTGGTTTTTAGAGACAAGTTGCTCTAAGGAAGGGCAAACGAGTACATTCATCAGCACATCACTGGGCTATGTACAAGCAAGGTTATATCCCTGTTAGCAGTCCCCCATATAGTGAGGACTAAGTTCCCTGGTAGGCTAAAAATGTCTTTTAAGAACAGGTTAGACAAATATCTGCCAAAATGACATAAGTACAGGTCATTCTGCCTCTGGCAGAGTGATGGATGAGATCATGTCCCAAGGCCTAGTCTGGTCTTATTTTCTGTGGTTTCTATGTTAATACCAGATAAATAACGAAGTGGTAGAATTTGGAAAGTTTATAATATCCACAGACCTGAGGAGACTAAAGGGAAAATAGATGGAGGTTTTACGAAGGTCTATTTCCTAGAGAAATACTAAAGGAACAACAGTGGGTTTGCATTGTTAAAGGAAAAGGCAAATTGAAAGAAGAGGACCATGTTCTGCCATTTCACGGTATTCAGGAGACCTGTTTACCACGCAGGTAAATGGACAGGATGGGCTTCTTTAAATGAGAGGAGCTGACGTAATCAGACTGGAGAGTAACCCAGAGGAGAATAGGCAATATGCAACGATTGGGTGAAAAACAAGGGTTTTGCAAAGACATTACCACAGACCCACATCTTAGGGCTACACCTGTGCATGCACACTGCAAAAGCTGTGGGAGGAACTGGAGGGTGTGAAAATATCCCTGGATTGCCAGTCAGAAGCAAGTGGCTGGAAATGGCCCTTTCTGAGTTTCCTGAGCTGCAAGACTGGTTTGCAAAGAGACTGAGCCTACCAGGCTGGATACGTTCCAGCCCAAGAGCTGGCAGAGCCAAAGCCAGCAGGCTCTGAGCGGGGCTGCACACAGGCACAAACTCTGTGGGATGGGTGGCACCTGAGCCAGCCAAGCACCTCTACAGATGCTCAGAGTATGGCTGGGTACTGCTGGGGGCTCATGGGGATATCATATAGCTGTTTGGCACCTTCCTAGCTGGAAAGGGTTTGAGGAACATCTGTAATTCACTGTAATTTCTATCCTTCAAAGTGATAGAAAAAACACAATTTTGCGAATTAGTGCACTTTTTAGGTAGCTACAAAAGTCTTAGAAAGTTTCTAGCTGCATTATGTTGTCAGTTAGGATTCATCAATGTGTTTTATCCTGTTCTGTAAAAATAGAACTGTGCTTTGATGGACAAATAGGGCTTTTGTGGAAGGAAGAGAGAAATGAAGTAATTGCAGTTGATGGAGACATGACTCTGTCCTCCACATTCGAAAAGTGTGTGAGAAAAATGTATTTCATAACACCAGCAAGTGCTACTTGCTTTGGGCATCATTTTGAGTCAGGGGACTTAAATTCCAGAAGTATTTTTTCCGGGAAAAAAAATCTCTTTCTGATAGATCATACGGTGCTGGTGAAAATAGTGAGGCTGAAGATGGGTGTTTTCCCTTGATTAGTAACCAAGCACCACTGAGTCAGAGGACATTTTTTACAGACAAAATACATGAAAATTGCTCTAGAAATTGCAGAGGTCTAAGACTGCAGATGCCCCAAGCATTGGGAAGTGGACACAGCTTATGCCTGAAGACCAGCTTCCTTACAATGCCAGCAAATCACTGTTTATGTCAGCAGTGTCTGCCTTCTAAACTAACTGAAGACCACCATATGAACAAGCTTGTGAAGAAGGTTACCAAACTAATTGGGAGATCAGTACCAGCATCAGTTCTTGGTCTATGCCCCTGAGTCCAAGGGTGTTTCCATCCGCTCCTCTCTGACATTTGTAGAGGTGGAGGCAGAGGAGCACATGACTGGAAGGGATCTACTGGGTCACTAAATCCAGTCCCCATTGTCTATAACAGAGGCTTCGGTCAAAGGGCCATTATCCATGCCCTCCGCACACAAATGCTCCTCTGAAAGCTTGAGATATGTAGGAAAAGACCAATTGTGACACTTTTAATGTAGCAGAGGAAAAAACATGAGAAACTGAGAGCATTTCCATTTCTGCAGTCACAGGATATCTGATGGATGCTTTAATGTATATCATGGCATGCATTCTGAATGAGGAACACACTGTACACCACCCCACCCACCTATCCAGCAGGATAACACCTTTCTGACCCCAGATCACAAACTTCCTTAACTCTCAGTATGTGAACTGGGCACGCTACATCTGCCTTAGCAAACACCAAACTCAATAACCATGGATTTCGTAGAGCAAAACCATCGGTACTGAGGACCTGTCATTGACATTACACAATTTAGGGGGGATAACTGCTAGTCTGATCCCCGGGAGTACGTGAAGGCACGTTAGATGTGCAGCTGAGACACATATGATTCAATCTTCTTAGGGGTACCCCATCCTGAGGCTGTGATGCAAATCACACTGCAGCGAGTGGGGACTAGCAGGATGAACACTTCAAAACTACATTCCCGTTCTGGGTTAAAACAATGATGTAGATGCACCTGCAAACAATTCACCTGAGAGCATTATGCCATCAAGAACACCTGTCTGGGCCTTCTCTCACTCCCCCTCATAAAAAAAGCATGCGTGTAATAAACAGCTAGTGACAGATTATGCATTTATGTGATAGGAGTTCTTCTTACAAGTGATCAGTAAACACCCAGAGGGGAATAATATTGAGCGAAAGGATGGTGCAAAGAAGCAGAGTAGAATCATCTCCTCTTGCAGGTATTGGCGTATCAGAGACTTCTTCTGTCTCCAGTAATTCTCCCTTTCTTTTTTCAGCTCTTACTGTGAGAAGTGGCTAGGAGGAATGTGGAGCTCTTTGATGAAGAACAAACCTGAGAGCTCAGAGTAGTTCAAAAAATCTCTCATCCCTCTTAAGAGCCAAGCCTTGACAAGCCCTTCTCCCTTCAGACTCAGAAAACTCCTTCAGATGCCAGACTTCAGGGAAATGATCTTGTGCAGGTCTTCTTTATTTTATTTTTAGAGAAGAGAAATAGGCCACACATGTTTCCGAGATGTGCTTAACGTCTGTCACTTATTGAGACCGCAGCCTCACAAAGGGAATGCACTCTAGACTGGGGTAACCCACACCCAGCTGTCATGGGCTGTAGACTGGAAACCACAATGTCGTCTGCACTCTTGACTTTTAGAAAGATAAAAAGAAATTCCTGTCACACTCGACACAATTGAAACCATAGAAAGCAGCTAACTATTCCGTCTCCTCTTAAGTAGGAGTCAATATTCAGATTATTGCTTATATATGAGATTATATCCTGCAGTGGGATTACACAACATCTGGCAGTGCAGACACAGAGTATGCTGATGATGAAAAGAATCTCTGAGTTTGCATGAGAGAACTGTGTTTGTCAGGAGATTCCAGACTGACAGGTATTCAAGGAACTAGCATCTAAGAAAGAAGGACACCATTTTTCCCCCCAAAACTCAAAAGAATATATACATACAGATTTTAGTACTGTTCCTACCTCCAATAGTAGAAACCTTGCTTTTATCCAACTCATTAAATCAGCACCCATTTATTACCGCAACTGACTGAAATGATCCTAATGATAAATGGCTTGTTACAGAAAAAGCAATTGAGGGAGAATTAGTGGCATTAAGAATATTTCACAAGTTAAATTATAATAAGTCTTCTTTCCTGTAAAGTTATTTCTTTCAGTAATCCATTCTGACTTTAGAATCTTCTCAGCTAGAATTAGTGACATTAATGCATTTTTTTACTATTCAAATTACGGTCTACTTTTTTCCATAACTCCTTTTAACAAAGGAGACTAAATTAACACCCATACAAGAAGATTATTTAATTTAACAAGAAATCTTTCCATGGTTGGATGAGGTAATAAAAGAGCTTAATTACTGAAAGTTACTGATAAAGTTTTTAAAAAAAGTCTTGATGAAATGTATGGCTTCCATAAGAACCTGGACATTTCTGTACTTTTCTGTTCAAAAGCCTGCCACTCTCCTTTTCATACATACTTGTTATTCTAAAAATCCTAGAGTTCATCAAGAAAAGAAGAAACACAACATTATCTGGAGAATGTAGAATTCATACATCTAGTTTCCTATTTTATCATTCACAGGCTCACACAGGCCAAATTAATAAATACTGTTAACATTTTAAAAACTAATGACTTCAGAAGACTTGAATCTACTGGGTTTATGGGAGACAATGAAGATTTATTTAAAAGAACTAATTACACCTTATTATCCATAATGAGTATGTTTCCAATTAATAATGTAAGAGCAGAAATTGCAAGGTAAAAAAATCTCATCACAGAAGGAACAAGTTTCTGAGTGGCAGCCATAGTGTATGTGTACTGCCATGTAGGCAGAGCAGCTCTCTGGAGAGAAGGCCAGATCCAGCAAATCCTTACTGAGTCTACCCTTAGCAAATTATATTGCTATCTACCTCTCCATATCTGATACATAATGCTAACTTTACAGGAATTGTAATGAAACTTGTAATGAAACATCTGCCTTTTAATAACAGCGTGATTGGGAGAAAATTATTATGAAAGGCAAAATCATTATTATGACTGGTTTAACATAGACAGGAGCTAAAAGGCAGTAACCTAGGCAATACTGTTATTTACCTACTAAAGTCAAGTTATCAATGATTTAAAGAAATAGGTTGTTAGGTAGTATTTTACTAAAGCATGACAAAAACAACTTACATGCCATTAAATGACATGACTTGTCTGTTTTCATGGCTATGTCTTTCACTAAAATAATAATAAAAAGAAAATGTCAATGAAGCCATTTCCTTCTTAAAAGACGTACTGAGAAGGGATCACAAGCAAGTATCAAGCATGTGGTATAAGCCCAAATCCTGCACTCTGACATAGGACAGAAACACAGTTCATCCCAGGCAGTTCATGTGTGCCAACAGTGAAATTTGCAATAGCAGATATTCCCTGCTTGGGGCCACAGAAAATGTTTAGATGGGTCACCAAGCTGGTTTGCACCTTATTATTGGAGAATATAGCAAAATACTGCTGCATTCTCCCAGCGTACCTCTTTTCTTTATTTCATTTACTTAATAAAAGTGGTAGCCTGAATTATGAGTTTGAGAGCTAGACCAAGATTCAGTTTTCCCACCACCCAGGGTGCTGGATTTTGTAGAGCTATCTCAGCCCATCTCCACACTAATGGAACCAGTTTTCACAAAAAAATATAATCCAGAAAATTGGAAAAATACATTATTACTGGACTGCGGTATTATGGTTTATTCTGGTAAAAGAAAACAGCTGAAGGCCACTGGAAATGTCCTAAAGAGTCGGTGAAGAAACTGCATCTGAACACCAGCCACAGTTCACCTCCTGCTATCACCATTTTTGAAATGGAAGTGTTTTGGCAACAGCAGGGGACATACAGCCCATGCCATGCTGGAGAGTGTGGCTGGTTTGACCTTAGTGCACAGGACATCATCTCAGGGGACAAGGTTCAGAGGGATGACACAGAATCCATAGTGCATACCCACACTGCTTTCCCCCCAGAGCAATTCCTAACTCCAAAACCACCTAGGTCAGGGTTTTGGACAGCTGGTTCAACCAAAAAGCCTATATTTACTCCTGTCCTGCATTTCTGCTCCTTCTGCAAGCATTGCACATGATGTGCAAGAGGACTATTAGAGGTCATCCAGTGCAAGCACCACAGAATTTATCACTGGTTAACATAACACAAAGCATGACATATAACAAACAATGCAGTCCCATTGCTTTGTGTTAATCCAAGCTTTATGCCACATGAATACATTATTCTCTAGTTTTTAATTTCTAAAATCACTGCATTTTCAGGTCTGTATCTTAACAAAACGCATACTTCTAATATAAAAAAATGCCTATTTTATACCTCCAGAATCCTTGGACTATGTAAAGTATCAACGGAACAATTAAAACCAAGCCAAACAAAACCAAAAGATGGACTACTGAAGCACAATATGCAACACTTATTAGCATCTCTTCATTTCTCTTGGTTTAAAGGCCAATAAAATCAAAATAGATTACAGAACTATAATTACTGCTTTACTTGTGATATGACAGCAAAATGAACTGGTTTGCTAATAGTTATTTAATTTTATTTCTAGTTAGGAGATTGATTATGCAGTCTTCATTAATGATTTATTTATTTGAAGGTCTTTATCAGTCATTTTAGCACCAGAGGCAAAGCCAGTTCTCAAGTAGGCAAACTACAGCATAAGACTCACTGAAGTATTTATGGAATGAGTTACTTCATTTCTGGAATATGCAATAATGTGTCTTCTGCAGTGTGGAAAACCAGCAGGTACTCCAAGTGCCTGATTTCATCAAATGCACTGAATTTTTACTTAAGCCATATAGATTAACATAATATATGCAGTTTTGGCTAACAATAGTTACATCTGAAGCATACTTAAAGATATCACACACTGACACACTGTTCAGGATGAGAATGAATTATAAACACACAACTTTGTCACTGTAGTTTTATATCAAGTAGAAAATTTGTATAAAGTGACAGCTTTTAGTATTATTATTTATCTTGGCTGTTCCAAGAAAGGAAAAGCTCTGAGAAGCAGCAAGAGGAGGTCTCTCTAGTTTCACCTAAGCATGCTTGTGAATTATTTTAACCAGATCCAGTTTTAAAGGTTTAGTACACAGTTCTTTCATTGTTGACGAGAGAGGAGAGTTAAGGGAGCAAACCCACTTGTAGCCAAATGGCTCCTGAGCATGTAAAGGAATTCATGGGGCCATCGGACATTGATTTGACATGGACGGGTACAAAATAGACTCTGTGGAATGACTGCACCAGGACACAATAGTGCAAGTCAAGGCCTACCACATTATGAAACTGTGCTTCGTGTGCTTTATTCTATATAGATCTGTTGTATTCCATATCAGAAGTAAACTGAGTTTTTGGAGAGACTTGAGAGTAAATAGCACGTGCTTTCTGGGAAATGCCACATCCCTGGCAGTGGCATTGTCCCTTGAGGACAATTTCACACAGAGAGAAGGAGGGAGGGGTTATGCCTTCAAAAGATTTCACTGCATAAGAGACTGGTAATGAGTAACACACATTTGCTCTATATCCTACTGACATAATTTCTTGCTATCAGGAAAAGACATTTTATAAATACACTTGGACTTTTTCTCTTAAATACAGTTGTAAGAAGAAATCTTAAGCTGGAGAAATAAGGAAAGACTAGTTCTCTTGGCTCTGTCCAGAGAAAGCTATCTAACTTGATGTCCCAGCAGGGGAAATGCCGAAAACTTTATGTGCGCTCTCTCAGTTGCTGTTACTGAAAGGTTTTATTAGCTTGGAGAGAAAAAGTAGTTTGGCTGCATCTTTCACAGTACAGTAACTCCAGTCAACTGGATTCTTGAAGCAGGCTTTCTAAAAAGTGCATTATTACTTCCTCTGTAATTTTTTGTGTCTGTACTCATTAACAAAATATATGAACAAATACCTCGGGATGAAGAAAGAGGGAGCCGCAACAACAACCATCTGCAGAACTCTACCAGCTTCAAACGTCACTGCTACCTTTTTCAAAGTCAATAGAGACGTGCCTTTGGATAGAGGCCAAAACTGAAGGCTTTGATATATTCCAAGTGCTGTAGGTATGTCTAAAGTTAATACATAGATATGCACCTGGCCTAAGCCATGCCAGGAAAGGGCTGCTCTTACTGTGGAAGTCGGATTCACCGTCTTGTGAGCCTATCCCACTCAACTAGCCACTGTGCAGGGAGAATGACCATCTACATCTACACACGGGCATCAGGTGCATAAGGCACAGTGGAGTCCAGATGAGGACAGGCATTTGGGTACTGTACAGCGGGGCCTGACTGCTGAAATGAAGGGTGTAGCAGTGCCAGTCTCTGGTCTGCCATATGCAAAATAGTAGAAAACTTTTTGAGGCCATCCTGGACAAGACATCATCACTGTTTGGTCTCTGATGGGAAAATGTTAGCATAAGCAAAGGCTCTAGGCCAAGGAAGACTGATAACTCTTCTCCCTAGTATCCCCACCTTCATAATTAAAAGGGGAAATGAAAAAAAAGGATTTAGATTGTATTGAAAGAAAAGTCACCAGGGAACGCATTCAATTTTTGAGTCATCACAGAAATTCTCTAAAATTCAATTACAGTGATGTAGATCTGACATAGGATGTATTATTATAGTACCCCAGAGAAGGTCAATAAAGTATATTGTAAAGTCTCCACAAGATTGCATGAGGACTATAATATAGATAAGTCTCATTATTTCACATGTTTTGCAGCTGCTCTAACTTAATTTTCAGGGGTGCCATCATATAATTATCAAAGATGATTAAATTTTATGCCCCCAGATCTTGCAGGTTACCTCTACAGGGAAAGAGTTCAAACCTATTATATAATAGTGAAGATATAATTAGACTCTGGAGGGTGAATAAATAAATCACACTAAGAGAAAAAGGACAACGTATCTACCAAGAGACCAGCATATTTACAGCTAAAGTTCATATCATATGATGAAAAGACCAATTTAAAGTACTGCATATTTGCAGGTATTTCACAGAACTTTGACTTTTAACCACTTACCAGAAAAATATCTCTGTTCCTTTACATACAAAATCTGTCCACGCTGATTAATGTTTTCATCTTCTCTACAAATACAGATGGGCTGCAGTGACTAAATATTGCATGTGTGGGCCAGATTTTGCCTTCAGCACTCACCATGGAAGTGCAAGTGTACAAGATTTATGTATATTTAAAATCACATTAAGTTCACACAGGAAAAAATGAAAGAGTTTGGTGGTGGGTTTATTTTGTCTAGTCACAGGTGCTTACTGCCATCTGACATGCCTTCAACATCAGGGACACCTGAATGTGGAGAGAGAGATCTGCTCCCTTGTGAAACGGCTACTGAAGGCAGGGAGGCATTTTGGGATCTAAAATGACCCTAGAAGTCATTATGTCTTAACAAGTTATTTTTTTCCTGAGAGGTTATTTAACTGCAGAGTTTGATCCAGTGCCTGCCAAACAACCCAGGTGTTTTGGTCACTGGGATAGAACTCAGACAATCGCCAGCCTATGTGGGTCAAGGATTAAACTTGGTACTATCTATTTATCAGTCTATACCTTTTGTATTGTAAGGGAATAAATTAAGGATTTATGATTGTGGTAACCTTACATTGAAAAAATGTGGTGGGAATGGAGGCCAAGAGATTATGAGAATGAGGAGGAATGTGCAGAGGCTGAAAAGACCAACCCATCAGTGAGCAGAGAGAACGTGGATGATCCTCGCTGTCTTTTCTGCCTGTTTGAAGAGACCAACTGATGTCAGCGAAAAGTATACGCTGCAAACTGTATTTTATTTGGAAATTTCATGGCATAATATTGAGTGCATCGGGTGTCAACTACTTCCCAGATTGGCGAAGTCTCCTTTGCCACTCACAGTGGCTATATCTGCATGTCAAAATCATTCCACACAAAAACCAGACTGTAGGGTCTACCACCCCCCCTTTTGACTGCCTGGAACAGCCCTGGGGTGTAGGAGCACCTAAAAGGCTACACTGCCTGACTCAGACCCTTGGCAGCCCTCATAGCTGGTCTGATTCAGGCTTGCTTTCACACAATGTATTTTCTCGGACAATACTCTGTCAGTTAATTAATTTTCTCAGAGCAGCTGCGCTTGCTGCATTTGTGGTGTGAGACAAGGGGAGGATGTTTAGAGCTTTGGGGTGGAATTCAGGGAGCCTTATGGAAAAAATAGTTTTTGTAATGAAGTGTAGATTTCTTTGCTGATGCAGAGATGTTAATGGCAGTTCAGACTGTTTGCACTATAAGCTAGGATTTTGGAGGGGGGTTTAATGTCCCAGAACACCTCTTTCGCCTCTGGTACTAAGCAGAAAAATCCTACACAGCAAAACTCATTCTTCTGTGAACTCTTTAGTGATGCTGGGCCATCATTACAGTTCCCCATGCCACCTCAATTTTCCCTCTTTTGGCACTGGCTGCATTCATTATCTGAATGACTTATTTCACCTCACCACTCTGCAGAGCCCTCTGCACTGCTTGCCAAACCCAGGCACAGTCCCCCACTACGTCTCACTACAATGAGTACCTGCATCTGATGTCTTCCCTCCATATTCCATCCACTAAAATCTCAGCCAGCCTTCAACTTTCTTCCCAGCTTCCATTCCCAGCCTTGCTACCCAGCTCCCAGTCTCAGTTTTCCTCCCCCTCCTTGGTTTCCAGCATTTCATCAGAAGGTTTTTCTCCTCATCTGCTTTGCATGCCCACCCCCGGTTAACTCTGAATTAAAATTATCCTTTCCTAGGCTTCCCAAACACTGGCAAGGCTGATGAAATTGTTGAGTGTGGTCTTCCAGTGCTGGAGAACTCACTCCTATTACCTACCTAGGGAACATAATTTGAAGTGTGGTGCCCTGGAGGGGACAGAAATGCCTACTTTAGTCCAATGCAAGAGGGTAGAAAAATGCACAGGAAGATCCAAAAGCCCAAGAGTAATGAAAGTTTTTAATACTTTTAGAGAAGTAACAGGCTGGATGTGATTTGTAACTGTATTTAAGAGATGTGTAATATTCTTAGTGTTCCTAGAAGGCCTTCCATCAAGAATCTCAAAATATGTCAGTCATTAACTAAGTCTAACAGTGCTGCTGCTGCTGCAAAGAAAGCATAGGCTTCGTCAAGCCAGCAGATCAAAATCTGCAGAGGTAGATGCAGAACTCAGAGTTCTTGTTTCACAGGGTAATCTGATGGATTAGCTCAAGAAAAATATGGTGCCATATTTAGTATTTTTATTCCTGTGAAAGAAGCATAGAAAATTGCCTGCAGTATTTACCTGTGTATCATTTTGCATGCTCTTTTAGCTTGAAAATAACGCGTGGATATGTTTAAATTAAATGATGTATTTGTGCATGCAGATCAGGTTTCTTACACGTAGGCTTAAGTCTCCTCAGATGTTGTATGTGCAATTTAAGAAGCAGCTTTGAACATTTGGCCCTGTATTTGCCCGAAGGAAAGAAATCCAGTATATTAAGCTTACATTCTTCTGTGCGCAACCTTGGCAGTTCATAGAGCATGTTGGGTCACTGACTGCTAAGCATTTCAATTAACTTTTCTTAACAATTACAGTAATTAAGTCTCTCCTAAATTACAAATTAAGATCATATGGATCCATTTTAGAAGCAAAGGTAGTATTAGCAGGGGGAGGAAACAGAAAGTTTACCAAACCTTCAATTATTCACAATTTTACAGGCAAGTTTGCGTTTTTGCAGATCAGGCTGTGCTGTTGCTGTGGGTGTGTAGGGTGAGGCACTTCTGCAGCAAGTCCTGGCCACTGTTTCAGTTACTGTTGCTCTTCCAGCTCTTTGTATAGCCTCTTCAGCTGTCTGTAAGGTCCTTGTTAGGTACACCAAAGTGCTGGTGTGAATTTACGATGGCTTAAATTTTTCGTAACCATACAATTTCATAGAATCATAGAATCTTCCGGTTGGAAAAGACCTTTGAGATCATCAAGTACAACCATACCCATCTTCTGCTAAACCATGTCCTTCAAAAACTCATCTACCTATTTTTTAAACACCTCCAGGGATGGTGACTCAAGTACCTCCCTGGGCAGCTGTGCCAGTGCCTGACTACTCTTTCAGTAAAGAAATTCTTCCTAATATCTACTCTGAACCTCCCCTGGGGCAACTTATGGCCATTTCCTCTTGTCCTATCACCTGTCACTTGTGAGAAGACATCAACACTCCCTCTGCCACAGCCTCCTTTCACCGTAGACAGCGATGAGGTCTCCCCTCTGGGTCTCTTCTCCAAGCTAAACAACCCCAGTTCCCTCAGCCGTTTCTCGTAGGACTTGTTCTCCAGCTCCTTCATCAGCCTCGTCTCCCTCCTCTGGACGTGCTCCAGCACCTCAATGTCCTTCCTGTACTGAGGGCCCAAAACTGAACACAGGACTCGAGGTGTGGCCTCACCAGTGCTGAGTACAGGGGCACAATCACTTCCCTTGTCCTGCTGGCCACACTGTTTCTGATACAGGCCAAGATGCCATTGGCCTTCTTGGCCACCTGGGCACACTGCTGGCTCATATTCAGCCGTCTGTCAACCAACACCCCCAGGTCCTTCTCCTCCAGGCAGCTCTCCAGCCAGTCTTCCCCAAGCCTGTAATGCTGCTGGGGTTGTTGTGTCCCAAGTGCAAGACTCGGCATTTGGTCTTGTTGAACCCCATCCTGTTGGTCTCAGCCCATCAATCCAGCCTGTTCAGATCTCTTTGCAGCGCCTCCCTTCCTTCAAGCAGATCAACACTGCCACCCAGCCTGGTGTCATCTAGAAACTTGCTAAGGGAGCACTCGATCCCTTCGTCCAGATCATTAATAAAGATATTCAACAGGACTGGACCCAGCATTGAACCCTGGGGAACACCACTTGTGACCGGCCTCCAACTGGATTTAACTCCATTTACCACCACCCTCTGGGCCCAGCCATCCGGCCAGTTTTCTACTCAGCAGAGGCTGTGCCCATCCAGGCCAATGGCAGCCAGTATCTCAATCAGAATACACTGAGAAACGGTGTCAAAGGCTTTACAAAAGTCCAGATACACCACATCCACAGCCTTCTCCTCATCCATTAAATGGGTAACCTTGTCATAGAAGGAGATCAGGTTGGTCTGGCAGGACCTGCCTTTCATAAACCCATGTTGACTGGGCCTGATCACCTGGCTGTCCTGTATGTGCTTTGTGATAGCACTCAATACGATCTGCTCCATGACCTTCCCCAGTATTGAGGTCAAGCTGACAGGCCTGCAGTTCCCCGGATCCTCCCTCCGACCCTTCTTGTAAATGAGAGTTATATTTGCCAGTTCTCCAGCCAAGCAGCACTTCCCCAGTCAGCCAGGACTGTTGATAGATGAGGGAAAGGGGTTTGGCAAGGACCTCTGCCAGCTTCCTTAATACCCTTGGGTGTATCCCATCCGGCCCTATAGACTTGTGGATGTCCAATTGGCCGAGCAGGTCTCTAAATAAGTCTTCTTGGAACACAGAGGATTCACCTTCACAGTCTTCTGGCTCAGGAGGCTTGGAGCCCAGAAAACATATCACTATTAAAGACTGAGGCAAAGAAGGCGTTACGTACCTCTGCCTTGTCCTCATCCTTTGTTACTTGTTACTAATCCATTCCCCTTGCATCCAGTAAAGGAGGGAGATTCTCCTTGGTCCTCCTGCTGTTGTTAATATACTTGAAGAAACATTTCTTATTGTCTTTCACCGAACTGGCCAGTTGAAGTTCCAGTTGGGCTTTAGCCCTTCTAGTTTTTTGCCTGCATGATCTCAACTGCTCCTTGTAGTCCTCCTGGGAAGCCTGTCCCCTCTTCTAAAGCTCATATATTTTCCTCTTTTTCCTGAGCTCTCTGTTAAGCCAAGCTGGCCTTCTTCCCCACCGACTCATTTTATGCACTGCCAGAATTTCCTTCTTGAGGAGCATTCAGCCCTCATTGTCTCCTTTGTCATTTAGAACCGTCTCCCGCTGGACTTTATCAAGCAGCCTTCTAAACAGTTCAAATTTTGCCCTTCAGTATTCCAAGGTGACAGTTCTGCTGATCCCCCTCCTTACTCCTCCAAGAACTGAGAATTCTGTCATCTTGTGATCACTGGGCCCCAGGCGTCCTCCAACAGTCATCTCCCCCACAAGGCTCTCTCTGTTCACAAACAGCAGATCCAGTGGGGCGCCTTCTCTAGTCGGTTCACTCACCAGTTGTGTCAGGAAATTATTTTCCATACACTCAATGAACCTCCTAGACTGTTTCCTTTCTGCTGTGTCATACTTCCAGCAGACATCTGGAAGGCTGAAGTCTCCTACAAGAACAAGGGCTATCAATCATGAGACTTCTCCCAGTTGCTTGTAGAAGAGCTCATCGGTTTCCTTGTCCTGGCTGGGCAGCCGATAATAGAATCCCACCATTGTCTGACTTACTGTGGGTTCCACTGATTTTAACCCATAAGCACTCAACCCTATCATTAGCATATTTTAGTTCTATACAATCAAAACACATTTGTTGATATCCTGATATTTGTTTATATCCTCTACCTCCCTGTCTCTCTGAGCAGCTGGCCGACTGATCAGCAGCTGGATTGCTTCAGATCTGAGCCATGACATGGATCAGTAGATAAAGCTCTAAGGGGATGAGTGAATTTGGGCTTAAATACAAGCTTGTGCCTCAACTGAATATAGCATTGTTAGCAGAGGCATTAGAAAAGCAAGTTAAATTTTGATCATCCAGTATGTACTATGAATGAAGTCCAGATATTCTGCGAACTTCTGGGGTAGACCTGCATAATATTTGTCCACCAAACAATTCATTTGGCTTGTTAGTATTTGCGGTTAACAGAGTAAAATATTATTGCAACAGGAATGTGAAAGACACAGGAATTATTGCAAAATAGTATTGCAGCAGGGATGTGAAAGACACAGGAATACCACAAAGGAAATGGGAAAAAAGAGAGAAAGGGGCGTAATCTGAGCCAGAGAATTTAACTTTAGATTTTTAAGAAGAGAGAATACGAAGAGAGTCAATACAAAGGTAGATCAGCCAACGTGGACACTGAATTGAGCAGTACAAGTAAGATCTATGGGTCCAGTCTACGTTACGATGCAGCAGATGTGATATCATGACCCCCCATTCTGTCCTGCCAAGTTTAACATTTTGTGAATGTGTTTTCAAAGTCAATTCAAGATGCAAACAGAGGGCCAGACTGGCTCCCATATCTTTCTCTTCAGGCACAGAATCTTGAGACATCTGTGCAGGCTGCCAGCACACAGATGTTTTCTGCTGTCTTTGAACAGCAGTTGCTTCAATAGTAGCTCATTGACTTCATGGATACTATTTACATGCTCACTAGTGTTACTGAGGAGTCTTGTCCACAGCAACCAAGACCCTGGGACAGAGAAAGCATAAAAAATACATCAGTTTTTAAAATAAAATCTTTGGCTGGAGCAAACACCTCAATGTAGTTTTCTCTCTCTCAACCTATAGTTTAAAAGAAAAAATAAAGAAGATAAAAGACTTTTACCAGCAAGTAGTGCAAATGCTTCGAAGAGATGTTGCGGTAAACCCCCAGTTTAATTCAGGCCCTATGTAAAAAGGGAGTACTTTGAATACTCTATTGTTATTTGTGCTGGGAAGAGAACAAACATGCCTCTCACACACCTATATATACTCCCTATCTTGAGGATATGTTTCCAGGAATTAACATTTTAAAATAATCCTGGAAAAAGATTTGAACTTCTTTTGGGAGAGGATGCCAGGCACCTTGGTTGGTGCATTTTATGAACTAAAGGAAAGGTAAGGAAGGTAGGTTCTGGTCTAAGAGAGGCAATGAACTTCTTCAGGACAAATAGAGCTGGGATCCTACTTGTGAGCAACAATATGGCCTTACTAGTCCCTTTTAAAAGGGAAAGAAGAAGGACATTTGGCGAACAGCCTGTCAGTGGGTAGTAGATGGTGCAAACGGAGTCACCTGGGCCTCCTGACTTCCTGCTGACCTTATATATCATCTACACTCATATGGAAGTATTATTACAAGGCTGAGTTTGGTCTTCTTAATCAGCTGACAGTTTGAATTTATTATGTATTTTGAAGGTTAGTAATATACCACAGTCATACACATTACAGGTGATACAATACCGTATTAAAATATTAATCAAATCTGCAAACCATCTACATTCATGAAGGTAAGTAATCTGCCAAGGAAGAAGTTATAAACAAAATGGAAATTTATTTCAGTATCTTTGAAAAATGTGCCATGAGCACATATTTGGAAAAACATCCTGAATACTTCCTCTTAATACAAGCTTCCTAGATTAAAGATGTATTGCATATATTAAGAGTAATGGAAGTGTAATTGATTTTAACAGATATGAACATAAACTCTCCTGTCACTTCGGAGAAAGAGGATGGACACCAGTTGGGAAGTGAATTCAATGTGACATTCTACTAGACCTAGAAATTTGTTTTGGCCCGACTCATGAGTTAAGCCTCTTTGATTTTTTTCCCCATTTAAGTAATAAATTGTGACACCACTGAGGTCAGTTTTACCTCTAATTTTATGACCCAAATTTCAATTAGATTTGGGGTTTGAACCAATGACTTAAATCACCACCAATTTAGAAACTTAATTTTAAAACACATATATAAGGTCAGAGCCATTCATGCCCTGGTTATACTATTTTGTTAAATTAAAATCAAATGAAGATAAAATTCAAGTGATAAAAAACTCTGTGACTTTCCAAATTGTAATAAATGCTTAAAAAATTGATCTAGTTTCCCCTTCTAGTTATCTCTTCTAAGCAATTTGTCCCAGTTAGATCACTCCAGTGTTTTATTCATCGTGTATAGACAAAAGAGAAAAACAGACTCCAAGCTGAAAGCCTCCCAGTTTATGTCAAAAGAAAGCATTGAGAAGCACAGGGCATGCTTGAAATATCTATGAATAACTCTTGCAAGTTAATTCACTTTTTGAGAGGCTAAATGACCTTAGTATCCTATAGCTATTTGAAGAGGACAAAAGTTTACTAAAGAATTTCCTCACATATCTCCCCATAAGTGTAACAGTGAAATACATCCTTTAATATGCTGGTGAGTACTGCTCTTGCCGGGCGGCGGGGCTTGCTGTGGTCAGGTCGGGTTTCAGATAACTTCTTAGGGATGCAGCCTGATCCATCTGTCAGAGGCTAATTCTGCGATGGAAATGGTATGCTGTTAGAAATGGAGGCTGCCAGGTAGGCTGGATCACCATTCAGGCACCTCCAATGCCTACTACTTACTGTGGTATGAAAAATGCTTTATTTGTGCTACTTAAAATCACCAAATAGGCGCTCCTTTGGCAATCAAGTCTGAAGCTTATGGATTCCTGGGTGTCCTGCAGGGTTTGGTTACCTATTTGGACACGAAATCTTATGGCACTTGCTGAGTTTATTCATGAGAAAAGTGTTTTTTAATAATTCGGGTCTTATACCCTTATTGCTTTGTTTTCATGGGCAAACTGAGTGTAGAAAGTCATCAGATGAGTATGACAATGCTGGAGACTAACTGCCTGACTGGCAGGGATTACACAAGATAAGGCAGAATTAGACATCTGGGACTGAATTTAAAGAGTTACTCAAATTACTTTGCAAGTGAAAACTACAGTATTTTCTTTAATTATAAGCCAATATATTGTGCTTTTTAGTAGACTTTGCCTCCTCTGCACTAATGTCTGAACAAATGAAAGGTATTCAAAGGTGGAGGCAGGAGGAGAAGCAGCTTTTTCACACTTCAGGCAGCTGAATGCTGTCCTGGAAATGCTGCCTTTGACAAAATCTTGTCTCAGTGTCTCCCTGCCTTATTATCCTGCTTCCTATGAGATACAAAATACAGGTCTGACAGAGTGATAAGCTCCTGTACTGGCTACCTCTGAAGTCACTGCAAGCTATTCAGGAATATATCAACCACTGTATACTGTGATGTAGCCTGAAAAATCAGTCCTGAGACATTTGAAATCAAGCATCTGAAATGACTGGCCATATTTGATCATAATTTCTCCTCTGTCTTTCTCTTTTTTCTATTAAATCAGGCTAACACCACACGTTTTAGAGAGAAGTTGAAGCTACAATCAATATTGATTGTAAAGCTCTGGAATACTGAGTGTTTTACAAGAAACATCCATAATATCTTGGCAACATCCATAAAAAGTTAATACATGTGCACCAGGGCTTGCTGTTGTGTCATTAATAATGTTTTTGCTTACACATTGCGTAAGGAATTTTAAAAGGACTGCTAGAAAAGGTACCTGTTCGATTTACGTTGACTGGGGTAAGTACATGTCCTGTGTCTGGGGATGGAAGTTGCAGAGGCAACCTTCACTGTGGGCACACCTTGAATTTTGGCCTTCCCACATTAATACTGGTCTGATACTGTGTCATCTCTTTCCTTCACAGGTATGGACATGGGTACCTAGGTGTCCAGCCATGCTTGCCAATTTTAAATTCAGATATCAAAAGAAAAAAACCTGAAAAAATAAACAACCATCCTTTGAAACTATATTGATCTTTGGTCATTCCTAGTTCTCTCTGTCCCACTGCAAGTTTTCCCTAATCTTGTTTTTCTTGCTAATTCTCATTCTTTTATGCTAATGCTCCCCTCCTTTTAGCCTGTCACTGTTCCCTTCTCTTCTTTATTGCCTCTACCCTAGCCACTGCCTCTGCCTTCCTTTCTCCCTTTCATTTTTTCCTCTCCTCTCTCCACTCGCATTTATGTTTCTTCCTAGCTCTTGTATTCTTCCTCTGCACCACAGATGGACCATTAAAAGCGTAGGACAAAGATTTATCTTGCTTTCAGATTCTAATACTTACAAGAAATAATTACAGGGAAAAAAACTTTGTCCAGTTTTGACAGTGCTGGAGCACAGAGCACATGCACTGCAGGAATAATGTTTGGAGAATTGAATAACACAGCAAACAGAATAGAAACTCATGCCTCTCTCAGATTGGTGTGAATTATAGAAAAATACAAACTACAACTTTTCCTCTTTCCAAAATTTAAATCCTAAGTCAAAATCTGATGCTAAGTATTCCTAAGGACAAACTTTGCTAAATATTAGCTCAGGTGAAACTGCCCCTTTTCTTCTGTGACTAAGGAACTCGTAGTCTGAATTTTCAGAACAGTTTTTGTCTCTGACAATTTGATACCAAAGATAGATGCATTGGTAAAGTTGGACTGTTTTGAAAAGATAGAGAAAATACAAGGTCAGCTCACTTTGTCTTTTGGACAGAACATCAGCATGTGTGTAAGTATGTATAACTTACAAGGAATACATACACATCCTACAGGCTCCCCTAAAAGTTAGGGAAAAAGAAACTGTCTGACATTGGAATCTTCTGTGTTGTATGATTTCAGCAGAGATTTACTGAAATTAAATAATATAGGCAAACACATCAAAGATGACGATGGAAGAAATCTCTCATAGTACTGCAAAATTTTGGAACAATGAAAAAACAAACCCAGAAGAATCAGAGATAAATATTCTTTAATATTCAAAGTTGTCTCTCCTGCCAAAATAATAAAACCTCACAAAATTTGACAAAGTCTTAGAAATATGAGTATGGTAAGAAAAAGTAACCAACTGTTTGACCAATGTCTTGTCGAGAGAATGCGCATCAAAGAGAAAAACTAGATGAAAGTATATGGAAACACTTTGGTAAAGCAAGTAATTTTACAATAAGTACAGAAATGTCAGTGGATAGAAAGGGATGGCATATATGCAAAAGTGAAAACTTACAATTCAAAACAATACATGTGAAAAAAGACACTACATCAAATGAAGCTACAAATCCAATTGAAACATAGTGTAACATAGTGTAACACAATGATCCCTTGCTTAAAATTTTATATCCAAAATCTAGCGCAAAAGAGCTCAAACTACTGACCGTCCTTTCATCCAATCTTTTTATTTAATCAGTAACAAAACTCCAAAATTTGTGATGCAGGAAGAGGCCTCTTAAGAGTACTTTTAATTAATACAAGCTCCTACAACAATGTATCTCAACTGTCCTGTACTCCACTTGTTCCTGGACCTTCAGCTTAACTCTGTCCTAGCTTCTTCTCTTCCCTTGGATTTTTGAACATTTGGGAAAGGGTTGTCTTTGGATTGTCCTCGGATTGTCCTCTCAGCAGCTGCGCAAAGGGTAGTTTCATTTGGTTTTGATTTAACTACTTCTACTGTAGTTGGTGTGAGATCTTCCATCTAGAAAAGGAGTCATGATTAACACATTTGTTAATTACACTCATTCTAGGAAGCACAGAAATCTGTTGTTAATTATTTCAAATACTTATTACAAACAAAAGAGCATTCTTACTGTTGGTGTTTGAGCTGAGCTAATTGCTTCGTAATTCCAGATGTTTGCTGCATTCCTTGTAGAAAGACATAACTCTGAAAATTAGAAAAATGTTTAAGTGAGCTAGTCTGGAAAAGTCGGCCTAAGCTTCAGTTCCCAAATACCTGTGAGGCTGAGGGCTTGTGATGAGTTAACTGGAGAAGTGAGTCAGGAAAATCTGAAGAATCACTGTGAGATACTGCTTGGAACAAACCAAACCATTCTGGCTGTAGGAAACATTTTTCAGACTAGTCTCTACGCAAACCAGAAGCCATGTGTGTTTTCTCACACCTAATTAAAAAAAACGCAGCAGCTGAAAGGGAGCACTATGGTTCTTGGACAGAAGAGAAAGCCAGTGAAGGACAGAACCTATTTGCCAACCACATGGAGGTAGAAAGAGAAGAAGGACTGAGGGTGGTGATAGGTGTTTCAACAAACCTTACTGAGGGGACTGGGTGGATTATGAAGGAAAGGAAGGGCATTAGAAGACCTGGACAAGCGCACTCACATGTAGTCATAAATTCAACATCAGTAAATCCAGCCTTTGAAGTAAGTGTGATAATAATGAAAGTTGAAAGCCCTTCCCAGGTATGCTAGCAATTCTCTCTTTTTGGGAAATAAATGTAAGCTCTGGGAAGGGGTCCTTTATCAAGCATACCCCCAGAAGTGCTGCATTTTCATTCCCAGGATGTTCTATTCAGTTCTGTCACTTTTCCTTCTTACTGTGTTTTTCTCTCTGAGTCCTTAATTTTGATACACAATGTACATCACATTTCTTGAAGAAAAAAGGTCTTCAGGTGGCTCAGATTTAGGCATAAAGCAGATAATTTTCTACTACAAAAGCACAGAAGATCCCCAAGGACCAAAGTGTCTCATAATCTTCTCTCCTTTTCCTCCTTGTGTCACCATCTCTAGACACAAGAGTGCTGCACCACTGTGGGTCAGGGGAACACCAGATCCTGCAGGAAAGGGAGGAGACGCAAAATGCAAAACAGAGAGTCCTGTCAGCCTTTACTTAGTCAATGACAGCAGCAAGAATGCACATGAAGCAAATCCACCATCTGTTTTAGACATATCATGCAGGCACTTTTAATGCTGCCCTACTTCTTCCCTAACTTGAGGGAAGAAGACACAGGCCCTTTGGATGAACCTAACAAGTACTACAATGACATACTCTGCTCTGGTTCTGCCTCCGACATGTCCAAAGGTAGGGCAGAAAAATGATTACATGACAAAGGATACCCATGTGCCACAGAGCCCTCCATCCTGGTAGAAAAGGTAAGCTGTGAGAAGCTTCACAAGCTCAGACTGTTGAGTCCATAAGTTATTATGGTCCAATTCCCCTTTCCTTCCTTGTGGCTGCATTTACTTATTTTGGTATGGCACTAGTGCTTTCAAGTCCCCTCGGTCCAGCTGGGTGCTCAGGGTATGAATTTCAGATGTGTCCGAGAGGGTGGCTGGACACATGTGGATGTCATAAGGACTGAAAGGAGGAGTCAATCCTTTCAGCCTGATATCTGATGCCAGGCATCAATTTTGCAACCTAAAAAAACACTCTCGTTTTGGAGGCTCTTTGACAAAGGTAGGTCTTCTTTTTCTTTCACATGTACTTTTCCACTAGGACTGGATCAGCAAAAGATGAGCTCCTATTTTTTTCACACAGGTCTTTGGCACAGCCCTAGCATCCCTTCAAAATCAAACTACAAGGAGCCCACTCAGAGGCAGGACCTTGGGTACCCATATTGCATTGTAATTTTATACTAGGCATGGCTTGGGTGCCTTGAGATCAACAGGGCTTCTAAACAGTTGAGAGCACATTCTGGTTGTGGTTTTTGATTGCCTTCTACTTAGAAGCCTGGGAGAAATGGAAGAATGAAAAATAATTTAATTTAGGTTAAAGCTATAAAATCCTCCAGCGCCTCACAAACCCATGATGATAAACCATTCTCAGAAAAACATCTTAGTCCAGAATTACTGGAACTAATGAATCCTGATTTCCTACAGATTTTTGTCCTGTGGGTTGACTGACTTGTGTGGTCTAAGATGTATGCTTTTTGGGTGGCTGGAAAACGTGTGAGGTCTCTCTCTGTGTGGATTTGTTGCTTTCTTATCAAGTGTGTTCATATTGTGTTTTCTGCAAATCTGGGCAACAAACTGGGGCTGACTGTCTTCACCCAGCTGCTTATTGTTAAAGGCTTCTAAAGATGTGTGCGTGTTGACCACTAGATTCAGAAGTTTTTAGAAAGTAACAAAAACATCACGAGTGTTGTTTCCACAGGAAACGGGGTTAAAATCTATTTTTCTCCTTTTGCCTTCTACTTTACACTTTCTTCTGTCCTTCGTGGTCCTACTGCCTTTGTCTCTTCTTACAAGCAGGTGGAACCTGTGGCCTGTAAGGAACCTATTCCTAGTTTATTCCATCATTTCCAGTTAAACTGTCCTGCTCAGCTATTTCCACCTTCATCCTTATCTCTCATATAACCTCATCATTCAGGACCAATTCACCTGCTGCTGACAGAAACAGCCCCTTTGGAAGGTCAGCCAGGCTTAGCCATGTTTGTCTGCATTGTTGTGATACCAGCCATAACCTTTTCTTCTCTGCAGGTACGAAGGAAGCAACTTGCAGTGTAGCTCAGGGGTTAGTCCTTGACAACTGGAACCACTGAATTTAATATTTTTTTCTTAATAAAATGAGAATATGCTCAATTATAAGTTAATGTTCACTCATAAAAGAGTTTGGTATGCCTTAAATAAGAAAAAAATGCACTCCTGTTTTCAATGCACACATCTGCCCAACAGCATTGTGACAGTGTAGGTCAGCTGTACACTTACATAAACAACATACACCAGAATACAGTTTTTATGAATCTTTTATCCCAACAGGGCTGAAAAGTCTCCTTTGAGAAATATTTTCCACTTATCTATCAAGCACTGGCAACTTTTCGTACATGTCAGATGCTCACAAAAACAGTTGTAATTTTGATAGGTTTCTCTTCTATACTTCTGAGTTAACTGTGCTTGTTGCATTCAAGCCATTTGCAGGTGTGTTTTTTTTCACAGTTCATTTATTTTCACTTCAGTGTTAAATAATGCAGTCTGGGTAGGTTATTTTACATTTTCAAATTTTAAAGAACACCATCTTTGCAGAAATACTGGCAATTCCCTCAAGCAGAGCTAGTTGAGAGCCAGAATTTGCAGTCCTTAGAAAGCTCAACAATATACTTCTGTTTTGCTTTGAAAGAAAAGAATCAGTAGTTCAGAAAGATAGCTATGACATTTTCAATTTGAAAAACATCAAAGTTATTCCTTTAGAACTTGCTGAAAACAATGGGCAGCTGTGTGTGTGCTGGCCTGCCCATAGTTCCCACCAATCCAGTGATTTTGGGGGTCTCCCATGCTGTCTTGCCCCAATGGAGTCCTGTGGGATGCCTGGGGTATCCCCAAACCTGCTGCTGAAGGGTAGGAAAGTGAAGAAGGCTTCAGAGGAATCACCTCAAATTTCCTCAAAATCAAAGTATTTCTGCAGAATAATTTGATTCTGAATTGAACCAGTCTGATAAGAAAACTCCCCCCTTGTCCCTTCTGCTCCCAGGAGCTTCCCAGAAGCATTCCTCTCCTCTGCACCACAGGATTTAGATCCCCCTTTCCAAGCGAAAACCTGATAAAATCTTCTTGTCCTCCTGTTCACCAGCAAAATCCGAATTCAGCAGGAGCGGAAAAGGGATGTGGGGCTCCTCCTCATCCTGCGGTGCACCTCTAGATGGGGTAGGTGAGTTTCCACAGAGCGTGAGCTCGCTCCAGCGCGCCCTCGGCTTTGCGAAAGTTCTCCAGCAGAGAGCAAGAGGGGACGAAGTTCTTGAGAAGCCCCTGAGAGTCTGCAAAGGGAGCACGGGGCCGGCAGCTCGGGGCTTTGGTGCGTTTGGGCTCCCTGGGACCGAGCTGGGGACATTCATGACAAGCCCTGAGAGAAGAGGAGACGCACGCTGGCTGTGCCCAAGACTCAGCACCTGCGAGAGCCCAGCCAAGTGGTTACCCTGCGCTCTGTACCCGCTGGTGGACTTCTTCTCCAGGCTTTGGCAGTAGTGAACCTATCTGCACAAGGTAGGCTTGCATCGAGCATGTTTGCTGTTTCTCCCCAAAGCTGGTTTGGCTCTGGTGCGGGACCTGCTCTGTCGCGGGGATGTCACTGAGGGCTGAGGCTGGAAATCACATCAGTTTAAGGTTTTTTTTGAGCAAGATCTACTGTTCAGTGAGTTTCTCTGCTCCTGGCATTGAACTAAAGAATTGGATTTTTTTTTCTGTGAATTTTAGAAAGTAGCTACAGTTCCTGGTAGCATCTTTGGTTAAAAGCTGAAGTTTCCTCAATCGAATGAGTTTCAGACTTGTTTATTATGAAAAGTACTGATGTTCTGACCAGCTCACAAACTCTAGAGGATCCAGCGGGTTTTTTAATTTGAGTGGAAGTACACATTTCCCCAGAGGAGAGTGTAACTGCTATTTTGGGGTTTGTGTTAACATTGCAAACTAATTTGCCTGTACATTTTAGACTTACTGTACTTTTGAAATTACAACCAATGCTGTAAGGTACCACAGCATTGGTAGTGTTGCGACTGACTGCAAATACATGTGAATACATGTTTGTAGCCTGCCAATTTTTATTTTCCCTGCTTCCACAGGCTTGCTATAAAAAGGTACTGTGGGGCTGAGGTCTGGAGAGGAAAGCAGACTGCTGCGCGCACTGAGGAGCACCTGAGCAGCAGTGGCACTGCGTACCTCTTCAAGCACAGTACGCTCTACCTGAACATAGTGTTGGAGTAGCTTTGACATGCCCAGCTCAGCTACCTCTGGCGAGCAGAGAGCTCAGCCAGGGCTGCAAAACCTACTCCGACAGTAAAGTGGCCTGTGTGAGCCTTGCATGACTGTAAAAGATTGTCATTGATACTGAGCTGGGTGGTTTTGGCTGCTGCTGCCATGGCCACAGCACTGATGCAGTGTAGTAGAAAAAAAAGCAGCTAGACACTTGTATGCTTTAGAGAAAAATTATTTTCATTTTTGCAGTGGAGCTTTACTTATTAAATAAAGGGCACTGGATAGCAGTTTGGCTCTGACCCCCATGAGATGACAAGTAAGACCTTTATCTAGTGCAACAAAGCCAAGGAGCTTAGTGATCAATGTCTGAGGTGCCACCCAAAACCTTTTTATACACTTCAAGCTATAAGGAAAGCTTTCACACCTGCGGCTGCTGTTCGTAGAAATAGATGGGGTCTATGGATACTGCAGCCACTCCTCTACAGCAGAGGCAGGACATGGTGTTGTGCACTGCAGTTTCAAATGATAGGTCTTGAAATGTTCTGGACAAATGGTGGAAATCTCTGGCAGCTCTATATGACTGCAAATTTTAAAAGAAAATTCATGTGACTGCGCAAAATGGAGTCAAACTCTATGACTATGATCACGGTTAGTCAGTTCTTTGTTCTTCTCTGTCAGAAGTCTAAGATGTAGAAAACCGAAAAGGAAAGAAAGTTTAGGCAGCCTCTATCAAAGAGAAACCCTGATAGAAATTAATTTTGAAATTAAATGGAAGAAAAACAACCAAATGAAGGAAATATATAATATTCATCAGGAGCCACTTTGGCTCCATAACATCCAGTGGGAACAATTTCACCTTCAGGTAAGCCCTTCTGAGGTCAGTTTCACTGGAGATGTCTGACAAGGGTGAAACTGTTACCAAAGCTTGTCACAGCTCTTTTGGTTTGTAGAGTACAGCACAGTTGCATTGCTGTCTGCAATAATGTAGTCTGACTGCAACAAAGAGCTCAGATGAGAATCTGCCCAGAAAAACCCAGCAGGCATTTTTTTGAGTAGATAGATAGCTTTTACAGAAAACTGTTGCTGTAAGTAGGCATTTTTTTTCTATTGCAGCTAAATGGAAAACGTGATGTTTTGATTTTTCGCATCAGATTGTAAAATGGTCATTTTCAGATTGTTCTGAATTGTACTGAAAATGTTGAACTGAATGCATGACTATACCACAAAGGTGTTTAGAAATGGCTTCATGTGAACCCTGTCAACATCACATGTAAAGGCAACATTACTTGGAGGTGTGGAATACTTAGACTACAGTTTCTAATGAACCCATATAGCTGTGCTCGATAAATGGTCCAAGGCTCAGTTTTCAAAAAAAGCAGCATCAGCTTTTGAAGATAAGATTAATATTAACATAATGTTTTTCACGTGTTGTCATCAGTGGAGGAATTCCCCTCTAATATCCTCAACAGAGTTGTTTCCTTTAACAGTGCTAGGATGGAACTGGGTTTCAGATGGTATCTATACTGCTTTTCTTCCCAGCTAAAGGATAGATAAATTGCAGTGTGAGTTACTGCCTATAGCAGAATAACCTGAGAGGTTCCAGCATGACCACACCCTGTGTGAGTCATTTGTGAGGAGCTGTAGGTAGATCAGCTTTTTCATTCAATCCTATTAGAGGTATTTCCATTTCTCCCTCTAGTTATTCTCCAAACCAGGCCTTTGCTGCATTCTGGCACGCTCCTGACCCTCAAGACCCACTTTATTTTTTATAACACATCCAGAAGATAACAGGTGCCTCTTTTTACCCAGCAGTTCCAGGAGCAGCAGCTCTTGTTGAAGAAAACCCTTCCTTCCTAATATGTAGAAATATTATGGCCAGTGCATGATTAGGGCATAAATATTTTGCAAAACCAGAGACACTTTCTTGTCATTTATATTCCAAGGGGGTAAGTTTCTGTAAGGGATTAGATATTACTGAACAAGGATGGCATTGTGACATTTGTGACTGTTCACCTTGGCAAGTGTTATTGACCTGTACAAAATGTCACCATGTGGGCAAAATGTTTGGCCATACTTTCCCCAGAAAACTAGGAAGTTGGCTTCATACGGCAGAAGTCTAGGACATCCAAATATTATTTTGAGGCCAAGTAACTTGTTGTTCTTTTGTTTGATTTATCACTCAATGAATTCTGTAAAAACAAACCAAGATCCTGGGCCCATGCAGTCGATGGCAGAGTTCCCATAAGGGTGGTGCACCATCTCTTGCTGGTTCTGTGGAATATCTAGTGATCAAACACTGCTTCCTTAACCATGTTAGCTTTGCACACACTTCTTCTGGCTTGGCGTAGCTCAGATCCTTCAGTTTCTTCCCACAAGGGAAATCAGAACAAAAGTAGAGAGGAAGTTATTTTCAAATTCAGAAGGAGTTCATTAGAAACAAAAGAATGAAAGATAAACAAAGACTATGTTAAAGCATTATCTGCTATTGTCTTTTGAAGAAGTTAAAGCTTTGCCAGTGGATTTTCAAATCGCTGCAGAGAAAATGTCAGGGCAACATCCTCCTGATCTGACGCTAGCAAGTGCTGGTTCTGAACTGTCAGAAATGGCATTTCTGTGAAGTTAATCCACAGTGCTTGAGCTGAATCACTCACCATGAATGTAGCAACAGGTTTTACTTTACCACATTACCATAACGTCTGACCATTTGCAGTGCAAAATCAATAGCAAAGTACCTGGTGGATTTCATAGAGTTTCTGGCACTTATTCTTTTTCAGACTCAGTTCTGAAGAGCTAATCTTTTTTCAGATTTGATGCCTTAAATTCTGCTAGTTTCCTTTTTGGGAGGATAGGGCTGGTGAGATTTTGTGTGGCAGAAGGGATTGCCAGAACTGTGTCAATTTTATGGCAGAGAGGCTTTTCAGGAGGTTGATGTTGCCCCATTCCCTGCCCCACAAGAAACATCTTCAGCAAGCAGAAGTATCTCAGCTAACCCTTGCCTGACTTGCTATGTCCATGAGACTAGGAAGGTCTACATGAATCGACTATCCAGGGCCCTACTCTGATAATAAACATGCGCGGGATAAACTGTGTTTTGGGAATGTTATTTGGGTACCACAAATAGCCACTGGAGAGAGGGGGGGAAAAACCAAATGGTTTTATAACACTTAGCTTGACTCTATTTGTGGCATCCTGAAATGTAGATAGACCTGAGACCCTTTTGATCTTAAAGGCCAAGATCAACCTAGTTGCAGAGCGAGAACATCCAAGCCTTCCCAGCCAGTCTTTAGTGAGAGGTTTTCTTCCCTCCTGGAGCCTGGCATAGAAAGATATATGATCTCCAGTTTCTCACTGTATTTGTCTCTGCTGTGCAAATGCTCAGGGATGTACATCCCCTGCAGATCATGTTATGAGCCTGTGGTTCATTATGCTTTACGGCCAGGACACGGTGCTGAAAAACTTGGCTGAATCCAAGTCCAAGACAGCTCTTCAGTAAGAAGGAACCCTGGAAAGACTCACTTTTCTTCCCCAGCTCCCCTGGAGGTTGTGTTATATATGAAGCTCTGTTGGACCAGCCTTTATCCTCTGTTCAGCAATGTAACAGGCTAGAGACCAAAGCAGAAACATATGGCCAAGTACTAAAAGAGCGTTTAATTCTGACAGTGCATCCATCTTTTCCTTCAGATATATCACAAAGAAAACTGCTGAAGTGCCAGTTAAGCAGCGTACAATTGTTTGCAGATTGAGTGTCAGGATTTTCCTTTCCATTTTGCACAATAACCATTTTAATAGTTCAGGATTAGGTATTTATATTTATCCAGAGTAGAAAGATGCATTCCATGCTCCATTCTTCTCTCACAACTCTATACATACTCCAATGGCTTGAGAGAAGGACCAAGGAGGAAAAAGAGATCTATATACTAATAGCTGATAAATTGAAGCTTTATAGAAATCGGCTTCTGTCACTGAAAAGAAGTCAAAAACACACTGTGCATCCAGATCACACATTTTGGATAAGAAAAACCGGGGCTGCAAAAAATATGAAGAACAGATGAGATCAAAGGGTAAAAATGGCAGAATCTGCTAAACTACCTGGTGCTAGTATATAGCCTGCTCTAATTAGGAACTATGAAACACACGGCATCCTCAAACATGGGACTTAAATTTACCACTTTTAAAAAAAAAAGGAGTTTGAAATTACTATCCCAAAGTAAAGCTTCTTTTCCTGTCAGAATCAACAAAAAAAGCTGTGATGCACCTCAAAGAAACACAGTTTAGTCAGTGCTGACCATAGTTTAATACTGTCAATGAGGTGCAGTTGCAAAAGAAAAAGTCGAATCAATAAAAAAACAACCTCAGACCCCTAGAAAAAAAAAGGCTTGGGATATGTTCTTTTTTTGTCACCTGAGATTTTGCCATTTCTTTTCTTGATGGGTAGTCCCCTGAGTTAGACTCGTTTGTATTTACAAAAATAGGCGAGAGTGATCTGTAGACTGCCACATGTCCAGTGGCCCATGACAGGGGGCCAAGCGAAGGAGCACCACCTTCAGCTGTCCGGCCCCTTTCTTTCTGAGTCCTTTCCACCTGCACAGCAGGCATGGTTCAATGGCTTGCAGACTCACATCCAAGCCGCGGGAGTTTACGGGCTGGTGCATCCGCATGAGCCACGCGTGACGTGAAGTCTGGCAGTCTGAAACTGGATTCGCGAAGCGTTCAGTTGTGCCAGCTGCAGGAGGGCAGTAATTTCCAAGAGAGGGGCAGAGAACACAGCTGAGGGCAGTAACTGTCTCAGCTGTCACCATTTAATCCATCACCAAGTCTGAGTGTCAGCACCCTCCAAGAGAGACAAAAGCAGAACCAAGTATCCAAGCACTGTGGGGCACAGATTTATTTCATTACATTCAAATACTTCCCTGTGATGAGCCTTGTCCCTTTAAGTTTTCCGTACAGAAAAAACCATGTGCAAACATATTGCCAGTTCGAATGGTATGTTTTTATGTGCATGTGTAGATCCAGTTGGTTTCTTTGGGATGTTGAATACAAAGGAAAAAAAAATATGTTCCTTCCTTGCTCTCAATTGTCAAAAATTGCCAGTTCTCTTAAGCAGACAAAAACAGATAACAGATGGCACGGGCTAGCAACAAGGAGACCTAGATGCAAACACAGTGCAGTGTATGGAGAACATCTCTGATGTAGCAGGGTTATGTCTTCTATCATGGTTTCTAACCAATTGTAAGAAAAATCCTACGCTAACTGTTCGTGGCATTTAATTGGATGGGAAAGGTGCAAATAATTCAACTAGTGACCAAATGACAAAATTGGTAATAAATGAACAAATAAACAGACAAACATACAGGGGCTTGGTCCACTTCCCAGTGAAGTCAACAGGAAGACGCTCCAGTAATGTCAGTAGCTGTTTGAATGGGACCTGCTTGCCCATTTCTGATTTTCATCTAAGGTCCAGATGTACACAGGCTACGCTGCAAAAGAGAAATAAAAGGTTCTTGGTTGTAAATGTTTCCTGACTCAAGCAAGGAGGCACTGGTTTTCAGAAATGTCAAAATCAGACATTGTGCAGGGTGACTCATAGAAGGCAGCAGGTCCAACACATCAGCCACCTGGGTCCCAAGCAGCCCCTACACCCCTGCTCTCCCCAGCCTGGAGAGCTTTACAATGAAGCCACAGCCAGGTTGAACTACAGGGATTTGTACATAGCTGTGTGGTGTAGGTCTCCTAGAGTTTGTATAAGGTGGTTTTTAATTCAGCTTGATTGGAAGTCACACTAAACAGACAAACAGATACCTCTGGTGTGAGTATCTCTGCATGGGGAAACACCAGAGCACTTTGAGGAGGCAATGTACCCTTGGGGGTACAGCACGTGAATGAGACTGTTGCAGTTTGATGAGTGTACACATTTTCCACTCAGTCCTGCCCACAATGTCTCCTCTGCCTCAGCTTTTAAATTCCATCCTCAAGAGTGGGGAAAGACAGCACAGGTTATGAGAAACTAAAATCCCTTCAGCTTCTCTTTCCACTGAGAGTGAATCTCTTCTTGTAGTGAATGGATTTTGGATCCATCACTAGGAAAGAGCAATAGAGATCTGAGCAGTTGGAAAGTTGAGGTCTGATGTCTTGGTCAAGCGAGACAACAATTCCATGCTTTCTTCTTGCAAAAATGGGTGCTCACCAAATCTCCACTGTAATACAAAGCACTTGCTTCTTGTGCTACAGAGCCCTAAAGTATCGTGCCTTCAATGTAAGGCAACAGACAGTCAAGTGCACTCAAAATGACAGAGCAAGCTCTACTCTCTTCGCCTCAGCGCTTGTACGGGCAGATCCATGGCAGTGAGTACAGCATTACCTCGTTGGGAGAGGGATGTGGTTAAAAGTTTGCTGTTTTGTTCTAGAAAAAATGAGTATGTTGATGCAATGCCGGTCAAATACTGGCAAAAAATTTAAGAGAGTCGGCGCAGCTCGCTTGTTTGTTGATGCTCCACTTGTAAGTCACATGCATGTCTCATGCTTTTGCTGGTGAAACCCCTTTTCTTTAGCCCTTTTGCCCATACAACAGTGAATCGATACCTGTAGGGGGTGTCAACAGTTTGCCACATAATATGAAAAATATATGAAGTTAAATTGTTCTTTGAAATACTTCTTAACGGTCTTGCGTTCAAGTAAAGCTGTCACTGAGTTCACTTGAGGTTTGCCCAAGCAAGAAGCAAGGTTCTATCCCCTTGGGAGTATGCAAGCCATTTTCTAGTAATTTGTCTGTGAAGATGACAAATTTCCTTATTATAGCACTGAAAACAGGAACTTCACTGTCTTCTAACAGAAATGACTTTACATATTTTATGAAGCTGAGCCAAAGGCACTGCTCTTGTTAGCTGGAGTTGGTGGCTGTTTTGTTGGTCTGGACATGAGAACTATCTACTTCCCCTTCCTCTTTTTTGTTTTTGTTAATGAAAGCTTTATACCTGTGTGAAATATATAGCTATATTTTTCCCTTCGGGTCATGTTATCGGAAGCTTTGAGTTGGGGGCGGGAGTAAAAAAGTTCACTTACTAAGTAAGATTAAAGCAATTAAAGGCTAAGGCTCATGTTTAATTTTCCCTCGTAGATGCAATTTTTCATGCAGTGACAGCATCAAAATCTTTTCAAGTTTTATAGCTATTTCACATTTGGCAGAAACAACAGGAAACCATCTGTAGCAAAGCAGGATTGTTGTAAGCATAATATTCTGTAATGAAAAAAAGATTAAAAGAAAACACTGTTATCTTTACATGATAGCTTTGAAGGCACAAGGAGGAGAGTGCTTGCATTTGCCGATCTATCTACTAGCATCATAAAAATTTTCTAGATGAGGCAACCCTGTAGAAAGTTGATTATTTCAGCAGAAGGAAGAAGTCCTATAGGAAATCTGATTTTTGGTTTCTTGTTGAAATTTCCATGACGGATAGAAAGATGCTTGTGCAGAGGAGCTTGTGCATGACTGTTATCTGTGTATTGTGACTTACATGGCAGAGCTTATAAGCACATAACTCTGCTTTAAATAGGCACATTGTCCCACAGACGGTGAGTAAGCTACTCATTCTAAAACTTTAACTCCATGCTTGAAAGTCTTTTCTGGATCAGGGAAATAAAAATAAGTGTTGGGAATTAAGAGGGGTCATACTGCCCTGTGGCAATATTCCCTTACAGAAAAGTGCATTTCCTCTTGCTATGTTGTGTTTTATGTGTTGGAGAGGAGCATCCATACTGAAAAAGTGCCTGTTCATCAGATGCGAGTGAAAACTATTTTTTGCTGAAACTCAGTTTGTTAATTGCGGTGTCAGATCCCAAGGCTGCTGTTTTAGGGATGCTCATGGTAGCCACTGAATACCTCTAAAACCTATAGTCAGTCCTGTAAAGTTGTTCCAGTACTGTAAGTATGCTCAAATTTCTGATCATGCTAAAATACTCATCAGTATCTGTTCAAGAAAGCAAAAGAACAATTTTTTCAAGTGTGTTCCAATATTTACCCTGGGCTCTTTTCTCCAAATGCGTTGAAATTTTGCCTAGCAAATGAGAAACCCATCAACCTTTGTGTAATTTCATTGTTGCTGACAGTGTTTCACATACTGATAATCAGACCTAGCTTTAAGATAGCATTTCACTGTGCAAAAGTTAAAATACATCAGGGAACTGCAGTATATTCTTGTTATTAATGTCTTAAATTATAGCTAGACACCCTGTTTTTCCAGTTTTCAAGGCAAGTTATGAAGGTTTTTTTTTTTAAGTGCTGAGCTGATGAGACATTAAAGGTTTCTTTTTCAAATAGTTTGGCTGTTGAGTTGCTCCTTTCACTCACACCTGCCCCTTGACTTAGAAATTGTCTCCGCCTCTTCAGCATCAGACACTGAATTTACATAGGCACAAAGAAAGCGTGGCAGGCCAACAGCTCGCACCTTCATTAAGATGGGAATGCAAGAAGAACAAAGCAGAACAATGGTAAGAGAAATATCACAATACCCTACCTTTCTACAAGGCTGACTAACCAGGGCTTTCCCACAGGAGGGAACGGTGCTGAGGATACCGCAGGATTAGCAGATGCATGTAGAGCTGCTGGCAATGACTAAGCCAGCAATAGCAAGCGAGTCAAAGTTCTAGACATGAGTCAGGTTTTGAACTTGTTGTGGTTTGTAGCGGCTCAAAAGGCTTTGTACAGCATCACTATAGAGTCTGTGACTGCAAAGTGATGGGCTTACAGCTGGCAGAGCCACTGCCTGCTTTGGAAGGCAATGCTTGCTTTCAGCAAAATGTGGTAGTAGAATTCAATTCCATGAATTGAATTGGGTGCTCCTCTCACTTATGTTATTTTAAGGTTTTTCCAAACTGCTTTGACATTAATTCAGTAAGTTCTTCCTTATTATGCAAGCATCCCAGAAGAATTTCAGAGATATACATAAGTGTGGCAAAGTTTCTTCTTAAAATATACGTGACAAAAAAATTTTAAAACTGGTGGAATGATATATGTGTTTACTACCTAAAGTAATTAATTTTTTTGTATGTGCGCATGATTTTTTCTTCTGGAATTCTGAAAAACAGAAGCAAAGAAAATGAGAGGGAAGCATGGTATCTGGATTTAGTTTGTTCCTTCAGAACTTTCTGTTCATCCCTTTTAAACAAGTTTGGTGGGAAGACTTGAATTGAAAGATCTGAGATGTTCCCTCTGTCCTGATGTCATGAGTGGTTTTGCCATTTCTTTTAACATCCAGATAATGTTGTGCTTTTGTTTGCTGTTGCCAGTGCCTGTGACTGAACTGGGTAAAAATTTAAAGAAAACATACAATTGCTACATGAGTTGCCAAAACTGTATTAGTTTAATCAAAATGAATGAAAGAGAAAAACATCTGCTATTCCCCTTGCAAAGCCAAGTGGAAAGGCAGTGCTAACAGATCAAGTTCCTCAGAAATACAAGAAGAAGAAAAGCTGCTATCTGTGGTATTTTCCCTTTCATTACTGATGCTAGTTGAATTAATTTAACAAGCGTTGCACACAAACCTTTGCTTAGCTTCATAAACAAGTCCATTTTTGCAGAACAGATGAAAGTTCATAAACAGTTGTGTTTAACTTCGCAATATATTTTATCTGGGGTTTTCACCCTTTCTCATATATAGAGATGAAACATTTTTCCTTAATCACAGAAGAGCTATTAGCGATGGGTGTGTGAAACCTGCAAAGAAGAACAAGCATTCTCTGAATCTTTGATTCAGGAGCACTCTGAGATGGCAAGCAGATACTTTGTTGGATCATCTTCATAGACTTAATCCCATAGAGGAACTTGGGTGTCTAGCAGACCTGTTGCTTCACACACAAAGTCTAAAATTTAGGTCCTAAGAAACCTTGCTCACCTGCCCATTCACCCCAGAGGTACCTACATTCCTTAACACCCACGTTTGCATCCACCAGGTTCCTTGCATGCCTGAACGTGTGCTTCTGGACATGCTTTACCTGGGCTGGCCTGTGTTGGATGAACAGACCCACACACTACATCTGAGTCCTGCTAATGAGAATGGCTGCACTTTTACATTTAGTCCATGCTTAGGGAACTCAGGTGGGAAATCTCAGGGACTTGCAAGAGGGTGTGAAGATGTGGGTTCTGGGGAGTACTCAATATAAGTTATTTAAATTTTTGTCACAGTAAGAGCTGGAGCTGAGTTTCCAAACTCTGTCCCAGGTGGTGCCCCAGTCACTAGGTTTAAGAGTCATGTGTCTGAGTGAAAAAGAGAAAAAAAACCCCGTCTCATGCAAAGCAGAAAAGCATCAACAGGAGTGAGATGGACAGCCCTGTGAGGGAACCTCTGCATCCATGCTGCCTGTCTGAGGGCTCAGAGCTGTCCCATCTCTGTGGAGCCTGCCCAGCTTACCAAGGCTGATCTCCGTATTGGTGTTGAAACAAAGGAAGGATGCTTTCTGCAGGCAGGCAAAGGCATTTGGCCTTGTGCTGCCCTATGTATGATAAGGGCAAAGAGATGGAGAAGTGCTAGTGCTGTGTTCTGTGAAAGAGAAGTGGCCTGTAGAAGCATTCCATGGACAGGATTTTGTGGGGAGCCTGGAGGACTGGACATTAAAGCCTTAGCAGGTTCCAGAGCCTTTCCAGGGTCTTAAGCATTGCCAGGGTCACGGCTAAGGCATATCTGCTGGCTTTTGAGGATCTCTGTTTTGAGACATCTCACTATCTACAGGCTCTGGCTATAGCAAGGATTCTGCCAGCTCTTGTGGCTTCCACAGATCGCTGAGTCCATCATGGCATTGACGCTGTTGTGAATTTGGCCTGATCCCTGCTGAAGCACATAGGAAAAATGTGCTAGGCTAGTTTAAATCTGGGATGGCTAAGAGGCAAGTAGCTCCAGGAGCACCAGCACGGATGAAGGTTGATTTCTAATGGGTCAGTGTCTTGCGGCTGACTAGCAGCAAAAAGTGAAGCTCTCCCCAATGGGACATTTGCAAACACCTTGTTGCCATGTGCATTTGTCAGTGCCTCACAGGGAAGCCTTCTCCCACACTGAAGTGTACCAGGCGCCCTGACCTGGCCACCTGCAGTATAAAAGCTCTGGGGCCTGAGTTCTTTGCTTTCCTGTCCTGGTGGGCAGGAGTGCTGGGGAGAGGAGCTAGAGAGTGCAGAGATAAACTTGGGAGGATGGGTGGGAAATTAGTAACAAAGAAAATGCTACTCTTTCTGTTGTCTACAAGTGGGTCAAGTTATGATGTAATTCAGTATGAAGTAAAAATAATTCACCTGTCAATAGAATCATTTATCATGAAAGGATGAACTCTCTGTAATGCGTGGTTTTAATTTACTGTCGCTGTCGAAGCTGAGATTCAGCACACACATTTGGCACTTAGGCACATACACGAGTTTTTGGAGATGTCTTAGAAGGCAGAGCCAAGACGTCCAAAAAAAACCTCTGAAAACTACCTGAGTGGACATGTGAACGCAAGCACTTGCTATCCCTTGAAAGCTTTGTCCTTTAAACAAGTTTCCTGTTTGTCTCCTTTTTTTGGAGAAGAATTAGCTTTCACTGTTCACAATTTAAAAGCACATCACTAAAACATTCCCTCAGGTCTCTGCACAGTCTGACTTTTTAGACAAGCTGTAAAAGAAATGTAGTTCATAAGTTGTGCACTCAATAGTTGTATCTTTCAGAAATACTGCTTCTGTAACAATTTACTTACTTCAAGCAAACAGTCAAGGAAATAAATCATTTTCTTTTATAGGGTTTTCTCTGGAATACATTTCTATGGCTACAAGTGTGATTTTTCTGCTGCTTCCAGAGCAATGCATTGAGTCAGCCTAAGCCGTCTTCTAAGAGCTATGCCAGATGAGGGCCTGGGGACTCCAGAGGACCACCTGGACTGGGCTCTTGGAGAGGAATGGATGTGCCAGGAGGCAGGAAGGGCCTCCTTCCTTAATCCTCACAAGTTATACATGAGTTGTTACGTTTCACTTCTCAAGATGATTTTTACATTACTCACCCCTTCACAGGCAGAGGCTGATGATGTATTATGCCACATTGCCCTGGTGGCAGTGGGTCACAAGCAGGTGAGGGTGAATTGCTTGGGATTTCACTCCAGGTGGGATTATTCAGATGCAGCAACAGCACGTACCCAATGTGTCTTTGCCACCTTCATTTTATGTAGGAGTTGAATGTCTATGGAGAACGACTGCATGAAGAGAGCAGGTAGACCAGAGGATCCTTATGCAGCCCATAGGAAGGAGGATAGAATGCTCAAATCCTTTATCCAGGTGTATAAAGAGCAGTGGGGATATGAACATGGGCTGCAGGAACAACACGGGGTGTGGGTGGGGAGAGGGGTGCCAGCTGCCTTCTGCTGATGTGTTGCTCCAGCTGGAGCAGAGTGGTGAAAGGTGGTGAGAAGGGTAATGCAGAGGTAAAGAGAAGGCATCATTGGTACCACACATCGCATGTGTTGAAGGAGAAGCTGAATTAATACAAGGGAAAAGACTGAATGAGGACAAAAATAGCAAATGTTTGGAGGACAGGGAGAAAGGTTGTATCTCTCTGGGGACTGGAGAAGGAATTTCTGGAGAATCCAGGGCATTTGCTGCCTGACTCGTTTCTGGTGCTCTCATTAGACCAGGAGGCCCAGATAGTGCCTGTAACTGCTTCTTGAGAGTTGCAAGTTAATTTTAACAGGCAGGCAGCAATGGTGAAACTGCCTAGAGCCACATATTTCTTTTTCCTTCTCTTGCTACTCCCTGTGAGATAGGGCAAGCAGAACTGGCCTTGCTTGCACTTCTTTTTTTCTTGGAAAACTGTGCTCCATTTATTGCATTTGACTTTGGGTTCAAGTAGCATTCTGTAGCGCTGTCAAGAGCTGAAATGTCAGAATGAAATACTGAACGCTATTTCCTCAGATGTCTGGTGTCGGAAATTATGGAGGCTTCAGGCTAAGTGTCCGCAACGGATTTCCGTGATTGCTGCCATGGAGCCATGCATGACATTCAATACATTGGTCACAGACTGAGGGAACTGATTTTTCTAAGAACCTCCTGCTGGCACCAGATAGAAAACATCATCCCCCAGGGGAAAAAAAAAAGTAAACAAACGACAAAACACTCCACAGGGAAAAAAAAAGTATAAATGGGAAATCTTTCAAATAGAACAGGATACCTATGGCCAAGTTGAGACTGATAGTGCAGCTTCACAGGCCATTGTGTCAGTTCAGTTCAGCTTAGGTGTAGATGTTTCTTCTCCCATCCTAGTGGGTAGGTGTTGAACACGTTGTACAGCCTCTCTTCCCACCCGCTCTTTTGCCCTATTTTGAACCTGCTGCAGACTTAACCTACTTTATTCAGATTGTTAATAGGATGAGGTTTATGTGCTAGCTGGGACATGCAAGTACCTGGAGTCCTAGAAAATGCTCATAATTTGCATTCTTAATAAAACATAATTTAAAAGTCTAAATATAGAAAGTGCTCTATAACTGAAATGAATTAAACCAGCTCCTTTTTCCTGATCTCCACATCCTAAACATCCCTGTGAGCCCAGAAATTTGGAAGAAGCCCTGTAAAGGCCTGTGAAGAATCAGAAAACCAAATCTAGAGCTTTCTCTTGGGTAAAATCCAGAACATGCTGATAGGTCCCCCATTATGGCACAGCTGATTTGTGATGCTATAACAGTCCTTAAGGATCCTTAGTTTTGCTGCCATTCCCATATTACTTCCTGGTCCCAGGATCAAAAATAGGCATTATGAAATGCTCAAGAACAGCAAGTTTGTCTGTCTTTAAGTTTTATGTTAACCACCTATAGTGTCATTTTTCTGTTTTCCCTATCAGTGTGATTTCAGAATATCTCCTCACAAGTGGTTTTGAGTGCCATGGATTAATGCAGCATTATTCCAAATGCTATGGTAATTTTCCCCCCTGCAAAAATGCTCCTTAACTGGTTCTGCACCACAAAAGGCATCCTTTCACCCCAACTTTTTTTTGGCCTTTGAAGGATGCAACGATATAGACGATAAATATCTTCCCAAATTACTGGGTGTTATTCTGTCTTTATGACAGACATTTTCTGCCCGTGTCACTTCAAAGCCTTTGGTAATTAGTTTAACACCTGCTAATGCTAGCGTTCAGCACCCTGAGCTCTGGAGTATTCAATTGTGTCTCTATACAACCTGACACCGTCCTGAGCACACTCTTCTTTCCATCCTATCATTTGCTTCATATATCTCAGTGCTTTATGGTTCGGTCTCTCATCAGATGGGTTCAGTGTAAAATTAAGTCCTTACTACAAAGGGTTTTCTTCCAGAGAAATTTAGGAAGCTGAACAAAAGTGTCTAACTCCAGCTTACTTAGAGAGAGGATGGGTATGGCTAGAATGAGGAAAACTGATTTGTTTCAGAAAACATGGGAATGACATGAACTGATGCCACGATCATCCTCATTATCTCCCACCAAGTCAAAAAACTCCTTTCTGTCCTTCACAAGCAGCTGGCATGCTACCACTTCCCTGTGGCAGTGCTGGTGGCTTAGTGGTCCTGCCTGATGCCCGGTCCCACAGCTTGGCTGCTGAAGGCACGGGGTGGCTGTGCTGTGCTGAAATGCTGAAACCCATTTCATAGTTGTGCCCCATACTGAGACTGTTGGCTGTCGCCAGCTCCTTCCCTGGCACACTCCCACGCACTCCTTCATGCCTGTCTGGTTTTCCCTCCACCCACTACCTGCATCAGGAGTTTGATTTGTAGGGATTTTTTTTCACCTCAAAGTGATAGCAATTCCTGGTGCATTTATCTTAGATGATGTGGTCTTGTAAGATGAAGTACCTGAAGCAGCCAGTCTGTGGTTGATTTGAATGCAGGCGAGTCTCAACAATGAGCTTAAAGAAGGGTGTCAGGTATAAATCTTGTCTTCAAACAGTCAGGGTGCATTCCAGACTTCAGAGACACCTCTTTGTGTGGAAGGGTTTTTTTTTTTTATACCTCCTTTTTCTTTTTCTTGGATCTGGAAGAGGATGAAAGTGGCAGGGTGGGTGCATTCGTTTAGGTTGATAATGAGAGTGGGGCTCACGGGCATAGTAATTTGGCAGCCTCTTCACTTCCTGTAACAGTTTAAAAAAAAATCATCCAAGAGCTGCTTAAAGACAAACATTTTTTGTTTAACTACTAGTGGCTCATTTTCTGAACAACCATGCAATTAATCTTATTTGTATTAAAGAGGCAGGCTGCTTTTTGTAAGCTTTTCTGAGCTATAATTAATAAAGATCAAAAATGTTACAGAGGCATAATATTTAACTTTTCATAGGTGCAACTACACAACATCTGCAGCAATTAGAGAAGCAAAAGAAAAAGGTAGTGTTGGGGTTTTTTTCCCCTTCAAAGTGACTTGTTAAGCCTCTTCATTGTGCACAACTTTTCAGTGCTCTAGCTGTAAATATAATTTTGCTGAGGACACTAATCGATACTAAAATCACAGATTTTTTTTTTTAATTGCATTGAGAGATAGATAACACATGATTCAAAAATGTTATCAGCTAGGTCAGACTTGTGAGGACTGAGCTCACAAAGTTAAGTGCAGAACTATTTGTGTTGCTTCTTGAACGACCAGACCCAAACAAGAATGTTTATTGCTTGCAAAGTAGTATTCAAGCAAGTGCACGTATGTGTGTGTTAAAACTTCAAAAGCATCACAGCAGTTTTGTGATTTTACGTGTAAAAAATCCTGGATGTCTTTGCCACTAGGAATTCTGTAGCACAGATTATGTTAGCTGTGCTGCTTAAAAAATATATTTAGTTTGTAATAAGTACCAGCATATTTATCTCTGAATGATTAAATAAAGGACAGCTCTGGAATGTATCATTTGAAGACATATGACACAAAATGTGCATAATTTTACTTTGGCATTAGATTCCTCCTGCTCCACCAGCCTTTCAGCTGCATAGAAAAAGGAAAATCTGGTTTTCACTGGCTTGAAATCAAAACACAGATGGCTCCAAGTGTGTCACTCGGGCTCACTAAACAATGGCATGCTTTGCCTGTACGTATAAACAACAGGCGCATGACTTCATTACACCAGGGATCACTCATTTCATACGCACTTTGCTAGTGCTTTGCAAAGAGGAGCTACAGCTACATCATTCCTGTTAGTAGCAGAACTCTTCTGGCATTGCTAAGACAAAGTTAGCTCTGTTGTCTGTGTAGTCTGGGATAAGTCTAATCTCATTGTTTGAGGAACAAATTATCCTGATATGAACCCCAAATCAACAGAGGCACTCTCTGATGTGTACTATACCATGTTAAGAATGAAAGAGGAATCAATCTTTGCCCTTTCTTTGTGGGATTCAAGTGTCAACTGGGAGGTGACATACAAAGAAGTTATGACCTAAGGATGCCCACCACACCATAGCTGTACCTAGAAGAGCTTAGGCTACCTGATGCTAGGTCCCTCTGTCTCCAGTAACAATAAACTTTGCTTCTAGAAATTCAGAGGCAAGTATGAGCAAGGAGCACAGGACACAGCTGAGCACCCTGCTGCTTTGCCCCAGTAGCGTGCACCTCAGCTGCTTCTGCCCAGGAAGAGAGCAGTCTAGTGCCCTTGTGACCATGGGATCCTTGTATTTAACCCGTGCTTGATATCTGAAAACAGATATGTTTGGAGAAAAGTTTGCAAAGGAAAGTTGCACATGCAGATTATATCATATTTACTTCCTTTTACTTTGTGACTCATAACTTTCCTAACTATATGCAAGCAAAAAAGCCTAACAACTTTTTGTATTTAAGTGAAAAGTCTTCCACTATATACAAAAGACATCTGGTCTCTAAAGATCTCCCCATAATCCCTCTCAAGGTCAAAACCCAACAAGCCGTTTATGGGAAGAGAAGGGATGTCAGGATGGTGCCGTGTGAGTGTTTCCCTCAGAATAGGACTGGTGGCTTGAGAGAGAGCATTTGGCTTTGTGCAAAGACTGGCTGCAGTGGGGTGGCACAGTGACCAGCTTAAGGGTGTTGGAACAATTAGCAGCAACATGCTACCTGAGTCCTCACAAAAACAGGCACAAGCAAATGTCAGCAGCTTCACCATTTTTTCTTAATTGCATACCTGCTGTACACAAAAAATTACACGGTTCCAACACCAAAAGCTTAATATTTTTTAAATGATTGCCAGGAGATCAGAGGTTTTTATGTTTTAACTGAGGTGAATCCCTCCCACAGTCCCCTCAGTTGCTCATCTTTCCAAGCACTCTTTCATCTTCTTATCTTTCAAACTGTAAGGTCTTTGAGGATGAGACAGTTTTTTATTTGTGTAGTGTACAACACCCAGCAAATTTAGCACTGAACTCAAATGTTTGCCTCCACTGTAAATATTTGCCAAAGTGTGGTTTAAGAGGGTGACAATGTATTAATTTCTAACTGTTAAGAAGGAAGTGAGTAACAATGTGAACATACTGTAGTTTTCATTCAAAATGGAATTATAGAACATGAAGCCACTTGAAGATTTGAGTCAGAGAGCCCCAAATATGTCATTGGTCGATACACTGTTGTGCCTGCTCATGCAATGACAGATTGGCTTCTTAGTTTCTTTCTGTCTCACACCACTTGCATGTTAATCATAGCCATTGTCATAAAAAGTTTTAATAAGGACGTTTTCAGGAAGAGTTGGAGAGGACTAAGAAGCCATGGTCACTGTGCTCATGTAACAGGCTCCATTTGCTCAGGGAAATGAGGTGGTTTCAGGTTTGTCTTTACCTCTCCAGTCTATCCCATTTTACTTGACAGATCTACTGTGTGGAGCCCCAGATTTTTTATTCTGCTCTCAAAAAGCAGGCCTGCTTTAAAGTCAGAGGGAGAGAAGCTCTGATGACGTTATTTGTTATACTGTATAATACCTGCACGTGTGTTCAGTTTATAGACAAAAAACACAGCTAGTTCAAGTCCGTGTGGCACTTTTTCACATAATGTGATTATTTTCTCTTGTGACCTGTAGAAGTGTGAAGTTAGAAAAATAGTGCTTTCATCCTCAGTCCACGTGGGAATAAGTAACGTGTAGGCACCAGCCACTGGAAGCTTGTATCTGTTTTCTTTCCCTGACATCCGTCATAACTTGAAATGAGAAAATCGCTCTGCGTCTTACTTTTATGTGGTCTTCAGGATGGTGTCATTCAGTGTTGCTTTTTTGTGCCTGTGATTTTATACAAGTAAAAGATCCTTCTGAAGAGCTGTATTCATCTGCATGTGAATGTGCGGCTGTTGTCAGTTAAGGTGTGCTAAGTAAGATGTCCATGTGGGTCTGGCAGGTCTGACATACAGGGGACCTGCAGCTTTTGGAATAACACACTGGGGTCAGGCAGGGTTCCAGAGCACATCTCAGATGGCACCAGGCACCTGTGCATGGGCAGCTGTATTGAGTCCTTGTTGGGTCCAGCAACAAGAATTGCTTAATTAACAGCTCTAGAAAGCTGATTGTCTGTCCTGATTGTCTCCCTGGTCATCAGATGACTTCTTTTTCCCTCAATATATTGTTCTTTTCTTCTTTCTTACTCCCATGGTGTTTCCCAGGTCTCCAAGAGACCACAACTTTTACACTTGCTACTGCACATAGTAGATTCACAACTTGAATATAAATATGATCAGTTTACAACACCCTTCAATAATTCAAAATTATGTAACACTTTAATATCACAGTTATGAACCAATTATAAGCTTCTAACAAACTTTTAAGAAAATCATCATAACAGAACACCAAGATATTGGCTGAGTGATAAGATCAAACCAAGGGGTTTTGTGAGTTCTAGCTTAACATCCAAAAAATGAGCTCACTCAGTTTTTTACAAATTATTACTATAAGTTTCCTGTGCCTTGTGCAGCTTACCCTTATGTTTCCAAAGAAGCGTGGGACAAGATCAGGCCTGTGGCATTATTGAACAAGTAATATGAAATTGACTTCAACGTGTACTGTGACTGCTAGATAAAGAAATTACACTCAACTGGTTATACAAAATGCTTTTTTAAGCCTGACTTATTGCAGTGACTAGAGATTTAATCCAAACCTGCAGCTCAGTGTTAGTATAGAGAGGAAGATCACAGGGCATTTCAGAAAATCTTGACCTCTTCAATTAACCAAACTTTGCTTCTCTCTATATCCATTTCTTTATTAAAGACACACGACAAAGTGAGGTTAAAGTATATCTGTATCTGGGGCAGGACACAGATTTTTATCTTACAGTGGTAGTAGGCTGGTATGGATCAACATGCAGTATTGTTTGTGAGGAACACTCACATTTAAAAACGTAGCAGAGAATTATGCCTCCTACCTACTCTCATGTCCTTGACCTGAAATTTATAGCACTTATAGAAACCCTCTTTGTCTCCATTATATTGAATCTGGGAAAAGCAAGTTTGAGTGTGTGGTGGCATTGATCTGTAGTAATGAAGTGTTTGTAAAAAATACTGTTTGCTTTACTTTCCTCCTGAAGCTGGAAGGGACAACATAAGAGCTGTCTTGAAACAATATTCTTGATGCCATTGAGCCTTGGATGGCCTGCATTCTTGGTAATTGCCATCAAAGTCAGAGCAGAGCTGACACACTAAGGATTTAATGTATTTTCTAAGTATAAGTTTAGGCTAAACAAAGGCGTACAAGGCATGAAGTGTAGCACGTTTGAGGACCATCTGTTTGTTGTTCTCAGTGCCCTAAGCATGTCCAGATGAGGACAGGTTTCATCAGCTCCATGACCACCTCCACAAAGTCTTCAAACTGCTTTCACAGAGGAGTTTGCATTAATGTTAATAAAGGTTTGACATAGAAAGGTTCAGTCTTTTGAGCCAGTAATTTGTTCACACACACATGCACAAGCCCTGCCAACACTATTTCCAAGCAGCTGAAATGATTTATAAATTCAGTTCTAATCTGAAAAACAGTTTTAGAAAATGGAACTGGGAAAAAGCTTTGGAATATACAATCTGATTCAAATGCAGGATTTGCTAAGTGAAACAACTTACATAGTTATGGTACTTTACCTGAGAGAATTACTTATTTATTTTAAGGGAAGTTAAAATTTTTCCCAAAACCATGGGGGGACACCTTTAGCCAGGTCTCTACATGTGTGGTTTCACCTCATCTGAACTGAGTCTTCTGTTTGACCAGTACAGCTGCTTGGAAGTATTCCCTTCCAGTCATGCTGGGAAAACATTAGCTGTCCCAGAGACACAGACTGCCAGACCTGGAGCAGCATCAGTGAACCATCCCCAAAGCAGTCCAAGGGCTGAGGAAATTTTTCTCTCTCAGAGGAAAGGAATGCTTGGCTTGGTGGCTTCCCATCCTTCCTGCATGGAAAGATACTTTCTTTCCTCACCCGAAAGCACAAAGAGAGGGGGGAAAGTAGTCCAAATCACACCACCATAGCTCTAGGGTGTAGGGTGTCGCAATCTCAATGTTCACAATGTAGGACACAGTAAAAGACACCTGAAAGCAACAAGGTATCCCACAGGGTGTCCCTGCTGAAGAGCTCTTGGGAGGGTCTCCAACACCCTGAACTGCCTGGGTTGGGCAGGAGGAGGAACTGCAGAGCATTCCCTACCTGCTTGCTGACACGTTTGGGATATAGTGCTTGGGGGGGAAATACAGGCTTACTTAGGATTACTGCTCCATGCCATGATAGATGGCTAATTATAGGTCTTGCAGTGAAAGAAGCAGTCCCACAGAGATCTTAAGCTACTAGAATTTAAGTAGAGATGTTATTTCACGGATATTATTCCCACAGGCCAAAGTATAATTACAGTGGCATCTTATGTTTCCTCACCAAAAAAAAGTTAAATGAGCAAAGAGTACAGTTTTAAATTAATCTTGTTGCTTAGACGCATTGCTTCATTTTCTGCTTCCTCCTGGTAACACTGTTGATAGCTAGGAAAGTCTCTGGTTTGAATCTTTGCACAGCATATGGTATAAGGCCTGAGCAGGTACAGCCTGGCAAGCTTGATCAGGCAAGCTTGGGTACCTTCTTTGAAATCAGCAGAAAACATGATCCTGTGTAACAAACAAACAAACAAGCCCTCTGCTATCCTGTACTCCTCCAAAAAAGCCAGGGGAAAACAATGTTGTTCCCTCTACATATAGGAGAGTAAGTTCCTGAAACAAGTCAGAGGTCTCCTTTGTTCCTAAAGGGAGCATAGAAGTATGGTTAGCTACACCTGGCCACTTTAAGGTGAGATATTACAGTGCAGCTCTTTGCATACATCCTAATAATGGCCAAGAAAAAGATTCCCACAAGTTGTCTGCAATTGATCTTCCCCAAAAGATAAACCATATGAGAAAAATATTGGGAAAAATGAGCTCTCAGATTTCCAAGCAGCCATTTTGCCCTCTCTAAAGTATCCTTTCCTTGAGCAAAGTGACATAAAGATGGATGCAGTTTGAAAGCTTGGAATTGGAGTGGAAATGGTTTCTTTACTGGGGAGTGCACACTTTTGCGACTCAAAAATGAAAATGAGCAGATTATGACAAGGTTAGGAGCATTTGGGAATAGGCAGTGGAAGAGAGGAAGAATTAACCCATCAGACCTGAGGACCGTGCCTTTACTTGTTTACTGTTGTGTCTGCTGGGATATTTTCAAAGTTAGAGTACTGTTTAGAGGGTCCTGTGAGTGTACTCAGGATATCATTGCAGTGCAGAAGGCCAAGATTTGTGCGTCTGACATGTTGTGCTGTGCTACTGAGAAGCAGCATGCAGTTGGATGGTGCAGGTCATTAAACCAGAGGGAAGACAATAGATAGGACTGTATTTTCAGTCTTACTCATATAATAACTTCAATCTCCAAAACACATGGAAGGATTTTACAAAGGCATATACAAATTGTACATAAAGAGCAGGCTTGTTCATACCAGCATGTCTCTGGCTTCGTAACGCAGGGTAGAAAACAAAGCACTGTGCTCAGCGATACTTTTCATTTCCATTTGGAGTGTGTGAGTTTGGAACATATGAACGGAGGGGTAATGTTTTAGGGGAAAATATCAGCTGGTGAAACATAGTTTCAAAAATGGGCCCTGAGCTGTTCAATATAGAGGTGGCTCAGGTATTTAATCTGGAAAGATCAGTAGGACGTTGGTTGCATGGCCACTCAGCAGGGAGCAAAGTGGCCTTTTGTGGTCCTGTGCTCCCCCAAACTCTAGCTTGATAACACTCCCTTTCCCAAGCACCAAGGATCCTTCCCTAACCACAGTTTACATTGGATACCTGTTTACCAATCTTAAATAGCGCAGTCAGCAGCTTGATACTTCAATGATCTTGCTAGGTTGCTGGTTGGGTGCCAGCATGCTGAAGGAAGGGTGCCCACATGGTTTGGCACGGCAGCCAGTGTTTGTCTTTGTCTCGCCTACAGTCATCAGTGCCAAACCTGCCCCTTTGGTGAAGCACAGGATCTCTCCGAACACTGTGCCTGCTGACCGCATGCCATACATACAACAACCTTTGCAAACATAGTTACTTTTCTCTGAGATGTACAGGATCCTGAGGAGCAGCTCCATCTAGTAGCTCCAAATGCGTTGCCTGAGATGCAGGTATATGGGAACAAAGAAGAATGGAAATGGGCACTTTAATTACCAAACCAGGCAGACTGTTGCGGAACTATCCTAACCCCCAGTTCTCTGAACGCATGTAAAGGATGAAAGTGAGTGATTCACGAGGAAAGAGGGATATAGTCATAACCTAATACCCCAATCCTAGAGTAAGCTGAGTATTGTTCTTAAAACCTCTTGGCTTTCCAAAGATTTCAATTTGTGTGACAGGATGCTAGATGTAGTGCCCAAATGGTCTGTCAAATCTATCACAGTGACAAGGAAATATTGGGCTCTCCTCCTTCCCTCTGAAATTCCTTGAATACCTGGTGCCAGCAGTTCAGCTGATAATGCAAAGAGGGATGAAAGCAGACAGCCTTGTCTAGAAGAAGTGACTTTTTAAATGGGCTGTGACAGGCTCCCTTCATCTTTCTGTAACATGTCATTTTGATGCAAGCAACTGACTACAAATAAGCCCTTTGGTACAGCAAAGGTTACAGCAATTTTCATATTTTCAGTAATTGTGAACTGTTACTTAATTGTCAATGTGCTAATGACTATTCCATTACTTGGAATATATACAGTGTTGCATTTCAGGCTCTGAGCTAGGATTTGGCTATTTTCAAGATAATTTTGAGGTTTCTGATCAGGCGGCTAAGTATGGGTTTATGTTAGGATAGCTCTGTGGTGCTTGTAGTGGTATTGTTTTGATAGGGAAATTATACGACTGCTTCCTTTGAGTGCAGTAAACACACAGGATTTCTATGTACATGATCCTCTTTTATTAATTCTGTCAACTGCCATACTGAGTGAGCTGTTTGTGTGTCATGGCTCAAATCCAGATGCCGCCAAGATCACTGAGAGTTTCACCGCAGACTTCAGTGGGATTTCACCTGTGCAGCTGTGCCTGATTCTCTGCCTTGGGGAGGGAGCAGTCTTGTTCTTCTCCGAATCTCAGGTTGAAACAGGGTTGTTCAGACAGTCTGCGTCCTCTCAAGTGTCTCAGCCCCCCCTCATGTGGAAACTGTGGTCTCTACCACAGGTGGGGCCTTGAACAGCCTCATCTAGTGAGAGGTGTTCCTGCCTGTGGCAAAGCAGTTGGAACTGGGTAATTTTTAAGGTCCTTTCCAACCCAAACCATTCTATGATTCTATGATTCTACCAGCCACAGTGAGGCAGGGACCTCAGTGACCAGCACCCTACCCCACCAGGCTGAAGTGGATGCTATCACACAGGGAGCATGGGACTCTATGCAGAGATGCAGCCATGTCCCTCAGCACCTTCCAATAAACACTGCTGGAAGTGACAGGTTTTGGATCTCTAATGCAACAGAAAATCTCTGAAGAACAGGAAAAAAAAATCTGCCAAGAAAACAAGACAGGGTGGACACTGCCTGTTTTACTTAATGGCAGGCAAGCACCATAGCGAGGTGTGACCAGAAGCTACTGTATACTTACCATGGAGTTATGACAGCAGAAGAAATACATCCGTGTGGCAATGCTAGTCTCAGCACAGAGGCTGATGTATGCTTTTGGCCCTGCCTTTCCTGGCTTAGCCCCAACATATACTAAAGTAGCCTGAGGTCTGCTTTAACTTGTATCCAACTGTAAGTGCTCCAGTGGATTACTTGAGATGCACAGACAAGGTACAGAAATGGTTACAGATTTTCTAAGTTATTTGAAGCATCTATGGCAACTGGACAGACTGATCCATAAAAGGATAACTAAAGTCTACTCAGCTGCACATGAGCTCACCCTTCTGAGACAGGTCCAAGGCTTTGCAAAAATAATCATGTTTACATAAAAGAGCAAATATTTCCCATATTTGCTGCTTCTAAACCAATCTACAGCAGACGTTCTATCATGAGAATTATTCGTCTGTATCTCAGCCCCTTACTTTAAAGCGTGCTCGCACTATGCAACATGATAAACAAATTCTATTAGACTGCTTTTCTGGGCAGGCCACACTCCAGTCTCCGTTATCGAAGCGTGCTTTCAGGATAACTTCCCTTCTCTGCAAGAGGGCTTAATGGAAAACCTTCAGCAATGTGAGACTTAGAAGAAGAGCAGTGCTGCACCGTGGAGTTGGTGTGCTGTGTTTGAGCTACTTAAGAATATGCATCTGGGGTCTGCCTATGCCTCATACAGCGTAGAAAAGTTGTATTAGTCCTTTCTGACATAGTAGAGCAAACTTTTAACATACCCATGGAGAGATGTTGTCTTTCCCAATGAGGGGTGACTCTGGCTTTCCAGATGTACCAGTCAGTGAGTTTCATATTCACACATCTCAGACACAGTTGCAGATACAAGCGCTACCAACATGTAGGAATTAAGCATAGGACATCAATGACAAATATGTGAAGCAAGAGAGAATAATTACATTTGCTGCCCTCAGACTGCTTTCTCAGCTGTGATTTAACTCTTAGGCCATTCCAGTTTTTTTCATGCTGGATGTTAAGTTAGTTAAGGAAACAGACTGAGAACATTCTAGCAGCCACATTCAGAAGAAGACTTACAGGTTTAATGTGCTTTAACTTCATGAATTTTGTTCATTCCCCCACTCCAGTTTCTCTCCCAGACTCCCTCTGTGTTTACAAGCCTTTAGTGTTATTTCAGCTCTGCACGCTTGCATTCGTCATAATCTGTGAAAATCAGAGTTGACACGATGACAAAAGTTGTCACATCGAATACATTGTTTACTTAGCTCAACAGTTATTTTTATAGTCTCTCCAGAGAAAGCCTCTTATTTAAATTTGCCAGAGATGCTCAACAAGTTTAACTAGAAACTTGGCATTTCCTCTTCCAAAAATTCTTCGAACGATATTTTCCAGCAACAGACTAATTGGCAACATCTTGCTTCACAGAGGCACACATCCTTCTGCATTAGATTTTCTCAATATATTCACACCTGGAGATTGGGGATTGCAGTTCAGCACAGCATTGCACAGCCAGTAAGCAGCTCATCTAGGAGGCACCCTGCTCAATTCCCCAAATTCAATTTTGTGTAAACAAGGGGTAAAAATCCTACCAACTCATGACAAGAGTGATTCACACCCAGACCGAGATTTCTCCAGTGTTCTGCATTATATATTTTACTTACTGAATCTTTCACCAATTTAATTTTCCCCAAGGCTTTCATATTTTTCCAAGGGAAACAACAGCTACGATCTTTTCCAAACCAGTGGAACGAGGTGTCATGTTTGACAGGAAAGACCTAAAATTTATGTTTTGCTTGCTTCATGCTTAGACTTGAATTTCCCTAAACAGCTTTTCCAAGAGGGTATAGATATTTATATTCACCGAACATCACAGTCACCTATGTGATCCAGGACTGTCTGTATCTGGGTTATTTTCATATTGATACCTACAGACATTTTATCCTGGAGGATGGGTAGACTACTTTAAATTGTATTTGTGACCAATAACGACTAGCCACCCCCCTGAAACTTTTAGCTCAGAAATAATACCTCCCACAAATTTGGGCTAGCTGGATTCCCTAGCCCCATACATTTTATGATGTATGTCTTTGGCCTTCAGAAACCATGCAGCACTTCACAAGATCTCTGCAGCAATCATTATTAGATGCCTATAGGGCTGCAAAGCAATACTTCTAGCTATAGCCAATTGGTAAAAATCAGTGTAGTTAAGGTAGAAGAAAAAAAAGGAGATATGGTAACCCAGAAGCAGCAGCCATGGTGCCTGGGTGGTCAAGAGATTTTGCCACAAAAAAAAGAGCTGAGTTCTGCATCCTAGAAACATGTTTGTTTAGATTAAGAAAAATATAAGGAAAGATCACCACTAGCATCTGACCCAGCTCTACAGCAGGTGAAAGAAATGGCTCAAGAAGGTTAGTGCCTGGCTGTCTTGCCAGCCACCAGGGAGCAAGCAAAGTTTTTCAAAAGAAAAGGAAAAAAAACATAAACTTTGCCATTCTGCAATGTCTCATCTATTCTGTTTCCGATTTGTATAACAATTTACAGCTCTTCAAACAGCTATTCAGTTTATCTTTCTCAGTTCTGAGTTGGGCAGGTTTAGCATGTGTCCCACTGCCTTGCCCCCTGCCTTCTCCTGGTGCCTGGATGCCAAGCTGTGTGAGCACTGGAGCACTCTGCATTAGTATCAGGTCTTGCTAAGCTACCCATTCCTTGTCTGTGCCACCTTTCTTCCCTCCCCACTGCTATAAGAGTATGTCCCTTCATAGATTACACACCAGATGTGGAAGCATTACTGTACTGGATGTGAGTTTTTTCCCAACTTCCCATGCAGAGGCAACATACACATTTTTAACATAAAATGTAACTGATTGTAATATATCAAGCTGATTTGGGAAGTAAATCTCACAATCTGTTCTGCTCAGAAGGGGAGGTTAACCCATTAACTAACTCTAAGCAGCACCTCAAGGTTCTCCAGAAGGAATTGAAGGAGGTATTACCAGTATAAGCTATTTTTTTTATTATCTGTTCCAACCAAAAAGCAGGCTTCCTCCATTTCAGATTAATCCAGCAGACTAGAGCTGGCTTTGATGTACATAATAGCTTTCTATTTAGGATAAACTCAAAATGATGTGGTCCCATCCCAACAGCTAGGTCTGAGAGTAGCTGACAGATCAGACAGGCAGTCTTCCCCCTGCCTCATATTTCTCCAAAAGCAGACAGTTAGCAGTGGTTTGCTTGTGTAATAGTATAAGTAGAGCTTTGACCCGTTTGTTAAACTCGTTTCAAAGCAGATACTTGACTCCAGCAGTTTCTTTTTCAGGGTGCAAACTCAAGCAAGTAATACACTTGAAAGACATTCTAGTCTGTTTTTAGTGCATTGTCCTCTGAGGAGACAAAAAGAAAGGTAAAAAGCTAAAAACATATATTTTCATCATCTGACTCTTTTCTTCTTGGGACTTGGCTGCAGCCTGTAAGATGGGGTCCTTTAAAACATCATCACCTGTAGCAATGTGGAAATTTCATTCTTTGAATGGCCTGACTTCCTCTTTAGTAGTGCTCACATAATGTTAATTATGGACAAATTTTAGAGTTTGTATGAAGTTGAAGATTTCCATGTTTCTTCTGAGCTGTTGGTCTTCAAAATACAGAGGAGATGGCTCTAAAGAAGTAGTCACTGCTTTATACAAAACAAAGTTTCTGAGAAATTCACTACCTCCACACGAAAAACATCTTTAATCTTTCACGCAAAAAAAATACAGGCAACACTAAGACTTTGCAGGGGTATTTGAAAGAGACAAGATCTAAGTTTCATTGTAACATCTCTCAGGGTCTACACATTACATATTACTCTGCTTTGCCAATTTAGTTCAGGATGGCAGTTAAATACAATTAGAGATTCCCATTTTTCTACAAGCCACTTAAGGAGTAAACAACCTAATTTTAACATGGTTTATCAAGGAGCAATTAAATGCTCGGAGTTGGCCTTCAAGTGACATACGAGAAACTCAGGTTCATGGGAAAAGGGGAGCAATTTCTTTGCTCTGCTCAAAGCAGAACTGTTCTTGCTAGCCCTCACAACTAGAGAACTAGAGTCTCTCCTGACCACGTTGGTGTGTTTGCCTGTAATACATCCAGTCCTCAAAAAGAGACTTTAGATTTTGAGGATGAAAGCAGATTTTCATAGCAGAAATATTGCAAAGATGTTCAGCCAAAAAAATCTTTTTCAGCAACTTGAGTATCCAACTCAAAATAGCAGCTCATGATACTGGAGTCATTGCTTTCATCCAGCATCACAGTGAAAAGATTTGAGCTGGCATAGCTCAGCAGTCTGCAGGAGATACGATGACAGCTTTCTGAGGGTGCAGATTGCTTTTGTTTCCAGATGAAAACACTCTTACCATGGCAGTCTCAACATCCCCTTCACCAACCTGGCAAAGAAAGGAGCATAGAGAATGGAAATGAGTTTCTATGCCATCACTGGCAAGACAACAAATTTGGTACCATTTACTCCAGCAGAATGAAAAAAACCAGGGCAGTTGTTAGGCACAAGATGGAATGAATTTGCTGGTGCACAAACAGCAACACCATAAAACTGATACGTGCCTTACAAATCCAAGATATTTTTTCATGTCTTGATAGAAATACCAACATAGATTATGGGAAAGCAGGGGGAAGATCAAGTCAAAAAACTTATCAGCTTCAAACACGTAGTGTCCCTAATAGATGAGATTTTATAGTCCCTGGTAGATCCCTCGATGATTGTAGTACCTTATTCTCTCCACAACCGCATCCAGGGATGTATGAAAAAGAGTTTATAAACTCTTCAATGAAATGCTCTATACAGAACAGCTGAGGGCTTTATAAAAATATTCTGTTCATTTTTAAACATTCAAGTCAAAAAAGATGGGGGCAAGTTGGTGAAAACCCAGGTAGAAGTACAAACAGCCAGTGTTCTAGAAATCGGGGCTTAATGGTGCAGGACTGAATGAGTCAGGACTGAATGAGTTAGGGCTGTTTTGCATAAAAGATGACCAAGCTGAGACATGAGGTCAGAGTCAAATGCCTAAGAGACTACTGCATAGAAGAAGGAAATAATCTGTTCTTCACATCCGTGCTGGGTAAGACAAATGGCAGCAGCTTCAAGTGAATGAAGAGAGATGCAGATTAGACATTAAGAGAAGCTACCTAATACCAAGAAAGGCAAAGCACTGGAATAAATAGATGAGAACAAATTGTGTAGTCACTGGACGTTCCCAAGACCCAGTTAGATAAACGTTCATTGGGGTGGCTGAGAATGATTTTATCTTTGTGTGAAACAGAAGGGTAGATTAGATAACTTCTTGTGGTCACATCTGGTCCTTTCTTTGATGTGACTGAATTATTTTATAACTGAGAAGTATATAATAGGCACAGATCTCAGAATCATATTTTTTTTCTGATAGATGGATTTTACTGTACTGATAGATGGAATTGGTAAAGGTTTATCTAGTTCTCTGTAAAATCTAGTGGTTTTACAGTCTGGTGGTTTTAGCATTAGGTGTGTCCTTTAGGCACATAGACTTTTAAAGAAAGTACATCTGAGATGATCAAGAATCTTGTTTTAATTAAGCTAATTTAATGTATCTATGAGATTTTTTTCAATACCTTGATTCTATTAATGTTACCTCATCATCAAAATCACTCCTTCAAAAAGAGGGAGGTGAAGTATAGGAAAAACATCCATACTGGCCTTGCAAAAGGAATTTTTGTGTTAAAATACTTGGCCACATAGACACAAACTAGAAAGCTGTCAGATATGATAGAAATGAAATATAGGGAAAATTATTTTTTTTCCATGTTTAGTAATAAACTACGTGAAAGTCGTGAGATGGAGATGCAATATCCAAACTAGTAAGTATCTGTGATCCAAGGTTTCCAATAAAGGTCCATGTGAAATGAAGAAGTATTTGCAGTGTGTTTTGATTTACTGGCAAGTTTAACCCAAGAAGAGTTTTCAGCCTCTCATTCCTGCAGTTATGCTGTATTCTTAAGTGCCAAGACAGTAAAATAAATACTTAAATTTACAACTGTAAGCTGTTCTTCTTTCTTATAATCCTGATAAATATGAATTTTCCATTAATTACCAAAAATTATCTGTAATCTTCTTAGAATTATCTTAGCTAGTTTTAGCCAGCTCTGCTTTCTGCCTAGCACTTCTTTTCTGCCCACAAGCTGAGTGGAGTGGTATACCTCCAACCAGACATGGGAGGTTTCTTCTCTGTCAGGAACCTAGGGAACTGCTTCCCAATGACCCATCTCCCCTGTCTGAAGTCTGACATCTTCTGACTTCACCCCTCATCCTTCCTTGACCATACTATGGTTTATCAATTTCTTTGAGTGTCTCCCGGACCTCTTCCTCCTGCTTCAGAATTCTCTTTCTTATAAAGTCCAGATGTGCTCCACCAACTTGTGGCAAGGTAAATCTGAGTTCTTGATGACAAGGCTCTTGGACAAAGCCATCCATAGCATGTCCAGCCCTGAAAATAAAATGAAAACAAAGCAAAGTAAAACAGAACAAAAGCCACAAAACACAGTGAGAATCTCCTCCTCTACAAGCTCCAAAATCCAGGGACTGATGAGTCAGCACAAACTTCCAGCAAGTTCTGCCTCTTCCTAGCCTAGAGGGACCCTAAATAGCTCTAACACTTCTGCCCAGCTCTGCACCAAAGCCTGTCTGAACATACCGAAACAGGGACAAAAGTAGTGACCTGGACTAGCTTAAATCATCAGACATGGGTGCAAGTCCTGGCACAGGTATTGAATATGTAATTCACATTTCTCTACAGCTTGAAGCAAGACACAGAGAAGTACCCATCTCTTCTCATTGGGTACAGCTGTGTAACTGCAAAACATTGTGAGGGCCACAGTGAGAAAGAATTTGCTCTAGCACAGGGAGTAGGTTGCAGACAACGCTCTCCCCAAGCATACATCCTGGGCACCCCCAGTCAATCTGCCAGCCCAGGCTCCTCTCAGTTAAGCAGTTCCTCCACGTTCACCACTCAGCATGAGGGCTTTGCTTGGAAGGCCACAATCTGCCCAAGTGCCTTCTCTACTGTGGTGCCATTCCTGTGTTTCACCTATGGTAACCTGTCTGTGTAGTATGTATCCCTGAGCTATCCAGTCCCTGGGTTCAGGCCAGGATCCCTGTATGTGTCCTTTCAGAGTGGTGTGCAACCAAGGTTTTGTCCTACCAACGAATTAGTCTCTCTAATTCTTGTCATCATCCCAAGGCACTTGGCATGGCACTGCAGAGCTTTGCCAGGGGACGTGCAAGCAGCTCTCTGTGCTGTCACAGGGAAGACATTCCTGTTCTTCGTCAAGCAGTCTTCTCCCATGCCTTCATGTAAGAGCTTAAGCTTCATCGTAAGGATGTTTTAAGGCTCATCTTCTTCCCCACCTCGTTGCTTGGCACAGGATGGCTCCAGTTCTGCTTCCGTTCCCTTGTGCTGCAATTGCTTCCAACCCTGGAGGCCTCATGCATTGTGATTCCCTCCAGTCCTGGAGGGCTTGTACCATTTTCTGGAGTCATATAACCCAGATCACACAAGGCAACTGTTCCTACAGCTTGCTGTGGAGAGACCAGCAGGCAGAACACCACCAAAGGGCAACCCTACCTGTGTTTGGTTCTGCTGCCTTTCGCTTATGTCATGTTTCCCGCTCCTATCCTCACTCTTGGTGCCTTTTCTCCAGCCCAGAGCTCCCAAAGCAGTTGCCAGCCTTTCTCCAGCTCCATGCCAAGCCTTTTGCCCTGGTTCATGCTTCCACTCAGCTTCATCCCTCCTCCCTGGCTGCCCTCCGGTCTTAATTTCTCTTCTAACTAGTGAACAGGGAGCCCCATCACACCCAAACCTTGGTATATAGGTGTGGCAACACTTTGTGGAGTTTAATGCTTAGGTGGTGCTCAGAATAATTAAGGGGCCAAATGGATTCCTCCCACAGCTTGGAGGCCTCAGGAGAGCAGGGATGTGCATACATTAGCTCTGCAATCCTGCACATGGCATTCTGACACCATACAGCTCCTGTTTTCATGTCATTCCAAGCAGCCTTTGACGGATACAGGTTTGCAGTGTGGAGACAGGACCTTTGCCATGTCGAAATGCCTCCAAGCAGCAACCACCCATGTTGGCAGGTTATTAAGTTTCTATAGAATTTTGACAAGCCTCCAGATGAACATCAAACCATCCCAAATCTCCTGAGGGGCTAAGAATTAAAAAAAAAAAAAAAGAAAGAAAAAAGTAGACCAGAAAACTGATTTCACATGTCATTATTCCCTGCAGCTTTGTAGCTAATTTAGAATCTGTTGATCCTGGTGCCAATAAATAGTTTATCTTCAAACTGCCTCTGTACTCAGACTTGGTTTCATTTTCAGGTTAGTGTTGGTTGTTTAGCTAGCAAGTCAGGAAATCTGACAGCGCACACAGAAGAGATATTCACTGTATATATCTGCATGTGCATATTCATAGCAGAACTTGCTTTCTCAGAAGAAGGTGAGTGCAGTATTAATATACGTGCTAATGCACTGCCCCCCAGTGGAGCTGAGATCTGGTTTGGGAGACGCAGCTTTGCAAACCTTCACTTGTAGGGTGCATAAAGAAAACACTCACGAGCTTATATTAAATTAAAACATTAAATTAACCATTTGCAGGCTAGTGTTAAATCTATTCAAAGGTGTTTTATGGAGAGGATAAATCACCTCTGATTTTAAATCTGCAGTAGGAAACTGTCCTGTCCCAGAATACCTCCTTTCTTTGCAAGCATTGCAGTCAGAAGGAGCAGATCTTCAGCTGCTTGTGGATGACACTTCACATTTCAGAGTTTCTAAGGGGAGCTGCAGGAAGTTCTCCTTTTAAAGAACAGTAAGTCCCAAATGTCTCAAGGCTGGCAAAGTGTTACACAAAACTACTAAAGCAGCTGGAAGGAGCTTCATTTATGCACTATAACATCCCTCATAATCCAGTAGGAAAACGTGTCACCTACTGGTTTGTAACAGAAAAGATTATGTTTATTTGATCATACTAACAGTTTCTGGAGATAATTTTAAATTCTCTCACTGGCTCCTTGTTTTCCAGACTTCTTAGGACTCTCATTGCTTCCCAGAGATCCCTTTCCCACCGTCACTTAGTTTTTCCTATACTAACACAGAATGTTGTAAAACCTGAGGTTTGTTTCAGTTACAGTCAGACTCTGGGCTTGTCCAAAGACTCTTTCATCAAAAAGCAGCTTTGGATGAATATAAATGTTTTAAATACGTGCAACTAAATAGCGAGATTGTAGAAATCAAGACCATAAGACCATGATGTTCATCAGTGCTTCAGGTTTTTTCTGGTGTTATCCTCATCACTTCTCCCACAGTGCTTTGCCATATTTCCATCACATCACCTCTGGGTCAGGACAGGTTGATGCTCCTGAAATCACACCTCCACATTTTCTTGTGCTTGTGTCACTGAAATGGGATGAGAAAATAGGTGTGCATACAGACTATAAAAATATCTTTTTCTGTTTACAGCATAGTCAGGTTATAAAGCCATAAAAGGCACCAGAATCAGCTAACTGGCCACTTAATGGAAGGGGGGGTGAAGAAGAAATATAAAGCCAATGTGAAATACAGTATACCTGAAAAGAACGTATAAGCTAGGCTTAGACGTACCCAAGTCAGAAGGAGGCAGCAGCCTTTCCCAGGTGACCCAGGGAGGCAGGCATGAACACCCTCACAGTGCACGTAGAAAAATCAGCATCTGGCATAGCACAAGCAGGAGGAGTATAGCTTTCTTTCTGAATATATTTTTTTCAAACACCCTATAGATTTGCCTTACATGTCATTAGCTTGTCGGCCTGAACTTTCCACATTGTCTGTGCATTCTGGGGTTCTTTATACCAGATCAGCAGGTGGCAAGGCACGACTCTCAGATATTGCACGATGGCCAGCAGTGAATAGAATGGTTTCCAGTTGCCCCAGTTCCCAAGCGGCAGGCATCCAGGCCCCATACCTGCCTTGGGTGGCCATCCTGGCAGGAGGGTTGCTCAGCTAACCTGCAGCTATCAACCCCTGGACACCACTGGCCCCTTCTCTCGAGATGTGTGCTGGCAACCTGCTCACTCTCTCACTGAGCCAATGCAAGTTCTACTCCCTCATTAGACACCTTTTGCAGATGGAGAGGATTTGAATTGGTTGGATTCACAGTAATTCATCCTTCTTGTGCTTTGCTTCTTGCTTTTCGTGGTTTCAGCAGTCCACTGTGGGGTTTGTAGGGGGGCAGCTTTTTTTTGTAACACTTTTGGCTGGTGGTAGTCGAATCCTGAAAATATTCTTCCTTCCCTATCTATACTTGCGATCAATAGCCCCAGTTGTTTTGCTGGCAGTTTTTGCACAAGAAATGGGCTTATGTTTTCTGTAAAACCTTAGAAGAAATAGAGACATTGCACAAATTAGATGTCCAATACAATACAACCTTGGTAGGTAGTACCAGGCTCCTAAGTTATCCTTGACAGGATGCTTTATTTCCTAAATAAAGCAGGTACCATGGGCTGTTTGGACTTCAATAAAGCATTTGACACTGATATGCCTAAGGAACATGGGATAGGTCCAACAGATAAAACATGACCAAACAGAGAGCTATGGACTGGTCATGTCAGAAAAGCAGTTACTGAGCTGCAGGCTCCTGCCTGGTCTATCAAAACCAGTCTTATTTAAGCATTCTGGGCTGTAAGTTACATTCGAAATTGGCTGAGCATGCCAAGCTGGAAGGTTGTATCCCTGCTGAAATGGCCAGGGTGCAGTCACAAGGTTGCTTCTTTGTGGGAGGTAGTTCCAGTGGTTACTCACAGAAACTTACGTCTTGCGTAGCTCTGCTGGTAGTGGTGTCTCAGAGTTCTCCTGATATGCACAATGGTGTTGGTAGAATAAGCATGGAGAGAAGAGTGATGTCTTTTATTAAACTAGTAAATAAACCCAGGAGAAATAAACGTATCAGGCCTATTTCCTTCAGCAGGCCCCGAAAGCAGCAACATAGAAGAAATCAATTTTGCTATCCTAATCAGTCCTACTGTATGAGAAAAAAAGGTGGTTAACACCTGTGGAGCATAGTGGGCGTTACCTGGGAGCAAAGTGACAGGCCGTAAGCTCCTGCAGAGGGGAGAAAAAAAAAAAAGGCCATTAACACCTGTGTTATATTTTTAAATATGTTATTACGTTTCTGGTATTTTGTAATTAACCCAAGTTAATTGTGGGCTCTTGGCTTGCACATTTCCAGCCCAGAGGATAACCAGTTTTTAAAACTAGCCTGCTGCCTTGAAAGGCTCAGCTTGACATAGCTCACTAATGGGCTTATCAGATAAGGTACTACGAGGCTTAATGCACTCCTTAATTAGGAATGTAAACACCTTCATTAAAAAAAAAAAAAAAAAAGATGGCCTCGGAGAAATTATGAAGAGATTTTATGATTATTGACTCTAAAGAGAAAGTATTCCAATGGAGAAAGCCATTTCTTCCTCCTTCCCTAGGAGCAGAGACAACTTACTTTCTAATTGTAACCCTACACGGCACGTTAAGCACAGAGGTTTCCCACCACTGGGACATTATCCAAGATGAAAGACATCCAGGCTGATCAGAGATGTGAGGTGCAGTCAGCCTCTCTGTGGGCACATGGGTATAAGTAGGTGTGTTTGTGTACACATGTGTGCCTGTAAACACGCAATTTCTGTAGACATGTCTATATAGTGGGTTGTGACTTCAGCTGCTATTAGCCAAGGTGGTGGTTGTTCCTCCTCTCATCTGTACACGTGGTGGTTGGCACAAATAGCAGTCCCAGCAGGCTGTAGCTTGCAACTGTCCACAGATACAGGAGATCTGGTTGCTCAGGCATGTTCCTCTGCCTGGTGTTGGACCGAGAGCTGCATTTTAGCCTCTACACCCCATCCCTTCACTGTTTCTCCCACAGAGATCTGTGCTCACAAGTTGGGTGGATGGATGAGGCACATGGGGATGCTGCTGCCACGTACCACCCACATCCCCCTGCTCGGGGCACAGGGGCCCACAAGTTCTGGTTGGTGCTACGGGCACCCCATACTGTGCCCCCCCAGCTGCCTCTCCCCTTTGGCACCCCCAGAATGGCGCCTGCTCACTGTGTGGCCTCCATTCCCGGCAGAGAGCTTCCCCTCCCCATGCTTCCTCTCCCTGCTCTTCCCAACAATGGTGGCCCAGGCAGCTTGGGGTGTAGTTTTGAATTTAAATGCAGCCAGCCTTCAGTTTACAAAAATAATAAATCCCCTTCAAACAGAGTTATGTAAAAAGTAGAATAATAAAAAACGTAATGTTTGTTGGCAGTGTATGTATCCCTTTGTCTGCAAGACAGACGCCTGTTGACAAACGAGAGGCTTTTTCGGAACTCTAAAATCAAGTGCCAAAGTATATATGACCATCACCTAATACTGACTTAATTACATTTGCCAAACAGGGTGAAACTGCTGCACTGTTGCTTAACACACTTGTAGAAGCAAAGAAAGTTTGTGGCCAGATGACATCCTCCCCCAAGCAGTGACCTGCTCAGGGGAGGTTCACCCTCTGAAGGTACCACTGTGCTCTGCTGCAGGCCCCTCCTGCAGCACCCCAGCTGCTATTCACTGTTCCTACTACATACAGTTATTCAGATGTTTTCATGTAAAGCACAGAAAAAATGGCACTTCATGTTGACCTTTCTAACAATTTTCTGGCTTTTAGCTAAGAAATGCAAATGTGCTGCAGAACTAAGAGCAAACATTATTTATCGATGGTCACCATGGGATTTCTATTCTACTTGCAATTTCAATAAATTCTGTTGATGGTCACAGTAGGATTTCACCTCAATTTCATCCTGTAAAGTATTTCTTAATTTCTCCACCTATGTCCTGTCTGTCAACCATTATTGTATTAAAAATGTGTCAGTCTCTGCATGGTGCTAAAAATCCTCTGCTTCTCAATACTTTGAGATTTGAAGGTACTTGGCAGCTCAAAGGATCAGACCTGGAGAAATGGAAGCAAAGTGTGAGCTCGAATCCATATTGATCTTAATAAAGAAAGCCAAGACTTAAACTGTTCTTAACAGGTTATCTGTTATCCAGAATGCGTAAATCCCAGTAAAAAAAAAAGAAAATATGTTAGAAAAACATCATCGCAGCTTCGGTGGTTTGTATTTTTCCCAATATGCTTTTAATTTTCTGCTGAGTGGAAAATAATACTTTTCTTAGGAACTAAGGAGAGCTTCTGAATCTAAAATGAGTTGGGTTTGTACCAGCAGTTTTACCTTGCCTCTGAAAGCAAAATGCCAAAAACAAGTTTAATCTCCCTCAAGTAGGGGCAGATGGGGAAACTTCTTAGGAAGTGGTGATGGAGAAAACACAAAGCTGATGCGGCACTGGGACGATCCAATAGACAGGGAATGACTGTGCTATTGCTCATTCATTCTCACCTTAGAATTATTAGACTAAGGAGTCTAATATGGTCATTTGGAATTTTTCGTGGTGATGTAAGATCCATCTTGCAACTATTTCCATAGAAAATTCATGTGCCTTTCAGCAGCTATGAGCTGGCAGCAGGGCAAGCTGACCTGTGCAGGGAAGCAGGAGCTCTCCTGGTTGTAGTGGGGCAGAGCCCTGACGTGCCTTCAGCACACTGCTCCCACCACCATCATTGCCATTGTTTCTTAAAAGAAAAGCCCAAGCCAGTCTAAAACAAACAAGCAAGTAAGCAAACCGGAGGGAATAATGTGCCAGTTGTAGCACTTCCAGCAGACGTTAGGACCAGCTGAAAATAACAAGGAAACATTCGCGTAAATCACCTTCAAAAGATCTTATTTTCAGGGAGGTGGATAGCAAGCCTCTCCCAATGAGAAAAGTTCTTTTGCAGACCTGAAAAAAAAGTCAAGTTTTTTTTCCCCATTACAAATATGAGGTTTCTGATTTTTTTTTAATTGAGCATCAGAACAAATCCCAGATTTTTTTAACTTATTTTTTTTAATTACAGAAAACAAAAGAGATTACGTGACTTACCCTCAGGGTCAGGGCAGCCTTTTGACTAGGGGGAGGTACAAGTCCCTGCTCACATTTTTTCCCTATGAGTATTTGCTTGTTTGTATAAAGTAGCACCAACAGGAGAGCTACCACAGCAGCCTCTGTGGCAGGAGGTCATGTCTGCCTTTTTCCTACACCATCACTTCGCCACCAAAATATGAGTCTTTCTAGTGGGAACATCACTGAAGGTGGCAGGTTGTGGGATCAACCAATTACCATTTTCCTACCCAAAAAACATTCCATGCTCACTCTCTGCTCACCTCCAGAGCACCTCAGGTTGCTGCAGAAGCAGGGAGGGAGGTTCGCCTGTGAGCTACATGCCCTGTGAGGACTTTGGAGTGGGGATGGAGACCTCTGTGCTCCTCTGATAACCCTGGTCTGATGGGGTTGGAGGGGTGCTGCTGGAAGGTGAGACCAATATCAGCCTGGAAGAGGCCAAACCCAGGCCATGCAAGTAGAGGGTTGAGGGTTGGGGGTTGAGGGCCAACTTCCTCAGTGCCAGTCGACTGTGGGTGCCCTGGGGCTGGGCAGGGAGACTCCAAGGACCCTTCAGCCTCCTGCACCTCAATAGTGCCCCCATTTCTGCAGGGACGTGTGCCAGCCATGCAACGTATGTTAAAAAGAACCTTTCCTTCTTTCTTGTTTTTTCCTGCACCATAGCATCTTTTTTTTTTTCTGAAAGCCTTTTCAGAAAGCTGAAGGCTTGTCTATACGACAGCCAACACGTATCTTTATGTAAAGTGAGAAAGCAAGTTCAAATATAGACTTCTAGATGTATGTTCCAGTTAAATGAGTTGGTAAGAGACAGGTGACTCTCATTAGGCTTGATGGCCCCCACATCCTTAGCACACAGTGCCCCCTTTAAAAAATTAAAGCATCTTTTATGTCCCCTGTTATCAATGCAGCTCCCACTACAAAAAATCTTATTTCTGTGCCTGAGCAATGAATTATTTTTGTGACAGAGTTGCCAGTCACAGAGGCAATTAAAGCTTTATGTGTAGCCTGAGCTGTTCTCTCTTCCTTTTCGTGTTTCAGGTAAAAGGAGGAAGAGAGTTGTATCATTTTAACACCTTTTACATCTCTCTCTGAGGTACTTCTCAAATGTGCATTTGCAAGGTCAAAGAGCTGAAAAAAAGATATGGCAAACAGTGTAGTTTGTGTTGTCCTACAAATGTAGTATTGTTCTGTGCAATATTTTTTCATAACAATACAAACTGTAACCAAGGCTACAAAACAATTTTCTTCATCATCTCTATGTTTTCGTTTGCTTATACTTTGCTAAGTTTTTTTCTCTCCCGGAGCTTGTGCTGCCATCATTGTTGTTTGGTGATGGGCTCAGGGAAACTTCTTTCCTCCTGAAAGAAAAACTCAGACTGCATTTTTTTCATGAAGTCAGAGCCAGACTGAACTATGCTGCTGAACTCTGAAACCTGTGAGGCCCTGCAGTGAGGATTATGCACTTATTGCAGCTAAGAAGGGTTTAGCAGCATCAGGAGCATCCAGAGATTATCTGCTGAGTCTGTGCAAAAAGCTGTGATGATCTGTGCAAAAGGCCGGTCGTAAGGTTCCTCTCATAAACCCCGGGAACTGAGGGCAGTCTCTGGGCTTGTTGGTGAAGTACATGCGACCTGCCCAAAATTTATTTATATGAAAACTTTTGTCTCACATTCTGCTGTCCATTGCTGCTGTTGTCAGTAGTGGATGTGGATTCATGAAGGATACTGATGTGCAGTATCTTAATCGCAGACCAGCTAACCAAACTGCTTCTTAGAAAATCCCAGAAGAGAAAAGCATGTAGAGATACCAAAATGGTGAAGCTGTCTGAGATAATAGTTGTATTTTTACCTCTCATAAAGTCAAGTCTTGTGTCCTTGAAGTATATCTACATCATTGATGAAGCTAAAAAATGCAGAGACACCAAAAAATCCCACCTCTCTAAAACACTAAGAAACACCTGTTTCTGTACTTCAATCTATGATTTTTTTCCTCCTTTTTGCAACCATATTTTTAAAAACTAAAAAGCCTATGATAGGAAATTAGCTTTTGCACTGTGTTAATGAGTGAAGCCACAGAATTAAAATAACAGCTAAGGTCATCCATCGAAAGCTGTGAGCTTTAGCTTAGACCACCAGCTGTGGTAACATCATTGTTTGCACTTTTCCTATATTTACTCAGTTTACTCATGGATACTGTAAATATTATGGTGGTGCTACCTAATCATCTACGTAAATTATCATATTCAAAGTTTGATTACTGGGAATGATGCTTATTCTCCTTTGGACAGCATGAACTAAGTATTTTCTGGTTGGGGATTTATTTATATGGTTGTATCAGCCATGAAGGAACTTTCATCCCAGAGAAGAAATATTTGAGTAACAGGGTTCCAGGCGTCTCTTTTCCTATTCCCCCAGGCCAAATTTTTGCCTTGCAGTTTACAGGATAGAAGCTGAGACATGGAGTCTCCAGCATTTGTTGTTGTGGTTGCCACTGGGAAAATAATCTTCCTTTTCTGATCAGCTTATGTGTATATTCTTAACAGCTCTTAACGAATATGCCCTGAAAGGCAAATATGGCTGTAATTAGCAGCCCCCTCTAGTCATGATGAGGCTTGCTGCATGTTGCACACCTGATCCACAAAGACACAGGTCTGTGTTTTACACCTCCTCTTTGGAGACACCCACGTGGCCTAAACAAAAACACAACTCCAGATCTGTGGAGGGTTCTGTGGGCGAAATGCTGGAGAACCCAAATTGCCTGGGAGCAATCGCCTGGTCCCAGTGAAAATATACCTCCAGTTCTTTCCCACTCACTGTTGTCTGACACCTGCAGGAGAGAATCATTTTCTTTAGTCAAAGCACAGCAGAATACCAAGGAAAGGAGCAGCGTCTGTTTATTCATTAAGACCTAATTGCTTTTAATGATTAGTGGCTGTAATATCTGGTCACTCTTTTTCCTGTGTCTGGGAAGACAGAAGCTCACTGTCCAAGCTTAGGAGAATCATAGAAACATTAAGGTTGGAAAAGACCTCTAAGATCACCAAGTCTAACCATCAGCCCAACACCACTGTGCCTACTAAGCCATGTCCCAAAATGCCTCATCTACATGTATTTTGAATACCTCCAGGGATGGAAACTCCATCGCGTCTATGGAAAGCCTGTTCCAATGCTTCACCACTCTTTTGGTGAAGACATTTTTCCTAATATCTGATCTAAACCTCCCCTGGAGCAACTTGAGGCCATTTCCTCTCATCCTATTACTAGTTACTCTGCTTGCCTTCACAGATGGAAGCAACACTAGCACTAGAAGACCCATTGTCCTGTGGACGGGATTAATGTGTTACTGATAATACGGTCTGGATGACAATTAACATGCCTGAAAATTGACAGCAAGCCCATGAGCAGCCTGGCATGTCTTGGTAGCTACCGTTAGGTATCATCCCAGCTGAGGCAGTACTGCCAGCATGCCCATGCAACGGCCTTCCCCCACTCCAGTGTTATAAAAATAAAGTGTTTTGGTGCTTAACCCCAAAGGAGAGGAAAACCAAACCAAAACAAAACAGGGAATAACACTGCCAATTACTAGGATAGAGGGATGAATAATTAAATATAACTTTTTGGTATTCCAGTTTGGGGCAAAAGTCTCCCCTGTCATTATAAGCAGGCCATATTCAGCATTTTTAATAGGCTTTTTCCAGTTATAAAAGTATTTCCCATATGCTTGACATATTGCTAGATGTAATGGTGGCATGTAGGGGGGGAAAAATCTATGTTTATATACAAAACATAACCCCACATGAATATTTATATTGAGAGAGAGAAGAATATTTTATGTGTGTATGTATAACTTCACACTTTCAACATTTTATGTAAATAAATGCCAAATGGATGGAAAAGATTGTCTTATATATTAATGGGCTACATTTCCATTTTTCAAATCTGTCTGATTACATACAAGTACCTCAAACAGCAAACATCTGGGTGGCTTGAAAGCGACTGAAACGTTTTTACTGTAAGATATATTCTGAGTATGAAATTACAGATTCAAGCTTTACCAGTGACATCTTTGGTCCTGAACAGCCTCAGACCCAATTTATAATAAATACAATCACTTTGCAGTATCAGTGTGGACAAAGTCTTAATAATATTCATATATAAAGTTCAACAAGCTTTTCTATAATTAAGGTTCTGTTTAACAGACGTATGCATGAAGATTATATATCCTTGGAATTTTTCCAAGCAACTGTACTGTTATAGCCAAAACCTTCGTCCAACTTAAATGTTTTACAGTTTATGACTATTTTCCATCTCTTACACCCAAATTTAGGATAATTTATCTCTGATTTTTTTTTTGTTTCTAAGTTTTAAAGTGCAATTTCCTGAAGAAACGAATACACTCATACTTCAGGTTTTCCACCCACCCACCCAGTTACCTGTCACAGCTAGCCCAGTTGCTGGAAGGGATGTATAAAGCAAGTTCATAGCTTGATGCTGGAGTGATATAATCTTTGCTTAATCTACTTAGTGTTTAAAAATGTAAATGTTGGAGGCTATCTCAACTACTAGAGCTCTGCTCTCACGTAGGTTGTATGCTCAAATGTGGCACAAAGCAGTAATTGTATTCTTCTGGAGGACTAAAAGCCTTGCAGTGTCTGAGACCTGGAAAATCTAAAGAGTAGTTTACATCTGCTAGGACCAAAGTGTTGCAACTGTGTCTCAAACATTTGCAATTTGAAACTGTAATGTCCCGAGGGCATATTATGAGCTGTAACAATACCATTAAATATGTTGTATCATGCTAACAAAACAATTTGTGCCTCCTTTTCCTGTCTCTTTTTTTCTCTTAGAAAGAAATCCAGTACATGAATATGTAACATTAGCTCTTATTCAAAATTATTCATTTGAAGAAATGAAATAAATTAACACGTATTTATTACAGAGATTGCAACCTTTCTTTTTCCCAGCATTCTAACAGCACTTGAAATACAAAGTTTGGCTTCTTCCTTGAGTTTAACTTCTTAAACCTGCAGTTTGCTTATCGAGAACAAAAAGCAACCAGTGCTCGTGTCTGAGGGTAGCCCTGGGCTTTCACAATGGATCCACAGGAGCCGACATGCCAGCTACCCACATTGTTTGCTGCCAGTTCACTTCCTCGCTCTGTTTTGGCTGCTCCATCTAGATCTTTCCCACACAAATCTGATCTAGCAGGGTCAAGCGCTAAGCGGTGTGGACAAAAGCCAGGCTACAGATCCCAGTCCCTCTTTCATTCAGTGGTTGAGATGTAGCCTTTGGTTCCTCTGTGGAAGATTTCTTAGCAAGCCAAGAAGTGCTGGGGCTTTAATCTGATTCCTCGTCTTTGACAGGTATTTATAAAGGTTGCAAGGCTGGGTTCCCCCATGCCATCAGTCTTCTCAAAGAGAGGAAAGAGGTGTGCAGTAAGGATGTGTAGTGTGTGCGTGTGTGTGAGTGCACGTGCACAGCTCCCCGTCTCATTGTTTAGACCTCCAGGCATCACGCCCATGTAACCTTTGTTCTGGTTATGAGCCCTTCTATTCTTATTTTGGCAACACATACAAATATTTACTCATGTTCATAAACAATCACCAATTCTATCATTTCAGGTAAAATATCAGGACAGTATGGCTCACCTGGGTGAACGAAGATGGACTCACGTGTTCCCTTTTCTAGTGGTAGGTATTCAAGTGCCTACAAGTCTCTCCATCTTGCAAAGATAACTGCATTCTGCTTGGGTCTTTGCAAACATCTCTTATTTTTCATGGCTTAGCTACATCCCTCACTTATGGATTGAACCCCCATGCAGTGATCGTTTTCCATTCAATAAAACACCTGTGCATGTGCTGCTTAGACTGAGGCTGCTAGGGAGGAGGTGGAAGGAGGACTCAGGTTGAAGCAGAGACAGAAGATGCTGAAAGAGCTGATTAGCCTGGGTGTCACATGAAGCACAGCCCTAGCATAGATGAAGCCTGAAGTAGCTCTTTGTCACAGGTTTTTATAACTGTCCCTTGCAGTCACATTTATGAAGGCTTGTTAGAGCTGGGAGGGTGAGTGTGCAAACTCAGGCATTTGCTGAGCAGAAAATCATGAGAATTAATAGGTCAGGAATCACAGCCTTCAGTACATTGAGGGGTAGCTGTGCCAACAAGCAAAAATGTCAGTGCTCTGAGAAAATCTTAGCAGGATCAAGTTGTTCCAAATGATACCTGCCTCCTTCCCTTGTAGTGGCACTCTGTTTCCAAGTGTTAGCAGTGTTTCACACTGCAATGCCAGCCCTACCACCTTCTGAACCACAGCAGCTGGTTCAGAAGGGACAGGGTGAGAAACAGAGGATGGAGGCAATGGAAGTGACAGTGCTGTGAAATGCTTTCTGGTGACAGGTCTCCTTGGTGTACTCTGCCAGCGCTGAATACTCCAACTGCGGTGAGAACGAATACTACAACCAGACCACCGGCATGTGCCACGACTGCCCTAAGTGTGAGCCGGGTGAAGAGCCTTACATGGTAATTTCAGCCACTTCTGCTGGTAGGAGGATGCATATCGGGCATCAAATGCAAAAAACAAAGGCTTTGTTACATGGTGGTAACACATAGATAGGAGAGAAATCGGGGATGGACAGAGATGCTTAAGCAGGAGCGCTTATGCCTATGAACGTGTTGTGGGAGTGAGGCACCATCTGTGTGCATGCTGGTAAACCACAACCCAGGAACAGCCTATTAAAAGTGATATTGTAAAAGTTGTAAGGTAAAATTTTCACGTACAGCCTCTGCTAGTCTGTTCTCATCCCAATAGTTATTTAAAATTTGATGCTGCCATTCCAGCACAATGTGATAAATCAGTGAGTCTGGCGTACTCTCTGGCCCCCCACACAGGGAATTTAATTTTCCTCTCCTGCTAAGATATTTGGCACTGGAGGAACTTGGATGCTTCTGCAACATTTTAAATTACAGTTCCTAAGTAACCATTTGATTTGCAGCAGATAATTGTTGCTTATTAAAAAATAAATTACTGAAATTCTGTTTGGTTTTAATGAGATAAACATCCTATTGCAAGAATTTCACACAGTTGGTAGTCCTGAACTAGTACATTTGAATAATAACCAGTTGCTTTCAGTTTTGTTTAATCTGAACGTAATGTTCAGATGGGACATGTGAGTTAAGGGGTTACAAAATCTCATACAAACTTTGCCTTTTCTGTTGTTCCCTCTGGCCTCTCCAAGCATGAAAGCAAAATTGCTGATATCCCTGCTGCAACTGTGTTTCCTCTGTAATATCCTTCTTTGCTTTTCAATTTTCAGTTCACTTTCTATCTGAGCAGCAATTGAAATTCACTTCCATGACTTGCTGGAAGATGATTTAAACAGCTGGTGGAGTGGGGGCACTTTAAAGGAGTGCAATGCTCTGGTTCCACTTTTCCCTCTGGCTTCAGCTAGGATAGAATTATTTTTCTTCTTGGTAGCTGATATAGTGCTATGTTTTGGATTTAGCATGAGATTAATGTTGGTAACACACTGAAGTTTTTAGTTGTTCTAAGTAGTGTTTATACTAAATCAAAGACTTTTGAGCTTTCCGTCCTCTGCTAGCAGGGAGGTGCACAAGAAGCTGGTAGAGAGTGCAGTCAGGACAGCTGAATCAAGCTGGCCAAAGGGATATTCCATACCATATGATGTCATGCTCTGTATATAAACTGGGAAGTTAGTCTGAGGCTGGGATCACTGCTCAGGCATCAGCCACCGGGCAGTGAGCAATTGTATTGTGAATTACTTGTTTTGTATCTTTTTTCCCTCTTCCTTTGCTGTCCTAATAGCTGGCTTTATCTCAATCCATGAGCTTTACCTTTTTTCCCAATTCTCCTCCCTCATCCCACATGGGGGACCAAGGTGTGAATGAGCAACTGTGTGGTACTTAGTTGCCAGCTGGGGTTAAACCATGACACTTTCTCGAGGACACAGTGTGCTGGGTCCTTATATCCCTCCCTGGCTTTTTTTTAGGACAGACACTAAAGAACCAAATTGTTTTGCCTTGGTGTGACATTGTGCAGCAAAACCAAAGGCCAAACTATGAATATTCCCTTTTGCTAGAGGCCGGTGTGCAGCGCAAGCCGGCTTTTCAGTGTATTTGTATTGTTGCAGACATGTGGATATGGCACCAAAGATGAGGACTATGGCTGCGTCCCCTGCCCTTCAGAGAAGTTTTCCAGAGGAGGTTATCAGATATGCAGGCGGCACAAAGACTGCGAGGGCTTTTTTCGAGCAACAGTCCTGACACCTGGCGATCAGGAGAATGATGCAGAGTGTGGGCCATGTCTCCCGGGGTAAGGATTTAACCAAGGACCTTTGCTCTGTCCAATGCACTACGAAATGTTTCTTTAATGTCAAAATCTCTGACAGCCTCTCTTCGTGTCCTATGTGACTGTAGGTCAGTGCTGATGAATTTTGCTGTTCAGTCTCTGCTAAAACAATACATTTAAATATTTCAAAAGAATCAGAGAGTTTAGAGCAACAGAAGATGTCATTAATCTTACTGAGATCTCACTGAATAAACAACTCTTGGGAATAACTAGAAAAACTGAAACTTCGCCTGTTACTGAAAGTGCAAAGGGAACAGCTCACGTACCCAAGCGTGCAGTGCAGTTTTAGATGCTCTAAGATATCCAGCTTGGCCTCCAGGTGCAGCTTCAGAGGGCCACCTTGTAAATCCTACATGCTACAAATGAGCTCTATGAAGATGTGCCTTGGATAACCTCTAGGGTCCGTGGGGGCACTACATTGTGTTTAGGAACATAAAATACCTCCTCTCCAGATGTGACCAGCTGGTAGATTTGTCAGTAGTTGACGGCATTAACTAACATAGCTTTTAGGTGAGATTTACTAAGGCATTTTAGCCTCTCTGGGTCCTTTCTAGCCAACAGAAAGGGGTCTAAAAGAACTGCTGATGTGATGTGTGTGCTTTTGTTCAGAGTCAAAACAAGTTCCAGGGGTAGATGAAGGCACTTAACACAGTTGCTGTTTATAAAGTCCATCTTTTAGTAGCCTCTTATGCTCAGTGTAATTGTGATATTAAAGGAGAGAAAGCAATTGCTACATTGAATATGTTAGCGATATATTCTTGACCATATTACCTTTTAAAGGCTGAAACCCAAGCATACATTTGCTTTCTCACCAATTTTTGTAGGGTAAGTAAGTACTCTAAAACACAACCTTACCTTACATGCCTTTTCACTTTCTGTCAATGTGCCTTTGGTTTAGAAAAGTAGTTCCTACAGACATTTGGCTTTCATGCAGTTTGCAGATGCTGTATAACCCACACAACTTACAGAGCTGGAAACACTGTTAAAGAGGTCCTGCAAGCTTCCAGGTTTATTGCACCAGTGAGTCTGTGTGAAAATTTCACAGTTTACAAATAAAAAAGAAGGACTTGTCTAGCTGCCAGCCAAGTAAACTGATGATGTGATTTGAAAAGAGCTCCCTCTTGACTTCCCCTCATACATTATAAAGAGCAAGAAAGTTAAATAGTGGTCACAGTTGCTGTTTTGCAATTTTTGTCAGGACTAATGAGGTCACCCAGGTGGGAGAAGGGTGCTAGCTGAAAATAATCAGCTTGCACAGCTGGTGCTTGGGGAGTAATCTCAAAACACTGTGTTTGCACAGGTGTAACCTGTAGCAGAAACTGGCATGCTGGAGTCTGGCTGTGTGCCACTCTGTGCATGACTCTCAGGTCCTGGGATACTTTGGCAAGGCCTGCAGTTAAGGAGAAACACCCTCTTACTCCAAGCTTGAAGAAATGAAATTTTCAAGATAAATTAAGTATGGGCTAAGCCAGCTCTGAAGCCGCCTTGACACCTCATGTGACTTAAGAGACTCCAGAGGCTGCTCCTGTGCTATGGTGAGGGAAATGCAGAGCTCCTGCATCAAAGCAGAGCTGAAGAGCAGCACTGACTGAATGGCCACCCTTCCTCATTGTCCTCTGTGACACAGAGACAGGCAGGCATCTGGGCAAGTGGCAACTGGCAGAGTCCTCCCAACAGTCTTTGAAGTCAAAAGAAGTGAAAAATTAAAGGCTCCATTTTCAGAGGACTGTGCTTCTGTAACATGCTGCAGACCTTCCTAAGGTAACAGCCCACATACTGCAGTCTATATTTAAGGATATCTCATCCCTTTGCTGTTTTTCACCAGCTCATGAAGAAAAGCTGAGCATTTACCTTAGAATAGGTTCTGGATAATTATATATTTTTCCTTTTTTTTTTTTTTAATTATTACTGATGGCTAGTTTTAGGGAAGAAGGAGACCTTTGGCATGAGTCACTGCTTCTCCATGTTCAGGTCCCCTTCCATATAAAACAGGAAAAAAACTATTTGTCAGGCTCACGGAAAGGTTGCAAGAGTGTGACCGGGATGAAATTATAGGCTTAGCTCTGAAACTGTTATGTTCAAAACCAAAGTTCAGCTGCTAATGAACTCTGGAGGTGCGTAGGCCTAACCTCCTGGGAGACTGCAGGCTTCATCCACTGCTCCTGCTCAGAAACTCTTCCATCATGGTAAACAGACAGGTCAAGAATGTGGGAATTAGGTGCAACTCAGACTATTTCCCTCAGTGGGATGATCCATTAGATGTTCCTGGAGCACGACTGAGATCACAACCAACCAGGAGCAGGCACAGCAAGTCAGAGCAAAGGTCCTTTCAGCCTGGTCTTCAGTAGTGGCCGTAAGTGCAAACCCACAGAGGAGGAAGAACAGGCCAAAAGTACATGATACATATCCCTTACGCTGTCCCAGCACCTGTTTTAAGTTCAGAGTAGGTCCCTGATCTCCTCACAAGATGGAATTGCAAAGGGATAACATTCTTTTAAAATGTAGTCAGAGATAACTCTGCTACTGATGCTTCCCCCCTACTCTTGGATTTTGCCTCTAATGTAACACCATGAAAATTAATGTTTTCAATACTGGGCCACTTCCCCGTACTTAGCAATATAAAGGAATCAGATATTTCCAATATCGCTTTTAATATTTTGTGCATTGCAAAGTAGCCAAAAACACAAATCTGTTGCCAGTACTTCATAGGGGTGAATCATTAATGTTTGCAGCTGCAGAGATTACTACTCCTGTGGGTGAACAGTTTTGATTGCCGTGAGCATCCTCTTCAGTTTTCTTCACACATGATCCACGATTCTACATTATGGTGAAAACCAAGAAATATTCCACCAGCTTGGTTTAATTAACTGTCAGAAGGGCTGTTTGTCTTTGCTAACCACTCTGGCTATTAAACTGTGGATCCTAACTGTCCTGTGTATTACTTTATAGATTTTTACGTATCTTTGGCCTGCCACTCTTTTTTTTTATGGTTTGGCAGTTATTTCCTGCTTATTTATTAACTGCTTTACAAGCTAACATTACACAAGCCCTCATAAGAGAGAAAAGATGAAGTTTTGCTTCTGAGAGAAGGGTGGAATGGCAAGCAGGGCACAAGACATATTCAAAGGGAAGAGTGAGGGCAAATCTTTTAAAACCAATAAGAAAGAGAGGAGGAACTGTGTTCAGTTTACTCCCTGAGTTACCTCCAGCTTCCATTTCTTCCTTGCATCTCTGTGTACTCAATTTCCTGGACCTATAACCCTTATTTGTAGGCTGGATCATTTGTTCATTAATGACTGACTGATTTTCATGGACATTTTCAGCAGTAATTTCCAGAAAAAAAACCATACTGCACTTGCATAAATGGGTGTATGAGAGCAGAAAGATTCCTCATTGCACAAAGTGCTTCTGGTATTGAGTACCTGTTTACACAGAATGTATTATGAATTTATTAATATCATTACCATTTGTAGTGATTTGCAAGTGATTTGTAAAAACATATCTGGAACATCAACTATGTGTGATTTTGATGTAATCTACTCATTAGGTTGCCTTGGGATTCAATTCTTGCATAACTAATTACCTTATTTCAACAATAAACTTATTAAGAGACCAGAAGTTCAAATAATGAAATTCTTTCCTTCACACTGTAATTCCACTAGCAACTACTAATTTCAAGACTATACAGCAAGGAAGTGAAAAAAAACCAAACCAAAACAAACCTGTAAAAGCTAATCTAGCTTTCCCTGTAAGGGTGGTATTATACTGTGTTTTTAATTCTGATTTGGCTCAGATTTGGCTCTAGTGTTAAGGAGATTATTTTTATGGTGTTAGTGAAGAAAATTTGCCAACCATATCCAACTGGTAGTCTTGCCTGAAAGATTACTTCTTAAAAAATAATGTTCCCTTATTATAAAAAAATCTTATTTCAGAGCATGCTGTAAACTGCAGCTTAAACTCAGCAGGGAGAATAATGTTGTTTTAGGCAATGATACTATTTTGTGTCGTGTAGGCTTGATGGTTGATTAATTGCTTTTTAGAGGGAAAGGAAGAAGAGAAACACTGTCTCTGTTCAGGCAGTTTAAAAAAAAGAATATTCTTTGCATCAAATTGCTTATAAAAGTTTTTTAAAATGATGTTATCTCAATATAATTGGTTGCTGCTGAACCATGCTCAGCTGAAGCATATTAATTTACACTGTTTTGCCTCATCTTGCCCTTTATTTCAGTTACTACATGCTGGAAAACAGACCTCGCAACATATATGGGATGGTTTGCTACTCGTGCCTGTTGGCGCCTCCTAACACCAAGGAATGTAAGTGTTCTGCGATTTCTGTGCGTTTCGGCTGGTTTTGACTTTGAATCATCTGGGAGCTCAGTATGAAATCTTTCAGTGGTGATTATTACGTATAAACAATAAGTCTGTCCTCAGTAAAGCAATACCTGCTTGCAACTAGCCTTGCCAATGGAGGCAGCGAAAGCTGAACATTTGGGGAGAGATCAGAACCTTTGATTTTAGGACCTGCTATTGTTCAGTTGGGCTACATCTGTTAAGATATCCTGTAAAGGACTTCTTATGATTGTTTAACCAGTAAGTACAGGAGGTCTCAAATCTGTGTATTTCAGTTTCAGTTCAGCCATGAAGAAAACAGGGGACACTTTGTAGGCCCTAATGACACCTTTTCATACCCTTCAATTTCAAAGTTATACAAGGGTTGGTGACAGGGTGTGGTAGTCAGCACTGTTAAGAGAGCTAATTTAATTGATAAAAGAAGCTGTAGTTGGCTAATGGAAAAAATGTAGGAATGTGTATGTGGCATCCTAGGACTATCATTTGCATGCCACGTGTTTCCCAAGGAGAGGGTGCACAGTCACACACTAGCACTCTATTGCAGAAGTACCCACCCAGAAGACTGCTTTCTCCTTTAGGGGGTAAAGAAAATGAGAAAAAGAAAAATGAATGAATGAACAAATTACTTCAACACCTCCTTAGAGAATTTGGTACAGATCAGGAGAAAAAAATCTTTAAAAAAAACCCAAAAAATCCAAACAGACTAAAATGGACAGTCCCCCAGAGAAATCCGATACCTCTAAAACCAAAATCCTGTGCATGTTCTGTTCCTTTAAAAGTCTTTATCTTGAAGAGGTACAATATTTTGCTTGCTTGGTTTGAAAACAAAAGTTGACACGAAGGTCCCTGAGCATTTATTTGTGTACATAAATAGCAATTACTGAGTTCAGATGCTGCTGAACTGTGTATCCTCGGTGCCTCCTGAGCCGCTTCAAAGGAGGATAGGTCATTAACAGCTGCCACCTTTCCTAAAATGCTAGAGCTCAGATGAGCCAGGGTATAATTACCACCTCCTGGTGAGCAGTAACAACCCAGGTGGAAGCATGTCCTGAACTGTCTGCGTGCAAACTGATTGGTCCGTTGTAAAGCTGCTCACCCCGTCTGGCTGCAGAAACTCACCAGGTTCTGCAACAGGCACTTCTGTCTGAGAAGGTAGGAGTGGGTGAGGGCAGGGTGAGTGTGATCTTGCTGATATTTTTGTCTGTGTTTTGAGGTGAAGTAAGGAGTAAGGGTGCTAGGGAAGACCTGAATGTGAGAACTGGGAAGAAGGTGGAGATGAAAGTGAAAACATGAGGCTAGGAGCCTCGGTGGGAGATGAGGGAATATGGTCAGAGGATGTGGACACACCTTCTCCTGCGTGCAGGTGTAGGCTGGGTGCCCTGTTGATGGCAATACAACTGTGCTGCAGCTAGCTGATAGCCCTTAATGAATCATTTCCTCAGCTCTGATCGTCTGTCTCAAACACATGATGAAATAGGGTTTTAATATTATCAAACATGCTGTAGCTTACTGATTTGGCAAGGACCAGACCTTAGGCTATTGCTCAATCCAAAAAACAAACCTTTGTCTTTTACAGGATATGTGGCAGATACTATATCTAATGTGCTTAGTTCTGTGAGGCAAGTATGAATTGCATAACTGATTAACCACATGCAAGTTTTAACTTGACAAACACAAGAATAAATATATTCTCTTTGGGAAGAGTTCAGGCAGGTGCATAACTCGACAGATTGACTGGGTTTTAAGGTAGGAGAAAACATTAGTCCTAGAAGGAGTAAACATTACCATTTTAATTAAGTCTGTGAAATCAACCATTTGATTACAAGCATTCAGAAAGTGGAAAAACTTCTTAAAATCCAAATCCCTGAAATCACTAAGCCCAGGTAAATTGGTTTACGATGTCTAAACCTCTGGGCCCTGGTTGGAATGGCAGCTCCCTAATTAATAGGCAATAATTTGTACTCTGGATGGAAAATCAGACTTGCTGCAGGAACCTCTTGAAAAGCTCACTGTTGTCATGGCAGGCAGCATAAAATCTTGTATTAGCAGATGATCTTTATCACGTGTTTCATTGTGCTAGTCAGATAAAAGAAAATGTGACATGTCAATGCTAAGTAACTGCATAATGTTTTGAGGTTCACAATTCCAAACTCATCTTAGTGCAGCACCCCAAGCACATAACTTTAATGCAAGCACAGTTTCTGTCAAATGAAGAATAATATCAGCTGTTTGGTAGGAGTGGTTCCTCTATGGAGAACAGCTTCTCTTTGTTTACAGGCTGTCCTGGTGGAGGATGGAGAAAGAGAATTCCAAATGGCCCCAGGAATCTTCTGTTCCTTTCTTGAGATTGCAAAACAGCATTGAACAGCATTTAGGAGCCTAAACCCAACACTAAAAGGGTTCCTCTCCCCTCAAGATCCTTTTCTTCAAATACTCCTGCCTTTAGCGCACTGCTGGAGAAAGGTGACCCAATGGGTTGCAAGGAAACAAGGGTGTCAAATTACATAAAAATAGGAAGCTGGGGGAGACAAGCTCTGGCTTTACACTTCTAGACAGAGAAATGAGGGCAGATAAATCCCATTTCAGGCCTTCATTAGGTTTGAGACAGAGTAGGAGGACAGTGGTTCTCTACCTAGCTAGCAAAATACGTTGCTGGGGGAGTGACTGGCCTGTGCATTACAGAGGGAGAGTGAAGTAGGGTGTGTGTGCTCGTGCGTGGAAACCAGCTCAAAGAATTTTCCTGATGATACATTTTATCTGGCAGAAAAGTATTTGAGTTTGATCAAAGGGTAAACAAATAGCTTTCAACTCCAAGTGCCTGCTGTGAAACTTTCATCTCCCACACAGTCAATAAACCTTGAAATGGCTGAGGAAAAAAGATGAATCCCCCGAGTCCCAGCATCTGGAAATAGTAACGTAGAAAGGACTGGAATTGAGAGAGAAATTCCCTGAAGGGCCTGTGTCACCTTTTTTTTTCTTTTTTTTTTTACCTCTCGAGGGACTTGGGACATAAGTAGCACAGAATAGCATGGAAAAGAGCGGGGGGAGAGGGTGACATTTCACAGAGGTCAGAGATTTAATTGAGTCAAAGGTGTCATCAGGTTACAGTGTTGAAACTTCCTCTCTGGACTGAAGGCTGGGAGCAATAGTGTTCTGCAGCCTGGGAGAGATACTGGACTCTGGCAAGTTGTGGGTGATGGGCACATAGGGGAAGGGGCTGTGAAGATGTGAGTGTAAGGATGAGCGTTGTGTAGTAGGAGAAGTTTTCTTACTGGAAAAAGGGTAAACAGCATCATAAAGACTGCGATTTTTCATATCTTGCGCACTGTGAAACACCTGTGTAAGACTTCTGGGCTCTCTCAGCATGCACTTCGCTCAATTCTGTTGTGTAGGAGCCTCAAGACTGGTTTGCTAAGCACAGAGGAGCAAAATGGCAAAACATCAAAGATGTGAGACCTTCAGCTGTGCACAAAGCAGATCACAAGCCATCAGTGCCCCTTGCTGACCCTAAATTGGGAGGTGATACCTCTGTGATAAATAGCAGCACTGCAGAAAGTAGGGGAGGCAGGTTTCCCATGCAAATCAAAGAATGAAGATAATGAATACCAAACCACTTTAAGATGTGGCTTCCCACAGTGAATAGTGCTGGATTTTTTTGTAGGCAACACTGGAACTGGAGTCACTTGAGGCTTCTGGGGGGTGGGGAGGGCAGGGCGAGTGTTGGTTGTTCTTTTTTAACCAATGAAAAAGTACATGCAACAACCAGAAGATTTTAACCTACGTGGAGTTTCTTGGTAGAAAGGTACAGTGACTGCTGGAGGAGATTGAGTCTTTAGCAGCTGCAATCTTGTATCCATTTATGTGTATTAACACTGCTCTTCTCTTCAGACTTTGATATTTGCTATTCCAGTTCCAAAATGATAGAGGAAAACAAAATCAAACCCCACTACAAAAATCTGAACATTTAGTTTGGAGTTTTATTTACATAACTACACCAAACATCTAAATCCTTTTCCACTCACAAATTATTTAACACAAGAACTTTGGGAAGTGATTGATTGTTTTCTTTTTAATCTACTGTATATATTCATATATGTGCATGGGCCAAAAATACTGTTATTTCCTCTTGTCTTTTTTGTTGATCATGTACATGAAAACAGATACAATAATCAACCTGTGTAAGTTTTTAAGTCTAACACCTATGGATGCTGGCTTAGGCAAATAAAAAAAAATAAAAACAACAGAGGAAAACAAATGTAGTCAAGTTATTTTTTAATTACCAGGGAATGAATAGCATCTGGAAACATGAAAGATCCTTTTTATTGTTGTATTATTAGAACTTGGAACACAACTAATCAGATGAAATGGAACAATTGACTAACAGGCTGACAGCTTCAAGTGACAATCTGTGATCAGGGTATCACATCCATACCCATGTACTGAAGACTGAGAACTCAGCCTCCTTAATTGAAATGCTTAACACAAACAAGCTTAATGCCAGAACTACTTGTATTAGTGAAAAAATAATTATTTCAGGAAACTTTATTTTAACTCACCGTTCTTTGTAACATCACTAGTTTTCTTTCCTTGCCAGTTTCGTCCTTTTGTAATATGATCAGCATCAGGAGGGGTTTTTTACTTCTGTTTTATATTATGCTTACAAATGAATAGGTTTGTTAGCTGGAGCTAACAAACTTTTTCTTTTTAGTTGTTTGATCTCCGAACACCCCGTTCCTCTTCACATGTGGAATGGGAGAAATGTTGAAGGCAGTGCTTTGTTGTTCACTGGCAGTGTGGCCTCATTCTCATCCCCTTAGGTTTTCTCTATGTTAGGAAATGAACATAATCTCAAGAAAAAATTGGCCAGCCTCAGCCATAAACCTTCAAGGGGAAGGACCTAAAAAGCAAATATGGGCTTTACAATCTTCAACTGCGGGGAAAAGCTGGTCTGGGTATCACTTGGTTGACAGCCGGCTGAATATGAGCCAGCAGTGTGCCCAGGTGGCCAAGAAGACCAATGGTATCCTGGCCTGTATCAGAAATAGCATGGCCAGCAGGACAAGGGAGGTGATTGTGCCCCTGTACTCGGCACTGATGAGGCCACACCTCGAATACTGTGTTCAGTTCTGGGCCCCTCACTACAGGAAGGACATTGAGGTGTTGGAGCACGTCCAGAGAAGAGCAATGAGGCTGGTGAAGGGGCTGGAGAACAAGTCCTACGAGGAATGACTGCGGGAACTGGGGTTGTTTAGCTTGGAGAAGAGACCCAGAGGGGAGACCTCATTGCTGTCTACAGCTGCCTGAAAGGAGGCTGTGGCAGAGGGAGTGTTGATCTCTTCTCACAAGTGGCAGGTGATAGAACAAGAGGAAATGGCCATAAGTTGCGCCAGGGGAGGGTCAGACTAGACGTTAGGAAGAATTTCTTTACTGAAAGAGTGGTCAGGCCCTGGCACAGCTGCCAGGGAGGTGGTTGAGTCACCATCTCTGGAGGTGTTTAAAAAATGGGTAGATGAGTTTTTGAGAGACGTGGTTTAGCAGAGGATGGGTATGGTTGTACTCGATGATCTCAAAGGTCTTTTCCAACCAGAAGATTCTATGATTCAGGGGGGTACTTGGTCCCAGTGCACCTTTCCTGAAAGAAAACTCCAATGACTTTGATGTTTCCACCTGTGCCAGAACTGCAGCTCCCACAGTGAGCACCACCTGCCCATGGGAAACTTTGGCAAGTTTCTGCTGCATTGCTCTGCCCAGGCTCTTGAGCTGTAAAACCTGCAAGAGCTGCAGCTTTCCACCACCTGCAGAGGTTGGCCACCAAGGCACGGCAGAAATGGGAGAGCGGCTCCTTGCAGATCAGTTTTCTTCTTTCCGATTCTCTGAAGTCACCATGGTAGGGTATAAATGGCAGTTGTCCCCTTCGTGTTGCACAGAGAAAGAGGTCATAACTCTGAATTCCTGGAGGTAGACAGCATTTGGGTCTGACTTTCCAGTACAGTGCAATGATTACAGCTTCCAGTCAATCCTAAACAAAACTTCAACAGATGCAAATAGATTGCCTTTGTTGCAATTTAGTGTCATGTAGCCTATAATCGTCACCACTTCCCTGCCCTGACAAAATAAAAGAAGAGAGAAATAGAACAATTAAAGACATTACCATATGCATAACAGCATAAAGTATTTCATTTTATGTGACTGAACAGTAGAGGTTTCTTATAGGGAGACTGATCAGATCTAAAATAAATTCCAGGAGAACTTTGTTATCGCCATTTTTAGAAAGTTTGTTCTCAGGAGTCAATTTGCCTCAGGCTTTTTCTGATTTAATAACTACCTACACTAACTGAAGTGTCTACCCACTGCTTTTTAGTATTCTGTATGTCTCCTGAAAAGGAAAGGCAGTAAAATAAAAAGCAGTCAGGTAATCCTCCACTGTCGAGGATAATCTCTTTCATTAGAGATATTTTTGCAATTAATATGCAATATATGCAGAGCTGGTTAATGTTTGATTACTGAAGTCATATGTAGATTCCTTAGAGAGTGGCTTGAGTTTGCCTGCTGCTTCAGCTTCCATGACTTTCCAAGTGCACAGAATTTCCATATGAAGGATTCTTTCCTTTTTCCATATGAAGGCTTATTTCCTTAAGTTTGAAACCAAACCTTTCCTGTAAGTAACTGCACACAGATTTGCATTAATCTGAAAATTCTGACCTCTGATTTCTAAATATCTAGGTCTTTATTTAGGGCTAGCTTTAGTTAGATAATCCAGTTTTAAGTTATTTTATCAGCCATGAACTGTCTACCTTTATTGAGTTTCAACTCAATATAATTTATTTTTCATCTCATTTTCCAGGCTGCTAGTTATTTGTTTGTGTGTTTGCTTTATCTTACTTTGCTCCTGTAAAGCAGTCTCAGTGATAGTGCTCACAGCTCGGCTGGCAGTAAGGAGTTTGCATTGCCATTTACAAACAGACCATGGCTGTGAGAAGAGAGATGCGTTAAGAGAAAGCAAGCTGCACTCAATGGCAAGAAATAGATACATATAAACACAAAGACATTCTTTAAAACATTTCTTATTTTGGGATCACTCTGATAGTCTGTTGTGTATATATTTGGGGTATTTTTGTAATAAGCCATCAAGTATTTAAAAACTTAAAAAAAAGCTGTTGCTGGCTATGAACAGCAGCCCTGTGCATGAACCAGTAAGTTGACACCCACAGCAACATATGTGAGGACCACATATGGCCTCCTAATGCACCAGATTTTATTCACTTACAAACACTTGCAAGGGGACACGGTGCTAAAACCTCACCTCCCTGTGCCCTCCTCTCACAAATCTGATAGTTTTGTTTGTCATTTATTATCAGTCTGACTTGAGACAGATGAACAGCTGTAGTAGTCCTGCTACCAAAGCAGAAAGGTTCTTTGAAAAAACAAAAAAAGTCATTTTATTGCCCAGTGTTTGTTCACTATGAGGACAAAAGGCTGGCTGTGCAGCAATTTAAGTTAAAGCTATCTTTTGAGTTTGAAAAAAGCCCCAAACATTCAAATGTAAATACAGATTCCATAGTTCTTTTATACAAAAAGTATGGGGATTTTTAATGAAACTGTATTTAGAACCCAGAAAGTTATTACTAAATAACAATCTTTGAATAAAAACATTTGTAATGCAAAAGCTGACCAACCTTCAGAGATAAACTTCTTTCCCAATGTCTTTATCACGTTCCTATAATATTACTTACAGGTGCCTAGAAATATGAACCACTCTTTTGTACAGCTATATTACAACCATCAGTCTTTTTCTCTGCTTATAACAGTTGTTTCCATATGTTGTGCTGTAGCACCTTAGGATTTCTTTGCCTGAGCTATAGCTCAGACTTTATAGATTATGCAAGTGTCTTTGATATTGGAACCAGAATTAATAATGTGATCGGGATGCAAAACTGGATATGCACAGGAGCAACTGATATTGCAGTCATAGTGTAGTGCTGGACTCGGAAAAAGTGGCAGCTACAAGTTCTATTTCTTTTTGCTCACACAAAACTAATATGAGCTGAACTTCTGCAGAAGCTGGCATTTTTCGTTCCTTTTGTAGTGCAGGTGCATGAATTGGCACTTTCTTCTAAGCCACATCTAAAGAAAAATCTTGGCTCATAATGAATATGCCAAATTATTAAATTTGATAATAGGCTTAAAATATGCATAACGACCAACTCCCATCTAGGCATATGTAAAAGGCCATCACATTCTAGCATTACCCTTGGTTTTACCATGACAGACACTACAGGGCAAACGAAGTGGTCTCATTCCCAAGCAAAGAAAGTTCTGCACGTAGGCTCTGAAGCCAAAAGTGCTCAGTCTTGTGCACAGGAGAGGCTCGTGTGTGTGTGTGCATGGCATGGGCAACATGCCATATCCTGACATGGGGGTAGAACTGGGTGAAGAGTGACAATGATGCTGAATGAAGAATGGATGACCTTCCTCCTTACTGTTCAGTGCTACATGCTGCTGCATGACTTCCCACCTTGGAAGCCTCTACTTCCTTTTACAGACGGGTGAAAAACATGAGCTTAACAATACCAAATGACTGAGGGATTGATTAGGCATAAATACTTCAATGGCTATATATATCAGATGAAGGAAAACATGGAGAGTTTGATAAAACTTGCTTATGGAGGAGACAAGCTGAAGCTTGTTAGATGAACTCCACGTAGTACAGCTTGCCTGTGTTAACTGAAAGTCAGTGTAAGAAAAGCTATTGTTGACTTGTTGTAGCTTGCAAGGTCTGCACAGTATTACTGTTGGCTGTAATTGGATTTGCCGGGGAAACTGCAAGAATGGGCATAGGGCTGGGAGCTGTGGATGTGGAGGAAAGCATCAGGCTACAGCATTTAATAAATTTCCTCTGTTGTCCAGCCATGATGAAAAAATACAGAGGTCAAGACCAAGGACGATTTGCTTCAGTTTTGTGAAGAATCACTGAAAATTTAACAAATTATCTGTCTTTAATATTCCCTACATGCAGATGACATCTTCATCTATTGATACACAGATGATCTACTGATGTGTTGCAGTTTCTGGAGCTCATAACTGATTTTTCTTAGAAGGATGTGTGTTACAAAGAAGGGACCAGAGGCAAGATTTATGTAATCTGCCCATCATTTACATAATGTGAAAAGCATATGAAGTAACAAATTAATATATTTAAAACTTTATGAAAACACTTCTTCCATTTGGGAAAAAAAACCCCTTCCAATTATAATAAATGAATCCATTTCCTTCCAACGAGATCTGAAAGATGTTTTACCATTGTTAAAGAAAATTTCTTTTGAAGACATCTGCAACTTATACTTTGTGGCCACTTTAAGTGTACTTTTCTCATTCACTATGTGCAGCCATGTTTTATGTTAGGTAATACATTTGTCTTCCTTTTTAGAAAACACTTCTCTTAATTTGAAGAACATGTATATCAGTTTGTTCTTAACCATGGAACCTTTCTCAGACTGTTCCAGACCACTTAATTTCCTGTCAAGTTTACCTGGTGGGTTTAATTTCTTGGAGTATTTACTCAGTGAAAAGAATGGTATGGGTAGTTCTCAGCTATTCTAGTTGCCAGACTTGCTTGTGGAGCATGTGCTATGTGCATCTTACCAGACGACTGGTACCGTCTTTTGCGTTTAGATCTCCTCAATTTAATTATCACTGGACTTTTTCCATAGACAGCTGCTACAAAGCAGGAAGGATTTCATACCCCCTCCAAGCCATAAGATTTTTTCAGTATCTGTTGATAGTAGCTGTTTGCTTTACCAGCTTAACAATGATTTTAAAGTTTATTTGAGAATGAAGAGAAAGTTTTCTCCCAACCCTAATGTTTTTATTCTGTTTTGAAATGCTATGCCAACACCATCCTGTATGAAAGCATTCCGATCAACAGCCTTATTCCTAATAATATGCAGTACTGGCTGGTATTGTCTAAATATGTTAATTTATTACTTGGTTTACTCCTTTGAAAACTTGGTGATTGATACCTGAAATATTAATATTAACCTTTAGACTTAACTGTAGAATTTAGATATGGAAACCCCTACTGGTCAGTCTCACTCCTCTACCCACTCTCTATTCCTTTAAGTTCTTAATTTCACCATGTTTGTGGATTTCCTCCCTCCCAGAATATAGATTTGGACTGGAAGGAGGAATAATAAAAAAAACTGTACTGCCTAGCTAGATTGCAGGAAATTCTGATATACTTTTTTGTGATAGTACAGCTCTGTGGAATAGAAAGGCATTCAACAGTGTTATTTGTCACCTTCCTAGGTTTTCCTGTGGGGTCGTAAAGGTTTGCATACCCTCATGAGTTTCACTGTTATCCTGCTAGTGAAGGATGTTTGTGAGAAGCACGAATTTGATGAGTCTACCAGCTGGAACTTGGGTCTGCAGTTACAAATAATGGGGGTTGTAAACAGTTTGAGTCCTGTTTTTGGATCCCAGAAAACTTTCTGCTACCCAGGACGGATCTGTAATATGAGAATCTATGCGTAACAGTTGGCCCTGTCTGTGTTTGAAGATGCTTGGGTTGCTTCTAAATTCATAAGCGTTCAGGAGCTTTGATTTCTTCCACTCCCTCTAGATGCTACAGAAAAATGTAGTCTGTAGTACAATTTTCAATGTGCCAAAAATACATACTGGGATTAGCGAAATTTCAAAAAGCAATAAGTTAATGAGTTCTTTGCTAATGAATGAGAAATGCAATTAAGCTAAGTGAAGACTCTGTTTACTTGGGCCAAAGTATTCCTTTGACTGGATGAAGTAACCGTGGAAGTTTATGGCATTTCTGTTTATATTGCAGGTGCAGGGGCTACCTCTGGCATTTCAGCCATTTTCCCAAGTACCTCTGGCACAAGCACCTTCTCACCTTACCAGCACGCTCACAAAGGTAAGGATGCATTCACAGATTTAACTTAGCAGCTGTTTGTTTTGAAAATGGCATCAGCATAGTGCGAGCAAACTGAAAATATCCATTGTGAATTTCACGGCAGCTATTTCTAGATTTCTAAAACTGCTATTAAAAATAATTCAAAATAATTTTTCATTTCTTGGTTAATCAACACTGTTGCTTTAGTTAGATGGACTTGAACTGATGGGATTTGAACTGTACTCAGGAATGCCAGCAATAAATTTAACTCATTATTTGTAGGCATACAGAAATGGCACTATGCCTCAAAAAAGCTTAGTTTAGACTGATGAAAACATTTTAATGCACAAATATGGCCAGAAGTCGTTCTCCAGCATGATTATTAGGTTTCAAAAAAAGGTGAACCTGACAAGACACAACAGGAAAGATGCAGTTAATGAGGAGGCACTGACAATGCTGATCTTCCTGGTGTTGTCTGGAAACAGAGTCATGAGGGTCACCGTTTCAATAAAAATTAAAGTTTTCAAGCATTTTAGTGCATCTGTTATTTTCTGCGTCTTTTTGTGGCTTTTTGATTCTAGTCTGTTGCATCCAAATTCCGCTTCTGAATACCTTTTCATGTACCTTATTTTAAATTCACTTTCCAGCCATGCTGTGTTTTAAGTCTCTGTCAGAAAAACATCACTTCTCCTACATGTGCATTTTGCTCTCCTTTTCACTGCAAAGGCTTTGAGGCAGACATAGTTATCAAGTCATTTTAGCTCTCATCCTAGTTGATTTTTTTGTGGGGATGTTTTTTCGTTTGTTTGTTTTTCTCTGCAATCCTGCTTCACAGAACAAAGTGTTAGGACAGTTCCTCCTCTTGCTTGCATGTAGCTTCCTATATTATTAGCAGATAATACTATTTCCTATACCTTTGTATTTGATGGATCATGTTATGAAATATTTTTATGATTGCTGTTAAGTGGTTATTGCAGCATGAATGTCATAATTTTTAAAAACTCTTCATTGGTTTGCCTTCGAGATGTAAAATTAAGCTTTGCAATGCTTAACAAGTAACCAAGACTCTGATCAATACATGAGTAAGCAAAAGGTTAAGTGTAGAGCAGACCACAGACTGTTAACTATTCTCTGATCCTGAGTTGACCCTTTGTGAAAATATTTTTTGTTTATTCCAGCAGATCTTTCAGGACAAGGACATCTGGCTACAGCTCTTATAATTGCAATGTCTACCATCTTCATAATGGCTATTGCCATTGTCCTCATCATCATGTTTTACATTGTGAAAACAAAACCTTCTGCTCAAGGTAATTGCTCAGACATGAAATTTTAACCTCAAATGCTATTTTTAGCTAGCTTCCAAGGATAATTAGTCTTACTTTTTATATTCTAGCCTGTTGCAAGAGCCACTCAGTAAAAAATGTTGAAGCTCAGGCTAACACACAAGAAGAGAAGAAAGAAGTGCAAGGTATAAATTGCTTAGTTTTTGCTTTTTATGTCCAAAACAGAATTGGGATTAAATACTCCTAATGCATTTCTTTTAATTACAATTTCTCCTGTGAATTGTATGAAATCCACATCAATTTACTAAAGAATTATGTATAATAATTTTTATAATGTCACTTAATCCTTTGATAGCAATTAATGGGTAGCAGGGAGATCTACATTTGCAGTAAGGTTGCCAGCAGAACCAGCTCCTGAGATGAAACACTGGTTTGGAAACTCATTGCCAATTTAAATTTCTCTAATTATTGATCTGCAGATAATGTTGTAATATTCTCTGAGAAAGAAGAGTTTGAAAAACTTACAGCAACTCCAGCTAAGGCTGTTAAAAGGTGAGTAAAAGATTAACATATTTCCAGTTTGAGGTTGGGGAGGGACTTAGTCACCATCCATCCTGGTATAGAAGAATACATGAAAAACAAACCAGAAATAATTAGCACCAAGATTTTCAAATCTGTCCAACAAAGGAATAACCTGTCAATGGGAAAGCTGCAGCTGTTGGAGTTTCTGGGAGAGCTAAGTTTACCACAGCCACTTTATCTTAAAACCTTACCTTGAACACAGTGTGCTCCAGGTCACTTAGACCTCTGAGCTGTCCCTGTGCTTTCAGCTTTCTACAGAGAGAAATGGGAATTAGACGAGTATGCTGGTAGTTTCTGAGGGGAAAAGTCTAGATGCTTTTCCTCCTCTGGTTTCTGAGGATGACAGACCTTACCAAAGAAAATCCTCCCCACTCCCTCTTTGACCAGTTCATCAGCTCTTGGGGCTCTATCTCTTCTTTAAAGGCTTCCATTTTTAGGACCTGAGCACTGCTCTTGCATATGTGTCCTTACTAAGTTTTCCCTTCACTTTTAGGCAGGAGGAGTGACAATACCTGTTCCAGGCCTTAATGAAACTTTGTATCTGTAGCATTATCTAGGTGACAGTGCTGCAGTTTCTCTTCAACTTGGGTCTGCCTGGCAGCCCTACCAAGCTGAGTAACACAAATGAGGTGGGCTAAACACTGTCCTCAGTGGAAAATCCCTCCATAAAAGGATTCTTGCAATCTGTGTATGGCTGTGTATCTTGGTGGGAGCTGTATGGATTACCTAGTCAGGTGAATGGAGTTGTATTCGCAGGATATCAGAGGAAAGGCATTTTTAAAAATGGAAGACATTTTATTCCATTACTCAAGGATAGCAAAAAGGAGATGATTGGAGTCAGCCCATGAGAGGCTTCACTAAGATAACCGTATCCTTCACTTTTACAGTGAAAATGATGCATCTTCTGAGAATGAACGACTTTTAAGTCGTAGTATGGATAGCGATGAAGAAGCTGCAGTTGACAAGCAAGGGACTCCAGAGAGGTGCTTGTTATCTTTGGTGCATTTGGCCAGAGACAAGTCTTCTACAAGCAATAAATCAACTGGGGTAAGGCTATTTTGAGATTTTAAAATTGAAAGGATTTTTATATGTTTTTTTTTTTAAGAAAACCATATACAAACTATCTCCCCTAAAAATGCATCATAATACAGACCAGACTAATTTGACTAATTTATGAAAGCTTCTCTAGGCAAACTTATTATAGAATCTCCTTTGCATAGTAGCATATATGTGTGTATATACATACTGTTCAGCACTAAAAAAAACCCAAATTTCCTACAAGAATAGTTTATTTATTATTATGTTTCATAGTCTAAAGAAAGAAATAACAAGTAACAGCAACATCCCAATATACCTAATGTTAATATAACTAACTCCCATACTACATTTAACACAGAAAACCCACAACAGAAAAATAATATAGGAGCATGGCAAGATTCATACAACAGCAGAGCATCTGAGTACCTTGACCCAGTAATATCAGTATTTCCATGGTGCAGACTTTTCAGTAATATCTGGTGTTGTGCCTGGATTTTGTGTATGATTTTGAAGAACACACACATGCTTTGAAGGTCACCCCTGTGCTCTGAAGGACACTGCAAATCCACTGTTTGTTTTGCTGTGGAAGGCCTTCACGTCTTCCTGCTGAGCATGCATTGCTTAGGGCATTTTATCTCACCAAGGCTTAGTTAAGGCCACACCTCACCGACACAGCTTTTCAGTTTGTATTAATATGAAATTATCCTTACAAAGAAAGTGTCTGCTCAGGTAATTTTTTATGTTTTTGTTACTTCAAAAATAATTTTTAAATGGCAATGACTAGGACAAAATTGCATCATTAATATCAAACATCAGATAAGTTTTAAGAATAAAAAGGTTTTAAAATGCATCTTTTCACATTTGCATGTTTTAAATTGTTGGGATGGTTCAGGTCACACTTTCTAAAATAGGTCATTTCTCAGCTGAGACCAGACACACAAAGTCTCAACACAAGAGAAGTGTTTTTGTAATTGTAGATAATTCCGACCATCTGAAAAAAACTTACTACACCAATGCTTACATTTTAGAATTCAATTTTTTGACGTCTCTCTAAATATCAAACTTCTTCATACTTCTACATACACTGGCTTTAAACTGGATAATATAAGTTGGGTTTGCATGAAATCAGCCCATTTAATAAGAATTGGCTTGCCTTCTGAAGACCATATATAATAGATACATTCTCCTGAGTAATTTAGATAGATAGACCGAAGCACACTTGAAGCATGAACTATTTCTTCCAGACCTTCTGTTCTAAGATACTTCTCGTGGACTGAAGCCTGCTGACCATGCTGAAGACAAACTGTTCAATGGAAGTGCAGATTGCATCAAGATCCTCCACTCCACATCTAAGACTTCACAATTAAGCCAATTGCCAGAAATTTGAAAAGGAGTAATTTGCTTTGGATTGGAGATTAAGTAACATTTCTAGTACAGGAAATGGTATTAAATAGCTATTGGACAAGGGTAAAGAAAGTTAGAGGCTTGCTCTTAACCGAGTCTGCTCCTTCCTAGTTAAACCAAAACCCTTTATGCAGTGAGCTGTCACACAGAGGACTGACAGGCTCTACTTTACCTGTTTGCTTTTAGCATAAGCTGTACAAATCCCTCATCTTCTGGCTCTGGTAAAAAGTGCATCCTGCATAATTTTTCATGGGCATGGAATTATTTAACCTCCCTCCTTAGCCTATAAATCAATGAGAGGAGAATGAAAGCAAGCATCCGGTAGTTTGCTTAGGAGGAATTTTAATAAATCTCATTAAAAGAAAAATTCTTAAACAGCTAATCCAAGCCTACAGTAGCAACACAACCTGTTAGCATGTATAAATATCTACCAAGAATATGTGAACGACAGTCAGTGTCTGCATTGCGTTGCCCTGCGATACAACACGCTCGCACATCATCCCTGCCTGCGAGAGAGGCTTCGCTCGGGTGGAGCAGCTACTTTGTGCTCTCCAGCTGCAAGTCTGTTAATCCAAGTCGTTGATGTGCCTTGCCCTTTAGAGCCCAAATAAAATGAGGAAAATCTTTCCACAGAACAAAACAGTGAAAGCAGAGCTTTTTTTTATGGCGTGGTTTGCAGTGGAAAGTGGAGAAATTGTGGTGATAATGCTAGAGTCCTGTCAAAAAGACAGCTTTTCAGAAAGCTCAGTCCTAATGAGAGCTGGCAGAGGGATGACAATTCCAGCCCCTGAGAACTCATGACATTTTGACATTTGTTTTCACTCCATATTGGATCCAAAGCCAAACCTTGAGAATATTTTTGCTAAATGAAACTATATCAAAATGTTTATTTTCAACTTGGAAAATGTCAGATTTTCAGTCCAAGTTTCTTTCTTGTCAAAAATGGCTAAAACACCCTCGACCTCAGATTTTCCCTGTCCAAAGCTTCACTGATTTTTTTTTTTTATTCTGTTCGTAAAATGATTCAGATTCAACCAGGCACTATATCATGGAATAAAATACATTTAATTAGTAATGCACTAAATGATTCTACATCAAATGAAGATCACCTTCTCTACTGTCCTCTTAGGTTACTGGAAGAAGGCATTTTCAGTCTGAATTTAATTCCTTGTGGCCAGTCCTGTCCTGGTTTCCCTGGATAACCCTGCATTAATTGCCTGCATGCATGGTATTGAATTTGTCTTCATTGGCAGGATTTTACTTCAGTCTGAAAGAGAAATAGAATATACAAACACTGGAGCAGAAGAATAACTGATCTAAAAAAAGGACTAGAAGATGGAAAGGTCTCTAGCAGTGGAAAGTGAAATCACAGAATAATTGCTGTGTCCTTTTATTTAAGTCTTCAAGAGACCTTTGAGGACATTATGTGATAGCCCATAGTGCCATGAAATGACAATTTCTCACAGGTTTTCCACTCCTGTCTGCCAATTTTTTACTTCCATGACTAAAAAATTAATGAAATAAAATTCTTCTTGTTTAGATTCAAAGTCGAAGGAAAAAGATACTTGATGTGTATGCTAACGTATGCGACGTTGCAGAAGGTGAGTACAAAACTTGCACCTACACTAACAGCACAAAATTAGATTGCAAGCTTTTACTTTAAAATCAGAATTGCCTCTGCCTTTCTATGAAAATAAGAAAGTCCCAATCTAGAAGAAACATTTAGTAGGCAGATTTGTACTCACTTGCCAGGAAGGACCATTGTGCCCTGGTCCCAGATCTGTCCAGGCTGGGCTCGGGCTGGAGCACACCACAGCTTCTCTCCTGGCATGTGCATGTATTTTCTTCCTACAGAGCACAGGGAGGGTGGTGTTGAGGAGTGTTGGGACACACACAGAGACCAAGTTGCAGAGAAGCACTCTTGTATTCCTCATCTAGAGGAAATCTTTTGAATGTATTTGTTTAGTCCCTTGGATAACAGATAGAAATCAGTTCCAAATATGAAATGTGATTTGAGGAGGGTCAGGATTGTTTTTCAGACACAAGTCTTGACCTGCTCTGCTTCTCTATGTGCTACCCCCCTTCTCACAACAAGAAGTGGAGTTTCCAAGTTAGTCAGTTGTTTAAATCTTTTAACCCTCTCTACCACTTGACTACATGCACTGTTTTGGCAGAAGAGACTTGAATTAATTTCCCTGCTTAACAGAAGACATGACTGCATTTGCTACACACACACTTTGTATATATATGTGTGTGCATGTACTTTTGAGTGTTCTGTGGTTCAGGGAGCTCTAGCTCCCACCAAATTACTGCTGTTGAGTATGAAGCAGGAAAACTACCAAAGTAAAAGACTGGATTTGGAAAAATGCTTTAGCTGATTCTTTCTTCTGTTGTGTAACCATGAATACACAGAAAAAATGTCCAGGAAAAAATAACTTTGTCTTCACATGATGAATGCTAAGTCCTCCCTAGAGAGATTCAGTGATAGTAAAATAGAGCACTTGCAGGGACTTTTATACTTGCAAGCATCTGGCATGATTACTTCACCTCACTCCTCACATTCCTACAAGGGTAACTTTCAATTACAGAGATGTTACAGCAGCTGCTGGTGACAGACTCAGGGAAGGGTCAGAGCTGTCTCTTGAGCTCAAACACTGTGCCTGACAGGCAAAAGTATATTAATGGAGCTGCTCCCTAGGGATACGGTTGCAATATACTTTTTTCTAATAGCTAGTAAACTGTTGAAGGAAGGAACAGTGCCACAGAAATTTATGCAATCCATCTAATACTTCTTTCCCAGACAACTTTTTACCATAATTATTGTACCCTACTGTAACTAGAAAGAATTAATTCAGTAATATGCAGTAATAACTTTGGAGCTAGACATAGAGTATCACTTAAATATCTTAGCTGTACTTATTGCTAACAGTATATACCTTAGTACTTTAACAAATGTCTTGAATAGTCAAGACCTGTGCACAGAGCCATCTGACAATGAACATCTCATTTTGCAGGTCTGAGCCCTACAGAACTGCCATTTGATTGCCTGGAGAAGACCAGCCGAATGCTCAGCTCGACCTACAACACAGAAAAAGCCATAGTGAAAACATGGCGCCACCTTGCCGAGAGCTTTGGACTGAAGAGAGATGAGATAGGTGGTATGACAGATGGCATGCAGCTGTTTGATCGCATCAGCACAGCAGGTTACAGCATCCCAGAACTGCTAACCAAACTGGTGCAAATCGAGCGGTTGGATGCTGTTGAATCCTTGTGTGCGGATATTCTGGAGTGGGCACAAGCAATGCCTGCTCCTGAACCAGCAGGGACATCCTGACACACCTGCCTGGGACCTGCGCTTTCACGTCACTTGCAAGAACCGTGATTCCAGCAAGCACCGCGTCAAAGACTTTGGACAAAAGACCGTTTATATTTCTTCTACGTAATCACTCCTGATACCCAATGGGAAGCTCTTCTCTTTGTCTTCTAGAAAAAAATGAAGTTACCTGCCAAAATAAGAGCAGAAATCTCCCACGAAGCTTGATATGAAACATATCATTAAAAAAAATGATCGTGTTAAACAGTAACTGATGATAAGTGAATACAGAAACATCTGTTTTGCAGTCTGTGTATATGTGCAGGTAACCCTGCTGGTACCCTTCCTGCCTGGCCTTCAAGAAAGCCATTGAATTGCTCTCTGAAAATATTCCTCTATCTTACAGATTCATTCAATGGTTTGATAGCTACAGTCAAAAGCAGTACCACAACTACAGTATTGATTAACACACGTTAGGCACGTACATTTCTGTCAGCTCTAACACATTTAATGTGTAACCAGTTTCGTTTTCTGTACTTGCTATGGGTTTGTTGAATCTAGATGTGCATAGGTGTATATACACAGTCCTCAGATTAACTAACGATGCTATATGAAACCAGAGCCAACATAATTTAGAGATTGAAATGCTTCAAAATGCTGTACATAATGCTCATAAATGCACCCCTGGTCTGTACTCACATTTCAGAAACTGTAAATTCAATCTGCTGGCTTGCTGAGGGCAAGCTCATTAGCAAGAGGGTAGAAAAAGGTGGCAGTCACTCCTTGTAAGTTGAGAACAACAAGTTGTTTTCTTTACTGTGACAAAAATGAAGCAAAAAAACCCCCAGCTTGTCAGTTACCATTAAAAATGTATTTTTCCAGTAGTGACATTTTTTATCAAATTATATTCCAAGCAGAGGAATTGCAGACTACAGTGGTGCACATTTGACACTAAGGGAAAAAGTGTTTTTTAAACGCTATACTCTTGTAAAGATAGACCAGGAGCACAGATCCACAAGTGAAAATCAACTCCTCTGGAAGGTAAAGCATTATTGTGAGTTTGTGTACAACAAAAATTGACCTTATTCTTTTTTTCTTTTAATTAATGTCTGATTTTCATGGGTAAAAGTTCTCTAAAACTTGTTCAGACAGCCCAGAAATCAATAGCTGATACCAAACCTATTTGCTTAATTTATAGCTAAAATAAATGATGACAGATTTCAACAAGTACAACCACTAAATTAAGAGATGTGTCAGTTAGTTAGAAAGCAATATGTTTTTAAAATCCCAAAATGCATGACTGAACAAAATGTTATAAAAAATATAAAGTATAACCCTGAAGTTAACAACCAGTATTCCATCACTTTTAGTAACTAGATCTTATCTATGATAGTACCTTAATTGTGCGGTACATATAACCTCACCCTTTAACATCTATATTTACTGTCTCTTCAGTACATGATTTGTATGGTAGAGGAAGTACACACTGCAACATAAAACCTAAACCTATCCTTCTCGTTATTCTTCTTCCACCACTTCTTCGTATCATAACACACTCATCATTAACTTGCATATGCCAAATTTCATGAGATTTTTGACTTTTCTTTAAAGGGAAGCAGCAAGCTGCATTTATTTGAACATTTAACTAGCTAATCAATGTTTAATTTAGAGGTGCAATTCTTACTATCTTGACATCAATGACAATTTAACGCAGATTTCAACAGGCTTCAGTAAGATTTCTGGATTTCCTGACAGCTCGGCAATCTTCAACGAGATTTTGAAGACCCTGAGTTAGCAACTTAGGACTATTGCTACTAAAATGAAAAAAAAGGGGAAAGGAAAAAAATAAAAAAGGGAAGTTTCTTTTTTTTTTGTGTGCCAGTGTGTAACTACAGTGTTATTCAGTGGACTGCCTCCTATATTTTATATTTCATTTGCTAGTACACACCATTTATTTCTGAAAAGAAGATACAGGAGTCCTCTTTTATGTTTTTGGGCCTTGAAAAGTTAGGGTCTTGAAATCGATGGTGCCAATGTGAACACAGACTATTTAACATTATTTTATTTAGTATACAGTATTTTTATTGTTACACAAAAGATGTACAGGAATTAAAAAAAATTCCTGTAGATCTTGCCAAAACTTACTTTCTAATAATTTTGTTTAATGCTGTATATATAACTTATTATATTGTAAAATATGAACATAAAATATGCTAATAAAAGAAAGAGGTCAAATAAAGTTGTATTAGCCATATCTTTGATTAAATCATGTATTACCTTATATATCTGTAATAAAATGAGTTAGCCAGGGATTAGTAGGCACATTCCTGTGGTATGGGAGAGTCTAGGTAACCTATATGAAGGAATCTTTGCATTCCTGTAGAATACTGCTTCTTCTGCGTAACACTTTGGAAACTTTTGAAGCCAAACCCCATTCTTCCTTTTTCAATATAGTTTTGATTCAACATTTCACCTTGCAGGTTCTATGAAAATGCCAAACTCCTAGCAACTCCTTGGAGAAATTGTTTCTAAGATGTTATATATCTATACTGGAAGCTAGTACAGACTATGAGACTGATGAGTAATCTCACATTAGCAATACTCTCTCATTAACGTGTTTTCATTTTGTGTTCCTAAATGAGCAATACTGCACCACATTATCAGAGCTTTTGACTGGAAGCCTTTACTGCATGACAGGATAATTATGTTCATGCAGTTTTAAGCTGCACTGGTTAGACCACCAGCAGAAATTTTGGAGTATTTCATACAGATTAAACCTTTTTTTTTTTTTCAACAAAAACTGAGTTTGCCAGGTGGTTTGGGAGGAACTAATGTTCTGAGTTTCACTTTACTGTTTTTTTACTCCCTGCACTATATGTGCAGTAGTTAACATGGCATGAGGCATGCTCCAACAGGCATTCAAGCATATAAACATTTCGCTCTTCGAAAGGCTTGATCATTCTCTGCTTTTTCGTGCTTATGGACAGTCACCAAAAAGAGACTCTTTGGCTTCATAGAATGATAGAATTGTTTAGGTTGGAAGGAACCTTGAAGATCACTCAGTTCCAACCCCCCCAGGCAGGGACACCTTCTGCTAGGTCAGGTTGCTCAAAGCCTCATCTAACTTGGTCTTGAACACCTCCAGCGATGGGGCTTCCACAGCTTCTCTGGACAACCTGTGCCAGTGCCTCCTCACCCTCACAGGAAAAAAAATTCTTCCTAAAGTCTAATCTAAATCTTCCCTCTTTAAACTTAAATCCTTTCCCCCTCATCCTACCACTGCATTCCCTGATAAAGAGCCCCTCCCCTGCTTTCTTGTAGGCTCCCTTTAGGTACTGGAAGGCTGCTATAAGGTCTCCCCAGAGCCTTCTCTTCTCTAGGCTGGACAATCCCAACTCTCTCAGCCTGTCCTCATATGGGAGGTGCTCCAGACCTTTAATGATCTTACCAAGCAGGCAATGAACTTCACGTGTTACTGCATTTCAGTTCACAGTTACAGTACGATATTCTGTTCCTTTAAAAGGCTGCCTTTCACAGCACTGTGTCCTGATTACCACAGTCTCAGGCTTTTTCTCTGTACAGAGGAAACATTATACCTTCCTTCAGAGCAAAGGAGTGTGCCAGCAGTAAGAGGGGCTTCAAGAAGGCAAGGTGGGAAAGACTGGGAGGCAAAGACAGAAAGCAGAGATTCTGTGGCACAACAGGGAATGGGGGACCACTGATAAGTGCAGAAGCAGGTACAGGACAAGGCCTCAGACAGTTGTGATGTAAATTAGATAAATGTTTATGGGAGTTAGAGGAGAGAGAATTTGCTGCAGACAGCAAATTATTAGAGTTGAAATAAAATTTAAGACCCACCCTCTAAGGAAATGAGCTGGTGAGGGAGAAAATTATTGACAAGACCTTTTACTTCCTTTCTGATGTCAAGGGGGGGGGGTTGTGTTCTTAAAATATAATTGTTCTTTATACTCTGAGAAAACCTAGCTTTCAAGTTGAAAAGACCCTTAAAGTCCTTGGAAATGTTTCCTTAAAATAAAAGACTTAATAAATTCACACAAAGCTCTGATCAACACAAGGTTTTGCTGCAAGGACTGTAGGACACCATAAAAGTAATGATGTTAGGACTTTTTGCTTTTGTTTTATATCAGCAGACCCTGCTAGAGAGAACACTTAACTGTGTGTCTACAGATAAACCTATTCCCAACTCCATCACTAGCCTGTGACTGAGTAAAGTTCCTCCCAGGCAAGATTACTACTTACTAGCTTGTAAGACCTTTCCCACCTAATCCCAGCTTCCTAGTCAGATCAGTATCATCCCAGTTTTTCCTTAAAGGAATTTGCAGGACTTTGTACACTGTCTCTAATCTTAGGTTGCAGTCAGGAGCTGCCCTCTGCATAGTGTTTGGTATCTGATGGTCACGGTCTCATGACATGAATAAACGACAGAGGCAAGGTGGGCTCAAAAGGATGGGTTATGTGTTGCAGCATAAAGCAAAACCAGCTGACAGCCTGCATAGTCTGTAATTTGGGATCATTAACCCATTATTTCATGAACAAATAGATAATGTGTGTAAATGCTCAGCAGTATGGGTTGGAGGATAAGCTGAAAAGATATGCCAGCTTAATTTCTCCCCATGGAACTCAAAGCCTCGTACGGTTTAGAACTCCTGCTTTGTTTTGAGGAGGGTACATGTAAGAGGTGGGAAAACAACTCTTACTTTTGCAGGTGAAAATTATGACCCAGAGGTAAACCACTGACTCCTGCATACAAGAGTCATTTTTCTGCAAGCAACCTCTGTACTCCTCTGTGACAATGAAAAGCAAAGAGAGCTCATGCCTTTATTATATGCTTCCTAATGCATATTCCAGTAAGCATATTAATATAAACAAGGGTAAGAATGCACTGCCTGTTTATATCCAGGTCTAGGCACATAATATAGCATATATATTCTATTTCTTCCACACTCAAATAAGCTGTTTTGATTATTTATTGTGATACGATTTATAATGCATAGCACTTGTTACCTCAAGCATTAATTTATCACTTTCAACAACTCTCCAAGGACAGAAAAACATTGACTGCTTTTTGCCAGTGTTCTGCGAAACTAGACCATCTGAATACTTATATTACGGAAGAATGATAAGTAGCCTTTGCATGCTGTGCTGCTGCAGATGTCGGTGATTAGCTGTTACACAGGACACACACAGGCATCTCGTTTGTCCATCACCATTTTTTTAAAAAAAAAGAGAATTATTTTTTTTATAGTTGGTGAGAGAGGCTGCTTTAAAAACAACCTTGTAATAGGATACAAGTTAGTATTGCAAGACGGTTCAGGAATACACAATGATTTTCCAATTTAATCCACCACACAGAAGTAAATGAAAAATCTGGAGGAGGTAACACTGAAAACTGATTAGTAGAAAGACAACTGAAAAAGGAAGGAAGCAGAATCAGGCATCCGTTTCTGGAATTTGGCCTTGGTGTGCAAGGCTGGTGTGAAAAAAAATAGTCACACTTCAATATGGAGGAGAACAAATCAGGAAGGAGGACATCAATGCTGCATTTTGGGAAAGACTGTGGAACAGAGAAATTCTGTTTATATGCATTTCTTTTATAAATAGCTCTTGAATCCACATTCAAGAATACAATTTCTTCTGAAGGATGAAAACCAGTCTGGCAACACTAGTTCTCTCTGACCTTCTTCAGAGACATACTGCTTTTCCAAAACGCGGATGTGTGGGTGGATTATTATGCTTCTGTTGGAATTCTTGTATCATGATATTTTTTTTCCTGTAAGCTATAGATTTTTTTAAAATTTCTTTTTTTCTCCATAACTAACTGCACTGAGGATGCCATTTTATGGAGTTGAAGATGACCTTGAAGTAAACTTCTTAATAGGAATATCACCCTGTGCTGAGCTTTCATACCTACTGTTGTTAGCAGTAATCTGGCTGCTGAGTTTACAGCCCTTGCTTGTGTACATCTACAAGAGCAGTCACTTACCATTAAGTTGAAGTGATCAGAGAGAAGTGGTATATTCAGTGCAATATTCCTTGGGTCTAGACTAAATATCCTTCAGTAATGGGTACAGAGATAAGTGTTTTTGAAAAAAAATACAGACATCTCTTCTCGGATTTGTTTTTCTCCAGTAATTCTCTCAGTCTGAGATCAGAATATCTTGTGAGTTATGTCTCGTTGAATTTCAACTCAGGACCATTCACTCAAAAAAAGTAGCTACAAGCCAGTAAACAGTAAGTGGTTTTGTTTGAAATTATCTCTTCTAGTAGCAATCAGGTAATCATAAATATAAACGATATGTGCTTTCAAATTTGTGTGAAAAGAGTCTAAGAAACAGGAATATTCCTAACCATGGTCAGAAGACAGCATTAAAGGCTGTCTTCATTAGCCAAAACCACATCTATTTTTGGCAATGGATAGTTATGGTTTTGACATAGCATGCTACAATTACCAGTATAACACAAAAAACCTGCTTTTTTCCTAATAGCATTTCTCAGGGGAATGTCAAAGGTAGGATCACAACACTGCACAGCACTATTACAATTAGTATTAAAATTTTGTGAATTTAAGAACATGTAAGCATTTTTTCATTAAGAGGAACAGAAGGGGTCACTGCTTTGCCACCACAGTTCCTCTAATCATTTGGAAAGTGGAAGATTACCAAATTGTTTCACAGCTCCAATTTTCAGACTTTCTGGACTAAATTTAAATATGTTATCCTGAAGATAAATGCTTTCTATCAGACAATCAATCCCTCAAGCCGTGTAAGTTTCAGACGAAAAATTCAGTATATTATTAAAGGATCCAGTGTCATAGCTCTGAATTATGAGCTGTACTTACAACTCCTTTTAAATCTGGTCTGGTAAGTTAAATGATATATTTTAGACATTGGTGCTGATTAGGAAAAAAATTCTTCAAAAATATGTTGCCTTCAGCACACTTTCACCTTTCAGGTTAATTTATCTATCTGCTACAAGAAACTTTTCTTCATAATACATTAAATTCAGTTATATAACATTTAAAAATATGCAAGTCAGTCATATTCAAGAAAACTGGAAGATTACTATGAAATCCCACTTTTAAGAGTCAGTCACACAGTCCCACTTTAAGTGAAAGTCACAAATAAGAAACAGAGCTCATCTGTGCAGGCTGGGTAATGTTAGTCTACTTAATTTAGCTCTGCCAACCAGATTCTGAAAACACAACTGTCCTCTGTCCAGGGAACAATCTTTCTTACAGATCTGCCAAATCTAGACTTTGTAGGTTGGGTCTGAAACTTCATCTTGCCATTCATTAAAACGAAGCTGACAATAAACAGCAAGGGCAATTACGATTCCACAATAGATGAGTCTGCAGGAAAAAAATAGGTTATTTGGTAGGCTTTTCCAGGATGAAAATCATCCTAACAAAAGCAGGTGCAATATTCTTGCTGAGTTTCCCAGTGAGAACTCTCAGCTGTTCCAAAAAATAGCAACATAAAATTGTGGGTCAATTCTGTATCTTCCTTTAAAGTGACAGGTTGTGACTACCAGAAACTTTCATGCCAGTGCTGGTAGTTAATTGCTTCTGCAGACCTACAAGCAAGCAAGACATGGCAGATTGCAGCTAATTTGAAGTTACATGTTCTGACTGATCAGCTGGCTGCTGCCAGAAGGTGTGAGAGTCCCTGTCTTTCTTTTAAATGCAAGTATTTGTAAAATCTTTTTCTTCTCCTCAAACTCTCTCCAAAAAAAAAAAAAGGTTGAAAATTAACATTCTCTTGCCTGCTGCCAAATCTGGCCAGAGGCGGCTGGCGTATTCAAAATAGCATAGCCCTTTTCAGGAATGCAGACAGACAGTGATCACACACACTACATTTCCTTAGGGAATTGGGAACTGTGGGAAATAGCTGGAGTTACAGTTACCTTTTTCAAATGTCTCTTGTGGTAGACAGTCTCCTCAGAGAAGGATAAAATAGTAGAAATTCATACTAGCATCACAGCACCCAAAGGCTACATAAGCAGAAACCCTCACGAAATTCTAGATTCCATCTGAGAAAGAAAGATTATATAGATGTCCAAAGCGTGGCCAACCTGACAGAAATCAATCCTTACCAAACCAAAACCAAACCAAACCTGCAAAGACAGCCAGGAATGCAACCGACTTCCTCTGTTCCCCCTCCCCACAGAGACTGCCAAGGTCACTCAGGGGAATGATAACAGGATGGGGACACTTGAGCGAAGCCATAACATGGACCGGTGTGGACAACGGTGTGGGTTAGCCCACAAGACTGATGTTCCAGACAGTGCAACAAACACGTGTGTACAAAATCTGAGAAAACAAATATTTAAAAGTAGAAATATAGAAATAACTGTGATTTCGGTACAATATTTATCCTGGTACCTACTTCCATCTGGTAATGATAAAGACAAGCTAGGTTATCTATGCTTCTAATATAGACTCCATTATTAGTTAGCTTAGTTACTCTACGTAATCAATCACAAATTGGAACAGAATAGGTGTAAATTTTCCATTTCAGTTTATTATTTTTGATCATTTTAATTCCATTTTTTTGGTAGACTGACATTTTATTTCCCTTAAGTCTCTGATCCTGAAATCATATTGTTTTAAGACAATCTTTTCACTTGTATTCATAGTCTACATGTTCCATAAAACCACGTGTGTTTAAAGATGCAATCCAATGCAAACTGAAAATCTGATGGCAAATAAAACCAATTCCAAATTCATAATTGTTTACCTTTCCAGATATTATGAGGCTTCATAGGTATTTCTGCATTAACAGGATTGATTTGTGATAAATTCAGGAAAAAACTGTATGTTTGATATTCTTTAAAGTTTTATGACAATGTACTAAAGAACTACTATAAGTAGTCTGTTAGTATCTGGTTTCAAAAAAATTTACTTCTACGATGGTGAAGTCTAGCCTCCACAAGGCTTTGCTAAACTGTATTTGTGACTTTCACTTTTTACCCAAGAATTATTACCCCGAGTCAAAAATCAGATGTACATTTTGGAACTTTACTATAGCTTTTTTATTTATGAAAGTATCTGTTGTGGACAAGACACTTTACATTCATTTGCATAAGTCATTTCTTTCTTTATTTCCAATACTTTTTGTTTACTGTAATATGTGAATCAAGAACGTGTATCTTTCTTCACAGCTCAGTTAAAATTTACTAAGTATCAAAATGATTAGTCTCCTCCTTAGTTCATCAATCAAGTTAATTACATTAATATTTATATTTTGTATAAAACACAACGGACCAATAGTAAAACTACACCATTCTCTATGCACCTTTTGCCACATTACATTTGCCATTATTAGAACACATTGAGTTAAACTGGTACCACAAGATAGATTAGTAGATTAACAAACAACAGTGATGAAGGCTGAAAGCCAAGAGCACAATCAACATTCCTGTGGTATGAGGAAACCTAATAACTTTCTCTAGGGTTTTTTTTTTTGGTTATTAATTTTCTGGTATTTTTAACAACCAAACACATGGAGCAACACATGAGGACTGGGATCACACTTCCTAAATAGGAGTATTAAGTCTTCAGCCAAAGGTAAACGCAAGCTTTTGCACTGCTGCTAAATCTGACAGAAAACCAAAACTTATTCCAAAACATAACCCATTGTCAGCAAAAGCTTTTAAGTATGATTAGTAGTGTTCAAAAACTACTTAGGATTTGTTTCCTGCCCAAAGAGTACACACCACTTGCTCTCTCCTCCAGATGCACCTGGAGCCAAATCTGGTGTAGACTCCCTTCACAGGAGAGCCTGGCAGAAATGTTTGTCAAATTGGTAGAAAAATATTTGCAGTTAGAAAATTCTAAGACTTCTGGTAAGAAATACAAAGGAAAACCAAGAAAAAAATGTATGAAAACAAGAAGTAAACCTTTCTGAAGTTTTATACTGACTGCCAGTATTAGTCAAAGACTAACATACATCAGTTTCAATTTTTCAATTAAAGAGTTTGTTACAGCATAAATCAGACACGGAAGATTAAATTGAATTTTTAAAAAACATCCTATTTCCTATGTGTAAGAACTCCTGAACACAGCACTGTGCAGACAAATGACAGAACAGAAATACAGGTACTAACAGACTAAACAAGGATTGTATTGCAAACTAATATAAAATGTAGCAAAACCAATATAATAATTTTACATTAGAGATTACTATTGCCAGGCATTTTAAGAAATGTTTTTATTTGTATTTTCAGAGATATTACAACCCAAAGTTACACTAAAAATTCACATAAAGTAGGATAAAATATAAAACGCTACATAAATACAGGAAAATATCAAAGAAACATTAACACATTCTGAAGTCAAAATGACAACAAAATTTCTCATTCAACACATCTAGTTATGTTAAATCAAAATCTGTTTTTAATCATTAAAACTGTAACTATTTCAACAGATAATTTGGTAAGGTACCTGCGTGTTACTTATCAACCATAAAATAATTTATAAAACTCACTGAAGAGTCAAAGCCAACTAAGATTCATATCTGTAAGGAAAGGTTGGTATTTCTGATCTGCTGACTCAAGGTTGATTCCATTGCTTAGATTGCATGAGTCATTCAGAACAGCAGCATTATTGAATTGAATAAAGTCATTCAGCACATTATGCATTTTTTATTATCCTTTTTTTTAATAAAGGGAAATACCAATGAGATTCCAAGGAACACAGAGTAACTTGTATACTACTGAAGTTCTCCTGAGTTTATTTATAGAAAATAGTAAAAAAAATTCCAAATTTCAAGTAACATAGGCAGTTGGTATAAATTATACAGAACAATATTAGCTTGGAAGATAATGCTAGTGACTTGTGTTTAGACTGGAGGTAAAAGAGTTACTCCTCGACAATCCCAAATTGAACAGAATTGAATTAAGGTTTATACAGAGGAAAGCATGATCTGGGTTTGTAGTCCTGTGCAGTTCTTGAATCATTTGGTGAAGATTAAACAATTCAAACATCTTCTTATTGCTTCTGCAAAAGATTTTACATAAAATAATTGTCAACTGAAAATTGAGAGATTTCATATAAACACTAAAGATTCCACAGAAAATTATTTTTGAAATTAAAAAAAATGTGAAATATATTGGAAGCCTTATATAATTCACCTACACTGTATATCATAGAATCACAGAATCTTCCAGTTGGAAAAGACCTTTGAGATCATTGAGTCTAACCGCACCCATCTTCTGCTAAACCATGTCCCTCAAAAACTCATCTATCCTTTTTTTAAATACCTCCAGGGATGGTGACTCAACCACCTCCCTGGGCAGCTGTGCAAGTGCCTGACCACGCTTTTAGTAAAGAAATTCTTCCTAATGTCCAGTCTGAACCTCCCCTGGTGCAACTTATGGCCATTACCCCTTGTCCTATCATCTGTCACTTGTGAGAAGAGATCAACACTCCCTCTGCCACAGCCTCCTTTCAGGCAGTTGTAGACAGCAATGAGGTCTCCCCTCAGCCTCCTCCTCTCCAAGCTAAACAATCCCAGTTCCCTCAGCTGTTCCTCGTAGGACTTGTTTTCCAGCCCCTTCACCAGCCTTGTTGCCCTTCTCTGGACGTGCTCCAGCACCAAAATGTCCTTCCTGTACTGAGGGGCCCAGAACTGAACACAGGACTCGAGGTGTGGCCTCATCAGTGCTGAGTCCAGGGGCACAATCACTGCCCTGCTCCTGCTGGCCACACTGTTTTTGATACAGGCCAAGATGCCATTGGCCTTCTTGGCCACCTGGGCACACTGCTGGCTCATATTCAGCCGGTCTCTAAGCAGAAGGTTATCAACACATGGTGAAAAAAATCTTGGCAAAAAACATCAAAAACTATTACTTCACTTGAGTAAGTGGTATTTACATGTAGCATAATGAAAGCTCAAGGAAAGATTATAACAAGGTGTCACTAATGTGGAATAAGATTCCAAAAACAATTTAAAAAAATTAGGATTTCTAAGCAAATTTTACTTTTAGTATATTTCCAATGTAAGATACGATTTATATCAGATTATCCTACAGGAGAAGATTTTTTTTTCCCAAAAGTTCAATTCTGTTCCTATTAAAGTCAAATCAAAACCCTCAGTTTTGTCAACAACTTAAAGTCTGCTATAAAAATGGCTGTTTAGATACTTGCTTACATAAATGAAACAATTCCTTTAAGTAATGCACATTACTGCTGATACAATGAACACCTTTATCACAATAAATAACCAGTAAGCAATGGGAACATGTTTTATATAGATTAACATTCCCAAAAGAGCTTAAATGGCTCAAGACTTTAATTTTCGTGTTTGAAGGAAACAAAATTGATGAAACTTGAATGCGAGTCGCAGATGGGCTACATTTTCAAAGGAAATAATACGAAGTACCCGAGTAAAACTGAAGGTCAGGAGGCAAGAAAATAAGGGTTATCTTTTAAGTGTTCTTGTCATCTGCTTATACAAGGAATATTTCCTCTTTAGGTGAGTTTTTTGTTGGGTTTTTTTTTTAGCTTGTATTCTGTCAATTGAACTAGATGGATTTACAAGCAAATTGAGTCTTATATAACTGCAAAACAGTTCAACTGCTAACAGAGCAAGATCAGCATTGTCTATGGTGGAGCAAATAAACAGCAAAACATAGATGAGTTTTTGAAAAAGCAGACAGATAAAGGTCCCCAATTTTGCTGATCTAATAATAACTAATGCAATAATGGTAAAAAAAGGATTACTTTATTCTGGAGAGTTTTTGCAGTAAAACACAGAGCTTTTCCAAAATCTGAATATCGAGCTTAGAACTTCGAAGCAATGCAGAGCAAGTACGGAAGAAGGATTCGTTACTGCAGGCTTCCAGGAAAAGCTGTAAGGAACCTGTAAAAGCAAATAATCTTAAAACTGTATCACACAAGCTTGGTGCAGGGAAAAGTAAAACAGCTATTGATAACTTTAGAGGACTTTAAATGCTTTACGTTATGTAACTATTAGAACAACAAAGTAATTCCATTTATGCTGGGCATGTGATATAAAACTCAGGTAAAACTAGGAACTGAAAAAATGCAAGTTCCTAAGAGTTCAACATTACTGACCTTTGTATTAGAACAAGGCATATTCCCTTGAGAACAAAGGAAAACAAGAAATAGAATGATTTTAAACTCAAACAAAAAATTCTTATCTTGAATATATTTATTCAGTGCTCATTTATCATGGTTCTCTCCTTTTGATCATGTGAGGGGAACATTAAGCTGTGTAAAAAGACTCACAAGGAAATATTTTAAGCTGCTGCAAATCACATGGGACAGGGGTAGTAGATGTAGAAGCTAATGAGATACCTGCCAGCCTTTCATTAGCAAAATACTGTCACTGTACTGTTTCAAGACAGGCAAAATAATAATTGAGAGGTAAAAGTAAGAGCTGGATAAAAATACTTAAATACCCACAAAACTCCCTTAAAATAGTGGATGAATTTTCAAGTCACACAATAAAACATATCCATCTACACTGTTCCCCAAAATCTAATCACTTCAGAATAAATTTAAATCTGTTTCCTCTTTATCTATTAAGGCGAGGTTGGATGAGGCCTTTGGCAGCGTGTTCTAGTGTGAGGTGTCCCTGCCCCATGGCAGGGGGGTTGGAACTGGATGATCTTTATGGTCCTTTCCAACCCAAACCATTCTAACATTCTATGATCTTATTCTTGGTTCTCATATTACAGATTAACTTATAGCAAAAATATAAAGAAAGTAAGTAACAATTGCTGATTTTTTAAAAAAATGAATAGTCTTTGATATAGCATAGGACATTTGCATTAGAAGAATACAGATGCGAGGAAAATATTCTAATTGCTAAATAATGTTAAAATATTTAATGTGTTATACTTAATAAGAAACTGCAATATGGGAATTAAAATAATAAACACAGACATTAATTTTTCTTCGCACATATGCTGAATACTGTAATTTATAAATACGATGCTAACATGCTTTTATCAGCTCAAAGAAGACAGGAGACATCTTTTGGTCAAAATTTCGCCTTTCTTTGTACAAGGACGTACAATTTATTAAATATAACAATTAGCCTTGGAAGGAGTTCAAGGTTTTAATTTATTTCAGGAGACTTACTGATAAAAAAACAGAAGAAATGCTACAGAAAACTGTTTGGAATAAGGCTTTAAAAAATATTCAACTTGGCAGTTAAAGTCAGCCTGAGATCCTAAAGAACTAGTTTTCTCAGGGCTGGGCATTTATACTGAAAATTCAACAAAGACCCAGTAATTCCTAGACCTTACTGTTAAGAAGAAGGTCTTCCAAAACTTATATTTGTTGCAAAACAATGGCATGTCATTTCACTACACCAACAGATGACCCAGTGTCTTGTGCCCCCACAATGCTAAGTACATCTTACCACGTATTATGTAGAGTGAAGTCAATGAGATTTGTGGGCCTTTGCTAGTTTACATCATCAGATGAAGAGACCAAGAAACAGCAAATGCCTTTACCACAAATCAGCAAACCTATGGCTACTTGTAAACTTTCCTCCTTTTCAGTGGAGGTGCTTTCAGAAGAATTGACTTAAAAGGCTGGATTCAACAGTCAGAATCCACAAAACGCATATCAAAATGTGTAGATGGAAACTATATCAATGCAGGATAATAGATTGTGATAGCAAGGGGTACAGCCTTCTTAAGATGAAAAATAAGGCTCATGCTGGTGAAGTACATTTATATATTTATATAGTATAATATATATTTATATAAAAAGATACATATAAAGAAGCCATTTGCTAGATATGTTTGAACTGACCTGAAAATGTCTCTTTATCAAATATCACAAGGGACCAGAATGCTGGTTTAATTGAAAAAAAAAGACAAAAAAATATAACCTCTAAGGAAAATTTAACTTGAGAATGGAGGATGATTGTAATGTACAACTAAATAGGTAACAGAACTGAATAAAATTGCTAGGAATCCAACAAGAGAAGTCACTATTGACCATATTCTGTCCTTGGCATGTACACAGTCCCCAGGATATATTAATAGTTACTCAGGACATACCACTTTTAGTATTTCTTTTAATATTTCTCTACTTTTGCTATAGAAGGTGTAATTTTTCAGAAACAGTGACATCAAAACTAAGGGCTATCAGTCAACTACAGAAAGCAGAAAATCCTTAGATGGGTTCACAGTATGTGCTGAATTCAGTGATACATTACTGAGATACAGTTGAGATTCAACGCTCTTTATTGAGCCACTGCTCTCTATGACTGATTAAATACCTACAGCAGTGCATTAAACCTTGAAAAATAATTAACCCACAATTCACTTTTAGTGCGATGGTATCATGCCCTAGTGAGTCTAACTTGTTAAAATCCACAAGAGGTGACAAAACTACAAACAAACAGCAAATATGCAAAGCCCAACAAATACAATCATAAGACTACTTCATATCAAAACATTTCTGTCACTTAGGAGTGTCTGAAGTAAAAATTTCTATACAGATAACAACCAGAAATAACCTTCTCTAAAGCAAGAAAAATCTAGAAATACAAATTATGTTATCACTCAGGAACTGCAACTTTACAGAAATTCTTCTACAATTTCTTAGAGTTCCTACAAATGACTGTCTATTCCCAAGAATGAAATGGTCCTATCAATCTGCACTGCATCACTGATGAAAAAACTTGAACAGTATCTCTTACTTACCAAAGATGTTTATCAGAAAGGTAAGAAAAGTGTAAATAAATATCAGAAAGGTAAGAGAAGTGTAAATAAAGAACACAGACATTCAAGAAGTAAATTGAGAAGAAAGTTTTTTCTTCTTTCTATTGACTGTTAAAACAACAAATGCTTTTAGAAACTTCTCATTTAACATGACTTCTGACTCAGTTGAACTCTGACTCAGGAGAGATCCAAAGGTAACAAGACTGCTGGTATGAAGAGGGCAGTTCTATAATTTATTCCTATAAATATCCTTAAATAGCCATAAAATGCTCCACATTCCTTTTCTGCAGGGGTAGACAAATATCATATTCAGCTACTGGGATGTTTCTTTGGTGCATTGTTCTTACTGGTTCCTTAAAAACATTTCATTTCATAAAAAATAAAACATATATGCACATACATAGGTATATATGCTGTAAGAATGTTTCAACTGTTAAGTTTACAAACCAACATAGAAGATACACATTACTTTTAAGATGGAAGGATTTTTACTGTAAAATAGAAGAGCCAAAGTGGAAATAATTTCTAAAAGTTCACAAAGTTAATTGAGAACTGATAAAGGCACATGTTTAAATGGACTTTCTGCACATGGCTTATATATTCACTTCAGACAAGCTTTTGCAGAATATATTCTGTCACCAGAAAATGTACAAAACAAGCATATAATTTAAATGCATGTCTAGCTGATGAACTAAAAAAATATAAGCTTCACATTTTAAAATATTTTGGTGGTTTAGGTCTTCACAGATTTTGTTTTTGTCAACTATTTTAGAAAAAATAAATTGGAATCCATCTTGACAGGACTTTGGCACAATTTTAAATCATCTGCAAAAGCCTCCACTTGTATCCTTGAAAAATTGCAGCATGTTGTAGTTGCATTAGGTTAAGTTGATTGGTAGACTACAACGAGCAATAAGCAATTTATCTCCATTGACAGAATTCATCTGAAATTTACCCTCAAAGTGCTCAGTCACTCACAGCATAAAATCTCATCAGCTATTATTATTACCTGGAAAATTCTGTTTTACTCTTAAAGCTATGCCACCTCAGAAAATGAAGACTGCCAGGAATCCCAACTTAAAGTTCATGTTTCAACAAATTAACAATTACAGGTTTGCCTTACTTCTAATTGCATGAGGATCTGCCAGGAGAAAGGGGAACACGTGACAGCAATGCAAGTGAGTGACACAGCCCAGTCTACTAGTGGGGAAAAGCTAACGCAAAAGCTACCTAACTGTGTACCACTAATTGGCTAATAACCAATTGTCTATAATACAGCCACCTGTAAGATTTGAACCATTTGCTAAATTTAACCATGGCTGTTAAGTGTCAACGGGTAAAGCACAGCAGAGGTAGGGCAAGATTCCAGTCAGCATAAGGTCTCTCACCTGTAGATGCCTACATGGGTGACCCTGAGTTCAGATAGCCCGAACAGCAATGTCTGCTGGTCACCCAATGCATTGACCTCAGTATGATCTGAATTGCTCTTTAGTTTCCTAGGATGCACATCATAAGTAAATTTGCGGATGACACCAAGTTGGGAGGGAGTGTCGACCTGCCAGAAGGCAGGAGGGCTCTGCAGAGGGACCTTGATAGGCTGGAGAGATGGGCTGAGTCCAACAGGATGAAGTTCAACAAGGCCAAGTGCCGGGTCCTGCACTTTGGCCACAACAACCCCATGCAGCACTACAGGCTGGGGACAGAGTGGCTGGAGAGCAGTCAGGTGGAAAGGGACCTGGGGGTACTGATTGACAGGAGGCTAAACATGAGCCAGCAGTGTGCTCAAGTGGCCAAGAAGGCCGATGGCATCCTGGCCTGTATCAAGAATAGTGTGACCAGCAGGACGGGGGAAGTGATCCTTCCCCTGTACTTGGCGTTGGTGAGGCCACACCTTGAGTAATGTGTTCAGTTCTGGGCCCCTCAGTTCAAGAAAGATATTGAGGTGCTGGAGATGGTCCAGAGAAGAGCAACAAAACTGGTGAAGGAACTTGAACACAAGTCCTATGAAGAGAGGCTGAGGGAGCTGGGGTTGTTTAGCCTGGAGAAGAGGAGGCTCAGGGGTGACCTCATCGCTCTCTACAACTATCTGAAAGGAGGTTGTAGTCAGGTGGGGGTCAGTCTCTTCTCCCAGGCAACCAGCAACAGAACAAGAGTGCATGAGCTTAGACTCTGCCAGGGAAGGTTTAGGCTGGATATCAGAAAAAAGTTCTTCATAGAACGAGTAATCAGGCATTGGAATGGCCTGCCCAGAGAGGTGGTGAATTCACCATCCCTGGAGGTTTTTAAAATAAGACTGGATGTGGCACTTAGTGCCATGATCTAGTAATCACGATAGTGTTGGATTAAGGGTTGGACTTGATGATCTTGGAGGTCTCTTCCAACCCAGATAATTCTATGATTCTATGATTCTATGAAAACATTCATGCAGGCATGAGACAGGACATGTGGGAGACCAATGTCATTCCTAAATGGCTACTGGAGGTTGCAGCCACAAAAAAAAAATAGTAATAGAAAAGTTTAAACAATTAGCAGAAACATTTATGTCACAAGAGATGCACCTTTTCGGTGCACACTTTGGCCAATATGCTGTTTTTCTAAAGAGCACTCTATTTTGATAAAAGGGACAAAAAAAAGTCCCCCCAAACTTGTAATTCTAGAACAGTCCTTTAGTCAGGGATACCAGAACAGACTTCAGGATTCTGAAAGAATTGTTGCTTCAATTTTATGACAAGAAGAGTAAAACAATTGTTGCTAACAAGTCAGGAAGCAACACTTTCTGAAGAAAGAAGAGTTAATGCCATATATCTATAATGGATTTGGACAAAAAAAGGCCATCTAAACTCATACGCATTTCAATAAGCCTCCAAAGATATTTTCAGGAACTAAAGGAGACAAATAAAAAAATGAAATAAAGTGTACTATACGTTTGTCTAGAATATGTGTATAGGAAGTATAGGTATATTGTGTCAGAGTAATCAGATACTTGTTTGGTAAATAAATGCTACAGCAGTTAGAAAGTGCCCAGACTTCCATACCATTTGATAAAGCAACACGCGACATTATATTGGAGAAGATGCAGGTTAGCAGAAGGACTAGAAGGTACACACAGTGTAAGGAATTGGCTAAAAACAAAGCAAAAAAGTTTGCTTGAAAAGTGAACTGTAGTTCTAAATACTGATTTTTCTAACTGTGCTTATTTAGTTTGTTAATTAAAGACTGTGGCATGAAAACAGGAGTAGTCTAATGAAATTCCAAGCTGGAACTGCTCGTATAGAAGGCTGAAAGTATAAAATTTATGAAAACCAGAATTACCTTACTTGCTAGAAAAGCACAAGTGTAAAGAAAATACACTGGGAAACAACAAACATTTTCCTAGAAAATCACTGATTAGAAACATCAGAAGATGAAAACTTTTCGTGTGCTAATTGAACTCAGTATGACTATGAGCAACCAATGTCGTCCAGCCATTAAGGAGTGATTCTAATGAGGCATGACAGAAAAAAGCACCATTTTACATATAACCTAGATAACATTATAAGTTGAAGCTGTGCACTATTATGGGTTACTTTGTTCATGAAAACAGAAAAAGCTAATAAAACACTTGAAGCACTGAACGAACCACAAGTCACTTTTGCAGAGGACACCTAAAGGAGCTTTTTTCCAAAAACTGTTTCTATGAGTGCTCACCTGCCTTGCTTTCCCTGCTCCCGTATCACCACTGCTGTGATAACCAGCTCAGAATGAAGTACAGTGTTTCAAACACTGTGCATAAATAAACCTAACCTGACATGACCTGTAATTCTGTAACATAGTTTGCAAGTAAGAAGGTAAATAAAGTCTGAACTCTGACAACACACAGCTGTTACTCAAACTGCATAAACTGTACTACCTACTCCCAAAAAAGCCTCTCTTTATGAAATTATTTCAATTATGACAGTGCTCTAAATTTACTTGGAAAACTACAGGAAAAGTCAAGCAATAAGTACAGTCGTTCTGCCAGTCAAATACAAAATAATAAAAAAAGTATCTTAAAATGCTTTTTCTAATTAAATCATACTTTAGTGTTTGAAATTAAACCATTTTACGGGAAGCTATAAAAGTGTAAACTGTTTATAAAAAAAATGCAAGTTCAGTAAATGAGAGCAAACAAGATCCTACTTGAATAAACTTTACTGTTCTAAAGATTTCGTAAATTAAATTGACTCCAAAAGGGATGTGTATATCCAAGTAGTGATATAAACAATTCCTTCTTATATCAAATATTTTTTAAAAGTTGGCACTCACATCTGCCTTCAAACTGTATTACAAAATACAGTAGTATCCTGAATGAACAGTGAAGCTTTACTCACAAAGAGGCTACTTGGTTCTACCTAAGTTTATATCTAATGGTCCCTTTTATTTCTTACTTTGGAGTGGATGAGACAGGGGTTCAAAATTCAGAATGCCTAAGCATAAGAAGAAAATAATAACACTTTTTCTTACTTGAGAGAATTTCTTCTATTACTTCAGGAGAAATCAAATTACATTATTACATTTACTGCATTCATTTTGAAAACTCGTAAACAAGTATTTCAACAAAATTGAAATAATCAAAGTGAACTTGCAATTCATTTACAAAAACATGTGTAAATTTTTGGCATTTTTTTTAGCAAGTATAAAGTTGGTCTTAACATTATCACAGGCTGCATTTAACAGAGCTGGAGATATTTATCTGTGATTAAATACTAAACTAAAACATCTATTAATCCAACATAATTATTCACTATTTTCAGAAGAATGAATAAAAAAATTACAAAGGTAAGACGGGATAATAGAGGAAGGATTTCCTTTTAAATGGTTTGTATGTCAATGTTTATCCCACATAATCTGTAAATCATTCCTTTCGCTACAGCTTCAAACACAGTTCCTCAGGATAATTTCACATCTGCCTTTCACACAGGTGACAGGGAATCCTACCTTAGTATGGTATTCACAGACTTGACATTTGTACTTTTTTGGTACTGCAGAAGAAGCTCATTTGAAAAGTTTCAATCCTGCAACCAGTTACCAGTAAAGATAGTATTTTAATCTGTTTAAGCATACAAGCATTTTTTACTCCATATCTTCACCGCTTGTAGTCTTTAAAGCCTCAAAATGCTGAAGACTCAAGAAAAAAAGAAAGAGTGTTAGAGTTTCCTTGACAGATTCTGACCACTGACTTTTTGTAACTACCTGTAGAACAGTGCGAATTGTGGAACACCCACCATTAGTTACAGAAGAGGGAGGGTATATATAGACAGTCCACATAAAAGAGATTGCCTCCATAGCAAGAAGCTGTGATTATTTACTTGCAAACTGAATCTTTTTATTTCCACTGGCTTGATTAATATCCCTATGAGATGAGTAAACCTGGACACAGACTTAGTTATCCATGACCATAATATTGTCTTACAAAAAAAATAAAGTTCAGTGAATGCGTAAATACAGCTCATTTTTGCAGTTACTAGAATTCTTAGGTGATGTCAATATGGTTAAGATTTCATACTTAAGCCCTACCAGATCGTGCCTTCACTTACAGTAAGGATGAGTAATTTCAAGATTTTTTTCTTCAATAAGCACTCATTTAAATTTGTGAATAAGCACACACTAATAAGCACATTCTCATGGCAGCCAGGGGAAGTCCATGGTGACTGGAAGCATGGCAACATTGTGCCCATTTTTAAAAAGGGTAGAAAAGATGACCCTGGTAACCTGTCAGCCCCACCTCTGTGGCCAGGAAGGTAATGGAACAGATCCTCCTAGAAGCCATGCTAAAGTACACGGAGGACAGGGAGGAAATTCCAGACAGTCAACATGGCTTCACCAAGGGCCTGACCTTCTGTGATGGGGTGACCACATCAGTGGACATGGAAAAAGCAATGGATGCAATCTATCTGGACTTCTGTAAAGCCTTTGACATGGTCTCCCACAACATCCTTCTCTCTAAATTGGAGGGATATGGATTTGATGGGTGGACTGTTCGGTGGATAAGGAACTGGTTGGATGGTCACATTCAGAGAGTGGTGGTCAACGGTTCGATGTCCAGATGGAGACCCGTGACTGGTCACTGGTCCATACTGGGACCAGTGTTGTTTAACATTTTAATTGATGATATTGACAGTGAGATTGAATGCACCCTCAGTTTGCAGATGACACCAAGCTGAGTGGGGCAGTGGTCACACCAGTAGGGTGGGATGTCATCCAGAGGGACCTGGACAAGCTGGAGAAGTGAGCTTGTGTAAACCTCATGAGGTTTAACAAAGCCAAGTGCAAGGTCCTACATCTGGGTTGGAATAATCCATGGTTTCAATATAGAATGGGGGATGATGTGATTGAGAGCAGCCCTGCAGAGAAGGACTTGGGGGTGCTGGTTGATGAGAAGCTTGACATGAGCCAGCAATGTGCACTCACAGCCCAGAAGTCAACCGTGTCCTGGGCTCATCAGAAGTATTGCCAGCAGGGCAAGGGAGGTGATTTTCCCCCTCTACTCTGATCTCGTGAGACCCCGCCTGGAGTACTGCATCCGGTTCTGAAATCTCCAACATATCAAGGATATGGAACTGTTAGACCAGGTCTAGAGGAGGGCTATAATGACGATCAGAGGGCTGGAGCACCTCTGCTATGAGGACAGAGAGAGTTGGGCTTGTTCATCTTAGAGAAGAGAAGGCTCTGGGGAGACCTCATAGCAGCCTTCCAGTAGCTGAAGGGGCTACAGAAAAGCTGGGGAGGCACTTTTTCCAAGGGCAAGTAGTGACAGGATGAGGGGGAACAGCTTTAAATTGGAAGAGGGGAGATTCAGATTAAACATTAGGAAAAAATTCTTCATGATGAGCGTGGTGAGGCACTGGCACAGGTTGCCCAGGGAAACTGTGGATGCCCACTCCCTGGAAGTGTTCAAGGATAGGTGGATGGGACCTTGAGCAGCCTGGTCTGGTGGGAGGGACATGGAACTGGATCATCTTTAAGGTCCCTTCCAACCCAAACCATTCTATGATTCTATGATTCTAATGAAAATATTCTCTCTGTAAAACAGAAGTAAGCTGAAAGACACAGTAAACATCAGCTTTACTTAAAGAAAAGGCCAGTGTTTTGTACAATGAGGAAATAAGTTTTGATTTCCTTGAATGAACATAAGACTGGGGAAGGGGAACCTACTAATCTACACAGCAGAAGTCAGCTACCACTGCAGAAGGAATTTAAGACGCGTGTTGTCTTTCTGTAAAAGTGCAAAAGGGTGAAACCGAGACTTGCAGCTCTCTGCTAATAGCAAATATCAAATCAAGTATGAATCAGACTATAGTTCAACAGTGGTATTTTTGACAGGTGACTATAAGCGTACTACATTCTTTGGAACCCTTTTAACTAACACAAAGGTCAAAAAGAACATAGTAAGCTGCGTGAGAAGCGAGAAGACAGGAACAAGAGTATTCAACAAGATTGTATATGACAAGTGTTCAACTACAGGGTGATTTAATACTAACGATGTGATGTTCTTCAACAACCACAGAACAAATTTGCTTGCTGAGGTCATGTTATTTATTACTAGATTGTTTCCAGATAATGTTTTATGTCTGGCATCCAAGAACTCTCTTGAATAGTGTGTTGCAACTATGGTCCTAGAAATAAGGTCTCCTGAGAGAAGATATTTGTAGTCATAGGGAGAGAACTCTGTGGTATGAAGATGCCCTGAAAGCCACTGGCACCATACTGTAACAATCTGGCTGATTAAAAGTAACTATCACTCCAATTATTAAACATTAATTTTAATGGAAATTTAAAAGGGAAATGGTAAAAGCTTTTTTAAGCAATAAATACATTATAAGCCATTTGACTAAACTGAAACATATCAGTATTTAGCAGTTAATGTATTATGCTCCCAAAATTTCAAGGGCATTTGTGGAAATCTCCTACTGAGCACATTCAGAGTTTAACAAGACATTAAATTTACTTTCTGTGACAATACAATCAGAGAAGCTTTTGTTCTTACTTCTGCCTTCAGACAGTTTAGAGATGGGACTAAATAGACATCACAGCCTGGTAACCTGCTTTCCTTAACTAAGGTAAGGAAACCTTCAAAAGCCTTGGTATTGAAATCTTTCTTCCCTGTCAGATCAGCAGGAAAATATCTCTTCCCCTTTTGCTCAACAGATAGCGAGAAAGATGTCTTTAAAGACCACTCATTAGTTTCAAAAACCAAAAGACGGAACAAGATGAATTTTATGGCACTCACCTGAAGCCCCAGATTCAAGCAAAATGCCACCACCATTAAAAAAAGACTGTAGGATTTGCTTCCTTTATTGTGCTTTTATCAGTCATCCATTAACAAAGGAAGATGGGCACCTTTCAGAAAATGAGCACAGATTGAAATCCTGGTAACAGCTATGAAAAGCCAAATAACAGATTGGAAAGAATAAACCTGATCTGGCACTCATCCCACCTGACCAGGAAACAAAAACAGCACTGATGAAATAGCTACAGTGAAAATACAGCTAAACCGCTGCTTCAGTGCTGTGTTCACATGCATCAGCTATTGGAAAGCACATTTAAATCAGAAGACTTGAACAGGTTGAAATGTACCACTTTATGCACAATTATGGACATTTTTAGGCAGAAATACTAGCAGAATGCAGTAAGAGAAAATGGGTAAAATATCTTTGTTGAGTCTATTTTCTACTGTCAGGTTCATAACAAGCTGTTAAGTGCCCCAGCTGTGGAATTTAGGAGCAACCTGTTGCTTCCACTGAAGCGGACTAAACCAAGCAGACTTCAAGTTCAGCTATTGAGCTCATCTGAAGGAAAAGAATCACTCCAGCATGCAAACAACACAAAATAAAACATAAATTATTTAAAAATATATTGTTTACCCTAACAATTTCTTACACCTTAATTTCACATACTTATCAAGTTCCTATCATAGGTCAAAGGAAGCAAGTATTTGCTAAGAGAAAGCAAATGGTTATGTATGGACTATACTCAGCTGCAAAGCTTCTTTCCTCAAATGTAGGAACATTAAAGTAGTGAACAGAATCTACAGAATTACAGAATCACCTTGGTTGGAAAAGACGTTTGAGATCGAGACCAACCATACCTGTCCACTACTAAACCATATCCCTGCAAAACTCATCTACCCATCTTTTAAAACACCTCCAGGGATGGTGACTCAAGAAGTACTGAAAGAGGGGGAGGGGGGAAGTCTATTACAGCTGAAAGCAAGCTGAAATTGAAGTTCTCTTGAAATAAAACAAGTTCTCCGAAATTACTGTGTAACGTCTTTAGCAGCCCCTCTCAGACTTATGCCCTGAGAAGCTGGCCGAAACTAACCTCAACTTTTTTTTACCCCTGACATTTAAAAGTCAGCCTTTGTTCCAACTATGACTGCTCTTGTATATTACAAGAACAGTAATCAGTATAACATTTTACTCTCATCTTTTTAACATTTTTGTAAAAAAGGCGAGGCAAAAAATATGGGCACATATATACATTCTGTACCTGTGACATATTGTTACAGTTTCAAAATGATTGGGGCAAAACTGAGATTTTTTTTTTTTTTTTTTGGCTGGCAACATTCTTTAAAATTATACAATGGCATGAAAACTCATTGATGTATGGGAAATGCCTGTGCAGCTGGAATACCATCCAATTTCTGATATCTAAAACATAATGTAGTCTGGTGACATGTACATGATTTGAGATCCCATTTTGATAAATACACTTAACTTGAATCCTTCCAAGAAATAATGTGACTGTATTGTATCCTATAGTGTGGGCTCTGGGGCTTTGTATGCTATGACAATGCATCTCAATTTCAAGAAAAACACAAATAAGCTTCCCAAGGGTGCCAAAAGTCTTAATCATTTCTTCACAGAATTTGTGTACTGTTAAGACCATCAAGTTTCTATGGCCTAGCTGGAGAGGTACACTGGTGTTTATCCACCCTTGTGTAGAACAGATGTCAACTCAGACAAACTTTTCATGAAGATGTGCACCTCAAGCACCTTTTTATTTACAGTATTAAATGAGTTGGCAGCTGGTTTACAAGATTGATTAGATGGGCACCATTCCTGTGGAATATGGTAAGCCCTCACTATCATGGAATCAAAAAGATTAAAGAGTAAACCCTGATCTTAGTAGTGACCAAACCAAAAAGAGCATCTTGAAGGCCGACAGCCCATCTTGTGGCTCTAATGAGGAAATAATGACCAATGGTTTAACCACTAAGATTGCAAATGGATAGACCTTTTGACACAGAGAGACAAAACAAACTGGTACTCCCCTTTCGTCTTTAAAGTAGAAATGAAATGCCTAATCACTGACTACTGAGGTAAAATTTTCCGCTATTGTGTCATCTAAGCAAACATCAGATGTTCCTTGTCATGAAGTCATGGATGGGAATGGTAATGGGAGAGTATAAATTCACCAAAACTATTGATAATATTCACAGCTCATACTTTCTTGCTCTTGTTAGCCTGGGGGATTCCAACTCAGCTTTCCTGAAATAAAGTCTGCCACTAGCTCTGTAGAGATCATTTGGTGAAGTTGTTCCTTTGTGCTTCACACAGCTGGGTTGTGCAGTGCAAATAAACCCATTATCTGCTTCTTCCTTCAGACCAGAATGCATAATCTCACTGAAAACACAAGGAAGCTTCAAATTTTTCATGAGCAAAGAGTTTCATTAGCTGAAGGGTTAGTGATCTTTAAATAAAGTATCTTTCATGGTTTGAATTCCAACTTCGATAGTTATCTTCATCTGCCGTAATCTCAAGGGCATAGATGTGCCTAAGCACCCAAAAGCGTGTGCAGGCACATAGCTCATAAGGTGGTAGGATACACAGAGGTTTTGGCTATCAGCTGCCTCTCGCCATATAGATTTTAATTCTTACCACTGCTATGCGGAAGTCTTTTTATAGACAATTATTAAAGTTAGCCTTACTTTGACAGAAGCACATGGTGAATGTCAACACACATTTAGAGAAAAACAGAGTAGATCTTGCCAAACAAAGCCAAGTTTACTATCCTTCTTCAAATTTATTTTTAAGTGATCCTTGTTGCTTTAATTTTTCCAAATGGAAGCCATGAGATGCTGACTTAATGCAAATAAAGCCCTAGAAATAGTCATGGCATCTCTAAAGTGCCAAAAAATGATGCTGCAGTTCTATTACCAAAACATTCCTTGTTATTGTTATTTCCAGTCTACCAGGCAAAATACAGAACATTTAACACACTATTTGGCTTTCTGGTCACAGTTTCCAGGAGGAACTGATGAATCTCAAATTCATGCATTTTTTCAGGTTTTCATAGAATCACAGAATCTTCTGGTTGGAAAAGACCTTTGAGATCATCGAGACCAACCACACCCATTATCTGCTAAACCATGTCCCTCAAAAACTCATCTATAAAAAACTCATCTATTTTGAAATGCCCTGAAGCCATCCTCTGGACCATCTTATGATCTAGCAAGCTTTCTCAGACAACTAAAGCAGTCCAGAATTAATTATTCTTCCACCTCTGTCTGCTGATCCTTCCCTTCACTGTGGAAAACAAAAATCTAACAGCAGAAGGCAACAATCAAAACAGTAGAAGATATTGTGTGTGAAGGCATATCCTGAGCTGGCCAGGAGTGCATATAATAATAAAGTCATAAGAAGACAGAGAAAAAACGTCCTGATGAATGTTTTCAGTCCTCCATTTTCCACTGAAATGGTGGTGTCATGACCCTCTCAGATTCTTGATGTGAAACTCATGGACAGAAACAGAGACAGAGCGCATAAAAGGCCGTGTGTCAGTAAAGATGTACAGCAATAAGACTAATAATTTGCCATAAAGGTCTTGTATATAGATAGAAAACAGATGATATCAATCCTTCAACTGGTGCATTTGACATCATGTTTTCTGTAAATGAATGCCTTATCAGCACGGTCAATGTTGTATGAAAGGAAACTTGGATCCTGGACCTACCCTACCAGATATACTAAGAAGCCAAAAGGAATGATACTGATCTAAAACATGAAAACGTGCATACCAAAACTGAATCAGTTAACAGGTTTAAGAATCACTGCAGACACTGTTGATATAATCTCTATCAAAGCACAGAAATATCCACCTTAGACCAGTAGGTACATTCTTCTTACGCAGCTTTAAGTAATTTTCCTTAAAATGTGAGGGAACATGACGGATACAATGTCTTACAGGAAAGTGAACCTACATGAGGACCTCAGACAAGTCTGGACTGTATGGAACCATTAGTATACATTGCTTACTATAACAAAACGTACATGCAGTTACAGGGAGAAGTAGTGCAAAATAGTAGTTACTTCATGTCATATTCGCATCTTGAAGCCTGGACAACTAAAATTTGAGTCTGTAAAAATGCTTCACAAAAAAAAAGAAAAATATTAAAAGAATATCCATAAAAGAAAAAAAGCACTGGTGGATTTTTTCCAGCTTTATTTCTAATCACTTCAACTCTAAAGATAATATTTTTGAACAAAAATACTGGAACACACATATAAAGTCAGAAAATTATGACAATCAGTTGAAAGAATACCTAGGATTCCATATCTTACAAAAAAAAGAATTTAGACTTTGCCTCCTACCGCTCAGATGCTGTCTTTTCAGGTAATGTGATTTGATATTTTAGTATATGCCTAGGGACTTATGACTTCTTATTTAAGGCTGCACATCAATGCATCTTTAAAATTGAGCATAAATTCCATTTTAATCCAACAGAAAGCCCTCTGAAAATTCATTGCCTTCTTCTAGTTTGTCTTTTAATGACTTTTAATAGGAAACTTAGGAATGTAAATAAAATTTCTCATCAAAATACTACTTCTCATTGTTAACGATTTCTTGCAAAACGCTAACTATGTATTGGAAAAGAGCAGAACATGACTATAACTTGAGTACTGGCAATTTACTCTACCAAAAATACAGGCTTTGCAAAAGGCTTTATATCCAGTTGCTGAGAGATAACATCTCAATCAAATGTCAATTCAGTTAAACTTTACTACTCCTTCCCTGATCTTCTCTGAGAAGCAACACAGCAAAATATGAGTCTCTCACAGTAGATGTCCATAGTTCTTCAAACTGAAAGCATCTAGAACAACTTCTGCTAGGTATCAGAAGATGTATTGTTACTGGCATTACTCAAAGCAATGCCAAACACCACCCACCTTGCTTAGATTACATTTGCGTGTACAACTACCTCTTTACCAATCACTTTACCAATCATAGTTACGACTATTAGGAAGAAAACTTCAGTGTAAGACTACACTATCTATACAGTCAGAAAAAGTCCACAAGGAAGAATAAAACTTCGGTTAAATATTTCTGCCACTTACCTCGCTACAAAATGGTTTCTAACACAATGCTGTTGCATCTCAATTCAAACATGCTGTCTGTTTTTACCACTACAATGCATGGTAACAAAGTATGTCCAAAATAATAATATACGTTTCAAAGCCAGCAGCAGCCTCTTCCCTTCATCTGTTCTAAAAGGCGGTGAGTGATTTTTATCCTTTTTTTTTAAAAAAAAAGCCATAAAGTTTATTCAACGTAGTGCTGGAACGCATCACTACCTTCATGTTCATCCAGTTGGTTAACAACTGAATCTTAGCCTGTATCACTTAGAAAAGCACTGTGAAAAATTAAATTATTAACCCTCCTATAGGGCCACAGCACAGTCAAATTCAGCAAACCATAACCAGCTTAACAAAGTAAAATTCAGCAAAACATAACCATCTCTTCTAGAAATGTCATTTACAATTACTCAAAACTGAACAATGACTGGGGGTGAGCTGTTCATTCGAACTAGAAAAAGAGTTCCAATAAAGCCTATTTTTTATCTCCACCTGCTGGCAGGTTTCATGACATGGATTCCCTAGCACAGTCTGACTCCAAAGAAAAGTATCAGCAAGGTAAAACAGTAGAAAAACTGAAAAGCCAAACCAAAAATAGCAACAAAAAAAAAATCACACCAATAAAAAAGAAAGCAACAAGGATAAAATTTAAAGCATAGGTGCTGAGAGGGAGAAGAGACAAGACAATTCAGAAAGAGACAGACAATTCAAAAATACATTTTGTGTCTCTAATGAATTTATATAATATAAATGAATGCTAATACTAGATTACATTATTTATACAGAAGAATCATGCTATTTTTATGTTGCATTGAAGCTTACCACACCTGGTTTCATCATTATTTTATATATTTTTTTTTAGTTACCCAAATTTACCGGATTCCGTGGTCATCTGAAGTAATCCATCAAGAGCACTGGGAAGCAGACCTCTACTGGATATTTTTAAGTGACTTAATATGACAGGCACACATTGGTATTCCAAAAATAAGGCCTTCCCCTCATCTGTTTTCAAGTCTACGCAAAGGGAATCAAATGCCTGAGCCAGGTAATCCACTGAAAGATACCAGAATACAGACAATAAAATTTCTACAATAATAGTTCCATTAAGCAATATGTAGACAACTGCCCTGATAGTTACTCTTGCAGATACATAGTTAAAAGTTAAAAGGCCGAAAATATTTTTTTTTATTCAAAGATACCCTCTGCCAGTTTTTATTCCTGAACATTTTGTTGTGAGCGGAGAAAAATACTAACTACAACTCACACGTTGAAGAAAAATGTTCTTACAAATATAAAGCCTTTCTAATATTTTGCTTAAAATGAAAGAAATTCCAAGCTTGAATAGTTTGAGACAATGCTGGTTTCAACACATGGGAAATCTCTATTAAAGGCGTCAAGGGCTGATTTAACTGAATAGAAGCAATTACTTTCATGAGAGCAACTACCCCCATTCCTTTCTATAAAAAGCTGTAGTTTGAGTATCAGAGCATACATTTCATATAGTCATATGTTGTGGAGTGCATTAAATTATACAAAGAATGTAGAGTAAGTGATCTACTTAATTTCCTGATGTCGAATCTTTCTCTGCATCTTGGAATAGCATTGATCATGTGGAGCACAGAAAATTTAAGTACAAGGAAATCATTTATCCCATAGCAAAAGTGTAACTATGGTGCCATCTGCTGGATATTAACATTTTGAGGGAAATGGCATATATGTTCAGACCATATGTGCTACTTTATCCCCAGATCATTATTGCCACATGATCAGAGAGATCAAAATTCATACACAGTGATATCTGACATATGTTTAACAAGAGGTCATATTTTCTGTGTTATAGGAGCCAGCAGTAAAAAGCACCCATGAAAAGCTAAACTGATTCATACTAATCAACTGTTCATCTGCTTTGGGTAAGACTCCGCAATAAATATTTTTTGTATTGTAATTCTTTTTGCATTGTTTTTACCAAACATTTCTAGAAATATGAGTCTCAATTTAAGAGTAATTAACATACTTTACCAAAATATTTTGATTAAAAATTCCCTCCAATAGCTGAAATACTGTATTTTTTCATTAATGACGTCACGGTGATCTTACATCATGTTTAAAAACTGTGTTTACTGTGAATACTCGCAACATAAATACTGCACAGGTTAAGTGAAGCATAAATACATACAAATCTGCTTAACCATCTAATTCAGAAGGATGACTTCCATGATCAAGAACATTGTTAGTTATCTACGGATTTAAAATCTTTGGCATCTCTAATCAGTGTCAACCAGGGTGAGGTGACAGCAATTGCAGCAATTTTGTGATGCCCCTGCTGTCTAAGAAATGGCTCAGAATTCATAATATATTTTATGCAGGAATCTAAATAAAAATCGGATGCCAAAGTAGGTATCTGCTTCTGATATTCTGGCTTGGTTTTCCAGGATTATCTCGAAAATTAACATTTCTGTAATCTGTCTCCTTCTCTTTGTGTTACCAGCACAGGGTAAAGTAAGACATTTTAAAATACAAACCATTCTGAGAACAAAAGATAGCAAAAGATACAATCATGGAACACTTTAGATTGGAATCTCGTCCAACCCTCCTGCCCCATGCAGGATCATCTCTGAAGTTAAATTAGATTGCTAACAGTCATAACCCAACTGAACAATTATTTGCTATCAAAATGTTCTGTGCTTTTAAAATGTCTTTGAACAGGGAAAAATAAGTAGTTAGTATCACAAAGAGTTGGAAAAGGGTTATAGATACATTCATTCTTATCCTATCCTTGTAAAACTTATTGTTGCAGAAAACCCCAGTCACGCAGCACCACAGCACTTCTAAATTGCTGCAGGTAGGCAGTAATCACCTCTTACACCTGCTCTTAAAGGTATCTAATTAGTATTTTCTGCCAGACTTCCATAAAAAGAATCTGCAACACCTCTTGTCCCCTGTTTCCCTTGAAGGGAGAAATGGCTTCATGACTGAAGGCAGCAATTAACATATCAGCCCAGAGAACGATTTCTCTGAGATATGTTTTCCCCAGTTTTTTTCTCACCCTGTCCAGACACAATCTGATTCTTGTTAACTTGTATTACTTTGTGTCTACTTTGAAATCTTTAATTTCTTCCTCTTTCACAAGGCAGAAAAGACCCAACTTCCTCTGTTTCTTTGCCAACATAAAATTATACAGGCTATAATTAGAGAATTCTACTTTACACTACTATTGTACAGTTCTGCTAGTGTAAAATGTGGGAGGATCCTGGGAACACAGTGGAAACAGAAAAAGAACTCACAGAAAGGGAAGAGTCACTCACCCTGTGATGCCCCCCTACAAAATCCCCTGATTCTTTTTGGTTAACAAAAGACAAAAGCATGAGCTGAAAATGATGTAGCTGTTTCAGTTACAACAATCTCCCCTAACATGCATTGAAAGCTGTCTGGACTATATTGTTTAAAAGAATATTTGAATTTTCCCTTCTTTTTCCCTCCAAAGAAATAAATACACAAAAAATCAAGTCTTTATAGAGTCAGAAGCTCAATTTGATAATAAGAGGCAATTATATTCCATTTAGGATTCAGAGGGGATCTATCAACTCTGCTGCTTTTATGATCATGGACTGGTTTTTGCATAGGTGAACAAATTGCTTCACAGCAATCACTGAAGCCATTACTGAATTAAAGCAATTGAGTCAAAAGGGAAAGCTAATAATAGAAGTCAAAATAATAAATTTTTTGATTACTCATCAAATCTGCAGATTTACGAAATGAGAACCTTCAAGCATCATTCAGATAACATACTTCAAAGTTTTCAAAGAAGTCATATATAAGCTAGAAATAGGTAAGGATTTGTTTAAATTACCAAAGTTAATCTGTAAGTGAATTTTAAAACGTCTCTATACATCAGATTGATTGAAGGGTTTTCTTCTCTGGGTTCTGACAGAAAAGTGTACACCAACCTCTATGTCAAAAGGATAATGAGGGAATGCATTAAAAATCTGAGTTTGTGCCTCTACTCATAGAGTGCTCAGCACTCAGAACTCACAAGAGCTAATTTTTGTTATCACTTTAAAAAAACCGGTTTGGTCTTTTCAGATCATATCTGTTTTAAAAGAAGACCCCACTGAGAAGATTTGCCACCACATCTTGAAAACTGTACAAGTGCAGTAACCTCTCATGATTTGAAGTAGAAGTCAACTATTTTCAGAGCTGTGTTGTCTCCTGATATGACCTTGCTTGCTTTCACCTTGGTAACAATGTACATTGCTATACTACATCAACACAGGCATTTTTGGAATATTTGGATGAAAAGGCCACTTTTCATGCTAGACAGGTGGCTTTGAAGTCATGAAGAAAAAGTGAGCAGAACATGGTGCCTTTGTAAGCGAGTGTATTTAACAGTAAAATCTAATGGATAATCATATAAAGAACTAACAGTTTCAGCACGTAGCATTTTTCAGTGTTGATCATGTTTTACGGCAGCCAGTTGTAGTGGCAGACTTGGTAGGAGAAGAGGGGAGAAGCAGAGAGGTAAGGGCTGGGGTATGAACTATATACTAAACTTAGCAAGGGAAAAAGCAACTTCAGGACATATATCGTATCACCATTCAATCTAACAACTGTAATCCACAACACAAGTGGCTTCTCTATGTGACTGCACATAAGACAGAAATATCTATGAATATCAGATTTATCTATAAAGATAAATCCAGCAAACTGCAGCTGATCAGCCTTTCAGGTGATAGGTAAACACCCTATGAGTTTAAACAGGGCAGTGAAATTCTAGAACTGTGCACAATCTGCTACTTATTTCAGCTTACAAAAGAGCAAGTAGCCGTGCCATATAAGCAGTAAAGATCTTGGCAATCCAATCACTGCTGTAGTGACAGTAGTTTGACAGAATTGCCAACATCTCTTTTCCCCTTTTTCAGAAATGTTCATTTGTCTGACAAGAAGTCATCATATTAAAAGGAACACATAAATCCCAACATGAAATGGATACTAGCAAGATTCATATTTGTTTCCAGTATCTTTTGCTTCACAAGGCAGTAAAACTCAAATAATAACAGTTTTCACTAATAAAGCATAATAGACACCTACAGTATAAAGGAAAAGCTTTTTGTCCAGGCACATGACTGAAATAAATATTTTTTTTTAAAATCAGAACTTACCTCGTGTCACTGTTTTAAGCACAATTAAAGTTGACAGAAACCTCAAAGGCATATAGGAACTCTTAAAGAAAGCTGCCAATTTTGATTTACTCTCCGTAGACTGCTCAGAAGAACTCTGTGGGTTGCCCTTACTTACTATGCCTTTGAAAATATCTTCGCCAAGTCTTCTCATTGTTGACGTCATTCTTGCATGCTGTTTCAAATAATGCACACAGTTAGAGGAAACACTAAAACACATTAAAATCCTGCGTACTATGTAAAAATACATAGGTTCTCCTAGCAATTAAATATTAAATAACAAATGGCTTGTCTATGTATTAGAATACAATCTGTATAGGAGCCGTTACTTTGTGTTCCAAAAGCAGATGAACAATATTATCACAGTACCTTGCCAACACATATTTCATGAAGAGATTAGTTAGTGAGAACCTCTGGTATGCTGACATTATTTAAGTTGCCTCTGGTTCCAGAACAATCTCAGCTTCAGTTAACTGTATTTCATAAGCATGCCTAAAATTTTATCCTACAAAAGCATTTACAGAATCAAGGTGTAAACATAAACCTTAAGAGCACTGTGCAGGTAAGATCTATTAAACTTTTTACCAAAAACTATACAGAAATATTACTTCACACTATGCTCACTTAAAATACAGTTTCTTACTAGCACTAAAACCAACAGCTTTCTATACTATTAAAGTTAAAATCAAAATATTTACAAAGTTTCCTCCCTTTTCCTTTAGCAAAAGCACTATTGACAGCAGTATGCGCTATACTGAGTCTTTCCAGTATGGCAACTGTCTTTTTCTTTATCATACTGCTAAATATTTTATTACAGAGTCTAGTCAAAGGGAGTAAGGAATGTCTTGTGGTTAGACACCAAGAACAAAAAATCTAAATTCCTTTGCTACTTTGCTACACACTTCCATCAATTTCAACAACTCTCATGCATAAAGTGAACCTAAAAATATTGCCTTTTCTAGTGTAAAACTTTTGTAAATACATACGTAAAAATAAAATTTCTGAGATGCTCAAGACACCACAACTGAGATCACATACTTATGAAAACCATGCTTAGATACATAATAAAAAATTTAACATTAGCTTGAAAAAGAATTGGTCTTTTGATTTGCCACGTATCTGTGGTAACACTAAGAATTTATGCTTTGCAAAGAGAGCAGAATTTCTTTTATATATACTACTGGAAAACATTCACTTTTCGTATGTATTTAAAATACAAAATGCATTAATATCTTCTAGGAATTTAGTTTTCTAAAAAAATACTGCAAAAGGACCACTTGATTTACCTGAACACCAGTGTCCAGCTGTCTTACAGACCAGTAAATAAATTTAATCACAGGCATGTGTAGTTTAGGATCGACAAATGGCATCCACTGGAGCTGCTCAGCAGCTACAGGCAAAAGCTGTAAAAATATACAAAAGTATAATTACAGGCAGTATATGAAACTATTGTATAAGCTGACCATAAGTGAAAAACAAATAAAACTCCCAATTTTCTGTTGGAGTTTAACAGATCACATATGCACAGCCTCACTGGGCAGAGTCAGTACAGGTTACAGATTTACATGCATAAAAAGATTTTCAATTTTACAGAGGTTTACATGCAAAAGCGGAGATACATCATACGAGCTCAATCTCAATAAATCCAATCTCAATGTCTATAAATCTTTAAAATAATAAATAAAAACAGAAAAAGGAAATTTAAACCTTGTTATCCCCAGAAGGAAAACAATAAAGTATAGCACAGTATCACCTTTTATCAATCATAAATTGAAATTTTAATATCTAATATAGGCATCAAAGTATTGTAAATTAGATGTATCTCATCTCCTTAGAATAAAGGAATTATGTAAAATGTTACGTATAAATCACAAGACAAATCATTAACTGAGAGAAGTGACCTGAAATAAAATGCTGAAACTCTCAAGTTGGGACTGAACACCACACTTTTCCTTAAAAATTATTTATACACTTTAAGAAGGAAAAATTATCTGTTATATGTCACTGCTGGAATTAAAACTGACTTATTAACAGTGATTTTAGTTACTGTATCCAAAGCACATATAAAACAGGAAGACCTATTATATTCTCAAAATCATTAAAAAAAACCCCATAAGTCCAAAATCATTAACACAAGCAAACAATCCAAACCCCTTTACCTTCATACACCTTTCCTGGGTGCAAGTTTTTTTTGAGGTTTGAGTAACTGTAAGTTTATGACTGTCCTCTCTTTCTTCTTGTATTTTCATTTTGCTAAGATGCAGGTCTGAGATCCAGTCCATAAGAAAAGTTAAGAGCTCATAAACTTGTGAATTCAGTGGTGGCTGTAATACATCCACAACATCAGATATTTCAGCTTTCAAGTTAATGATTTTTCCAAGCCAAAACGGTAACAGATTGAAACACATGAGAGTACATTAGTTCTTAAATATTACACATAATTAAAAGGATGATGAGTATATGCCTGATAAAATCTGAAAGGTGAGTTACTGTATTGGGAACCTGCAGAAAACATTATATTTGAGGAAACAGTGATCTTGAACACCCCATGTCTGCTTTGTTTGGCCTTGCACCCAACATTTGAGAAGCCTCTATGTTATTAATAGAACCTATAACTTAAAATATCTCTGGGAAAGGCAAACTGTATGTGGATCAAAGGGTAAAAGGTAGTGATCCTGACCCAGAGACCACTGTAGATCAAAGAGTCAGAGATCCACATCACCGTAAACCTCAGAAGATGCAGCCTGTGCTGTGCTGCATGGTTTATCCTGTAACTGGCTGTAGGATAAACTCAGCCAGTTACTCCTGTTACAGTTACTCACTGTTTCCTACAGGCAGTTCCGACTTGGTACTGCTGATCTCATCTCCTGCCTGGCCTTGCCTTTGTCTAAAATGGCAACAAGAAGTTCTCCTGTAAACATCCTTCATGAATGGAGTTGTCTTATTAAAACAACTATTTCATTAAGCTATTTGTTGTCAGGCCATTCTTACAGAGATGCAGAAAGAATCCTGCATCATGTCTCTCTCATGCCTCACTCCTGTCTCCACAGGAGAACAGGTACTATTTGTGATGGTTTCTGGGTGTGAAAAAATATGCACATAATTTATTCTGCATTAGGCAAATCGTTATAAAAGGCCTGGGAAAAGACTTTCATATACAGAATCACTCCATTTTATAATTCAGGCCAAACGAATCACAGGAGAAAGCAAATCTTTAATGGCCTTTGCATGTGGAAATTCTGATTTCAATGCACTAGACTTCCTTTGCTTTATTTCATGCAATCCACTGTTGTTAAAACGTAACTGGGTAACTAGTACTGTTAGAAAAAGAATAAAGTCTTCATGAAATTGTCATTCTGTCCCTGTACTACACTGCAATGAAAAATATCCAGAAATACCTGAAGACAGGCTGTACGAACAGTTCTCTGAAGACTTCAAAAGACTTCTTATATCTACCTTTAGATAACTGTTTTTCCTCTTCATTCAGAACTATAAATACTGACACTGTTTATATTTCACTTGCAATCAAAGTACACTAAATCCTCTGTAAACAGAGAAATATGTTGGCTATTTATAGACTGCACAGTTTTAAGGCATCTGATGTAGATTAATTAAGTAGGATGGTGTGAATATCTCTTTCCTGTTTGACAGTTTAGCCTCTAGCTGGAACAAATCATTACCAGCTGGGAGATGTTGGCAGAGTACTATGAGAGGACCTGCTACTAAATGGAACAACATGGAGACACAAAACATTTCATTAAGTGATCTAAGATATTTTAAGGAAAACAAGGCGATCGTTTTGGAACCGTGTAAGAACACTGCATTTATTCTCTTTCCCTTACTAAAGATGAGGTTAATAACAGTAGTACAGTTAGTTCTGACTTACAAAATTAAAATTCTTTACCTGATACCTCTGACTGATTACTTTTTAATTGGTGTTATTCATAAGCACAGTACTGTATGTTATTCATAAATATTGTAGCAGTAATCAGAATCAGTTTAAGATTTGCCCTGACACAGCGAAAGAAACCAGTAAGAGTGTAAGCGGTTTATAATTTTATTTGACAGATGAAAGATGATGTGACAGCAAGAGGTAAACGTATCATATAAGTACACTGTGTGCATAGACAATATGAAAGCCAACATTTTTAGCAATGAGCTTCTTTGTTAACTGCCTGTTTTCCCCCAGTATAATCCGTATCTTTTCTTACTGTAACTAATTAATTCATAAAATAAATACATTTGGAAGTTATATTCTCTAATTTCAAGCAGATACACGGAGATGGTCTAATGTCTTTAGAATGAACCTTTAATTTTTCCCAATTCTTACCTTAGCAATTTTTGATGTTACCATCACTTTTTCCAGCTTGACAGGTTTACTTTTTTGCACAACTTGACATATATCCTTAGACTTCTGTACCATTAAAAATTCATGCTTCCTCTACAACAAAATGTAACAACGAATTATATTTCACTTTTTACCTATAAAGGAAGCAGGTACATGTAAGAACAAACCTTACTTGTAGATTCTCTAAACGTGCTTGTACTTTCCTTGCTTGACCTTCCAACTTCTTATTCAGCTCAGTCACATCTCTTAACTGAAAGAATAAGGAAATATTTAAGTATCTGTAAATTCAAAACTCACTTCTTGCCTTAATTATCACACTGAAATAATTTGATGTGGCTGTTGAGCAGCTAAATTACTTCAGTTAATTTTTTTTCTTCTGAGAACGTAAAGTGATAGAAATGAAATCATCATATCTACCTCCTCAACAAATCATAGAATCACAGAGTGGTTGAGGTTGATCAGCACCTCTGGAGGTCACCTGGTCCAACCTCTAGCTCAAGCAAGGCCAACAAAAGCCAGCTGCTCAGGTATATGTCCAGATGGCTTTTGAATATCTCCAATGTAAGAGACTCCACCACCTCTCTGGGCAGCCTGCTCCAGAATAAATAAGACAGTAGTAACACTTTGTTGACCTGCAGCCTAACCTTTCAGTTCACAGGAGAAGAATAAGCACTACAGCGCCTCTCTAGATATACAGGCACTACACATTTGATTATTTTCATGAAGGAGTGACACACAAATACAGCGCTCGTGCCTAGAATGGTCCAATACTCTCATTAATGGGGAGAGTGAAAGTTGTCTTCTCTGTAGAATGAAATAGTTACCGACGATGCTACAAAAACAGTTAGCTCTGTGAGAAAAGATGATGGAAACTGTAAACTCCATTTGAATATAAGAAACATGCTCCATGCAAACAACAATGAATAGCATGATTTTCACAAAGCCCTCAGTTTGCACAGAGATGCAAAGATTTTATAGTCAGGGGAAATAAAGAGAAAAATGGGTTGCACCAGAACCATCGACATTCTAGGAGTCAGATCTGACCTTCCCTAAGAGAAAGAACAAGGCTCTGATGTAGATTTTTATTGTACTCAGACTATCAGAACTGTAATTAAAGCACCGAAGAAAACCAATTATCAAATAGTCTGGATTGCAATTCATATGTCAGCATTTTAGGTCAGACTTAACAGTGAGATAAAAACTGTTACTCTATATTGCTATGAGCCATTGTCTCAGTTTAAGAACTGCCTTAATTAACTTTTGTAAAAATAATGGAAAATACTGAGCAAATATAAATTTAGAAATATATATTTTACTTTTTATTTAATAGAATCAGCACGGCAATTCTATTACGTAATAAAATACTTTCTCTCCATTCCTTCTCAATTTGTTTCAGAGGACATGGATTTGTCCTCCTGAACAATCAGCTGTTGCTAGTGGGTCAGAGAAGCAAGACCAACTTTTTTTATACTGTAAAAGATCAGAGAGGCTAAATTTCAAGTATTAGAAAAAGGTGTGGAAAGTACTTTCAGTCACTCGTACAGCTCTTGTTTTACAGAAAAAAATCAGCAAGTTTGCAAGCTTAAGTTGTTCAAGTATTTAAAATTTGTAACAGTAACTTGTAAAATCATTGATAACAGGAAATAACTACTTTTACCTGTTTTCTTAAAGAATCATTCATTTCCTTCAAGGTGTCAAATGATGACTTCAGCCTTCTATTTTCTTTAGTTATTTCTCTCAAGGCGTCTGTCAGCCGTTTAACTTCTGCCTCGTGTTGCTATAGAAACAACAAATTTAAAAACATGATTTGCAAGAGACCATTTTAGAAATAATTCTAAGCTAAGTTCTATTTTAGTGCTAAAATAATAGGGCAAACTTCCAAAGATCAAGTTTGTAATTTTGCATGGCCAAATTAGCATGTTCAACCGGTAGTGAGAAAAACAACACGCATGCTGCATATTAAGAAGAATCTATAAAGAAAATGAATCCAACGTGCACATTCAATTGCTCTTATTCTTTCCAAAATAGATTATATCAACATGCACATTTCTCAAACAAGTCAAATGTGGGAAAGGTTCGTGAACTAAAATCAATGACAAAACTTTTACTTACAGCTTGTTCTTCCATATAACTTCAAAAAATTGTGATTCTATTTTGCAGCAACATTTGAGGTTTCAACTAGTTTTTCTGGCTTTGCTCACTCAGAATCGTGCAGAGTAAGAAAGTAATCCTATTACTGTTAGGGTAGTGCTCTGGTTTACATCACAACCATTATGAATTGCTAACTACAACCCGTATGTCCACTGCTATTCTTCTTATTCCCCTGACTCAAATCACATCCTATCCTATCCTATCCTATCCTATCCTATCCTATCCTATCCTATCCTATCCTATCCTATCCTATCCTATCCTATCCTATCCCATCGCATCCCATCGCATCCCATCGCATCCCATCGCATCGCATCGCATCGCATCGCATCGCATCCCATCCCATCCCATCCCATCCCATCCCATCCCATCCCATCCCATCCCATCCTATCCAAATGAACACCAGTGCATCTGGTATACCTCAGATTTGATAAAACAATAAAGTTTTATTTTACCGAAAAGATTCCAGCTATATATACTTACTATCTTTCATTTCTCCCCTTCCATGAATTCACTACTCTTCACTCATTCACCCACTCATTCTCTGCTTTTCCATTTCCAGTCATATCCTCTCTTCCTACATGTGCAAATGACAAAAAGCAGAGTAGAACTTTAAAGAAATCAAGCCCTGAAGATATCCTTCTCTATTATGGGTCCCTTCCAACTTCAGGTATTCTATGATTCTATATTTCTGCTTGGAAGCACAGTAACTTCCATTCCAGTTATTCAGAAAAAAAAAATCTACAATTCCTTTTTTCTCAACTGCCCCTCTTCTTCAGAGAATAGGATCAAAACACCCGTGGACAGGACATTCTTGTCTAAAACACCTACCCATACTTAGCTAAGACAATATGAAATGACAAATCCACTTTTGCTATGAATAAACATGCAGACGCTGCCAATGTACAATTGAGTGCATCCAATCACAACACATGGAATGTTTTCATTTTCCAGATACCCAGTTAAAGAGTTTTATCTGAAGTTCAATAGCTTCTGTAGGAAGAATCAGGAGATAATTATTAACCTGAAAGCTAAGTAGAACCAACTCAGTTGTTAAACCATAGGGCTGTAAACTGACGTCAGATATCTAAGCCACTCACTTCCATAAGCAAATCAGGCAATGTCCGTATCATAATCAGCTGTATCACTTCACTCTTGCCTAGTCTACTCTTATGTCTTTTAATAGTGGGAACACTGCAGTCTCACCAACCTACCTGTCCCTATACTAAACTAACTTTGTTTCAATCTAGTTTTTCCTAATACTTAACCTATTTTCCCCTTACTACTACTTCTCCTGTCACAGACATGAAAAAAATACTAGATTCTTCATCTGTTTTGCAGCCTTTTATGTGGCTGAAGTTTGGCACATTTACTCAGTTTATTCTGTGTGTTGAACTCACACAACTGCTCATTATCCTTTATTTCTGCAGCTGACATTTCTATTCAAGTGTAATACTGTACACTCACACGTTCTGAACACTATAATAGCTTTTTTCCAGACCTACCATAGCTTCAATTTGTCAAGATCAACTTTAATCCTAATGTTCTTTTTCAGTATGCTTGAAATTCCTCCTCACTTGTTGTTTTCTTCAAATTTAATATGTGCTCTCTCTCATCATCAAACTTTGTACTGAAAATACTGAATAATACTGAACTGAAAACATATTCCAGAATCCATTGTGTACATTCCTTCAATTTTACTGTGAACTACTGTCTCACTACAGGTTTACAACAACTGCATTACATCTATGTTACACTTTCCTAATGTGTTTATGAAAACACCACAACCTGTACAAAAAAATCTCTAATTCAGACATATATATAAAGACTACTCCTCTGTTAGCAATGCCCATTACTTGCTGGAGTGGAAATGAGACTGATTTGACAATTTATGATTAACATACACTAGTAGCTATTTATTGCATTGACTTCTGCATTGTTCTTCCTGTGGTTTGTTCATTGTTCTTTACAGGATATATTTATTTATTTATTTTGAGAACTGGCATTAAGCTGTTGGCTGTACAACTCTTTCCCTTTAGAAAAGAAAGATACCACATTTTTTTAGTTTTCCAATACTCCGTTTGATCTCCACAAATTTTCACAGATGAGCACTAATTTTTCTTGGGTTGTCATCAGCCATTTCTCTGACTAGTGTAAATATCTGTAAAGCCCAGAAGATTTGAAACATTTAAATTAATATCTTAACTTATTCCTGCCCTGTTTAAAAGTTGAGGTCCCACTCCCCTGACATCCTTTTCCCCTTCCCAACATCCTCTCTTGACAGCTTGCTGGAAAAGTTTATCTGCACACTTCAGGGAAATTCAATTTCTCAGCTTATGTTTTTGGCATTAAGTACACACACTTAAGGACTTCTCTTGGCAATCTTCTGGATGATAACTAAAACATTCCAAGAGAGATAAATTCAATAGCAAACATGCACAAGAACAGTGTTGTTGAACACATTTTTCCGTTGTTGAAATCGTACCATTTCATTTCCTCCCACACCCAAAAAGTTAGGTTGATCTTTTCTTCCTTTGAACTTTTTGGGAGTTTTTCTGCTAATGCTCTCTGCAACAGTTGTTATGTCATAAGATCTCATTGCATCTTAAAGCCTTCCCAAGAAAACCTACTTCAGCTAAAGCTAATGCAAAGATACTCTTTTGGACTATGTACAATTACAGATAGACAATTTTTTCTCTAATACTGGTCATATCAATTTTGCTATTTTAGAAACAAGTTACCTTTCTTTTCTAAATTGTAATTAGATGTACTATTCTGAAACAGAAGCCATACAAAAATCCTATCAATACTGCTTGGTACTTTTTATGTAAACCTTTCATTTGGGTATTTCAAGCACTTTAAAGAAATAAGCATTTTATCCAGCAAACACATCATGACTTAAGATAACTACAAACAAGTTAAATGGCATGTAGAGCAATAAAAATCATTAAATATATTACTGCACCTCTTTTATAATTCCAAATTTTGTGTGAACTTCTTCCTCAACACCTCTTATTTTAGCCAAAGCTGCTTCATGTCTAAAAAGTAACGCTTCTCGCTCTGCTAAAAAATACTCTTGTTTCTGCAGTTGCAGAGCATACTCCTGCTGTGCTGAACTTTCTCTCTGTAACAAGAAAGCAAATGTTGAAACAACTTTAAAATCCATGAAGTTATCTCAATCTATACCAAGTTTGAAATTTCTCTCCTAGACATATGCTTAGCTTTTGTAAAATTATACAGTGTTGACAATAGCTTACTAATTAGAAGTATCCTGATGGACATCTATATTGAGTTTCCCCACACTTTAACCCAAATGACTTTGATGTGCATCAGGATGCCTCGGCCTCCCAAAATATAAAATTCAATCCACACTGATGTTTCAAGTATAAACTTAGTCAATTAAACGTTGGCTTTTGCTTCCGAATATTTTGGATAACAAAAAGGAGTTTCATCTAACTGTCTATCCTGAACACTAGATTAGTATATTGTTTCTTCAATTAGTGGGAAGCTTCCCTGAAAAAGTGGTAAGGAAAAAAACAGATATTACATTATTTTTTCCAAAGGACAGTCCTGGCAGGAAATCTAGCAGAAGCATGATGGCTATTACAGAATAAAACCATACAGGTGGTTCTTCTGTTAGTGGCCCAGGTCTGCTATGGGGATGAACTCTTGGGATTCCCCAGCAGCAGAAAAGCAAAGATAAGGTTGAATGGAGGTTTTTCTCAGGAAGCCATGAAGGCAAGCACTCTTGAATGCCTAGAGTAGGAGAATGGTTTCAGATGCCCTTGGGAGAAGCAATGATTGCATGTTACTTCCCTCCATATCCACAATGTGTCACAAGACAGTCCTCTTGGATGCAGCAGCACTGTGCTCAAAGTTCCTCAAGCTGAATTTACCTACTATGTAAATCAAAGCACCTTTACCAAATCAGTAAAATAGTTTAAGGGAAGAGGCAGATGATGACAGAGTTTTAGTATATAATTAATTGTGATTAGTACAAGTAATAGTAATAAGTAATAGTTTCAGTATGTAAGTAAGTAAGTTTTGGTGTATAAGTAATTTTTTAATTATCTGTCGAAAGTGAGAATCATCATAACATTACTCAACAAAATTTTTAGGGTGATTCCAATTCCTACCTGGAGCTTCTGATGTATGACAAATAATTCATCACAAATTTGATTGATGTGAGGTGGTATTAACCCCTGACTACTGCATGCTTGAGCAGCAGCTCCACTCATAATTTTCCTTACCAAACCATCGGTAACATTTTGGTCACTATTTTCTCGTGTATTTGTAGCCGAATGGGATTGTAAGGCACTGCCTGTGGAAAGGAAAAACCCATTTGACATTAAAAAATTAGTCCTAGATAAAAAATTACATGATTGTTGCTCCAAAACAGTGAAAACTTATTTTAAGTATTTAGAGTGACTATGGAGCAAGCAGTATCAAAATGAGAAAGTAACCTCCTAAAGAATTATGGAGAATTGCTTAAAGATATGTTACATGACTTGTTTGAACTGATCAGTGATCAATGGAGTTTTATAAGTAAAATTATGCCCTCCATTTCACTATAGAAATTCCACATTTCAATATATGAAATCCATGCATATACTGAATCATAATATAGACAAAATCTGCTATTGTTTTTGTAAGGGCTTCAGGCAAGTGATTTGCTGCTGACTAGACCTTGGCCTGACATCTAAGTTAATAGAACAAGAAACTACTGGACATGACATAAGAAACCACTAGACATGACAGATTACAGTGTAAGAAGATGCATGTAAGTGATGAAAGTTGCAGAGAGCACAGTAAGAAATGGTTCCATTTCTCAGATATTTAAATGGCCAAAATTCACTGATAAGTGAATCGGATCTTTTGGGGAGAGACATCTTGCAAGGACAATTGCACCTAGGTACTATATCAGGCCAAGATTACCCAGGTGAGAGCATCAGAAACACAAGTTTGGGTACTGTGCTTGTTTTGGCTGGCACAGAGTTAATTTTCTTCAGAGGAGCTGGTATGGTGCTGCATTTTGCATTTATGACTTGAAATAGTGTTGATAACTCAGCGAAGTTCTAGTTATTGCTGAGCAGTGCTTGCACAGCATCAAGGCCTTTTTTGTTTGTCACGCTGCCCCGCCAGCAAGGAGGTTGGGGGTGCACAAGAAGTTGGGAGGGGGCACAGCTGGGACAGCTGACCTCAGCTCTCCAAAGGGATATCCCAGAACTCATGACGTTATGCTCAGTAATAAAAACTGGGGAAGAAGGAGAAAGGGGGACTTTCAGGGTGATGGTGTTTGTCTTCCCAAGTAACTGTTATGCGTGATGGAGCCCTGCTTTCCTGAACATGGTTGAGCACCTGCCTACCATTGGGAAGTGGTGAATGAATTCCTTATTTTGCTTTGCTTGCACGTGCAGCTTTTGCTTTAGCTATTAAAGTGTCCATATCTCAATCCACAAGTTTTCTCACTTTTACTCTTCTAATTCCCCCTCCCTTCATACTATGGGGGTGAGAGTGAGCAAGCAGCTGTGAGGGGCTGAGCTGCGTGCGGGTGTTAAACCACATCAGGTACAGATGTAGCAAAACTCAGATCAAAGAGGAAAAAGTAGTCAGAGATATGTTGTTTATTTGGTAGGCAACAGAGGGAGGGAAAAGAAGGATAATGAGGAGTATCAATAAACAGAAAAAAGGTTACTAGATATGCAATTGATGTGACAAGGGCTAATTAGTGGTATGCAGCAGGTAGCCCTGTGGTTGATTTCCCATCACAGCTGAAGCAGGACAATAAATCAAGCCTGTTGTTCTGCTACAGTGTGTCTGCTTCAGGGGTGAGGAAGGAGAGCATCACTAGTAAAATGTCACATAAAACATAACAGAAAAAAAAGAAACCATAAAAAGTAGTTCTATCTTAAACTACTGTGTGTGATATTTATCAGTTTTGTATTTATTTTGCCTTTGATCCCATATACTGTAAACTATGTATTTTTCCTGGTGCAATTATTTTTTTTTCTTTTCAGAAAGAATGTGTTTTCAGAAAGCTGTTCTTACACTCCTCCCACTCATTTAATACAACTCTTGGTGAGAGTCTATTACAGTTCCATCGATCTCTTCTGCCTGGCCCCTGAGATTCCTTTTAGCCACTTTGGAGCTGGTTGGCTGTCTGTCTCCACACTTCCACATACACTTTCAATAGAATTCAACAATGTTCTTCTAAACCTAAAACTCCACAAGAGAAAGAGTTACACTAATTGATAAACTCCTCCAATTCCAGAAGAATTTTCAAATGGTTGAAATGAATTAATGTCAGCTGGTTCCTGCAACAATCTTCCAGTTAGAATTCCCTGAGTTAACTGAACAACAGATAACATTCACACTCTCCACACTGCCAGTTTTCAAGAAAAGACACGACTTAACAGAGTTACAGTATTTATTAATGCAGCTAGATACAGAACAAAATAAAACAAAGCAAACTAGAACCCACTCTGTTTCTTCATTCAGATTACAAAGTCACCTGGCAACCAGTTTCATAGAACGTTGATTTTTCTTTTTAAAATGCATGTTAGTATTGCATCAAGTATGTCTGGACCTCCTAAACTAAATCTAAAGGATCTACTCACAACTACATGAAAGGTTAAATCCCAAAATTAAACCACATTTTAGCTGATTATTGCAGTTCTGAAATGAACAGAAATACATTCACTAGAAAGCTTTTTAAATTACATGTTATACTTCACACGGAGTTGTAAAAATATTTAAATTCAATATCCATTACCTGTTTCAGAGCCATTAATAACTTTTTCTTCTATTTCTAGACCACTTGAATCACTAAAAGAATCTTGCTCATCATCAAAACTAAAAAAAATGCAAAAACGCAATAATTTGAAATTACTCAGTCCCCCTCTAACATGCTACATAGAGAGCATGGAGAGAAGTCTGTATAAAAATGTAAACGTTGTTTAACATAAGATTTTTATATTTGACTGATAACATAAAACAGAATTAAATTATTTGAATTTTAACCACAACAACTAGCAATGTTGCTGACTAAAAAGTAGTAACAATAACTAGAATTTTCATGCTTTAAGGACGTGTATACAGCAGGTAAAACCAATACTCTTCTTTCAACACTAATAATCAAATTCCAGGAAAGGTAAAAATACAACCCCCCTTTTTTAATTATGTTTTTATATTTGGTGTAAAGTAGATCTGAAAAGAGATTTCTTGGCTTCTGGAATCAAATTAGCTCTAATAAACTAAAAGGTACTCATCTGTCTGAGCTATTTGCTTTCCTCCTAATCCAATTTATGTCATCTAGCTTGGTTCATATCACCCTTGTATCCCACTAGCAACTCCAATATACACAGATTAGATTAGAAAGTGAGCAAGACAATACTCCCCAAAATCAGCATTCACATTCTTTTGTACATCAACTACGAATAGTTCTTTACCTAAGAAGATTCTTATCATAACTTCTAGATCTGTGCAATCCAAATGTATTGTTTACTCATGGTGTATCTGGATTATAAGAGATAACAAATGATAAAAGAGAATTGAAGAGAAAACATCTCTTACCAATCCCAGTCTTTAAAACTTTGCAGGAAATCACTAGAAGATCTGATGCTCTTCTCTCTTCCACTTTCAGTAAATTCTGTCTCTAAAGAACATTTGGATAAACAGTTGCATTTTCCATGTCACCCGGAATGTATAAAATAATAACATTTTTATTTTGCACTTAGGAAGCTGATATTAAGAAATTGACAAGGGCTTATTAGAAAGATGTAGGTTTAAAAATGAAAAAAAAGCACTGATGTAGCTTGACAAATGCATAAAAAGCTTAAACTATATGAAAAATTGTTTAGTTTTCAAACTAGATTTGTCTTTCTGAAGTTTTACAGCTTGCCTTCATGTACTAATTTTTCTATAAACGGAGTCAGGCAAATACAGTGTTTTACACTGCTGTCTATATGCATCAGCAACATGTGTTTCTCAAAAAGCCCAAGGACGTTGTAAATATTAAACGCCTATTTATCTTTAAAGTAAAGCCAACACTATGCATTATACGGTGGACTGCTACCAACTACTTCAAGCAGGACTCATCCAGAACAGGCCAGGAACCATTGTTCTAAAGCAACCTTTATGCTCTTTATGTGAATGTTAACATTCCCAATCTGGCTCTCAGATATCACAAACCTCCAATCAAGAATGACTACCTAATTAGAATGAGAACATACAAAACTACTTAAAATAAATTCAAGAACAATACAGTTTTAGTATATATTTTCCCTGAAAAAGACATTAAAGTACCATTGGTTTTAATTACCTCTGTACTCTGGGGATCTTCTGCTCTTATAGTTAGTATGTGATGCTCCTGAAAGGCAATCCTATAAAAAAGCACAAAACCACCATAAGATAGTCAGAAACTTCAGGGAAACTGTATGTTATAGATTCCTTGTTTAACAATTACAATGTGTTATGACAGACCCTTTAATGAAACCTCAGACTTTGAAAAGCTAAGTCAGCTCTTTTCAATATGTAAATGTCCCTCATATTAAAAGTCAAATATATTTTTCATGGTCTAAAAATGAAATATTCATAGTGTTACATGTCAAAATATTTGAGAGGCTATAAAACAATATGAAGAGATTAAAATATAAAGGGCATAAAAGTAGATTGAGGTAACCATGTAAACAGCACCATCTACCGTTACAGCAAGGTTTTTTATGTCAGTGTTCCACGTTCTACTTGTTCCTATTGACATGTAACTGCATACTAAAAAATGAATGACAGAAGTATTAGGCTACAAACAAAATCAATTAAAAAAGATCAATTAAATCAAAGATCAATCAATTAAAAAATCATTAGAAAAGATCATACTCAAAGCAGTTCTCATTACCTCAGTTGTATTTTACTGCATCTCTCTGCTATGCTTTAGATGAAGCGATCAGCGCTGTATTTTTTTGTACATAAACACTGCTTGTCAATGGAATTACAAGCACAAACAAATCTAGCATTTCCTTCCTTGCGAAGTTTACACTTTAAAGTCTCAGTAATAGTTTTTTAAAGATAACTTTGGAAAATTATTTTTTCTTTGAAGAACAGTTCTGTAACTCAAAGCAGAATATTCTCCAAGAAAAACATAGCATCTGGAGCACCACAAAATGCTACTTGAGTTGCAAATCCTTCTGGAGGAAATAAGGGTAGACATATCCAGATTTTCACTGCTAAAAAAATTAAATCTTCACCTCATATAAGGGACAGTTCCTAAAATGGCAAGTCACACTTCCTCAGCAAAAAAAGCTAGTTTCTTTATTCATTTGATGATTCCCAGGGCCAACTTAATCTCCCAATCCAACTATGAGTCTAGCTCAAATCCATCTTTCAACCTCTCCCAGTCTTTGCCTGATCTTGTGTATTTTCACAACATCTTATCTTCCTCACAGGATGAGTTTGAATACTTAAGGTCTGCTACCTCCTGGGCACTGGAATCATTTGACTCATGGAATACAGGTGCAAAAAAGTAACTGCAAAAATTTGTCTCAGTGAAAAATAAACAGACTTCAGATAAAATAGAAATGTCTAGCCAGTGAGTATTCCTTCTATGAAGACTTTTGAAACACCAGCGTGAGTGTGGGTGTGTGTCTTTGCTGCTGGAATTTGGGGCAGATCAGTTTCCTGTGCAGACCCATAAATGTCTATGTCAGCACAAGTAATGGGAAACAGAGGAATCATAATCCAGTTTCTTCATTCATATTTGTGCAAAGAACCTGGCATTCTCTGATGTAAAACAGCAATGCTTTACCTAGCAAGTCAATCATAATTTACTGTCCGGTCCTTGTGACAGCCTCTTATGAATTATGGGTTTGATTTTCCTCTGCTTAACTAGATATGGAACAGTTTCCTGTTCCTTTAATAAAGAGCTCATCTCTATGCTCTCCAAGAAACCACAAACACTTATAACACATTCTAAATAAGGCTAGCAACTACTGTAGCATAAGGAGGTATGAAAGAAATTAGTTACCCTACTATATGACCCCACCTGGAGTACTGTGTCCAGTTCTGGAATCCCCAACATAAGAATGAAGGATATGGAACTGCTGGAATGGGTTCAGAGGAGGGCTGTGAAGATGATCAGAGGGTTGGAGCACCTTTACTATGAGGACAGGCTGAGGGAGTTCAGCTTGTTCAGCCTGGAGAAGAGAAGGTTCCACGGGTGCCCTCATTGCGGCCTTCCAGTACCTGAAGGGCTACAGGAAAGCTGAGGAGGGACTTTTTCCAAGAGTGAGTATTAACAGATCGAAGGGGAATGACTTTAAACTGGAAGGGGGAAGATTTAGATTAGATATTAGGAAGAAATTCTTCATGATGAGGTTGACAAGACACTGGCACACGTTGCCCCCCGAAGTTTCAAGGCCAGGCTGGAATGAGGCTTTGAGTAAATGGATCCAGTGGGAGGTGTCCCTGCCCATGGCAGGGGGCTGGAACTGGGTGATCTTTAAGGTCTCTTCCATCCTAAATCATTCTACAAATCTATGATTCTATATAAATTTCATATATGCCTAGTACACTGCTTCTAAAAGTATTCACATATTACCTTGCCAAACCAGCAGGCACCAGAAGGTTGTATAGTATTATAGAATCACAGAATGACTGTGGTTGGAAAGGAGGTTTTAGGCAAAAACAAAGTGACAAGCAGCTCAGGCTGAGGTCTGGGAATGCATAACATTTGGAACTGCCATTTACTATGGAAATCTCAGGTTCTGACAAGGATGACCCTGCAGCACTGCCACTGCAATGTGATCAGAGCCCTTGACTGGGCAGGGCAGGAAAACACATCCCAAATCCCAAGCCTCTCACTCTCCCACACAGTCAGTCCCCCAGCCCCATCTCATGTCTTGCGTTAAGTATGGTCTGTGCTGAACAGGTATGTCTTATATAATCACCTCTGTTTGCAGTCTTTCCCTGTCTCAAATGCAAGGTCAGACAGACCTGGCTCCACGGCTCCATTTAGCAGAGATTTGGGTGTTGTGAAGTTCTGTTTACAGTCTGAGCCTTGATCATTTATCACAATGGTAACATTAAAATTAATCCTTGAAAAGTAATAGAATGTTCATAAGATTTCTGGGAACATTTATACATATGCACCTGAGTGGGAAACACATTCTGTACCCAGCTCTTGTCTCGTTACACACGATTGATGGAAAACATTCCCTCAGGCATCCAGCGCTGAAATATCACAGAATCACTGAACGGTGTGTGTCGGAAGGGACCCTGAAGCCCATTCAGTTCCACCCCCCGTGCCACGGGCAGGGACACCTCCCACCAGGCCAATCAAATAGAAGTCGGTGCTTTCTAAAACTCCAAAGCGGAGTCTTAAATTTGCCGGCATTTTCGGTATCGCTCACAGCGAGTCCCGAGCCGGAGACGCAGAGACCTCCCCTCCCACCCCTCTCTTCCCTGTCTCACCCCCGCCGGCCCCCGCCATGGCCCGCGGCTCCACCGCTGCCACCCCAGCCCGGCCCCCGCCATGGCGTGCGACCGCGCCTCGCACTCGAACCAACCGCCGCCACCGGCCGCCCCGCGCGCGCAGGCGCAACGGCGCGGGGTGGGCGGGGCCAGGCGGATGCGCGCAGGCGCGGCCCCGCCCACGGGGGCCCGGCCAGAGTGGAGTGGAGTAGGGGCGGGGTGGTTGTCAAAGGCAGCTTAAAGGCGCCGAACTAGTTGAGTTGTTTAAGCGAAACGTGTTATCTTATCGGACTTACAAGCTTTTGTAACATTTTGCATCACTTGCACGCTGCATTAGACAGGAGGGCTCATGCCTGCACACTGCTGGATAGCAAGAAATGCTTTGCCAAAAGCAATGAATGCTTGTTGGTAGCCAAGGAAATAGCAGGACGCTTGAAGATTCAAGAGAAACTGGTGCCAGAATGAAGACTTGGAGGGTAAAACTCAGTCAAAACTGATGAAGAGGAGAGAGGTGAGCCTTCCTTCTTGACTGACGATTGTCCTGGGGAAAAAGATGAAGTAGCAACCACCAAGACCATGCCAGGGGAGCTGGGACTGGATGATTTTTAACGTCCCTTCCAACCCAAACCATTCTATGGTTCAGTGCATGAGTTCCAAGAAGCAATATGAATAGTTTTAAGGAAATATATTGAATAAACATAAACTATGTTCTATAATTATATACCTTTCAGGTGTCAGCGTTTGGCAGGATGTATCCCCCACTGATATGGTACCAAGAAAGGAATGCTGCTTTTATATACTGCAAAATCAGTCTCTGAGAGTTTATTTGGCCGGCTTTTATGGTAACAATTCCTCCACAGCTGCAGGACCAGGGCAGATTCAGGAGGCGTGCAGAGGGGGAGAGAGGGGCACCCTCTGAGAGGAGGATCCAGGGAAACACACAGTGTGGAGTGTGAGTTAATGCACACCCACCAACAGCTTCCCAATTTTATTGTGTTGTTTTGCAACCAGTGCTTAGGGAAAAGCATTCTCTCAAGATCTTAATCGAAGAAGCTCTCCTACCCTCCTAAAAGACCTAAAATACCTTAAGGCTGAATACATACAATCACAGAATGGTTTGGGTTGGAAGGGACCTTAAAGCCCATTCAGTTCCACGCCCCCTGCCATGGGCAGGGACATCGCCCACCAGACCAGGCTGCTCAAGGCCCCATCCAGCCTGTCCTTGAACACTTCCAGGGAGGGGGCATCCATAGCTTCCCTGGACAACCTGTGAAGTTCTTCACTGCCCTTATCATGAAGAATGTCTACCTAATGTCTGATCTAAATCTTCCCCCTTCGAATTTAAAGCCATTCCTCCTTGTCCTGTCACTACCTGCCCTTGTGAAAAGTCCCTCCCCAGCTTGTCTGTAGCCCCTTCAGCTACTGGAAGGTTGCTATGAGATTGCCCTGGAGCCTTCTCTTCTCCAGGCTGAACAACTCGAACTCTCTCAGCCTGTCCTCATAGCAGAGATGCTCCAAATCAACTCACCGATCATAATGCCAGATCAGTGTTTGTTTATTAAGCAAATTGATGTGATGACATTAGACAATCATTAATCAGTAAGGTCTAAATACTGACTGACACAGCCCGTAATGACAATCTTTCCAGTCAGGAGCCCTTTCCGAGAACCAAAGGATTCCATCTTTTTCACAACATCCATGCCATCTTTCACAAACCCAAATACCACGTGCTTGAAGTCCAAGTGTTCTGCTTTTCTAAGTATTATGAAGAACTGGGAAGTATTCGTATCCCTGCCCTTATTTGCCATGGACAACAATCCAGGACCAGTGAGTTTCACTTCAAAAATTCTCATCTTCAAATGCTGTTCCGTAAATTGACTGCCCACCGGTTGCATCATGGTTTGTTATATCACCACCCTTAAAGAAAAAAAAAAGGTACAGCATTAACTTACAAGTCCCAAAACATAAACCAATGCTATTCCCAATTCTCAACAGAGAAGATTTTGCTTAAGAAATTATTTTTAGTTTTCCCAAGTACCGTATTTACTTAGACACAAGGTTCATTCTCAGCTTTGGAAGCAGTAGTGGAAATTTTATCCCCTGTTCATTCTGAACACAGGATTTCATCTTCCTGCTCCACCCGGTGATCACTCTTCTAGTCCTGGCTTCCCACTGCCTGCTTCCTGCATCACTTGGCACTGAGAGCTGAGACCTGCATTATCTCTGAAGGCATGTCTTTGCTTAGGACTTGGAGGCACAGAACTAATCATCTGCAAAAAGTGAAGGTAGCAATGATGGGTAATTTCTTGCTTTGGTGCAGGCAGCAGCTTTTGCCATATTCCTGCTTGTTCAGGAGAGCAGCTACTGCTAGTGAGCAGTGTCGTTGTTTTTTTCTGCCAGGCAGCAAGCTTCTGGCTCCTGATTACTGGACTGTACACATAAAGGTGTGTACATGTTATCACCTCTTTGATGAAAAGACTTCTTATTGAAAAGCTGATTACTATATCTGGAGAAAGTTTAGGCAAAACAGAGTAAACGCAGAATATAATAATTTCATGTGATAAAAGATTTTTTTTTTTCAGGGTACACCTGATGAAGATAACTGTTTTAAAGTCTGCTCCTTACAGAATGTGGAATATCCTGAAACAAACTTAAACCATAAATGAGCAACACTACTTTCCTTGACTGAAAAACCATGTGTATTTTAACATGTTTAACATTTTAAGAGAAGCCTGGAAAGGAAGTATTCTTAGCAGGCGAGCATAGAGAAGTTCCTCTTTGTGGAGAGACAAGGCTGAGTGGTACTTTTGGGAACACCTGATTTCCTGATGGGGCCGGGCGGGCGCGGGGCGGCGCTGAGCGGGTCCCTGCCCGCGGGGGCCGCGCGGGGCATAGGATTCTCCGCGCTCCGTCCCCAGCGGGCCGGAAGGTGGGTGGAGAGGTATCCTTCGGGAGGGAGATCCAGGCAAACACACGGTGTGGAGCGTGAGTTAACGCATGCCCGTCAACAGCTTCCCGGTATCGTTGTGTTGTTTTGCATGCCCTCAGGAGATCCAGGGAATCACAGACCTCTTGAGATCATCCAATCCAACCCCCTACTAAAGCAGGTTCTCTTACAGCAGGCTGCACAGGAACACGTCCAGGGGGGGTTTGAATATCTCCAGAAAAGGAGACTCCACAGCGTCCCTGGGCAGCCCAGTACCAACCCCTGGGAAACACTGCTGGTAACAAGCGTCCAGCTAAACTGTCCAGCAGATGACATCCCTCGGAGCTCTGCCATGCAGCCAGATCTCAACCTACCTCACTGTGCACCCATCTAACGCACACTTCCTACGGTTACCTGTAAGGATGCTATGGAAGACAAGATCAAAGCCTTGTTGAAGTCGAGATACAACCACCACTCTCCCCTCGCCTACCCTGCCAGTCATGACATCATAGCAAGCTATCAGATTGGTGAAGCATGATTTAGTCTTGGTGACTCCATGCTGACCACTTCCAATAACCGTCATTCCTTCCAGCTGCTTGGAAATGACATTCAGGATGAGCTATCCATCATCTTTCCAGGTATAGAGGTGAGGCTGACTGGCCTATAGCATCCCAGGTCCTCCTTCTTGCCCTTTTTGAAGATTAGAGTGATAATAGCTTTTCTCCAGTCCTCAGGCACCTCTCCTGTTCTCCATGATCTTTCAAAGATGAGAGAGCAGTTCAGCTGTAACATTTGCCAGCTCCCTCAGCACTCGTGGGTGCGTCCCATCAGGACACTTCCATTTGTAGGGGTCCACTTTGCCTAGATGATCTCTAACCCAAGACTCCTTGACCAAGGGTCAATCTTCCTTTTTCCAGACTTTCTCTCTGTCCTCAAGGATCTGGGATTCCTGAATGCCAGCCTTCACAATAAAGACTGAAGTAAATAAGGCATTCAGCAACTTTGCCTTCTCTGTATCTTCCATTAGGAGGGCACTCACCTCATTCAGCAGCAGACCCAAGTTTTCCCTAGTCTTCCTTTTGATTCCAACGTACTTGACAAAGCCCTTCTTGTTGTCTTTAATGATCTTTGCCACATTTAATTCCAAGTGGGCCTTAGCCTTCCTCATTGTATCCCTACATACTCTGACAGCGTTCCTCTCTTCCTCCCAAGTGGCCATTTCCTTTTACCACCCCCGTAAACTTCTCTTCCAGTTGAGTTATTCCAGAAGCTCCTTATTCATCCATGCAGGCCTCCTGCCTCCTCTGCTCAACTTCTTATGCCTAAGGATGCACCAATCTTGAGTGTGGAGTAAGAAGTGCCTGAATACTGCCTAGCTCTCTTGGACCCCCCTACCTCCTAGAACCCTCTCCCACAGGATTCCTCTAAGTAAGCCTTTGAAGAAGCTAAAATTAGCTTTCCTGAAGTCCAGTTTTGTAATCCTGCTGATTGCCCTGCTTCTTCTACCCAGAATCCTGAACTCTACTATCTCGTGGTTACTGCAGCCAAGGCTGCCTCTAACTTTCACATAACTAACCAGAGTTCCAGGGACATCAGACTCACAGCTCCCACCACTCTCCTGCTCCTGCAGCGTAACGTGCGTCACACATTGCACACGTGACTGGCGCTGGCAGGAGCACAGGGGCAAGGAGCTCGGCGCTGCTGCCGGGGAGAAACAAGGTGCTGGGCTGGATAAAACAAGGGGGAGGCCCAGATTTGGCCCGTGGGCTGAGTTTGACACCCCTGAACCAGACTGTCTCTGGAAGAAGCATTCTTACCTATATCATAAGCCTGGATATATGAGTTCACATTTTAAACTCACAGATGATAATCCCAAATAGGTTACCTTGGAAACCCCTCGGTAATGCCAGCACTGAGATGTAGATTGGAAATTTAAAATACCCTCACATTTATTCATGCATATCTATTCTTGAGAGAGGAAGTTTTAAAAGATAGAATGACTCTGTCACACATAAGCTGCAGTTACTCAGTTCTGCAGCAAAGTCAGAGACAGAAACAGAGCAAAAACACACTGAGAAGAAAGCCAGGAGATCCTCATCCGATTAGTGGCAGTGGACTACATCACAACCTTGCAGGCAACAAAGGACAGCCAGATTGTTTTCACTAAATTCAGTCATTTAGAAATATTCTATGTACAAAAGAAAATGTTGGTACACTTCTCTAGCAAAAAATCAAAATGTTTATAAATGATTCTTAAGCTTTCAAATATCAGAGGGGGATTCAGAGACCACAGGTAGCACAAACCAGCAACTACCCACTCACTGCCTCAGCTGGCTTTCTACACATTAGCGTCACCACGAAGTTGTAAAGGCGTTTTCAGTGTACTGATCAGCAAGTAGCAATTACAATTTGCACATTCAAAATAGATTTACAAGAGCAGGAAGCCAAATTACCCAAGTTCTTACTTTTTAAACAAACCAAAATGAAGACAAGGCATTTATTTTAACAAGACTATGATTTATTTTTTAAAATTTGACATTTAATACAAATATGTCGGGATAACACAAATACACCCTAAAAGATACCAGTGTCTGAACTTCTGATGTAACATGCAAAAAAACAATTATAACACAAAACCCCCACCTATAAGCTGTCATTTTACATTTATACATCCAAAGTGTCCATTTCAAGAACTTGAAATCATTAGTTGATAACATCTAAATACTGACTGACACTGCCAGAACATCTGTATACTCAAAGTGATAATTCTATATTTGCCCACAGTCTGTAATGACAATCCTTCCATTCACGACCCCTTTTGGAGAACCAAAAACTTCCATCTTTTTCACAACATCCATGCCATCTTTCACAAATCCAAATACCACGTGCTTGAAGTCCAAGTGTTCTGCTTTTTTAAGTGTTATGAAGAACTGGGAAGTATTTGTATCCCTGCCTTTGTTTGCCATGGACAACAATCCAGGACCAGTGTGTTTCACTTCAAAATTCTCATCTTCAAATGCTGTTCCATAAATCGATCGTCCACCAGTTCCATCATGGTTCGTTATATCACCTCCCTTAAAGAAAAAGACAAAAAGGCACAGCATTAATTTACAAAACACACACCAATAGCATAATTCTATTCCCTTTCAACAGTAACGACTTTGCTTTGGAGGAAAACGAGTATTTTAAGTAAGAATTCAATGCAATCTAATGAGATCTAGAAGATTTCATATTGATGGAAACTTGAGCATCTAAATCTTTGGAATATCAGTGTTAAAGTACAAGTTGTCTGAAACAAGGCATACATTGAAATGTAAGAGAAAGCTGTAAAGGAAGTGCTCTTAGCAGGTTAGCACAGGCAAGTTCCTCTCTGAAGAGAGAGAAGGCTAAATGGTTACTCTGGGAATGCCCACTTTCCTTGATGCTCCTGTTCAGCAACAGGCCCCCCCATCCATCATAAGAGGAGATCTCCATCTCCATTTTTAATTCCACACTAACATGGCAGCACAAGGTAACACTAAAGCATCACGTACTGTGCCAGGCATGGTAAAAGGCATTTGGCTTAGGGGAGCACGTACTGCTTGCACTACTTTTCATCACCTTGCCGGAAAAGGGCAGGTGAGAGTATTTTGCACATGGGATGCAGGCTGCCAGCAAGAATGCACTATCCTATGCAATTTTGTGAAGTGCCACTGCTAGATCAGATGCATCTCATTCTCTCAGTGAACACTCTTCTTGTTGTGCTTACCTGGCACACAAAGTCAGGGACTATTCTGTGAAAGCGAGAGTTCTTGAATCCAAAGCCTTTCTCTCCTGTGCAAAGGGCCCTGAAATTTTCAGCAGTTCGAGGGACGATATTGGAAAAGAGCTCCATGGTTATGTGTCCTAAAGGTTCATCATCAGCTGAAACTTCAAAATACACAACGGGGTTGGTGTCCTTGGACAGTCCTGCTGCCAGAGATAAATGTCCCCTCTGTAGCTCTGACAAGCTTAGCTGGCATTCTTCAAACCTCCTCTTGAAAGAATTGGCTAATTCTTGGCTCTTAAACCGGACTGCAAGTTGCTCTACTTTTACTTCACCATCTGAAATAAATCCCAGAACAGGTCTCTTTAGCTGCATTCCGTACAGTCAGAAACAAACAGCTTTTCTCTTATACAATCCCCAGGGAGGAACCAAGGCAGAGAAAAATGCAGACCACCTAGAAAACCAGAAAGCACCTGAAACACTCACCAGCGTAATCGGTGGCTGTCCAGATTAAAGCATTGTTTGACGTGTCAGAGGGCACCAAGTTCATTTCTTTGGTGATGACGTGGTTTGCACAGACTTTAAGAACTTGGTCCCTTCTCATCAGGACTCTGTAGTATTTCTTCTGTGTATGGAAGAGGATCTTGATCTCTCCAACACCACGCTCCTTCCACTGGGTAGCATCCCGGTCCCATCTGTAAAGTTTTGCCCTCTCTTTGAAGAGAATTTCTTCATCTTCTTCTCCGGATTTTACCTCCACCTACAAAACAGGATTGAAATTCCAGTTATTCCCCAGAAAGCTGCTGTCACCAATGATATTAAACAGTATTGCATACACGTGTGATGATTGTGGCATATCAGAATGGAACATTACTCATAATGCTCCTTTCACCAACACCATCACAAACCAAAAGTGAGTTCCCCCTTTGTTTTTCAAGTGTGCCACACTGAAACACTTCAGCTTTTACAAGTTAGGTGTACAAATTTGCATACAGCTTAAGACTCAGTCAGGGTATAGAAGTATTCAAAGTTCATTTCATTAGCTGATGCACTGGACACTTCACCAGCACTAAATTGTACTAAGGTATAAACAGCAGAAGTTTCTGCACAAGCATTGTGAGAAGCACAGAACAAAGAACACAACTCAGAAGGCAAAGGTAGTTCAGCAACACATTTTTTTAAAGCTCACTGTGCTAGCAGACACTCTTATCACCTTAGTGTTGGTTTAGATCCCAGGAATTCCCTTACCTCTGGCAAGGACACAATTGGCTCAAAGTGGATGTCATCATTATGCACCACTTCATCATCACTACCACCTTCCTCCTCTTCTGCTTTCCGGGCTGTCTCTCCAAACACAGCTGCTCCTGTATTTGCCCATTTGAAGTTTTTATCTAAAATGAAGAGATACACTGTAAATTTTTTCCCCCAATCAAAAAAACTACACAAACTTGCAAAACTGTTACGAATAGAGCAATCAGCAGAAATTTGGAGCACAAGGGTTTAGTGGATGAAGCAGAAAGTCCATCTGAGCATCTGCCTCAGACAAGTTTAACTCACCTTTTGAGCCAAAAGCAAAATCTCCAGAGTTCTTGGAAGCCAGATCTGCAAATGACAAGCCTGCAGTACTGCCGAAACCAAATGTGGGGAGTCTGTTCTCTGTCAAATAAGAGGAGAAAGTCAAAGGCTTTTCTGTGCCTTTCACAAAAGAAAAAGCACTCAATCTTATGTAGGCACAAGAAGAAATAGGAGAAGCCTCTATTTTTAACTTTCAATAAATTTAAAGTTTGCCTGACACTTGTTGTAATGACAATCATTTCTTATGGTTTTAAGAAAGGGCTCAAGGCAGCGCAAGATACGCTACTTCTGTGCAGATCCACAGAGCTCTAGTAAGTATGCATATGGTATTTACCAGTAAAATAATGGGAGTACATCATGTATAAATACCACAAACACTAACAACGCTTCTATTGTGCCATTTCATCACAGGCCAATTTGATGTATATAATTGTTCTAATCCTCAAGCCGTGTTTTTACTAGACTAATACTCATGCTTCTAATTCAGTATTGGTCCTACTTCTCCCCAGGCTGGCAATTCCATTAGAAAAAATCTACAGAAAAGCACACTTACACTCCTAAGGAAAACCAGGACGTTCCCCTGACCTTACCTTGTGTTGACTCTGAGCAGTCCAAATCACTTTTTTTAGTTGACAAGTCTACGGGTTTGTCATTGGCTCCTGATGAACTCTGTGACACAGGCACTGTTTCCCTGGTGGAATCTGGTTCTTCACTGTTGGTAGCTGACTGGACAGATACTGTCACCTCATTGGTTGGCGGAGCAGGTACTTCTTCCTCACTGGCACAAACTAAGTCAGTTGAGCTTGTAACCTCATTCTCCTGGGATTAACAAAAAAGTAAAGTAACAAGCAAAGAAGCCAATAGAACCTACTATTCAAACCACCTCAATAGATTCACAACAGTTCATTTTCTCTAAAATGACACCACAAGGAACTGCTGATGTAAACCTTCTGAGGCTTTCATTATACTTAACACATAAGGACATTAATTTGACAAGAGACTAAAGGATGTGGTAAGCTTTTTAAAAATCTACTACTTCTTAAATTGATTAGTCTTTACTTTTACATATTAGGAGAGATTTTACTGCCCAAAGCAGTTCCTACTTTAGGACAACTGTAGCACCTTTCTATTGCCATGAACTTAGACCTTAAGGTTCTGTTTCAGTGTTTGCAAAGAACTGAGGCACAACCAAAACAAGTCTCAAATACTTATTCCCCACTGGTTGTTTTATTTCTCACAAGGTGAAAGATATGTAAAGTCTCACAGGTACATGCAGTAATTGTGCAAGTTTGATGACAAAAAGATTCATAAAGATTTAGTTCTTACTTTCGTTTCTTCAATTTCAACTTCTGCCTGAACATCTTCTGGATGGTCATCGTCAGTATCAGTGCTGGTACCACACAGAGAAGTAGTAGAAAGAACCTGCGGAGTTTCTGCTTTAGCCTTCTCCTTGAAAGCTGGTTTCTTTTCCCAAGGGGTACCACGTTCTCTTTCACTGTCAAATGCCCTTTCTCCTGTGATGCCTACGGGAAGGAATACAAATTAAGGGAAAATAGCTGGGAGGGCAGCTAAATACTGAAACAATTTTTGGCACCTTTATTTAATAAACACACAATCGTCAAAGCAACTTGAAGAGACACTTCAAGTGTTTTTCAAATACCATTAGTATTCACACAGTAGAAGTGAAGACTAACTCATCTCCACTTGTGGTGACTACCACTGGAAATTCATCATGCTTGGTTTTCTACTACCATAAGGAGATTTCCATGCAATGATGAAGAGTTCAGTCTTTCACCTGCCACTACTACTGGCTTGCTTCAACATTTGCTCATCTTTCAAGTGGCTCAATGGTGTTCTCTTCAGAGGCCACCTGAAATGTACATTTCTCAATCAGGTGCCATTTTACTGCTAACAGTTTGACAGGCTGAGCTCAGAGCTGTATTTGTAGATGCAGCTTCTCTGCTCCCAGTACCATTGCTCTTAAAAACAATCCCAGGACACACAAAATATATCTCAGTGCCAAAGGGCCTTCAAATTTTGAGCTTCTCTTTCAGTAGACAGAAATTTTAAGTATTATGTTTTAAGATGTACCTTTTAGAGGATCTTGCAATTTCTTTTTCTCTTCTGAATCACTGGGATACAGTCTTCCATTAAGTTTCTTAACAGCTGTTTCGTAGTCTTCATCTTAAATACAGGAAACAAGCACAAGTTCTCAGGTATCCTCCAAGAACAGAGGAGGCTGCTAAGCCCTTCCAACTCCCAAGCCCAGCAAGCATGCATAAGAATTCCACAGGTCAACAAGTAAGCTTTCATTTCCTATTTTGCATATGCGTCCAAGAAGAACAAACCAAGTGACCTCACCTGCTCGGTGTAACTCTTGCCCTCAAGGCCTTTCACCACCTCGGTTGCCCTCCCCTGGACACACACCAATAGTCTGATGCCCTTCTTACACTGAGGAGCCCAGAACTACCTGCAGCGCTTGAGGTGGGGCTGAGTCAAGCGCAGCATATTTCAGCCTTTTCCCACAAAAAGCAACACCAAGATCAACTTTGGCACTCCTTACCATCATCCTCATCACTCACGTATCCAGGCTTGTTCTTATAGCAGAAGAACGTTGCAGGTAGCTTGAGAAGGCCAGCAAGAGCTCGCTGTTCAGGGGTAGGTGTTAACTCATACACTATTACAACCTCATCGGATGGAACGTCATCCTCTGACACTGTTGTCTTCTCAGCTTTTTACAGAAAAGGAAAAAAAAACATTCAAACTGAATAATTTCAGAACAGGGAATAACATCAACCCCATGTTGCCATTAGGACAGACCTGAATGAATTCTAAGGGTTAGAAAGACATTTGGAGTCTACGTATTTTATGTTCATCCACAGGAAACAAAGTCACAGGCTGCCAGGACAAAGCATCCTCTTAAAACTTGAGGCATTCAACTTGCCTGCCAATTACATTCTGTTCTCTTGCCTTTGGAATTTAAGCAGCAGAACAGAAACAAGCCTGCTGCTCTATACTGTTACAAGGATTACTTAAGCCCTCATGTCAAACAAAATACGACTCTGGGGAAAAGGGATAGAGGTGTTCTCTAGAAATGGACAAGCAAACTTCAGGCCTGAAAAAAGGAGAAAGTGAAGCTGTCTACAGCAACATGACCTGTTGCCTTGCTTAAAAGTGCTTTAAGTTCTGGAAGATATTGAGCAGCAACTGAACAAAACTTTTTTCAGATTACCTGTGGGAAATCTGAGCTTTTTATTAGTAAATCTCAATTTCCCATAAGAGCTGCTGCTCAAACTTTTATTGTTACAAAAGTAAAGTAATTTTCAGCTCCATCTTGTTGAACAACAACAAATATTGCTTTCAGCCTATTTAACACTGCTTTTCCAGCAGGGGCGAATACTTCTATTGATTTTATTGTATAGCTTTTTCTCCTCTCCCTTTCAATGTGAAGTTGTCCATTCTGCTGGTAGTGAAAAACCAGGGGAAAATTAAAGATTAAAGTTGAAAATACAGCCTAGAGGAAACTGCAGAAAAACATCTGGCTGTGAGAACAAGCAGCCAGATTTGGAAATAAAGATTGGAGTTTCTTTGGAGAGAATGGAAGCAAAGAGGGAGCATAGACCATTTAAGCACCTTGTGTTGTTTGGTTGGGGTTTTGTCTGGGTTGGGTTTTAGAGTTGTTTTGAAGGGGGGAGTTTAGAGTAAAGGTGAGAGAAACAAATTTGTTACCCTTGTATAAAAATTACCACAAAAGCACGTCAATACGCACACATCTGTTTCTAATAATAATTTGATTGCTTTAGTAAGTCAATCTACTTGTTAGCATTCTCCAGGTTTGAATTATACTCATCAGCAGAATTTGTAGGGTGCTCTCAGAAGCTCTCTGTTGTTTTGTTAGGAAACATTTTCTAAATTTGTGGCACTATATAGTCTATGGGAACCTAAACCTTCAGCAAGAACTAGACTACTACTGAGTTCCCAAGGAACACCGATTGTTCTGCTCATGCAATTTGACATCCATTATTGCCAGAGAAGACAAGCACAAATTACAAGTGTAATGTTTCGGACATACCCCTTTATCCTCTGGCACAACTGAGACACTAAAATAAATCTGCTTTTCAAAAGTTGTTTTCTAACTCGTACCTTCCACCAGATTAAGAGGAATATAAATAGTAGAGTAAAAGCAAAATCCAAAGTACTAGTCCATATTTCAGTCTTTTTTTTAAGTGTTCCTTCCCCAGCCTTTGCTCCAATTGGCTTTCCCTTTGATTAGAAGTTAATAATTCCAGATATTTATATACCAGTGTTGCACTAACCCATTATGAGCACATATAATCTTGTAGAGTAATCCTTTTGCTCACTTTTTGCTCCTCTGAGCCTGTACAAACTAAATGCAGCATAAAATTCTTGAACAAATTCCTAATTTCACATCATGACAGCAGGCTAGAGTTGTTTTAATATGTTTTCTCAGAATCTTTTGCAAAAAACTAACTCTAGCTGATTTAACAATCAGAAGTACATCCAGTACTGTCTTATCAAGATAGATAGGCATCCTGCATATTGACATGTTTTCACTCACTCAGGTTAGCCTAGCAAGTGTTTCTATTGGACTAAGTTTGCACCAAGTTCACCACAGAGGTTTAAGTGAGGAGTATTTGGTCTTAGAGCCATTACAAAGTTACTGTAAAAAATAACTTTCCCTAGGATTAGAGAATTGACAAAAACCTATCTTCAACAACAAAAAAAAATTCTTCCCAAGTCAATCAGGTAGATGGTGAAAGCGCAAGCTTCCTTTAATCTGAGCAGTATAAAGACGACCCTGGCAACAGATGATATAGTTCATCATATTTGATAGACAGCATTCCCAAGGAATTATCATGCAATCTCTTTCAGTAGTCTTTGTGCAAGGTAGCTGAATAAGATACATACATAAAAATCATTTCAGATTAATGCATAGGAAAAATTCTCCATGAAGTGGATCTATCAAACACCAGATTAAGATTCTAGGATTCCAAACATCTACTCATTGACAAAAGGATTCAACAACAAAGATTAAGACTACAATATGTATTTGCCCTCAGAATATTACGACTGAGCAAGATGGCCACTGGTCTGTGTTTCTACTCACCCTCCACCCAAGAAGGTTAACTAATTTTCTTATTCAAAAATGCTGCAAACAGCTTAAATATACCTTCACAGGCAGCCATGAAAACAAAGAGCCATGCATACATACGACACGTTCTTGTAAGACTGATGGCTTTATGATAACAGAAATGTCTGCTCAGGGGAAAAAACTCCACACAAAACATTGTTAGTAACTGGAAGGAACAAAAAGATCCACACCACGCACACCGGTTATTTTCAGGAGATTATTATATTTTTGTTTTTGTTTCAACTGACATTAACACCAGGTAGGCCTAAGTATCTAGCCAGTCACAATACTTATATTTTTTTTCTCATGCATTTATCAGTGAATATCTGCTGGATGTAAGAGAAAACCACCAGAATTTAAACCTTAATGCACATAACTGCTACAGGAAAATGCAACTGACACAACTTCGATTCAGACTTGTAAAGTACTTATAAAAAGCTCAAGACCTGACAAGAGAAAAACTTAAGTTCTTCTGCATGGAAGTGCAAAACTAATACGAGGTGAAATTTCTTTTGAATGTTGCTCTAGCACAACTTAGAAGTGGCTCCTCCAAAAGACGTTCCTCATCAGAAAGCCTCAGATTATATTTGCATTGAGTAGGCTTGAAAACCTAATTTAGAAGGGACTTCTAAACGTCATTTGCTATCGAGTCAGAGCTCAAAACAGCCACTAAAAAGCTACACAGAAGACAATTATCACCTGCAAACAAATCACTCAGTATGTAATCATATTCTAGTTAATAGAAAAGTAGAAGTGAAGAACTGTCTGAAGCAGGAGAAAGGCAGAGTTTGTTTTTTCCAGCACACACACTTGACCTTGCACACCCTCAATATAGAACCAGGATTAATCTGAGGTAGCAAAAGTTTTTGCATGTATGCACTGGCACAGAATGCTTAATCACTTTACATGATGAACACCGAATTATGAAAATAAAACTGAATTGTTAATAAACTCCATGCACAGGGATGTCTAAAAGCACAGAGCACTTGTCTTTAGATCATATATGGAGAACAGGAGTTAAGTGCTTAAATAAGAACAACTCCTCTAGAAAAATAATTGTGGGAAAATGGTGTTTGGAATAACATTTTTAAATAGTGTACGACACTAACAGAAAACTGCCTTGTGTAGACTAAAACCTGCTTTTTCAAATTAAAATGCTGTTGAACTGCTGCATAAGTTGTGTATACTGACAGCAAGCACACTTGCCAAAAGATCTGTTAGTAGCATCTTATAACAACATATAATCAAACTATAAGCTGTAACAGTTTTGGTTACAGGTTGTGAATGTGAACATATTGGTTACTCAGCAAAAGTGTTCTGACCAGCTAAGATGGACTTCATATTGTACATGAAGTATATACACATGGAAGCTGTACCTAAGGAGTTGGCTTTCTCATTTCTATGTACTCCTTGTTTTCAAAAAAAGCAATAGTTTACATATCAATAATTCAGAAACTCAACTAAACATTTACAATACAGACACTAAATATATTCAAGCGTTCTACTGGACAACTTGTCTTGAGATCTTCACATATATTTCATTTAAGTGGAAGTCTTCAGGTACCAAGAGATGTATTGTCTAAAAATAACAGGATTCAACTTCTTTAGAACGAGAGGAATTTTAGAGATCCAGTGTGCATGGTCAGTAAAATTGTGACAGAGAAGTGCAAGGCAGATATCCTCGGAAAACAAGGCAAATAGAAGCCAAAAGCTTAAGCTGGGCCATCCATTGCACTAGCTCATATTAACACACTAAGGGCTGAAGACATTCTCTAACAGGATAAAAACAGTAGCAAGACACACAATTTTAAGTATATTTCTTCAGCATGCATGTTAATTATAAGAATTACTGAGCCAACTGCTTTGCCACAGTTGGGTTACTGTCCATGCCTGCCAAAGTGTTTTCATCACACGTCCAGTGCAGTATGTAAATACCTTTACTATCAGGTTGCAAGGAAGATGTGCTTGTCCAAAAGGCCATTGGATTAGATTTAAAAAGGCTAAAATTAAATCCTAAAAAAAAATAAGTTGTTTGTATGTAAGAGTTTACCTGGAATTTTAAAAGAGTAAAACAGACTTATGTATGTTCTGGAAACATTCTATAGTCATATTTCACAGTAGGAAATATTTCATCTGTTAATTCTTCACGAACTTATCCAACCTATGCAAATAGACTGCAGCTATCATCTTCCACCACATCACCTTGTTATATTTTAGTTAAACAGACCATAAGTCTTCATAATTCTGAGGCTAGTATGTAAATTAAGAATTACTATTTGATTAAACAGTCTTGCACTGAAGGGAAGCAGCACAAAGCCGTCAAAGCTAAGTATTTTACCATTAAAATGCTAGCAAATCCCATTCTTCCCACACAGACACTTCAGGACATTACAGTGGTCATGTCACAGCCACGACTTCTGCAAGTACGCCTTTTCAGATAGTGTCAGGAACTGTTTAACTGAGGATGTAATCTCACTCTCTTTTCAGGCTAAGGCAGAGGCCAACATCTGGTGTTATTTGAGCTATACATTTGATATTGCAAAGGCCAATAATTAAGACTTTAAACAACTGTAAAGAGATTAGTTTTAGAACACCCATCTATTCAATCATGGGGATAATTCAAATTCTACCTGAAGCATGTTTGCTGTTCTCACACTTTACCACTCGAAGCAAAAGCCCCGGTTCATACACTATCAGTCTGACTACTTATTTAAGTCTCAGAAAGTGAATCCACAACTCCTCCTTTAAGCACTTAAGTCTGAGATTCAGGTACAGCATTTCACAGAGCTACAGCTCCCACCTGAAATGCCCTTTCTCACTAATCAACAAAACTATGTTGCATCACATGCTTTCATTTTTATATGAAAATAATTATGACTTAAAATTCACTTGTTTGATTGAAACACTTAAGAACTTGAAGACATGGGTACTAGCATTAGAACTGAAACTAGAGATCAAGACAACAGAGTAATGAATAGCATAAAGATGACTCCTTAGTAAATTGCATAGTTGAATAAACTACTTGTTCAATTGACACTCACCTTTTTCCAGTATTCTAAATGAGAAGTTTGAGGGACCCTCTTGTGTTGAAGTAGGCAAGTTGTCTGCCTTGCTGTCTAGAGGCTTCTGAGGAGCAGTAGAGCTTTTTGATGGTTCAGAGGCTTCCAGTTCTTTCTGCATTGTGTTCTGAGCTGTTGGAATACGGTCTTCACTCTTTTTTGGAGGATTAAAGCTGAAGCCAAAGAGAGAACCAGTGGCTGAAGTATTTCCAAACGTGAATGTCTTTGACTTTTCATTACTGAAAATGCTCTTGACAGATTCTGATCCAAATACAAACTTTGGAGGAGAAACCACTGTTTTTGCTGGTGTTTCAGAAGTGCTTGACACCTCTGCAACCTCTACAGTTGCATCAGAAGTACTATCACCGTGGCTGAGGTCAGTTCTTTCTCTAGTAGTTTCTTCTAGTACAGCTACAGCATTTTTACCACATGGAGATTCCTTCGGTGTATTGGCACGAGAAGAAAGAGGCGTTATCAGTGTCTCTCTCTCTTGGGCATGCTTTGCTTCATCAAAAATTTGCTTAAATGAGTCTGCAACATCTTGCAGCTTGAATCGCACAGCCAGCAGCTCTACTTTCCTCTCCCCATCTGCAAAGTCACACGCAGTCCATACCCAGGCTCTATCAGATCCCTTCATTTGTTGCATATTCATATCTGGTGTTATTCTATGATTGGCACAGAGTTTCAGTACCTGGTCCCTTCTCATTACTATACGCACTTGTTTGTTATCGTAGTTCTGTAATATCTTGATATCCCCAATACCTCTCTCTTTCCACTGATTAGCATCTTTGTCGTATCTGTAGAGCTTAGCTCTGTGACTGAAGACAACTTGCTCATTTTCCTCGCCACTGGTCACTTCCACGAGGTCAGGCAGAGGTACCACAGGTTCAAAGTACTGCCCATCTCTTTCTTCTTCTTGAGTAACATCAGAATCTTCATCTGTGCCTACTGACGTTCTACTCTGGTTCTGTTTGGCAGGAGATTTGGATGGGCTCAAGGCAGATTTAAAGCTGAAACTAAAACCTGTAGTAGACTCTCCAAACCTAAACAGATTTTTCCTTACAGGACTACTTGTGAGAGGTGATGCATATACAGAACTACTCACGCTGTCATCCAATGCTTCTTCACGCAAGTCATAGTTATCCCATTCCAGAGTAGGCCCAGTACTTTCAGCATGCGGCTTTATAACCACATCAGAAGTACTGCTGGCACAAACAGAATTCACATTTTCCTCTTCTGACAGTTTAGTTTTGTCATCTGTCAGAAACGTTTTGAGATCTTTTAAGCCGCACTTCATCTCTTCTGCCTTCTGTATAAGTTGTGCCGTCCTGCCTGTATCAACAAGCTTGTGGGGTGTCTGCAGTGGTATATCTAGTAGTAGCCTCTGACATTCTTCAAACTTCTGTTTGAACTCCTCAGCCTGCTCTGGTGTCTTGAATTTCGCTGCCAGATGTTCCAACTTTGCATCACCATCAGAGAAGTCATTGGCCATCCACATCCATGCTTTGTCTGAGCCAGAGAGCTGTTTCAAGTTCATAGTTGTTGTTATCCAGTGATTTGCACACACCTTCAGTACCTGCTCACGCCGCATCAGAATTCTTACTTTGCCGTTAACTTCATTTTTAAGAATCTTCAGGTTGCCCACTCCACGTTCTTTCCACTGGCTTGTTTCTGGATCAAACCTGAACAGCTTTACTCTTTGGGAGTATAACACTTTCTCATCTTCCTCTCCTGTAAATGGCTCTACTTTTTCAGGCATCTGAACTATAGGTTCAAAATGGATATCATCACTCTCCTCTGTCTTATATACATCATCATCCTTCTCACCAAGGTCAGCAGATGGGTTTGGTTTTGGATCACTTTTAGAAGCCTGTGAAGAAAACAGCTTTTCACCAGCCCCTGAAAATCCTTTGAAGTTAGGGTCTTTTTTGCCAAACTGGAAGCTTTCCCCAGGAGTCCTTTTTGCAAGCTCGGCAAAAGTAAAAGTGCTGCTATTTTGCCCAAAAACAAAGTCACCTTTCTCCTTGTTTGTTGTTTCCTGAAACTGGAATGTAATTCCACCCTCTGGTGGTGTTTCCTTTTTCTCTTTTTCATCATTGCTTTTTAAGAAGCCAGTTGTACAGTCTTTGGAAGGCTCATCTTTCTTGGTGGTATTTTTATTGGGCTCCTGTATCCCAAATTTAAATCCACCTGCAGGCACTGGCATTGAAAAGCTAAACCCTTCCTTTGCAGACTTAGCTTCAGTATCAGAAGTAATCTGAAATGTAAATGATGGTGTCTTGCCTTGCTCAGAAGTACCAAACTTAAAGCCCTTTTCTAAGAAATCACACTTAAAGCCTGTTCCCAACTGTCCTCCAGCAGGTTCAGATAATTTACTTTTTAAGCCATAAGCAGGAGTTGGTGAAGCACCATCAGCAACCTTATTGCATGGATTTGGTGTTTGGCAGGCTATGCAGGCTGGTGAAGAAGCCTCATTCCTCACAAGACAAGAATTACAATCCCACTGTCCTTCCTTTTTAGCAAAAAGCCCTTCAAATCCATTTTTCAGTGGCTTACTTGCATCAGCAATGGAACCAAACTTGGGAGCAGGCGATGCCTGAACAGTAGGTACAGGCATATTTGGTTGATTTTGTGAGTTAGGATTCTGACAAGAACTACAGTTCACATCTTTCGCTTCATTCTGGACTAGGCATACAGAGCAGTTCCACTGGCCTTCTTTTTTAGCAAAAGCAGTTCCCAAGTCTTTTTGAATAGCCTTTGGAGCAATTGCTTGGTCAAATTTAAAGGATACCGTTGTATTACTTTTGTTTGGATTCTGGCAGGCAGCACACTTAGAGGCAGTGGGTTCGTTTCTTACTAAACAGACACTGCAATCCCACTGACCTTCTTTTTTAGCAAAAGCAGATCCAAATGTGTCTTGCACAGCATTAGTACTGGCTTTGAAAGTTGCAGAAGATTCAGTTAATGGGGTGCTATGCATTTCCCATGTATCTGGACTTGGACTTTGACATGATACACAATTCTTCGCACTTGCTTCATTTGGAACTAAACACACTTTACACACCCACTGATCCTTCTTCAAGAGATGCTGACCAAACACACCAGAAGAAATGGTTTGCGGGGCTTCCTTTCCAAATAAAGAAGTGGCAGGGCCAGATGCAGTTGATGTAGCTGTAAGGCTGCCTTTGGTACCAGATTCACCGCTCACTTCATCTTTTGGGAATTGAAAGCCAAAGTTCAGGGTCCCAGAAATGGATCTGCTAGGCTCCTTGATGTCCAGATTCGTTGCTTCTCTTGCATTTGCACTACTCTGAGTCACAGATATGTCAACATTTGACCCCAAGGTTTTTAAAATACTCTGTGCTTCCTCAAATTTACTTTTGAAAAGCATTGCTTCCTCAGGTGTTTTAAATCTAATCGCCAGCTGTTCTGGTTTTGGTAACTCATCTGCATAATCTAAAGCATGCCATACAAATGACTTATCTGATCCAGCATTTGGAGTTAATTTCATATCAGTATTTATGTAGTGATTTGCACAGATTTTCAGCACTTGATCCCGTCTCATTAAGAGACGAAATTTGCCAGACACTTTATGTTTCAGTATTTTCACATTTCCAATACCCCTTTCTTTCCATTCTTTAGATTCTGCATCAAAACGAAAGAGCTTGGCTCTGTTGCAGAAGAATTCTTCTTCATCTTCCTCACCTGTCTTTACTTCAATCTTGTCAGGGAGTGGGACTACAGGATCAAAATGAGGACCATCATCATCCTCATCTCCACCATGGGTGCTTCCTCCCTCTGTTTCATGACTTCTATTGGCCAAATCTGAACTTGAAGTCGTAAAACCAGGCTTGCTTGGTTCTTGGACACTAAACATATCGCTTTTCTCAAAACCCAGGGGTTTGTGTGCATTTTGTCCCACACTTTCTCTAAAAGAGATGCCTGGCATATGTTTATTGCCAAAATTGAAGACATTTCTTTGATTATTTGTGTGATCATTAACTGCTTTTTGTTCAACATATCTATCATCCTGTAAACGTTTATCAGATGTCAGAAGACCCAAAAGGCTTTCACTGTTATTAAAAGCTGCATTAGCAGGCTGTGTTGCAACTTGAAGAGAAGAAAAGGTAAAGTCTCCATCATTAGACTTGAAGTTAGTGTTGAATTTAAAAGTTGTTGGCTGACTTGGCTGTGCTGGTGTTGGCAGAGATGTTTTTGATCCTTCTGCTGCTCCTGGCTGTCCGAATTTAGGCTTCGTAAATTCTATCACTTTTGATTCTGCAGGCTTTAAAGTCGCTGGTGCAACTGACGGCTTTGTGAAATAGCCCGGTCCAGGCAATGGTGGGTCTGTGCTTGCCTGTGGGACACTGTAATTGTAGTAATCATCACCCCCACGAGGAGAAATAAGTCCAGTAGCAGGAGAATCAAAACGCAGAGGTGTGCCATATATTTCTTGAGAAAACATACAAGCAGAAGTGTTTTGCAGAGGTGGTGTATGCATGGGTTGTTGATAAGCATATATATGTTGCTGAGGTGCAAGTCGGTTCATGCCATAGACAGGAGCCTAAAGAAAAAGCAGAAGACAATTGCTTTGCTAATTATCGTAATGCAGAAGACAGTCTTACTGTGTTGAAGCCCACATAACAGGTACTCTTAAAAGCAGGGCGTACTTTCATATGAGGTTAAATCTAAATTAATTTTAACTTAGTTTAGACTGATTGGTTGAAATCTTGAAGGGCACCTGAAAACAAGCATTGTAAAAAAGGGCACAAGATGAATGAGTTTTTTTAATTTAAGAAATAAAAAAGCCTTGTACACCCCACTTGTTTCATACCACTTTGAGGAAAAACAAATATCACACATATTCTGCAGTGGACATGTACTAACATATTACAGACATGGCTTTTCTTCGCAGACCTCACATCCTAAAAATTAGGCAGCAAGATAAATTATCAGCTTATCCCTAGCCATCCAAGTTTACCAAATACTACATAAGGAACTGCAACTATATCAAACTACATATTGAATCAAAAGCAGTCATTTTCAGCAGATCACTGAAAGCAGTTTAAGTGGATAGATTCTCACCTTTGTTGGTGTTACATTGGTTGCAGCAGTTCTGAGAAGATACTGAGAGTTATAGGCAGGTGACTGGCTGTAGTAAACAGATGGGCCAGTGGTAGCAACTAAAAAGAAACACCAGAAAAACAGCTTATACTTCTTTTTTGCTGTTGTTGTTTTGAATGGATGCTCCCCAGCAATCAGTTTTTAAATGTGAATCATTAAAACATTTCTGCAGTATTTTCAAAAGTCCTACTTGGTTTACTAAAGCTTTTAAATAGAAATTCAGCAGCAACTTACCTGTTAATGGAGCTTCGTGAAGATTTTGTGCTCTTTGATAACTCTCTGACATTGCATCTGTCCCATAGCTTTCAGCAGGCCAGCGATGAGATGATGCATTTGAGTTGGAACTATTCAGTTTCATTTCTTGCATTTCATTCTGTCAAAATAGTGTGCCAATCAAGAATGAGTACGTATTACGTAGATATTTGTAGAATAAAAACGTAAGGAACAATACCTATTCCTTTTCTGTTTAAACGCATGTTCAAGCTTGTGGAAAACAAATAAATAAATCACAAGGTACCTGCCAGAATCATCCGAGATTTGCCCATGCAGTACAAAGAACTAAGATTCTTTTCTAAAAACATAAATAAAAACAGAGCCAAGTGGATAAGAACCACGCTGATGAAAGCAGAACACCTGCTACATATGGTTCTTAGAAGGGTTGCCTCTGCATGTTTGCTTAAGTCCCAAATAAGAGCTTTTAAGCAAAAAGATTTACTTTTGCACTGAGTTTAGGCAGATGTTTACAGAAGATCACTACCTAAATCAGTGGAGCGGTCTAGGAACTTTAAGTTGGCCCACGCTACTATCACAAAGTCTTTACCATAACCATAATAAGGCCAACTGTTCCTTACTGAATATGATGACAAAATTGTTTACCTTTAAAGCTTCCACTTGCTGGCAGATCATTTGAAGTAGACATCTGTGATCTTCAGCCCAGTGAGGAGGAGTTTTAGGAGAAAACTAGAATAAAAAACTTAATTGAATCTGGTGAACTTTTATTCAAACATAACAATTCCCCGAAATAACAGCTGGCTAACATACCTTGTAGCTCTTAGTTGGTGAAAGAGAGAATGTAGTTGGTGATGGAGTGGAATGTTTCATCTCTGAAACTACAACTCGTGACACACCATTTCTGAAGGCAGGACTTCCCTCTTCATTGTTCTCGCCAAGTTCCTGAATCACTGTATCTAGCATTTCCTTCACAGTTTCAATAGACACTGGCAGCTAAATAAGTTATTTGAAACATGAGTCGTGATGGCAGTTCTCCCTCAACACAAGACAAACTGCATTCAGAATTCTGGCTAAACAATTCAAAAAGCTTTCATTACACAAATACCAGGGTTTTTTTTCCCAGCAAAGTTCTAAATCTGTTAAGATTAAAGTAAGAAAACAATTCACACAAACGTTAATTCTATCTTTTCAGATCATTGACCTCTATAAAGAGACAGTGGCAAAAGCTATTTGTTTACATTACAGCTTTCATCCAAAGAGTAGCCAAAGGGTGCATGGTCTGGTAGGTTACCGAAGTTACCCAGAATTTATCAACTTACTGACGTTAAGCATTTTTTTTTGTCTTGAGCAAAGAAATAAGTTTAATAAGCCTTAATGCAAAGTCTGGTCTAAAAAAGCTAACAAATGCAAATATTTTCATTTTGGAACACTAATAAAATGCACTGAATCTCTCCAACTAAGTTTTTAAAACAAGAATTACTAACTTTCTCAATTACTGACATATCCGAGAGGCTTTCCTCAATGATCATCATTAGATAATGCTTGCTTTTAAGAAGATGGGTTCTGTGTTCTTCTTGTTCTGCTGGCAGCATGGCATCCTTTTCAATCTCTTCTGCCTTTCTTTGGAAGATCTAAAGAACAGGATGTAGATTAATTAGCATCAGTCAGAAGGCAACTGAAAGCAAAGCATTTTGCAGTAATGCAATTTAACCTCACCACAGCAAGATTCCAGTATGAAACCACATTCTTAATAGCTTCAAATGCTAATAAAGCATCATCAGTTTTGCCATCAACTGCATCCAACATCGCAAATGCAATACGTGCCTCTTCTTCATATGCTGCAACCTGAAAGACCTACAAAGAAAGTGATAGACAACTCATACCTAACAATGAAATAACATGTTATTGTTCTTCTTATAATAGAGGAAAAATACTCTATAAAGCAAGTTGGTACTAAGGTGTTCAGTGCCTTCCAATGATACACACAGACTTAACGCTAAGAAAGTTGTACAGAGAGATTTTTTCCCCCCTTTATCAGACACTGATACTACCAAATCTCATCATTAACGGCCTTATTGTAGTAACAACATGAGTTGTACAATGAAGAGAAAAATCCACCAACTACATAAGTTTCTTACACAGACCCTTTCTTACTTCAGCCTTGGCTTAATCAATCTGTACCTGAATGTCTACACTATGGAAGTGTTCGAAGAGAGGGTCGGTAGGTTCAGGTATGCTTCTCTTCTTTTTGATAGCTTCCAGCATAGGTAAAACTTTCTTCCAGTAGCAGACACTTCGTCCGATGTATTCCTTCTGGTTATAAAAGGAGTTAAGGCTAATGCCCTGGTGAAGAAAAGGACATGTTATGTTAACAAATTCAAGTCAAAATGCTATTGATACACATCCTTCTCCCGTTTTCTTGAAAAGTTGCAGAAGTGCTTCTCTGACACTTGAGATAAACCTCTGGAGGTTTATCTCAAGAGCTATGTAAACCAGCACACATATAGAAAATTACACACAGTATCACAGTATGACAAGGTTGGAAAGGACCTCTGAGATCATCAAGTCCAACCTATAACCCAACACTAACACCAACTTACTACACCAAATTACTACAGTTTAAGACAAAGTACTTCATTGAAGTGACTACAGCAACTAATTTGTTTGGCAAAATAAACAACAGTTCTCAATAAGACATTCTCATCCGATTTTTCTTCCTCCATCAGTGTTTATAGTTTCAAAAATAAGACAGAAAAACACTTCAGCTTCTGCATATTTAAAAATAATCTTCACTTACTGTTTTTTGCAGGCTTTTTGCCCAGTGTATAATTAAGGCAGGTTGAAGGCCGTGCTTCTCCAGTGTTCGCAGAGTACTTATTCCCTGTTGTACGATAAGTCTCAGTTTTGCTGCTGTTCCTAGTCTGAATATCAGAAGAAACATTCCTTGATTAGTATTCTCTAGTTCTCATCTTTTCACGTCACTTGCTTGACGAGTATAGCCTACAGTTTTAGTCCTAACTTCCCTCTAGTTTAGAAATACATTGTTAGAAACAAAAATTCCATTTTTAGAAATCTTTCAAGTGTATCAAGTCCCTTCTACGACAAAACTTTAGTGTCTAAAATTTTTAAAAAAAGCAATGTAATTTTACAAGAATCTATTGGGACCAATAGAAGCTGCTGTGGTAGAAGCTGCCTAAAGGTTTGATCAAATATTTCCAAACTGAAAAAGCCTTACGTTGCTTTTCTCTGAATAAGAGTATAAACAGCATCCCACCACGATCCTTGCTTTTCAGTATAGAGCTGCTTGCACACTGGCAATGGTAAGAACTGAGGCTGATGTGCACCGTAGTGAGAATTAAACTTCTCTTGCAATTGTAAGTTGCTAGTGAATATCACACCAAGTAGAAATACCTGTTTTTGCAAAAATAATTAAATAAAAGGTAATAAATATCAAAAACCAACTTAAACTGTATAGTACATTTAAGAAGTTAGAAAGTTTACTTACTTCAAGGTCTAACAGGCAAATGGATTCAGGAGCATCTGTCTCACATCTTGATGTTTCTTGAGGCAAGTGAAAAAGCTGTTTTAACCACTTGCGTATTGGGGGTAAGACTGACATAGAGTTCCACTGCAAGCCAAGCCACACAAGATGCTGGAGACTGCCATTGTGCATTCGAATGGCACCTATGCAAAAACAAAATCGGATGCAGATGTCAACTTCCTACAAGCCAGCAAGGCGTCTTGTATGTGATCAAAGCTGGGTTTCACATTTGACTCTGTCAGAGCAGCCAAAGATACTTCACAGATCCATGAGCATCAAGCTTCCAGCTTTCACTTATGAAAGACTACAAAACTTCAAACGAGCCAAATATATCAAGCAGGCGGTTCATTTGAGTACTTAAGCCATCAAACTCTTCAGTTTGAGAGGATGATTCTCAGATTTTCTTTCACTTCCATCCTCAACAAACTCAGTCAAATAGGTGACTATTTTTATCAAAACTATTTAATTTCTAAAAAAATCTTTAAGGAATTATTCAAGAAGCACTTCTTTACTTTGCAGTGAAATGTAAATCTTGTGTATAATATTAGGGCAACTTTGGGCAGCTATTCCAGGTATTTGTCTTATGGTGCAATATGAAGCATTTGTAGAAGAGCTTCTGGAACAGAAAGTCCTGTTGAGTTTCAGAAAGTAACATCTCTTACCAATATCATATTTATTAAGTTCCATTTGCATTGGTGCTTGTGCACTGACATTTCCAATATCATCCGTGCCAATAAGAGATCTCTCTCTAGAAGCTCTGCTCTCAAACAGGCTATCAAACAACGTAAATGAACCACTTTTGTTCGCAAAAGATTCCACAATCTCTTTAAAGAAGTCTTGCCTGCCATGGCTTAAGTTCAGCAGCATATGACCTGGAAAACAAAAATATAACTTCATATAAATAAAGCAGTGAGCATAAGGAAAGTAATATTTGATACACTGGGCTGTTCTTGCTATGGAATGTTGGGTGGGAATCAAGATTTCCCCTTATGAAACCTACAGATTGTTATGTTCTCCCTGTAACCAGGTCAGTGTTTCAGCACACAGGCGTTCCAAACTTGAAGTGACAACAATCCCAAGGTATTTGTAAATCCAGTTCTTTGCGAAAACAGTCATATTCTGTTATTACTATTCTATTACCATTGCAATTGTCCTTAATATAAGTAGCTGTAAGACAAGTAGAAGTCCGTCTTATCAATATCCATTCTGAAACAATTGAACCTGATGTTCAGTGGGTTGGTTTGTTTTCATCTAGACCTCAAAGAGTTTGTAGTCTGAAAAAACTGCCCACACCTAGCAGCAAAAAGAGCAAAGCTGATGAGCACGCAAGAGGATAGAAGAACACAGAAATGGTAACAGTATTTTCTTTTCCTCTTGGGGCTAACAATACTTGCAAAATAATATCAGTAGACAGAAATCACTGCCAGTAGATTAAGAGAACGCACTCTATTAGCATGCTTAAGAGGAGGACAAAAGCAGGAACAAACTACTGGTTTGTCTTACATATGTAGTAAGAATCTAGAAGATTTTATGGTATATTGAAGTATTAACATGAAATCTCAAGACAACTAATGTGTTCTTTAGCAAACCACTTAGTTCTTAAAGTAACTATGTAGCTATTTTTATTACCAGACTGGCTTTTTCGATCACAGGCCAACATTTCTAGCACATCTTGTCCAGTCTGATCCCCTTTTATTAGTTTGGACTTTTGTTTCGGAACCTGGTGAAGTAAAGAAAGAATTGTTACTGCTTTTTCACAATAAGAGCAGATCATTTAAATTAGTCTTAAGAATTAGGAAACAAGCTTCTTTTTAGTAGCACTAGAAAACTATAGAAAAAATACACAATTCACTTTGCAGGTACTATGTCACCTATCTTGGGGTGAGGAATCCACTCAAAACACATGGAACCCTGAGGTGGACAATTATGGCTATTCCAAGTAACATTGAGTTACACAAGTTACTTGCACAAGAACAAGCAATACCTGGAATGCAAGCAGTGGCATAAAAAAGGCAACCAATTTGACTTCATAAAGCAAAGAATTAAGTTTGAGTTTTCAGTTCTGCTGTCTACACAAGTATATGGAAACTATTCTGTTCATCTCCTTCTCTCCCTATAGCAAAAAGCCTAACACTTAACGTGTTCAGCTGTGTTACCGAAAAGAGAATAAACTGTAGGAAATAAACTCACTAGCCTTTCAGAATCAGGTTAGTCACACAAGGGGAACTGCTGAAGATACAATTTTACCCTATTCATGTCACTTAAAACCTTTTCAATAACTGTGAAAGCGTAGGGTTTGGTGAGTGAGGAGGGAGCTTTTCCTTAAGTCACGCAGACACTAGTCCATCTCAGGAACACAGGAGTTCAATACATGTACAACAGGAACATATTGAGAACTGTATCAACTAAAGGCATATACTGAAAAATGACTTACCTGGAAACTTATCAGATAACACAACGCTGCTAGTTCACACACAACTCTCCACTGTGCCTCGTTGTGTTGGGCCATTTTCAGCAGCAAAGTTCCAGCATGCATGTACAACTGCCCTCTCATTTCCACAAAAGTATGAGACAACTCATCAGCCCCACTCACATACGGTTTCACTGACTGAAGCAGATGATCAAAACTAAAATGTAGAGAAAACTCATTCTAAATAGAGTCCTTGTAAAAGCCATAGCAGATGGTTTGGGTTGATGCTACTTAACTGTGATTCAGGTAACTTCATGAGTCAATGGTTAGTACCATGTTGCCTAAACCCGAGTTGCACTAGAAATGGTTGCACAGAAATGGTTGCAAACTTCCAAAGCTCTCAACTTCGTTTACTGAAGTAAAACATATTAGATATTACCTAGATATTACAGTGTTTTTCAGCACATCTCTGCGCAGAGGCTTTCAAAACCCATTCTCCCAAACCAGGTGGATAAACTTGTTCATTACTGCACATTTAGAGACAAGCGGGAGGCATTAGCCATTCTGTACTTTCCTTTCCTTCATTTATCAGAAAGGCCCAAAATACAGCTAGACAGGTTCTTCAAAAACAGAACATAGTGTAGAAAACTGAGTAGCTCTAGGCTAGTACATAACCCCCACTCAGGAGAAACTTTGCAGAAAAGAGTTAAATCACTCTTTCAATTACCTGACAAAGATATAATGGCTGTTAGCACTGCCACGATCTGGCAGTGCTTCAGATCTTATCACCTCGAAAGGCTTTAATAAAACGGCAGCAGAAAACCCAGTACGATTTTGGTCAATGTTAAGAGGAAATAAAGAAAACAAAACATACTTGGGCATTAAGTATTCCTCATCCGTTGTCTGTACTGCTTCAAATACTCATACAAGTTTAACAGACTGAAGAATATTATTTTACAAAAGACACTGTAACAGTCACCTTTTAACTGAGGAATTACAGTTAAGTCAATAAAAGCAAGCAAGAAAAGAAAGATAAGAGAAATCAAGAAACAGATCTTCATCAATATATGGACTACAAACACTGTTTTGTACCACCCTAAGTGTGCTGCATATCATATGCCTTCACATCAGCTGCCTTAGCTGGCCCTGTAACACCATCAGTTTTCCCTGAAGGATAGTATTCCTATTGGAGCTGGCTACCTCCCTCCCTATTATGCTACATACCTAATATTCCTAATTGTTCCATTACGTGTTGTATTAATTCAGAACAAAATGATGAGGACAAAGCAGATACTTAGGAAGTGGGGTTAGTTTTTTGTTGTTGAGTGTTTTCTATCATTGTCTGGGTAATCTGGTTTAGTCAATTCCTGAAGTACAGAACAACATTCTTTTACTGAAGGGAAAGCAGGTATGGAGTTAATTGACCCAGGTTATCAATGAGACTTCTCCATGGTTGTGTGCTGACTATTCAACTAAGGCTTGCACTTGGGTCAAAAGACAGCTTGGGGTTGCAACCCAGTAAGAACCATTCTTAGTGGCTAGGACAGATAATCTTTTCCCCCATCCACAAACAAGTTAAGCAGAGAAACAAAAGCTCGGTAGGTATTTTGCAACTCAGGGAAAAAAATAAACAATTCTCATAAGTTTATTTTTTTACTACAAGAAAGTTTAAAAAGTACCTTTGAAGTGCCTCTCTGGATTCCTGAACATCTCTAGAAGAAAGTTTCATTTTGACAAAGCTGGAATAGGCCAGCAGATGATCATTCTTGATAGTTCTCCAGTTATTTTTATCAGACTCCAAGTCTTGTATAGATTCCAGATATGCCTACAGAAGAAAGTTCATCACAGGATAAGGAACAGTCATCCTTCCATGAAGGCAAGGGCAGTACTTCTCCAAAACATATTATTAGCATTTACTGCATAATCCATTTTCACAGGCGAGACCTTCACATATTCTTCAGCTGCAAATTTCCAGGGAACTATTTACCTGAGTAATTTTATCCCTAATGGAACTGCTTTATCTAACTCAGCTTTTGAAGTTAGAAATTCAATAGGTCTATAAGGCTTAATTTTACGGAGAAAATTCCAATTTAAAAAAAACAAGAAATATTTTGTAATCCCACTGGTTTTAGTAGGCTTGCATTTGAAGGAGTTAAATCACTTGAGAAATAGCTGTCAGAGTAATGACATTAACAGAACAGTTAAAAAGACACAGAAGACTATCACAGGATCAAAATATGATTAAACACCTCATATGTCTCTACAACACAGGAACACCATTCCACGCTTGACTGCAAAGGTATTTTCTTCTCTGCCTCCTGACAATGGAGCACAGCATCTCTTAGTCTATTTTGTGAACGGTAGAGCGCAACTAGTCTGTTGTTTAGGTAGACATCATCTGGTCTTGCACAAAGTTCTGCTTGAATCAAGTCAAAAAGCTCATTCTGTCCATCTTCACCTTTGCAGTCCAGTAACTTCTCCTGTTGAACATGAACGCAACACATTAATATTTCTCATGAGTCTTTTCAGCAACTACAGTACCAGTTTTCTTTCCTCCATTACAGACATGGCATTGATACTACACTACTAGTTTAGTTTGAGCAGGTATTACATAAAGTTTGATGCATTACTCAAATATTTAAAAACGGATAACCATGATAGAAGAAAATCCTTAGAAGAATTTGAACCTTACAAATGGTAAGCAATGGCTTGTCAAATTCAATTAAATTAATTGAATTTAATTAATATGTAAATATATAAACATATAAATAAAATTTATTTTTAAAGGTTCAATAACAGCATACCCTGCCATAGACTACCTTGCTTAAAACAAAAAACCTCTTAAGACTTAGATGCGGTTGCTGACTCGTTACACAATATTAATATACCTGTGCACAAATGAAATTGCGTGACTCAAAGCATTTACACAGTATTTGAGAATTACTGCATTTCTCATATTCTGCAGAGCTGATAATGATACAGATTTAAAAGTAAAATTGCAACATACAGTAAGAAAGCCTGAGTTCACAGGTCTGCTACCTTCCTCCCAGATGCACAGTAGAAAGATCAAGTAGTGCCTATCTAGACTTTACTCCCTGGATGGGATATCTAACACAGCTTCTTGGCATTTTTGAAGAGGATTAACCTTGAAACATTGAAAAAGGTGCAAAAAAGCCTGTACCTGCAGCTTTCCTGAAAGCTAGACAAAAATGTCAAACTGCAAAGAAAGTAACATCTAATAGTTTTAATACTAAAGATCCTAAAACACTTTAGCCATGAAGAGCTTTGCATGATGTGACATGCAAAAAGCACTCCAGTCAGATGCTGAAAGTTTAAGCCACGGAATAAAGGCAGTTTGAAATTTACCTTCAACTTGTAAACAGCAGGACTCCCAGGAAAGAGCTTAGCAGCTCTCTCAACCCAGTATTTTGCTCTTCCATCAGTAGTGTCATTATTGCATAATAACTCCGCAATCTTCAGTACAAGATCTTTCTGTGTTGGGTTCAACTCCACAGAACGCTAGGGTTCCCCAGGTAGACATAGTAGGAAAAAAAACCAACCAAACTTGATCTTACGTTCCACACAGAACAAGAAAGTTAAGCCCCCAGAAACAGAACCAGCTATTCAAATCAGTTAGATCTATCGATATAGGATATGTTTTAAAAAGCCTTTTTGAAAATGCTACCATTAGTTAACAGCACCCAGAAACAACTGCTGGAATTCAGGAGTATAAAAGGAATAAGGTAAAAGCTAGCTCCACTACATCTACCATTATCTACTGCTACAGGCAGGCAGCAGGACTACAAGGACATCTAGTCTAGCCAGATGTGGACACTTGAAAAAAATAGTCAAGACACATAGTTTAAGCAGCATGATAGTACTTTATGGAGTTGTGTTGGCAACCAGACTTCTGAGTATATAACTTCCCTCCCCAGTGCCAGAACAAAGACATTCTGATTGGGCATTTGACGTTTATATGTCTGCCTAATCAAATTTGCCTATCCCTTCTGACCCAGTTCTCACCAAAACCAACCAAACAAAAAACACACTAAGCCTACAGACTTCTAGTAGGAACCAGATTTCTGTTGTCATCACAGTCCACATGAAGGAATTGTACAACAGTAACAGATCCTTAGCCCAAAAAGCAGCGTATGACATCAGAAAAATCTAACAGCAGGTTGCACAAAGACCAAGTCCAGAACAAAACAATCAAAGAATTAACTTAAAAATATACTACACTGAAGCAAGTGATATCAAGTTAATAATCTCTGCAGTGCTTCATATGCTTTGCATTGTTAAATGTGAATACAGTTTTTTCTGGAACAAGTTTTCTTCTATGGGTTTGAGAACACCCATCACAGAAGGATTTTAAAACATATTCCATTTACAAAGCAATACAGCAGGACATTAGGGGTCAGTGTAGTACTTACCTTGTAACACCCAACAGCTTTTTCTATGTTATCCTCAGCTTCATAAATTCGTCCAAGAAATCTGTGTGCTTTGGGATCTCTCTCCTGTATGTTGAGGTATGCAGATACATACCTACGGAGGAGGAAAAAGCCAGTTATTCGATCAATATTTTCCAGTAATACTCTCCTTCCCCAAAACATAACAACTTCATCTGCTACGCAGGAAGTACAAACATGCTTTGTTCTAAATAACTTGCCTGGACCTTAAAGCAAGAAGCAACATGTTTTACATGTACAGATGCTACTTTCTTGCCAGCAGGTATTTCTGTTTATTAAAAAAAAGCGGAGTACTTAGCAGAAATGGTAAGAATACATAATACAATGAGGAAAAAAAAGTGCCTTTTCAACCAGTTAAGCTTTTCAGTACCACATAATCTTCTTTACACTGCTGTTTTATAAAAAATTAAGTAGCACTCAATACCCATACTCTCTGCTACTTTAGAACAGCACGATATTGATCTTGGTTTCTCTGGTCTACTTCATACTCATTTAGTTTTGCTCTTACACTTCAGAGAACAGAAAAACAAACATACATCAATGTATATTACCTTTTGGCAAGTTCATATTCTTTTATTTCAAAATACAGCTTAGCAAAGAGGAATCCTTTTATTGATTTCTGCAGGAGAAAAAAAACATGGACATAATTTAGACATACGGTACTTTTGAAATAATTCAATAGAGTGACTCTTCAGCAATGCATAATACTTCTAAATGACTGAATTTGACAACTAGTTAACACTTCAAATCCACTCCCCGTATTTAAGGGCTTGTTTTTAAAAAACGTAGGATTAAGAATGAAAAGAGTAAGAGTTTTTCCTATAATTGGCAAAGGCTCCTAGACAAAATAGAGATTACAAGTGAAGCAAACAAAAAGCACTTATACAAGTAGCACCTCATATGAAACACTTCTGATTAATAAGAGTGGAAGAATGTGGTAAGCTATATTTAATCTCTTTTGTTGCAATGTGGCAAAGAAAAAAAATAATAATCCTAAAAACTGACAGAGATCCAACACTTAGCCTTGCCATAGTACACTCTCAGCAGAGTACTTTTTAAACACACTTGAGGAAAAAGTAATTTCTACCTAAGTCATTCTCAGTTCGGGAAAGATGCATTTATCCAGTAGTTTATTTTCACTGTTGTCAGCCTAAGATAATTTGAACGTACCCACTCTATAGGTGAAACATCTCCAAAGGTATTTTCTGGGGGCAAGAATGGGAACGCAACAAAGGCAAAACAAAAAGAAACACACAGAGAAACACACAGAGAGCAGGTAGAGGGCAAGATCACAGAAATATACAAGAGGAAAAAAGTGAAAGAAATGAGCTAAAGAACTGATTAAGTCATGAGCAAAACCTCAAGGTAGAAGTAAACCAGGCAGAAATTTAAAGCTGGAGCTCCCAGTATCACTTCAAAACCAAAATATGCTTTTAAACCAAAAAATACTGGAACTAGTCACATTTATGATACCAAACAAGTATGTACATTTTAAATACATTTGAATTACTAGTCTCCCTCTTCTACCTCCACTATTCATGCAAAATTTTATCAGAGGCTTAGAATGATAGCAGGCCTCTTAAGCTACTTTAAAACATACAGACTGAAAACTTAAAGTATGTTCTAAAAGGGAACACTGAAATATGTGAGAGTGGAGTCACGCTTGGCGTCTCCTTTTAAACACCGATGAAAACAAACCTCAAAATAAATGCTTTGCAGCCTTACATGCACCCCCACAAAAAATCAACACAAGAAAAAACAATAACTATTTCATCCATTGTCTCTGCAATACAGTTAGTTGTAAGCTTTACTTTAAAAAACAAACACAAAAACCCCAAGAAAATAAAAACACAAAACAAAACTCCCACAAAACTAAATATGCTCCACGTGGCCTTTAGCACAACAGAAGGACAGAAGGAGAAGAATTCTTTGAACAATCTGACATAGTGGAAGGTCTCCCTGCCCACAGGGTTGGAACTGGATATCTTTACAGTCCATTCCAACCCAAACCGCGCTTGGATTCTTTGACTTGATATTTTTTTTTTGTTGAGATTAAGAGGAATATCAAAAAAAATTAAGAGCATCTTTGATTCTGTCAGGAATGTACTTGACATTGTCTGGTCTAAACTGCACCCAAGCCAATTAAAAAAAGTCGCAGGACAACTTTTTTGCTACTGGAAAAGGTACAAATGATAACAATGTACACAGGCTCTACATAAAGACCCTACTGCATAATGGTGAACACTGATGCATTCAGACTACACAACACACTGCTGAATATTCTACCCCCTGAATCAATTCAGAGCAGCATAACAGGCTCTTTCAGGATTAAATAGCTCCAATGAACTGCAGCAAACTGCTCACTGTGACCTGGATACTATTTTCCAGATATGATGGAAAATGGCATTCCTCATCCTTCTGTGCAGTTACTAAAATATAGTAGGAAAATTTTCTCCCGGTCCTCCCTATCTTCATACTGTTATTTAGCAAAACAATTACACAGACAAGAACATGGGAAGACATTATAGCAGCCTTCCTGGGGCCATAGGAAAGCTGGGAAGGGGCTCTTTTTATCATGGACTGAAGTGACAGGACAAGGGGTAACAGTTTTAAGATGAAAGAGGGGAGTTTTAGATTAGATTTAAGGATGAAATTTTTCACTGTGAGGGCGGTGAGGCATTGGCACAGGTTGCCCAGAGAAACTGTGGATGCCCCATTCCTAGAGGTATTCAAGGCCAGGTTTCACAAAGCTGAAGAATTCTGTAGTTATGCTCAGAGAGCTGGTAATCTCTTTAAAAGTATACTAGGGCCTACCAGGTGTAAAAGGCAGGTGCTCAGCTCTGGTAAACCACTGCTCCTCATTAAGCAAAGCACTTCCAGTAAGTGAAACCCCATGTTTTTCCTCACAGCAGCTTCTTATAACTCACTTGACTTAAAATAACCTGAAGGCTGAAATATGGGCTCAGAAATACTCCCAGAGATTCCACAACCTGCTTTTCCCCTTACCACTGGGATAAGGAAGGGCAAAGCACACCAACTCCCAATATCTCACTACCCGACTTGGTGCCGGCAGTCGCAGCACACACACAAAGCAGCCACAGCCCTCCACAGACCCAGGCCTCTACTGTGCCAGCAGGAATCATAAAATCAGTTGGCTGGAAAAGACTGAGATCATTGAGTTAAACGCACCTCTCCACTACTAAACCACATCCCTGAGCACCTCATTTACCCATCTTTTAAACAACTCCAGGGATAGTGACTCAATCACCTCCCTGGGCAGCCGTGCCTGTGCCTGACAGCCCTTTCAGTGAAGAATCTGTTCCTCATGTCCAATCTGAACCTCCCCTGGCACAACCTGAGGCCATTTCCTCTCGTCCTATCGCCTGTCACCTGGACCAACACCCACCTTGCTACAGTCACCTTTCAGGCAGTTGCAGACAGTGGTAAGTCTCCCCTCAACCTCCCCTTCTTCAGGCCAAACACCCCCAGTTCCCTCAGCTACCTCTCAAAGCCCTGTTCTCCAGACCTTCACCAGCTTCACCTAGGATGCGGGGAGCGGCCCCGCCACGGCCCGAACCGCGCCAAGGCCTGGGCGGCCCCAGAGTGTGGGGGAGTGGGGGTCGGCGAGAAGGGGCCGGCCGGGCGACCTCACTTACCTCTCTGGGCGAAGGCAGCATGGCCTGCACGAAGGCCACGTATCGGTCCACCTCGGGCTTCGTGCGCCGCATCATGGCGCCGCGCCGGGGGGCGCCGCGCCCGGCCTCCCTCCCTCTGCCCCTCCAGGCACGACGGGACTTTGGGCAACGAGGAAGAGATGAGGAGGGGAAGGAGTAAGCGGTCGCCGCGCGCGCGGCGGTTACGCAGCCGCTCCAAACGCTGTACCCAATGCGCCCGCGCGCCGCACTCACCCACACCCCCCCCCTCAGCGCGGGGCACGACGGGACCCGCCCTCTGCGCCTGCTCGGGGCCCGCGCATGCGCTCTCCGGCCCCGCCCCTC